>OZ020485.1:21409379-22738712 GCA_963971405.1 Psococerastis gibbosa
CCTGCACACGGTTAACTATTTACCAAATCAATACTTCCCATAAACCTATGCTTCGGATAGATTTATTAAAATTAGCTAATGTACTCGTTTAATTATTTGATTTACATCATTTCATAGTCTATGATTATGATAACCCTTCACCGTTCAAGTACTCGATTATGACTGAAGCAATAGCTTGTTTCTTTCAAACATTAGTTTTTAATACTCATCATCATCTAACTGTAAGCTTAAAACTAGTTATGAAATTAATAAAACAAGAACAAAATATATATAGAAATTATTCATATATTTACATTATTTCTGTAGTTTACAATAATAATACATCATGAAATATTCATTCTATGATCTGTAGGTTGACACTATTTTTTCCCCGATGGCTTGAAACGATAAGATACATCTCAGCTCCTGGAGTAACTTCACTTTGTTGAAAGGCTGGCAGATATTGTTGAGGCACAAAACATTCCACGACTTCTTTTTCCAATCCTCGCAATATGACTTTTACAGCTGGTCCATATTCTGTTTTTTCGATTTGCACTATTTTCAATATTAGGTATTTAACTCCAATCACTAGTTTTCGCATTGATATGGTAGGCCCGGCTACTTGGTTGATGGCATTAACTTTATTGAATAGAGATGTCATGTTGTAAGATTATACAATTTTACTTATAAAGTGGTATTACTTGAGTCTTGAATGAAGGTTTGGCTTCAACTAAGCTCCTCAACCCAAGGCGATGCCTTTTGTAACGACACATTTGGAACATTCTAGATGTACGCTGTACTACGGGGAGGGGGGGGGGGTGCGTCATAGACCACCCACCTGGTACAGAGATAGATAGACAACGGGATAAGCACGGCGGGGTACAAAGACCACCCACGAAGAAGAAAGAAGAAGAAGAAAGAAATGTTTTAATTCAATTAACACCATAAAAAAAAAAAAAAAAAAAAAAAAAAAAAAAAATTAATTAAAAAATTATTAATAATATTAATTAATATAAATTATAATATAATTAATAATAATATAATAATAATTATAATTATAATATAAATTAATAATAATTAATTAATAAAAAAAAAATTAGACCACCCACGAGGGGTAGCATGACGGGGGGGTGGGAAAAAAAAAAAAAAAAAAAAATCAGACCACCCACGAGGGGTAGCACGACGGGGGGTGGGGTAGCTCGACGGGGGGTGGGGTAAGCGCCAGAAACCCCCTTTCTATACTACTATGAACATAAACGAAACTGCCGTCTTCTACAGTCGGAGAAGTCTGCAATCGCTGAGCATGTTCTAACACAAACCGGTCACATAATACAATTTCAAGATGCTACAGTACTTTCTACAACTTCTTCATACCACCCTCGGTTACACAGAGAGGCTATAGAGATCCACAAGCCCCCGCATAACTTCAATAGGAAAGAAGAAGGATTAAAGGTCAATAGAATTTGGTATCCAGCCTTAAAGAAGACTACAGCAAAGAAACTGGGGTCATCATCCGGAAATCAGGTTGAGGTAGTAGGGAGCCAATCAGGAGCGAGGATGACTCCGCCTCCACCCCCCACCACCCCGCATCTTAGTATAAATTTCAGAGCACAACCTCCTGCCCTCACAGTCGCTGCTGAGCCTCCGAGATACAATCTTAGAAGTCTACGCAGTTCCACTGAAGATGTCGACCGCAGATGTTGACGAAACGTTTGGAAGTTCTCTTTCACTTCGACCACGGCCCATCAGCCCGGATTCTACTGGTTCCTCATACCTACATTAGGCTACTATGTAGATCTGTCCAAACAATTGTAATTAAGTTGGTAAATTAATAATATGAGCCTAACAACAGTCAGTTAAATTGTAAATTGGAAGCAATGAGTGGGGTAGGCCCCTAATGAGTAGGGCTCTATATTAGACAGGTATTGTCATCCGCCATATTGTATCCATTATAAGTCTGGCGTATAAGCCAGTAATTGGGTGTTATTTTTAGAAATTTATCGTTGTTTATTTATTATTATTTAAAAAACGTGCTACCAATTAGGGAAGTGTTTAATAAAAAATTACTAAAGCGTGCATTAGTTTTTTTTCAATATTTTTCAATCTTCTACTTTTCTTACAATACTTACCAAATATGAAATATGGGATACAACATGGCGGTTGACAATACCCGGGTATACAGTGCCTTACTAAAGAGGGTTAGCCTGCCGGCCTCCAGGAAGGTTAGTCCCGCACTGCTTGGGGAACATAGTAAAGTAACAACTCACACGACTAATTTGGAGGGGACCAGGACTCGACACGCACTTAGGGCTTAGACTGGCAGTCTCAGCGCATTATCATATTATCAAAAGAAATCTATAATTGTATAGACAAGCATTGGTCCGTGTTAGCCTGAATTCCGATGATCCGTCTATCCAAACCTTTGAAAAGTGCTAATAATTAACTAGTCACAGACCGGGTCATTCCAACTGAGTCACATGTCCTGACCTTTACTTGAGGTCATAGAGATTGAAATAAAAAGGTTGAAGAGGTAGCAAGTGGCATGCACTGAAGCTGACGGCAACGAAATCAGCAATGTAATAGAAGCACTTGCCCCGGCTAGACAAGTCGTGAGAGCTGTGAATCCGACGCTGATAGTGCAAAACGTTGTTTTGTTTACTCTCATCTCCTCTGTATCTCTCATAGGGCTTTTACAATTGACATCTTGCCTGGGAACTGTCTGCAAATCCCATGGGTTTTATCCACACTACAACTGTGCATTTACTCTACCTCTTGGAAAAACAGTTTGGCTTATCTTTGCTACAAAATTATGGAGGACTCCGAATTTGGCGTACGTGTCTTACGGCAGAGATTTCCGAATATTTTGGAAACAATATAGTAAAATAAGGATGGATAAGATTAGGACCACCCGGAGGTTGACAGACGCTAGGCCATAAAGTAGATGACCCATCGTCACGACGAGGAAAAAGTCGAACTCACCAGAGCGAGTGGAAAAGCGATGGCCAAGCTCAAGATGGTTAGCGTCCGACCGGGTGGAGTATAAGAAATCGGCCCTCACGCTGCGCACGCGGCACTAGAAGGGAAGAGGAAGATGAACAAGAAATAAATACGTAAAAAGCCTTCTACAAAACCAGACTGTTCACTGCGTTAGGTTCGTACTGAATGTCAAGTCGTACAGAGACCACATATCTCCACTCCTGAACTCTCTGGCTTGGCTGAATCTCCAACGTTGGCGTCAACTTCAACAGGCATGCCTGGTCTTCAAAGTGCTGCATACCCAATCCCCCATCCTACCTCTTCTCGTCCCTTACACCACTTTCCTCGCGAGCCTATAATACTCGTGGGGACGACCTCCTTCTAACCCATCTCTCTCATTCCCGAATCTTCCACTCTTCATTTCTTATCTCTTCCTCTACACTATGGAACTCGATACCCATATAAATTTGTGCCTCTCCTTCTCTCAACGTATTTAAAAACAAATATTACAAGTTTCTCCTTAGTCAGCAAACCGCTGTCACCGGTTGATCAAGGCAAGGCTGCGTGTGAATGTGTGAGAAAGTGTGTGTGTGAATGTACAGTAGATGGTAGCGAATGTGAATTAGTATGCCTGTTATCTTGAATGAAAGGTATCACTGATATTCTGTATGAATGTAGTTTATAAAAATATATTTCAATCAAACTATATCGTTGTTATGTACAGTTAGGTGTAAGAGAGGGCCATAGGCCCTAATCTCGCTGTATCTACATATTTTGCAACTTCTTCAATGAAATTCACTTTGTAGTGTTTTTTTGAAGCAATAATAATTCAGGTGCAAAATTTCAAAATTATTACGAAAGCTTGTATTTTTTTATGACCTTCTCTGTGAAACGAGGAATTCAATAATTTAGTTAAAAGTTCCCAAATTTCCTTTTTCTAGAAGAAATTTGGAAATCTCTGCCTTAAGTGCTTAACCTGTATAAATGGGCTCTTCGGTGTCTTGTGAGGATTTACAAATGGTTTCTGCATTTAAAATAACTTAAACCAAACCTACGGATCTATCAATGTTTTCAATGATTTCATTGCAGATATTTCCAAAATTAAATCCTGAGAATAAAATACAATTTACTAGCCTATTTAAAAATTGAAATTAGTTATTTTGAATTTCCATTGTGGATATGTGGGTTTCACTGTGTTAGGCTGTAGCTGTAAGACTTAAACAAAATCTCGCCAGTCTCAGAAGTTGGTGACTGCCAGCTGATGAACTACTATGATAGGCATCATTTTTCAATTGGGGCATTTAAATTTTTTTGATACTACCTATGTACACTATTATATGTACTGAACCACTAATAGAATGTATGTAGAATGTATTTCTCGATAAATATAAATTTACTTTACATAGGTACTGTCCAACAAAATTGTTGACGAGAAGATTTGGGCTGTCATTTTGGGCATTGTATCTTACTGTACCTGCATAATAGCCCTTATAATGAGCAGAAAAATTAATGGGACCTATACCAGCTGCCAAAGCACGAGGTACTATGTTAAGTACCTAACTTACTAAAAATGTAAAAAACAATTTTGGAATAGCAATATGCATTCAAAAATTCTATGCTGTAATATGTAAATTGGTACCTCGTGCTACGACTGGAGTACTTTGAAATGGCATAATAAAATATTATACAATAGAAAGAAAGATAGAAAATTGTCTATTTTTTCCATTTGGGCGAATTTTGGGCCTTTCTGTCAACTCTTACAATTTATTAACCCACTAATAATAGCTGAATTTTAAATTGGGCTGTTCTGTCGTTCAATGTGGGCTACAAATATTTTTTCAATGTACGCTAAATCCTCATTAACATGGCCACTAATTATAGATTAAATTGTCTCTCCCAGGAGCATCCCATTAAAATTTCGCAGATTGAAACTAACGTTAAAAGCAAAAATCAAGGGATGCTGCCGCAATAAAGATGAAACAAATTTCAAAGAATCTATTGGAAATCAAATTCTTGAAAACTTGCCAAATTCTGGCTGACTTTCAAACTTGTAAAAGTTAACTCGAGGAAAAAGGAGGAAGAAAAAGTTTGATAGATATTTAAAAATTCAATTCACGTAAAGGATAAAGTTTTACATTTTACTTTGATTTTATCGGAGACTTTGAAGAATCTTGTCGGGAGGTGATTGTTTGATTTTTTTGTTTGGAGACTTGTAATCCTGCAGCTGACATGAGAGAAACAGACTGAAATTTGTTGGTAAAAGCCAATAAAGGCTGCAACAGTATTTCATAGGCTCCGGTTATGGTATAGCTGTCACTCAAAGTTAGATTTCTTGTCTCTAGAGGCATAGTTTTGTCAGATTGGAGCAGGTATCGTGTTTTCTCATGTTATTCGTAACCTTGTAAGGCGATACCGCTGCGTTGCTGGGGGCCCGGGGTAGCCCATCCGTTGGGAATGACCCTTTTTGGGAAATGGGAAAATTGGACTTTTGAAATTTTGCTAATAGATCAAGAAACAGGAGTTCTACTAGCGTGAGGCGTTAGGAAAACTATTGTACAAATAGTCGACGCAAGTTAAAGAATGTTGTACTCTGAATTGGTACTTGGGGGTTCAGTAACTTTCAGATTACCTTTGCATTATTTCTAAACGTTTCGGTGATTTTCCAATAGAAAAAGCGGTATTTAGGCAAATATTTGCCCATTGCAAATATATTGTTGTCCAAATCTTGACACCCGCTCCAATTAAACACACCAAACATACGGTCTAATACAAACTACGATAATTGGATTCGCGCGACCAAGACAGCATTCCATTCGTCCTTTTACATGTTACAGGCCTTTTTTCCCCCACTGCCAATTCAACAACGCAAAACGTGCGGCTAGCCTAGAAGATTCAAATTATGTAAAAAACAAAATTAGATTTTTTTCGACAGGAAGACACACGCCTTATTTCGTAAACAGCGACTATAAATGCTCTAATAGTATAGAAATACCATACGCCATGTGATTTCTCCCTTTTTTCATTTTACAAGCCCTACCAGGCTACCACAGCCTTCTTAAATACGCATATAACCTTATTAGTTTGGTGGAAACCCAAGAGTTGCCTTAAGACAGCCATTTTCTTATAAAATAAGGTGCAAAAGTAAGCTAAAGGAGGAGAAACAAATAAATAAGAAGCTGCAAGATATAAAAAAGGGAGCAAAGCACCGTACACGTTGATTGCCATTGTCCACTATACAGAATAGGGGGGGGGGAGACTTCAATAAAGGAGCATAGCAGGGGGGATAGGGGGAATAGGTGGATAGGGGAAGCCCGGGGGTATCCATTCATGGAGTTCTCGTGTCGTCCAATTACCCGTATTTTACAGAAAAACCGTTCATTTGAGATTTTTGGAAGGTAATGTGTGTCTGGTGACTCACTCTAGCTGCCTTCATCTTCCTTTTGCTGGCTCTACAGTTCGTTAAAAACCTTGACCGCTGCAACCACGTCATACCGCCCCTCATCATCTCCTTTCTCTTCCAGA
The DNA here is from genome assembly GCA_963971405.1 of Psococerastis gibbosa. Lineage (NCBI taxonomy): Eukaryota > Metazoa > Arthropoda > Insecta > Psocodea > Psocidae > Psococerastis > Psococerastis gibbosa. The sequence goes on from OZ020485.1 coordinate 21,415,857, forward strand.
TATGGACGTCCAGCTTCCAGATGTCTTCGCTAATATAATAATGTCCTGGAGGACGTTTTTATGAACCTAGGCCTACTTATTGTGGCCCATTGGTCCCTTGTCCAACGCCAACGGCCTCATAGATTTCGGACATTATTCACTATATTGTTTCAGTAAGAATTGAAGGCAAAGTGGTATACTTCCTTGATGTCAACCTATACCGGCTACAAGCGATAATTGACAAGCTGTGACAAGCTTACCATTGGCGCAGTGTGACTGGTGGAAGCATGACTTAACCAAGTACAGATACGAGGGCTTCGATGGCATAGTGGTAGCTTGTTCGTACTTGTGCGAGTCTCTACACATCAAGCGATCGGTGACCTGTCGTAACTCAACACAGGTATTACCTACAGAGGCGACTGAAGAGGTTATTTGAATACATTCATTGAATTGTTTGCATGCGAATAATTTTTTTTTAAAAAATAATACAAAAAATCATGTCTTCACTAACGTCATCCTTCCTCGGTCTTCCCATAGTTCTTCCGCCTTCTGCATATCATCATTGTTCAACTTCTTCTGAAGCGCTCCACCTAGATCCAGTGACCCACCCTTTCTTTTGACATGGCCCAGCCGTCTGAGTATCACTGCTTTTATGTCATTAATAATAATGGATTGCTTCCGGTACAGTGCTCAGTATAGTATATTATGGGTGAAAGACTTCAATAAAATGAGCATGGCTTGAATGTAGAGGGGGGGGGGGGCGGCAGGAGAGATGCTCAAGGGCATCCATTCATAATGTTCACGTGTCGTCCAATTACTAGCTGTATTTCCCAGAAACCTGTACGATTTGAGATTTTTAGAAAATGAAAGTATTCTAAATCCTCCCTAGAGGTTAATCTCTTTTACTCCATTCCTGGAAATTGAAATGGGTAGCATTAATTATGGCTTTGGAGTATACGTGCTTTGACACAATCAGTTAAATTCATAAGAAGAAGTAAATTTACTCGAAGAGTAAAAAGGTAATAGGGGCTCGTATCTGTACATGGTTAAGTCATGCTTTCGCCTGTTTCATTGCGTCAATGGTAAGCTTGTCTCAGCTTGTCCATTATCGCTTGTAGCCGGTGTAGGTTGACATCGAGAACGTATACCAGTTTCCCAATGGCCAAAAATTCATATGCGGAAACAATACAAATAATGTCCGAAATCCATGGGGGCGTTGGCATTCGATAAGGGACCTAGGTTCATAAAAACGTCCTTCAGAACATTACCTATTATATTAGTGAAGACATCTGGAGGAGAAGGGAGACGATGAGTGGCGGTGTAACGTGGTTGCAGCGGCCAAGGTTTTTAAGTAGGCCTGGGTCCATAAAAATTCTTAAAGAATAACCTCTAACCTGTAAAGGGTAAGAGGTAAAGGCATGAGCATGTGCTCTTGTTCGTAGAGAAACGTAGGTGACGCTCGTTTTGCAAGGAAATACTTGAAATTATTAATACAGTATGAACATTTACTCATGAAGTAAACTTTTCATCTGAAGCTAATGCTTCATTGTTAAAAAAAAAAAAAAAAAAAATGAATAGAAACGAAAGCAACACTATACTGCGCGGTACCTATACCACTTTCCATGATACAACCCTGTTTTTTTAAATGTCACTTAATGCATTCTTCCACCAAACCCTTCCATTAATAAAAACCAAGCAGCATTTCATCACACTCCTGCCGTTGTGTTGAGGCAGCTGTTGTTTTAAGTTGCTGAAAAATGCGGAGGCACGGCGCTCAGCAGTCAGCAGTGCTGATAAAATGATAATAACTGCATGGAAGCCCTTGATATCATCCAGACCACCCTTGACAACGGGGAGATAAGAAGACTGTGAAAGCTGCATTTTGTCCTGAGATAATCCCTCCTTTGCCTTTCCGTAAACTCCCCCTTAATCGCGAGCTCGCCTCTTCAAGCCCCAGACAATGCTTCCTTTTTCTCTCTTGCCAAGTCTTCTTTGCCGTTTTAGACATCTTTAGTATAGGTAGCCTAATTGTTCTTGCTCTTGTTACTGTTGAGGGTCGCAGCAATTTTTATTGGCGAATAATGATAGTAGTGGATGATTAGTAAACTACTTATTGAAAATACTATAAATTAGTTTTCATTTAACGTATCATAATCCATAATCGCACAAAAGAAACACGAGTTGGTAATTGAAATGTAACCTTAAATTTCCTTTGATGCCCGACACAACCCATGCTTACATTTGAAAATTCTGAGATCCCGCCCCCTCCCAAATGGTACTTGAGTACTCCTATGCAGACCTATGTAGGACCGTAGAAAAACTGACCGTTTTTTTACCACACCTCAAATATTCCCTATAATAACGAAGTAAAGAGGTTGGTATGACTGCTCTGGATTACCCTAAACAAAAAATAACAAAAACTTAGTGTTTTAGAAAAACTTGTTATAACAACTCGAATTAGAAAAACCCAAATATTCGTTAAGAAATTAACTTTGTCTCAGAAACCCACTTGTGTTAGTATAAAACCCTGAGCGCTTTCGGCAAGAACTGCCATCTACTGAGGGAAACCCACTAGCACAATTACACCTTATCTGCGATTTGAGACTTGCTCAACTCGAGGAAAAGATGCAAATGTGACTAGGGAGAGGAAACCTTGGTTTATATAGGACGGGGAGGAGGTAGGAGGGGGCGTGGCTGGTTACCTATTCCTAACCTGCTAGCTAGATCTATTAGAGGGGATGATTGTGTGAATGTTATGTCGTTTGTTATTTATGGATTACCCTGTATGTAGGTACTAATTGATAAATAGGGAAGCATGTCAGGGTTCCCTCGTACCGTTCATTTCGACTTCGATTGAAATTTGAAACTTATAAAACGAAAATTTGTACGTTCACCTAGATAAAATCCTATTTCCACTTCAGCTGAGTATCTTGTTGCGTCAGCGCCATTTATAATTGAAGAGTTCTAGTGTATACTTGGTGTCACCTTCATTTATCACGGAGGGTATTTGCTGACTTTTGTCGGGGAAAGGCTAAGCAATCTTGGATTTCCTCGCACATTAATAAGGAACTGCATGTGAACAGTGTTGAATTTTACACTCTCTTTATCTACCTTTTCCAACAGCAACTTTCTCTGTTAGAAACTTCATACCTGTCATTCATTTCTTTTTTTTTTCTTTATTCAACGTCGTCTCGGGTGACTGCCCGCGGCAAGTAGGCGATCTGGTCTTGCCCCAAAGTGTTTTACATAGACGCCACTGCCTTCACCAGTACAAAAAACTTAATTGCTGACCATAAGACCAGTATAAGGAAAGAGATTCTCCCCCCAGTCTTCAAGGCTTAATTAACCCTTCGGTCTAGATGTGCTATTATGAATAGGAAAACAGTATCAATAAGATAAGGTTAATTTTATAAACTATCAATAGCTAGTCATGAATAATTAAGAAGGTGCCTTGCTATTTATAGTAGGTTCTGTTCTTTTTTAAGTTAATTTTAAAAACCATTAGAAGTCATGAATAATTAAGAAGATACCTTACTATGTATAGGTTCTGTTTTTTAAGTAGGTACACCAGACTGAACTGGGGCGTCTCTCCTCTTGAGCACCAGCAAAAGCGCAATTGGCAATTGTTCCCCTAGGTTTTCCTACTCAGCACGAATACTTAATTCTGCTATGTCAGACCAATAGTCTTAAACTTTGCACAATAATGGGAAACATTGCAAATTTGCTAACTAAGCATGGGTAGGTGTTTGCTTTTTCAAATTAGTCGCATCGTTACCGGTTAATGAGAAAACATCGTAAGTGCCCTCTTGCGCTTCCCTACTGTCCTTTAATTCTTCTCAGTTAATTTCATTGTTGTGTGTTACAAAATTTAGTGAGATTGGGTCATTACTTACCTACTAGGAGGATTACTTTACTTATTTAAGGTTTACCGATGTTTCTTTAATATCAAATGTAGTACGAGTAGACATGTACAGATGTTTTTTTATATGAAATCTAGTATGAGTAGACTATAAGACTATATAATCTACCTACCTACTGCATTTCTTTTATGTACAGCACCTTACCTATAGATTTGTCTTTTATATTTTTCTTTGCGCAGCATTATTATCTTTCTCGTTGTTGTTGCTGCTCCCGGTCCACCTGGTCTTCTTCGGGATCTTCAGTGTATACCGGATGCTCCTAAGGTGGGATTCCACCGACCGGCTAGGGCTAAAGGAGTCTGCCCACTACACCGTATCATACCATGGCCGTGCTATGAACGTATCAAGCACGGAAAGCAATACGGTACGGCTTGCTTTGCCCACTGAAACGAATCGACGGCCTTTAATGCCCGTATGATGCCTGTATGATGCCCGTATGCAACGCGTAAAAACCACTCGACGCTACTAGATTCACGATTCTATAAAAGAGCGAAAAACTGAAGGAGAATATTGGGCGTTGCACAGGCACTTAGTTGAAGTTGAAGAAAAGTTTTTTTCAGTATTTCTGAATGTCTAGATACCAATTTAATGTAGGTAACGGTCATCATACGCGGTTATAACCCGTATGATCACCGGTTTGGCAACGTCTCGTGCCATGCGCGGAACGTATCGGCACCGGCAAAATATTCTCGCCGACAATTCTTAACGTTTCGTGCATGGCACGCGACGGTACTGGTCGGTGACGGAACGGTCTAGTGGGCGTAGTGTCATGCTTTTCTATACAAAGAATATTTTTTGCCTGACACGTTCTTATTACGGTCATGGTATGATACGGTGTAGTTGTCAGACTCCTTAAATAAAGAAACGGTGACGTGGTAGCAGACATTCAAGACTTAGGCGGGGTTTCCACCGACATCGCATTGCATAATGCAAATGACATTGATGGAAATGTTTGTTTTACTCTATGCCATAGTTAAAATTGATCAATGATCATACAGTAAAATCACAAACAAACATTTTAATAGATTTCTATAAAAAGAAAAATTCTAATTTCCGTCAATGTCATTTGCATTCTGCAATGTGAGGTCGGTGGAATCGGCGCCTATCTTATACAGTTCCGTTGTCTCTAGTAGTTCTACCCATGTTCACAGTATCGAACATAGGATTTAAAAAATTTCGTCAAAGCCAACACCTTTTTTGAAGAACAAAAAAATCCAAATATTTGATTATCCGAATGGTGTCCGGTCCAAATTGATTTTGATAGTTGGAGCATTGTTCTACCTGTTTTTGACCTTAGCGATAAATAATGTGTAAGGCAAGGGACAGTGTTATGTACGTCAAGAATTTTTCCCACTTAAATCGTATAAGGACTTGTACGATATAAGTTATATAAAAGATGCATTAATTGGTGAAGTAGTAGCGATTATATAGATCATATAGCCACTGTTGCGATATTATTAATAAAATAGGCTAATATTTAAGGCTTAGGCACGCCTCAAGGATGTGTCTTGTGTTGCAATATTTTTAATTGTGCCCTAAACACGGTCACTGAGCTTATACCACCAGAAGTTTTAGCCTCTTTTTACATTGATGATATGAGTCTTTCGTACAGGGCAAAGTGTCTTAGGAATATTGAACATGTGCTCAGGCCTATATTAATTTCTCTAGAGCAATGGTCCCAAGGCTCTGGGTTCACCTTCAATCCACTTAAAACCAAAATAGTCCATTTTTGCAGAAAGCATTGCCATGATGACCCAGTACTTTCTTTCCACAATTTACAAATACCAGTTGTGACCTCGCATCGGTTTCTCGGTCTTGTCCTGGATAAAAAGTTAACCTGGAATTAGCACATCATACAGTTAAGAGCTAAATGTACAAACACTCTTAACTTACTCGAGGTTGTCAGCGGTAATGACTGGGGTGCGGACCGTAATAAAACACTGCTTCAACTGTATCGAGCCTTGATTCGGTCTCGTCTAGATTACGGCAGCATAGAGTATGGAGCAGCTACACAAACTCTTCTACAAAGTCTAGACACCGTCCACTATGAGGCCCTTCGAATCTGCACCGGTGCTTTTAAGTCCAGCCCCACAATGAGTTTATGTACGGACGCATATGAATCACCCCTGCAACTACGGCGAGAGCACTTAATGCTAAAATTTTCTAGCAGGCTGAAGCATTGCCAAACTCATATTACCTACTCAGCGATTTTCTCAGATAAATGTCACAATTTATTTCGAGTCCGCCCCCGCTCATCAAAGCCATTGCATTACCGCTACTCAACTTTAAATTTTGAACTCCGCCTTTACGACCTGAATGTTAGTCCGATTCACGACTCGCCTATACCGCCTTGGTTTTACAATCCACCCGTCCCTTCCTTTGGTCTCCAAATATTAAGTAAAGCCAACACTCCAACCCTCATATACCGTAAGCTATTCCGTAATTTAACATTGCAGTTCCCACGACCGAGTTGGTCCCACTTTTACACAGACGGCTCCAGGACAGACACTGGTGTGGGTGCTGCCTTTATCCATGATACAGTGCCGTACGTATTCCCGCTTTTGCCTATATGCTCTATATTTACTGCTGAACTATTCGCCATCCTTCAGTGCCTAAATTTCATCCTCCTACACTCCATACCGAACGTAGTCATTTTTTCTGACAGCCAGAGCGCACTTCAAGCAATAGGACCTACTTACAGCAAGGAATGCCCCTTAGTCCAAGAAATCCTCCAACTACTGAATATCATGGCCCCCTACCAAAAAATCCATTTCCATTGGGTCCCGTCTCATGCTGGTATACCAGGAAATGAGGAAGCCGACAAAGCGGCAAAGACAGCTGCCACACTAGTGTCTGCCCCATGGCCCACCCTGGTACTAAGTGAGGTAAACAATTACCTACGCAAATCTATGTTGAAAAAATGGCAACAGAAAATCTGGAATGGGCCAGCCTACGTGCAAAACAAATTGCGAGCAGTTAAGCCCATCATTACAGAATGGGACACGTCCTATCGAATCAGCCGCAAAGAGGAAATTGTATTGGCCCGAATTAGAATAGGGCATACAAACCTCACAAACATCTAATGAGGAATGAGGCGCCCCCCCTATGCACAAGGTGCGGAGTGGCCCTCACAATAGCTCACCTTCTTCTCGATTGCCCAACCTACTCGGTCCAACGAGCCTCCGTCCTACGAGCACCCTCCTCCCTCTCCGATGCTCTAGGAAACACAATAACAGCCACAAATAATATCATTCAATTCCTAAGAGCCACCGGTCTCTTCTTCAACATTTAACCTTTTAAAAAAAAAAAAAAAATTAATGACATTCTTTATATAGATTTACTAGAACATATTGTTTTTACGCTAATCTCTACTTACCGCCGCTCTTTTATCAATTTCCGGACGACTTAAATAAAGTGAAAACGATCGGAAGCTAGGGAGTTCTGGCGAATTTGACATCTTTTGGAGGGTTTGTTTTACTAGCTTGATTAGTTTCTGGGGAGCACGTACTCAGCCCATTGCCTAAGCTTAATGTAGTTAAATAGGCTATGTTCTCAAGATTGTAAAATCGGCTTGAACAAACGAGTTGCGTTAGTATTGTCCTTGCTCCTTAAATGCTTACTTATTCATTTGGTTTTGTTAATCTGTCGTACAGTATTGTTCATTTGTTCATTAATCAATATATTCTGATTCTGATACCCTAAACTGAAAATCTAACTCATATAGCCAACTAATTTCATTTTGGTACCATATGTAGCACGGTGGAGTGTAACAATATTTTGAAAGTCCATTAAAACTGGCAGTGTTAAAATCTAATTAATAATTTCATTAGTTCGCTCTTCCAGTTTCATAATGAAAGTTTTGTCAGATGATAGTGTGCAACTTTGGATTGAACAAGTTTTGGTTAGTCGCTAAGTGCAGTGCACTCACTACGCGTTCATTACTTTTGACTCAAACACCAGCAGTTCATTGGCTGTGCGCTTTCTAGTTTTATCGCGGAAATTATCTTTCACATCACTAAATATCTGCATACCAGACATTTTTAGCCATAATTTGTTATCGGTACGATGAAAAATAGTTTTCAGTACAAAAATGGTTTTCGCTTAAAACTAAAAATAATTTCAGCAGCCCTATTATGGCAATTTGGGATTAAAATAATACCGGGGTTTATTCAATTGTTTTAAAGAAATGAGTGCAAAATGCGCGGGAAATTCCAATTGATAAATATTAATATTTTTGGTGAGTTTTTAATTTTTCCCCCCTTAGGTGTATTAACATTAATTAAAATTATTAATATATATCAAAATGCAATTCAATTAAAAAATAATGCAACCATCATTCTCTTGTAATAAACTAATTTATTAATTTCAATTTCCCGCGAATATTTACTATTGTGGTATTAAAAAATAAACCCCGGTTTTATATAAACGGATAAATTATGTTAATACCAAATCGCCATAATTGGGCTGCTGGTGATGCAAAAACAATCCGGGCACCTTGGTCTGAAATTCAAAGTTAAAATAGTTGAAAAATAAATCATGATGCCGCTATTGCGCACCGTATAACCCCAAACTATCTCAAAAAACCTTAAGGCACACCCTGCCAGTTCATTGGACTGTTAGTAAAATCGGACAATTGGCATAGTACAGAAAATTGGCTAAAGCGTGCATACAATATAGTAAACGTTAACGTTATAGGGAGTAGGGCTCTATATTAGACAGGTATTGTCATCCGCCATATTGTGTCCATTATAAGTCTGGTGCATAAGCCAAGCATTGGGTGAATACCTATTTATTTTTAGTAATTTATCGTTGTTTATTTATTTTTTTTTTTAAACGTGCTACCAATTAGGGAAGTGTTTAATATGAAATTACTAAAACGTGTATTAGTTTTTTTTTCAATCTTTTACTTTTCTTACAATACTTACCATATAGGAAATTTGCGGGATACAACATGGCGGATGACAATACCCGGGTATATACTGTAGTGCCTTAATAGGGAGCATATTACTAATAATCCACCCAGCTACAGCCACAGTACGCTAAGTACACAGAAAGGAAGTCGTTTAATGAAAAAGTCTGACTTTGTAATAAAGGGTTTCGCCAAAGTGCACCTTGGATGTAAGTTATATAATGGAAGAGAGTCATTAGTGGAAACCTGCCATAATGCACAGTGTCTACAAGTTTGGAGAATGGTGGGAAATTTGAAAATGTAAGTTCTCGAGTGCTGCATGTGGTAAGCTGCAGGAGATCATCGGGGAATCATTATTTATTTCGGACTCACCGGCTGCTCGTCTTGCAATTACTTAATGAGTGCTAATGGAGGAGACAAGGAGAATAGTCCCGTTTAATATTCTACCAGCCTTGCCTTGAACCATGGTAAGTAATAAGGTGGAAGATCCGTTAAGTCTCGCAGTGTAGGCCTGTACGTTGTCAAAGCCTTAGCCCTTAAGAGGGGACTAGTGTTTGCGGACTTAATATAAAATAATGGCTGATTTTGTCTGCCTGTCTGGCTGGCTGACTGTCGCACATTCAGCAATGTTGAAGCCGAAACGGTTTTTGCTAACATTAAACATGTTATATCGTAAAGTACAATACCTAAGATTTTATACGTTCCATTGAGACTCGCAAATCAAAAATAAACCGAACAATATTTAATAGCAATTAACCAAAATTAATGTTTTGTTATGGATTTAAAAAAACTTCCCCCTTCGAAAAAATCCCGTGAGTCATTCTGGTTAACATGTACATCCTATTTGTGAAACCGGATATAACTCTGTTTTTATTCGTGATGCTATGCAAGAAAGTGAATCATACGGGGATTGTGCGAGGGTTGAAATGGCCAAACTTTTTGCCGACCCCTTGGACCGGAAGTGATAAATGACGTGAGCCCATAAAGTGAGTAATTCCAAATTCAAAATCAGACACTCATGATTAATTCGCAGCTCATGCTGATTGAAACAATGCGGTTGAGGGGCATTCATCAAGTTGTCGAGCAACCATGGGACCGGCGTCCCTTTTGTCTTTAAGCTGAGCAAAATATCTAATCTCTGGAGAATTTTGAGTTCTGCAGTCAAATGAAATACCACAGAGAGCTGCTGGCTGTTCATTTTGAAGACAGCAATATTTCATTTTTGACAGAATGGAAGCTTTAAAATTATGCTTACAACTGCAAAGTGACGTTTTATGAGTAGATGATGTTTCGTTAGCTCTTGATAATATCGTATGTTGAATGAATGAACTCATATTTCCGTAAGGGCTACAATATTTAATATATTACCCCCGTTCTATTTGTTTACATTTTGAGTTGCTTACTAAACGTCCAGAGTAGAAACTATGTAAATTTATTTGAATCTGATGAGGGGTTTGGGAATCTATAGGCAACATCCAAAAAATTGGATTGATACAGGCCTATTATTGATACTACCCGACCACGATAGGATGACATTTGGAACAATTTGTTTACTCGAAAACTTGCACGTGCGAAACACCGAGTTTATTCGATTTTTATAAGTGTTCCAAATGTCATCCTATAGTGGTCGGTAGTACCGTATGTATTGTACAATAGGTAGAAGAACAAATAAACCCCAGTCCCCAGACGTCACCGGCTCTATTCGAAGTAAAACGCGGCAGCATTCCTGTCCTGACAAAAAATGTTTCATACCTGTTGTTATGCTAATTGCACGTGTGCTAGTCGCACTCTACCGTCTCAATACTATTTTGCTCACTTTGACTCTTCGGTCACACACAGTATAGTATATGAACATAGCAGTCCAGTCTGCAGTCAGCAGTCTGATACTTTTACAGTTTTACATAGCCGGAGTACTGTTGCAGTAGAAACTGCCATTGTGCCCCAGGGCCTATAATTAACAAATTTGAGTGCATTATTTAGTTAAATGTTATTTAATTAATTAAATGCAGGCCCATTTCAGGCGGGGGTCACTTTCTTAGGTCATGAGCTATGGGTACAATCCTATTACTACTAATACTACTAACCCCCTCCCCCCTCCTTGGTACATGACCCAACTAAGATATACTATTTTCTTCTTCCAGATATCTGGATATCATATCATAGGGAGTGACCGCTTCATGGCTTGACCCACACCAAAATTGAGTCCTGGGTCCACCCTTGGTGAATACCCCTGCTACTTGGTATAATCATTTCCCGGATTAGTCTGAAAAGCTAGCACAGAAGCCGTGCAGGTAAGTAAGTATAGTAGCATAGTGCAGGATAAAAAGTCCATTTATTCAATAGCTTTCCTTCAAAAAGTACCTATTAAGAAAACTCATTCCCATGAAGATTGTTGTCCAGAAAATGCTCTCTTGTAAAAGGAAACATGGTCCATTTTCTCCTTGTAGACCTTTCGAGGGTGATGTATGGCAGTAGATTTATGTGTTGGAGTCAACCTCAAATAAAGAAGGCAAGTTTTCATCAAGGGAATGGCTTCAATTTGCTCAATCTTGTCTCGGAGAATTTTCTTCACATTTTTTTGCAAAAGAGTACTTAATCAGTCAATGTGAGACGCTTTTTCTGTGTCTGAGGCAATTTCGTATTTTTCGCTCTTTATTTGAATGTAAGTTATCTTAGAATTTTTTGTAGAATTTTTCCTACTTAGTCTGTCTACAATAATTGAAATTAGGTTACAATTTTTAAGTTTTGAACCATATTTTATGTTAGGCTGATAGTTTCCCTTAGCATCGTAGAATATCGTACCTGCGGATAAATGTACAATACGTTACTGTTTATATACTAGTAATTAAATTATCTTTATTAATGTACTGTATACAGGGTGTCCCATTTTATTTACGTTATTATGAGGAAATTTGAATTCTAGTAAAAACGTTTCGTCAACACTAGTATTCAAACGTTTCGTCAGCATCTGCGGTCGACATCTTCAGTGGAACTGCGTAGACTTCTAAGATTGTATCTCAGAGGCTCAGCAGCAACTGAGATACAATCTTAGAAGTCTACTCAGTTCCACTGAAGATGTCGACCGCAGATGTTGAAAAAACGTTTGGAAGTACGCTTTCAGAACGACCATGGCCTATCATCCCAGATTCTACTGCTTCGTCACGCCGCGAAAGCCTTTGTAATTATATCGGTTCCCCATTGCACTACTTGTTCTGAAATGTTAGGTTTTGAGATTTGATGGAGATAGAATCGTTGGAACCCATTGCAAAGGGAAAGTTTCAGGTAGTAGGGTAGCAAAGTGGCCCGAAGGTCCCCCCCCCCCAGTATCAAAATCCAGCCATAAATTGCTGTATCACGCGGCATTAATCTCGTAATTGAGACATCCCGTATTTTCCGCCATATCATTTTTATCTGATGCTGCTGGTTAGTTTCTCTCAGTTTGTACTAATATGAACCTGATAAGGGTGTTGCAAAATACAGGGTGTCCCCAATTCTGTGGATACACGAAGCACAGTCAAATAGAGACGTTTGAGGTGTTAAATGTATCGTTAAATGTTCAATGAGGAAGTGCTTCAGCGCGTAAATCTTCCCTTGACCCTTGACCGGGTCACCTTTGAGGAAGTACTACAGAGGAAAAACCGAAGAACGCAGCTTAAGTTCAGTTAATGACACGTGATTGCGTGGACGGGACGCTGCGAACAATGGGATGCTGCAAGAGTTGCAAGAAAAAATTCTTATATAAACTTTTTCTAAAAAATAAAGTGGTGTTAGGCCTGCTGATAGGGTGGGTACGTTCGTACCTGAACTTAGAAGTTAGCTCAATTTTCATTGAAACGGGGTAATTATTCTAAAGAAAAGTGGATTCCAATCTTATTGAAAGGGGAGTAAAATTTGTATTTTGTAGAATTTTGTAGAAACAGACGTCATTTTTTTCGAATGGGGGTTAGGAATTCATTGAAAATGGGAAAATGTTATAAACGGGGACCAGGTTTACTTGTTTGATTCTAAATAAAGCAGAAGAAATTGAATTGTTTTGTCGGTATTGAAAACTAATCCACACGTTTATAAACAAAGCATACGAAAATCAATTGCTTTGTCATTTTGGGTCCCAAAAAACCACCTACCGTACGTCTAATATATAATATTAACAACAAACAGCAATTAATGTCTGTTCGCAAACAGTTTGTGATTTTAATTTTTATTAGCTCTTATGTCCGTGAGTCAGTTTACGCGAAACTTGCCGGAATAACAAATTAGACCGTAGTGCACTAATAGTGCTGTAATATTGAACTCAATAGACTGATGTCAATGCACAGCACAGTGGGTCTAATGTGACCTGTATGTCATCTAATTAATTGTAAAAAAATAATAATAACAATCCATTTTATCCAATATATTGCAGTATTGTAATAATAATATAATACTGTATTTATTGTAATTTCGGAAATAATATTTCCGGATAAGTGTATCTTTTCCGTTGAGGCAACAGCTGCCGGACAGCATAATTTCCCCACTGGAAACCCAAGACAAATAGTCAATTAGCGCATCTTATAATATCTAGCAATAAATAACCTGTAAATGAAAGGATAGAGGTAATTATTAATTTGAATTTGGCGGGAGACAAGACGAAGGGCAAGGCTGCCGGGTTCAGGCCAATAACGGGGGTAATCAGGCAGAGGGCGTATGGGGGACACTTCCCGAGAAACGAGTGCCGAATGACCCCGGCTTACCCTCCAGGCTCCTGCTGCTCACACCGCAATTTATTGCAAGCCCTGGCCAGTAACTGAACACTCAAGGGCGGTTCATGATTATATCTCAAGGTACCGTCAAAAGGGGGAGGTGGGGTTTCTTCTTTTGTTTTTACTGACTGTTTCTCGGCACGTTTCTCACATTTCACACTCAAGTCGTTTCCATTTTTCCCAATGATGTGTTTTCTTCTTGCTTCTCCGAGGGAAAGAGCGTAGGGATATATCGCTTAAGGGGGTAAAATTTTGTTATGTTTCATGCTTGACTTGATTTTCGCTGAAGGGTTTGCTTCATTAGATGGGTGGCTACTGTATTATTGCTGATTCACTGCGGAGTTGATAATTTATTTACATTTTCCATGCCTTCTGTAAATGTGGTCAATTGGACAATCGTACAGATTGTAGAGGGAATTGTTTTTATTTACTAAATCCACAATAATGCCATTAAATGTCATTAATAACATTTAACCAATACTCGACCACGATAGGATGACATTTGGAACCGAATAACCTCGATGTTCCGCTTATGCAAGTTTTCAAATAAACAAAGTTATCCCATCGTGGTTGGGTAGTAGAATGGCCGTTAACCATAAGCCAACTATCAGAGAAAAGTAAAAAATATCGAAGTCAACCTACAGAGGCGACTGAAGGGGTCAATTGGATACATTCATTAAATTGTTTGTATGCGATTAATCTATTTAAAAAAAAAATAAATAAAAAAGATGGACACCTGGACTCGGCCGCCAAAACTCTGTACTTCCCTTGTGTAGGCCCCTCGCCCAGCGAAATTGCATACTTATCACGTGCAGGCCCACTAGCCCACTGCCCACATTGATAATGGCCCCGCTATGAGTAATACTTGTAGTTCTATGATCGATAATTATACATTTAATACGATATTTGATTTTGCAAAAAATCTATAGTGTCTTAAGTCGAGCGTGTCAATACAAAATTCGATTCCAATAATTCAAGTAGCACAAGTAAATTCCGTAGGTTATGTACGCTATGTCATTTACGGATAAGTCCATAAAGCGATAGCCAAATATCCAGTAGTCTTCCTGTATGATATTATTGCTTTCCAATTTATACGTAGTATAAGGAAAGCTTTGTGACGGTCGAAATTTTCGATTCCGAGAGTTCAACGGATTTACACGTTTTGAGGTCCCAGGAGCCCAAAAAAGTGTTTTTTACGAAATGTCTGTCTGTCTGTCTGTCGCTCTGTCTGTCTGTTCATTGATTTCCAGGCAAACTACTCGATGGATTTTGATAAAATTTGGCATGTAGGTTTATAAAAATCATGCCTCGGGACCATTTTTTTTATTTTGGGCTAACTCAATTTGGGGGGGTTTTATTCTCAAAAAACTCCCAAAAAACGTCTAAAAAAATTATTTCTCAAAAACGGCTCCAACAATTTCTTTTAAATTCACATATATTGTAGTCGTTATTAATGTTTATAAAATGCGGGGGGTCGCTTGCCCCTTGATAGTTTGCTTCGGGGGGTAAAAAAATAAAAATAACTAAATTTTAATGAGAAATGACTAAAAAATAATTTTTCTGCGAAACCTTTCCATTGATGATTTCCAACTTTAGACATGTTTTAGGTGTTAAATTGAGTAACGAAACCGGACAGTTTGCTTATCCAGAAAAATATTGGGTTTTGTGCAAAAAAATATTTTTTTGATAAAATGAAAGCAAATTCACGCTCAAATGCATTGCGTGCCCTGCCATTATTGCTGTGTGGGAATATGTTGGTCTGACCTATGTAGAATTTACGTCAGGTGGACGACTCCCCCCCCCCCCTCGTGATATCCGAAATTTAACCATAGGAAAATTATTTACCATGAAATTAATCATTTTCTCTCTCTACTAATCGATAAATTGGAAAGCATGTTCGAGTAAACTCGGACCGGTTCTTATTATTTTGCTGGGCTTTATAGACGTAGGCCTGAATGAAATTTTTTTGAATGACTTTTTATGGACCTAGGCCTAATTATAGTGGCCCATAGGTCCCTTGTCCAATGCCAACGACCCCATGGATTTCGGACATTATTTGTATTGTTTCCGTATGAATTGGAGCCACTGTTAAACTAATACACGCCTCGATGACAATGGACATGCTGAGACAAGCTCACTGTTGACACAATGTAGTCAGGCGTAGGCATACAAACTGCATGTAGGTCACTTTTAAGAAACATAACATTAGCATATTACACGTTACAGATTTTTTTTTAGCATAGTTCATGGACAAGTTTAGACATGCTGTTTGAGCGTGGATGCGCCCCTGATCTCACATGACCAGGAGCGCATGCGTTCTAGCATTCAAGATATTGCAGGTTGTAAGTAAATTCTATTCTGTCCATGTGCACGAAGTTTAAAATAAAATTTGCTAACGGCCATACCATGTTGATTCCATGAGAGCAGAGCATGTGTCAAACTGCGGCAAACTTTGTAGTGTGCACAGCGTTGGCAGGGGAACATGGCATGATATCGCGCTGAGACTAAACCAGAGAGTCTACGTGCGTGTCGAGTCCTGATCACCTCCGATTTAATCGTGTGGCTTTACCTTGTTGCCCAAGTGGTTCGGAATCCACTATAATCAGGAGGTCCACCCTGTCAGCCAACCCCCCTTTCCCCCGAGGTGAAAGAGTCTGCCCGTAGTGTGCCTCAAGTTAACAAACAGACTCACTCCCCCCGCCACGCTGACAGGGTTGGTTAAAGCAGAAATGCTGAAAGCAGGTGTTGGAAACAACAACAGTTTAAAATAAAAGAATTAATCAAACACTTGCAGCCCATTGACGCGTAACAGGCGTCAGTGTGAAGTAACCAAGTTTGTGGTACGAGTCAGGCCCCTGTAGGCTGTAGGTACCAATTGTACCAAAATGTCTAAAAAATATATATAATTTTCTTGGATATTTTCTTTTGTTTCATAAGAAGCGTTTACGAGGGAAAGTTAAAAAGAACCCTACTCTTCATATGCGTGGAAATTCGAAGGACTCGCTATAAAATGTTTACGACCCCCTCATAATATCATGGTCTGCCATTTTAATGTCTTCCAAATTTTATGACAGCATTTCAGTACTCTTTTTATATCGCAGTGGGTTTTCACTTGCCGCTATCCTCTAGATTTAATATCCTGTCATTGCCTTTTCTCCTCATTGTCCCACTTAAATGTGTCAGGACTCTTAATTGAAATTAAAACTACAGGATCTACTTTATTGCTTTCCTATTTATACGTTGGTATAAGGAAAGCTTTGAAGGGATCAAAAATTGAAAATGATCGAGTTCGTTAACTAACTAGATCCACTATTTAGTTACAAGATGGTGGCCGATTAAAACCTTATATAATTCATATCTCAGTTAATATTGGTCGCAGAGGAATGAATTAAAATCTGACTGAAAGCCCGTATTATTATCTACGATAATAATAATCTTCACAAATCGACCATTTTAAGATATTATCCAGTCAAAGTGAAAATAATTTGATAAGCAAAAGTTCATAGTCGGCATTGTGGTTCGAAATTTGGAGCACAAGAGTGTTTTGTTGTGTTGATGTTGAGATCGGGAAAATAATGAAGTATTTTTTTATTTTTATTACATACATAGCATAGGTAGCGTAGAGGAAAAGTAGGGTCTGCGGAATCTCCCTGCACCTGATCGGCCAGAGCTGAACGGGATTTTTGATAACTTGTTGCTATCATTGTACCAATTTTCAGCTCCGTGAGCCTACAAACAGTAGAGAACTCGCGGGTAATGTGTCTATCTTGACCGCATTAGAAAGCACCTAGAAAAATTGTATTTTATTCAAGTTGTATTCGCAACAATCCAATGCAATCTTATTTGCTGAAATCAAATGCAGAAAACGATTTTCCACACAACAATTCGCATAAATACTCAAACAGTAAAACCCCTGCCCATAACATTTTCTCATCTTCTGGTTTCTCAAAACGTGCAAAATTTTCTCCTCTAGGTCCCATACAATACCATTCATGTTGGAAATGGTTATTTTCAAATTTTGTTTCTGCTGTAGCAATCTTGGTTTTCTCATCAGTATTAACTTTATAGCTTTTTGTTTTTAATTTTCTCATCTATTGTCATGTTTTTCATAAGAATTTTTTAATTAAAAACTTTTTTTCTGCACAATAACGCTCCAAGCTAGGCCGAGTGTTCTGCTCTTCACTTCATTCCGCGAATTATATCTACTATGCTGTAAATTCCTCACGATGTTACCTTTGTAATTTGCAATTAAAAGTCATCATATTATTTTATCCGATAATGGTGGTTCCCATCAACGCTTCAAATATCTCACTAAGGAATACAGCGCTATCTACCAATGCATAGCGATGCCGTGGAGTATTCCTTAACGACATCGAACCGCGCTTCACCGCAACGTTATACCGGCAGGAGCAAACTGTAGATTACTACTCTACTCAGTATAGTATAGACGGCCATGTTTGACTTATCCAGCGAGTCTGTACATGGTGGTGTGTTGTACAAAACCGAGATGATTGGAGGAGTGTTGTCAAGCAGGCCAAAGCTCGGGGCAAAGGAAAGATCGCTTTCTGTACACGTGGTGAAAAAACCGATCGGGCGTACCCTGGGCAACGCAAAGTGGAAACATCTCGCGGCTGATCCTTTCACCACTGAGACCAAAGACGACCTTTGGGTGTGCACCGAACATGGCGTCAGGTTAGAAAGAATACTGCGAACCAGCAGGAATTCTCAATATTCACACAGTCAAGTGGTTTACTGATGACTCTTGGCTAGGACGTACAAAACCAAGAACAGGCCTTGGTGTCTTTGGTCCTGGGGTTAAATATCTGGAGTCTCTTGGGAAGACAACTACAGTATACCTCTCTGGGCTTTGCAACTTCAATGGACATCTGACTAACAAAGGTGTCAGAGAGTCTAGAGCATGCAGATTCTGCAATGATGGAACGGAGGACCCCGAGCACATCCTCCTTCACTGTGATGCAATCGCACGAAGAAGACTGTTTGGGAAGCTCGCAGTTACCTGTAAAAGACCTACCGTTTCTAAACCCCCTCAAGATCCTGGCTCTCCTTAGGGAGATAGGCCTCGAAGAAGTGGAGCGATGTAGATACTTTGTTGTAGGGGGCACAATAGGCCCAATAGGCTAAAGTGCACACAGGTACCCTGTACCCCATTAAAAAAAAGAAAAAAAAGCCAAAGCTCATCATGGGCTGTAGAGCCAGAAGAAGATGAAGATGTTTGCCTTATGGTGCAGCCGACAAGGGGGGACAGACAGAAAAACGGTAGGAGCTAATTAATACAATGTAATAGGTAATAAAGCTAATAATTTAATTTGTATCTATAACAATAGAAAGCAATAAAAGGATAGAAACGCTGTAAAGGGGGACGAGTCTATTGTAAAAGTCAATCCAATTACAGCAGTCCCTTCTGGATAGTGCGCGCCAAAAACTCGAGAAGAAAATCGGTGTTTTTCCTTTGTGAAAAATCACCGAAGAGGGCGCAGACTGACACGTGGAGCAGGGCAGTCAGCGATAAAGCTGACAAACAGTCTGCTGCTCTCATAGCCTTAGAATACCTAGATTGCTTATATGCTTCTTTGACTGTTGGTAGTGGGAAAAGGAGAGGAGGGCAAGTTAAGCTAGGATTGGAGCTCTAAATATTAATAAAATATAGTGAGGAAAAGACTTGGTGCGCTGTTGAGAAGTTGGCATGGCTCATCTTGAGCCGCAAGATGAAAGAGGAAAGATCTTAACAAAAAGAAGCCCCAGCTATAGCAAAAGAAAAAGACACGACTATCCTGCTAAAAAGCGGTTCCAGAAGAGTTAGTAGAAGTGAGCAGAAGAACAAGGCTGTTTAAATCCATCGTGATCCATATAGGGCAAATATAATTCAGCTAAACAAGCGCAACCTGTAAGTACAGCAGTGGCATGATGGATTTTTTAAGTTAGCTGGTAGGTTTTGGAAACTCTTCAGCTCTTTTGCATAATGCGTGGAGTAGGACAGTCAGCGTTAAAGCCGACAAAGATTCTGCTGCTGTCATAGCCTTAGATCACCTAGACTGCTGAAACCCTTCGTGATCCGTCTAAGGTCATAGCCTTCGAACACCTCGACTGCTCTAGTTCCATATAGGGCAAAAATTAAGTCCGATGGACAGGCATAGTTAGTGCGACACACTTGAAGAGTTACAATGGCTTATTTTTCTTTTGGTAGGTTGGGACACACCCTATGTTTAGCTCCCCCTCCCTGGAATCACATCCGTGTAATCCCGGCCATTATGAGTACAGAACTACACAAGGCAGACAATTCACGCGTAATGTTCAAAATGTACTATCTATACAACTAAATTCAGTAATATAGCATAACCAGTGATAAACATATCAGTAGTCTAGGAATTCTAATGCTGTGGTCGGTATCCATGAGCGACGTATTTACTAGGTATTGTATAGCACGTCAGCAATAGTTAAGTCCAGATGGACACATGGGCCCCCAAAATGGGGCAGTTTCCATGCGGGCCACGCACCTGCCCCCTCTGAATCCTTTTTCATTATTGCTTTTGCCTTTCGATCCCGAAGCTTTGGGCTTATAACTCCATATTATGCGGCACAGCATGCAGCGGGGAGGGGACGAGCGTTTTACGACCGAATCCACTCGCTACAGCCCAGCAGAAATCTATCACTATTGTAGCCTTCTGATTTTAAACATAACATGTACGAAGTTACACAGTGTGATGACTCATATCTGTACGTGGTTAAGTCATGCTTTCATCTGCTTCATTGCGTCAATGGTAAGCTTGTCTCAGCTTGCCCATTATCGCTTGTAGCCGGTCTAGGTTGACATCGAGGACATATACCAGGTTGCCAGTGGCCAAAAATGCAAACGGAATAAACAATACAAATAATGTCCAAAATCCATGGGGTCGTTAGCATTGCACCACTATAAGTCCATAAAGAGTCCTTAAATAAAGAACTAAATCATTATCACTGCTATTAAAATATTCTACATAAACTAGATTTAAAATATTGTAAAAGAGAAAAAGTGTACGATTACTACGATGAAATTTATTACGGTTGACACAGACTCGCCAGTAAATCTAGGACGCATATAAAACAATAAAATTTATGGAGTCAAAAGACACGTCTGAATGTGGGATGAATATGAATTGTCAAACCATTGAACTGTTCAACCGATGTCACAATCTCTCAAACTTTACCGAGAAACCGTTTGTATTATAGTCTGTGACGTTTCCAAAGTCGCCTCGATGTCTTTTTTAATGTTGTAGATTTAATGGGGTAACAACACCCCATAAGTGATCGGACCGCTGATCTATTAGGAATGTCACGATCTCTCAAACTTTACCGAGAAACCGTTTGTATTATATGGTCTGTGACGTTTCCAAAGTCGCCATTGAACATTTTTTCAGCAGAGATGTTGCCTCAGTGTCTTTTTGAATGCTGCAGATTTAATTAGGTTAAAAGAGCCAAAAGTGATTAGACGTTGGACCACTGCTCTATTAGGGATGTTATTGCCAGCAAAGACCCTACCGTTGAAGATCAGATACCGATTAAGGTTGAGGGGACCATAGGGAATGTAACCGAAATTATAGAATCAAGATAAATCTGGGCTTGGCTAGATTGGAATCCACCAATGCCTTGCCGGGGCATCGCGTTACCACGAGGACAGATTTCAGGAGTAGCTTTTAGAAAATTCAAATATGCATTTTAACGGTAAAATTTAATCATAGTCCCAACAAACCTTCCAGCTATAACAAACTTGCCATAAAAAGGGGGAGATTTGAAAAAGAGGATAAACTATAAAAGTTACTCTCGCGGAAATGCATTTTACTTCCTTGCTGAAAGTTTTAAGTTCCCATGATGATTTTGATAGCCAGGCACCCTCGAAATAATTTACTGGTGCAAAAATTAGAGTTTCCTAGAACGCATAAGACGACCCATAAATCCCTTATTGCGTAAATACTGCAGACAGTTAAATTTAAATAAACGTCCAATTTCTATGCGCGAGGGTGGCGAGGCCCAAATTATGCAAAATATATTTTCACTGATTTTACCCGAAGATACTACGGCACCCCTTATTCTCCGAGCTCTATCAAATCCTGGAATTACTCTTGTTTGTATGAATTTGTCGCGGAGATCAAGAGTTTCAAAATATATTTTTGTGTGGTGGCCCTATAAATTTGGGTTTATTACTTGCTAAGTTTCAAAGTTATTTGCGTTATGAATGTGTAATAAAACTGCGATGCGTCATTTCAATATTTTTAAGAGGAGGGGGCATGAATTCGCAAGATGGCAGTTAGGTACATTTTTAAACAAGGTTGTAACGCCCTCATTAGTCATGGTCAACGTCGTATTTTCCAAGCCGTAGGGGGGGGGGGCGTTTACCCCCTCATACACCAAGTGACACCGTGCGCCGGCGCCTCCAAAAGTTATTGAGGACTCAAGTAGTTAAGTATAGCTGCCGCCAGGCTTGCTCTGCCTTGAAAATAAACTTTTAAGAAGGCCATGTAACCACTAATCATTCCAGCAAATTAAATTTACGGAGAGGATTAATTATATGTTCAGGAATAGTTCAGTTTGCAGAGAACTACGAGACTGTGAAACGGAAGTTCGAGGTTCGAGACACGGCATAAATGGAAAAATAATCCCGTCTAGTGGTAAGGGGAAACATCAGCTGCAGGTTATCTTGCTGACTTCTGAGGTCTTAATCTCAACGACTGGTTGGCAGCAACTCACTGCATATCGTCCTCTAACTCTCTCAGTCCTGGGCCTTTCTCTTCAGCTTTACGTACGTTGAAGCTCCTTGCGTCCTGTTGCTGACCACAAATTCCTAAATAGTGCAGTGGCGAAGAGAGGATCCTCTACCAGTCCTCTGGCTTAGACTCTAATTATGTTTATAGTGCATTGAATTCTGGGTACACTAGTATATACTAGTACGTTGTATACGTGTCATATCAACGTCAGCTGGTAAGGACTGATTGATAGCTTCTACTACCCCGTCAAAAGAAGAAGATTTGTTGCATACTTTTCAGCACTAGATTCTTCAATGCTATATACATGCGAACCAAATATAAAACACACTACCTAGTCTAAAATTGTAACTAAACATGGCATATACGGTATATAGGCATAGTACAATAGCCTTGACTAACGGCCACAACTTTTTGCCTACAAGAAACGCTGTCTTCCCAAAAATAAATTGGGGTGACAAAGGGTATCGCAGTAACGAAATTTGGCAAAGACAGACCCCCCAATGAAAAATGGGCTGGTGTGAAGGACATATTAGGGGTGCATGGCAAAAAACGTTTCCCCTCCATCATTTTCAACCGAAAGACCAATGTGATATCATCCCCTACTCACTCCCAACAATTAATTCCATGCTTCTACTCTATTAATGTTCAATGTCAACACAGTCGAGAAAAAAAATCATAATTGGTACAAGCCCGTTAAAATAGACCCTTAATAATAAAAAGGGCTCTTCCTCACGGTAAGAAAAGTTGACTTGTGCTGTATACTGTCGACTAGACTTATTAATAAAATTGTATTTTATCATTTTTTTAATGTTAAATTTTTATTTGTTAAAAAGTCAGCTAATATAGGGCATGAGTTGCTATTGTTCAATCTTGAGGAAATCTGAATTGATGATAAGGGTGATGGTGTAAAATGTAAATTATTTGACATAGCCCATCCAGGCCAGGATCCCCAATATTAATTATTATAGGAAGTTATTGACCGGTCGCGTAGAAAAGTGGTAATACCACAAAATACCATATATAAATATTATTTTGAGGACCTAAAACAGACAGAAAGCAGTGCAGTGGCGGTAATTGGCGGTAACAATGTTGCCGTTGAAGTAAGGATGCAAGGCTGAAAGACCAAATGCAATGGAATTAGTACAACTTATAGATTAAGCTGAGAACAAGGCCCACCGATGTTGACCAGTACGATTTACTGATTGTACTTGAATGAATTGGTTGCATAAAACGTAGCCACAAGTTCTGTTCCTTATTAACAAAACAATGGGCCCATGGATGGCCTCTTGTGGGTTCTATCTGTAGTATTGTAGAATTATAAGATTTAGTAGAATAATGCCAAAGAAAAGTTTGGAATTTACAGAATGTAGTAGTAGTTATTAGTAAAGTACCAACAGTAAAGCTCTCTATTTGCAATTCTCTTCAACAACTAGAAACACCCAGTTTTAATGAAAGGGAACTTGATTGGTTCAATCAATCAATGCTTTTATTTGTTACCGTATTAAGTCAATATAAATTAACCGAACGAATGTTTACGATTGAAATAGAAAGGTCATACAGAACTGGAAACGGGCCAATCAAAGGTATTGGGAACCCAAGTGATTGACAAATACCCAGCGCCCTAGAGATACTTGCTGGAACTATGCTTCCAAATCGACTAATTAGACCGGAAAACCCTCCAAAATACCATTGACCGATTTCCCAGAAGACTCCCAATGGTGCTAGTCCACGTGATCTTTAATTTACAATCAATTGAGAAGAGTGGAGGTTTTGCAAATTATTTTATTTTAAAAATCCCAGCAAGTTAGGAAAGAAAATAAAAGGTAAAAGCCAGTCTAATAAATATTGGCTCAAACTTTCAACTTAATTACAACATATTTTTTCTCTTCAATACCTTAGAAATAACAAAACTTCTGCCCCGTGGCGTTCTTAGATTGGGTGTAGTTAAGTAATGGTCCATTGAGCGATTGAGTGACTGCGCTCTGTTGAGCCAAGTTCTTGCTAAGAATGATCTCGTATTATTGCATAGCTCATGAGTCTGTCACAGCTGGTTGGACAATATGCAATCTATGTCCACAATGAATTATCAATTATATACAGTCTATCATGGGTAATTCAATTAATTAACTGTCAACCATAGAAGTCTGTTCGTACTGTTAGGGCGCGTCGTTGGTGGTAACAGGTGTCGCAAAGGCCTGGAATTGGGGGGAAATTAATATTAAACGAAATAATATAATGCAGCAATTTTGATCCTGTGCAACGCTGTAAAAATATTCCTTGCACCATTTTGTGTTACCTTGTTGCATTGGATGCAAGGTATAACAATAATTTTGCAAAGAATATTTTTACATTTCATGTCCATACTTTTCTCATTTTGCATGGACTATACCTAGGTACGTCTATTAAGTCAGAGAATTTCAAATGTTTTGCTAACAATTGAAACCTGGGTATTTTCTGCTAAATAAATTAAATCCTCATCATGTCACAGCCATAAAGATATGAAAATAATCGTATGGAAAATGCATTAAACATTTCGTAATAAATTTTACATCTGGAATAATATTACTCTAAAAAAATACGATAAAGTGCATTAAACAGATTTTATGGAAATAGTCGTATATCAGACGTTTAGTTGTATACTTGGTAGAATGTCATTTCAATGTCTGGGGCATAGACAGCCATTTTCATATATCCACCTACTTCAGGAACTGGACAGGGATATTTTTAATGCGATGGTCCTTGATAAGATCGGCCAAAGGTTCAAACCCCTTTAGGCCCGGAGCACAAAGGCAGATTCTACGCAGCAGATCTGCTGGGAGATCTGTCGAGATATCGTGCTTCGGAGCAAATGGTTTGATGTACAAAGTCAGATTCGATTGCAGCGGAATTTTTGCTAGGTGCCCGCCACCTCCCAGTAGATGTTCCCTTTTCCACCGGACTGTAGCCTTAGCCAAAATATTACATTGTAAACATGAAAATGGCAGCTCCATGTATCAACCCCCATAGTTGTCCAATACTGCAGCAGTAACGTCAATACTGCTCGGCCTTTCTAATTTCAATTAAAAGCTTGAGGCTTTGATTTCATTACATTGAAGCTCGGACGTAAATGAATTATTGGAAATCGCTCAGACCCGGATGGACGCAGCAAATGAGAAAACCGTGTTCTCCTCGTGGAATCAAAAGGTTCTGATGAATATGAACAATATGGCGCAGATGGCGGTTTGCTAATATATTGTAAACATCGGCTCTATTGGTACGGGCTCATTGATATGTACCCTCCCGGGTGGGTTTTCCCACTTTTCCCATCATTTCATTTCTCTGATGTATGCATGGATTGATGGATGGAGCTTTTTCCCTAAATTTAGCCAGCAGGGGTGCTGCTGGTTAGTTTGACATTGGCGGTGATTTTATCGTGTAGCTTATTCTGTAGACCTGCATAGAGTTTTTCAATTTCGACATGCTATACTACAGTATAACTACTGTACATAACGATTCGAAATTGTCGTTATTGGAATGTTCAGGTCAGAATTATTCTTGGGCTACTATATCAATCGCATCATCCTGTGTTATTGTAAAACAATGAAGCATTAAGTGTTTAAATAACCTAGTTCAGTGGCCGGCAAAGTGCGGCTCCAGAGCCGCATGTGGCTCTTTGGCTTTGACATTGGTGCCGTAAAACCGCCTAAGTTGGGACAATTTTCAGTGAATTTTTCAACCCTTAAAATTATTTGTTGTAATATTTCACAGTTATTGACGTTAATACATAGCAGCACACACACGAGATTTAGCAGGAGTCTAGTTTTTCGAATAGAATGGTCCCACTAAGAATAAAAAATTAAAAAGATTGACCCAATTTGAACTCTAAGGGGGGGGGGGGTAATTTGGGTCACTGAAAGAACCCATTCTTAACTAGTGCCCTCCCTCTTGTACCACAGTTAAGCGCTACGCTTCTTATTTAGGTTACTCTTAAAACTATTGAGAATGTCCAAATAAACATTATTCAATAATATTAGCGGCAAAACTGGATAGCTTTTCTCAGTAATTGCCTACAACTGAAGTTTTTTTTTAGGGTTTTTGAAATTCAAATATTTCAAATTTAACTAGGAATTAAAATAAACTAACTTACCATTATAGGAGTGCCTCACTTTTGCCTAAATTATTTATTTTAGTTATTGTACTGTGTTTACAGACATCAACATCGCCATGATGCTTGTCGGTGGTTCTAGAATAAATTTTTTTTAACATTTTAGCGCGCTGACCCATAATACACTCTCTGACCCATTAAAGGCGGTTTGACGGTAATTAAAGTTTTTTTAGTTGAAAACTGCCCTTCGCCAGTTGGGAGTCCGTAGATGGTAGATAGTTGTACAAAACCGAGATAATTGGAGGAGTGTTGTCAAGCTGGCCAAAGCTCATCAAGGGCTGTACAGCCAGAA
Organism: Psococerastis gibbosa; assembly: GCA_963971405.1. Taxonomy (NCBI): domain Eukaryota; kingdom Metazoa; phylum Arthropoda; class Insecta; order Psocodea; family Psocidae; genus Psococerastis; species Psococerastis gibbosa. The sequence goes on from OZ020485.1 coordinate 21,442,599, forward strand.
GAAGGAGAAGTAGTAAAAGTTTACTAAACAAGCAGATTTGGCTCCCAATTTTTTCTTTAAATAGTTGAAATGCTCATATTTGGCTTTTTGGTTAAAATTTCGCCGACCACTTAGTCCATTTATATTGTCTTCGCACCGCACACGGAAAAATAATGCTCTTCATCTTGACATGCAAGATGGTCCTTCTTCTACTTCTTCATCTCTTGACAGCACCTCACTTCAGACCTAGTCTTCTGCTATTCTGCCAGCAACCCCTTTCTCATGTCACGTCTCTACCTAGCTTTTATCCATTCTCGCTCTACACCCGGAGTTCAATCCTAGTGTGCGTATGCTATATTATATTTCTATTTACAAACAAGCATTAATAGACCCTTTACCTTATTGATAGAGGCGTCAGCAAACGTTCTTCCCTGCGCAGTAAAGTAACATATCCCTGCCAAAAGGGGGGGGGGGCGAGTTCAATCCCTAAGATGGAAATTGAAAACGACTTTATTGACACAGTGTCAATAAGGCATAAGGAGCTTTTATTAATAAAAACCAAAAACAAGGGTGAGGGCTGCTGAAGCGGTGAGTCAGCTCCCTCCGCATGTCTAAATCGCGGGTGCTGATATCCATGAAATTAGAATTGCTATAAGATTGAGGAAAAATTGAATTTGCATGCCCTAGTACAATAAGGGTATTCATACGATATATAGGTATCCCTATATTAAGGGCATACATTCAATTTCTTTGTCCACGACTCCACGTGTTTTGCTGTCTACTTGTTCCATTGCGATAATTCTAAACTGCTAAGATGACTTCGTTTAGGCAAACTTTTAAGTTTTTAAACCAGCCTTCCGTGACTATTTTATTACTGGCTTTTTGCGACAGCCACTGCCAGAGTTCATGTTGTCATAGTTTCAGCTCTGCTTCCTCCAGGAACCTGCCAAGGCTCAAATAAACCGGGTTTAAATAGATCTGTCACAGTCAGTTTTCTACTACTGATTATAACGTCAGCAAGTAGGTATTCATTTCACTGATTGGTTTTCGGAATCGTGCACTTTTTCAAACTTATTTGTTTGTATATTTAGAACTCCCCATAATTGTGGAAATACAGGTACGTGTATTTACTTGGTATTTTTTGGCGTAGTCCTGATTTCAACATAGATTGTGGCGTGCTTACGTGGTACGTCTATGTGTTTGTAGTGCAGAACCCGAATCCACCTGACATGGTAGTATTTCCTACATAAATTCGAAATTCCAATTAAGTTATTTTAATTTAGCGTAGCGACTGAAGAGGTTAACTGGATACATTCATTAAATGTTTTTTTTTTTTAAGTTAAATATAAACAACGACAGCCCTATGTGGTATGTTGTGGTTTGCAATATTGATGTTGTAAAAATACTAAAGTATAATTTATGACTTTACGTAATAGGCGAAGAAAGCTCATAAAAGCTGTAGGACAAATATTGTAGCTGTCAGCAGTAAAGAAAGAGCGCCCCAAACAACTGGAACGCGACCGGGGCTAGGGGTCAACCTCTCATGGCATTCTGTGATGGGCACTCCGGCACACTTGTCGCCCGCGCGCTAGGCACACAATGCTCTTATTAATAATTTACCCCCTCAGTGGTTTCCACCCCCCCCCCCCTGTTGCCCCCTCACCCAAATCGAACCGCTAGGGGAACCAAATTACTTTCGGGATGTTTGTCTAGGTGGGGGTCCCCAGAAGCTAAGCGCAGCGGCCGTCCAACCAGGGGGTAACCTTATCGTCGAATGATTCCAGATAATTACGTTTGAATGATGGATTGTCTCGCACACACTTGAAGATGAGTGTTTGGAACGTTTGTAGGGGAGACCGGAGCGATAGCATGATGAATACCGGGCCATCCCCCCCAACTCCCGTCTGATTCACCAGATTGGCTGCAGTTGATGTATTGTCATGTGAAAGTCAAAGAGATTGCAGGGGGTACAAATTGCAGGACAATGTTGATACAATAGTACAGCGGTGACGCGAGTAGTTGTACTGGCCTAATTGACTGATGAAATATGTTTCCCATCTATTTCATTTTGTTTTATGTTTATTGGTTTAACACTACGTTGCTTTTTTTGTTTATTGTTTTTGCTATCCTATTTATACTTAGTATAAGGAAAGTTTCGTGATGGTCGAATTTTTCGATTTCAAGATTTCAGTGGATTTACGCGTTCTGAAGTGAAGTGGTTTTTACGAAATGTCAGTCGGTCTATCTATTAGTGGATTTCTGAGCAAACTTCTCGTTGGATTTTGATGAAGTTCGGCGTGTACTGTAGGTTCGCAAAAGTCATGACAAGGCAGTTGTTTTCTATTTTGAGCTAATTTGAATTTGAGGGATTTAACCCCCAAAATACTTCAAAAAACAGCAAAAAAACGGCTTTATCGACGTTATTAAAATCTCATAAAAAGTTTTTATTGTTCTGAAAAGCCAGCTAGGCCGCTTCCCCTTGATAGTTCGGTTGTGGGCCCGAATCAAATACTTCTTGGCGGAGCGTGCCATGAGTTTCAGCTATTTTGAATTTCACTAGATGGTTCCATCCAACCAACAATTTTGGTTATGATCGGAAATGTTCAAGTAAAAAGTAAAAACGCCGTGCCACGGCAATCCATTTGAGAGTCTATAGGTGTTAGGACTAGTAGGGGATCCTCTCTCGTGACCAGTACTCTATTTTGGATTTTGTGGTCAGCAACCTGCCCGTACTGCACCGTACTAAAATCCTTTCTTTGAACGTAACTAACGGTTTTTTAATGACCGCAAACAAAATTGAGATCCATGATATTAATGCTCGGAAAGAAGAGCACAATAGGCCTACTATAGGTGGACCTCCTGTAGTCTGTAAACCCAAATTCAATAGTTTTAAATAGTTATAGAATACACCCTCTTCAAAGTGAAAGATTGTTTTCACCCTGAAACGAATCAATCCCAAAAAACTTTACTTGATTTGCAACGAAATGTCTCTTCTTGAAACGTCTAGCGTCATAAATTGAGGGCAATGTCGTCAGGGGTAGGCAATCAAAATAGTTGTTGAGCAATATTGGGCCCCGAGTCGCGGAGTGATAGGCCGTTCAGAATCCCTGGAATCTGTCCAATCGAGATCTCTTACTTCGTCTTCTAGTTCTGGATTTTACATTGAAATGCTGCCGAGGATGAATTATTGTAGTATTGTTGGTTGACTGATTTGTTGAAATACAGTACATATCGTTTGTGGTTAGGAACAGTCCATTTGGTAGAGCAGCGGACTATGAAGCGGAACATCGGGGTTCGAAACTCAACGTAATAGGAAACATTTTGAGTTGGATCTACCCAACCCTTTATAGGTTGTCGCCCCATGACCGTTTTTTATGATTTATGAGCCTACAATTGGCCGGATCCGAATAGGAAGGGATGTAAGCCTACCTTCTTATATTATGTGCTAACTGCTAATATTGTATGTATTGTTCATATCAAAGGTTTTGTTTCCGTATGATTGAGGCAGAATTTCTATTAAAGGCCCAAAGAATAATATGTCCATTGCTTGCCTGGTACTTTTGGTAAAACTAATTATGAAACATCAGTATCTTCCTCCCCCGATCGGTTCCTTCTCACGTGTTATACAATATTCAATGGTAAGGAGGCGCGGGTTGACTTTGGGGAGTGTGGACGTACTGCACTTTTGCACTCGTCCCGTTGCACACCCGCAGTGAAAATGTCGGTCCCGCGTTCCAATGGTAATTCCTGCAGTCCCGGTAACTTCATTCAGAAATAAAATTTATCATTATTGTCCTAATAATAAAGAACCGGTCCGAGTTCACTCGAACATGCTTTCCAATTTATCAAAATTATTAGATAGAGAAAATTAGTAATTTTATGGCAAATATTTTTCCTATGGTTAAATTTCCGATATCTTGGGGGGGGGGGGGGGGCGGTTGTCCACCTGACGTCACTGGAAGTGAGGTAAATTCTCGATAGGTCAAACAAACACATTAATTACCACACAGCAATAATGGCAGGGCATGCAATGCATTTGAGCGCGAATTTTCTATCATTTTTTTCAAAAAATAATTTTTTGGGCATAACCAAATATTTTTTTGGGAAAGCAACCTATCCGGTTTCGTTACTCAATTTAACACCTAAAACATGCTTGAAGGTAGAAATCATCGATAGAAAGGTTTCGCATTTTTTAGTCATTTTTTCATTAAAATTTAGTTATTTTTATTTTTTTACCCCCAGAAGCAAACTATCAAGGGGCAAGCGACCCCCCGCATTTTGTCAACATTAATAACGACTACAATCTACGAGAATTTAAAAGAAATCGTTGGAGCCGTTTTTGAGAAATAATTTTTTTAGACGTTTTTTTGGAGTTTTTTGAAAATAAAACCCCCCCAAATTGAGTTAGCCAAAAAAAAAAAAAATGGTCCCGAGGTATGATTTTTGTGAACCTACATGCCAAATTTCACTCAAATCCACTGAGTAGTTTGCCCGGAAATCGACGAACAAACAGACCGACCGACAGACAGACATTTTGTAAAAACCACTTTTTTTGGGTTCCTGGGACCTCAAAACGTGTAAATCCGTTGAAATCTCGGAATCGAAAATTTCGACCATCACAAAGCTTTCCTTTTACTACGTATAAATTGGAAAGCAATTAGTTCGTTAGCAGGACAAGGTTCAGTGAACCACTCCAAGTAGCCTACATTCATAAAAAAAAAACATTATCGAACAGCCTTAAGCAAATTGGGTTATGATGTTTAGTAGGCTATCGTACACCATCGCATCTGAATTGCACAGAATTTAATAAACGCTGTCACTAAAGTGGATTGAAGTCGCGGCAATGTATAACCTAAAATATGGTGGCAATATTTCACCACCCTCTCATATAACCACCGTTGTATTTTTCGCGATTCAGGCAATTGAAAGCCACATGACGTCGGTTTTTATGATTTGGAGGAGGGGGTCGTACAAGGCTACAAGCGCGGGTGCCAAGTGAGGGGGTGCGCCAACAGCGGATCCACTTCAAAACCTCCCTCATTGCTGACAACCCTGTCGCGTTTATTTTAACATTTGGATAATAATTAATTTTCAACGGTCCATTGTTCTTGGGCCATAAATTTGTGGAAATATTTCAGTTTTTGCTGCAAATTTTGGTGTCTTTTCTATGTTACCAGATGGACTCGTATCTGTACCTGGTTAAGTCATGCTTCCATCTGTTACACTGCGCCAATGGTAAACTTGTCCATTATCGCTTGTAGCCGGTGTAGGTTGACACCAAGGCCAGTAAGTACTTCTCCTGGGTGCGCCTGTCTAAAACGGAAAATGGTTCAGTCAGAGGCTGCTTGGTGTGTTGTAAAGGAGACGGTTTATCTTGAGCCGCAAGAGGAAAGACTTTAACCAACATTAAAACAATAGAGAAAGACGCAACTGTCCTAAAGTAATGCTGAAAAGCGGTTCCATGAGGACATTACGGAGGAGAAACAAAATGTATTATTAAAATGGCCAAAATCACTTCCTAACTGGAGAGCTGGTGACGCATTTGCGAGCCTTGCAATGAAAAGTGCCTTTTTATTAAGTGATCTAATATTAAAATAATAATAATAATAATCCTATCGAACATCCTAAGCTTAAAACCCACCGAACTGTCAAACTGAAAAAAAAATTTGAACACTTAAGATAGGTACTGCAAACGCTACAGCACTTAAAAGGTCTGCAGTCGCAGAGAGCATACGTTAGGTTTGAAGACGTGACCTGCGCATCAAAAATCAGCAACCACCTAAAGAACAAAAAGGAGAAAAAAGGCAGTTTAGACTAGAGACGATTATTGAAATTAGTTTCAAGAGTAATAAAGTTAAATAGCCTGCAATAGTCCATTTTCCGAACAAATGAAACCAGCGGGAAGCAGGGGAAAATGAACTTTGAGGGAAATAGAGCGCCCCTAGGGAAATCGTAATCAGAGAGACGCGCAACCTTTGCCAAGATAACCAGACTCTGAGAATGGAGTCAGTGGACTGAAGAAATTTTCCGAAGTGTCCAGAAATTAGACAAGTCACCGAAGCATGTCAAAACCAACTTATCTTTTGCTTTTGTTCCGAGAAAAAGTGATCATAAATCTTTGATGTTATCAGTGTAGGGGAGACAGGTCTACCTCTCTTCTTCTGTAGCCTACTCATTCTCTGCTAATGCTTTTAATGACCGCAGCCCAAGTTTCTCGTCCCTGGGGGGTTGAAAGAGAGGAGTTTCAAGTTTCATTTGCTCGTATCAGTACCATGGAGAGATGAAGTGAAATTTTGTTTGTTTCTATGGGTTTTTCTGAAATGAACAGTTTCCCTTTTCACTTTTACTAAAAAAATTGAGAGTCTAAAAATGTGTGTCCAATCCGTAACTTATAATAATGCATCGTGCAATGTTTGCTTAGTACCAAACTGTGTCTACGTCGTCTATATCGTATCCATATCGTAAATTTGCTAATTTCATGAAATGGTACCTTTTTATGACGGAAGCAACTTAATTTGACCAGTTCATTAAATTGTGAAATGCAGTCAATTTAATGATCTGGTCAAATTAAGTTGCCCACATCATGAAATGCCCAAATGTAGACGGCAAATCGTGAAATGTTGGCAATTTAATGATCTGGCCTAATTAATTTGACCGGACTATCAATCAAATCGTCAATATTTCACGATTTTGCCATCTAAATTTGGGCAAGAAATCATATCATCAAATGTGACCATTTAATTAAATTCTCAACATATATCGTACACTCCTCATTCCTCAAAACCAAATTTTGCCACAGAGGTAGAAAATGCGAATAATTACTCTAAAAGCTGGAAAGAAGTAAACAAACAAGTGAAGCCGATAAATGAGGCAATGCATGTGTGAGTTTGACAGCAAAATGTAGCCCATTTGAAGAATTGTAATATATATTGTATATGCATATATACTCTCATACTTATATATATATATTATATATATTATATATATATATATATATATATATATAAGTATGAGAGTTCTATTACTGTATGCCAACAGTACGCAGTCTACAGGTAAAACCAAAGATTACATTGTTATACAATAGTTAATAATAGGCTTATTAATAACTTCACTTTCTGCGGCTCTTTTATTTTTAGGCTTAATAATAACGGAATCCTACTCTTTAATGATCCTTCTAGTAAACCTCACTATTACTACAATGCCTACAAGCATACATATAGAAAGAAGTAAATTGCGGTATTAAAGATACACATTACAGTAAGATGAAGTCCCTAATTCCTTAGCAATCGCTGTATACCCACTGGAAATCGAAATAGAACACGTATGGGAAATCCCCACAAATTACAAGAAAATCGTTACGAAACTTATTTCGCTGATTCAGCCGACCCCCTCTTTTCAATGTTGAGAAGTGCCCCCCCCCCCTTGCGACTAGATGGACATCACGTCGGCTGGCAGAGCCCTCCAGAAATTTCGCACTTGTTAAATTGTGTACGAGGGCCCGGAGGCTTGCCACGGAATACCAAACAGCTTCCACCCCCTAATTCGCAACCCCCTGATGAAAGCCTCGTCTGATTGATGTCTAGCGATGGTTCATCATCCCCTGGATTTAATATTCCTTTGATTCCTTTGACGCATTCTTCGGCACTCAAAGGACGCCTTCGCGGAATTTCTTGGCATTGTTCGGTACATCTCTCTTATCCATCTCCCCCTTCTCTCTTTCTTTCTTATGATTTTCTAATAAACTCACTTTTATTAAGTTTCTTGCTCGTTTCATATTCGTATACAATTCAATTTAAGCTGCTATACAGTACCTACAGTACACACTTGAATTTTTGCAACTGCGCGGGAGGTATCATCTTGCTAAGATTTTTCTCGTCTACTTTCCGAACATAAATCAATCAATAAATAATAAATATTCCTCTACTGCTGAACCAAGTTAGTTAGGGGTATATTAGGCCCTTTCTTACACTCAACTCCAGGCCAGAAAATGCAGTAAGCATGGGAGACCTTTCCTGCACACGGCATGTTCACTGACTGCGTTTCAATTTGATGATTAAAACAAATAATATGGTAGCAGACATCATTAAAAATTCTCTACCATATTATAACCTAATTTATAATAGATAAGTTAAGTATCTACGTAATAGTCTCCTTAAAACAAAACAAACGCCATTGACAAAATCACAAATGAAGTAAATTTGCCGGTGGAATGGCCGCCTAAGAGTTAAAAGTAAATAAAATGAAATAATTTTGTCATGTAGGCTCACTAAAATATTATAGTCAAGTAGGTATTGAATATTTTAAAGTTATTTGATTTGATTTACCATGACGAAGTATTAGGTACTGAAAAATAGAGTTAAATAATAGGGGTATTTACCCAACTACTTGGGTAAACTCATCCCGGGGCTGGAGACTGTTATCAATATGGCTACTAGTGTAGCCTGCACAAGCTAAGTACAAAGTTTTTGACCGGGTCCAGGTATCCGTTCTGCTATGCTGCAATGTGTAAGACTTCGATATTTTTTGCGTTGGTACTTATCTCTGATAGTTGGCTTATGGTTAACGGGTGCCTCGTAAAGCATATTATGGCTACCGCCGCTCCAGTTAATGTATTTCTATGGGTAAACTGAGCTTGGATAATCGAAAACGCCAAGCGGCCATATTTGTTGTTGTTTTGCATGTAGGATTTTGGTTTTTATTTTTATTTAATTTTAAAAAGAATGAGCTCTGCCAAAGAAATCAATAGATAAACAACAAAAGGAAACATAAGGCAAGAGGTGGACTATGGCAGATGTTCATAAGTTAATAGCTGAAGGCAAAGAAACTTTGGCGGTAAGTTAGGTCAGGTCGGATAAAGTGGGAAACGTATAGATACACGTTTCCATGGCATTATTTTTCTACTTAGAGTTCTATTCCCTCAGTTTCCTACTTTCCCTTAGGGAAAACCAAATGCAGTGAATACCCCTATAGAATTTCATGGTAATGGAAATTCGTGGAATCGTACGACATTATGAGCAGAATTTTGAGTTAACATTTAATAAAAAAATCATATTATTTTCCCTTTCCACGTAATATCTTACCGATCTTTATATAGCACGCCTTCTCTAAAAATTTTATTATGTTCATGAATGGCATGCAAAAATGGAAATTATTTCCAAGAATCCATCAACTGTGTATCTTACAATAGCGAAGACGTCTTATTTATAAACGAACGCAAATAAAGTTCATCGTTTGTAACATCATCCATCGTAATAGGAATGCTGCACTAGGAACATGACAGTGTTGGTCCTATGTAAGTACATTCAGTATAATGGGCACACATCCTGGATAATCGAATACGAAAACAACTAGATCCACATATCACGAGAATTACCCAAGAATGCATCTCTTGGTGAAACCACAAACCCCAAAGATGGGGCTGATTTTCTACCAACTATGGTATATTTCAGTTTAGATGCGAGTAGAGAGCAGAGAAGAGTGTTGTAACCCCTTTTACAAGCTGCAAAACCACACTCTACGCTTTTTGCTCATTGAGCGGTATCTGCCTTCAAAATTAACATACATACGAGATCACGGCTTCCCCTGTAAAGTGCACGGCATGGGAAGGTTCCCGCCGCGCACGGCAGTCTTCTACAGGACGTTGATAAATACGAAAACGTTCATCTCAGCACATTTTAAATCCACGTTTAGTTGACAAGTCCAAATCCAGCCCTCCCCCTTCCATTCGTTGGCTACTACCCCTTAAATTAAACGACAGTATTGATCCTTCGTTGTTGTTGTTTTTTTTTTTGCTCAGTGAAAATTTCCCCTTTATTGCATTTGACTATCAGTATCAGTTCTTCTTTCTTGCCAGCACGTGATTGCACTGTCGTGGTCGGACTCGTTCCAAGCATGCTTGGTTGAGTCAAGCTGACGCCAGCTACAACGTTACACGTTGACACACTATTAAGTATGGATAGATAGATATTGTACGTGCTTCACTTAGTCTGCATATTAGAAACATGGAGAAAATATATACTCCATCTTCAAATGGTTGCAGACTCGGACACCTGTCCTCTTTGCAACTCTGGGAGAATATACGGTCTATACCTTCAGGATGGGAGGCTCGTCGGCGTATGGCAGAGATGCCAAGAGCTGACAGTGGATAAAGTAAGTATCTTAAAACGGAAAAAGTGAAACAGTAGACATGGCTACTACATGCGTAAGCCTGTTTTAACTCGATTTTCTGCTATACAGATTTAGGATAAATTCTGTTGTGCTGGCTTAGGTCTAAAAGTTAAATGTATGGGACAGATGCGGTTTTAGTGGCCCGCCCACCGCTACTGCTGTACATCAGCCCGCAGCAACTCCTCCTTTTTTCGATTTGTCTTCTCCAACTACCCTCTTGTGACCAAGTCTCACAAATATGGCGGCTTTACGACGATCCATAAAGAAGAAAACATATTGACAATAGCCTTTTCCCCTGCTTTACAAGAGATACCGCACAATAAATTTGGACTCGGGACTATTTTATTGTATGTGAGGAAGTGTTGTGCACTCTGCAGGCTTATTGAAGAATCCCTAACTTAGTAGAAACATTATTTCAATTCTGAATGTTGGCGTAGTGGTAGTTTGTTTATAAAAATTGCAGTTGGTACTGCATAAGTATTTGGTATGTGGTCTTAGGCTATGGCGAGTATTCCACATACGTCAATCGTCAATGAAAAATTGAAAAATGACGTAACAATGACGTAAATGGTAGCAGAATTTTTAGTATGACTTTAATGTCTGCTAAAACGTCATTTTTCAATTTTTCATTGACGATTGACGTATGTGGAATACCCGCCTAAGCAGGGTCCATATTAGGTCATACATTATATTTTGTATTATACAGCATTGTTATATACAGCCTAGCCGGTAATGCAGGTACTTTACATTTTATTGAGACTATTTTCTGAGTGTTAGTTTGAACGATCGTGAAGGTCATGATGTTTTTTCATATAACTGACGTGTATTCCCCATTCTATCGTTATACCGACAGTCAACAACTTGAAAATAAAGAGTCATTTAAACAATTAGGTAATTAGTTTATCGCTCCACAAACTAAAAAATAATAAAAATAGCCTAATGCTGCAGGTACTGTACAATGTACGAGGGTATACTCTAAAAAATATCAGTTGAGTTGTGAAAACGCTTGTATTTTTTATTAATTTTTTTATATTACCAAATTATCCAATTAACAAACCCGACCTAGATAATTCTGACTAAAATAATTTATTCCTCGTTTCTCATCCGCTATGATAGGAAAATGATTTTATGAAAAATACATAAGAAACTCAAACTTTAGCAGTAAATTTGCATTTTTGCACCTGAATTATTATTACATTAGTTCTCGTAAAACTCCCTTAAAAGACAGAAATTAGAGGATACATATAAAAACTGGGCTTGGCCGGATTCGAACCCACGATCTATGGACTCCCAACTCGCGAAGGTCAGTTTCCAACTCATCCTTCCAGCGTTTTCGAGGATTCAGCATTACTCTGCTCATACTCATCCAAATGGTATTACCAGAAAAAGAAATGAGTGGTTTACAGAAATAGCCAACCATTAATTCAGCCTAACTGCTGATAATAAAGGAAATTCAGCATATTATCGTGAAAGTAATCAGCAGTTTCAGCGCGGTCGTTTTACCTGATAGAACCAATTTCTCTATCGTAGTGATTTCAAAATCTTCAAAGTCATCAAATTTTCATCGACACCGTATCTCAAGCTCAAGACTTGGTCTTCGCTTCCAGCCAAGTTAATCTGAGTCCTTGGGAACAACCTCTAAGAAACCTATTCCAATGCTGCTGCAATATACGAAGTAGTCTTTTTAAATTGTGAGCAAAGCTGAGATAAGGGATGTGTGTGAAGGTGTCATCGTGTTTCAGCTGATACAGCGACTACCCAAAAACAACTTTGAGAACTCCAAATATTTACACTTAAATTTTTTTAAACATAAATTAAGCCGAAGCATCTGCAGCTTTTGTGGTATTCGTAACAAGTGAATTTTTCTTCGCATTTCTTTATATTAAAGATTTCTAACCTCATGTGCCTTTACTTGAAAAGGGCAAGTTATGTCTTTCAGTCAGCATTCTTATTCGTCGCAAGCCTCATTTTGGAAGAGCATTCAGCTGCCATTTGGAAGGGGGGTTATGTCCCTAATATCTGGGAACCCCCAACAATATCTGTATTTATGTAAAACACGTGAAATATCTTGCCCGGTAGCTAAACTGCTTCCCATTCCAAGGAAATGGTCTATTGTCCTAGAGCGTGGTTCCCATAAGAGGACTTAGGGGATATTAAGCCCCCCCCCCCCATATTTATGGACGAAACATACAGTATTAAGTTATCTTGTGGTTTTGATGTATTTGAAGCAATTGTGCATCCAGCGTTCATTCAAGTTTGTGAAATAGGAATAAATTTTATAATTAAATTATATGGAAAATGACCTATTGCGTTTTGTTTACATTAATAATGACTACAACATACATACTTATGTGAATTTAAAAAAAAAATGGTAGGAACAAATTTTTTTGGAAAGAAGTTTTCTTTGACATTCATTGACGTTTTTTGGGGGGAGGGTCTTCTTCAACTTCAAATGCCTGTTCGATCAAAGATTGGCCGTCATCATAGCAATTGTAGTAATGATGACTGTGGTAGGCAATTGTAATGCAGTGGTTTCCTGCTGTCTTCTGTATCTTAATGCTGTTGACTCTTCATTGAGTTCCTTCGCCTTCGGGGCCAGTTTTCCACCCTCAGGACAAAAGAGTGGTTGCTTATTTAGTGGCGGCAACTATTCGCACCGTCACATAGTCATCTTCCGGCTACTTTGGCATTTTCTTGACAAACCTGCATCACCAGACTTGTCACCACACTGTCTGATTATGTCACCACTGCTTATTCGTTATGTACGCAGCCAGCCACCACCACCATATTAGGTGGTCTTTTCGCTATCTGAGACCCCACCCACTAGTAGCCTCGGTCCCCTATCTGTTCAGTCATCATTAAACGCTTCTGTCTTCACCATGAGGAACTACAGAATACAGATTTTCACGTCTTTGCCTCTGAGACTATAAGGCATTACTCAGAAGCTTAGCTACATTTAATTTAGTTGGCAGAAAATAGAAAAAATGCTCCCGTGCAATGATTTTTCTGTACCTGAATTTCATCAAATGTCAACGTGTAGTTTGTCCACGAATCGACGTATATACAGACAGACATACATATTTCATTATATATATACATTTTGAATAAAACTCTTTTTTGTTTGATGGGACCTCAGAACTTGTAAATCTGGTGAATTCTCCAAATCGAAAATTCCGAACATCACAAAACATTCCTTGTACTAACGTATACATAAATAGGAATGCAATTACTATACAGTTATGCTACCTACTGTATATTCAACTCGAGTTAATTATAAACTTCGTCATAACCCCACTCACTTTCCTACCTTTTCATTCCATTAAGTAATTAACAGTACTGCTAATTGACAAACTCTAGAATCACAAAATTTCAATATTTCAGCTAATTAAATCAAGTGCGAATATGGAGCTACCGTACTTGCCAAAGGGTGAAGTTCTGTGTCTTTTTCCTTTAATATTATATCTATGATAAGGAAAAGTCATTTCATAAGCAAGAAGTAACCCCGGAGACTCCCCTTTTGCAGCCAGGGCCTCTCTAGCTTTGTAAAGTTTTCGAGGGATTTAAGATAGAAATCCCCCTTTATATCAAACTTTGCTAACTTTTTGGGATCACATCCAACACCATAAAGAAAATACCATAAGGAGATTTTCAATGTCGGGAAATTGAGCCGGCTAAACGGCAGCAAGAAAATTCGCCTTCTTTGTGGTGCTGACTCTTTTGAAATGCATTTTAAAGTTTTCGTTATTGATCATTCGCTATTTAGGAATTAAGGGTCAGTTGGTAGAGAACTAGACTGAAACGGAAGGTCCAGGGTCGAGTCTTGACATAAAAGGAAATATTTTCCGGACATGTTGCTGTCTACAAAATCTCAAATAGAGCCGTTGTAAAGAAAGAGGATCCTCTGCAAGTTCTCAGACCCTCATTGGGTTTTCTGGTCACCCTCCTATTTTTTTTAAACCAAACCAAATTTAACTTAATGAAATATAGATTTAAGAGCTATCTAATTGTTCACATCCCTTTGAAGAAATTTCACAATTTTTCAATTTAGGTAATAATTGTGTTCATTTTTTATTAAATATTATCACTACTCATTTGGTACGGTACTTATTGTAATTTTTTTATGAGAACACTGTTAATGCCATGGAGTTAATGACCCGCCAACGGCCATACCAAGAAGAAGAAGAGAGAATCCACAAAAACAGCTCGCCTGTTCAAAAACTCCAGCAAACTTGGTAGTGTGCTCAGCGTTCGCAGGGGAATATGGTGGGACATGATAACGCGCTGATTCTGCCAGTCAGTCGAAGTACCTATGTGTCGAGTCCTGGTCACCTTCCAATCAATCAGGAGGTCCACCCTGTCAGTCAACTCCCCTTCTCTCTGAAGTGAAACAGTCTGCAGTTAGAGTGCCTCAAGTTAAGAGATAGACTCACTACCCCCTCTACTAGGTTGACAGCATTGCTTAAAAGCAGAAATGCTGTAACCAGGCGTTGAAGAACAAACAAACAAACAGTCTTAGGGAATTTTTTGAATTATTGGAACCTTCTACTGCAAATGTATACTGTTTTTGTTGCTGACCCCTAGTTATGGCCCTAACTCCGTTAGGGTGGTCTCAGCTATATTAAAGTCATATTTATTTATTTATTTAATGACCCGGTATAAAAACGAGGTTAAACGGAAACTTGTATAAATTCCCCACGTCTAAAATCGGTACAAATATTAGAAGTGTTATTCTGAAATATTTAAATAGTTATTCAACAAACTTAAACACCTTAGTTTTAAATTCATTTAAGATAGTACTCAAGTCATCTTAACCTACCTAAGAATAAAGCATTACTCTTCCCTTTTGAAATGCATTTAGCAAATTTGACTTGACTTGCTCTGAATTTGGAGTCTAGTATAATTGAATCGGTAGTCAGTGGAGAGTACTAATAGCATTGACGTGACCTCCGAGCCAAGAAAGAGGGTTGCCTCCCCCAGGCATGTCTCAGCTGGTTATCGAGTCACATGGTCGCTGACATTCGCTGATGGGATCACTTCCACGGCCCCAGGACTGGTGGGGAGAAAGAGCAGTGAATAAGGAGCAATTTTAGTACTGAGCCAACCTAGCGATGTGAACTATAAAAATAAATCCCTCTCTTGTATGTATGTATGTATGTAGTGTACGTATGATCTTGGAGCCAGGACCCAGTCATAGTGAGATTCTCCAAAGTGACTTCGTGGAACTTCATCATACTTAAAATTGTAGAAAGAATGAGACGCAACAGTTCCACAATAAACTACATTAACAGTGACCGGTTTCGGTAAGATACCATTTATCAGTAATGCAAATGTCCAAGGCTATTTAAGTCATCATGTCTGATGATGATATCTTACCGAAACCGGTCACTGTTAATATATTTTATTGTGGATCAGTTGCGTCTCATTCTTTCTACAATTTTAAGTCAGGACCCAGGCCACAATTTAGGACCATAGGTCCCTCAGTCGTAGTAGTCGAGTTCTATTGCGTCTGCGAACCTTGGACTACTGGAGCCCAACCGTCATTAGCAACAGTGCACCTTAGACGCTCAATTCTGGGGCGTCAGATCACATGGCACTCAGCGGGAAAGTGCCATCCACTTTCGGCCTCCATCGTACAATATCGGCACAGATTGTCGACTACTTGCACACCAATCCCTCTCTTATACGCAACCAGTGCATTGAGACCGCCAGAAAACATAGCACTAACGGAGAATATTGTACTTACCCGAGGAATTATTTAAGCCACTAAAAATAAACCGCGATGAATCATCAGAATCCGGGATAATAGGCTTTGGTCGATCTGAAGGCGTACTTCCAAACGTTTCATCAACATCTGCGGTCGACATGTTCAGTGGCACTGCTTAAACTTCTTATATTGTATGTATGAGGCTCAGCTGATGTTGACGAAACGTTTGGAACTGCGCTTTCATATCGACCACAGCCTATCATCTCGGATTCAACTGTTTCATCACGTAACTCCGGACTTGTAAGTGTTAGTAATTATAAAAATAAACCGCTCACTCGAAAGCAGACGACATTCAACTGTTTTGTCATATTGGGCTCAATAGAGTCAAAAAATAAAGTTCGATGAAACCATTTTGTTTTCGCGGGCTTATTTGAAATTATTTTGAATGTAAACATTGAAATCGGATTTATAATATCTACAATAGTTTAAAATCCCCATACTTTATTATATTTTGTGAATTCATAAAAAAAACTTTTCTATCATGTGTTAACTCGTCAAGTGTTTAGGGAGGAGGGGGGGGGGAGACGTGCCTCCCCCCTTGCACCTCGCTGGCTACACCCATGCTTCTGTCTATCAATAAGAATGGCAATGCTTTGGATTATTAGATAAATTATTATCAATAAGGAATAGTGGATGCAGGCCTAAAGCAATGCATGAACTCTGCAGAACAGAAGGCATGGTATTATACTGATGGGGAGTGGCAAACCTAGAAAAGGATTGTAATGTCACTTAATAAGTACTGGCAGTAGCTAAGCCTTACAGCTATTCTTGTCCTTAGATCCTTTCACGTCCACTGTCTCAAGTGTTGCCGGCCTTGAGGGAGGATTTTTTAAACGGCGGACTTTTTTTCTGGTAATTGTTTCGGCTAAAAAAGACAAGAGACAAGAGTTATGTGTGATTTATCGTCCACCTACAACAGTAGCAGAAAAAAGCACGCATCAGGTGGCTGGGGCCCCAGAACGAATGCCAAACATAAGGGCGACGAGAGTTGCCCTGGACAAGGTGCCCCAAGGGAAGAACAAGAGTGGGATGACTATAGAGTTATAAATAAGGGAAATGGGGTGTCCCTAAGGAAATTTTTTAATTTCTGGTACCAGCTACCACGCCTTCATCGACCAATCACAGCTTTAGCCAATTGGTTAGTCTTCTTTCAACGAATCGAAGCACACTTCGCAGCCACAACGCGATTTTCTTTGTTTGGATGTATCCAAGGCGTACTATGACAGGTCGAAGAAGACGTGGCACATGGCACTTGAAATTCAAATCCTCGGAGGAGGTGAATATTGCATCTCTCCCATATACAACTCTTCGATGACCACAGACGCGATGGCTGGGTGACGGTGAGGCAGATCTGGCGAACCAAGGCGTCTTCGACTGGTGGAGGAGTGTTCAAGATCGCGCGGACTAACGCAATGTGACGAAGCATTAGGACCAGCACAGGCTGTAGCGTAGCAGTCAGTCAGTCACCACACACCACTGTTACCATCCTTTTCGAGTTCAGTTTAAGTGAGTTTATAAGCCAGGCTTTAGAGAAACTCTTGGGAGAGGAGGAAAGGTTGAAAATTTGCAACAGCACATCAGTCTTCCATTGTAATTTCTCTTTCTTGAGTTGTCATAGGATTTGAAGCTTATTGTTTTCTCTTAGCACTGACAGCCCGCTTTGTCCTACTGACATTCTTCTTGAACTTGTTCAACTGAATTTTTAATGAACTTGAAGATTCTTAAAAACGTACCGACTAAAATATACTCTAGTCCAGATCATATGGCTTTCCTACTTATACGTATCATAATGAAAGCTTTGTGATGGTCGCAATTTTCGATTTCGAGATTTCAATGGATTTACTCGTTTTGAAGTCCCGGAAACCCAAAAAGTGGTTTTTACGAGATGTCTGTCTGTTGGTTGATTTGTGGCAACTACACGGTGAATTTGGATAAAATTTGGCATGTACTGTAGGTTCAAAAAATCATACCTCGGTTTTGGTTTTGAGGATAAAAATATTTTTTGAAGAAATTATGGATAATTCATGGCCCAATGCATAGTGTAGCACATCCTGCCACTATTACTGTGTTGTATCGTATTATATACTCGTGACTATTCAATCGTCCCATCGATCAATTCCGTGCTTTGGGATAGGGAAAATCGAAATTTATCCCTAGGCAGATTATTTACCAAGGAACTATTATAGTACCTATCCTAAATTAATAAATAGGAAAGCATGTACGAGTTCACTCGTACCGGTTCTTACTTACTTGTTAGTTCAAACTATCGGAAATTGTAATACAGTTGAAGAAATAGTTAGTGCGGTTCCCATCAACGCTGTAAAAGTCTAGGTAAGGAATACAAATGCATGGCGGCGCAGTCCATAATTCATTATTGATATTTTTCAAGTAATCCAATGGCGATTATTTTACTTCATGGTAAAAATCCTTAGTACAGTTTTACTTTAAAAAGCATAATAAAACGTGGACTTTAATTCTTACCATGAGTAACATTAAGTTTTTCACAGATGTTTTGCATTAGAAGAGTTACAAACGTAAAGTATTGTAAGTAAACTCAGCGTCTGTCCTTTTTAACATTCGTTAAAAACCTTCTACATTTTAAGCTTTGAAGAGAAATACATTTTTTCTGCTGTAAAAAAGTCTCCTCTAAAAAATTAAAGCTGCCAACAAAACTTGCCTGGAGTTCATTCAAGTCTTCATCATTCCTTTATGTTCAGGAATCCCCCTGTAGGTGGTAGATCTGAAAAGAGCAGAGTCTTCAGAAATTTTTCATCCACAATTCGTCGAATAATCATTTTTAAAATCATAGGTTACTTTGAATTTGAATCGAAAAAAAAGAAACAAATTTGCACAGATATGAACGAAAAATGAAGTTTCCAACAAAGATTGCTGGTGGAAAAAACTGATGAAGTGTAAAAGTGTAAAATTCAACACTATTAATATCGTACATGCAGTAACTACATCAGAAATGAACGAAAGGTAGCCTATTTGTTCATGAAGTTTCCAACAAAACATTTCTTGTGGAAAATACAGATGAAGTGTAAAAGTGTAAAATTCAACACTATTAATATCGTACATGCAGTACCTACAGGTACATCAGAAATGAACGACAGGTATTTATTCATGAAGTTTCCAAAAAAGCTTTTCTGGCAGAAAATACTGATAAAGTGTAAAAGTGTAAAATTCAACACTGTTAATATCGTATGCAGTTTCTTGTTAATGAACAATGTGTGAGGGAGATTAGTCCTGCTCCGACAAAAGTCAGCAGCTATACCCTCCGTGATAAATGAAGGAGAAGTACACTAGAATTCTTCAATTATAAATGGCGCTGACGCGACAAGAGACTCCACTGAATTGGAACTAGGATATCTCTTCCCAAGGCCGTAGCCAGAGTCTGGACCCCCCTCCCCTTTTCTTCTTCTTCTTCTTCTTCTTCCGGCTCTACAGCCCTTGGTGGGCTTTGGCCTGCTCGACAACACTCCTCCATTCTTCTCGGTTTTGCACAACGCTCCACCATCTGGAGACTCCCAACTCGCGAAGGTCATTCTCTAACTCGTCCTTCCACCCCCCTCCCCTCCCCCGAAATATTTTCAGCGCACCGTACACGAGACAGATTGTAGTTTTAAATATATTGAGGTTTACTCACCCCCCCCCCTCCCGAAAAAATTTGGCCTTGTCTCTTCCTCTATGTGAAGATAAAAGCTTTGATTTTCTACGTTCCAAATTTCTATGGAATTAGTTATGGTATATGGTTTGAAATATGAACAAAATCAAATATGCTGTACGGCTGTTTGAGTGCCAGCAGTTTTCTCAGAAAGTAATCGATGGATTTTGTTGCAATTCACATTTTCTCGAATTAATTCATTTTAACATGATATTCCCCAATAGCGAAAAAACAATTCTAAAAATTGGGGCCACTTTTTTAATTTTCTCGGTATGCTTCAAATTTATTTAAAATAAAAATAAAAACACGTCTGTCTTCATCGTCAACTTCCGATTTTATAGTTGATAGCATCCGATATGTACAGTACAGTACCCAAGTAGTAAAGAAACCTACTGGGTTATTAGTTATTTTTTTTTTTCAATTAAAATACACATAAAAATAAAAATATACCAAATTATGCATTATGAACCAACAAAAAATTAGTGCAAATGCAATAATGCAATATTAATCTTCTTCTTCTTCTTCTTCTTCTCGTGCCCCTTCAACGTTGAAGATTGGCGATCATTTGAGCGAAATTCGCTCATGATGATTGTACAAGGGATGCCCCGAAGGACCTTTAATGCAGTGGTTTCCCGTTGCCTTCTGCATCCTTATGCCGTTGACTCCTCTGTTGAATTCTTCCGCCTTTAGGGAGCTTTTTCTCTCCCATGGACAAAAGGGTGCCCATGCCCTAGCTCCAAGGAGCTAGGTGGGGGATCTTTAACCGGACCCCACTCGGTACTGCTTGGTCGGGGACTGCTTATTCATCTTATTCGCAGCTAACCATCATATCTGATGGCCGTTCACTATCCGCCACCTGTGACCCCACTAGTAGCCTGCAGTTCAGCCCTAGTAATATTAATAATATTAATCAGTACAGCCTAATATTCTTAAACTTTAAATTTTTCGGGTGTTTTCAAGCAATGCCCATTCACTCTACACATATTCGCCCTAGATTTTGCGCCCTATATTTTTCCGCAACGCGCAAAGTTGTTAATAATGTCATAACCTTCCTCATAGCCTATTTGGTAGAAATTGCCATATGAAGTACAAAAAGATGCCGCCGATGCAATAAGATTCTAAGAATAAGTAATAATTGCATTAATCACTAAATAAGGCCCATAGCAACTGCCATTAAATGCAGTGAAGCATTAAAAATCACGTAAATGGCATCGATGGCCTTTATTATTATTATTACGTTGCGGCGGCTTAATGCAGTGCAGCTTCCTTTCGCAATGCTCTGTATCGCGAGCGAATACTTATAAATCAATGATCTTTATTCTGTGTCATTAATTACAATTTATTATTGGAGTAATATCAAGATTTTCTAGCTTCAGAAGCAATACCTCCTGTCGCGGATTACCCACTTACCAAGAGTAGCAAATTTGGGAGCCCCTCGTCCATATTTTGCCCATATTAAATCCAGAAAAGTATATTTGTAATAGTTTTGTTTTATTTAATACCCTCAACTTGAGAACCTACAGCAAACCAAGGACCCCTTGGCAGAATTTGCTACAGGCCCCGCGCTGGCTTAATCCTGCACTGTAGCTACCCGTAAATGAGAATGCAATTAGTACTTAGTTTAAGAGATGGACACCCCAAAATCAGGCAGTTTTTATTTATTGTTTAATTAACTACGTTATTAAAGATTTAATCTCTTTATGTTGCATCGGACTATTTCACACATATCGTTTTTATTATTATTATTATCATGAGCGAAAGCTTATTTTGGGCTATTGGCAAACTGGCATACGTCGTCGATGTCAACCTACACCAGCTACAAGCAATAATGGACAAGCTGTAACAAGCTTGCCATTGGCGCAGTGTAGCAAGTGGAAACATGACTTAACCAAGTACAGATACTTCCCCTAAGTCAATTTATTGTACTGTACATTCTTTTAGTGTTGGCTTAGGTCCGGATTGGACCAAACCTAGGACTGAAGAAAGATGGACGGAACCAAGGACTGAACAGAAAATACATTGATTTATTTTAAGTTGGTGCTATGACTGCATCCAATGAATTCATGGGACATTTTAAGTTTTAATCGATTGTATAATTACGAATCTCGCAGCCTTTGTACTGAAGAAATATGACGCAATGAACAGTGTTTCCAGTCCTCCGCATGGATGTTCTGGAATAAAATTTAAACTTGTTGTCTGTCCAGTTGTTAACAAGACGTATGCGTCTGGGCACCACGCCCCTGGACAATTTACCAGTGAAACAGGTGTAGTCTCATCAAATACAGCTACGACTAATTTAGAATTTTCAAATACGATTGCATAGCTCTGCCACTACCCATTCATTCATTTGATTGCATTATCAGTTGTATTACAGGTGATTCTGTTTGTAACGTATCTAATAACAAATTCTAGAATTCATGGGTATTTTTTAGCTGAACAATTAAAAATAATTTTCCGTTGAATAACGTGTTGAAAAAAACATCTGGGGCCCCCCTTATCAAAGGCTACGAAGTTGCTGGACACCTGCCTGGGAAAATAGGTCATTTTGCGTCTCCAGAGCGGTCAGACACGCTGAAGGTTAGAGAATACAAACTCCTGCCAAAAGGAGGATGGAGGCAACCGCTAGAGGATATGGCCTCCGATGGCATAGTGGTAGCTTGTTTGTACTGGGGCGAGTCTCTACACACCAAGCGATCGGAAAACTGTCGTAACTCAACACAGGTATTACCTACAGAGGCGGCTGAAGAGGTTATTCGGATACATTCATCGAATTGTTTGTATGCGAATATAATCTTTTTTTAAATAAATACAAACTGTATATATGTATCGTATATGGGCTGGAAATGGTGAGCCTACCTCATGGACTTAAAAAATCCCTCAATGAATTTATAGAGACTGATCTGGGATCCTGGTTAGCCTTTAGAACTAGTGATGGATTAAGTCATTTTTGTCGGGTCGAACCGATCGATCGACCGGACCGAAAATGCATTGAAAACAAAACCAGAAAAATCAGCGGACGGTTCGGTTCTCCGGACCTTCCAAAACTATTTAAGACTACTTTTATGTATTGTATTTATTTGTATATATGTATCGTATGTACCTATGTTGCAAGGGGGCTCTTGAGAGCCCCGCCAATTTTGTTTTGTTTTTATTTTTTTGTCCTTTTATTTTTGTGATAGTTTACTTTATGATACAGTCGAGCTGCGGTACATGGATGCAGATTAACTGCCATTTAATACATATTTGATTTGAAACTGGAAGAACTCTATTTTCAGAAGCCACTGTATTACAATCTACATACAGAATAGAAGCGAGTAGACTGATGCGGCTGAGTGATGTTGAGAGAATAGATTGAACCATCCACGGGGCCTTAGGAGGTGTTAAACAAAGCCAAAGGCTCCAGAATAAGTACTAATGCTGAAAATGGATGCTCTGTATCAGAAACTATAGTGTTACAATCGATATACCATACAGTATAAAAGCCGGTTCACTCAGGTGGCTAAGGGATGAGAATCTGTGGAACGACGCGACGGGGCTTAACAAAATCCACCTGGCACGGATCCATGGGTTACCCGTGGAATATGTGGATTGACAACATAAGGGGAGAGCTACGAAAATCAAACTGGATACCAGAATAACGTGGTTGTGGAGACTTTGGTCCTGCGTGCCTACTATGGCGATTAGTATTACCTTATTCTTGGGGTTAAAAATGTAAACAAAACAATTATGAATAGTACTTTCCATAATAAAATTGTCTTGTGTACATGTTTAGTCCCAGATTAAGATTAAAGTTAATCGCCATTGAAGGCCCTCTGTAGTAAAGTAAAAAATTCAACATGTTATTTTACAGTTCTTACAAGTAGCAAATTGTAAATTATATTGAGAACCAATATTTTTCAGAATTTCATATCACGTAATTTCTACTAATTCCCCACATTTTGTCCAGTAGGTGGGTAGGAAGGTTATTGAACAAAAATGCGAAGTGGGTAGGTATTCGTGGGACTACAATATCCTGTTATAGCCTATTGTATGTGCATGCTACATTGTCCATATGTAATCAATAGTAAAGATTAGTTTTTATAAAATAATTGTTTTTAATTGCTAGTAATTATATACTCAAGATGATGACATTATAGTGACAACATTTCTTGGACTAATTAAAGTTATAATTATTGCTAGGTACCTACCTACTCGTGCTTATAACTGGCTTGTCTGTAATCATTGCAGTAGCCTACCTACGGTCTGACGACTTCCCTCCATAGACATTGCTTCTATATTTGTTCAGATGTTTGTTTGTAAGTAGACAATAACTCAAATGTGTAAACTAACACAAAAAATAAGAACGAGAGAACCCGCACATGTTTTCCTATTTATAAATTAGTATAGGTACCGAGGTAGATATATGAGTAGTTTTATGGTTCTGTTAATCAATTTTTAGACAATGACATGAGTTTGACATTGGCACAACATTTAATTAACCCCCTTGTGGAACCACCCCACTGGAGCTAGTTATCAATAAAAAGCTCTGAAAAAATATTAAAAATAGGCCCATTATAACGGATATCATGAGGACTAACAACCCTCATATACGTGCTGACCACCGACATTTGAAGAGGGTCCTAACGGGAAATGGGTCAATCTACCCTTTTCCGCTACTCCAATACCGCTTCAAGGCCTTGGAAACCCGCCAGCTTTACATGCTTTCCATTTTTATGGACTCCATCCGCCTCTTGAACGACGATGACTTATGCGGGCTGTGATTTGTGGATCTCCAACAATCTGGCAGCTCTCATTTCCATTTCGTATTCAGGCCATGCTCACGACAATTTTTAAACTGTCTTCTTCCCTAAGAGATATAGGCAGGCATTTACTCTTTTCGCAATCATAGGGGCGGAGGGGGGGGGGGGGGGGTTTCCCAATGGTGTGGGTGTGAGGGTAGAGATATTTGCTGTAGAATGCTTCCAAAATGACATATTAAAAGCATCGATATTTTCCGCTTTATCAAGCCTGATGAGTTCTTTAGTGTTTTATAGTAAATGTTTCTTATCTTACGTGGGACATAACTTCTGAGCTAATAATCACCTAATCACTTTTTATAAAACTATCTGACCGTGTTGGTAGTCCAGTATTAGAGCTAGAGTTAAATGATAATCATGGAACTTGTCAGTACCCAATTATTAGACTACTTTAAAAGCAGAAAATATTTCTTTAAAACTTTCGTAACGACTTTTTCTTGATAATATTCCAAAATAAGGAAGCAAAACCTTTTAATTTGAAATAATTCCAAAATTTGATCCGTCCAGGATGTCCTGTTCAAAATTTGATGTTATTCGACGCAGAATTTACTTTTTTACAACTTTCAGAAAAGATAATTTTTTGATGTTTACAATGTAAACAAAAAAGTACAAAGATATACACTTTTTGGGGTTAATGTTACTTTTTTCAATTTCTCAAACAATTTAATGAATTTTTTGGATTGATCACTTCAGTCGCCCCACTAACTAATAGGTGCTTGTATCTAGTTACGACACGTATGGTGTGTAGAGACTCACACAAGTACATAAGCAGGCTACCACCTTGCGACCGAAGCCGATTATAACCCCCTCCCTCTACCACATCAAATGAGGTTATTCCAGCAATAAAATCATTTGTTCATTCACTTGCCCTATTTCTATATTTCATTTTACTGGCCTAAATGAGGATACCTCCAAAATAAGAAAATTGGCCTTGTATAGCTTATCTGTTTAACAGGCAGCGGCGGGTTTAGGGGTACTCCCCCCCCCCCCTTACCTTTAGACTTTAGAAATACGTTTAATATTGCATTAAAATTTCGTTCGTGTATTTTCAAAATTAAACTCCTTTTATACCTCCAACCATTCATAGCCTAGTTTTCTACAATTGTGGGGCTATATCAATGACTATGAAGACGTAATTTTATGTTAAGCGCTCTCCTCCAATGAAGAACCGAATTTCACTGCATTATAAATTACCATAATGCTGCTGGAAGTGTGGCAAAGACAATAAAATACACCAGAGAACCATTACTTAATGCAAGTAGTTGATATGGATGAAACACCGCTCCTCGAGACGTTATTACGCCATAAGAACATCATTGTGCATTCAGAGCACGGCTTCGTGTTCTAGAATGTCGTTCAAATCCACAATTTCTCGTAATAAGGTGCCTGTTACTGGAGATTGTCTTACCATGATAATTATATATGAGCTATATTTTTTCTCTATTAAAGAAATGTCAAATACAATTGGAATCTGAGCACATGAGAATGGACGAGAATGCCGGTGCGAGGTATTTTTGCCATGTAAAGAAGTTATGTTGCCAGTTTCTTCTGCTGAGCAGCCAATTTAGCCTTAAATGGCAGCGACGATTTACATAATTAACGAACGGAACATGCGCCCGGATTATTTATTGAGTTTGAGCATGGTCCCGTACCCGTCCCGCTGTGTGCTCCATTCACCGTGCAGATAATTGGTTTACTGTGCCATCTTTTCATCAATACATTAAGACAGTGAACTTTCTAATGCAAAAATTGAGCATGGAGGACTTCACCTCCCTCTGATTGGCGAGACGCATCCCCATAATGGCTCCTTTACTTAACTTATGGATATAATGGCCTACTGTTATTACTTATTACCATTATTACTTTTTATCATTATTGGCTAATGATGATGTCACAGAGTAAATTGAAGGCTAAATGTATGTAAATATTTTCAAAAGAAAATGAAACTTCAATTACGCTGCGCTGTGTCGTTAGATGTACCTACCTAATTAAAAATTGGTTATTACTCATTTCGATTTTTTATTTTGTTATTTTTAGAACCACCCATAAAAAAAGCTCTTCAAAATTATCGACAGCTCTACTTTACAAGGAATGGTATCCTCTACCAGCTCTCAGACCCAGACCCATTGGCGTAAATTCACAAAATTTCTGGGGGGGAGGGGCTTTAGCACCCCAAGACTTTGATTCCCTGAGAAATAAAATTGATAAATAGGCCTAATTTAGTGAAGGTTTTACGAATGTTATACCTTGGAAAAGGGGGGGCCCGGGGGTCTCCCCGAAGAAAAAAATTGATAAATGGGCCCAAATTAGTGAGGTTTTACGTATATCATACCCTGGAGAAAGGGGAGCCCTGGAGAAAAAAATTGATAAATGAGCCCACATTTGTAAAGTTTTGCGCATTTTGCAAGCAGTGCAGTTGATATTTTACTGACGAAAAATCCTACCACTGGGGCGGGCACGGGGGTCTCCCCCGAAGAAAATTTTTGAAAAATAGGTCTGAAATATTGGGATTTTAAGCATATTGAGTAGTATATTTTTGTGAAAGTAGGTACTTAGTCAATGTGTTGATTTTTTTTTTCATGACGTCTTTCATGTAAAATAACCACACCAAGAATTAATTTCCCTTTCGTTATTGTGGATACGATGCATTTCGCCTCCATAATGTCTTTGTTACCAGAAACCATAGGGGGGGGGGGCTACGGGTGCCCCCCCCCCCAGGACCTCCCTATTTACGCCAATGCCTGGCCAGACCCTCATTGGGATGTCGTGCTACGGTTTTAGGGAGATTTATCTACCTATTGAGATGGCGACCAATGTTCGACTTTCGGAAAATTTCTTCACAACTTTTCATTTCATGACCCCCTGAGCCTAAAACCACACTCCGTTCAAAATGTTATATATATATATATGTATGTATATACTGTATATATATGTATATCGATTTTAGGAAACACTCTAACTTCCGTAAATATTATCCGATTTGGATGAAACTTGGCACAAAAATTGATCATACAAATGCCTTGATCGAGTTCGTGAACCAGCTAGATCCGCTATTTAGTTATAAGATGGCGGCCGATTGAAAACTTATATAATTCATATCTCAGTCAATATTGGTCGCAGAGGAATGAATTAAAATCTGACTGAAAGATCGTATTATTATCTACGATAATGGTAATCTACACTTTTTACGACAAATTAACGATTTCAAGATGACGTCCAGTCAAAGTAAAAATAATTTAATAAGTAAAAGTTCATAGTCGTCATAGTTTGGAACACAAGAGTGTTTTGTGTGTTGATGTTGTGATCGGGAAAATAATGAAGTTTTTTTTATTTTCTATTACATATAGCGTCAGGGGCGTAATGTTGGGCGGGCGGGGGGGGGGGCACGGTCCAACTTGCCCCCCCCCCCCCTGGCTCCTTTTGGCTTCCCCCCCCCAGCTTCGAGTATTGTAAGACGTGGTTTTTACTTCATAGTCCCCTTTGCAGCAATATGAATATAAGCATTCTTTTTTTAGCTTTGTAAAATCTACAGCTATACTTTACAACTATTAAAAAATGCGTAAAACAATTTTTCTATTCTAATATATTATTAATTTTTTCTTCAATCCTGCCTGATGACGTCATAAGGTCTACTTAGTTTTGCCCCCGCCATCATTCTAAAACTTTACGCCTCTGGGTAGCGTAGAGGAAAAGCAGGGTCTGCGGAATCTCCCTACACCTGATCGGCCATAGCCGAAAGGGATTTTTTTTTAATTTAAGTGTAACTTAAATGAGAATGTAATTATGTAGCGAGTCAGTGGGGTTTTTCGTTTAATGATTTCGTAACTTTCTGCAATCCCAAAATTGAATTTGTTGTCATTGACGACTGAGAAAATGATTGGAAGAGGTAGCCTATAGCTGGAGGCAGAAGCGTGAGAATAACCACATGGTTTTCACATACTCTGAAAGTCCCCTTGTTTATAAAGACCATAAGCAAACAGTATTCAACCTGGGATTATCCCGAAAATGACATTAAATATCCATTAACGTCTCCACCCCATATTATAAAGGCTCTTCTTGCTAGATCAGCTATTGCTAGCGGCAGACTGTAGCTCACGGTCGTTAAGCTGATATAGGCCATTTTACCTAAAAGGTTCTGTATTAGTAGGCAGGAGTAGTGATAAGGACTCTGACTTTTACCCGCAACATTGTCGGTTCGAGTCCCACACATGCTACAATTTCATGCTTCATGCTTCGGAGGGCATGTAAAGTAGGCTAGTTGAGTGTAAGAGAGGGCTTTATAGCCCTAACTCCGCTAGGTTGGCTTAGTAATAAAACAAAAGTCATTATTTATTTAATATAAGTAAGAATGTTGATTGTTTGCGCCTCTGCGAGTTTTTTTTTTTATTCGATGAATGTATGCCAATTATTTGTTTATGATTGTGTGCTCATTTAAACATTATTTATAAGCGTCTAATGTAGTATACATTCATAAATTCGTTCGTGGTAAAATACAATTGTCTAAAATCTTAATAACTTAGCTTTGAATGTAAAAATACTTATATTTCATGAATAAAAGGTAAAATAAGATATTAGGCTACAATACTTTAGTGTTTCCCACCTTTTCTTCATTTCTTGAGCACAATATATCGACAAAACCTATCATGTCGAGATGTCGATAAATAGTCACACATGACATTTTTAGGGACTGATCCCAACAAATGAAAATAATAGTAAATAGGAACAGGCTATGCTCCATCTCCAGTGCCAAAAAAAAACTGTGGTAGTCAGAGGCGTAAAGTTTTAGAATGATGGCGGGGGCAAAACTAAGTATACCATATGACGTCATCAGGCAGGATAAGGAAAAATTTAATATATAAGTGCAAAACAGTAGGGCTTTACGCATTTTAATAGTACTAAAGTAGTATAGCTGTAGATTTTACGTATTGTTGCAAAGGGGCCCGGGGAGACATGAACCACGTCTTAAATTATTCGAGGCGGGGGGGGGGGCAATTTGGACCGTGCCCTCCCCCAACTTTACGCCCCTGGTAGTTGTTCTACCCTATGATCTGAATTTGAAAAATATGTCACATTAGGAAGAAATTAGTGCACAAATAGTATAATCGTGAATTTGCAGGAATTATTCTATTTGAGAATATTAATGTAGTACACACAAACCTAGTGATGAATTATACTAATGTATTAGATTATAGAATTACAATCCGGGTCGGTGAACAGAAAGAAAAGAAAATTGTCATTATTTTCCATTTGGGCGAATTTCGAGCCTTTCGGGCCACTCTTACAATCAACCCAATCTGTAAGCGTCCTTCAATTTCAGATCAGTTCTGCTTCTACTGCTTCATCACTAGACTCCGTGAGTGTCAGCTGACACTACCAGTATCGGATATAATATTTACCTCTTATTCTATTTAAATAATCTGCCAAAACAAATGCCTAGTTTCGTTCCTGTTCCTATGCATGTTAATAAGGAAAGAGGACATTTTCCCGACGACTTGCCTGTAAAAGGGCTGGAAAGGTTGGGAGAGAGGGGTGGTTGGCAACGCAGCATCAAACCTTTCATAAGACTTAGCGTCTCAAGTCACAACTTTGAAAAGCTCATTATTATTTCATGCGACTTGATAATTAAAGTAGTATTTTTAGCCCTCTTGGGCTTCCCTTCTTTTCAAAAAAGGGTGTGAGTTTTATGGCTTATTGAGATTTATAGAGAGAGATTTGGGCTGCTTAATAAGAAGAATGTTTATATACTTAAGATAACTAAAAAAAAACTAAGATTTACTAAAGATAAGGTACCAGGAACCAGAGCACGTGGACGACCAAAAATCTCACTGGCGAGTAAAACACGGAAGGACCTACTAATTGCCAATCTCTCGAAGGAACAGGCCCAAGACCGGGTGACCTGGAAGCGTTGCTGTCGTGCCGCCGACCCCCCGTGAAGGGAAATGGCGCTGAAAAAGTAAGTAAGTAAGGCTTTTTCTTTACATTATTATATTGTCATTTACGCGAAGATCTGAGGTTCAATGGCTACTGACCAAAAGTTCAATGGCGGATCCATGGACGGGGTCACTGGGGCCGTGACACCCCCCCCCCCTAAATAAGTAAATTCATGAGAGGCGGTTATTCCACCGACCGGCTAGGGCTAATTACAAATACGGTGACGTGGTAACAGACATTCAAGACTTAGGCGGGGTTTCCACCGACCTCGCATTGCAGAATGCTAATGACATTGACGGAAATGTTTGTTTTACTCTATGCCATAGTTAAAATTGATCAATGATCATAGAGTAAAATCACAAACAAACAAACTAAAATTAAAAAATGGCGTCATGGGATATGTTAATTACAAACATTTTAAAAGATTTCTATAAAAGGAAAAACAAACATTTCCGTCAATGTCATTTGCATTCTGCAATGCGAGGTCGGTGGAATCCCGCCTATGTCTTGAATGTCTGCTACCACGTCACCGTATTTGTATTTAGCCCTAGCCGGTCGGTGGAATATGCGCCATAGTAAAAACAAAATTATTTTACAACATACAAACAAATTTCCTTTTAAACTTACATACAACATGTGACCCCCCCCCCCCTAAATTTTCTGCTAGATCCGCCCTTGGAGCAGTTAAGGGTAAAATAGAAGATTTCACGCTTTTTAATGACACATAATTTAATCTGCTGTGACTTATAAAATTTGCACACGATATTTTTGAAGATTTGACTTGGAGATTTTGGAAAGAGGGTTTGATGCTGGGTTTGTATTATGACGAGATGAGAAATATATAATAATAAGCTAAGAGTTCCCTGTTTAATTGGCTCCCCACGGTAATGGCACTCTAGAGAAGATGAGTTGATGCTGCTGCAATAAAACAATTATAAGGTAGGTGTAAAAATGAATTAACACAAATAAACAGAAATTTACATTGCAAATTAGGCAACACATACAAATTGAGGGAAGGCTGCTGCTCGTTATTTCACCGTGTTACAGCTTTGTCTCACTTCTGCAATTCAGACACGTTGCATTACGTTACTGTAGGTCAACAACTCTATACAATTTTACCGGAGGTTAATTAATTAAAGAGTTTAGCCTTAGCACTTTATTGTTAATTTTTCTTTCTTTTGTTATTGCTTTCCTGTTTTCTGTCAGTTCAGGTCTTCAAAGATCGGCTTTTCAACATAACGGCCGTGGAACGAGAAATTAATTAAGAAGACATGATACGTACAACATTAGCACCCCAAAATTTGTTGTTTTCATTGACTTTTTATTTTTTAATGAATTAACCAAGCAAGCTATTAAAAATTTGGCTCATTGGCTCAAGTTTTAGTAGACTACTTCGTGCATCATATAATCGGGTATTTTTACTTATTGGCTTTGTAGTTTTTTCCAAAAATCCCAGATTACGCGAAATTTTAATCCCCACTGTTTTTTTTTTAAAGAACTATGGTACCAAAAATTTAATATTTCCTATTATATGATGCACGAAGGAGTCTCCTTCAACTTACATATTACTTACATATTACTTACATAATCTTTAGTAACTTGGTTTGTTAATTAATTAAAAAATAAAAGTCAATACAAACAACATATTTTGAGGTGCTAATTTTCTACGTTCTACATTCTCTTAAGAGACAATGAAATACATATAATGAAAATAAATAATATATATAAATAATATATACGTACACACATTTGGAGAGAGTCCCCTTAGATAGATAAGCTTGTGGAACTAATATACTGTAGCAGCAATACTTTGTAGTTTATAGGGCACGTTCCTTACCTCCAAAAATAATATTTATCAAATTGTATCCAAAAACATTCGAAATTAGCTACGCATTTGACTCGTATCTATACTTGGTAATGTCATGCTTTCGCCTGTTTCATTGCGTGAGTGGTAAGCTTGTCTCAGCTTGTCCATTATCGCTTGTAGCCGGTGTAGGTTGACATAGAGAACGTATACCAGTTACAATAATGCAAATAATGTCCGAAATCCATGGGGTCGTTGGCATTGGACAAGGGCCCATAAAACGTCCTTCGAGATGAAAATACTCAAAAGTAGCTGCGCATTATAGCCATGAGCCCGTTTCTAAATGAAACAGTCAAGTAATCAATAGATCACGCACTAACCTTTTCATGTCGAAAATAAATAGACGTGTCAATAGTGCAATATCTCACCCATATTGATTAGGGGAGCTAAAAAATCGAGGCAAGTTTATCATCAAACAAAGAATTGGGAGGTCATTATTTACATTTGAGAAAGAGGCCGGTGTACAATTAGGAGTCACAACAAGTCCTCATATTTCACTGAAACACTTCATAGACTTAGAAAGTCTAGATGGTTGGATAAGTTTGAATCTGAGTGGTAGACAATCATTTCTGAGATTGTTGAGCGACCGCGGTTGCTTACCCCTAGTATGGTGAGTTTCTAGGTGTTTTCCGGGGACAGACGAACAAGCATACATATTTTTGACATGGGCAGTTAGAGAGGGCACCGTCCTAACAGTGCAAAAATTCCAAATTTTTCTTTGATCCATAAAAAATTGGAGTGTGAAATCAAGACCAATGGGAACACTTTTTAATGCATTTTCCAAATGTTTTGTTGCTTTTCGAATTTACAGTGGGTGCTCTAGACTAATTTAAACCCAACCAGCATCATAAATATAGCTACAACGATTATGCTCAAGGTCTGTACGGCTGTACTCCTGAGTCCTGACGCCCCCCCCCCCCTCTAGCCCAAGCACTGGCAACGCCTAAACTAATCAGGAAACAAGTGGAAATAATAATATAAAATCAGCGTGCGTGTATCGGTGTACACACGTAAGAAATGGAACTTCCTTATGACATCATTTTCCGAAAAATGATCTTCTACAATATATTTGCAACTTTACAGAAATTGGTTAAGTAAAGCTAAATTAGATAAATTTTAAGCAAAAGGCTTTTATTATTATAAACATGTATACAAATAATTCAATTATTTTATTTTACCTTATAAGATTATAATAGCATTTCAATAATTATATTGGTTGTCTGTAAGTCGGTTGTAAAGTCGGTTTACAGACGATGGTTTAACGTGACAACGCCTAAATTACTCAATTTCACTTACATAATATATGACTGGAAAGTGAAAGAAATGTGGAAAAGCCCTTAAGTAGTTTGAATTTTTTAAATAGATAATAACGCGGCCGAAAGATGCCTGTTTTTGTTGAAAATCGTGCGCACCCCCTGACGTCTCACACTCCCAAAGCCACACCCCTTGCTTGATCACCACAAATCTACCATGGCCTGGAAGAATAAGAATAGTCGAAGACAATGGTATAAATTGAATTAAGATAGGCCTTCTAAATCTGCCCAAAAAATTGCTTTAAGCCCGCCCATGCAATTCATATGGGTTTGCTGGAAATGATTTTTTTTACTAATTTTGTGTTCCACTCGTGTTTAAGGGGTGAAGGGGTGATTTTGAAACTATGTATTTATACTAGTTTGAAAAAATAATTTATACTGCTTCTAATGAGACATTAAAAATTAATTTCGGTTGAATATTGCAGGCTGTGGAATTTTTTGTAATTGGAAGAGTACCCTTTGAACCTGTTTTCCGCCGAAACACGGATGGCTTATTCACTCACCTGAGCTTGAAGGAGGAGACGGATAGTAAAATTGAATACATGTATAGAAAGAGTAAGAAAGGTGGAAAAGAACTAAAGTAGTTTGAAGGTTTCAAATTGATAATTAACACCTCCAAAAACGCGGCTTAAAAAGGCCTATTTTCGCTGAAAATCGGCAAATTTGGGCGCACCTCCTCACGTCCCCCCAAGTCGAACCCTTTGCCCTATCACAACAAATATTGCATGGCCTGAAAGAGGAAGAATATACGAAGACATGGGTATAATTATATATTTATATTAAATTATATAAAATTGATATAGGCGTTCTACATCTGCCCAAAAATGAGAGTCATCCATGAGTACAGAAATCGGTATGGTGCGTATGAGAAAAACCTGATGGCGCGTAACAAGATGGCGTGTGACCACGATTTTTTCTCCCTGCGTCGACAAAGAAGTTTCACTTCAATAAACCGGTATGCTCAATGCTAGGCTGTACATTCTATTCTCGTTCATTGAAAAAATAGATATGCAGCAATAGTTAGACAGTTCTAACAGTCAGCTACTGAGTATCGTTGCGGGTGTTTTGCTGCTCAGTCTATGCATTCAATAGCTATGCAAAGCCCCCCTCGTTGTCGAGCCGGTGCCACGTGCAGGTACCTGGGGGTACATCGTCTTTTGAGAGTTTGTTTACTTAATTGTTTGGGGAGGTGGGGGCAAACGGAGGAGTGTGGCCACAGAGCGTAAAACAGATGTGTGCGTTCTCTTTGCCGACATCGAAGCGTATCAGGGCCGGCTTTAAGCACGGATTTCACACAACAGCAGCGTACATGAGCGTCGCCAGCTATGGGCAGAGAACCCATTTCTTGTATTTCCCATCGAAAGACGGGGGCGCACCTCATTATCTATTCCGACTTTGGGGGCTATATTGCCAATTCTCGTATTATAATTCCTTATAATATAGTACTTTACTAGATAGCAGTACCAAGGGCGGATTTTAGGGGGGGGGGGTCAGAGGGTCCGGACCCCCCCCCCCCCAAAAAAAAAAATTTACACTAGATAACAATAGGTTTCCAGTGGGAATTAAAAATAATTATGTTTTTTAATGTTATAATCCCCCCCCCTAAATTGGGGGCAAAATCCGCCCTTGAGTAGTACCACCTTGTGACCTTTGAGGTGCCTCCAACCATCCTTTAGACTAGGGGTTCCCAACCTTTTTTGTCCGTGGACCACTAGATTATTTTATGATTTTCCGTGTGATAGGAAAACCCTTAAATTCTAGGACTAAGATCAAGTAGCTTGCGCTTACAATTTTACGATACGGTACGTGCTAATAACTGAAAATGTGTTGGGCTGGTATCGGTCGGATTTTATAGCTCAGTGCCAAGACTGCCAATAGAGTGCCAATAACTCAACTGTTTAATTTTTTTATTTACTTTCTTACTTACCCGTGGACCACCAGATATACAGTATATCTGTGGACCACCGGTGGTTAATGGACCCTGCTTTGGACAATCAAAATAAGGATTCTGGTGTAGCTACGGTTTACTCTTTCCCAAAGTATTAGAAAAATTATTATCCTAGCGATTTCAATTTAAAAAACGGAGCTACTAAACCATTTCACATTATAAAGAACCCATCCCGTTCCATGATTTTAATAGCTCCAGAAGTCTATATGAAACAAAATTCCAAATATATGTGTAATCTTGACATCGATTTCTTGTGCATCAGCAGGGAGCTAAGTGAAAGTGGTGCTTTAGAAAATGTCACGGAATTTCCTAAATGATTTTCTCCCTATTTTCCTACCATTTCCTCATCTTCCCACCCGGAAACTAACTTGTTCCGCATCCAGTTAAAGAAATTCCAAAGAATTTCTTTTATACGCCACTTATATTAGAGTGTAGAGTTGTCGGTATTAGTTGGGATCATCCAGCAGGGTTGCGCGGGCTCTTAAAACCGCGCAAACTTTGGATTTCGCAGCAGTTTTGAAGTCTATTAATTACCAACTTTTCTTGCTTCCATCAGTTTTCTTCATATTTGGCCAAGATTCCCTTCAATCCATATCCCATCTATCAGCTTTTTAGTTCATCTCATCATGAGAATTTTGTTGCTACCAATTATTGTAGCCTATATTCATTGATAATGTACGGTGTTATACCTAGGTACCTTATGCCAGATTTACCCTCTATAAGATACAGTAAAAATGATTGAGTGTGTTGTACCTAAGTAATATACAGTAACTACCAGTTAAAGGGACAGTCAGCATGGATAAACCTCATACAATTCATGATTCATGATTCATGATGTGTACGAAAATCTGATTTCAATGGGAATAGCTATTGTAAAGTCTTCATTTAAGCACTTATGTAACGCTTCTTAGGAGAAATATTCCTCTACATTTTAATGTCCAGTATGTATATCAGTATATGAGTGGCCGTCACTATCGCCGATTGCCCACAGTAAATTGAACTAGATTTTCAACAACAACAACAAAAATTAGGCTATCTATGAAAATGGCCACCAGACTCGTCAAATAAATTGGGCGGGTAACCTTTTACATCATGAAGTTATGCCAATTCACCTATGGTTTGAGCTGTAGTCCCACTGTACCATAGCTAAAAAAAATTTGGCGCGTTAATGAGTGACCCAATATCCTTGAAAGGGTTAAACTAAATATTTTAAAATAATTAAATAAATAAAATAGAATGGCAAAAGGCAAAAAATGAAATAAAATGGTGGAGGTCGTGTAATTTGTAACGTTCCAGTCGACCTTGCTGACAATTGAATGTCACTACAAATGTCATCGCGACTTCGCTGACTTGCTGAACACCTTTTCTTTGCCCCCTCAATTGTCAGTTTCTAAATTTTATATTCCGTGGCGTATCAAAAAAAAAAATCGGAAAATGTGT
Organism: Psococerastis gibbosa; assembly: GCA_963971405.1. Classification (NCBI taxonomy): domain Eukaryota; kingdom Metazoa; phylum Arthropoda; class Insecta; order Psocodea; family Psocidae; genus Psococerastis; species Psococerastis gibbosa. The sequence continues at coordinate 21,479,465 of OZ020485.1, forward strand.
CCTCTGTGAGGAAGGTTAAGGCGAGTAACAACGTATTAGAACTTAGGCTAAATAGGGTCTGCGCTAAAATGAGTATTATTATTTTAGGATGCAAATAGCCTTAACAGCAAAGACCTTAATTTTTTTTTAAATTATCCTCTGACCCTTAGACTCTACATTTTGATACTAACTAACTAACTAACTAGACTCTACATGAATCGCTTGTGCAAACAGAAAAAACCAATTCACGGAGCCATGAAAAATTTAAGTAGTGTTGACGAAAAACGTTTTCCAGCTAAAAGCTGTATTGTGCGAAGGGCCAACGATAGTCATATATTTGTAAAGGTTAATGGCAATGGTGTAATATTATTGAGCAAAGGGTTAGTTGGAATTACATTGTCTGTTGTGTTAATTGTCATTAGAGGCATTGGCCTCATGGTCATCGTACAATTAGGGCAGAGCCCATTGTCAGGGGAAGGGCCATTCATGCCTCTAATGACTATAAACACAACAGACAATGTAAGTCCAACCAACCCTTTGTTGAACAACGTTAGTCGGTTGATTTTCTTGCATTAAGAGCAAATCGCAGTATCCTCACTACGCGTGTTTTGTACAAATTCGATTTTCACTTAGACAGTAAATAAATAATTATTGATCTCTTTCGTTCAGGAAATGCTCAATGCGATCAACCAATGAGATCATGCGGCCAGTAAATAAATAAAAAGCGACGGTACATCCACCATATTTGATTTCTTTGCGAGAGAGGTCATTTTATAACCCTTCTATTAAAGTAATAAAAGGATTAACCTTTTTTAATCGAACTAAACAATTTAATGAATGTATCCTTGACCTCTTCAGCCGCCTTACTAAGTAACTTAATACTTCTGTTGAGTTACGACATATCTCCGATCGCATGGTGTGTAGAGACTCCTACTAGTTTAACCACCCCCTTGTCACCGAAGCTGACTACAATTATTTATTTCCATTTTAACTTCCTACTTTGGCTTAGGTCAATAGAAGTTTGTCGCCTAAAAAAGTACAAAACATGTCAAGGTGCAATAGTATGGAAGTGTACAATAGGAAAATGTTAATTGTGAATGTACAATCAAATATAGGCGTAGGTACTACTAGTAGTGTAATGCTGTAGCAAGCGTAGTAGCCTCTAGTAATTGTTACCTAAGTAATAAAATCAGAATACAGTCGTTGTAACTTGACTTACCCGACCAGTGCAGTGTACCTATTCTAGAATACCATTACTCCTTATTTACCTGACTTGAATACACATAAGAAAACCAGTCTATTATACCTGTATTGTATTATATATCCCCATAGTTTTGCTTCAATGAAGACAAATGGAAGTGCGCAATTACACATGAACTTATATGTTAAGTACACACATTAACATATCCTGTTCCGTTTTTCATTACATCACGGCGCATAGGACACCACATTCTCATGCCAGATAAGGTAACATGCATTACATCTATAAATAATAAATAATTAATGGAAGAAAAATTAATAAATTCCGAATAACGAAGCGTACATCACTAATTTGGCGTGTCGACGTGCCGACAACGGGAGGGGGTACAGCTTGAAACATGCCAGATCGCTAGTAAAGTAAAAATAATTTACAATTTACGTTGCCCCACCTTAACAGCTAAGAATTATGGCTAATTATTTTTATCTGATTATATCCCTGTAAGGATTGGCCTGCTGCCTACTGAATTAAAATAATTTAGTTTTTCAAATGTTGACATCATCCCGAACTTTATATGTATTCTAGGCTAGGTTTACTGTAATGACTACCTATACAATACAGTTAGATGCTTATTTTTGGGAGTTTTTTGTGGGGGTTTTCAAATAACCATAGGCGCTGTCAAAAAGGAACTTGGAACAGCAGGTAGGAGGGAAATTATGCATTTTCTTGAAGGAAGAAAACTGTCCCTTTAGTAGCATGAAAACTGCATACATATAGACTTTTTGTTCTAGTTTTATTTTTTATTTTTATACTGTACTTTTTTCCATAAAAAATTAATTAGCTCATAATTGAGAGTGATAACGGGGCTGATTTAATGGAGGAATATTGGACTGTCATTTTAGTATCATGAAAACAACCGAAAATGGGAGGATATAGAAAAACTGGGCTTGGTGGGATTCGAACCCATTGGACCAGGACCACAAACCCCGACAAGAACAGTTGATGTATATCCCCTACTTATATATGCTCGTATTGACATGATTCGTAATGGCAACTCATGGCACTCATTTTCGGTTATAACGTGGAGGTTACCTCTTCAACCAAAGTTAATTCAATGTCAGTGTTATATATACACCATATAATACTACAATATTTTATACCCCCCCCCCCCCAATATTACACCACAGAGCGCATAACCCTCTCCCACAAAATAATAGGTAGACATTCCCAATTTCCTAGCGCAAATTCCCAACAGGGTACCGCACCTAAACAATAACAAAAATCTTCATATGTATACATATTTCATGTGTCATGAAAACACCACCTACTGCACTATACTGTTTTAAAAAAAGTATTTAGCTTTGTAGTAGTCATCAGGTTGTTTCCTCCTGAATAATTAAGGAAAAATTGAAGAGGCTTAATTCCCAAATAAATTACTATAGTATAGTACAAACCAGTTACTGAAGATCTATAAAATGTTGTAAATTGTATTGCAGTGTACAGTATACTGAAATAATTTCGCCGTCTCTCTTGATTTAAGAACAAAAGGGGAAAAGTGATCCCATCTAATTCATTCAAAATGAACAAATTCCAGTCTAGTTTTGAAGGCAAATGTTGCGGTGACGTTGAATTCGGTCCGACAGGTATGAACCCCCCCCCCTCTCCATCCCCCCGCACAAGATCCAAACAAGGATAACCCAAAAAAGGTTTCAGCCATGAAATACGAGGCAGATCCCCGACGTCAGATCAAGTTGGCCCTTCACTGATCTACAAGACAGATTGTAAAATGCTTTTTATAGGCATTTCCCCCATAGACGAGCCTTTTAGACCGTCTATGCTATCCAGCTGTGTCCGATGACACTTTCACGGTAGAATAGATCATCTTTAATGACAACAGAAGCTTCAAATAGGGGTTAAGTCAGGTTTATAGGCAGAGTCCCTCGTCTTGTTAACCTGATGACCTGACAGTGGCCTCTGCATTCCATCTAAATTCGGCTTTATGTCTACGTACCTGGCCATATCATTTAAATTAACGCGGGACTTTTTGTGACTGGTCAGTATCTTACAAAAAAAGTTAATGCGTATTTCATTTTATGAGTTCTATTGAGATTATATAGTAATTACAAAGGCTTTCACGGGGCCGGAGTTAGATAATGACACAGTAGAATCCGGGCTGATGGCCCGTGCTGGTTGATCTGAAAGAGCACTTACAAACGTTTTGTCAGCATCTGCGGTCAACATCTGCAGTGGCAGACTTCTAAGATTGTATCTCGGAGGCTCAGATCCACCACAACCCTTCAGCCCGGCTTAAATAAATACATATTGACTTTTTTTGTTCTATTACTAAACCAACCTAGCGGAGTTAGGGCTATAAAGCCCTCTCCTACACTCAACTAGGAAGGCCCGGGACCGCCTGCTTTACGTGTCCTCCGAAGCATGGCCACAAATGTAGAAGGTGTAGGACTCGAACCAACAACCTTTCGGCTTCTACTTTTCTTTTTCATAATTATTTAAGGGCGACTATGCTTATACGCCTACCGAATCCCACATTTTCTGGCCATGCTTCAGATGTCATGGAAAGCAGACGGTCCAGGTCCTTCCTAGTTGAGTGGAAGAGAGCGATTTACAGCCCTTACTTCGCTAGGTTGGCTTGGTAGTAGAAAAAATGTCCTTATTTATTTATCATAAGTTGAAGCTAATTATGATATCATATATTTTGGCAATTATACAAAATGAAATGCAGATAAAAAAAAAGAAGAGTTATTTCAAAAGAGTAGTCAGGTACGTACTTTAAAATAGGACCTTATTATTTTCTTATTGTATTATCATAACTATTTGAAGGGCTTCATTGAACTAATCCTGACAATGACTCCAAGGGTTTCCGGGAATTATTGGTATTGTTCCGCATGCATTTCTGGCCACTGGCAAATTGGTAAACGCCCTCGATGTCAACCTACACCAGCTACTAGCGATAATGGCCAAGCTTACTATTGCCACTAAAATAAGGTCATTTAATTTCTTATTCACCTCTTTCTGGATACAACAGCTAAAGCTAGGTAAAACATGTATTACCTATGGGAAAAGGGTTTCACGCTGTCATCCGTGGTATGGTTGGTAGTGAAGCCTGACGGCTAAGGAAAGGCAACCTGATACCTGTAGTAGGTACTGTACTTGTGGTCGAGCGTGCAGGTGCATCGCTTCAGGCGCTACTTCAAGGACAGGTACTGCAGGTGGATGGCCAGTGCTTAGAAGGCAGATAGGCTAGCTAATATAGCTATAACCTGTTTGTTTGTATTTTGTTTTAAGGTACAATCGTATGGCAGCTCATTTCTGCTTTTGAATTAGCCGATTGAATTTTAAGTCTTTTCATTCCAGTTGACCAGCGATGATGTTTAAGTTCGGCTGAGAATGGTGAAACTTTATGTGTTCCAAATCGCTCTATTTGGTGCGAAGGGATGGATGTTGACAAAGCTATTGAGAACTGAATCAGTGCATTTGAAATGTTGGGATTCAGACGTATGCTGCGCGTACCCTGGAGAATTCCCGAGGTGAATGGATCCAGAAGCCGAGTTGCTGCTGACAGTGGAGAAACAGAAAGTAAAATACTTCGGCCATGGGATGAGGAACGAGAAGTATTACCTTCTGCATGTAATAATCCATGGGAAGATAGAAGGACTGAAGGCTCCCGGCAGAAGAACATCCTGGTTGAAAAACTTGAGAAAGTGGTTTGGCAAGTGCACGGCTTCCCTTTTCAGAGCAGGAGTCTCCAAGGTCCAATTTGCTACCCCTTCAAAAGCATACGTGAGGTTCGATCTATCCTGCGGCAAGATGTAGAAACATTACTAAAATAAAAATTAGCCTAGAAGGAATATACATACTGCAATGAATAAATACTTTTTTTTAAATTGCATTTCAAGTTTATTACTTTTCATTTACAATGTCTATTATGGTACCTGATTTTCACACTTTACGACAGAAGCGACTGAGTACCCCTAATATAAACCTGTCACCAGGTCGTACATAATCGTGAAGCATTATTAGCAACGATCCATCGCCATGAGCCTGTCATGTGCCAGTCTAGTGTGACCGAGACCTCTAATTAGCTGCCATCGCCTGGAGAACAATGCCACCGCAGCTGGAGCGTCTTGTCTGGAGAGAGCATGGACATTAGCGGCTCTGGAGAGCCTCTTGAAGATGGCACTGGACATGTTCTCGCATCCATTGCCGAAGTGAAATAAATTAGCTCCAATCGACCTACCTACTATCTTATAGATGTGTATACAGTAGATGGTTGAAATGATTTAATGAGCGTTGTCCGTGAATGCCTCGCATTGCACAAGCTAAATATAGTTGCGGGTTGTTGTCGCAGGTACCTTACCCTAAATCGGGTAGGTACACAAGTACTCATCCCCGCATTTTACAGTTAGTGAATTCAGTCTCAATATTGTATCGGCTCCAATAGGTTGTATATTTATTTAATTATATAGCTATTGTTATTTACATTAATTTATTATAGTTGTGGTTGTAGTGTTTTCTTGTTTGTGTTATTATTCTTTATATTAAACAGTGTTTATTGTGCTCGCCCCTGCCGAGATTCCTGCGGATACTTTGCAAGCCACGGACTCCGGTAGTAGATAAGTAGCGTAGCCTATTCACTCAAAACACATACACCCAGACACTTTACAGCACCACACTATACATTACATTTTATAATAGGTCTACCTACTGTACTACACCTTCACCACCGAGTAAGCAGAGTACGGTAGGCTTATTCTCTTCCTTTCTTACCAATTCATAATTATTTTCATACAGTCCACTCTATTTTCATAGGTACCTAAACCTTCAGGAGCGTAATTTGGAGTTCTTAGTTATTAGCTTATTAGGATACGCCCCTGTTGTGAGTTAGGTACTTATTTTATTTTACTGAGTTATCGCAGAAAACCACATTGGTCCAACGAACCGGATCGGTCCTACGATCTGAATAGTTCTTTCTTTTGTCTTTTTACACCTTACTTCTAGCCCCGATTGTTTTATGCTATTGTCCAGTTCTGCATTTACATACCTGGCGCAACAATTCGCAACTATCAGCTCTTAGATAAGGTTGATATATTATTATTTTCGTAGGCATTACGATATAATACAATATTATATTTTATTATAATTTTATATTTAATTATTGGCATTGAGCCTATTAGAATCTGTAGTAGCCTATGTTATAGAGCATGGTATAACGGTAACCGTTATATTGGTCGTGGGGATATTACTACCCAAGGACTGGTACCTGGATCTGACCTTCTCGTCACCCTCTTTCAATAGATACTTTTAGGGGGATTTTTTTGGAATTGGCAGGTTTTAGGGTCTTTATTGTTAAGACACCATTACATGGTACCGATACTATACGGTTTCTATTATTGAACTGACATTTGGGTCAATTTATGGTGTCATAGTCATTGTGTTGTGCAAATAGGGGATTGAGTATAGCCTGTCCCGTTAGGTTCCCTTTTGTGAATTGTGGGTTCATTTATTGCGGAAATGGCACCGACAAGAAGGCGAACCGTTAGAAGTGACCCTGATGCGTCTAATTGTAGTAGGCTACAAATTTTGCTTCACAAACGGTCAATGATTATTAATGACGTTAAGTCAATTTTAGCATATTTAAAATGCACCACATCTCTCACGCCCGGAGCTCTAAAGATCAAATCTCAGCGTGCTGAAGGATTGGTCACTCAATTCGAATCTATAGAGTCTGAACTGATGGATATCAATTCCGGAAGTTCCACCTCCAGCCGCATATCGGTTGAAGCGGAGCGTGAGGAATTTTATAATCTTTGTGATGAAGTGCACATTTTGGCCATTGATGGCATGGATAAGGGAACTGTGTCAAATTATTCCAGCCCAGCTTGTGGCTTAGGGCCAAACTTATTAAAGCCAATTGAAATCCCTACTCTTGAAAGCCACAATTTTGACATGTGGTATGCAGTTTTTGACAGCTTAGTCAACAGTAGTGCGTCTTGGACACCTACCGTTAAATTCCATTACCTTATAAGCAGCTTAGGGCATGACGCCAAAGCCTTAATTAGTGAGTTCTTGCCAATATGCGATGCGAATTACGCGTTGGCATTGAATTGTTTAAAATCGCATTTTGAAAATAAAAGGCTTAAGGCATCGACCATGGTCAGCAACATGCTCAATTGCTCTCCCCTTGCGTCTGGGCGGAGCAGCGCTGATTTAAGCAATTTAATTCAGACTTTTCGGAATTCAATTAGCGCATTAGATAAAATGCAAATTAAAGATTTAACGGAATTTGTCTTCTTTCAAGCGCTCTACGCTAAAATTGATGTTCAAACCCGTAGGGCATTTGACCATCAACTTAAAGACATTAAGGCGTTATGCAACGTACATGACCTAATAAAATTTTTACAGGCAAAGGTACAAGCTTCCGACCTAGATAAGGTTATAGCCAAACCTTTGAAAGCTAGCCTAAGCACTTTCAAGCCTAAATCGGCTCTTTTGGTGGACCCTGCGGACTCTGCCAATGCTCGTAAAGCAGTGCGTCCAATCAGCAAGAAATGCCCGGTTTGCAATGGGTCCCACCCTGCATACCGGTGTCAGCAACTTTTGAAGCTGACTGTTCCCAAACGATGGGAAAAAGCTTCAGAAATAAAATTGTGTGCTAAATGCCTCAACAGCACTCAGCATTCGGCCGCTGACTGCCCTGTTGAATTTTCGTGCCGAAATTGCTCTGATGGAGATAATCAGCACAATAGTCTATTGTGCCGTAAAGGCGGTTCTTCTACTTTGGAACGAAAGCAAAGGCCTACTAACAATAGTACCTCTTTAGGGCACCGCCAGACTCCTACAACTTATGAGGAGCCAGCTAGTGCATTGGTGGCATCCGGTCCACAGGCTCTATTGGCTACGGCTGTAGTCACTATTCATGGGTTTCCAATGCGTACCGTAATTGACAGTGGAAGCCATCTTAGTTTTATAACAGAAAAGGCTGCTTCACAACTAGGTTGCAAGCGGTTTTACGACAAAACTCTCATTCGAGGTATTGCCGGAACAACTAAGACCAAAGGAAGGGTTATCTTTACCATTAAATCAACTGTTAATCCTCATTTTAAGCAAAAGATTGAGGCTTTGGTTCTTCCCCAAATCTGCGGGAATCTTCCTTCTCGACCCGTCACTTCTGATTTAAGTGGCCATTTAGGTGATATAGCTTTGGCTGATCCCCTTTTTTATAAACCTGCTAGCGTAGACATTCTACTGGGAGCCAGAGTCTATTCCTCTATTTTGAGCGATTCCAAGCCTTTACTCAGGTTGGGTGGGCTATCGGCGCAGTGGACCCAGTTGGGTTACGTACTGTTAGGAAGTACGACTGCTGACGAAGCTTCCGTGTCACTTTTAGGTCTAAGTGTGGACCAGGATTTAACTCGGGCAGTTGAGAGGTTATGGGAGATTGAAGAAGGTCCTAAGTCCATACCACTTTCTGCTGATGAACAGCTGGCTGAGGATTTTTACACTCAAACTACAGTTCGTAGAGCTGACGGCAGGTATGAGGTACGACTACCCTTTAAGCCAAATGCTGTCCCATTGGTGAAAAATAGCTTTTCACCCCTTAAGAGTCTGCTTTCATTAGAAAGTAGACTATCCAAGGAGCCCGAGAAATCTAAGTTGTATCGGGATTTTTTTGCTGACTATCTTGAAAGCGGTATTCTAGAAAAGGCTAAAACCGTTTCAAAGTATATTTTGCCTCATCATCCGGTTGTCAAACAGTCCAGTAGTTCTACTCGTGTGAGGCCCGTCATGAATGCCAGTTGTCTCGATAAGAATGGCAACTCTCTGAATTCTCAATTGCTGACGGGACCAGCATTGCAAACAGATATTTGCGAAGTGTTATTGTCTTTCAGAGTAAGAAGGGTTGGTTTGATTTCCGACATTAGAAAAATGTACAATCAGGTTGTGATTGCTCCTGCTGATAGGTGTTATCAGCATATTTTGTGGAGGCCTGCACCTGATGGTGGTTCTGAGGAACTTGAGTTCACTCGTGTGCTATTCAGCATGGCACCTAGTGCATTTTTAGCACAGCGAACTATAAAGCAGTTCATTGCTGACGAGAGCGTTAATTTCCGAAGAGGTACCAACATTTCGCTGACTCAGCTATATGTTGAAGATTTAATTACCAGTTTAGACGGCAGCGATGACGAAATCCGATTTGCTGTCAACGATTTGCTGCGCAAAGGTGGCTTTGAACTCCAAAAATTTGGAAGTTCACACCACAGCCTTTTGTTCAATCTACCGCGTGATCAATGTGAAGACACTGATCTACATGGCAAAAAGGCTGTAATTAAGGTATTCGGTCTATTTTGGACTTCAGCGAAAGATATTTTTATGTATCGAGTCACTGAGTTTAATTATGTATATACCAAGCGCGGAGTCCTAAGCTTTATTGCATGTCGTTATGACATTATGGGACTACTTGCCACTTTTACTGGAAAAACCAGACACTTTCTCTGCAAATTATGGGAAATTGGCATTGATTGGGATGCAGTTTTCGACGAAAACTTGCGGAAAGAATGGCAAATTCTTATGGATGGTCTTCCATTTTTACAGGAATTAGGCCTACGTATTCCACGTCTAATAGACTGTTTTGGTTGCCCAAAACTTGAGCTATATTGCTTTTCAGACAGTTCGTCTACTGGCTATGGCGTCGCCATTTATATTTGTTGTGTTTATGAGGGTCACGCTACTATGACCCTGATGAGGGCAAAAGGTAGAACCATGCCCGCAAAATTCAAATCGCGCTTGACAGTCTCGAAAACTGAGCTACAGGCAGCTGATTTGCTCGTTAATATATACAGATGTATGAATTTTCTTAACGAATTACCGATGCAGCGAACCTATTTTTGCACAGATAGCACTATTGTGTTGTCGTGGTTGCGCTTAGGTGTAACTAAGCTGAAATTATTTTTGGCCAATTGTATTCCAATTATTTTGAGTAAAGCTAAAATTGAAGATTGGCGTTTCATTGGCTCTCAATTTAACGGTGCTGATCCAGCTTCCCGAGGTCTAGGCCCAGAACAGCCGCTGAACTATGTGCAACGGTGGCCTGATCCTCCCCTTTTGTTGCAAGTACCTAGCGTATGGCCCAAGACACCTCCGTTTTGTTATGATATACCAAATTTAAAAGCGGAAAAGACTATGACATTGTTGTCTTCACCGCAAAATGATTTCGACAAACGTTTTGTCGTCCGGTTTAGCTTTCCGATGAGACTACATCGTGTATTTTCACGGATTTTACAACTGCATTTGGGCCCTGTAAACAAATTTTTGCCCCTGCCATTTCAAAAGTAGGGTGCCTTAATTTTATTAGTATTAAAATTTTGTATTTTAATTTTAGCTTTAGTAGTGCATATCGTAACATTACCTACATTAATACTTCGCCAAATTGTTTTAATTTTAGTTTGCATAGTGCATTTCATTTCATTCTTTTAAGCTTTAATATGCTTAAGATTGCATATAGTATATATGTATATTTTTATATATTTCTTTATTTGTTTACCTTTTGCAAGTGCCTTGCAAGGCTGGCGGTATGTCCGTGAATGCCTCGCATTGCACAAGCTAAATATAGTTGCGGGTTGTTGTCGCAGGTACCTTACCCTAAATCGGGTAGGTACACAAGTACTCATCCCCGCATTTTACAGTTAGTGAATTCAGTCTCAATATTGTATCGGCTCCAATAGGTTGTATATTTATTTAATTATATAGCTATTGTTATTTACATTAATTTATTATAGTTGTGGTTGTAGTGTTTTCTTGTTTGTGTTATTATTCTTTATATTAAACAGTGTTTATTGTGCTCGCCCCTGCCGAGATTCCTGCGGATACTTTGCAAGCCACGGACTCCGGTAGTAGATAAGTAGCGTAGCCTATTCACTCAAAACACATACACCCAGACACTTTACAGCACCACACTATACATTACATTTTATAATAGGTCTACCTACTGTACTACACCTTCACCACCGAGTAAGCAGAGTACGGTAGGCTTATTCTCTTCCTTTCTTACCAATTCATAATTATTTTCATACAGTCCACTCTATTTTCATAGGTACCTAAACCTTCAGGAGCGTAATTTGGAGTTCTTAGTTATTAGCTTATTAGGATACGCCCCTGTTGTGAGTTAGGTACTTATTTTATTTTACTGAGTTATCGCAGAAAACCACAAGCGTTTTGCAATTATCTCATATTTTATTAAGGTCATTTCGTCCCTTCCCTTTCCAAAATATATAACAATAAATCGACCATGCTCCTTGAAACGTTGGAACGCCGCAATAGTCAATTGGGAAAATTGTATTGAAGAATTTTTCTAACATCGTGTTCAAGGATTGGCAGTTTTGAAGAGGACTCTTGTCAACAGCCTACATAGGGAGCTAGCAATGATATGGTGGCTAACGCCCAAATTGCGTGTGTCGAAATTATTTTCCTTAACGTGTTGCTGATCACGTCCACAGTAGCCCAAATGGTCACGTTCCTCAGTCTTGGACCCTCAAAGGGGTGCCGTTTTTTTATGGATGGTTGCGCCCTATTGTAGGGGTCTTCACAGTGTTTGTGTTATTAAGTTATACACGTGAAACTCGATAACCAAGCTAAACAGCGTGCTATCCTGAACGCACTTCTTGAGTTGGCTAGCCAGCGCTGCGATCACATAAAGATACATTAACTGGAGCGGCGGGAGCCATGATATGCCTTACGAGGCACCCGTTAACCATAAGCCAACTATCAGAGATAAGTACCAACGCAAAAAATATCGAAGTCTTACACATTGCAGCATAGCAGAACGGATACCTGGACCCGGTCAAAAACTCTGTACTTAGCTTGTGCAGGCTACACTTATCACTGGTTTCCCCGCCAAATTGCGTACTTATCTTGTGCAGGCTACACTAGCAGCCATATTGATAACGGTCTCCAACCACGGGATGTGCGATCAGGTTTGACCGCCGCCATCTTTGTTTTTGTCGATTGATTTGAAACATGCGTTGTAGTATTTGCATTTATTTGTATTATATATTATGTCACAAGCAATTGCCGTAATTACTAAAAATATAATAACCAAAATGGACATGAAATATAAACAAATTTGGCACTAGAATAGAGTTCAGCCACTTTCTTTAAAACAGTGCCATGAACGTCCTGACTACTACCACGTTGTTTACTCTGTTAAATATTTTCGATGTAGCGTGATAACTCAACCCCCGAGGTCCACTCACGATTGTGTGTTAACTTGGATTGCAGTCTAACTCGATAACTCGATAACACCAATGAGGTTCTGTAGGGACAGTTTTGGTCACTAGGTTCGCTGACGACAAACCGATATCCATATTATTCAAAATGGCCGCCGTTTGCATGTGAAAACTAAGCTCTTAGCATCCAATTAATTCTTTTAATATTTTTTATAATATTTTTACTATGCCTGGACCTTAGTACGCTGCATATAATTTAATGCATATATTATCCATGATTTATAGAAAAATATCACTTAAAAATAATACGTAATTAAAAATCATTTTAAAATAGTATTGAGGCTTATGGAAAAATCAACGCTTTGATATCATTGCAACTGGTGCTGCCATCTACAAAATGACGTCACAAATGAACCTCATACTTTGAAGTCCCATAGAATTACTACAGATAAAAGAATTATCACAGAGAAAGAATATAGTATTTTGTCTGTGGTATTGTGTATTACACCTAATACCTATCCAATGACTTTCCAAGGTAATGGACATTGTAACGCATTGGGGATAAAAGTGAGCGGGAACAATGGGCTGCTGCGATAAACATCCTTTTGTGCTGAAGCCTAGAGTAAGGCAAAGCAATAATGTCTGATACTCGACAAAATTGTATTGAATTCAGCATTACCCCAGATCATGTTCCACTAATTTTATTCATACCTAGGTTTTACATACCTGATTGAATTTTTATTGACACAATAGGTATTCTGTCAAAAAATATTACAAAGAGAAACTAAGAAGCCCCTTCTAGTAGTGAGGACTCATGCTTTAATTAGGATAAAAAAACACTTTATTTGACTTGAATAGTTAGTTGGTTTGGGTTTCCAACGCCTGCTTTCAGTATTTTCTACTAATTAAGCAACCCTATCAGCCTGATGGGGGGAGTGAGTCTGTTTCTTAACCTTCCCCTCAGGGGGAAGGGAGTTGACTGAGAAGGTGGACCTCCTGATGGTAGTGAATCCCGAATCAGGGGAACATAGTAAAGTCACATGATTAATTCGGAGGTGATCAAGACTCGACACGCACTTAGACTGACTGGTTTAGTCTCAGCGTGGTATTGTGTCCCACCATGCTCCCCTGCCAACGCTGTGTACACTACCGAGTTTGCTGCAGTTTTGAACTGAGTAAGTGTTATAATGCGGTTCGAGTGAACGACGATTACTGAGTTCCGTTATGCCTCAAAACCACGCCCCCCCCCCCATACATAATGTCAAGCAAGGGGGGGGGGGTTGAACCAATGTCTCCCCTGACTATGGCACTGCGGTATTGAATTAATTAGTCGAATAAGTATACCACGCATAAGTAGGTGTTTTAATGCGGTACGACGTGTACTTAGTGCCCTCTACGACGCGATGGTTCCTCTCAAATAGAGTTTCAGGCGTGCCTTGAATGTCAGGCATAGCAACACTTGTTTCAGATTTTACCTCTAATGACACGGCAGTGTGAGCCTTAACCATTAGGTACACAATGCACGTCCCTATGATTGTATCAAATTTTTAGGTACTTAACCTTGATGGCCGCGGGCAAAAGCGGTTCACATTTTGACCTCAAATGCGATAAGAAGACTTATGACTAAGATTTTCGTCCCTCCCTGTTGAACCACGCGACCGTAGAAAACTCATTTTTATTGTTTTTTATTTAAAATTTGTCGGGTCGTATGATTGAGGAAGCGGCACTTTTTGGGTTCAGTTTTTTTTATCAGCATTATCTGTAATAAAGCACATTTTCTGGGTGTTGTTCCCGATCTTCTGGTGCAGCCCCAGTCTCTTGAAATCTTCTTTTATATTTGAAGACCACGGAGGATGAATGGTGAATGTCCAAAAAGTCACTTTTGCCAACTTAACACTTTTCTAGCGTAGTTTTCCCTGAGGAATCCGATGGTGCATTTGGAATCAATGAAACTACAAAGATACAGTGGTTTGAAGAATCTGAGGTCAGGGGAAAAATAATGAGTGTGAAACCTTTAAATCCATTTTCTCAAAACTTACTTTTATAGGCATTCATCTTTCTTCCCCTGTGGTGTTCATTTGGTCTCGGTGTCTCTTTCTTGGGGTTCTTTTTCTTCTTCCGGCTATGCCTAGTGCAACCCTTGATGGGCTCCTCCTCCAGTCATCTGATCGTGGGGTCTTACTCATTTTGAGAGCAGTAAGGTTAGGTTTAACAGACGAAGATTCGTAAATATAATTACAAACGGATGTCTGGAGTTCTCCCACGGGGAAATGTTTTGAAAAATTAGGTCTGAAATATTGGTGTTTTTTTAAATTTCGAATGCAGCAAGTTTAAATTGTACACACGAAAATTGCAGACAGGGGGGCCCGGGGGTTTCGCTCGAGGAAAATGTAGTGGCAATCCTGGGACCACGAAACATGAAATTTGTTGAAATCTCGAAGTAGAAAATGTCGACCATCAGAAAGCTCTCATCATACTTACGTATAAATAGGAAAAGTTATTGCAAATCAACCGCTCTTCCCCACATAAATGGCAGCATGCACAGGTATCAGAGTTAAACCGAAACCATTGAGCCTGTCATTTGCGATCTCATTAAAATGTCTCATCATCATCAAAGTCCCAAGTTACTTATAAGTTGTTTTTATTATAAGAATGCGTAAATTGTTTATTTTATTTTATTATTTATGCAAAAAGAAATTTATTATTTTCGATAAATTTTAAATATTCGTAACAAAATATTGCCAATTTTCGTTCAAAATCTAATTTTATCTAGTGAGCGCGGATATTTCTCCCCCCCCCCCTTGTATCCGCGCCTGAACTGACTGAAGTATAAGCGAAGAAAGGAATATCCAATTCTTGAAAACATAACAATAAAATATTGCTCTTGTAGTCAATCAGTTGATTTGCCCAGACGATTTGCATATATAGAGAACTTATTCCATTTCTGAAATAACGTAGGGGATTTGTTTGCATATGCATACCCGATACTTAGTGAAATTCTGTAAATATATTAGATTTCATTCAATCCTCAGCCAAATTGCTATTTTAAATTGGTTTTCATAATAATGTTGTATTCCATTTTTATTGTACCTACAAGGTCTTAAATAGACTGCCGTAGTACTATCCTACAATAAATAATTTTGTACCGGTACTGAAGAAAAATATATAGCACACTAACGTACTAGACGTTACGTGCTGCGGCTATTGTAGATAAGCCGGATAGATAGATTTTAGTAAAACAACTTAATAAGTGGACTATTCCATGTCTGGTAGTGACTTGATTTCAACATCTTGTCGGACTGTGATGAACATGATATGGTATTACAATGTAGGCTACAAGATATTGTATAGGCACGTGCGACAAGTCATGTCTTCTTGCGTAGAAAAACACCTGTGCATTTCTGTGCTTTTTACAAAAATAACTTCTTGTCCGACATACCTTGACATTGTATTTCTCTCTCTGCATGTACTGCACCTATAGCTGCAGAATTGTATACTTAGTAAAGTTATAAATGAAAAGTTTTTTTCATAACAGGAGTAGTAAAGCGGATTCTTTGCATGGTCATGATCTGTACCAATACTGCACATGTCAATTTTCAATTCAGGAGAGAACATAACATATTATAATATGCGGGATGGCGGGATTTGAACCCGCGACCTCCGAATATCCGGGGCGTTGTCATAACCACTGGACCACATGTTATATACTATATATTATACCATATGATACTGCAATATATTACTAACCCCATGTCTAGCTTATGTATAGCAATGTTTCTACTAGTATATAATACAATTTTCGCATAGAAAAATGCTTGAGTCCAACCATCCGAACACCGATGGTTAAGAGGGCCTACATTAACAAAACAAAATACAAAATTAATGAAAAATACACTAATTTCTATTATTCAAATCATGCCCTCAACCAATAAATACATTGGGTTTTCTCTACGGACATTTCTCTCTATATCTCTATATTTCTCTCTCCTATACGAAAGTTATAACCGAAATTAGAGGACATGGAAAAAACTGGGCTTGGCGGGATTCGAACCCACGATCTACACCTAACCGGGGCGTCGTTTTAACCGCTGGACCACAAGCCCCGACAAGTCCAGTAATCGCCAAATCCTCTACTTATGCTCAAATTGACATGATTCGTGTTGCTAGACAGGTTAGCACAACTACACAACTATCTAACCGAACAGGTCAGTGAGATTACTTAATTTGTGGTCCAGCGGTTAAGACGACGCCCCGGTTTGACGTAGATCGTGGGTTCGGATCCCGCCAAGCCCAGTTTTTTCCATATCCTCTAATTTCGGTTAAAACGAGGAGGTTACCTCTTCAACCAAAGTTAATTTAATGTCAGTGTTATATATACCATATAATAGTACAGTGTATTAAATATACGAAAGTTGCCCATTGGGTAGTCTTAAATGACAATTTGTAACAGTGGAAGCTAATACTAAGCTTTTGGGTGTGAGAAAGAGACCATCAAGCAAGCAAAAAGAATATGAAACAGCGATGTAGTGACTAGACTAGAACGCTTTAAAAATGAAGTGGTAGAAGACATGATACACCAGAAAGTGCAGAACTTCCCCTTCCTCCTGTATGTGCAGTATATTAATTGATATCGTTGAAAATATGAATGCAACATGCAAATTTTGTGCATAACAATAAAAAGCATAACTTATTTGTATATTTGTGAGTACAGCCAATGGGAGTTACAATTGAGTTTGGGTCATTGAGCAAGCTCAACGGCGAGATTGTCCTACTTTCACAACTTTACGAGTCCACATTTTCTTTTATTAGCCAAACCAGAATTGCCACTCTTATAAAAATGTAAATTATCGTAATACGGAGAAGAAATGAAAAGTTGAACGAAAGTTTGTACAAAATAAATAAAAGTAGTGTAACATACAAGCTTTGGGGACAATAACTAATGAATTATACTGTAATGTCTAAGGTACGGTACACACTGACGATTCACGCAGTCGCCATTTGTAAACATCTTTTCCATTCTAGCCATAGGGCTAGAAGAAGATTTCTTGTCAATTTCTCCGTTCTCGACTTCTGGTTCCCGCACAAAAGCGCACGGTTTTCCCCAGATCTTAAAAATCTTCTGAATTAGACTCAGGTGGTTTTGCATTGACCATTCACCAAGTCTTATCCCTACAATTGAAAAGACGTGGGCAAATCGCAACTGCAAGAATCGTCCGTATGTACCGGGCGTAAGTAAGTAAGTTCTGTCAGAAATGCTTAAATAAAAATTGTGGGTTGATACATCTCGTGGCACCAGTATAGTGTTGTTATATGGTTAGTGCACTGGACTATCAAAATTTTTATGAGTACCTATATTATAAACTAAAATGAAGTTTGGACATAAAAGGAAACATTCTCTTGCATGCCTGGGTCTGGGTCCACCCAACCTTAATGAATACCTTAACTTCACCGAAAGAGGAAAACGCTGTTGATGGCCATAAAATCATATTATAATAGGCTACTTGACATTTGTAACAATAAAATATAAAATATGGTAGATAAGGTAGCTTATAGGTTAATAATAATAATCTTCTTTCTTTCTTTCTTTTCCTTGTCCAGTATTCCCTGGACAAGGAGCATATATTACAAAAATACAATACATAATAATACCATCCCGCATCCCCAAGCTAGCGCTTATTTGGGACAAAAGACTCATACAGTGCTGCTAAACAAGGCTTAATCATTTATTTTTGTTATTTATTTATAATGTTTATTTTATTTTATTTTTATTTTATTTTAACTTGTTATTTTAATGTCAGTTTTTATTATTATTATTAACTCCCATTGACCAGCCATCTTTTTATACCCGCTTTTAATAATAATAATAATACATGTTTTTTTTACATGTGTACTGTATATCACACGTATACATATTTAATATAATAGAATAGAATATGTTTTTGCAAAAACATACACTAATGAAATACATAATATGTAAAAAATATATTATATATATTATATAGTACCACGTTATGGTAAACAAGGCAAAAATTGAAAACATATTTAAAAATGCTAGAAACTTAAGATGACAACTGTTATGCATAGTGTTTCTATGCGGACTTGTGTTTTCATATTAGGGTCAGAAAATCGCCACGAACCCGTTACCTACGGCGTCTGTTCTGAATTTACAAATAATTGAGTGAGCACATTTTTTCAGCTAAAACAGAAAAACTAAGTCCAGGAAGTGCGATTTCTATAAACCGGAAGTGGTGAAAAGAAAACAAGAGGAAGCAAGCTGGAAAAGGTTCGTTAAGTAAAGGTTTCACTCTAAACTAGGTCAAAACGCCAGCGAGTTTTTCGAAAAAGTTGCTCTTCTTGCAACTTGCACGTACTTGTGAGGATCGAGTTACTAAATAAAATTATTCTCTTCCATTATGAGTTTTCGTCTGCGTTTTTATTTAGTGATTTATTTGAGAGAGACGTAACGCTAACATCTCATATTTTAGCTTTTTCATCACGGCCTTCTATCTTGGTACAATCCGTGGAATACGAGTAGAATAGATACGCGAACCCCTCTATAGATCACATCGCAATCTAGATGAGATTACACATTTTTGATTCAGTGCTTTAAATACCTATTGTAACATACCTATCCAGTGGCGTACATCACACCCCCGAAACCACCCCGTTGCAGGGGTTCCAGGTTTGTGATAAAAAAAAAAAAAACTTAAAGCTGAAATTACCTGTAAATCTTCGCAGTAGTTATTTACGCATCTCTACCTAGTATCATACAACGGCCTATAGTATGTTTTTTTTAAAACCCCTTTCGACCCTTATGGTTCGGGGGGTCCAGCATATTTTTTTTTTTTTTTTTTTTTTTTTGGGGGCACTTCGGCTTCCAGTTCCAGATTTGTGATTAAAAAAAACTTAAAGCTGAAATTACCTGTAAATCATCCCAGTAGTTATGTACGCCTCTGTACCTACAACATATAGGTAGGGCCTATAGTATGTTTTTTTTAACCCTATCAGCCCTTATGGAACACATGTGTACCATGGACCCTTTAAAAAAATTTGGTGGTTCACAATAGTCCGTTTGAATATTTGAATTTTAAATTGAGGTTCTCCCTTAGTTTACTATTGGAAAATCATGTCAGTGGGTCCGATGCCTGGAGACAGTTCACAGTTATTTAACCGAACTTTTTCTAGTAAAATGCATTGAATTACTTCCGACATGAAAGATGAACAAGATTATTATACAGTAGCTATTGTATAACCATAATTCCTTAATTCAAATATCAGTTGGACGCCTAATTCAAAGAGGCCATTTTCTGCTCTGCTTGTGAATTGTAAATTAGAAAATATTATGCGCTTACACATCACAATATAACGTAAATAAGTCTGTACTATAAATTTCCATGACAGAATTTAACCCACTGCGGCGTATACGTCCCACATTTCAGTAATCACGAGTGAGAACACAAATTCTAGTGCTATAAATTTTACCTTTGCCGGGTAGAAAGGAAGCATAGTCACTTGTCGCACAAGTTGATTCATTGTCGCAACTTACACAAATATCAGCAACTAAAAGAAAATGTAAGCGGAAAATTTCTTATATACAGTACCTGTGTAGTGGGAGAAAAGGAAAATTTGAATCACAATATTTTATATGATAAATATAGCCGAAATGCAGCCCAATGGATGAAGGGAATTCAAGGGCTTTAAAGGAATTAATAAGTTTAAGCAAGGTCTTAGCCAGGTTTTTTTTCGGGGGGGGGGGGTTGAAAATTCATTGGATAGGGATTTTTATTTTTCCTCTCAAAGTCCGATTCTATCTAGTATCAAGCCATTTCATTTGGGGGGGGGGGGGTTTGGCCCCATGAACCCCCCCCCCCTTGGCTACGGCCATGAGTTTAAGTACCTGGAAGGCCTAATTACGGAAGATACTGCAACTTAGCATCCGAAACGTCGAGGGACGAGTGGCTGATGATGTGGTTGCAGCAGCCAAGGTTCTTAACGGAATGTGGGACTGTAGAGCTAGCTAAAAAAAAACAAATTATAGCACAAATTCTACCGAAAGAAAACATAGTCACTTGCCGCACCACTTGATTCATTGTCGCAACTTATACAAATAAGACCAACTTAAAGAAAATGTAAGCGGAAAAGTTCTTATGTGTGGGGTGGGGGGTAAGTGAAAATTTGAATTTTGGCGGGCGCGAGACCCCCTTGATTGTTTGACTTGCAGATTCCATCTATCTTGTCAGGCCGCGCCTAGCGCTTCTTATCTCATTTCTCCCTCGCCATCGATTGCTGACACAGCAAACAAACCACATCTCAAATTTGTCTTCTTTCCGCGGAGAGAAGCAACTTTCGGAAAATATTTTCGGCTTAAGAAGCAGTATTAAAAGTGTTCGAATGCAAATGACTCTTCTCCCATGGTAATTTCTGAGAGAGCGACCGGCGCAAAGGAGTGCTGAAAAGAAGGTGTGTAAGAAAATAAATTACCCAGATCAAAATATTTAATTCGGAATGCCACTATATGCAGCTAGTACAAACGACGGCAAAAAATATGTGCGCCACGGACATAAGGCGTCCTGCGTCAGTTGGTGACATACCCGGCAGTTTTCTCCTTGTAAACAGGCACTCAGAGCGGTTCCCGACATCGCTTGAAAGGTCTCGGTGCATGCATTATTAGATGGCGGTGCCGTTCAGTGTTCCATACTGATACTCTTCAAGTGATGATGGAATATAAACTGTTACTTACTCTGCACACACTTTTGTCGAGCCACTGTAAAATGAGGAAAATGTACAGAGTTGTGGGAAAATGAGCCCTGCTCATGAACTAGTCGAACAATAATAGTATAGAATACGTATTAAAATTTTCCTTGAGGATATATCATTTATGTTTCAATGCTAATTAGTTTTTAGACAAGAGTGGTCCTATATTAAAAAATTTTCTCTGGTTGCGTGAAAAATCTATTGATTAAACGCCTTCAAAATAGCTGCAGAAAACAATCGCCATTCCTCATCCAACTTTAAAAAAAAAAATTGTTTTTACATATTTAATTCCAACAGGGTCGGTGCGACATCCATCTGACTATGAGTTTCCTTCTTTTTAATTTTGTTCTCCAGTCAATTCGAGAATAATCCATATTATTTCATTTACTAAACGTCTGAACATAACAGTTTTTGCTAAATTGACCAAATCCAAAGCTTTTTTATTGGATTTCACTTACGTTTAGCCGGTTTAGCTTTGAAAAATGTCATCCAGCTGTGATCGGTCTAGCTAACCGATTTCACTTCTACGTAGGAGCTGACAATGCAAGCTAATAACTCATTGTGAATGAATTACTTTGTTATAAGTTTAACATTATATCATAAATAACTTACAACCGGTTTCGGCTCACGCCATCGTCAAGTGTAAGCTAATAATGAAAGCTAATAAAATGGGTTTTAAAATAAATTTTAATACTATTCCGTGTTTAAGAAAAAGTATCTTATTCATTTTTCTTTCTATCATAAGTAAGATCATACTATATACTTATCTAACTGTTGCGAGGGTATCTAGTAATCTGTAGCAGCGGGCAAATATGTTCACCATGAGTAATAAACAATGGTAGACGGCGATAAAAATCATGACAAAAAGGGCAAATAAATCAAAAAAGTATATCAGACGCTGTGTGCAAGTCTCGGGGCCATCCGACGTGATTGCTTTCTTGATGAGGGCCCACCAATCCAACCATTTTTCCAAGACCTTCCACCTTGTTCCATTATCGTTATTATCTAAGAATTACTTCATTTTCCCCCTAATTTGGATATAATTTAATTGAGCTAACAATTTATCTTTAAATTGAAAGTGGCTGGTGGCTACTAATTTTCATAATTCAATTTTTTAACTCAAGAGGCGTTATTGTTTTTAGGTACCGTATAATTCTAACTGGACTTACCCGTGGTCTATTATTATTATTTTGAAAGAATTCATATGAACGAAGGCCTGCTTGTAGTGGCCCGTTGACATTGGCCCTGCCTACAACCCCTTTGATTTTACTGACATGATTGGTATTGATTATTTCTTATTTTGGCAAATTGGTTAACAATGGGAACTGGGTTTGTTACTTGTAGACTATCTAGGTGCGTTTGTTTGTGGTAATTTCGGTTTGTTTGACACTCAAAGTAAAGCCTCAGTGGTATTTAGGTAGTAAAAGGATTCTAAACATCTTTCTATCGTCCTAATCACATTTTCCGTACAATCAAAATATCTAAAGAACTGTGGGGAACACAGCATAAGTTTTTTGACATTTTTAGAATGCAATGATTTTTAAATGGAGAGGAATGTTAGCCACAGAGTATACTACTTACTTGTACAGTACTTGTATTATAAAATAACTTGATAGCTGAACCAATTTTTTAATTTAATTTTTTTTTAATATACTGTAATATAACAGCAAAGGCTTTCACGGCCGGAGTCGAATGAAGAACCAGTAGAATCCGGGTTGATGGGCCGTGGTCGAAATGAAAGCGAACTTGTGGAAGTTCGCTTTCATTTCGACCACTGTAATAAAATTTATATAACTTTTGTAACCGATGCATTAGCCATTAAGCTCATAAATTTTAGCAAATGCAGGTTAATATTCACGTATTTCTATAATTTAGTGGCCTATAATACAGCACCATTAAGTACGGAGAAGTCAGGCTTTCACAATTCACTGTGTCTCATTAGTATGAAATAGCCCTAAATCACGGAGTTAGTGCTAGTTAGTGCTTATTAAAGATCCCCACACCAGCGCTGCATTGACTTATACCTCTTGGAGCAAATCCACCTCAACTGTACATATATGGGCCCATTAATTATTATTCAATGACCTTACGACGGGGATTTATTTTTTAATGGCCCCTTGGATCTTAATAATTAGAGTAAAATGAGCTGAGTTTCCTACCATAGCTACTTGTTCTACCATTCGTTCTTTATCTTCGAAAATTTGTCAAATGTCCTGAAGGAAATTTTATGAACCTATAGGCCTACATATTATTAGTCCCTTGTCCAATGCCAACGAACCCATGGATTTCGGATATTATTTATGTTGTCTCTGTCAGAATTTTAGGCCATTGACAAACTGGTATACGTCCTCAATGTCAACCTACACCGGCTACAAGCGATAATGGACTAGCTGTAACAAGCTTACCGTTGGCGCAGTCTTAACAAAGTACAGATACGAGTATAAAATAAGTAAATACGTACAGTATATACAGTACATTGGTATTGATAGCATATGTACTATGCATACAGTGTGCAGCAACGCAACTTAGATTTAATATTTTGGCATTAACAGGCATAGTACATGATAAAGCTAATACTTCCTCACCATATATCCAAACTAGTCACTCTCTGTGAATAGAAATAGCAAAGAACAGGAAGAACTGTAAGGTCCTATCATCGGGGATTACTAGTGACAGAAGCCTCAATAATCAGCCGTTGCCATGGCAACTATTAATTAAATAGGAAAACAGCTCCCCACGTAAGTCCCCTCAATGTGATTTAACGGATTTTTCAGATTGACTTTTTCTCGCTCAGTCAGATTTAGATCCGGTGCACTAAGTTGATTTAATTTTAAGCTGCTAAATGCAGCGAAGCATGATGACTGCGTAACCAAATGAGTTTTCAGGAACCAATCTTTTTTTCTGTACTTCTATTAAAAGACTTTTGGTTCAATCAATTTTGTATTCTTTCCTTTTTTGCTTCGGGTGGGAGGTTTGATTTCGTTGATTCATTGCTTGATATGATATGAATGAAGATGTAGTGTAACCTTTGGTCCCATGTTAGAATTAATTGTAGTACAGTACATACTTATGGACCACTGGAAACGAAACCATGGAACGAAACACCGAGTTTATTCGATTTTACTAATGAATGATTATGCAAGTATTAAAATAAACAAAGTGTTTCGATTGTATCAATGCCTGCAGGCCTACTATGCCGTTAAGTATTAACTTATTACTTTTGTATTTGTGATTCCGAGATTTCAACGGATTTACACGTTTTTAGGTCCCAGGAACCCAAAAAAGTGGTTTTTACGAAATGTTTGTCTGTCGCTCTGTCTGTCTGTGCGTCGATTTCCGGGCAAACTACTAGGTCGATTTTGTTAAAATTCGGCATGTAGGTTCACAATTTTTTTTTTTTTTTTTGGGGGGGGGGGCTAACTCAATTTAGGGGGGGTTTTATTTTCAAAAAAAAACCATAAAAAACGTTTAAAAAAATTATTTCACGAAAACGGCTGCAACGATTTCTTTTAAAATCACATGTATTGTAGTCGTTATTAATGTTGACAAAATGCGGGGGGTCGCATGCCCCTTGATAGTTTGCTTCTAGGGGTAAAAAAATAAAAATAACTAAATTTGAATGAAAAATGACTAAAAAATAATTTTTCTGTGGAACCTTTCCATCGATGATTTCTACCTTCAGGCATGTTTTAGGTGTTAAATTGAGTAACGAAACTGGACAGGTTGCTTTCCCAAAAAATTATTTGGTATTTGGTTATGTGCAAAAAAAATGTTTTTTTTTAAAATGATAGAAAATTCACGCTCAAATGCATTGCGTGCCCTGCCATTATTGCTGTGTGGTAATTTGTTGGTCTGACCTATCTAGAATTTACCTCACCTCCAGTGACGTCAGGTGGACAACCCCCCCCCCCCCCTACCCCCGAGATGCCCGAAATTTAACTATAGGAAAATTATTTACCATAAAATTAATCATTTCCTCTAGCTACTACTTGATAAATTGGAAAGCATGTTCGAGTAAACTCGGACCGGTTCTTTACATTTTAATCACAAATTAAAATTAGAACTATTCGCCATAGGCCCGCAGGTCCAACAGTACAGTATGTTTGTAACATAATGTGTGCTTGGTATTAGGAATCTGCATGGAGCCCTCTGTCCTTCTATCTTCCCTTTACTTACTTACTTACTTACTGCCCATACTTTCAAATTGTAATTTCGTTCCTCATGCTCTTCACATGGCCGATGTGTGTCTCCTCTCCTTAACCGTCTCACTTAATACATACTGTAATTTATGTCATAATCATATACGTTACTATCATGTCCTATTCAGGCATTACTGTAATGTCGAAGATGGCGCCAGTTTCCCTCCACGGCCACTACACTTTCCCAAGGCGCTGGTATTGCCGGCAGATCTGGTTACAACACTCCTCCATCACTTCTTATTGTCCTCAGATAAATTTCCGTCACGAGTCCGCACTTGTTTGTCTAACAACTGGGGAATCGCTGGACATTAGGGCGCAGGCGCGTGAAGGAAATCGGAGAAAATGCCGTCGACGTACCTGATGCCGTCATTGGTCTCGCTTCACCTTTTGCAGCCTGCGATGTAGAAGGTAATAACGTTTTTTTATGTGGATTTCTTAGGAAATTCCGGTTGCTTAGTGCAATTCTTGCAGGGAACGCTAGAGAGCTGAAATTAGAGGATATGTCGGGGCTTGTGGTCCACCGGTTAAGACGACGACCCGGTTAGGCGTAGATCGTGGGTTGGAATCCCGCCAAGCCCAGTTTTTTCCATATCCTCTAAATTTGGTTATAACGAGGTGGTTACCTCTTTAACCAAAGTTAATTTAATGTCAGTGTTATATATACCATATAATACTACAATATATTGAATAAAGCATTGCCTTTATGGAATTAAGTAAGCTCACAGACCTGTTCGGTTTGATAGTTGTGTAGTTGAGCTAACCTGTCTAGCAACACGAATCATGTCAATTAGAGCATAAGTAGAGGATTTCGCATTTACTGGACTTGTCGGGGCTTGTGGTCCAGCGGTTAAGACGACAACCCGGTTAGGCGTAGATCGTGGGTTCGAATCCCGCCAAGCCCAGTTTTTTCCATATCCTCTAAATTCGGTTATAACGAGGTGGTTACCTCTTTGACCAAAGTTAATTTAATGTCGGTGTTATAATATATTCCATATAATACTACAATATATTAAACACTGGAGAGGACTAGCGGAGAATGCTGAGGCGTAAGGGGCTGGAATAGGCGGCTTGACAATAGTTGAAAACCTATTTGAATGCATTATTATTTTTATTTTAATTTTATGACTCAAAAATAATTTTTTCTTTCTTTAAAAAAAACGTTATATTTGTTTCCCCCGTCATTTTAAGTTTGATGGTTATATATGACTGTAGAATGCGACGTCATTTTATGATGCCGCGGATTAGCCGCCAGAAGGAGAATTACTATAGTAGTAAGTTAGTATACGGAGTGTGACGTTATTTGCTTGTCACCCATGTCTGCCGGTGTTTTGGCTCATGTAATCCACGGCTAAAAATACCAACATTTGTTATTTATTTTCATTTTTTCATGGAAAAAACGTAATGTATTATTATCGTTCATAACATGTAGAGTAGTGGTACAGACTCTGACTTTCACCCGGAAGGTTGTTGGTTCGAGTCCCACACTTGCTACATTTTCTGACCTTGCTTCATGCATGTAAAGCAGGCGGTCCCGGACCTTTCTAGTTGAGTGTGAGAGAGGGCTGTATAGCTCAAACTCCACTAGGTTGGCTTAGTAATAGAACAAAAAATGTCAATATGTATCGTTTATTTTTTAGAATTTTTTTTTGTGAAAATTGAGTATTTTTCATTATTTTACGCCCGGAACCAAACTATCAAGGGGCAAACGATTTATTGTCTTTTGTTTAAATTAATAATGACGACCATACTTAGGTATATGACACTTCAGGTCGCAGCGACTAGCGTGCCAATCAAGGATAAAAATATTAGTGCATATCGGGTCCCCTTGGCCAAACAATTGTTCCTAGTAAGCCTCCGAGACACATTCAAAGAATTCTACGTAGTACCACTGAACATGTTGACCGCTGAAATTGACGCAACGGTTGGAAGTACGCTCGACCACGGCCCATCAACCCTGATTCTACGGTTTCATGATCTGACTCCTACCGTGAAAGCATCGGTATTTATATTAGTATATTGGTCTGCCCATTCTTGACTATATAATCGTCCCGACTCTAAATTCATTGCATTGGGATAGGGAAACTCAAAATTGAAACCGAAACCGTGATTTAACCCTAGGACAATTATTTACCAAGGAACTGTTACAGTAAGTGTCCTAATTGATAAATAGGAAAGAGTGTACCGGTTCGCTCGTACCGGTTCTTAGTCGCTGTATCTGTAAGATAAGAAATAAAGAATATAGTAGTAGTGCTGCTGTAGCCTAGTCTTGGAGTCTCCGTCACGTGACACGTCGTAGTCTTAGCCCGCAGGCAGATTGACGAGAAAATGTTACAGCATCCATGAATTTCTGATAAGATACAAAGATAAGAGAGTTGTACACGTGCTCCGAGGAAAACGCATTTCTCCTCCTCCGATCTCCAATGCAAACACGGAAATGACCGAGCGCGGCTCGGTAGTTGTCGCACAAGCAAAATATAATGGAAATTAGTCTGCTGCGGGCCTTGCTATGGTGAGGTTGTGCTGTTGCTGCTGGTACAAACAATTGTCGATCTAAAACGCGTTTACCCATTGTGTGTGACAGTGGTCAGCTGCCTGTGTTGTGTCTGTGCTTCTGTTTTACGTGGCTTTAACTTTGAAATGGATCCGTGGATTATACCTGGATAAGGCTCCGTACCTGGAGTTTTCGGATTAGCCTAATAAACAGCCGACTAAGGTAGGACTATCGTCTACTGTTTACTGTTGTCAGGCGTCAGTACAACATAAGGATAAGGCACCAACAGCGTTATAAATAAATACCTTGTGACTCCTTCCTACACGGAAGGTTGCCAATGTCATTGTAAAATATTTTAGGCCTTCTAGCATAATCACTGTTTAACCCTTTCAGCACGGCCCTATATAATCCGTCTTAAAGTCAGTGCTGAAAGGGATATTATGCTTCAAACTGAGTTGGCTTAGCAGTTAGCGCTTAGCATACGTAGATTAATTATTCTTACGCCGGCTATTATACTACAGTAAGTAAGGTAAGGTAAACAAACTAAGCTCCCTTGAGAAACAAAACAACAAATTAGCCTACGCTGTTGTTAAGTGCCTGGCCTAGTTTGGCCTTGGTCGCGAACTGAATTAGCACTTTTTTTGTGTTAATTACTGCTAATGCAACATTCCAACTAGGTTAAGTACCTAGTATAATGAAGCTGATGTACAGTATTTAGGGTGCATCTACTGAATCTACTGTAGTGTGTAGTCTGGTTATGCTCGGATACCACCATTGCTTGAAAAGTCTCGGTACTTATTGGTGCACCGACCGCCATACATACATAGGACATGTCTTATATAGGATAACTATCAGCATAATAGCGTTAAATATTCAATGCTATTAGATTACCAAATTGCGGTAACCAATGAGTGTCAGGTATGATTGTCCCTGATTACATGCACGGGATGGACCTTATCAGTTGTATATTATACCGGACAGTGGCGGACACAGAGTGACCCCCCCCCCTCACAATATTAAAAAAGGCGGTAAGATGGCAACTTAATTTTTTAAAAAAAGTGTAATTGTATGGTAATATTTCTTTAAATGGTTTTGTTTCGTTCTGTATGTACTAACCAGAATTGTTCAGAAAACCTAAATCAGTTGGTTGTTTTTGTTCTCAGTTTATAACTGAGGCCACATTTTGAGGGATGACCCTCCAAAATAAAAAGCTGTGTCCGCCACTGATAACGGAAACGTATTGCTTTGCTGTAAGACTCGCACAATCGCACTAGTATTTGGTTAAGTCTTCCGTCTGTTACCAAAGTGTCAATGGTAAGCAAGATTTTCCTTGTCCATTGTGGCTTGCAGCCGGTATAGGTTGACATCCATTTCTAGTTTGCCAATTGGCAAAAATTAATGCGGAAGCAATACCAACAGAATCCGAAAGATCAATGGGGTCGTTGGCACGGGACAAGGTTTAATAGGTGACTGGTTCCAGATCTGAAAAAAGTTTCTAGAAAATTATTAAGTAACAATTTGGTTGAAATTTATTATATACAATTTGTGCCGTACCGGCCTACCATTGATTAGACTGCACTCTAATGTGCAAAATTAAAGTTGCCTTGTGGATATTTATTAAAAGAGCCCTGATGTGACCTTTCGATCCTTCCTGCAACTATTAAAAACAAAATCCCAACATACTCGGTCCAACGAACCTCCGTCTTACGAGCTCCCTCCTCCCTCTCCGAAGAGCTAAGAAACAACACGACAGCCACAGATGACGTCATAGTGTTCCTAAGAAGAGCCACCGGCCTCTTATTCACATTTAACCCCCCCCCCCTCCACTACTTACACAACAGAGCAGATAACCCTCTCCTACAAAATAATCGGTAAACATCCCCAATTTCCTAGCGCAAATTCCCAATAGGTACCCGCGCTTTAAAAAAAAATATAAATATAAAATACGTTTTCTTTCGGAACATAAATACGCCCGTGCTGGCCCCATACCCCCAACCGATTACAACAACGTCAACAACCAAAAATCGTGAAATTGTTCCTCAATCCGCGAAGTCAAATTCACCGCAAGGTGTTGTAAAACTGACTTAACCAAACAGCACCGCTTCACGGTTCATATTCCCATACTCGAATCCCCCTCGTAGCCTGCTTTTTTTACAAAAGCAAATGTGAAAATGGATAGGCTTAATGCAGCAGAACGGGTCGGCTCAAGTAGGGTGTTGTGTGCTGGGGCTAGGGAGGGTGCCAACAAAAGGCCTGTAGTCCCTTTAGGTCTCCCTTAATGGGGTCACCTGATGTTTTTTAATGCTACCCGCATAAGACCAGACGTGTCACGTAATGTGTTGAATCTGTGCTTCACTGATTTTTGTGTGTTATGCACCCCTTAGTTGTCCCGTTCTCACTTCGTTAATAATGCTGCAAACACAATGTTTGATTACTATCACACATTCCTAGCTGTAAGCTTATTTTGGGTGGCTTTTCATATAATCCATAAGCTTTAGGAGTATTATAAGTGCAATAAGAGTTGCTCTGTTACTATTGAAGACC
This sequence comes from Psococerastis gibbosa, assembly GCA_963971405.1. NCBI lineage: Eukaryota > Metazoa > Arthropoda > Insecta > Psocodea > Psocidae > Psococerastis > Psococerastis gibbosa. The sequence continues at coordinate 21,509,873 of OZ020485.1, forward strand.
ATTTTTTTTGTTTTAATGTTTGCATTTTTTATGAAGTAACGAACATAGCGCCATAAATAAGATGACAGACATCATCATGGCAATTTCGACTTTGGAAAATGTTGCTCTTACAAGGGAAGTCTTGCTCTTGTCAAACCACTGCCTCCGATTTTCCAACCAGGATGTTCTTTTACTGCCCGGAGCCCTCAGTCTTTCGCCTTGCAATCTTACATGCAAAAATTGGGCAACCCATTTAAATGCGTGTTTCCATGGACACGCGAAGAAGAAAGAACTATTATGCATAAATAAAAATAAACGGCTGCTTTAACTTGTATGATAATAATAATGCTATACTAGTAACTGAATGCTGATGCAGCAAACAAACTTGAAACAGCAACTGAAACTGAAAATAATGTGCAATAAACCAAAACGCACCCGAAAACAATGTAGGCCCATAAAACTCCAAACCTGTCAAAGCAACAATAGTAAATAACAAAAGCCGACAAAAATACATTGAGTCACGTATTTGGGCCCGGGTAAACAGACCAAAAGTTTCAACAGGGCGACCATCCCCCTCTACCATTGTCCAAATACCTTAGGCCTTTTGTCAATACCTGGCCAAGGCTCGACCAATTTTGGGGAGGCGGCTGCTAATGTATTCCTCGCGGCATCTCCGCTTTTTGAATGGTGACTGAAAGACGTTTTGGGTCGTTCTGTCGGATTTTACCTGGGGCTCCGAGCTCAAGTGTTAAGGGATAATCTCCACGTTCAAGGGATAAAGTTTTTATGGGGCCCTCTATATCCTTGGTCTCTTCCACTTTTCGGTTTATTACGTCATTTTTGGAAGTTTTAAAATGGAATTATTTGAATTTGGAGAGCGGGATACTTTTGGCACCTAGTAGGCTACACATTTTAGCACTTTACTTTCAAGACATCCATGTTGCGACTAGGCGACGTATTTTATAGTAATTTACTTTCAAGAAATTGTTTCATGAATTATTAGTAGGGTATAAGTAATGCCCCAGTACTATAGCAGTGGCGCATCGAATCTAGACGAATCCAAGGCGACGTGTAAGCAGAGCTAGACGCCAAAATTCTAACTACTGTATCGATTTTTTTTTCAAATTTGGTATGTATTATGTATATACTTGTATAAAAATCCTGTGGCGGTGGGTGACTGCGCTGTTCACAAGCACCGCCATGAAGCTTAAAAAGCACATAGGCATTTATAAATTATAAATTCTTTTCTAAAAAAAGGGCTCAGACCATTTTCTTTAAACTTTCCTCAATTATAGACCTCAAAAGGTCCTCTATAATACTACATTATAAATAAGTATAAGTTGCCACTCTGTTTACAATGCGGTTAAGCAGTGGCGGACTGGGCCTGGAAATCGGCCCTGGTATTTTCAGATGCCGCGGCCCCTTCCGCCTCATATCAAAAAGGTGGATGCGCGCTTACATTTGAAATTCAAAAGGTATTGTAATGCTTGTTATTAAGAGTGTACAGTCCGTAGGAAAGTGGCAGCCCGAAATTTAATACTTTTTATTTTTTATTTAATTAACTAAGCATGTTATTAAAAATTTGGCTCATCAAAGTTGAAGAAGACTACTTCATGCATCATATAATAAGGTATTTTTAGTTTTCGAAATTGTAGTTTTTTTATAAAATCGATAATATATACATGAAAAGTTATTGTTTATAAAATATTTGCATTAACACAAATTTTATTTTATTTTGAAATATGTTACGATTGTTTTCCTTTGGACGTCCAACGTGCAACTGTTTTTGGTCCGGCCCACCGGGCTAATGCCCGTCTGTCCACCGGTCCAGTCCGCCACTGCGGTTTAGTTATTATTTTGAGAAACATAACAAAATCACATGATTGGTGCCCCTACCATATGGGGTAAATAAAAAATTCACATAGTGGCTCCAACTGTTTTAAAAAGTGACATAAATCACGAAAAACCTTGCGTGTAATTCTTCCCAACAACAAATTTGATACTGAACAAAGAAGTCGTTAGCTACTCGGCCACAGCAAAACCCATTAGGGGGGGGGGGGAGATTGTGTGTAGGGGCTGCAGAAAGGGGTAAGGAGTGATTTTGTTTCCCTTCCCTCCTCCACTTTCACTCAGGAAAATTACCATTCAGCTGAAGCTGCTTTGTGTAACGTGAAAGTAATCTATTCTGACGCGTTCCCGTTTTCCTGATGCAAGAAACTGGGTTTGTAGACCTTTCTTAAACTGTACTTTTAATTTATATATTTCGTTTATTTAACTTCTGAGCTTCGACGGAAAATTGTCAATTTTGGAAAGAAAAAAAAAAACATTTGTCTGCCTTTTACGACAGTTTTTCATTTTTCTATGTTGCAAATGAAATAAATAAATGTTATAAATATTATTAATGATGCGTTTCTTGAATTTGAGAAATTTATAAAATTTTCATCTTATCATACTGTGTTATAAAATGACATTGGAGTCGTGAATTCGTAAAAAGTGCAACAGATCGACAATTTTAGCTAAAAAAATAAGCAATGTCCACTTGTGACCTTAATGCATTAAATTTGGAAAGGAACCCCCGTAAGTTTTGTGTATACAAACACATGCAAAGTAGTTCTATCTGATTTGAAAATGCAGCATAGGAAATTTACATGGAGAGGCGGGACTTGTCCCCGACTTGGTAAAGCATTAAGGGATATTTTCATGTGCATTTGCAAACTTTTCTGGGTGAACAGTATACGATATTTTGCAAACAAATATGCAAAATAAACAAACAAAAAAAATACAAACATGCACCCACACGTTCATTCTCACACAACACTCCTCAGAAAATAATAACAGACTGCCCTAAACCTCCCCAAATTATTATCTGCCCTAGTTTCTTCTGCAGGAAAGGAATTCCAAAACCTAGGATTTTTTATTACAAAGGTTTAAGTAATTATAGTAGTTCGGTGTCTAGGAATCGAAAGTTTATTATTAGCTCTAGTGTTCAAATTGGGGTAAGCGGACATGTAAATAAGTGAGGATAATAGGTAGAATGTGGTTTTAGTTTGTAACATCGATACCTTCATTTGCAAACTACCTAAATCCAAAATTGGCGAAAATGAGAAGTTGATATCCACGTGTTTGGAAAAAAATTCCTTTTCGACTGGCAAAACCCTTAAATATCAAGAAAAAATTTCTTTCCGTAGTAATAGCCGACATAGGAAATATAAAAAAGTCGTGATGCAATGAATATTTAATTAGTTTTTTTTTCTCCCCTGAAAAGTTAAAAGTTGCGATTTTGGATTTATGTGGTTTGCGAATTTCTATAAAATTTATCGATATCTTAAAAAGGTATACTAGTGCATGCTGTTCTCTTCGTTCTCTAGCCTTTAGCGCTAGCAAAGGTTGTTATTACACTACAATATTTACTTCATTATAATTATTATAATAATATTCGTACAGTAAATGGCTCAGGTTTTAAATATATATGTGTTTTGCTGATTGGTTTTATCAAGTACAATATATTTTTCATAGAAAAGCGTTTTATATATCAGCCATTATCATGCTCTTGTACTCACATTTCACTTGATTTCATTTCAAGTTTATTTAATCATCTTCTATCTTGAAGGACCTTACATTCACAAAGGTATTTCTCTTTTTTTCCATTTCGATTATTTCAATGCATTCAAGTGTGCTGACTGCATTCCTCACTGCTGAAAAGGATGATGAGTTTTCAACTTCTCGAGCATTCTACGAATATTTGCGAAGCCGCACAAGGTTTTAATCCGAAGTGCGTTTTACAAGTCTTTTTTTGTCCCTTAATTATTCAGCTGTTTGATGGAAATCTTTGGAAATATATATATTATAGGCCGTGAAAGACGTACGATTTCAGTAATAGTAATGGGAAAGTTCGAAAAGCATGTTGGGAAAAATTGGAAGAAATCGAAAGTAGGCAACCAACAAATGACACGGTTGTTTTTTGTCCTCAGAGAGGTTGAATTTCATCTGCTCCTTCCCTTTCCAGCAAAATCTTAGATTCATATCCAATTTCTCCGGCAGCTCATATCACTTGAAAGAAGGGTCGCTGTAATTTGGGCCCCCAGCCATTATTGACGTCTTGCGAGTAAGAATATCTGATTTTGCGAAATGTCTTGCATTTTTTTGACTTTGCCTTGTTCTTTGAGAGAATCCATGTTTTACTACCCACTGTTATTTAACACAAGGCTTGATTAATTCAGTTCTGAAAAACCAAGTCCCAATTCAGAGTGAAACTTTCTTTAACTTTAAAGCGTCGACAGTAGATGTAAAAACGAACCTGTACTGTTCTGCACTTGTTCTGCACTTTCAAAATTTACTGGCTGTAGGCCCAGCTTTTTATTTTGTGGAAGGATCATCACTCAAAATGCCGCCTCAGCAGCCCGATCACGGCGATTTTAATACCGGGGTTAATATAATACCATGTCACGTGATGGTATTCATTCAATTATTTAAAATAAATTAACAGTAAATTTCAGAATTTTTTAAATTAATTGTGATGTTGGGAATACTGAAGAACTGAACTGACGCGACGCTGCCGTAGCAAATATAAATATAAATAGCAAAATGGAAACATATCGCCCTAGAAATAACCATTAAAATGAACTAGTTTTATTTATAAATGTATAATATATATATTATAAAAATAAATAAGAATTATAAATAATTTGTCTAAATCTAAGGCAGAAAAAGTTAAGAAACTCACCAAAAATATAGCCGAAGATCATTCAAATGTTTAAATAGACACAATTTGAATTTTTCGCGCTTAGCACTCGACAAGTTTTTATTAGGTTAAGCTAAGTTTTTATTAGGTTAAGCTAAGTTAATCGCGCGTTTGCTCATCCAGTACCCAAACTGGTCAATTCACTCTTATGCCTGATACATTGTGTCATTGGTAAGCATGTCTCACCTTGTTCATTGTCGCTTGTAGCCGATGTGGGTTGACATCAAGGACGTGTAGCAGTTTTTCAAAAGTAATAATGCTCGTCCAGTAGGTCAATTCGACCACATTCGTCGAGCTGGATGTGACGAGAACATTACCGCCCCTTCAGTGAGAGTCAACATCATTGGGACGCATTTTACGTGCATAATACTCAAATGTTTTCCCTTTCGGCGTTGTGTTTAATGACATTACAACGCTTTCCATCTGTTTTGTGATCTTTTCTGCCGGTCACTTCACGGTCATTAGGGACTCCAGGCTTAGAGCCGACTGCATTGTCGAGGCGTCATGTTTTCAACGGATCCTGACAACTCCTTTTACTCTGAGACTAACCAAGTTTCTGGCGGCTTAATCGATACTTGAAGCTGGTCAGATTTCACTAGGGTTACTGCTAAGACCGGCTCCCACCATCGCTTGAGCGGTGTCAGTAAGGAATACTGCGGAATGCGTAGCAGTGCCGTGCGGTATTTCTTACCAAGACGTTACCGACATCCCGTGGCTGTAGACCGATGTCAATATGGCTGCTAGTGTAGCCTGCACAGGATAAGTACGCACTTTCGCTGGGAAAATAGCCTGCACAAGCTAACTACATAGTTTTGACCGGGTCCAGGTGTCCGTTCTGCTATGCTGCAATGTGTAAGACTTTGAAATGTTTAATTTGGTACTTATCTCTGATAGTTGGCTTATGGTGAACAGGTGCCCCGTAAGGGAGGGATGTTATGGCTCCCGCCGTTCTAGTTAACATATTTCTATAGTTATCGATGATGGTAGTAGCGCCAAATGCTTTTTAACAGTTGGTCTGTTGTCAACTTGTTAAAAAAAAAAAAAAAAAATGATCTGGCTTATTACTTACTTACTATTACTTACACAAAAGCGGAGTATAGGCTTGAGTAGACAGTCAAAAAACAATTCCTCAACAATGAAACTTTCAAGCAATTCATATATAAGTCTTATACGCGACCGACAGCAAATTTCGAGGCGCAAGACGAGATAACAGGAGTTTGCGAAAGTATCGAGTTGAATATAGTTTTCTCTCAGCGGAAATAAAAAATCTTGATCCTATACTTGAAAGTTGTTTTCCTAGAGGAGAAAAACTAATAAAAAGTTAGCCGACCGACCCAAGCCGCGCGAAATAGTGGAAGGCTTTTCCTAAAAGCACTTCTTGCTAACGCTAGAAATGATTAATAACGTAAAATAGCGATGGATGTAGCCGGGGAAGTCGCGTTCATCTCAAAGTTTTTGTCAATCTTCTTGTTAAGTTCCGGCCAACCCCTTTTAGGCGTCAGCCGCCCTTTTTTGCCACACCCCCCCCCCCTCCTTGCCCCCATGTTGTGTTTCCGTAATTTGATAATTTGACCAGATGACGATAGCACCAGCATGTCAACTCTTGACGATATGTTATTAGTGAGGAATAATTGGCCTGGCGCGAAGTCAGTAGGACGTGCAGTTGTGAAGTGTTTGACATTCACCCAAAAGGTATTTTTGTTTGGTTTGTTTTACAAAGACTGCTTTCGGCATTTCTACTTTAAAGCAACTATCAGCCTGGCGGGGGGAGTGAGTCTGTTTATAAGCTTGACTCCTTCAACTCAGGGAGAAAGGGAGTTGACCGACAGGGAGGACCTCCTGGTTATAGTAGATTCCAGAACAGTTGGGGAGCATAGTAAATACACATGGTTAATTCGGATGTGACCAGGATGCGACACTCAGTTAGACTGCCTAAGAGCGTTGTCATGACTCACCATGTTCCCCTGCCGACGCTGTGGACACTACCAAGTTGGCTGCAGTTTTGAACAGGCTCTGTTCCGGTGAATTCAACATGGTATGGCCGTTGGCCCACCCGAAAAGTACTAATAGTTGGTTCGAAATTTTCTGGCCATTCGTCTTTTTATACTAGTATATACTGTGCAGTATGTGCTTCTTCTTCTTCTGGCTCTACAGCCCTTATAAATGAGCTTGGGCCTGCTCAACGACACTCCAGTCATCTCGGTTTTGTACGACGTTCCACTATCTACGGACTCCCAACTCGCGAAGGTCAGTTTCCAACTTATCCTTCCAGCGTGTTCGAGGACGTCCGGCCAGTCGTCTTCCTGTTATGCTTGCTTTGTACATCTTTTTCGGCAAGCGGTCGTCTGACATTCTTACGACGTGTCCCACTCCCAGCTCTCTTAGGCGTTGCGTTTGTCCGGACCATGTCTTCTCCGTTGAGTATTGCGTCTGTGCAGTACATACGGTAGAGAAACAGTAAGTGCACAAAACGGCAGTTCCATAAAAAAAAATTAACGAACATATTTTATATCGAAAAAAAAGTTGCCTTGCATCGGAGGGGATTCACTATTTATGAAATGCAATTAAACTTTACACCACGAAACTAATTACATTAGTTTCATATTTGTATAACACAGCTATCGTGTTTTGTTACACCGCCCCCATCCCCCCTCCCCTAGTGGCCACTTACTGTGGGGCTTTTTCTAATGTCAATGAGGGATAATTCTAAAGCGACGGGTCTATTAACCAAGCAGGAAATATTAAATATCTACCCTTTTTACCCGCATGGTATTAATCCTGTATACGACAGTAAAATTACGAAAGCTTACAGGGTCGAAAATCAATAGTAAGAAAGGGTTGTTTTTCGAGTCCTTCTCATACAGGGGATACGATAGCTGACATGATCATGCTTTTCTTTCTTGAATTATTCAGTAGAGCCTCCCTATATTTCGTTCCGTTAGTTTTTGACGTTTACTTCAATGTGTAGTTGTTACGAGTATCTTATGAGGGGTTTGCATTATCAGTAATAGCCCAGTTTGTTGAGTGCTGGACTCTGATGTGGGAAGTCAAGGTTCGAAACTCATTATACTAGGTAAGGTTTTACCAACCCTAAAGAATAACTTCACCCGTTAGGGAAAAGTAAGACTGCCGGACATGTTGCTGACCTCAGCATACCAAAGGAAGGAGTGATCACGAGAGAGGGCTGACGTGACACGGTGTTTTTCATTTCTTTATTACTTACCTTACAGGTGGCGGTAGTTTGGCGCTTGGCACCTTGCTCTCCCCAACGCTCCTACAGTGTACACAACTAAACCTAAAAAAAAGCACTCCCACTTTTGCTGACCATTTTCTCATTTTTGTTGTTGTTGTCATCCTTCTTCTGGGTTTGTTTGACCAACACTCCTCCACTCACCTCATTTTTTTGCACGACGCTCCTCCATGTACGGACTCCCAACTCGCGGAAGTCTGTTTCTATTTTGTGGACGTCCCTGATGCCGTCTTCTACTTTTGCTGAGTCCTACTTGATGTTTTATAATTTCTTATGTTGATTTAATCTAACGGTGCATTTATTTAAAATTAAAATTGCATATTGCCGATTTTCACTGCAAAAAGTGCTGACAAACTGGTGTTAGCAAAGACAGACTGTCAGCATTTGTAGACGTTGGCATTATTTTGTGCTGTTCTAATAAATAATGTTTGAATTAGGAGTTAAGGATGTGATTGCAACACGAAACTGAGCATGGCCTAGTTTGTAAAGTAAACCAGTAATCCCAAACCTTTAAGCCCACTTTTACAAGGAGCCAATTTTCCGTCCAGTGCCCAGTTTACAAAGTAAATTAAGTCAATGCCATTTTGAATTGCTACTTTGTTTAATGCGAGAAATGTGGCTGCACTCTTAAGTGTTTTGATGTTGGGCGAATATTTTGCGAAAGTGTCCTTCTCAGCTCCTAGTCGAGGTCTTTTTTTGTTTCGGCCCTTTGAGTTTAACCTAAGGAGCGTCGAGAGAGACTGTTCACATATAGGTAAGATGGATATGGAAACAATATTATCAAGGAGTTGAGTTGATTGTAAGAGAGGACTCCGCTAGGTTGGCTTACTAATAGAACAAAAAAGTCAATATTTCTTTATTTAAGAAGGAAAGAAAATTGGGTTTATTTTCGATGTGGACGAATTTTGGGCCATTCGGCCCACTCTTACAATTAACCCATTTTTTCAAAGATTTAGCTGCAAATGTTGGACTATCTGGCCACAAATGCCCAAGTATTGGACAGGGTCATCTCTTCGGACATCAGTTTGTAGCTCTCTTATGTCAGAATTTCTATTAAATTCTCTTCTTTGCCATTCAATTCAACCATATTCAACTTGACCGTAATTATTTTCAAGAATTTTCCACAGAAAATCTGGTATTTTATCAACAGTAAACACAAAGCTATAGAAAATATTATACATGTAATATAGCTTATAAAAGAAAAAAGAACAATGAGTGGGAAGTGAGGAAGCTGAAAGTTACAAAATCCGCGGTGAAAAGAGAGAACGAGAGAAGGGGCAACCCTCTGAGAAAATTAATTCTATGCCGTATTATCTTCGTTACAACAAAGTTGAGATTCTAGCCACGCAGCTGTGGGGCATCAACCACGTTGATCAAATGCAAACAATCTTCCCAACAATAGAGTTTTTAGATAGACTATCATGACGCCTTCTAAACTCGGACAAAGAGGAAGTAGAAATGGTGGGGGGGGGGGATGGGAAATTTATGTAAGGCAAAGTCTCTTGCTGACAGAAGGGATTCCTAACTCATTGATGTGGAAACAGCAATTTATGATGGCCTGAAAGAAAATTAAGCGCGTTGAAGAGCGCTGCTGAAGGAAAAGAATCAAAGGGGATAATTGCTGTTGGGGAACCTGTAAATCATTAATTCCCAATTGGAGAAAGATTTATGGGAAAACTGGCGAGGGAGCGGTTAACTTTTCAAAACTTAAATGACACATGATAAAATTGAGATATTTTTTTGTTTATTTCTGATCATGAGCGAGGATTTCATTAATGGAAATAGTATATACAGTACTTTCTTAAGTGACGTAGGTATACTGACGTACTCCAGAATAATATTCTGGATGGTAGACGACAGCACTATGAAACCAATGCTCGAGGCTTGAGACTACATTTAAAAAAAAAACTTTTTCTCCTTTAATATCGAAGATTGGCGATCATCTGGCAATTCGGACCTTGGAGACTGCTGCTCTGGAGACTGAAGTTGTGCTCTTGACAAACCACTGCCTTAAGTTTTTCAACCAGGATGTTCTTCTGCTGGGAAGTGGGAACCCTCTGTCCTTCTGCCTCCTCTTGGATTATTACATGCAGAAGATGATCCAAATCCACCGAGTAGTTTGCCCACCTATCAACTGAAACGACGCCCATTATGTAAAAACCACTTATTTGGTTCCTGGGACATCAAAACGTGTAATCTACACGTAAATACCCTGATTCTCGAAATCGAATATTTCGACCATCACAAAGTTTTCATTTATATTAACGTATAAATAAGAAAGCAATAACAGCACCAAAAATGTATAATATATTGTAAACAAAAACAAAAACTTAGTGTTTTAGCAAAATTTGTTATAACTATAGCCAGAATTAGTAAAACCCAAATAATCGTTAAAAAATTAACTTTGGCTAAGAAACCCTTTTTTCTAATATATTGTAGTTTTTTAGTTCTTGTAGCCAAATCTTTACAACTATTAAACCAACTTAAGACACTTTTCAGACCCGCAAAGCCTAGAAAACCAGAAAACCATGTAGTAGCTGCATGAGAGCGACAGGACATAACTAATGTTAAGGGACTTTAGGTAGGCCGATACATCGTCTCAACTGTAGATAAAACAAGATCGATGATGTTCTCTAAATATAATAAATTGTCGTAATGTATACGGTATTGGACGGGCCCGTCACTTCAATCTACAAGATGACTACCTTTTCCAGGGCTACTTATTTGGACCTTTCAGTTCTTTTTAATAATTTGCTGAATTTTTGTAAGGTCTCTCTTGACAATGATACACTGATATTTGAGATTTCGTGGCCAGCAGCATGCCCAGCAGCCGCGTTTTCCCCTACCGGTGAGGGTATAGTAGCATTGAGCATTAGAAAGACCAAATCGCACACCTCCTATTTATTTTAACGAAATGAAAATAGGCTACGAGTGATATTTAATTTTTTAAACCTGTATAGTTGTTCTCCCTCCGATTATATCTTGGCATTGAAGGTTTTTGAGGATGTTTCTTTTTTATATTTTACTTCGTACTAAGGGGACAGACAAATCCGGGCTAATAGGCCATGGTCGATTTGAAAGTAGGCTTCCATACGTTTGGTCAACAACTGCGGTCAACATCTTCAGTGGCACTACGTACACGTACACTTCTAAGGTTGTATCGCGGAGGTACCGAGGTACCTTAGTGCCACTGAAGATGTCGACCGCAGTTGTTGACCAAACGTTTGGAAGCCTACTTTCAAATCGACCACGGCCTATTAGCCCGGATTCTTCTGTCCCCTTATTAGACTCCGGCCGTGAAAGCCTTCGTTATTATACTACTTCGTACTGGCATGGGCGCAGCCGGAGAGATGCAGGGGGGACACGCCCCCCCCCCCCTAGTTAAGTTTGACGACTTACCTCTAGATGGAATTGAGTTTTTGTTGATGAATTTACACAGTATAAAAAGGTGCGGGGAATTTTAACTAGAAATAATTAACAAGATTTTAATGCTTATTTTCCAAAAAAGTTCAAATTAACCCGCGAAAACCAATCGATTTAATTGAACTTTTGCACCTGTCCCCCCTCTGGATCTAATTCTAGCTACGGCCATGAGTACTGGCTAATTATTTAAATAAATACTTTTAGATTGAACTTAATCCCGATTTTGGGCGTTGGTCGACCTATTGATTGGTGAAAAAAAGAAATAGGAACAGTAATACAATATGTAGATAAACCCAATAAAACTGTAACACATGAAATAAGACAACTTTTATTTATAAATAAAACAAGTTCACCTGTAACCTGATTTCGTAACCAAGAATCTATTGAAGATAATCAAGACGATCGGATAACAGTACGTAGGGGACTACTCTTGAATTTTAAACAGCTAAAAACTTTCACTTAAAACACTTGATTGGCGCCAATCAGGTTGTATGCCTTCAAATGTTATGGACGAGTACTTGTGGGCAATATCGTGAGCCTACTCTGTTTTGGCATTTTGAAGAAAAGTTGATTTATGATGGATCGTTGTTACACAAGATGTACTTCACTTCTGTCTAGGACTCATTCACGGTTGGTCTGGTCCAGCCCGGCAATTCATTATGTGGACTGCCACTACCGTAAGTGGGAAACATGGGAGGAAACCCCATATTTTTGTTTGTCTCAGCACTATGCACCGCTGTAGTGGTAAAAATGATACCCCGGTGAGACACAGATCGTGGGATCCAGTCCCACCGGATTTCGTTTTTCCTTGGTAGGTACTCTATTTCGGACACAATGCCCTAAGGAGGTTGCGTCTTCATCCAATTTAGTGTTAAAAATGCATGAAAATTATTAGAAAGCTATAAAAGGATCAGGACATGTAGGGTATTGGTACAGACTCTGGCTTTCCCCCGAAAGGTTGTTGGTTCGAGTCTCACACTTGCTACATGTTCTGGCCATGCTTTGGAGGGCATGTAAAGAAGGCACTCCCGGGTCTTCCTAGTTGAGTGTATGAGAGGGCTTTATAGGCCTAGCTCTGCTAGGTTGGCTTAGTAATAGAACAAAAAAGTGAATATTGATTTTATTTTTTTATTTATAAAATAGTATTCATAATGGATTTTGAAGGGATTTTTTTCTTCTTTATACTGCATACACCCAAAAAAAGTTCCTCCCAAAATGTCAAATAGTTCTAGTGATGCTTCGAAATGTAGATCGAACACGGGCATGGCTGTAGAACCGTTCGGAACCGTTCCCGTTCATTTACAGTTCGGTCTCGAATAAGCATTGGGCTGGAGTGCCGAGAGTTAGGTCCCAGATCTACCATTACTATCTTAAACTCCCCACTTCCGTCCCAATTCTAGTTGTTACAACGAAACAGCTTATCAATATGATAAAGTGACTGGAACCGGTGATGTCACTTGGGGACATCCAAATTAATGAATCAGTTATCCAGACCCTATACAATCGAGATGAAGACCGGTACTAGATAGTGCTGTGAAAGCTAATAACGGACATGCAGAAAATGGGCTAGGAGTGGACACTGCTGACATTTCGGTGCCGGACTACTACTCAAACCCACACCTCTCCATATGGTCAGGTACATCTCATTTCAATATGTAGTATCATATGTTAAGGTAGTCTTCTAGGATCAGATAGGTTCACTCTCACTTTATGTTAATAAAGTCGAACTCGGTTATATGAGAAATGGACGAAGTCCTCTAGGAACCATTGGTGTAGCTAAATAAGCAAAAAAACAGTTCTTGTTAGAAATATTCAGCAATCTTCAGTCTAAGCAGTTTGAACACAGTACGCCCGATTTCTGCTAGTGCTGCAGGCTGAAAACCAACAGTAAATGCGCAGAAGATTGAGCTAAAATGATTAGTCCAAATTTACTTGATATTGCTGAAGTTGCAGCTGTGTTGACTTAAGCACTTTGCTGACTGCTGCTGCTGCTGAAGGATTAAACGAGTACCTTTCAAAGCGTCGTTAACCCCATTTCAGGACTCTTTACGTTTGTCTCCTACTTCTAATTGAAGACGTCATTTAAGAGACAATTGCAGGAGAAAAACGATGTAGCAATACAAACTCAAATATTGCAGGAAATGTCCATCATAGAATTATCATATTATAAGTCACATCCCTTAGAGAAGATGTCCTCAATTTTTATTTATGTACCTTAGGTATATTGGGCATCATCACCACTGATTGGCCACAGTTATGGAACTTGATTTCTATAAAAAACGGATAGTGAGAATGAGCGGTAGTAGTTTTATATCTGTGGCCAGTCGGTGATAGGGTCCTCTTCAGTCCCCGCACTATATCAAAGTGTAGAGGAAAATTTCTACTAACGGATGTCACCTAATTAATAAAAAAATATATTTTTGATGGATATTTCCTGGGAAAGTTGATTTTTTTTTTTTCTAAGAAGGGCTAGGTTCAACGGGCCTACTATGGCGATTATTTTTAATTCTAACCTGGGATTAAAAATGTAAACAAGATGATTGTTTTGTTTACATTTTTAACCCCAAGCATAACTTAACAGTAATCGCCATGGTAGACCCGCAGTGTAACCTTAGGAAGATATGCAACGTAGAAAATGAGCACCTAAAATTTGTTGTTTTTATTGACTTTTTATTTTTTTATTTAATTAAAAAAGCAAGTCATTAAAGATTTGGCTCATGGAGTAGAAGACTGCTTCATGCATCATGTAATAGGAAATATTAAATTGTTGGTACCTTACTTCTTTCATAAATACCAGAACGGACTGAAATTACGCGTATTCTGGGGTTTTTGGAAGAACTACAAAACCGAAAAGTAAAAATACCCGATTATATGCTGCACGAAGTAGTCTTCTACAACTTAGATGAGCCAAATTTTTCATAACTTGCTGAATTAATTAAATAAAAAATGAAAGGTACCTATTTAAGGGGTGCCAATTTTCTACGTGACATATCCTCTTAACGCCTACTAAAACATATGTTCTCTCATCTTCAATTTTAAATGCATGCATACATTTAATTTAACGTGATATGCAAATACCGTTCTATGGTCTATCTGAAAAAATATAGTTATGCTTGTAATGAAGATACAGTAGTATCGTAACAGGAGGGCCTACAATGGCGATTGTTTTTAATCTTAGCCTGTGATCTAAAACGTAAACAGGATCATTTTACAATGGAAAGTGATATTCAAAATTGTTTTGTTTACATTTTTAACCCCAGAAATAACTTAATACTAGGGGCCTAGGGCCGCAGCCCGCAGGACCAATAATTTATAACTCAAAAAACGTAATCTACAGTGGTGGCTCCTCCATAAGGGCACTGGGGCTACAGCCCTCCCAAAATTGTACAGGCAAACAAAGTAATTTCCTTTTAATAATAATAATAAAATAATGAAGTATACTAATCTAGATTCTCTAGAATCTAGAAACTCCCAATGTAAACAAATATTGCAAAAATTTAAACAGCGAGTGATAAGACTTGTTTGCCACATCGAAATGCCGAAGAATCTATTTGATCTTCAAGTAGTGGTAAGTTCTAGGCTATTACTAGTTTACAATTCGTTGCCCCACCATTTTGATACACCACGAGCCGCCACTGGTAATCTAACCTCGCAACTCTGCTAGTTCACTGCTTGTATTATTTCGCTCATTAATTCGTACTATCAACTATATATCAACTAGCACTTCGGGCATTATCGTTTGACCCCCGCCCACTCGGCCACTCCCCCTAAAAAATAAAAGGGGGTTGCAAGAAAGTTGGCGAGAGAGAAAAACAAAACCAAATGACCATGACTTGAGTTGTACAACGGAATTCAATTCAAAGTTGGCCGAGACTTTTGAAAGTGCCGGAGCCGCTGCCAGCATTTCTGCCATTATGAAAAAGATCGCTTTAACTTGATTGCCGAGAAAATTTAAGACCGGAAAGAAAAACATAGGCCGCTAATTTATTCGCAGATAACAGAGCATGGATTTCCTTTAAGATAACAAGGACTACCTTCATAGCTTAAATCCTTCCATAAACTTTCAAAAAAATCTATTTATCTTAAAAAATAATAATTCTAAGGAATTCAGTAAACAAAATATAATATTTGTCCAATGCCAACGACCCCATGGATTACGGACATTATTCGTATTGTTTTTTGTTACACCGGCTACAACCGATAATGGACAAGCTGAGACAAGCTTACCATTAACGCAATGAAGCAGGCGAAAGCATGACTTAACCAAGTACAGTTACGAGTCCGTTTTGGATATACACAAACAAGGCATGTCGCTCGGAATTATTACCACTTCAGATTCTACGCGGCAGATCTACTGGGAGCTGATGCACGTCAAAATGGAGAGGAACATTTGTTCTACTTTATTACATCTCCTTTACGGCTCTAAGATCGATACATCATATACAATTTGAATTTGTACACTCGTAAGATGTTTCCCCTCCAGTTGTATATGCGTTCGTCATGACCACTAGCGCATCCAGCTATGAGCTAATGGGGCTAAACCCCCCCCCCCCCCTTCTCTTACCCAACTTACACTAGATACAACGCACTTTCAAAAAAGTCTTCACTCTATCATAGACCCCCTGACTATAGGCTTTCCATCCACTAGTTCAGCCCCCCCCCCCCTCTCCAAAATCTTCTAGATCCGCTAGTGGTCATGACCATCACCCCCGGTCATCAACGATACCTAAAATTTAGATAAAATAGAGTGACGCCTACGCAGCTAGACAGCTCTCTAACCGCTGTTATCGGTCATTGATTACCGCAATGGCGCCCAACTCGCCATTAAAGATATTCCTTTACTACGCAACGCAACTCTATACCTGACTTCATTAAGCCATGCGATAATTAAGAACTCTGTTGCGTCGCAAAACCACCCTCCCCCCTCCCCTACCACTCACGAACTTCCTTCCCCTCCCTTCCCCCCTTATTCTCTAAGGGGCTACAACGGGAGGGGGAACTGTTTTTCTCCTCGTGACTCAGTTCATTTGGAATTGATTGAGTTTTGAATCTCTATGGGCTTGATCCGATATTTTTTTTTTAATATAAATATTGGAAACCCACAAAACCTCCATCTCGGAACTACGCGTCAGTTTAATCTGCCAAACCAACGATATTAGGTCTACACGATAATTTGAATCTGCATTTTGTTTTTGGTCCGGATTAAGGTTGTAGAGAACCTGATTATGATACAGGAGATTGAGATTCGGCACTCAACATTGTACAGGCAAACAAAGTAATTTCCTTTTAATAATAATAATAAAATAATGAAGTATACTAATCTAGATTCTGGAGAAAAGTGCAACTGCTACAATCATTCGGCTATACTATGTGCGAGCTTGGGGCAATTTTCAATTTAGCCCCGGGTCGCCATGGCAACCGAGTCAGACAAAAGTAAAGAAGATCGTTCGCACTATTGAAAAGGTGTACAGAACTTTTCTCTTATGGACCTTGCAATGCAATTCCTGGCGTATGCATTAATACATGGGCAGCGGGGCGGCGCCCCAAAAATGACTTTAAATGTTTCGTATCAATAATATCGTTCAATATTGGTATTTTTTTAAAACCATAATCTTTAAGAATTATTTTTTAGAAGAGTTTCACTATTTTGCCATGAGTGATGATTATCATAAACATTTTCATGGAACAATTTTTGACTAGGGAAGTCTGGTTCTGCCCAACGGCCAGGCAAACTCCCAATGTAAACAAATATTGCAAAAATTTAAACAGCGAGTGATAAGACTTGTTTGCCACATCGAAATGCCGAAGAATCTATTTGATCTTCAAGTAGTGGTAAGTTCTAGGCTATTACTAGTTTACAATTCGTTGCCCCACCATTTTGATACACCACGAGCCGCCACTGGTAATCTAACCTCGCAACTCTGCTAGTTCACTGCTTGTATTATTTCGCTCATTAATTCGTACTATCAACTATATATCAACTAGCACTTCGGGCATTATCGTTTGACCCCCGCCCACTCGGCCACTCCCCCTAAAAAATAAAAGGGGGTTGCAAGAAAGTTGGCGAGAGAGAAAAACAAAACCAAATGACCATGACTTGAGTTGTACAACGGAATTCAATTCAAAGTTGGCCGAGACTTTTGAAAGTGCCGGAGCCGCTGCCAGCATTTCTGCCATTATGAAAAAGATCGCTTTAACTTGATTGCCGAGAAAATTTAAGACCGGAAAGAAAAACATAGGCCGCTAATTTATTCGCAGATAACAGAGCATGGATTTCCTTTAAGATAACAAGGACTACCTTCATAGCTTAAATCCTTCCATAAACTTTCAAAAAAATCTATTTATCTTAAAAAATAATAATTCTAAGGAATTCAGTAAACAAAATATAATATTTCGTTTAAGCACAATAGTTCATTGTTAAATGACGTCATTGCATTGGTTAGGGAGTTTAGACGCATTTTGTTACTTTACTCCGCAAAATTACAAAATTAAAATGCAATACTGGTTAGGCATGCTCTGGAAATGATCAATCGTCTATCCTAATAATGACTTATACAGTATAATATACAATACACTTAAAGTTTTGTAGTTTGATCTGAATTGGGAGAAGCTATGCAATTGGAACTTGGAAGCCGAGGAGTCATCCCATGGTACTCTGACTTTCACCCAAAAAGTTGCTGGGTGGAGTCACACGCACTTGATTTTTAGCCATGTTACAAAGTAATGTAATGTAATGTAGGACATGTAAAGCAGGCGCAACCGTCGGTAGCAACTCAGGGACACGGTCTCCAGTCACCGGCAGGTGCCGATTTGGCACTGCCATTGTTGTGAACATTAATAATTATTGTATGTATAGGGGGGGGGGGTGTTCACTAATAAATCCACTATTTTTTATTTTCAAACAAAATGTTTATAATCAAAACAAGCTGTAATGTACGCGCGCGCGGATATAGGCATTAGCCTCAGTTGCCTATTGCTAAATCCGCCACTGCTTACCGGAACCAGTTTTGTTGGAATTGGTGGGTGCTCACAGTACAAAACTGAGCGAAGTCCATGCAATGTCCAGCAGCGTCCAAAACCTCATTTCCAAAACTCAATTGAATTTCATTTGTACAATATATAATTTATCTACATTGATTTCCATAACATTGCTCCAATAGTGACTCATTGAATCGTAGACAATACCATGCATGAGATACATACTGCATGACCGATCTTGTAATGAGTTATTATAGTCATACGATATATATATGCTTCTGCTCGTATATGCTTCTGATGAATCTGTCAAAGCATTCAGCAGAAATTGAAACGTCCGATAATTCATTGGGCATGCTTCTAATTTAATGAATATTTAATTGGTTTTTACTATATATTAGTTCATATTGTTCAATTGGACAAGTTAGTGCACTTCGGAGATTCAAACAAGAATACTGTATTTCTACAAGCTATTCTTTTTCTTTAATTAAATGTCTCTTCCATCGAAGATTCATTGCGGCAATTTGTACCTTGGAGACATAGTCGGTTTTACAATGTGGCGAGTGTGACAAAAACACAGATCCGCGCTTTCAGGGGGCCCCGCGCTTGGCACAATTTTTTATAATAATATAAAAAAATTAAAGTTTCAAATTTAAGCGGGAATTTTTGCCTGCATGTAGCCTACATATGACGCCCAAATTTAATTTTTTTAATTTTTAATTAAAATCTTTTTTAATTACTGAAAATAAGGACTAAATTCGTCCATGAGTACGTGGGCTACATTGCTGTCAGTTAAACACAACCCCCCCCCCCCCCCGCCTCGCCCGAGAAAATATAGGTTAGGTTTTATTTTTTTATAGGTAAGGTTTTACAGCCAGGATGTTCTTCTGCAGGGAGCCCTTATTCCCTAGATTATTGCATGGATTATTGCATGCAGAAGGTGATACCTTTCGTTCCTCATCACATGGTTGGTTTCTCAACCGTAGGTAGCAACTCGAACTTTGTATCCATTCACCTCCGGACCTCAGCACAGGACAAGTTATGGCGTTGGCTTACTACGCAGGTATTTAGGCACACGCAGACTAGTAACCAAACTTTGCTAACGCCTGTTTGCTGTTTGTGGAAACAAAAAATAACAATAATTCTTGGGGTCGTTGGCAGGGTATGTTGAATCTAGGCATCCGTAGTGGCGGATCCAGAGGGGTCATGTGGCGGTCATCCCTCCCCCTTGAGGTACGGGGGTGGCCACATAATGGTAGATTTTTAGGTAGGTTCCCATTTATTATTATTATTATAAAATAAGAATAATTTTAATTTAATTAGTAAGTAATAAATGTAATAAAAACACTTTTTAAATTAAATTGCACAAAAAATTAAGTTAATTCCTGTTTGCATAAGTGCAAGCCAAAAAGCAAAGTTCGCCACTGGGGATCCGTCTATAAAAAGCCCATCGAATAATAACAATAGGTACTCGAGTATTCCTGGCTACGGTACTAGAACAGAAATAGGTAGCTACTCAAAAGTCATACTCAAGTAGTACTATAGTTTTACGTGTGTATTGATTGAATGAAATGGCGCAGGTACGAGTCCAGTGACACACACTATGAGCCAATTCGTCTGCAACTGTTAAAAAATCCCATCTTACCACGGAATCAATCTTCACAACTCTTTCTTCTTACGTTGGTAGCCTGTTGATTTATTTACTCACGGTAACGGTACCTACTCGGTAGCCGAGGGCTTGCCTGTGTGTGTGTGTGAAACCGTATTTGAAATTAGTTCGACTCCTGATCTATAAGGAGTAGTATCATTTTGCTAGTAATTATGGAGCGAGGCTGATGGCTCCATGCTGGAGTGTGGCCCTCCAGCGCTCCAAATTGGTCACAGTCCATGCTAAGTATGGCCGGGTAACGGGTTGTCTTAATTTCCCAGGAATTTTTAATGATGCATCCTTTGGTGTACACGTTAAATATTCAGTAGTCGTGGAGTCAACGTCCCACATTAAGAATATCTGCATTTGCTCCAGGAAACAATCGTCGTTGTACGATATGTAATTTGTAATTTTTTTTAAGTACTTTTCTTATGGACCCAGGCCCATAGAAACTTTGTCCAATGCCAACGACCCCATGGATTACGGACATTATTCGTATTGTTTTTTGTTACACCGGCTACAACCGATAATGGACAAGCTGAGACAAGCTTACCATTAACGCAATGAAGCAGGCGAAAGCATGACTTAACCAAGTACAGTTACGAGTCCGTTTTGGATATACACAAACAAGGCATGTCGCTCGGAATTATTACCACTTCAGATTCTACGCGGCAGATCTACTGGGAGCTGATGCACGTCAAAATGGAGAGGAACATTTGTTCTACTTTATTACATCTCCTTTACGGCTCTAAGATCGATACATCATATACAATTTGAATTTGTACACTCGTAAGATGTTTCCCCTCCAGTTGTATATGCGTTCGTCATGACCACTAGCGCATCCAGCTATGAGCTAATGGGGCTAAACCCCCCCCCCCCCCCTTCTCTTACCCAACTTACACTAGATACAACGCACTTTCAAAAAAGTCTTCACTCTATCATAGACCCCCTGACTATAGGCTTTCCATCCACTAGTTCAGCCCCCCCCCCCCTCTCCAAAATCTTCTAGATCCGCTAGTGGTCATGACCATCACCCCCGGTCATCAACGATACCTAAAATTTAGATAAAATAGAGTGACGCCTACGCAGCTAGACAGCTCTCTAACCGCTGTTATCGGTCATTGATTACCGCAATGGCGCCCAACTCGCCATTAAAGATATTCCTTTACTACGCAACGCAACTCTATACCTGACTTCATTAAGCCATGCGATAATTAAGAACTCTGTTGCGTCGCAAAACCACCCTCCCCCCTCCCCTACCACTCACGAACTTCCTTCCCCTCCCTTCCCCCCTTATTCTCTAAGGGGCTACAACGGGAGGGGGAACTGTTTTTCTCCTCGTGACTCAGTTCATTTGGAATTGATTGAGTTTTGAATCTCTATGGGCTTGATCCGATATTTTTTTTTTTATATAAATATTGGAAACCCACAAAACCTCCATCTCGGAACTACGCGTCAGTTTAATCTGCCAAACCAACGATATTAGGTCTACACGATAATTTGAATCTGCATTTTGTTTTTGGTCCGGATTAAGGTTGTAGAGAACCTGATTATGATACAGGAGATTGAGATTCGGCACTCAACATAAAATAATGTAAGTAGTATAGTATAGTAAGTGGTATAATAATTATAATGTTTTTTTCCTACGTCGTTAACCCACGACATAGGTGCATATATTTAATAAAATTTGCGGTACAGTTCAATTTTATACTGGTAAGTCCAAAAACCCTTTCGGGTTTGTGGTGCATTTTCCCCGCAAAATTAGCAACTGGATAATTTAACATTTAAAATTGTAAATAAAAAGTGCCGTAATGTCAATAATACATTTTAAGTACAAGTAGGTAACAGAATAATAATAATAATAATATTTCCAACGTTCTCCTACGATTAAGTAAAAATGATTTTTTCTATCAAATTTGGTTCTATGAAATAATTACTGCTCAGCCGAATGGTTTATTATTGTGTAGCATTGTTGCCTTTTTCCAGCTTATAATAATAATTTAATATAATAAAAATAATAAATATAACATTACAACATTACAGTAGGTCAGCAGTGTATTGCAATAATTGGTTGTAAGGGGACTCCAATCAGTTTCGGGTGTGAAGTCCGTATGTTGCTGTTTAAAGTTATATATTTGGTTCCTTAGTAGTTAGCTTTTCTATAAATATTGATTGTAGTAGTAGATAGTTTTTGGCAAGGTCCCAGGCCACGGTGAGGCCCCATAGGACACAATATTGATTGTAAAGAACAATCTAATTCTTGGTAATACATTTAAAGATAAGGACTTGAAAGAAAATTTTCCGTCCAATTGATAGCTGAGGAAAATATCCCAAATAGAGCAGTGGTGAAGATAGAGGGCCCGCTACTTGTCTGGATTGTAAGAGTGAGCTGAAAAGCTCAAAATAAAGACTATTTTCGTTCTTCTTTCTTTCTTTACTAGTCCTCTGGTCTGACGGATTTTTGTTTGTTCCGACCACTGGTCGGGAATGGGATTTGAACCAGACATCCTCTTTTCATGGGTGGCATGCTGACTACTTAGTAGCTATTTGAATTTGTAGAAAGCTTCTACATGCAGGGATATTAGAGAAAGAAAAATATTAAAAGATTGAAAGAGAAGAGATTTGAACCCGGGTCTCCAACCTGACTAAGTGATATGCATGCTAACCACTGCGCACACCTGAGCAACGATACTACACTCTAACTAAATTTTAATTTTCAAATATCCCACTGAAAAAACTGGGGGGAAATCAGCAGTGTACAATAATACGTTTTTTTTAAAACTCTGCCTCAATTTCCTCTTTTATATCAAAACTGATGTAAACGCAGTATTGAATCGCCCTCAAAAGAGAGGCTATATTGGCGATAATTCCATTTTAGTATTCGGTTGAGATTAATTTGATGAACCTTAATAAAAATTATCGATCGTATTTAATTAGATTATAAGATACTGCTGACGGTGCTGATGCATAAACGTCCTGCTCTCTCTGTGCGATCACGTTTTCCAGCAAATTAAACAATTATTTACGTCATGTTGGATTTACTGCTGAGCTAATGTCGCTGGGTGCCCTGCTGAGCTTATTTTTGCTGTTTTGTAGTGATATAGCAACTTCTGGAGTGTGATTGTCGTTTCCTGCCGGAGCCTCCCTTCCCACCTTTTTGGAGGCAAATTTCAGTGAATTTATTGTTATTATATTGTAGTATCTTATTACTCTTGAGTCTGGTGTAATGGTAAACACGATGTCCCCTTAAGACAAGGTCTTTTACTACACTTAGGGCTGTTTTGGTCAACATTATGCCCTCGCTTTTTCCTGTATATTAAAAATAGTTTCAGAGTGAATAAATTAGACACGTCTCTTTTCCTCTGGTTCTCTACACTCTACCTCCTATTGAATACAACCTAACGTCAGAAACCGTCAGTGTTTGGTCAACATTATGTCCTCGCTTTATCCTGTATATAGTAAAAATAGTTTCAGAGTGAATAAATTAGACACGTCTCTTTTCCTCTGGTTCTCTACACTCTACCTCCTATTGAATACAACCTAACGTCAGAAACCGTCAGTGTTTGGTCAACATTATGTCCTCGCTTTATCCTGTATATAGTAAAAATAGTTTCAGAGTGAATAAATTAGACACGTCTCTTTTCCTCTGGTTCTTTACACTCTACCTCCTATTGAATACAACCTAACGTCAGAAACCATCAGTAATAGATGAGATGGGTAATCTCTATGAGGGACATGTCAGTGGTCTCATCACGGAGACACCAAACTTTCAAGGCAATTGTGACGAAGTTGCTCGGGGGCAAGAACACCCACCCCCCGCCCCCCTTTCTGCGTGCGGGGTGTCTCAAGAGATAACCCTGTCACTTATCGATCCTGGCTGTGCCTTTCGTCACGACATGGCCCACTTGACAAAGGGAAACTATTCCATGGAGATGTGACGTACAGTTACGACTGGAAAGAGTAGTTTGTACTATAAATTTATTGCTTTTACTCTACCTTTTGTAGACACACGGTAAAATTTGTCGTTACTCTATACCTTAAATTCTTTAATGCTTAACCAATATCGCAGATTCTTTCACTCTTGGAAAGCTGAGTTATCGTTGCAAAACATAAATAAATAAATCTCTTCGTGTTGAAACACTACAGATCAAGTTTCTTGCTATCAGAAGACTACTTCATGCATTAATCTTTTAATCGCATTCACCTTTCATTTCAAAAACTGCTGTCAACTGTCAAAATGTATCCATTGCCACTGCTAAAATCCAATTCCCAGCCGGATAAGAGTGTATTATTTCTCCTCTCATGGTTCTAATCCAGTAGATACGGAGAAAATCCTCGAAGAAAACAACTCTTAACTCACGAGGCAAACTTCCCCGGGCTGGCCCCCTAGTTTTCCGAACTTGTAATTCATTTGAACGTACTTTAAGAAATGGTTCTTGGTGTTCTCACGAGAAGGAAAGGGGAGGGGAATAAATGAAAAACTGAGTTAGCTGTACCACGTGGTCAAAACTTGAAAAAGCTATTTGCACGCATTCTCTCCACGCCTTGACCTGCTGCCTTGATTTTATAGTTGTTGTTTGAGAAAAGTTTAATGCTCCAGCTTCCAAGTCATTTGAACTTCTCTCTCCCTCTCTCTTTTGGCTTTCTCTGTTATTAACATGGCTTATCGAGGTGTTTCAAACTGCTGAAATACAATACTGTTACTTGCTTCACTGACTGTTCGCTACATGAAGTCTAGTAGGAACTGGGAGTTTAAAAAACTTCGCATTACATGCATATAGCTAAGTAGTTCTTTGCTACTGCTCTATTTGGGATCTTGAGGTCAGAAACATGTCCTGCAGTAGCTCTTTTCCCTTCCGGTGAAAGTAAGGTGCCATTAGGGTTGAGTGGAAAAGTTCTCCTCTTACGTAGTCCCAAAGCTCGACCTTCTGTTTCATAGTTTAGTTCCATGTGCCATATAAACTGACTTGACAAGCTTGACTTTGGCGCACTCAGCCCGGAGCTGGTTATTGTCGATTCCAGGTAACGGAATTCCTCGACTGCCTGAAAACGGTTGTCTTGCGCTACTGGGGCACGCTCCCCTCGCCGTAAGTGCAAGTGCTTCTTCTTTGTTTCATTTTTCTTCAACCCTACCTTCAGTGCCGTGTCTTCTATCGCCTTAACCAACGCCAGAACTTGATTATGGGCTAAGATCATCTGCGTAACCCAGCACCTTTGTCTGTGCACCCAACATATCTCATCTCCTTGATCTCTCCAAAGCATTCCTTAGTGCCATCTCCAGCACTAGATTGAAGACTTATAAACTAAAGGGTCAGTCATATTAGTATATTACCCCATTATAAATAAATCAATAAATATTGACAATTTGTACGATTACTAAGCCAACCTAGCGGAGCTATAAAGCCTTCTACACTCAACTTGGAAGGCCGGGGGAACTAGTGGCCCAGTTCTACCAAACAGTTTAAAAAGAATAATGTGCTCAGCGACTCATTCATTCACTGCCTAACTGCGAGAATTCCGATACCCGAAGGATACTAATTGCCCGGGCTATGTTGGTAAACATGGGCTATTGTAACCTTGGCATACTTGGAGGCCACCGCGGTAATTGTTGAACAGACTACGCCCACTACGCATTGGGGCTAATGCCTTCAGCTGCAACCCAGTCCTACTAGATCATCAAACTTTCTAACGGATGACTGGTCCTTAGGCACCGTGAAAGAGCTAGGACTGCCTTGCAAAAAAGCATCTTCTTCTCTACAACCCTTGATGGGCTTTGGTCTGCTCAACAGCACCCCTCCCTCCAGTCATCTCGGAGCACGAAGCTCCACCATCTACGGTTTCCCAACTCTTGCAGGTCCGTTTCTAATAAAATAAAATAAATATATATATATATTTTTGTTAAATTATACAATCAAGTAATCGACAAGAATGTATAAAGTGAAATCGTCAAAATATTGTCAAAGTTCTGTCATTGTGTTAGTGCCTCAGTGACAGTGTAGAAAGCTTTCTCTAAGAGATGGTCTCTAAGCAATTTAGGCAATTTTGTAGCATTTCTTGCCGCTCTCAGCTCATTCGGGAGTTTTCAAAAGCTGGCCATTCACGAGGGCTCCAATGCGCCAAATGGCATGCGATCGGGCGGTGAATGTGAAAAACCACGAGACTTGGCGCGGCGTCGACGGCCCAGACGAATATCCAACCTGCCTGAAATCCTATTAATTAAGTGGAGCTACAGCCAAATGGAACAGGACGCGTCATTTGGCTTGGCGCTAGCTCGTTTGGAGCCCTCTTGAATGGCCGGATAAAGGTAGGTGAATCTTCTGACTTTCTTACAGTGTGCGCCAGCCATCTTAGGAAAAAAAAAAAAATGAAAATACGGATTTCAATTCCTAATCGTTCGTTTCACTGGTACTCGTAGCAAAAAAATAACCGCTTAGTTCGCCTTAAGACCTGAACCTGCGCTAGTAAAGTCAGCATTGTTTACGGTACCTACTGTAGTAGTATCGTACTACTAAATATTTCATAAAATAAATAAAAACTATAATTGTGATGCACGATATAATTAATTCACTTTCTTACCATAATAAGAAAGCACTGACACATTTGTAAACAGAGGGAAAAACTGACAGATTATGTTTTTTTTGTTGATATAAATTTACCGCTTCCGCCCTGTCAACGGGCACATTTTTTTTTAGTTATCCAACAGTAAGCTTACTTGTGCTTTTCCGAGGAATACCTACCATAGTTCGTATTTAGTAATAGGCACTTATTTATAAATATGTGACTACGGGTCCGAAATGGGTTGGGTAGCCTATGCTTTGGGATAGGTAAACTTTGGCAGTAGACTAATGTACGTTACAGCTATCGGAATTCGAGTCGACCGTCGACCTACGTTTTACCCAACGTCTAAAGCGGCACAGCCTGTTGAAAAATATTGAGAACTTCAACTTTTTTTCGAGCCATTACTTTTAATATTTGGCATGAAGCCTCACTTAACTTTAACTTAAGCGACGTCTGCTGGTGACTCCAATAAATTCATTCAGGACTAATTGCGGTGGCATTGATTTTCTGTAAGAAGGGGTGTCTCTGGCACTCACAACTCAAACTGTTTAAAACCCCCTATAACTTTTCCCTCCTTTTTTTTTTTAGAAAAAATACTCAGTTTAGTTTAGTACAGTTTTATTGGATTAATCAATCTTTTATTTGCGTTGATTTATTTTTCCAATTATAAATTTCAGCGATCTCAATTTTTTTTTGTTGTTGGAAAAGTTGGATCAACCTCGAGCGGTCAACTCTTTTGTTTTTATTAAAGGGAATAGAGGTATTCGTTGAACTGTTTCTTTCATATTTCTCCGCCTCTCACATTGTTTATTTATGGAGTTTGCCACAGGGCAAGCGTTTTCTTCTTTTACTTTTTAATGTTTACACTATGGCACAATATCTGAACAGTCCGCTGTTTTCAACTTCCTGTTTACTTTTGGATATTTTGTTTTCTTTTTGCCCTGAAGAATTTGAATCTCTGGTGTTTCTCTTTGTTTGGGCGAGGGTCCTAAACTATATTTGGATGCCTTTTTTGTGACAAATGATTGTTAAAGTCCATAACATCCTCTGCACTGATTTTTCCATTGAAGCTCAATTCTATGCTAGAAAAGTAGAAATATATAGATTAGCCCTTTATTGAGGCTATATATTAAATTTTTCTTGTAGAGGCACCGCAAATATTCGTCTGTTACTTTGGATTCGTAATATTTTACCGTAGTTAAGGCGCCTATTTACAAAAACGGTGACGTGGTAGCAGACATTCAAGACTTAGGTGGCGTTTCCACCGACCTCGCATTGCAGAATGCAAATGACATTGACGGAAATTAGAATTTTTCTTTTTATAGAAAAATATTAAAATGTTTGTACTTAACATATCCCATGCAATGCGAGGTCGGTGGAAACCCCGCCTAAGTCTTGAATGTCTGTTACCACGTCACCGTATTTGTATTTAGCCCTAGCCGGTCGGTGGAATGGGCGCCTAAACCTTACCTAACATCCGCTTTATCATTTTACCCGGTTTCGAGCAGTCTACGCCTCTCGGCCATTGTAGTAAGCTACATCTCATACATTACGTCATGTCGTGTGACAAAATAATATGGACTATGAGAGGTTGTTGGTTTCCGAATGGCAGCCCCACCCAGTTGAAATTACTATGTTCCGGCCCCATCGCATAAGCATCTAGCGTTAAATTACAACGCAGCCAACCCGCCAGAGTTAAGATGTAATTTTCGCACGTATACAGTATTATAGTATATGCGTTGCATTAGGAGTCTGAGTTTAGTTTAGTTAGATACTTCATAAATTATTTGTTAACAGAGTTTAGTTATTGCTGTTCATTCTTTCGCATATGCTAGGTGCAGGTGCACATGGGTTTAACAATTTTTTTTTTTTTAAATACTTTAGTGCGATTAATTGTATTACCGGATTTTAACTTTAAACAATTTTCCCGGGGACATTATTCTTTTCCTTTCGTGTGTTTTGTTACTTTTTGATACAGCGTACAATTACCTTTTTATGTCATTTGATACAATAATCTTCCGACCATACATTTGATAGAATTCATCAGGCTGGTCTGTTTTCTTTTCCTTTAAAACTGTATATAATATAATATCCAATATCTGCTGAAAGCTGTGCCAGTGTTTTCTAGTATAAAGTTGAGACTTTTCTGGAAAACGCGAGGAAAAATTCAATTGTCGTAAAATGGTGGCGAGTTAACTTAAATCAAGCTCCTCCAACCACTCCCCTGACAGCGGTCGAAGAAAATTGTCGATGCAAGGGGGTTGCAACAGTTACGTCTCTTTAAACCTCTCGAATATTTACTGTATTCAAATTTTCAGTCACTACATTTTACCCTTAAGATCCGCAGTGGATCGTGAGGGTAAAATGTTGAATCCTGCAAAATAAAATATTGGTACAGTGTACGGCGTGTACTGACAATTGTTTAGTGTTATTTCTAAGATAAGATCTAAAATTACCTAGGACGATATTGTGGACGTGTGAGTAAGCAGTAACCACTATAAATTTTGAGGTAATTGAGGGAGAAATTAAATCCGATTAGCGACAATCTATTTAGGGGGAACTTATAGTGATTACTTAAATGGTGGGAATATAACCATCAAATTTACTCAAATCATCGAGATCAAAGGGAGAAAGCCTATAGCATCAGGTGATTCCAGCCCGCAGGACATCAGATAGGAACGCTCTACAATACTGCATAACTCATTGGTCATATGAGGTTGTCACTGTATCTGCTTCATAATGACGAGCAAACTCTAGGGACACCAATCTGTTTCATTGGAACGAAGGCAGCAATTAAGAGTACGTGATTCACACCTAGGAAACTTGCTGTGACAGCAGAGACCAATGCTGGACACGGGTGAGGCGGCTACTGCTCTTTCTACTGACAGAGAAATTACTGATTCACCTCAAGTTACAAGCAAGCTCGGGGAACACCAATCTATTTCGCTGGATCGAAGTCAGCAGTGCTTAAGTGAAGAGGACGTGATTTGCTCACTTAACGCTATAGTGGCAGTAGAGACAACAACCACTGATTCACTTCAAGTTATAAGCAAGGTCCAGGGACACCAGTCTGTTTCATTGGGTCGATGTCAGCAATGCTGAAATGAAGACGACGTGATGGGCACTCTTGACACTAGTGGTATAGTAGAGACCAATGCTCGATTCAGTCGACAGTCAGGTGAGGCGGCCCTCTCTTTCTGACAGAGCAATCATTGAGTCACCTCAAGTTAAAAGTAAGCTCCAAGGACACCAATCTGTTTCATTGGATCGAAGTCAGCAGTGCTGAAATAAAAGGGTACGTGATTCGCACTGACATTCGCCCAGTCCCGAGTTATGCCCTCTTCTCTATGCATACTTTATCCCAACTTTCTTCGACTTCGTCCTCTCTCCTCGCTCCCAAAGAGTTGCTCATTTTGAGATGCTATCAAAATTCCGATCTTTCAATCCCAACTCTGATCTTTCTTCCCCATGGTGATCGTTGTTGTAATCAAGGCAGTTTATATACTAATTGGATTTTTTGACCTTAATTCGATTGTGCTTACATAATTTACTGCGTAGATCCTTAGAAGATTGAGCCATTCGTTGTTTACTTCAATGTGAGGCGTGATGGATGTTTATTTCCGGGCACAAAACTCTGAATCTTTGGAGAGGAAAGTCTGCAATCTCAGATGTGAGGGCTCTACTAGTGTAGCGAACTACTACTATTTCGCTAATAAAATTAGTCTACCAATTGGCTTAACCTAAACCTTAAGTTTTTGCTCTTGAGAAATAACCTGGATACCGAGGAATCTAATCATGTTTCGACTAATTTCAGTTTCGACTGTTAAAATCGTTGATACTACAATATCTTAAGCAGGCTCGTAAATGTTTTCACTTATTGTGTTGTTACACATGTTTGTATTGCGCTATAAAATATTTCCATCATGTCTCATTTCCCGTTTCCCAGTCAATGCGGCTTTGTGGTATACTATAGTACGTTGAATTTAAAATACCGTACTCTTTTTGTTATCAAATACCCTGTGGCCAATTCACTTTCCATTAAACGTTGGCTCTAATGGTCTGTAGTCGTAGCTGAGTTTTTCGGACGGTGTTTATCGTTCTGGACAACTTTAACTTTATTTTTTTGTTCGTTTTCATTTCCCATTACTATACCTGCCTGCTTTGTCGCACACGGGCCCTTGCCTTGCGATATGGACTTAAGAAAACGCTGTAACATGGCATTATTGTATTGAATTATTATATTGAATATTATATTGAATATTTGTTATGTAGTCATTTCCACCAATTTCCTTAGCCTTTTCGCTGAAGACTTTTTGCAGGCTACAGTACGATATTTACTCTTTTATGAAAGATAATTTCTAGGAGGTTTTATTTCAAAATACTGTCTATCATACATTTTGTAAAAACCGAATAAATATGCCTGGGTAGCCTAAATTATTTTTCTATTCCATGAAATAATTAAAGTCGCGAAAACTGCTGCAATACTTTAAATAAACTGAACCTTATGTGTAGGACTCGCAAAAGCTTAATTTTCAGTGAAATATGGCGGCAGAAAATGATATTACCCTGGCCTTAAAAGGTGTTAAGAGCTACCAGCCCATTCTACAAAAAAATTACATTATTTCTTCCATCAAGTTGAGCTTTTTTATTTCTTTCGCAATTTTTCTCATTTTATGCAGCCAATTTATACGCTACATGCTTCCAAAGCAGCATTACATCTCAAACAAAGTTCAAAGCTTTCATCTACAGAACATTAAACATTTAAACGATGATATTGTACTACTGAGCAGTAGTATAACTTATAGCTTATTAAATTTGTAAGCTTGCTAGTTTCTGTTCTTCACATCTTCATGAAAGTTATTACTTGGGCCCGGTTCAACGATTGCTTTATAATTATCAGTAAGGAAAGGGAATGCTGGTAAGTATTACTAGATCTGCCAATGCCTGCCGTTGCCGCGCAGTATTCCATACAGAGACTTTTCAAGTGATGATGGGGACCACCCTCAGTAGGTATGACATACTGTAGTAGCACAGAAAAAGAATGTTCTGACATTTGCTCTATGCTGTCTTTAATTAGTGTAGGACTGTTTGAAGATCTCGGCTAAGCGATAGATGCAGTCTTAGGCAAAACTGTACTAGGTCAGTTTTATGACCATTATCGTAAATACCATACAATACTGCATAAAAATATTGAGAAGAAAAGCTGAGCATATAAGTCCTAGATAGGTCTATTCCATTCTAATGCCTTTTGGGGGTTTGGGAAGAACACTTTGTTAAAACATTGTTTTAAAAAAAGTGGCCGAATTCTAATCCAGTGCCACGTTTGTTTATATCTTTTGTTAATTTTCTTTGAAGTAAATTTCCAGAAATTGCTTCGGCGCTTATTCCACTTGTCAGTTTTTCTGCATTTGTGCATTAATAATATATGAGATATTTGTTTTAAGGAGACTATTATGTAGATACTTAACTCATCTATTATAAATTTAGTTATAATAGATAAGTTAAGCATCTACATAATAGTCTCCTAAAAAAATCTCATCCTTTTTAAATGCACAATTGAAGAAAAATATGACAAGTGGAATACTCGCCTTCTGACAAAATAGATAATGCAAATAAATTCAAATATTTCAAAATATGTACTAAATATTTAAAATCAACCGACGTAAACAAATATGGCGGCGGCCAATCAACCGTCGATGCTGCACACGGTTTAACCACGATAACACGCTTGTTAGCTTGGTTATCGGTTTCCACAAGTGTTAACTTGATGTAACACACTTAACTAGCGATAACTCGATAACACCGTTTCGGCGTTTTTCTCGCCTATGCATTCGATGACAATACACCATCAGCATTAGTCCTTCGCAACCTCAATGCACTGCAACCTTTGTGGAGAAGGTTGGATAATGTCTCTGAAAATCAAAGGAATAAAATCTGTTCTTCAGGTTTGGCCAAAAATTTCAGTTTTAACTCTTCTCAGAATCAACAGGTCCACTATTTGTTATAAAAATCAGTCAGTCACCAAAGTAATCCTCTTCCTTTACAAAACAAGAAAACAACACGTAGAAAACTAAAATGGTTTCCTATTTTCTCACAGAATTTCCTTTTATGGAAGTAAGGTATAACCCCGTGGGGCGGGATATGGGGTTGAATGTAATATATTACAAGTCTCGGAGACTCCTTGGGTCAGTTATTGAATTTATCCTTCTGTTTTGAACCCTGGTTACTTCGTAACCATCCTCAGAGATTTTTCTTACCCCGAAAACTTTTAAAAAGGAATTTTCCAATCTTGAAAGTATATTTTACGGATCTTACCTTTTTTTCGCTCCTTCCCCAATTGCATCCTCGCGTATAAATCAAACTTTTTTCCCTGAGAGTTTTTACGATTCTTTGCTTGATGATTTATGGCAGCACTATCGAGCTGTTCATAGTTCGTGGCCGAACGCCCTCCGAACGTTTCGAGTCCTGGTCAGCTGTGTCACGTTCTCCCCGTTTGTGGGGAATGAAGTTCAGGGCAATTTGTTTACTTTTATATACTTTTTACCCCTACGGGTTGTAGTAGTCAATGAGTTCTTGAGTTAAATATCTGGCCACTATATTGTTTCGTCGCTCTTTACCCTCAGCACGTTCGTAATAATGTACTCAATGCAGTAATAACTGTGCATTTCTAGTTTCAGAGTTCAGGTTCAATCATAAACATTAAATTAATACACCCTGCCAAACTTAAGAGGGGACAAGCATGGGCCGGTCACGGCAACGTTAAGCTTTCTAAGCAAGACCGGAGACATGCCACACCTGTAGACAAACTCAAGAAAACCATTCTAAAATTCTAAACCACAACTAACAATAGTACCCAAATAAGCCATGCAACACGCTCACCGACCGGCGCAAATACTCGACAGAGTCCCGCGTCTAAAAAAAAAAACTTATAGTTTTCCCGTAAGAACATTCTTGCTTTAGACCTTAGACGGTGTGATAACATATTTTTACTGTACAACCAGGAATTGAAGATAACGAAACACTGAGTTTCTTCATAAAAGAATGTTTAAGTTGATTGTTTACTCAAGTATTGGAATTTGAAATAAGCAGAGTGTTTCATTATCTTCAATTTACAGTCCAACGGTACAAATATTTTTAATGGCTTCTTTTGATTTTGATACTATTTTTATTTATCAGTTTCAGAATATTAGATTTATATTTTATTTTATGTTATTCCCCAAATTAATACCTATATAAATTTATTTGGTTAAGGTGATTTTAATTAGTACGGTACTGCTCAGCTTCCATTCATTTTTGCATTTTACAATATTATGATTGTGCGGATAGATTCACTCTTTATAAAAACCGAAACCATCCTCATATACTAGAGCTATTAAGCAAAGCTGGCTTTGCCCCTCCCATCAGAAATAAGGAGGATATGTAAATTAAATCTTGTTGATAAAATATTATCTTATAAGTTTTATTAATCAATTTTTTACTAGCAATTTTAGAAGCTGAATCTGAATCAATTGAGCCATTGTCTATAACCTTTGTAATCAGTGACCTTAGGCTTATGTCATATCACTGAATGGAATGCTACTGATTAGCATCGTGATATACGATGTCATTTTTTAGATTTTTAACTCAATTTATGAAATAACTACATTTTTACATTTTCTCGAAGTACGGCAGGTTTATCGACACTATAGTAATATTTCTTCTTATTTGTTTTGATTTTAACATTTATTATGCATACAGTTGTTGGCGGGGTATTGATATAGTAAGAATTCGATATTTTAGGACTATTTTGTTCAATTGTTGTAGTTGAACCGACCAACCAGGCCCCTTTTCCTCTCTGATATAGTATGTAAGCCCCGGACCCTCAAGCATAGTGAGAACCTTTCGGGTGCAGGTGAGAGTTCTCATAACCAGAGTATATGTGCTTGTGCTTCAAGTCAGAGTTTGTGCATTGTGAGGGAAGCAGAGGAGCTTTGAAAGCTTTATTCATATCCTGTCTTTATTATTATTCAGAGGGTTGAGCTGACATAGGTCTGGGGACCCTTTGAACAGCATAATTATTGGGATCACATCCCAATCATTCAAACTATGTCCTGAGCCAATTAATTAGCTGCTGGAAAACAGCAGCTTAACCTTGTCAGCGAAGACAACCATGTCCTTCAATGGCAAGTCAATCAGATCGACTTGGTCGATGTAGACAGCCCCAAAACAGTCCAACCGCGCCCGCCACAGGGCTGGACAGTGCCCAACCACGTGCTCCGCGGTTTCTTCAGACTCATTGCAGTGCCGGCAGATGGTAGGACCCATATCCTGTCTTAATCAATACATTCCATTGGAACCACTTCGGGAAAGACGCAATGTTTTTTGAGTTCGGACGCTAAAAGGCCGTACTTGACTTACTTAAGTTGGCGCTGTCAGCCCTGGGGAACTTTTGGCCGCATTCACAACACCACGCCACCGGATCCTGTCCTTCGCCAGATCACACCAATTATCGGCCCGAAGGCCAACTTCCTGCATATCTTCGTTTAGCTGGTCGCCATAGCGTCGTCTCGGACGCCCCAAAGGTCTTCTTCTGTTGGGACATGCCATCCATACTGCTTGTGCTGTTCTATCCGCTGGCATACGGACGACGTGTCCCATCCACTGGAGCCTTCTGCTTCGTAGTATTTGTGTGACGTCTGGCGAGCCGAAGAGTTGGTGGATTTCTTCGTTCGTTCGGATTCTCCAACTGTTGTTTTCAAAAACTCTTCCGAATATTCTCCGTAACATCTTGTTCTCGAAAACAGCCAACGCTCTTGATTCTTTCTTTGTCAGGGCCCATGCTTCACCACCATATATAAGGACAGGTAGGATTAGCGTCTTGTAAAGCCTGATCTTTGTTGTCCATGATAGAATCCGAGTCGAGAATAGTGCTCTTGTTTGGAAGAAAGCTACATTGGCTGATTTAATTCTGTTAAGAACGTCTTGACTGATCTTGTTGTCGGACGTGATGATGGACCCAAGGTATTTGAAATCTTGCACTCTTTCAAAGCGACCTGTGCAGGCATCTTGGTCTCTTCCCACTAATAGGTACTTGGTTTTTTCAACGTTTATTTTTAGACCTAGCTTCAGAGCTTCTTCTTCAAGGGCTTTCGCTGTGGTCTCGGCTTCTTCTTTTGCCTCTGCCATGACGTTCAGGTCGTCAGCATACCCGAGAAATTTAATCTTTACTCCCATGTCGATCCCGCCCGGTGTTTGTATATCGCGTCTTACCGCCTTTTCTAGGACCAGGTTGAATAATAATGGTGATAGGCCATCTCCTTGTTTTACTCCCGTGAGTACTTCGAAGGGGTCTGAGAGCTTGCCATCCACCTTGATCCTAGCTCGTGATCCGTCGACACAGATTTTCGCCATTGTGCGTAGTTTTTTTGGGATGCCAAATTCCTCTAGGATTTCCCACATCTTCTGACGTTGTATGGAGTCGTAGGCCTTGCAAAAATCGACGAATAGGTTGTGTACCTCACCACCGTATTCCCAGGATTTTTCGAGAATCTGTCTGATAGTGAAAAGTTGGTCCGTAGTTGATCGGTTTCGTCGAAAACCTGTTTGATAATCTCCTAAGATTTCTTCAGCATACGGTGTGAGGCGATACAACAGCACGTTGGATAGTACTTTGTATCCTGTCGCCAGGAGTGATATCCCTCTATAGTTACAACATTGGGACTTGTCCCCCTTTTTAAAGACAGGAGTGATTATGGACTCTTTCCATTCGTCTGGGATCTTTTCCTTGTGCCAAATTTTTAGGAGTAAGCAATGCATTCTCGTGGTTAGGGTTTCTCCACCGTTTTTCAATAATTCTGCCGGGATGTTATCGACTCCAGACGCTTTATTGTTTTTCAGTCTATTCATGGCGTCTCTTACTTCATTTATAGATGGTTCGGGTGTAAAAGGTTCTGCAGTCTGGTACCTGGCGGACTCATGATTGTCCGTACCCATTCAGTAGCTCGTTAAAATATGTTCGCCATTGGGTGAGAGCCTCGGTAGGGTTGCTTAGCAGATCTCCTGCTTGGTTTCGGATAGTGGGCCGTACGCAACTCGTTAAAGTACATGACGCTACTTCGGAAGAAAAAGGACACAACTCTAAATCTATCAATTTACAGAAATTTAAGTTAAAGTTTTTTTAATAATGAATTAGCTACCTTAGTTTGCCTTTTTTGGGCCTGCGCGAAATAGTGCGTTAGTGCACAGACTGAAATGAAACAGTAATTAATATTATACGTGTTTGTATGGAGAGACAAATTAGCGTTTCTACGCTACTCATATTCACAGACTACAACCTGACGATTCCCGCTAAATAAAAAGGACACAACTGCCCTCGCGCGGAAAATATACACACTACAATAACGCAAAATAGTTTTTTTTTTAAATATTCTATAATTTTTTAGTTGTGTCTTTTTTCTTCCGAAGTAGTGAATTTATTGTACATAGACACAGCTTTAAGCACTGAAGGATTGAATTTTCTCCAACTGCATTTAAACGTTTGAATAAAGATTAAGTTAATAGCTTCTACCCTAAAATGGTTTCAACCTCTTTCCTCCTCTGCGTGGAAGATTGAAAAAACGGGGGACAAAGAGATGGGACTGCCCGATCGGGGTAATGCAAAACTCAGACCGGATGTTCCCGTGGTCAGCGAAGCGCGCCAAAATCAGCGGACTCGAAATCGAGTTATCAGTGCACAGCTGACTGGGTAAGCCTAATGTCCCCCTACTGATTGCACTGATTCCTTTTTCTTGTTCTACCGACGGGAGGCTTGATAATTTTGGAAATAGTTTTTGTGATTGAACGTTTGTCTGAAAGCTTCTGGAATTATGAATTGATGTTGTTTTTTGTTCCGCCACAGATTAATCATTTGCTTAGCTTTAGTGTTTAGTATTTTTAAATTGTTCTTGTTACAGTATTATTCTTAAAGGTCCAGTTCTAGTCCCAGTTTTCTGAGATCGTCCTGAATCTGTATACTGAATATCCTCCAGCTGAAATTAATTCTATTCTCATGGCCTCAAATCATTGTAATACATACATATGTTTTTGTTTGTTTTAATATTTATTTATTTATAAATATATTTTATTTTACGTTAGTGTAAGGAAGACTTTGTGATTGTCGAAATTCTGGATTCTTTTTTTAATGAAATTATGGATAATTCATGCCATTCTATGCATTGGGAGAGGGAAAGTCGAGGAAACCGAAATTTGACCATAGGACTATTCTTTAGCATGGTGGCTATACTAATTGATAAACAAGAAAGCACGTATGGGTTCAAGTCGTACCGGTTCTTTTTAATGCATTTAAAAATTGTAGCTTTTTGAGTTCTAAACCTGCCCACTGTCAATTTCTAAATATTCCCAGCCTTGCACATCGTAAAACTGTTTTTTGCTGCTAACACATCTGTAGGCTGTAGGCCCACATCTGACGCATTGAAAACTTTCAAACTTAGGCTTATAACATCCTTATCATTCTAGGACCTTAAAGTAATAATTAAAATAATTATTTAATCCCCTTAAGGGCTATTACCAGAAATGAGCGAAGGAAGAAAACGAAACTGCTCACTTAGGGATTTCAAAGTTTTCCGAAAGCTTTTTGATATGTCTTGTTCGAGTCTTTCAAGGAGAAATCGCGATTCTCGCACCAACTTTTCAAGATAGTCTGATTAAAAATGAATGCTACGTACAACTTTGGAAACGGAAAGTCGTTTTGTTTTTCCCTTTAGAAAATATGGTCGCCAAGCTTCGCAATTTGCTGAAAGAATCGGATGAAATGAGCTGTGATTCTTTTGTTTTCTGTTTTCCGTGTTGGATTGGTTTTCATCGGGCTTTAGAAGGTTGTGCGAAATGGGTTTCCTTTTAACTGAAATTAGTGTTTATTTTTTTGTTAACTTATGGAGGTTCTTTTGTTTCTTGAAAGGGACTTTTTAATTAAAATAAGTTGATTTATTCACTACGGCATCGGCAGTTGGTGAGGCTTCATCTGTAAGGGTGACTCCTGCCATAGTTGGTATAGGTACCGCAACTGAATGGAAATAGGAAAGCCGCAATCCTAACGAAACCATTCATGTTTTTCTCTATTCCAATGCATGGTGGCATCCTTTGGATAACAGTGCATGGTGGCTTCCTTTGGATTCCAGTTTCCACAGTTTTACCAACGGAGGTGGGAGCCACCCTAATGTCCATTGATGTACAATTTTAACGTTTCACTGCGCTGTTGTACCTCAACCTTAAAATCGAGATAGTGACGTCTCAGACAAATCTGTTTTTGACTAATTACGCGCAATCACGCATATTACTAGAAGAGGATGTTGTTGTTATTGTCGTTTTAGTGGTTCTTCTTAGCTGGCCGCCGTACCAAGTTGAATCCAGCGGATCAGAGCAAGTTCAAAGATGCAGATAACTTGGTAGTGTGCACAGTGCCGGTAGGGAAACATAGTGGGACTTGTCCTGGTCACCTCCGAACTAATCGTGTGTCTTCACTGTGTTTCCCAAGTGGTTCTGAATCCACTATAATCAGGAGGTCTCCTGTCCTATGGGCCCACACCGTGGCCTGGGACTGTGTACAACCATACTACCACTACGTGGTTCTTCTTGTTCTCCTTTTTCCTCACTTCAAATCTCGCTGGGGTCAGCGACACGGCAGATTTTCCTCCATAACTTGCGGTTTTGTGCATCTTTGTGGATCTTCTTCCTTTAATATTATTGTACACTTTATGGAATATTGCTACAGAACGTAATGTGTTCGACATACAGTTTGACCTGCAAATATTTTTTGAATAATTGATGCAGGAGAAATACGTGCACACACATTCCAAAATACAGCTTACAGCCTGTCCATTCCAGTAAGCACATTGCTTCGTTGCTTCAATTGTGGGTCGAACAGTATATTTTACTTTTTTCCATTATTAGCGTAACTTCTGGATTTGTTCGCGAACTTGGTTAAGTCGGGTTACGCCTGTTACATTGTCACTCGTTGCCGGCGTGGGTTGAGGTCGTGGATGTGTCTCAGTGTGTCAACGGCTGAACTTTATGCGGAAACAATTCAAGAAAGAAAGAAAAAATTGTCTTTATTTTCCATATGGGTGAATTTTGGGCCTTTCGGCCCACCCTTACTATTCACCCATATTACATTTAATGTTTGAGAAATCAATGAAGTCGTTTATAGAGCAAGTTTCCAACCCATACAGAATATATAAACCGTGCTTTTCTATCTCAATATATATATATACCTAGGTATATATATCGTATCTCAATTCCATAAATTTACAAGTACAAGAAACTGGTAGTGCCATGTGTGGCTTTGTTTAAAAAAAATAACGCCCACCCTCTTTTCTTTAAACTTAACCCTCTTTCTCTCGTAGTTGCCCTTTATCAAAGCCCCTACAGTTCGATTGGGGGCAACGTCTTGTTTAAAAAATACGCCGTTGAGTGGTTCTTGTTAAGGGCCTCATTGGAAAGGGGGGCGGGGTGGAACCTTTGAAAGCACTGCAGTATTCAATCAAATATGACTCACTCCAGCCTCTTAAGTCTCAACGCATGCCCCCCATGTGTTAATTACGCGTCATCAGCCGCAATGATGAAAATAATTTACTAGGGTTAGATTATTTGTACCTCATATTTGGCTTCAATGAAAAATTTTTATTCCTTTGCAATGCGAAAAATCAAAGGTACATAGCTTGTGGAAACACAGTACCCTTCTTGTTGGAAATATTGACTGCAGTCCGTGCGCAATGTGAACGCTGTGCACCCGATTTCGGCTCTCTAAAGGTCTCAATGACCGTGTACATGCCTAAACCGGTCAGAGAACACACGCTGGTCTGACGCATAATTTGACTTTTCTGACCTAAGAAACGAAGATCCTGAAAAGGATCTACCCGCAAGACTGCAAGACCCATCTCGTCCTTCTTTAAGGAGAGAAAAATGTCTTGAGAAACACAGTAATAGTACAAATACTCAGCTTGTACACAATGCTGAAGTGCAGATACAAAAGCGTACCAAAAAAAAGAAAAATATTTAAAAATATGTAGTGAAAACCTGTAGTTATTAACTTAACAATATTATACAAGTTAGGTACATACAAGTTAGGTACATACAAAAATTTAATATTCCCTAAACATTAATAAGGGAGAGGCACCCTAAGGGCAGACTCCTTCACCTCGAGGGAAAGGGGAGTTGACTG
This sequence comes from Psococerastis gibbosa, assembly GCA_963971405.1. Taxonomy (NCBI): domain Eukaryota; kingdom Metazoa; phylum Arthropoda; class Insecta; order Psocodea; family Psocidae; genus Psococerastis; species Psococerastis gibbosa. Next base: position 21,550,644 of record OZ020485.1, read on the forward strand.
ACAGGGTGGACCTCCTGATTATAGTCGATTCCGAACTACTTGAGGAACATGGTAAAGTCATTCGAGATGACCAGGACTCGACACTCACGTAGACTGACTGGTATAGCCTCAGCGCGTTATCATGTCCCACCATGTTCTCCTGCCAACGCTGTGCAAACTACCAAGTTTGCCGCAGTTTGAAACATGTTCTGCTCGCATGGAATCAACATGGTAAGGCCGTTGGCACGCCCTGAGAAAGTTGCCTCTTCAGGCTAAATCAATTTATTGTTAAAAATTACTAGTTCTGTTGTTGAATAACGTCTTCCCGATCTCTCCATAAGTAAATCCCGGGTTTAGGATTTTATATCTGACTAGGCCCGTATTCCCCTTGGGATTTAATAAAAGTATGTATGTAACATTTTATTGTTGAGTAACAGCTTCTTGATCGATGGAAAATTTGCTACGACACTTCAACTTGAATGAGAAACTAGAAAATAGGGCTGATGTGACGTCAGACGTCACCGCCTTGCCTACCCGAAAAGGAACCTTATGAGAAGTCTGCAGGGAGCAGATGTCACCTCCATATCTTTGACTCCCCTCATACAAATAAAAAAATATATCTAGAAAGAAATTTGATGAAATTTCTCATATCTTAAACATTCTGGGGAAACATAAAGTTTGTTTGCGAGAAGATGACATTGAATTAAATAAATGGGAGCCAAGATATTGTTTTTCGACTTTTATCGTGTGCCTACGAAAAAATAGTTTTAATATATGGCGAACATTTACATTTGTATCGGCATGTTGTTTTATGATGTTTCGCTATTGTCATGCAAAATAAATCATCCGTGGGCTATGGCTGGTTTCTCAAAAATTTCTATGTTTGCTGATAAAACTGTATGGCTGAGAGACACCAAAATTAAATTTATTATTCCAACAAATACAATATATAAAGCATAGAAGTATAGGCTACATGCTATGCATGATTACATATAGTAATACATTTAAAACATGATATACATATCCATTAAATATGGAGACAACTAGTAGCCTAAATTCTAATTACTGTACCCTCTTTATATTGGGACTTATTTCGTAAAGCGCGCTTAGAAAGCCAACAATTCAGAGAATTAGTTAATGATGCCCTTGATTGGTCCATTTTGTAGTTTGCGACTTATGGGTATCGGCTATTTAAAGAAAAAAACACACATTGAAAGTCTTGACCAGAGCACTGATAGAGCATCCACTCTCTTGACCACGGCTCTATTTTCAATATTGTGGTCTGCAACATGATCGCCAGCCGCTTTTTCCCTACCAAAAAAGGCAAGGCACCCATATGTATAAAACTGGGCTTGGCAGTATTCGAACCCACAACCTACGCCTAACTGGGCGTCGTCTTAACCGCTGGACCACAAGCCCCGACAAGTGCAGCAATCTCCAAATCCTCTTATAGACATGATTCGTATTCCTTGACAGGTTAGCACAGCTACACCCCTATCTAATCGAGCAGGTCTGTGATCTTACTTTATTGCATATAGGCAAAGCTTTATTCAATACATTGTAGAATTATTAATTATGGTATATATAACACTGACATTAAATTAACTTTGGTTGCAGAGGTAACCTCCTCGTTATCACCGAAATTAGAGAATATAAAAAACTGGACTTGGCGGGATTCGAGCCCACGATCTACGCCTAACCGGGGACGTCGTCTTAACCGCTGGACCACAAGTGTTACGCGAGCAACAGTCATCCTACAAATGATACATGCGTTACGAGCTTTTCAAATGTCTTTTGTAAGAAGACTGTTGTTCGTGTAAATTTGCACAGTATGCCTCAGTCTTTTTTTTTTTATTGGCTTAAGGGTATACACCTAAATCCAACCTGGCAAAAGACTGCTATCGGGAGCTCACTGGACAACGAGGTTGCCCAGGGACCGTCTAAAACAGCTTGCCTCAGTCAACTGACCGGGATTTGTCTGCATTGACGTATGGGTCAACTCTGCTAGTCTTACTATATGAACTAGTAAGTAGTAATGCGGAAACACGGTTCACACTAATCACATTACACTTGCACAATAAAAAGACACAAATAGGATGTGATATGATCAAAAAAGTAATAGGAAATCATACTCCAGTTACTACTATAAACGTAATTAACTTCACAGCGTTCGCAGATGTAACGATTTTTAATTAAAAATTGGCAATCATCATTAACTGCATATAAATCTGGGGATTTGCTATGGAGTTGAAGGCTATTAATGCTCTGTCCAGTTATGTTGGAGGGGATCGACCCAATGCTATAAAATAAAGCTGGTTGACTGTAAAGTATTTTTTTTTTTTTTTTATCAAGAAGGGAATGCAGAATCTGGCGGCTTTAATGTTTAATGCAGAATCTGGCGGCTTTAATGTTTAAACGGTTCTACTGCTGGAAATGGGGAGAGGTATTAAGGCTCGGCTAGGGTTGTTGGCATATGCAATTTTTATCCCTATTGAATTATTTCTCCTTTTATTTTAATGAAGGGGAACTTTAGTCCCCCCTTTATAATTACAGTTTTAATGGGCAAGATATTGTGCGATAGACGCTGAGACAGCTTTTATTCGCTGATTTCTTGGAAAGGGTTTGTGTTTTTTGGTTTTAATTTTGTTGAATGGGTTGTGGTTTTTAGAAATTAATTATTTCAATTAATTAAAATTTGGCATTATTGGATGCCTATCGCGATTTTTTTTACAACAGAAGGTAGCTGGATTTTCTCTGCTCACAAGATTAGGAACTTGGAGGACATAATTTAAGCAGTATTAGTGAAATAATGAAACTGGATAATCCATTCCGTGGTTGATCTGAAAGCGTACTTCCAAACATCTGCGGTTGACATCTTCAGTGGCTTTACCTAGATGTTGTATCTCGGAAGCCTACTAGCCGTGATTATTCAATTCCATCAATTCTGTAGTATAAGCACAATGGGAAATGATTGAATCAGAAAGTGGGCCATGTCAAAGCAGACTTCTAAACTTCAGTAGTACTTCGTAAACATAGATAATTGTATCTTGAAGACTTGGAAGTACGCTTTCAGACTGACCACGACCTACTAGCCGGGATTTTCTTATTCCATCATTTAGACAGTATAAGTACGCAGTGCATGGAACGAAAAATGGGCCGTCTGAAACAAGGGCGGATTTTATGGGGGTCAGAGGGTCCGGACCCCCCCAAAATAATTTAACTAACACTAGATAACAATGGGTTTATAGTGGGAATTAAAAATAATTAAGTTTTGTAATGTTATAATCCACTGAACCTGCCCGCTGACCCCCCCCCCTAAATTGGAGTCAAAATCCGCCCCTGGTCTGAAAGCATGCATCCAAAGTGCAAACAGGTGCGTTCGACATCTTCAGTGGTATACTGCGTAGGCACCAATGGTTGTATCTCGGGGGTGAGTCAGGGGCTTGGATAGACCACGGCCTTCTAGTCGGGATTCTGTTATTTCATCAATTAGGCAGTGCAAGTGCGCACTACAATGGTAAATGTATGGCATAAGATTGACGTGTTAGGTACCAAGGCCCGGTAATTCATCTTGCTGGGAGTCCCCCATTAAGTCAAATCCTAACACCATTCCGGTAATTATACGTCTTCTTTGTCTATGGGTCCTCAGGGACACCGCCCAAAGTCTTAGCCCTTTCTTCCCGCGGCTTATGTAAATAGCCTCAATTCTTTAGGCCTTACAGGCTATTACGTACGTTTTGTTCCGAGTTATGCTGTGGGAAATAAGCTTGACGTTGAAGCGAAGTCATTTACAGTGTTCATGTTGGTTGTAACTGAAATTAGAGGATAAATAAAAACTGGACTTGGCGGGATTCGAACCCACGATCTACGCCTAACCGGGGCGTCGTCTGAACCGCTCGACCACAAGCCCGCTAATGAATATCCTCCACTTATATGCTCGTATTTTGACATGATTCGTAATGTTAGACAGGTTAGCACAGCTACACAACTATCTAACCGAACATGTCTGTGAGCTTACTTAATGCCATAAAGGCAATACTTTACACTTACTTTACTTATAATACTGAATTAATGTGTTCATGTTGGCTAATGAATTATTATTACGTCTCAGCACATTCGACGGGGAAGGTTGTTTTCTCGGGTTCCATACTGTTTTTTTTGGGGGGGGGGAATAGAACTTTTGCAGAACTGGAAGCACAACAATGGAAAGATTTCTTTATATGTAAGCGGCATTACTTCATCGTAACACAAAAAGTCTCGTAAGCCTTGCCGTGCATGGTGTAAGAGCAAAAGTTGCTCGACGCTTCGCGCCTCCTACACCAACGCAGCTTGCTGGTACACGGTGTAAATAATTTGCCCCCGCTGGGATCCGGTTAACCCGTTTGCTTGGCGTTATAATGACGTTATTTCTAACGAATCAAGTTCAATGATTGTCGTCAATTTGTGTTATAGACAAGCACAAATCATAATATGTATAAATATAAAGTAAAATGTAATGTATTTTACTAAAGTAAATTTATTCACACAATTTACAGACGCATACTGTTAGTGTAAAACAATAGCCAAGTTGTAACAATAAAATAAAAAATGCTAGATAATGGAGCTTATTGGTTAATAATAATAATTTGTAATACATGTTTTTTGCATGAAAAATTGTAAATATTGAAAAATTAAAAAATTCTCATGTAGCCTATTTTTGAAAATTATGTCATTGAATCACCCAACCAACTGTGGCACCATGTGTTCTGCAATCGATATTTCCTGTAATTCAGTACAATTCGATTTTGTACACCTGTAAGGCTTTTCCCCCTCCATGTGTCAAAATTACAGAGTATACAGGTACTTACCGTACTTTACGTGTTTCAACTATTTTTTCTCTTTTAAACGTGAGCGTACTGTGCGATAAGTGGATTTCGATATAAGTACTTCAACTTCACATCAATTGAAATTAGTTACCTACAGTTAGAAGAATTTGACTGGCATCCATAGCTTGTTGCTGTCATAATCACTCCTATTCAGTATTGAGTCTGTCAATATACTTTCATTGTTCTATCAAAAACACTTAAACTGTCAGCAATTAATTGGCATTCACGTCAAGATTCTGAATTACGTACAATTTGCAGTTTACCGTCGATTGTGCTGACTTATACTATACTATATAATGAAGACTTGGAAATGCTATTTTATTGCGCGAAAAAAGCGGTTTACTACCTGTATCGTGGGTCTCCTGACACGGGTGGCAGTCATCTTTAACATAATTTCTGAAGCAGTAAGGGATTATATTATAAGATTTATACCCAACTATGTGAAATTAATGAAAACAGCACCTGCATGAGGAACTTAGAGAAGGTATAGAAGCTATATACGTATACATATCCTAATTCCTAATTTACCAAAGGGCATAGGTTAAACTCTAACTGTATTGTAATACAATATTATTGTAAAATATGATTCATAATACTGTAAAATATGGAAAATATTTTATTTGTGTCCTGAAAATTGCCTGATATAGTCGATAGAACGCAAAGAGTCGTTTTCCCTGAAGAATCAATTCCTCAGCACCTGTAACAAATAGAGAGTTTCTCTATAAGCAACAAGCAGCGTCAATTTCAAAACAACTCTTTCTCAGCCGCTGACAATGTATAATGGTTGTCATTTGGGTGAAGCACTTGAGAAGTGCTCACAGATAAGGGTTGGGAGAAGGGGGGCACATGTGGTACATCACGTTCACGACATATATCATCCCTTATTATGCCTTCGTCCTCAGCCCCCACGCATCGGCCTGCTTTTTGCTCTTTCGATCCCGCAAATACACTCAACATAATACCAGGGCTTCCATACGGTTTGCTCCCTTGCATTTTCAAGATATCTCTCTTATCCCATTATTTTCTTCTATCGTAGTTTTAGGTTTCATCGCGGCGTTTTGTAGCGTTTTTGGATTTCATGTAGAAACTAGGTCGTACATGCATGCTCCAATATTGTATGTTATTGTATAATATAACAACAATTAGAGTTTCAAAGTGCCTATTTCAATTTGGAGACATCAGCTATAGGCAGGAGAATTAGTGTAAGGAAGACGTGGAAAATGGACGTTGGTCGTTGATATTGGACAAGGGACCATTGGGCCACTTTAAGTAGGCCTGGGTTCATAAAAGTCCTTCAAGACATTATTATTATTATTATTATATATTATTAAAAAATGGCGGCTAGTCAATTTCGCAACTCCTAAGTTCAGTTTTTAAGTGAGAAATTTTACCATACCTGAAGTGATACTGGAAGGAAAAGTTAACCAAGACCACACACAAGCATCCAGGTACCAATAAAATACAAAAAATATTGGACACAGCAATAAAAAATAGGCAGATGAGCTTCACAGACAGTTACTACTGTTCATAGTGCTGCAATTGAACTATAGTGAAGACAACGAACTGTCAGGACCTGTCCACAGATATTATAACTACTAGGCTAGTATACACAAACCTCAACTTGCACTTACTCAATTGTCCTCACTGTAAAATGAAGACGTGTAAGAGATGCGGCGATAATATTGGGCCAGATGCTACGCTAGTTACATGCTACGGAAAATGCAATAGCACATATCACCTAGAATGTTCCAACTTATCAATGAGAACGTACAGAGGCAAGTCAGAAGCGGAGAAAAAGAAATGGGTGTGCATAACCTGTAGAGAAAGAAAGAAAAAACCCGAAACTGATACCGAAATCGAGGCCAACCAAGAATCAGATTCAGAAAACGAAGAAACAAACTCGCAGCTGAGTATTGAGGAGAAACTAGACCAAATTATGAAGGGGCAAAAGCGAACTGAAAAATTAATTATGAGCTTCCACAACATCGTTGCTGCCTTACGGGAAGAAATTAAAAAAAGAGATGGAGAAATAACCGAACTACAGGACGAACTACACGAATTCCAACAGCACTATCGGGGAAATTACGTGGAAATTCACAATCTAAAAGAAGAACAAGGAGAATCTGACCAATCCCTGCAAAACAAAATCATAAAAGTAGCTTCTGTAGTAGGCGTGAAAATAGAAGAAGAAGACATTGAGGGTTACCACAGGATCCCCACAAGGAATACAAGCAAACCGAAGCCAATTATAGTTGAGCTATCGTCCCGGAAAAAGCGAAACCTCATCTTGTCGAAACGAAAAACTAAAATAAGCCAAGGAGATGTCCTAGGGGATGGAGGAGCAAGCAGAATATACATAAACGAGAGTCTCACAAAATATAACAAAGAACTGCTATACAGAGCAAAAAAAGCAGCGAAAGAAAAAGACTATAAATTCGCATGGTGCATCAACGGAAGGATCTACGTACGGGAGGAAGAAGGATCCCGACCGATTTTAATTAAGAATGAAAAGCAACTAGATACCTTGTAGGACTTATCATACAGTGCTACAGAAACATACCGGTACTCGATAAAAAACGATAGTTGCACCTTAAAAAAGGCAAATCAATTTAACATAAGGGGTTACGAACAATTTTTCAGTCGACGAATATATGATCTTGAAAGGGATACATCGTTTAACTAAAAAAAATGCGACCTAAGAATTTTGCACCTAAATATCAAATCCTTAAAAAAACACTACAATGAACTTCTCATTATAAAAGATCAACTAAACCCAGATGTCATAACCCTGTGCGAAACGGACCTAAAACCGCACGAAACACAGTTATATAAATTGGTAAACTACAATACTTTCTTTTATTGCAGGACAAAACAAGCAGGGGGAGGAATAATGGTCTATGTACGGAAAAACTGGGGGTGTGAAGAAATATTATCTGGTGAATTATATGATTCAATGGAAAAGGTATTTTTAAAAATAACTTTTGAAAATTAAAAAAGTATAAATTTCATGTCAATCTATAGACTGCATAAGTCAGTGGATCGTTTTTTAACTGATCTGTGTCAAATAATTGAAAATAAAATTGAGGGAAAATCAATCATTATTGGCGATATTAATTTATGCCTCATCAAAAAAACTAAAAAGAAAGAAGATTATTTAAACTTATTGATAGCAAACGGTTACAAACAATGTATAAATACAATAACACGAGAACACTTTAGAGAGCAAACACTGCAGACGTCATGCATTGACCACTGCTTCATTAAAGGCATAAATGCGACGGATTCCGCAGTTTTGCAATTGAAAATATCTGATCACTATCCGATAGTAATAGACCTAAAAATGAATGAAAAAATAAAACTTCATGAGAATAAAAAAAAGGTTAAAAAATACAATGAACCCCTCTTAAAAGCCTTACTAGCTTCGGAAAAGTGGGAAAATTCATTTAGTTCTGAAGATAATCTGAATGATATGTATAATAAAGTAATAACAACATTTAAAAACATATATAAAAAGGCAAAAATCACGAAAGGGAACCGTGAAAAGAGAGAAAGCATTTGGGTTACACCTAAGGTAAAAATAGCTATTGCGAAAAGGGACAAACTATTCAAAAAATGGAAAAAAACAAAAAAAATTTACTGTTAAGAGAAAGATATACTAAACAAAGAAACATCACTACAAAAATTATAAATGCAGCAAAATGTAGATCAATCCACAATGAAATTAAAAACGCGAAAAATGATACATCTAAAATGTGGGAAGTAATAAATTGACTAACCGGTAATAAAAATAATAAAAGTATTGAAGACGGCATTGACAAAAATTTCTTGGTGGAAAAATCAAAACAAAATATTCGGGGCACTGCAAATCTATTCTTATCTACTTTTCTGGAAGAAATACAAAAGCTGTGTGTAGGCTGCAAATGGCCAATAACCAAAATAAACTCACAAAATAAAAGCGACGCGGTTTTCAAATTTAAACAAAGAACATGTCATGAAGTCCAAAAAATTATTGATGGCTTGAACACAAAAAAATCGCCAGGTTCAGACACGATTAGAATGCAAGACCTGAAAAGCAATAGAGAACTTACAAAAATCATCACTGACACAATAAATAAATCTTTTAAGGAAGGGAAAATCCCAGACGAAATGAAAGTAGCAATAATAAGACCTATCTTTAAAGGCGGAAAACAAAATGACCCGAAAAACTACAGGCCTATATGTATATTAAATACAATAGAGAAAGTAATGGAAAATTTTCCCGTTCATGGTCAGTTAGTAACATACTTAAACAAAAATAAGTTAATAAATGACAAGCAGTACGGTTTTCAGAAGAATAAAAGCGCTGAGCAGTGCCTTTCTGACTTTAGTGAGTACGTAAATAACCAACTCCATTTGAATAATAACCTTCTTGTTTTGTTTATAGACTACTCCAAGGCTTTCGATGTTTTACCCCATGACGTCATAATAGAGCAGCTACAGCAAATCGGAATAGGGGGAGATGAAAAAAGCTGGTTCACAAATTACTTATACGCTCGTTCAGCTACAGTCAAGTTGCACGATGAAACTTGCCACCCACTAAACTGGGAGTCTGGTGTACCCCAGGGTAGTTTAATCGGTCCAACCCTGTATATCATAACAACGAATAAATTGCAGTCCCTGCTAACGGGAATTCAAACATTTATGTTCGCCGATGATATGGCGCTAGTAATAGCAAACAAAGATATGAATGAGGCGACTGTACACATGAACCTCGCCATAAGAAAACTGCAGGCACTCTCACACGACCTCGGACTAACTATAAAAAGCAAAAAAAAACAAAATCATGCACATACGAAACAGGGGACCTTTGCAAATAAAAAACAAATATTTATTCCATACACACGATTGTCTGCACAGAATAAAAATAGAAAATTGTAAATGCGAAGACAAAATTGAAGTAGTAGAAGAGCATAAGTACCTAGGTCTGCAAATTGACAGTAGAATGACGTGGGAAAACCACATAGAAAGACTATGCAAACGACTACGCTCAGGGAGTGCGGCTTTGGCACGATTAAAATATGGAGTACCTTTTAAAACCATTAAATTAGCGTACCACGCCCTGGTCGAATCCATAGTAAGCTACGGTATAACAGTATACTTCAAAGATAGAAATACATACACCTACAAATTAGAAATGATACAAAAGCGAATAATAAAAAACATGTTATCAAATAAAATTAACAAGAAATACAAAGAATACGACGAAAAATTCAAACATGCTAGCATTTTGCCAATAACAAAATTATTCAAGTATAAATTAATAAGAGATAACTATTTTAAAAAAGAGTACCAAATAGATGATAAAGGGAAGTATAATACAAGAAACCCAAAAAAGCTTAAGTTTGAGATAACATATAACAAATATGGAGAGAGATTAAACAAAGTACTTATACCAAAGATATTAAATGAACTTCCCCCCCAAATGAAAAAATTTAAACAGATGGGTGAGTTAAAAGCGGGTATAAAAAGATGGCTGGTCAATGGGAGTTAATAATAATAATAAAAACTGACATTAAAATAACAAGTTAAAATAAAAATAAAAATAAAATAAACATTATAAATAAATAACAAAAATAAATGATTAAGCCTTGTTTAGCAGCACTGTATGAGTCTTTTGTCCCAAATAAGCGCTAGCTTGGGGATGCGGGATGGTATTATTATGTATTGTATTTTTGTAATATATGCTCCTTGTCCAGGGAATACTGGACAAGGAAAAGAAAGAAAGAAAGAATTATACCAAGAGAATTAGGAACCTGCAGGTCTCTCTCTTAAAAACAATTGACAATAATCTACACAGTGAAACAAACAGCAATTTTTTCTTTAAGAAATATCGTGTATTGCCTATAACTTTATTACATACTCAAGCCATTTTATTGTTGAATTATTTTAACTCAAAATTTAAGACCATAAATCCTTCTAGGTACAGTCGCAGAGCTGGAACAACCTACAAACATTATATTGAGCTGCCTCATAATAATATGTATGGCTATCATGAGCTTAAGGTGGCAATTCCCCGAGTATTTAATTTGATTCCCGTCAGTCTTCTAGAGTTGGATAGCTACAATGCTGTTAAGCGAAATCTAGGGGACTGGCTGATAAATTGTTTAAATGATGGCGATTAATTCTTTTGGTTTATTTTTATTTTATTTTATACAGGATAATGTAAGGTAACTTTAACTTATTTAACATTAACTAACTATATAACTGTATTATTATTATTTTATTTACAATTGTTATAATGTAGTTCGTACTCCCTATAATAACTGTTTGTAGTCTTTTGGCGAATCCTGCCACAAGCCTCCCTTATGGGGCTTACATGCAGTATTCCGGTAAAAACGATTATTTTCTTTAATGTTGTATTGTATTCTTTCTATTAAATGCTCCCAGTGCTGGGGGTACCGGCTGGGGAAAAAAAAAATTATTATTATTATAAGTTTGAGATAACATATAACAAATATGTAGAGAGATTAAACAAAGTACTTATAGCCTACCGAAGATATTAAATGAACTTCCTACACAAATGAAAAAATTTAAACAGATGGGTGAGTTAAAAGCGGGTATAAAAAGATGGTTGGTCAATGGGAGTTAATAATAATAAAAACTGACATTAAAATAACAAGTAAAAATAAAATAAAATAAACATAAATAAATAACAAAAATAAATGATTAAGCCTTGTTTAGCACTTAGCATTGTATACATACACTGTATGAGTCTTTTGTCCCAAATAAGCGCTAGCCTGCGGATGCGGGATGTATTATTCTGTAAGTTATTTTATTTTTGTAATATAATATATGCTCCTTGTCCAGGGAATACTGGACATAGAAAAAAAGAAAAAAAATATTATTATTATTATTATTATTATTATACAAGTGGAAGCTTTGGGGTGGTGGTGATTTGTAATTATATTTAAATTACTTTAGATTAATATAATCCCCTAGCTGGTGGAGTAACCAGTTAGGGGGGAGGAGGAAATTATTAATATTACTATTCCATTCCTGAACCCTTGATACACGTAGTCAAGGGTAACAAGCAACTATCGTACGTAGGACTTAGTTTGTTCGACTTTTTATTAAAAGCCACCCAAACGATGTGAGTTTATCACTGTGAGTTGGGCTCTGTTCTGCTTGAATATCCTATTAATCATTTGGTGTGCATCATTTTCTATAGTTCCATGATAAGTAACATGCACGATTACGTATTGCACACGTAATACATCTGGAATTCCTTCCAGCTGCCTTACGCGCTCATAGTGATCACGTGCGGCTTCTTAGGAATTTTCCGCTCAATTTCAAATCTTAAGGGCCTGTTCATAGTATTGTAGCTTTGCATTTTCTATAGCCCCAATTGGTTCTATGTCTGCTTCTATTTTTTTATCTCTCAGTGCATGATGCACATTTTGGATAGTTGAGCTTTGAGAAAATTCGTATAGTGTATAATTTTCTCGTTATTAGACTTAATTCGAACTAACCACGGATTTGGAGTAATTTTCAATGATCGTATAGTACCTATACAAAGTGGTCTCCAGTGGAATATTTGGTCAGTAGGCTCGTAGCAAATCTTTACCCTGCCTGTGTTGTCGTTCTGAATACAGAGACGACTGAATTGGTTATAGTGTAGCCTAGGCCTAGGCCTGGATCCATTTGTATAGGTACAAAGCTAGGATAGTAATGAAGCCCTACTTACAGGGACAGATCCAGCCCATTGGGGGGGGGGGGGGTAGTTGTGGGTCAAAATAGGAAAGGAATATGTATTATCGATTAAATCAGAGCGTAATAAATTTACTTACAATAGATTTACTAAAGATGGGGGGGGGGGGCAGCAGGGTCCGTCCATGTCTAGGTAATCAAGTGTTTACGTATGAATGCTCACATTGACTTTTTAACACATAATATTAATGAAATTATTATTTAATTATACATATTTACATATTGTTTATTTTATTTTTTAATTGCAATTATTAATTTTTCGTGTACAGAAAGCAATAAATAGGAGGGCCTCAGTTTTGTTGTATTTATACACATAAAGGCAAATAGTCGTGTGCTATTATAAAAAAAAATATTCTATTCCTATTGTAGGCTAATAGTTCTTAATTAAGAATGAGCGACAAAAATTATTTGTTGACATTCTTGAGACAAATGGCTGGAATTGGTTACCATAATTTGATAATTGACAGCCACTACAGTATCTACTTTCCTACTGTAGTAGTGAGAGAAGGGTAAGCTGCTATGCTCAAAATTTGCGCGATTAAAATAAATTCAATTTTATTTATTTCTTATCTCATTCCTACTGGTATTTCTTGAGATAAGCAATCTCAATCATTTATATAAAATGTAACGTATACACCGATAAAGTCCCATTCTTCTGTTAGAAACCTCAGGCTGCAGAGAATTGTTCCCGGTATGGGAAAACCAGGTTGTTGTGTAAGAAAATTCTCGATCATGACCTTTGCACGCGTGACCCCTGCACATTGAATGGAGTAGCCAGGTACAGGTGCTCTGCTCCCGTTTAGATGGATTTGACAATGGGGACGGTTGGGCAATTGCTTACCAACTTTTTTAATTCAATGACAATGACACTGACACAAGTTAAAGCCATTGACTATACTGTTATAATAATGTCCTGAAGAACATTTTATGAACCTAGGCCCATTGGTCCCTTGTCTAATGCCAACGACCCCATCGATTTCCGACATTATTGCTTTCCAATTTATACGTAGTAGGGCTATATGGAAAGCTTTGTGATGGTCAAAATTTTCGACTCCGAGATTTCAACGGATTTATACGTTTTGAGGTCCCAGGAACCCAAAAAAGTGTTTTGACGAAATGTCTGTCTGTCGCTCTGTCTGTTCATCGATTTCCGGGCAAACTACACGGTCGATTTTGATGAAATTTGGCATGTAGGTTCAAAAAAATCATTCCTCGGGGCAAATTTTTTTTATTTTGGGCTAACTCAATTTTTGGGGGTTTTATTTTCCAAAAATTCCAAAAAACGTCTAAAAAATCATTTCTTAAAAATGGGTAATTTCTTTTTAATTCAAATATATAGTAGTCGTTATTATTAATGTTAACAAAATGCGGTGGTTCGCTTGCCCCTTAATAGTTTGCTTCTGGGTATAAAAGAAAAAAATTACAAAAAAATATTTTTTCTGCGGAACCTTTCTATAGATGATTTCTTCCTTCACGTATGTTTTAGGTGTTAAATGGAGTAACAAAACCGAAGAGGTTGCATTCCCAAAAAAGTATTTATTTTTGTGCAAAAAATTATTTTTTGAAGGAATTATTTAAAATTCACGCTCCAATACATTGCGTGCCCTGCCATTATTACTGTGTGGTATTGTATTGGTCTGCCCGTTCTAGAATATGCCATGCCATCGATTAATTCAGTGGTCCCCCTCGATATGTTTGCTGCGTACACTAGATAGAATGGAGACTTTAGGATTTTTAAATATATTGAGTAGAGTGGATCCACTACCAGTCCTCAGGCCAGGCCCGTAGCCAAGGGGGCCATGCCCCCCCCCCAAAAAAAAATTGATCGGATGGTCATTGTATTGACCGCCTCACAGGTGAATTACTACGGATGTATCATTTATATTAAAAAAATTGGTCTTGGCCCCCCAAAAAAAAATCCTGGGTACGGGCCTGCCTCAGGCCAAAACCCTCCTTGGGTTTCTTTCACTGTATGTGCTGTAATTTTGAAAATTTTATTTTTTTCTCTTCATTAGTTTCTCTTATTTTATAACATTTATAATAATTTTTGCAATTACACAGCTTGTGCCCTGATGGTTACACTACAACAGAGTGCTTTCTTTGACTTATAAAAGATATAAAAAATCCTGAATGCCAACAATACTTTGCTCCTAAACATTAGGTAGGCATTTTGTGCGAATTCCTCGCACGGGGTCTTATATCAATTTATTATTGATAAGGTATGTGTCGAAATGGGTCCTGGGAGTCTGTATGCCGGTTTCTCGGAGTTTGGGAAATGCAGCGAGGCATCCAGAAGTCACGCAGCCACTTTTTGTAGCCTAACCTAATTACATGGGAACACTCCCTATTCTTCGCCGCAAATCTAATGACAGGTCTTTTTCGTTTTTTCAGGTAAGCCAGGCTTCAGAGCGCTTCTCCGCCGCCGGTTGGTATGCATCGACCTTGTGTCATTCATGCAGGCATTTCCGAATGAGAAAATTACACGTATTTCGGCAGTTTCCGCGCCCTACAGTGTAATGAGCTTAAGTATTGGCTTTTAATTTTGAAATTACCGCTGCATTGTTTGTGTAATTGTTGTAGGTAATCATTGTTCGCTCATTATGGTCTCTTTTGGGGCTTGGCTAAGTCATGCTATTATTATCTTCTTCTCCTTCTTCTGAATAAAAAATGACTGAGTGAAGTTTAAGAGTATATACTACGTAGAAAAATGGTACGGTACCCCAAAATTAATTGATTTTTATTTTTTATTTCATTAACTCATTAATAAACAAAAAATAACAAAAACTTAGAGTTTTAGAAAAACTTGTTATAACAACCCGAATTAGTAAACCCAAATAATCGTTAAGAAATTAACTTTGTCTAAGAAACCCACTTGTGTTAGTAGGTATAAAACCCTGAGCGCTTTCGGCAAGAACTGCCATCTACAGAGGGAAACCCACTAGCACAGTTACACCTTATCTGCGATTTGAGACTTGCTCAACTCGAGGAGAAGATGCAAATGTGACTAGGGAGAGGAAAGCTTGGTTTATATAGGACTGGGGGTGGGGGGCGTGACTGGTTACCTACTCCTAACCTACTGGCTAGATCTATTAGAGGGGATGACTGTGTGAAAGTTATGTCGTTTGTTAATTTTTCCCTATTGTGTAACGCTCTTTTAATTTCAACATTTTCAAAAAAATTTAAAGTGTAAATTTTCCTATAGCTGTTCTATATTCCTTGACCCTAGTTTTAAAGCTTCTACCTGTTTGGCCTATGTAAATTGCGTTATAATCGTTACAATTTAGACGATAAACTCCATTGCCTTTTTCCTTTTCTGGTTTGGTTTTGCAGTTCATGAATTTATTGGCTAAGTTGTTGCGGTTGTACGGGGCTTGTGTTTTGTTTGTTGTAGAAGAAATGAGGTTACTTATTAATACTAAGTAGGTAACGACTTAAACAGCTACATGTTGTCGTATATAGTAGGATGCCAATGGTCCACATCAAAGAGCACAAGAGACAATACTATGGGGGGGGGGGGCTAATTCGACCGTGACCCCCACCCCTTAAAAAAACTCTGTATCCGCCTCTGAATCTAGCATTGAGAACGTAAGTTCTACAACTTCACACGACGTATTTGGTGCAGTGGTCAGCATACCCAACCAATTGCAAACTCGGTATCGAATCCTGCTTCCGTCAATTTTTCCATGTCTTCCTTCCTGTAATTCTCCTGCCTCTACAAATTGACATAGGTACTCTATACCTCTGATTATGACAACATACAATATTAAATTAAATAAATAAGGACTTTTTATTGTTTCTATTACTAAGCTAACCTAGCGGAGTTAGGGCTATAAAGCCCTCTCTTACACTCAACTAGGAAGGCCCAGGACCACCTGCTTTACATGCCCTCCGAAGCATGGCCAGAAAATGTAGCCAGTGTGGGACTCGAAGCTCGAACCAACAACCTTTCTGGTGAAAGTCAGAGTCCGTACCACTCCGCTACATGTCGTGACTATTGAAAGTTCCATAACTGTGACCAACCTGTATGAGTGACGACTATACGAATAATTCGTTTCCTGTGAAATTTGATTTTGTTTTTCACCTCCGCGGTTGTCTCTTAGCCCAAACCTCGGCGTCACATCAAATCCCGTTAATTATCACTCTAAGCCATTCTTCAGCTGCAAAAACAAGTTAATAAACCTCAACATCGTGGACTCTTGACCACAGAGGAACAAGTAGTCAAACGGGAGCTCGAAGAACAATAAGACAATGCGCCGAGCAATGACGGTGGTCATCAGGTGAACTAGAAAAAGAATGGCGATCACTGGCGTGTACGACAAGGAGGTGTGTTGGGGTCAGTGCTAACTACTAATGAATGACGCTTTGTCTTATCGTGAAATGGAGGTGTTGATCCCAATGATCCCACGTGCTACTACGTTTCGCCGTTATGGCCCTTATGTAATTGTCAACTACGATTAGTTAAGAGCATATGAGACGCCCTAACTAGTTATTGCACAAATTCTAATTTCTCCAGAAATATTCATTGCAGAGCTATAGAAATATCATAGGAATTAAAAGAAATACATTTATACATTTTGATACATAATGTGGGGCCGTCACTAATATTGGTCTTAGTTTTTTGGCTGCCATAGAGAGGCAACCTTTCAAAAAAATCGGGGCATATTATATTCTGTAGGTATATATACATTCTTTTCGGGGGGCAAGACCAGATCGCTGATGACTATCAACTTTTTACCCCTGACGACGTTGAATTCTAATAAACCATACCGCTTACCACTCACTTTTGAACCGACCATCTATTAGATCTGACAAATTTTATTATTAATTACAACAACTCATATTAGTTTAAGTATGACTTTTGGATAAGAAAAATAAATGCATCGTTCAAGCCTACATATACTGGGCTATACAGTATTTTAAGATTTCAGGTGGGACTAATTCTAGTTGTCCTACCTCTGGGTACGTCCTTGAACAATCAGAACTTGGCCGACAGTCCCGTATGTTTGACCTCATTACATCTCCCTTTGCTTCGATTTTCCAGTCTTGTTCAGCAATCCCTGTGCAGTACAATGCGGGTGCCATGTCACAATCAGTTTGAACTTTGAATTTTTTTATTGATTTAAATGCTCAAACACTGCTATTGCCCGCATAAATATAATTGTTAACCGACTCAGCCAGACAGGGACTAAACCGCCCTGTATATCAATGTTTATCAATTGATTACTTATACCGGTTGGAGGATAAAAAAGAAAATATTCGTTGGCGCTTATGTTTCGTTGACGGTACCATTCATTCTATACCCCTCAAAGTCACCTTTGTCCAGCAAATTTTGCTCAATTTTGCCCAGTTGTTCGTTCCTGTAGGTTCGGACAAACATATGCACACAGATAAGTTACAATGTTTCAAATATGAGGAAGTCTTAGCCTCTAGCCGAGTTGACATCGAGGACGCATGTACAGTTTAGAAGTTTACCAACGCACCGGCCCGAAATGATGTGAAGGCAATACTAATAATGCCATGCGAAAAATCATTGACAAGGAGAGTTATACTGGAGTATTATATGCCGCATATGGTATATACGATAACACTGACATTAAATTAACTTTGCTTGAAGAGGTAACCTCCTCGTTATAACCGAAACTAGATGATATAGAAAAAGATTTCAATAAACCTGCCACCATGAAAATCCCTTCAAAATAAAAACTTACCACTACGCCATATGTTCCTATAACCAAGACTTCACAATAAAATGAAGTCATACAATCCGTCATTGATGGATCTTCATCTTCAATAATCCCAAGCAATAATTCTGAATAGAAGTTAATTCATGCAAACCAAGTTGCCAACTCATCCCAGCCTGTATCCATTTCAAACTTTCAAGTTCATGACTCAAATTTAAAGCTCATGATCCGCTCATACCCATTCTATTGTGAACTTACCGTACCTTAAAAAAAAATCATCCATAATATCTATACTGGACTTCTTCCTAGTACTCGAGATTTTTATTTATTTTAGAGTTGGAAGCCCCTCGAAGTCACTTGAAGCGTCCCTCAGCTCCACTAACTTCTACCATGCGCCATTTTATGCGTTTTTTTCTCTCTCTCGCTCTTAATTTTCATATGAATTGAAACTTTTATCATTTGCTGGGAAGCAGTATGACTTTGCAAATTACCAGTTTCAGGAGTCCTCGAAGACATGAGAGGTTCGTGGAAGGAGATCTCCCTCGTTGAAATTGAGAGCTGTATGTAATGTACACTTTTATTTTCCGACTCCTCTTATAAAGTCATCAGCACGAAGTTCAGTGATTCAGGAGTGGGCCCCTGTTTGTGGGGGGGGGGGGAGCAATAGGCTCCATAAACTATTATGGGACATCCATTTAAGCGATACATTAGTGCCATAGGTATGGCCATTGAATAGTGTTATGTATTCAATGGTGTGGCTTTCGGAAATATATTGCTTCTTGTTGGAATCTCTGACTTGCAGCAACTTGTCAAAGTGAATAATCTGAACACTGTGCATCCTGCTACTGATTGATTGTCTTATTGACCATGTGCATGATATAGACTGCTGAAAACAAACTGTCAGAATGTAAAAATACTTCGGACGGGAGTTGTGAGGCGGTTGGTTATTGAGTAGCTTCTCTATGGTACCTCAGACTCACTCAGAACTCTGAGTATGAGGAATGGCAGGAAAGAAATCATACCCGGACTATAGCGACGCAAAACTGAACTGTATACTGTAACTGTTTACCCTTAACCGGGTTTTAACGTGACCTGCAGCCGTATGGCGAACGGATAATAATTATTTATCTGTTATGGTGTATTTCACCATGTAGGAGGCTGTACAAACAATAGAACACAAAGATTAAATATCCAATATATATCAAAACACTTACCCAAATAGCATTCTTGTAGTTGTTCTCTACCTTCTTTAGGAGTTCTTTAGGAGTTCTACCCATCAGTAGTCTAAAAGACATGTAACTGGCGCTCTGATTGGCTAATAATGACGCACAATTGACGACAGCAGGCCGTAGGTACACACGTGTATTACCTTTAGACCTAGCTGTCCAGAATGAATCATTATTATGCCATTAGGACAATTATCAAGCCAACATCTAACCATTTTTAAAAGGGGTTGGTTTGGCTGGAAGCCTAAACAACCCATAACATATCAGGGAATACGTGTAAATTATTCGTTAAAAAAAACAGCGACTGCACATTTACTTATGGGAATTAAAACTAATTAAAAATTAAAATAAATGTTGTATTTTCTACAGAGATTAATTTCCTGTTCATTGCTGCATATACTAGGCTTTGGGCGGAATTGTTTTCCGGACACCTGTGATAACAACAAGGCAAAACCGTTGAATATCGGGTTAGTTTTGTCCCCGTATTTAAATGGTTTAAATTATTCCCAGCAACATTACTGTTATACGCTGGTGCTATGTCTGTGTTCGAATTGTCATTCCCTAATGCGTTGCTAGGATACGTCCTTGAGAGAAAAACAGCGAATTGTTTGCAAATGGAATTCGACGCATTGTGAATACCCCTATTGCATATGCAGAAATGTTGATTGACTGACCGTCTCATTCATAAATAGTGGTATCGTACCACTCAATACCTCTATAAAACTCATTCTGTAGTAGGTACGCTTATTCGTGTTTTGAAGCGGCAGCTCTATTCCCAGTTTTAATAAAACCTGCCTCCTGCACGTTATTGAAAATATTCAATACATTCGAATCAAATCTGTTTTGGTTCCCGCTGGCTGATTTGCATAAAATGGAATCGTGGAATTGGTGTTATTTTTGTTTTTACTGCAATGCTGCACTAGAAGTAATACTGTAGATAGGCAAACAGCGATGGTGTTTGATATATATTTAAGAGTCTGCACGGTTTGCGGGTTTTTTCCTGTTGCGCTATAATAAGCTGCAGTTTTGATTGTTTGTTTTTGAGTGTAAACGAGTAACATTCCCGGAAATATTTCGAATTTAAATGTACAGAACTAAATTTAGCGATTCTAAAGAGGTTTAACAGGAACTGTTTACTGACGTTATTTGCGTGGTAGCGAAAATACGGATACAGAGTTTAAACTAAACCATAGTCAATACATCATCAAAATAGTGATCAAAATCGCGTTTGTATGATTCGCTTTTAATAATATAGTATAATCCAACATATTCTGTTGTCCAATTGAAAAACAGTACAGGGAAATTTGTTATATTGCATTACAGAAGTACAGAACTAACCTAGCCTGACTTGCGTTAAAAATGCGAAAATGTAGCAAGTGTGGTAATCCAAAACTACAGCCTTTTCGATGAAAGCCCTCCGAGTCCTCATCCCTGTACTGCCTGTCCTGACGACCTTGTGAAGGTTTAGGCGTGACTCGTGAGGACCCCTTCTTTCTTCGGTGCGGTCGGCAACACGACCAACACCAACGTTCTTCTTTTGCTGATGAAAGCAAGACATGCTTAAATGGTTTTTAGGAAATTATTTCCTTGTTTGTCAATTCTCGAACGTCAGCCTTCCAATTCATATTCAAGTTCTCTACCAACTGCACTACAACGTGTATTTAGAGATAATGCCACAAAATTTCATTCAGGGCCTTATCTAGAAAAAAATATGAAGTCCAGCTACACTCTTTTTTACTAACACAATGTTTTTATTCAATTGAAGAGGCGGTAGATGAATTAAGAAATATAGACGCGACTATACTTTAGTTTAGTTCAGTTTCGACAGTGAATCACTTAATTTAATATAGGCCTAGGCCTATGGTTTGTATCGGTATGAATACGTAAACCTGTGATTTTGAATGGTTGTGTGTGTGTGTGTGTGTGAATGTAACGCTGTTTTGCTTAAGGGATGATTTTTTGTTACTCTGTTGACTGTATATCTTTGGTAGCTTGTACCTTAAGTTAAAATATAGTCAACATTTATTTTATTTATTACTTAAATTATGGCTTTGAGGAGATGATTAATCGTAGGATTGGCTGTGATATTTTATGAGACCCGCAAGTATTTTATAGCCTATTATACGAGTACAATCAATTGTTCAATCCTATCCTATTTACTACAGTAAAGTTGTTCATTTAGCAATTTTTTTTGTACAATGATACCGATGTCATATGTTACCCAAAAACAAATGACTTGACTTTCACACGTCATTTTAAACTTTTTTTTCCAGAGTTTCTTTCCTTGTAATCGATATTTTATCCAGGAAATGGATATTATGCTATCATGGATGCATAACTTAAGCTGGTCCAGCGCGACCTTTGCTGCCTTCTATCTCCAACCTATATTATCAGAAAACCCCGTAACTTTCGAAAAGTGTTGCAAAAATATTTTGACCGGCCCAGGCCTTGAACCTAACACCGCAGGATCATTGCCCCGGCTCGCACGTCATTTAAACTGGTCCAGCACGGCGCTTAAGCCTCAAGACTGGTCACGTTCCGGCAGTCAACATGAAATCGGCGAGTGTGAGTCACGAACCTCTTCAATGACTTTTACTACTCACCCGTGTTGACTCAGTTCCAGGTACTCATTAAAGGTACCTTAAACAGTGCCTGAAATCGCCGATAAATGTCATTTACCTGGTTTATTACAGCCGTGCAGTGTTGCAAGGCAGAACAATCCGCCCCAACCTATTACACTTTATCAATATTCACATTGTAGTTTTATAGTAAAGTTTCGAATTAGAACAGCCAAAAGGCTTAATATTTCAATGGTGGTGGTCACTGTAAGGGTATGATTAAGAACTTTGCCACCCCAATCCTTGAGTTCGCATTTTAGTGTACAATAATAATGCATACAAGAATCAAGATATTCTGACATTTTGTGTCAAGTCCGTCCTGCAGTGTAAGGCGGAGAAATACTAAATTCTCGTGGACCACTTTGCAAGCCCCTCAGCCTCTGGAGGGTTCTCCAAGAACAAGGATGCGAAGGGGGGGGGGGTGGTGGTGAATTTGGGGGTGAAGTTCCGGAAAATTCTTGTCATTGATTACACTTTGATGGAATCACAAGATTTTCCCTCTTCCCTCGCCTTATTCATTTAATATGACACCTTCACTGTCCAAATTTCTTTTTTTCCAGCTAATCTGGCAGCAAAATTTGGCCAAAATCGTGGTAATGATATTCACAATTTTGATTTTCAACTTTAACTCATTCCTCCCTTCTCTCTCTCTCTTAATTAGAGAAATTAGATATGATAGGGGAAACGAAAACGGGATTCACGGGATTCTTCGAAGCCGGGCCTCCAATTTGCCGGAGGATATGCTGACCACTGCTGGACTCTCCAAACTTAGTGAGAATGCTGCTTGAAACTAATCTGAAAAATATATATATAATAATAATAATAATAATAATAATAAATCCGTGTAATTTCTTTACATTTTTTTCTCGGTACATATATAAAGTATATATAATACTGAAATACTTAAATATCTGAAAAAGAGTAAGGTAATAATGTTAAATTGCACACTGACCCAATTTAAAGAACGTTTCACTCGGAATTTGGAATTTGTTTTTCAATGCTGTAAATATTATATATTTACTATTAAAGCATTGGAGACCCTAGCCTCATTTTGAGTCGACAGCAGATACAATTCATCTGACTGATATCGTAATTTACAATAAATAGTTAAAAAATATTTTGTGACAACAAAGCTGCTGAACAAAACAATTGTTTACCTTCTGGCACGAGTCCAAAAAATTAAAAGCGCTGACACTGACACTCTCACAGAGGTCTTGCACTACTGGCAACAGCAGAGAGCCTTTAAATCAAACTTTATAACTTGTAAAATGACCGTAAAATTTTATGGTGGCTACACTGCTCGTTGTAGGAGGTCTATTAGTTGTTTCAATAAAATGAAACTCTATATTGCCCGCACTGAAAATAGAATTTGAAGCCGAAACTACTTGATTCAATCCCCATGGCCCACAGCGATAAAAAAATATTGTACACAAACTTGTCAAAAAATCCCCCAACAGTTGCGACTTTTCAAAGACCTCAAGGGTAACTTTTTATATGATTCGTCATGAATAGGGGTAGAGTTTTTTTTTTCAATTCTTATGTACATTTTCTAGAGTGGTTTTCTATTTTTTTGCTCTCTGGGTACTTATGTAATGCAATTTTTATGTACCCCTCTGATGAGAGAGGGGAATGTTGCTCGCTGGGTCAGCTTTGTGAGAAGGGAAATTTTTAGCCACTATTATCATCTTTTTTGAGTTTATTGAGATTCCAGCGCTTCCAGTCTCCAGCAGTATTTTATCAGCTGTTGGAAAACTTTTTACCATATATTGTTTTTTAATGTCAGACGCTGGATGAAAATTACACGTCCCACTCTCGCAGATTTTTGTTGACATCCTTTTTTGGATGACTTCCTGACGGGGATGTTTAATAATAATGTCTTTTTTGAAAGAAAAAAAATGTGGATACAGCGAGATTAGGGCCTCTCTTACACCTAACTGTGCTGTTTCTGTTTCTCTTAGGTTAATTCAGGGTATGCCTATACTTTATTAGCTGTATACCATCGCAGATCTGCAGACTCTTATCAATATCGAGTATAGTGAGCCTACAGAAGATAATTACGAATTCTCGCAGGGTGTATAGAACCTACACAAGCAAAGTACAGAGTTTTGACCGTGTCCAGGTATCTATTTTGCTATGTTTTTCACTCTCCCGCACTAGAGCTTTATTGGTAGGTACGATGCTACTATTTCTATAATTTCTAAGATTTCTTGTGAACGAACGCCTCTGCCTGCAATTTTTTGAGATTTTTGATTGAGATTGCGATATCTGAGCCATTAAAGGCCTTACTTTGCTGTATACAGTGGGTTCCATAAAATTTATAATAAAAACCGAAAATGTATTTACCACCTTACTAATAACTGGGGCGGGTCAGGGGTGCAAATGGTGGGCCTGGAACACCCATTTCTTTAGAGCCCTATCCCCCACCTGACGACAGATTAATGAAACCCCATATCTTACTGTAATAGAATTAAAATTCCCTTCCCGTCACCATATACTGTATAACATTCATTGGACTGTGTCTTACTGTATAAGCAACAGTCCACAAACTATCACAAACTATAGTTACAGTAGTCTCCTAATTAAATGCCTATAACACAGCCACTGCCGCTGTTTGCTGCCGCTTTGAAACTCAAAGACAATCGCAAAACTATGCTGTAATGAGCAATTACGGAGGTACAGTTTCATCGAAGAGGTTGACAGACGGAATTGGCGCAGATGTTTTGCAGAAATCCTTAAGTTGTCGCGAATTGTGAATCGAGGTGGAACCGACCTGATTGAATCAGGGAAAGTACGCCCCGGAATTTGCATTCGTCTTTGTTGCTAGTCGCGGAGTTGTGTCGAGTGGCGGCGCTGCCTTGATGAGTAGGCGCGGCGGTGGTACGCTTCGCTTAATTGCTAACTCCCCTCATCCTCCTGTGGATTCTTAACGATATTCCTAACACTTTATATCTTACTCGCCTACTTCGACGGCGTTTTCAGCATAATAATAACACCATCATAACCGCCAGTCTACTGGCTAGAATTATAGACAACCCTCAGAGGCGTAAAGTTTTAGAATGATAGTGGGGGCAAAACTATGTCATCATCAGGCTTTTCGTAAGGATATTTTTCATGCATAGTCTTCCCCTTCCACGGAATCACAAAACTATAAAGCGTTTGATGGTTGTGGACTTGGAATGATGTAGGAATATTATGAACCACGTCTTGCAATACCTACTCGAGGCTGGAGCACTGGAGCTGGAGGGGGAAAGATGGGCCGTGCCCCCACCAACTTTACGCCCCTGTCAACCCTTCCAAAAATAGTACCAGTATACCAAAATGTTGAGGAATACTCCTCATCTTCCCACTAGTAGTAGTGTTCGTCGGGTTAATAACGACTTAAGCCTCATATTTGGGCCCATAGAGCTATCTTCCCACTAATCCCTCAATGATCCCTCCATTATCGATGTTTACTGTAAAATTTGATTTGCAAACCTGTAAGGTTTTCCCTTTCTATTTTCCCTTAATTGCCTTGGAGAACAGTCGTGTAACATGCTGTTGCTAAATATTTTTTGTTTTGTTATTTTTATAAAAAGGTTAATCGCATACAAACAATTCAATGAATGTATCCGATTGACCTCTTCAGTCGCCTCACTAAGTTACCTAATAGGTACTTGTATCGAGTTACGTCTCCGATCGCATGGCGTGTAGAGACTCGCACAAGTACAAGCACGTTACCACCTGGCCATCGAAGACGATTATATTAATGGCTATTCGCTATTAGTTCGTTTTCCCCTCGGCAGTTTGGTTCTGGGACAAAAAATAAAACAATATGGAAAAAAAAAGTATTGTCTATCGGGAACAAGGAAAATGAAACTTCGACAACAGGGCAGAGTAACAAAATATTAGGAGGTGATACATTTTTTAACTGTAACATGATACAGGGTAGTTTATGTGACACCCTCTTCCTCTTCCATGTTAAAATCTGGGGGTGTTGATAATGTGACTTAAAGCCTTCTTCCACTGAACCCTTCGATTTATTAGCGAAGGTTCACGTCTATCGTATGGTCACAAGCACGCACCATTTTTTTAGCATGGAAAACTGAAAATTATTATTGTTTGATTTAACCTTTTCCTCACTGCATTGGCAGAAAGTGCCCTACGCATGTCTATGCGTGCTCATATAGTGATAGTGTCATCTGTTCTCCCCAGGACAGCGAAGCAATATATTGAAATGCGTTGCTGGGCGCACCTGTTAAAAGCACATACTGTAAGGTAAGTTGTGCTGCTGTCAGCACTAAAGTTCCCCTTTTTAGGGGGAAAGCGCCCTCCCTAAACAATAAACTGCTTCCCTCATTTATTATTTAGGGCAAGGGCTAAGGTAAAAAATATCTTCAATCCCGAAGAAATCTTTTACACTTACGGCATAGGATATAATTTTTTATGTGTTCATTCTGCTGGGAGATAGTTACTTTATATTTATTTTTCTCCTGGGATTTTTGCAACAATAGGGATACACACAGATCGCATTGTTATGTCGAAGATTTAGGGAGGATGCGAAGTTATAAATAAATAAATTACACAGTATATAAATATTACCATTCGTTGTCTGATTGTTTTTACAAATTAATCGATTAAAGTAATATTGTAGTAATAGCGTAAAAAAATAGTATAAAAATGAAGATTTAGTTGGTCTCAACCTCATTAGTTAGGGTATTCACTACTCTATGCTAAAGTTATGAAGGCCGAAAAAAAAATCGTTAAATGCTGAATTTGGCAATCGAATAGAAAGGAAAACTTTAGTAAAAGTAAAACAATGTATTTATTGACCTTCTAATTATTATTTTGCGTTCTAACTCTGTTAGCATTGTAGAAGGTTCACTGCTTTATTATTTAAAGAAAGAAATTAATGTTATTTTGAAAAATGGCGGGAAGACAGCGTCCATGATTTATGACTATTTTATGTTATTATATATGTTATTTTCACTTTTGAGACATTGACAGTAAAATTAACTGCCTACTTACCCATTTAAATAATAAACTACATTTTTATTTTTCTTAATCCATATCCATATAGAATCATACTGTATGTAGTCGAAATAAAGTAGCAATTTACTTCAGCCGGGAAAGGATTCAGAAAATATTTGGTGTTAACCTATGACAAAAACCATGGCCATGTCGAACTGAATCTTTTTCAACTTAACCAAATCTAATCGTATCACATCAAATCCGGTCAGTTCCAAATACAGTTGGTGTTAGCGGTTAACAGCCAGTAGACAAAGAAATTACCTTGAAAATTAAAAACACAACGTCATCGAAAGAAATCTGTCTGCTTCAATTTCTGCAACTAATGAGATGAATTGGCTGTCTTTTGCGCAATGACCTTCCCGAATCTAATGACCATTTTACAGATCTGTACGCGATTAGTGATCGCTTCTGTCTCGGTGGGCCTTGCCGCGTTAATAACCGCATCATTGGTACCTGCTACTTCTGGCATTGAGACGGACGTGAGACCCGGAGTGACAGTTCGTCCGACACCTGTTCCGTCTGTCATGCCCTTGCTGAGACTTTGGAGGACGGTGGAAGCATTCACTTTCATTACTATTCTATACATTGGCCGATGCAGCTTTGAGCACGCCGGACCCCTGAAAAAATAGAAAGTGAACATGTAAAAAATATTGAGGAACGAACAGAGTGGAAAATCTTTATAGAAGTAAAAACACATTTATTTTTATAAAGAAGTATCGATATTAGAGACATTATTTGAGAGAAGAAATGGTTTTCTGCATTTTGATATAGCACTATGTATGTACATGGGCTTCTTGTTTAAATATCTGACCTGCAACAACGTGTCAATGTGAACAATTTGAACACTGTCCATCCTGCTGCTGCTATGTTTGTTGTTCTCAATGACCGCGTACATGGTAGAGATTGCCAAGAAACCTGTCAAAGTTATCAAACACTTGCAGGTCAGATGGGAGTTGGCAGGCGAGTGAGAAGGTTGTTAAGGGGCTACGCTGCACCTCTGTACCTACGCTGTACGGATGTATGGTACCGGACTCTATTGAAGCAAAACTGAACCTAGTCCAGGGGTTGAGACAGCTACCTAAGCTAAGCAAAGGTGTAACCAAACCAGAGGGACACAATGTGAAACCTTACTTTGGGAACATTTCCATAAATATGGCCAATATGTGTTAGTGACAGCCACATACTATAAATCAAAATGTAGAGGAACACTGCTAATTTCTACTAATTCCTCAATGATAGCTTTTTGATCCGTATTTCTTGTAAAATTTGAATTTTTACAAAAACGGATAGTGGGGGATTCAATTGAAGCGCCTAGATGCCAAGGGGTGCAAATGTCAAACATAAGCTTTCTAGATAATTGAGGCTAAAGTTTGTAACTCAATTGAAAATGCACAGATATATATTCCATTACCACGAATCCTAGCATTGTCAAAATGACAGATCCCGATGTTCCTCATGATTTCTAGGATAAAGAGCAGCTTGAGTACAACAGCATGGTGCACTTCAAACTCCAAAACGCAAAAATTGTAACTTACACCCCTTAGCTTCAAGGCGCTTCAATTAGTAATTTCATTTTATCTTTCCTACGATCCCATACAATAGTCCTCATTATAGTACGATAGCACAATATTACCAATCAAGAAGCAACCAGTCATAAAAACTTATCTATCATACTTTTTGATCGCACCTGAGTACATTTAAACGTTGACTCAGCGATCTCCCCACTCGTAATTTGACATCTCCGCCACTGGGCTCTGATAAGGCCCCTCGTGTGACTGGTTGAGTAATATCTCCTCCATCTCAGTCTGATTGATGCTGCATGGAAGACGTCCGTACCTTTACGTACCGTACGTGCGGACAGACTTGTTATGCAACTACGAGTACTACCTGCGGACCCATCAATTACTAGGTAGTTTTTAATAACATTGGGCAGGAATGTCGAAAATTTAGATGTAGATGAAGCGTGGCCAACAATGCCGGGAGGAATGAACCTCAATAAGGAGGTTACTTCCTTATTGCTTTCCTATTTAATACTTTTTATGATAAGGAAAACTTTGTGATGGTCGAATTGTTCGATTTCGAGTTTTCAGTGGATTTTCACGTTTTGAGGTCCCAGGAAAACGAATAACGTTGTTTTTACGTAATGCCATCTGTTGGTCTGTCAGTTAATAATGTTGGAATAATGCCATATATAGAAAGTGGCTGCAGAAATTTTTTTAAAAAAGAGAGAGAAAAAAACGCAATAGGCATAAGAAAGAAAAAACCCACAATGCAGAACGATATAGGCACAGTATATGCTGTCACTGCGAAGTAAATTATAGAGTGGATAGAACTACTAGTATACACTTACTTTACCGTAAGTACTATAGTAGCGGGTATAAAAGCTTTTGTATCAGCCAGCAGGCTCCACTATAGATTTTATGAATTTCAATTAGTGTTTCAAGCCTGATAAACTTCCCCGGCAACTAACAATAGAATCTATTATGTCACTACTTACCTATCATTAACAATACACAAATCACCTCCTGTCAATTTTCAAAAGGAATCCTTCCCCAATTCAGCACTATTATGATGAATACCTCGATAATTGCTGACGAGTGGAGTCTGCTGCCCATTTCTGCTGCCGCTGAGCCTGTTACGTAAGCACTCCTCTGGTTTTCAATAGCCAAATTGAGGAAGTCATTGGAAATTCTGTTGTTGGAACCGCTGAAGCAATCAATCTAGCGTGGACAATACTGGTGATTGACTTTGGCAATGTTTTCGGTCGGTTTGCTCAGGCTGGTGAATTGACAGTGGCAAGTGGTGCTTGAACCCCGCTGGTTCTTGAGTGAGACGGTCATGAACTGTTGAGGATTGGGCAACCTCCTGCGGCTCATTAGACACTCGGAGCTGCAAGAAATGTGGTTCAGTAGTGCTGTAGTTAATGGTGCGTTTATTGAACTTTTTGGGATAGGAAGAGCGGGGAGAATTCGGAGGGGTTATTGGAGAGTCCGAAGGCCGGGGTGAGGGGGGTGGTAAGCTGCGAATGATCTCAGCCAATAAGTGTAACTACAAGTAGCTAAGTAGGAATAGATAGATACTTCACGCTAATCCAGTCCAAAATAATGGTTACACGTTGACACGTGTCAATCCAAAGCGAATCTGACAACGTTAACTTTTCAAAGCTTCAAAATAGCATGGGGCCCTTTAAATTGTAATATAGGTTGGTCGTCACTAACAAGACACTCACACAAGACACTCTTGCTCAATGTTTTATGCTGAATTCTGTTCTGGTATTCGTATCAAGATTTCCTCTGGGAACTCATTCACAGTGAAAAATCATGTACCGTACCTGCTGCTTCTTTGGGTCCATTTTTTTCTATCCAGGTAGACTTGTCGGGATTTGGTAACCTTTGGCTTACACCTTTCCTTTAGTTCAGACTTTAGGTAGCTGCTGCGGTGTGGGCTAAGTGCTGATTTTGCGTCGCTATGGTGGGGGAGATGCCAATGTACTCCCTCGGGTACAAGCTAACGGATAAGTGGAGAAACGAAGATACTCGAGCGGAGATGCAGGTAGCCCATATCAGCGAAAAAGTCAGGGAACTGAGGTTAGCAGAGTGGGACTACACGATGAGGAAAGATGATGGACACCTGTTGCAACCAACGTGTGGGTGACTATTCGGTGGAGGGAGCCAGAGTCTAGGACGACCAAGGATGTCCCTAGAAACAAAAGTGAGGGTGGACCTTAGGACCCTTGGTTTGTCACCAGGAGAAGCTCATGACCGGAACACTTGGAAGTGTTAGATCCGTGCTGCTGACCCCGTGGGAGGGACAAGGCGCCGTTAAAGTACAGTGTTAAAGTTTAATCCGGGTAACATTCGTCACCGTAGCGTAGCCACCCAATAACCGTCTCACAAACCACTATTAGGTATTTTGGCAGGACACTGTGAGACTATCAAGCATAGCTGCCGCAGTACGGAGGCATGGCCCGAAAACGGACTCGAACCAACAACCTTTCGGCTGAAATTCTGTTTCCGTACCGCTACTGTAATAGTAGTAACATGTAGTCGGAACCCAGGCCACAATTTTGGCCCATAGGTCCCACTGCTACTCTACATGCCCTGACCCTGACTATGTTTTAAAATTGCACTATTGAAGGTAGGATGATCATGCATGTCCAAGGTAAGCATTAAACGGTCACAATTCATCTCTTCTACTACAATATAATGCTAGGTTGTAACTCGGTATATCGATGAATTCACAGAAATCTCGAACAACTCTATGCGGACACTTGCTGTGAACTGTATAATCTGCTGCAATATGGGGCAAGCCATGAGGGCCCACACGCGATTGCATTATAACACTTGTTGTACCTACAAAGCCTACTCACTATCGTGCTCCAATATCCGCACTTACCACTGCCTGATTACGTCACCTGGCCCGAACCTTAGATGGGTGTGATAAATATTGACTTTTTATTATTGACATTGGATCGTACAATAGGGTATCATTATGTTGTAGTACCGTACCTTCAATTAATACCGTATACTGTGTTTGAGTATCCACTATGAGTGCTTGAGGTGCGGCGTTTATTGTCCGGATTGATGAGTGTTATCTGTACTAGGTTGATTATTGTATGAGGTTATGATATACATTTATCAAAGTGCCTTATTCACAATCCGGGCAGGCTAGCGAGCCAAGCAAACAAAACAAACTTTAAAGAAGAAAAAAAATAGTGTGTGCGTGTGAAGTGAAAACTTCTAATTATAACAAGTTGACACTAATGACTGGTGTGACTAACCTTCCCCCGAAACGAAATAGGGTTACCCTAGGTGATGAACGTATGAAATCAAGTGAATCAATAACAATGTGGCAGTAATCACATTATACAAAGCTGGTTTTATTGACCTTTTTTAAACCTTTTTCATAGATTCTATTACAATTCGGAACTATGACAAGAAGATTAAGAAGTGGCAACGTGTTATGAAGACAGATCTCCAACCCCCATTCAACGCGATTCGTGAGTAACGGTAATAAGACTCACTTGAATTTGCCCATACCATACCATACCATATTATAACACGTTGGTTAGAAATAGCTGAGTGGTATAAAAATAGACTACAGAAGGAAGAAGTTCGAGATTCGAACCCTAATGGGAACCTCGCCTTTATCTGCCGGGCATGTTGCTGAGTACAACATCCCAATAACAATAGACAAAGTTGTGTTGATAAACAGGGTTATGTATGAATGTATTATTGAAATTCCTGCATATCTCGTTCAGTACAGCAGTGCAATTTTCATGTGAAATTGCAAACCAATCAGTGTTGAAAGGGTGGGGGGTTAGTTGTAAATGCGAAAGGCAACTCTGCAAGGCTTTGGCAGGATCATGCAGCAGTATTAACACCCGATTATGCACTTTGACACGGGCTTGTCACGGGACTTCAATCGTGGCTTACAACGGGGGAAAATCCAAAAATTTCCCCAAACGCGTTTAATCTGCATATTAAGTCATCAATGAATGCGTGAAAATTCGTTAAATTTGATTTTTTTTTTTTCTGCAGCAATATTTAAGTTTAGCGATTTGTTGTGCATTACTGCATTATTACGATTATTACGATCCCTCCTGTATTTTTCCGCTAAGGCCGCCGAACGTTTTTTTTCCCAAATTGAGGTTTAGTGGGCCCCAAACTACAGATATGGGGGTATCAACGGTTTTCTTAGAACCCCAGAAATAAATTGTATTGTAG
The DNA here is from genome assembly GCA_963971405.1 of Psococerastis gibbosa. NCBI lineage: Eukaryota > Metazoa > Arthropoda > Insecta > Psocodea > Psocidae > Psococerastis > Psococerastis gibbosa. The sequence goes on from OZ020485.1 coordinate 21,583,492, forward strand.
ATTAAGTGTTTAGAATAAGTTTTAATATAAATGTTATCTATTAGGTCGAGGGGCCCATCTGAACCACTAATGAAATGTATGTAGAATGTATTCCTCGATAAATAAAATTTACTTTACTTTACTTTACCTTAAATAAATAATAATGATATAAATAATTAATTAATATTAATTCATGAGTTAATTTGAAAGTATCTCCGCCTTTTTTAAACAAACTCAATTATTGGGTTGGTCAAACAGTAGTAGCTCATTCCTCTTTGTATAACCTGATCAGACTTATCTTTATTGTACATTAAAAGCGGTTTTGTGATTTTTTTACTTTCCCTCAGCATAGTGAAAGTGTTGTGATTGACCAAATTTTCGATTTCAAGGTTTTGTGCCCCCCATGATTTTTGAGGTCCCCTGAGTCCGAAAAAGTGGTTTTGTAGGTGGCTTAATGTGATTGTCCACAGAGGTAGAGCCCAAACTACTGGACCGATTCCGTTCAAATTTTTGTAGTATGATCTTAAAAAAAAATCCTGATTGTCACCATGGAAGAAAAAAACCTTCCCTTATGCAGAGTCGAAGTCAGGAATTTTAAATAGGAGAATATACTTCGATGGCCAGTTGGTTACGTGCTTTCACTTGTGCGAGTCTTTACACGCCATGTGATCGGAGACGTGTCGTAAGTCGTAACTCAACACGGGTACTAACCTACAGAGGCGACTGAAGAGGTCAATCGGATACATTCATTAAATTGCTTGCATGCGGTTAATCTTTTATTAAAAACATAAAAAATATGTAGGTAATTGAAAATTATTTCCTCAAAAATGGCTCTAACGATTTTCTTTAAACTTACCTCAATTACCTATGGGTCCATAAAGTCCTTCAATAACTTTCCTTACCTCAATTATAGTCCTTAAGGCCATCTACAGGTGTAATACTGCATAGGCACACACACATAGACACAATATGAGAAAAGTGTGGACTTGGAATGTTCAGGTCCTGTACGATACTGTAAAAAAAGTGATTGCATCACCCTGTTGTGCCTTACTCCCAGTGCATTTTCCATGTATGGGAACTCACTTAGGGCTGTTTTTTTCTATGTTGCATACAAAGCTTCTGTATTCGATATTAAATGTAAAAAGGGCACAAACGTGGATGTGTCGGAAAATCGATCGTAGAAGAAGTCCATACTCTTCTCTTATTCTATGGCGATTATTTTTAATCTTCACCTGGGATTAAAAATGTAAACAAGACATTTTTAGAATGGATAATGATATTCAAAATTGTTTTGTTTACATTTTCAACCCCAGAAATTAGGTTAAACTAACCGTTGTGAAAACTCGAAATTTTGAGTTTTGACGACTTTTTGGTTTTCCCATTATAAGTCCTATGTAATTGCCAACTAGACTACGGTTTTTACATTGAAACCTACGCCGATGCTGTAAAGCACGATCCTTCGACCACTGTCAGAAAGTGGAGCGATCAGTATACTAGTGACCGGCAGGCTCACGATCTATGTCAGGGGCGGTAGCGACTTGCATAATCAAGTAGGTAGCTCCAATTCGGGGACTTGGGTGACAGTTTTTAATAAAAAAACCTGCTATTATAGGCAGCTAAGGTATCTTCAATTGTCGTCACGCCAATTTGGATTGCGCAACTGGAATGCCAGAGGTCCATCGAATTCCAGAAGCTTCAAGTAAATAATTATAGGTTGCTCTAACACCCGAGTAGATTATATGATGGAATTTGGAGTGTATAGGTATTATGGCAATTTGAAGATGATGTATAATTTTAGCATGTTAGCCTACTTTTTTGAAAATGTTGATTAGTTTCGGTGGAAATTTCTTCATATGCTAATAATTGTAGTGCATGACGTCAAAAACTAATTTTGTCACTTTCGAGTAGCCTCGATCATATTTATCAGACAACCGACCCACTATCCGTTTTTTCCCGAAAAGTCAAATTTCACAGGTATATTAGCGATCATTGGGAGTTGGGACATTATTAAAAAAGAGAAGAGTTCCTCCACATTTTGATACATAGTATGTGGCAATCACTAAAACCGATTGGCCACAGTGAAGGAACACCTTCTATAGGACATCCAAAATATCAGTTTTTCATATTTATATATTCATATATTTTATTATTTGTTATTGTGTATTCGTTTGTAGAACGCCTATTGTTTTCATTGTAATAAATCAATACAGATATATTATATTATATTCTATGCAATTCCATTTCTGTAAATCTTCTTTCTTTTAATATGTTAGTGATAACTCCACTATCGGTATTTTCTGTGAACTTTGAGGGTTTTCCCTCCAGTTGCCAGTGAGCATACCCAGTATATTAATCGATGCTGAGGATGCTACAGTTTACAAAAGCTAGAAAACTCCAAGCAACCGTACGATATGTATATCATATATTTATAGTTATTAGATGCTATTAGGGTGTACTAAACTAGTCACCATATATAAAATGTAATATAAAAGAAAATAGAAATTCGCTGAATTATGAACGCTTTAAACCCATCCGCTCTGTGAGTACCTAATTTATGAACCTGTGCCTGATATGACTTTTTAATAAGGTCAACATATTTAAACGTATGCGTTTATGACCTTAGTGGGAGGGAGCGGATGTCTTCTCGAACGATGACAACTTGTCAGGAGAAAAACCTGTTTTATGCAATCAGGTATAAGTGCTGATGTCCTGTCAGTCTAACCAAGAATTCGTTGGTGCCTAGTCTTTGAACCTGGTTTCCGTTGGGGCCGATGGGTGAAAATCGCAATCGAATATCGATTATTTATGAGAGTGGTGGGTACTTGTCAGTTATGGTTTGAAAATCATGGGATTATACGATCCTGGTCCCCATAGCAATCATATCTGACCTGACCAAGAATTTCTCGATAGGAAAGGGTGTTGTAAAATCTGCAAAAAAAACTAATTTTGTACCAAAACATGTTTCGCGCGACTGCCTCTTTATTCTCATAACGATGATACTTAGCTTACGCATGAATGGGTTTATTCGCGCCAGTATCATAGAGGCTGAATCTGGAATGGAGGCCCGTTAAAGGTCATAAAAGTCTCAAAGGGAGGCAAATTTAATTGATGCTTCAACCCTCTATCGTACCCCGTGGATATTTTGATTGACGCTTGCATTACATGCGGGACCTATGCATGATTTTCGCTCCAATTTATGGGCTATTGCTTTTGGTTTCAATATGCAAAGTAATATGTCCGCGAAGTTTCCCTTTATCGAAAAATATCTATTCTAAACGTCAGCTGCTGACTGAAAATATTTTGCTTTGCCGGTTATTAAAATGCAGTGTCAATTAATGGGATGGTTTAAACGCCCTGACGTCCTGACTAATTATTGCTTTGTAGATTGTATACCAGTAAAATATAATAAAAAATAAACAGAATGTTGATTTTCCTGTCATTTTCGTTATTTTCCCCGACTTTCCCCACTTTACCACTGGTTTCTGAGTGCCCCTGTAGAGGTGTTTGTACCCTTTTACATGTCTAAAAGCAACTATTTTCAGACAAAGAATTAAAGTCATAAAGCACTGAGGTTATTCCTAATGCAGCATAAACCCACAAAAATTAGTGTTTTAATAAAACTTGTAATAATAACTTCTTCTACTTCTAATGTGATTGGCGATCATCATGGCAATTGTAGTCATGATGATTATATGCCTTCTGCATCCTTATGCCATTGACTCTTCATTGAGTTCCTCCGCTTTCGGGGTCAGTTTCCTAATCCCAGGACAAAGAAGTACCTTGCACAAAAAAGACAATGTTTTTTCGATTATCCTGGCTCAAACTCGGTCCCCTATCTATTCAGTCGCCAGTCGCCACTACGCGCTTCCTTCTTCACCTCGAGGAGGTACAGGCACCTCTCTTTTCATCTTTCTATTGTATTTTTCTTCCACAGCAGTTTTGAATCTGCCTATCAGTGTTCTCCAGAGTGCCAGCCTCTGCCAGCCCACGTGTGATCCTTCCTATTCTGTTCTACCATTCTGCCAGCATCAGCCGCGGCTGAGCCATGACCACTGTATATTTTCCTGCCCGATTTAGTTACAAACAGACCTGACCAGCCTACAGAATGAAATTTTAACCGAGAGGGTTGCAATGTAATTTCCATAACACAGCCCATGTTAATCCATTGAAAATCCCGCCACGAAATATAGGAATAGTTAATGGAAGGCTGACGTCATGCGGGGACTGATGGGCTTGCTATGATGACAGGGGTGGAATTATTGCCAAAAACCGCAGCCGGAAACCCGCCTGCTTACCCGACCTGACCGCATACTTTCCGCTGTAGCAGATGCTTTATCCCATTACTATTTTCCCACAGTCACCGGAGATTATCGTCAATTAATCCACTTCAGCCAGAGATGGCGCCGACGTAGTACCGGCAATGGCTTATAAAACGGAAAGTCTAGATTCGAAACATTTTCCCCCTGCGTTAAGGTCCACCTTACCGCGTGATACTGCCTCTTAGGCTTAAGCATTATCTTGAAGAACTGAAATTAGTCACTAAGCCGCAGGGCATCATTTCAATATTTATCATTTATATATTATATATTATTATTATTATTTATATATTATATTTCTGGCCATGCTTCGGAGGGCATGTCACGGGCCTTTCTAGTTGAGTGTAAGAGAGGGCTTTATAGCCCTAACTCCACTAGATTAGTAATGGAACAAAAAATTCAATATTTATTTATTTATTTTAATTATTATTATTATACTGTTAGGTGCTGATATCACATTGCAAGGCAATATGCATTACCGTAAACTGGGGCGAAGTGAATCAGATGGGGCGAAGTGAATCACGCGTGCATTTTTTTAAATTTGTCGCGTTTGCGGAGTTGTGACAATTTTTTTTTTTTTTTTTTTTTTCTATTTATTTAATGTTTTTGTCAGGATGTCTGAAGTCTTGCAAGACCAATGGGTCTGTCTGCAAGTTCTTCACTATATGTACTTGTACCTTTTTGAGACGTATGTAGGCCATGTCTAGTATTCTGTTATTTTAATTTTAATTAAAAATTTATTCGATTTTACTATGGAGCCATGACTTTACTTGTTGTTTTATTTCCCTGTATTTTTTCAGATCTTTTATTGTATTTGGTATATCATTGAAAATGTGAGGTATCATGTATTTTAATGTCTGTCTTCCGTAGTTGTTCGTTATGGTGGGTGTGAGCAGTCTTGATTCGGTTATAGATCTTGTTTCTATGTCATGTGTTACTGGTTGTTTGTATTCTGTTTTATAAAAGTACTTAATGATGGTAATGTATTTGAAAAGAGCCGTCACTGTTAGTACGTTATATTTATTGAATAGGTCTTTTTTGCTCAATTTGTTATATTTATTTGTTGTCGTGTCATGTGTCATGTGTCATGTCGTTTTGTTCGCATTTTGTTATTGTTTGGTTTTTACGGCGACGAATTTTTATATTTTGGTATGCATTATCATATTATCCCTCCCCACCCACATAAAAGAATCTCCCTCTCTTCCAATTTTCAAAGTTCGCTATCGGGAGCATCTAATCAGACTAATACACTAGATTCGCCAAGATCTGATGTGGTTTCGCTCTCCATGTGTGAATGAGTGTGTGAATGATTGTTATCATTTTTTGTGTATTGCAACTATTTTTGTATTTACAGCTCTGTAACAATAATTAACTAGCCCTCTAGTTGAGTGTAAGAAAGGGCCCGAAGGCCCTAACTCCGCTAGGGGAGCCTAGTGCAATAAAGAAACAATTATTATTATTATTATTATTATTATTAGTTGGCGAGTAATTAATATTATTTTTCAACTTATAAATGTCTGATATCAGAAATTTAAAACTTTAAACCTGTGTGGAGCATTAAATTAGGCTGCTATATAACATTTTTATATATATATATATATTATATATATTTTTATTTTGGTTACCAAAACATTTAGGTAGGTAAGCGAAAAATAAATTAAGCGGAAACATTTGTATTGTTTCGCTGAGGAATTTTTTAATTATTTTTCGTCACCCCATGGGGCGAAGTGAATCAGGCTTGTGACACCCATAATTATCTTAATAATTTTCATAATTCATTTTCAGTACTATTTTATAGTCAAATTGAAAACTAACGATGATGGCCGATATTATTTGGGGGTTGTTACTGATGTTCGTGACGATGATCTTATGGTAAATTTTTTAAGGAAGAGGAAAAGAGCAAAATGCACGTTTTTCCAGACATAAGTCACATAACTGATGATCAGGAGGTTAGCACCTGCTGTGTGGTAAAAAAGGTAAAGGTCAATGATATGCGGCATGGCTGTTTCGAACTGAAAAAAAATCGTTCATTATTGAATAGCCCAAGAATATTTTTTTTTAGCTCGAAGTTAATGGTTTTACTATTTATTTTAATGTCATAACATTTCATTAGCATTAATAGCGGTGACAAACTGGAGTAGAAGTGAAGGAATAGCCAAAACGCAAGATAGAATTAATTAAGTCAGCAGAGTATTATTTGCTGCGCAGGTAGCTACGTCTGTGTTGCGGAAACGTTTAAACTTTGATAGGTTGGCAATTCAGTGCAAAAATAATTCGATTCCCTACACCCCAGGGCAGGCTGAAGAGAATCAGACAGCGATTTTAAGGTGTGATTCACTTCGCCCCAAACCATGGGGCGAAGCGAATCACCCTTCACTGGGTCATAAACTATTTGTTATTACTGATAACGTCTAATTAATAACAGGACTAAGTTAATGAATGATTAAGCTTTGCTCTTTGTGAGTCAGCGAGTATAGTTCGTATTTTAAAAACCTTAAAAGTTTAGAAAACCGTCAAAACTGATTCACTTCGCCCCATTTTACGGTACCAATTATTTTTCTGACTTAGAATATAATCGAATAGAAAGTTTGATTAGTTGATCTACTTTTTAAATAAATTGTACTACGCTGGGAAATAAAGTCGTTTCGCATGCAAGTTGGCCTGCAACTCTTTGACAAATTGACGTATTGTACTACAATGTTAAACGCTATTGTCACGCGATCTGAATCTAAAAACAACTCTTTTATAATATGATGTACCATGCAAGAATATACAGTACATATTATACAGCATACACACAGTGTATTATATATTGAGTGAGCTGGTGTGCCTGTATACTATGCTACATTCCGTTATACTGGAGACATACGATGTTGTACAGTACATAGTCATACACCGATCCTCAAGTTGGGAGTTTGGCATATTGCGTACAGTACAGATCAGGACTACAGAATTTCACAAATTTATCATGTAAACAGCCTATAGTTCATAATGACAATTGACAATTTGGCAAGTAGCAGCGGAATCGCTGATTTTGGGCCCCACATCCCCAAGATGCTCGCAACTGCACTATTTCAGAGAACAAGCCAAGGCCACATTTATTATACAGTATACAACAGCGCCACATTGGCCGACAGAGGCATCAGCATGATACAGGAGCAGATCCCACGAATAATCCCTGCCCATGTCCAATTTGAAAAGTCAAAAAAACCATATATTTCTACTAAAAAAAAAAATCTGAAAGTCTTGAGAAGGATGGAAGGTCGGGAACAAAGGGCAGAGGTTGTAATGTTTGACGGGCCATGCTTCAATCGGTTAGAGAGCCTTTTTCTGTACTCACCACCTATTTGTTAATCCTAAAGGATCCCAACCGGTCAGTTGCTAAACTCGTCTGACCAACCTGGAAAAATCGCCCATCTTGCCTGAATTATACCGATCTTTTATCCCTACTTTCTAAAGATTTAGTTTTATATCTGATTGTCTTCTACGGCGATTGTTTTTTTTTCTTTGGGGGGGGGGGGGGGGGGTTCTGTGGCAACTTTTATTCCAGTCGTTATTTGTAATCTTAACTTGGGATTAAAAAAGTAAACAAGGTAACTTTATCATGAAAAGTGCTATTCAAAATTGCTTTGTTTACATTTTTAACCCTGAGAATACCCTACTACTAATCGCCATAGTAGGCCCGTTGAAGTCATTGTTTTCCTACGTGTTGCTTCAAGCTGTTCAAAGTTGCTCACAATATTTTGTGCATTTAGACTAGAAATCTCAAACTGTCAAACACTTTGCATACCAAAATTGGAAAACAGTAACCAGTTCAACTGCTTACTTAACTTTTACTGCGCCTTATCCTCATGGAGGGTCGGCGACACGACAGCAGCGTTTCCACACAGTCCTGTCCTGAGCGTCCTCGGTGGAGAGCCCCAAACTTCTCATATCTTCGGCGATCTTTCTTCCCAGTATAACTCTCGGCCTCCCTGGTGGTCTCCTTCCTTGTATCTCCCGGTTCATTACTCTTTTGACTTGGTGGTTGTATGCTTACTTCTTGTATCTACGTAATTACATGCACACAGCCCGTACATTCATGTATATTAGGTTCAGCTTGTATTGACATTTCGCAAACTATGGAAACTCTCACAAGGCAATAACTGTTGCCATTGTGCCAATATTTGCATAAGTGAAAAGGAATCGTACGGTATCAATAGCATAATTAAATAACTCTAACTGTTATTAAATAAAAAAAAGTCGCATGAATAATAATGACATGGAAACTATGTAAAATATACAAAACCCGCGACACGACACGATGCAAGCCTGCAGCATTCCCACACTAATACATTCAACTATCGATTCGTGAGAAACAAGTTTTTAATCAATGATTAATTTAATTAGTACGAGTGTTCTGATGTGAAAATACGGAGTTCAGTGAACATAAAGCGGGAACCTTTGGCCCTTACGGTTATTTACTAACTATTTAACTTCTCCGGGGTCTTATTGGCTACAATATTAGCACCACAGTCGTAATACTCGCAGAAAATTGCCTGGGGGACGTATATTGGGTCGCAAACAATATCCTTTTGTAAATATTAACTCAAGGAACATGTTAAAACGTTTCGCACGGGTATTTAATGACGTCTTGACTTGATTTTTGACCCTGTCTGTGTTAACTTGTGCTAATTTTGAACTTTGCAATATAGTAACAGTAAATTGCTAAAGCTAAGTATTTCATTACCGTCAGGGTTAAGTCCATTTAATTGCTATTTTTCCTTTCCTTACGTCTTCCTCTTTTAGAGTTCGGTATGAGTATGCATTTATCGTCCGTAAGGTGCCCATTCCATTGACCGGCTAGGGCTATTTCCAAAAACGGTGACGTGGTAGCAGACATTCAAGACTTAGGTGGCCTTTCCACCGACCTCGCATTGCAGAATTGACGGAAATGTTTATTTTCCTCTATGCCATAGTTAAAATTGATCAATGATCATACAGTAAAATCACAAACAAACAAACTAAAATAAAAAAATGGCGTCATGGGATATGTTAAGTGCAAACATTTTAATAGATTTCTATAAAAAGAAAAATTCTAATTTCCGTCAATGTCATTTGCATTCTGCAATGCGAGATCGGTGGAAACGCTACCTAAGTCTTGAATGTCTGCTACCACGTCACTGTTATTGGAAATAGCTCTAGCCGGTCAATGGAATGGGCGCCTTAAGGCTTTTTTGAGTGCCACAAGCTCATGTTCCTTTGGTTGATGTAATATTACAAAACAGTTTTTTCAAAAAACGCCGTGGCACGCCAACCCATTGGGGTCTAGGTCAGAGGACTTTTAGGGGATCCACTGTCTCGACCATTGCTCTCATTGGGATGTGGTCAGCAACATGCCCGAGGCCTAGTTTTCCCCCTACCAATGACGGTAAGGTACCTATTAGGGACGAATGGATATTGTTTCCTTTCATGCCGAGTATCGAGCCACAGCCTTTGATTGTCTCGTTCTTTACCAATTGGGCTGTTTTTTCAACGCCTGCTTTCACTATTTCTGCTTTCAGCTATCCTGTGCGTCTATTTATTAACTTGAGGTACCCTAAGGGCAGACTCCTTCATCTCAAGGATAAGGGGAGTAGACTGACAAGGTGGACCTCCAGATTATAGCAGATTCCGAACCACTTGGGAAACATAGCGTCAGCTTAGAATGAAAACCTCGTAAGTTGGCATTTCGAAAATATAGCGGAAAAATAGGAAAACTCGTAAATGGGCGCTTAGGGGAAGAAATGCGAGTTTTTTTTCGTCTCCTGTAAAATTAGGTTTTGATGACTTACGAGGTTGTCATTCTAAGCTGACGATAGTAAAGTCACACGATTATTTCGGAGATCTCAACACTCATTTACATTGACTGGTGGACATTATCATGTCCCACCATGTTCCCCTGCCAACGGTGTGCGCACTACCAAGTTTGCTGCAGTATGGAGCTGTCTCTGTTGTGGTTGAATCCACTTGGTACTCGTATGGACGTTGTAAACCAATTGGACTGTACCTCAACCGTTTCCCTGGATTTCAAAAATTTTCAAATCTTTATTTTTATATAGTTTTACTCTCTGTTAGTCGCAAAGCCATGAAACAGTGCTTATTTCAAAACAGGCATACTTATATATACTGTATGTACTATACATTGTGTCTCAGCATTTTTTGATTTCCGACTGTGCGACCAGCTTATTATGCCTGTCTGTACATGCGATATGGGCCAAAGGCCTTGCCATGTTGAATCCATTACAGCAGAATATGTTTCAAACTGCGGCAAACTTGGTAGTGTGCACAGCGTTGGCAGGGAATCATGGTGGGACATGATAACGCACTGAGATTATACTGGTCAGTCTACGTGCGTGTCGAGTCCTGGTCACCTCCGATTTAATCGTGTGACTTGACCATGTTCCCCAAGTGGTTGGGAATCCACTTTAATCAGGAGATCCACCCTGTCAGTCAACTCCCCTTTCCTCCGAGGTGAAGGAGTCTGCCCTTTGGGTGCCTCAAGTTAACAAATTGACTCATTCCCCCCGCCAGGCTGACAGGGTTGCTTAAAGCAGAAATGCTGAAAGCGGGCGTTAGAAAACAACAACATCAACGAGCGATATGTAAATGATATAAGCCCCGGAACCGGAAAGGGGGAGTGAATCATGTAAATTAAACCGCAGTAACCACCAATTACTCATTATTTTTGAAATTGGCAGCGCATCTTCCTGACATATTTGCGCATTTCTCAATTGCAGGTTCAGTAGACGCCGCCTGGTGGTCAGCCAGGTCACAAGCCTCACACCTGGCTGACCCTCTCACTTTCATAATCGGGAAGACGGGGGCGGATCTAGGATGTTAGCTGTGGACTGGGGGGGGGGGAGAGAACCAACAGGGGTTCTAACATACCTGCAGTATAGTAGGAAGAGTCAGATAGAATTAAAGTGGAAATATTGTTGCCATATTACTAGTCCAGTAAGTGAGTATCCATAAAGAAGTTTAAACGTTGAAACACATGTGTTTGTCTTCTGAGTAATTTGTTATCTTTGGCGCAGTATTGTAAAAGTCAGTAGTAAATGTGTTTCACTGTTTTACTATAGCATTGTAGTAGGTAATTGAAAACGTAAATAGTAGTAAGTTTCCAGAGATAGTGAAAACAAAGTGGTTGATAACACACAGGTCATAGCGATAAGGAACAACAGCTAAACCGAATTACTGACAACGCACAGTCCCACTGCGAGCGACAGTAGAAGTTGTACATGGAGAGCCACATTTCTGTTAGTTGTATGCTTCAGTTTAACTTATTTCAAGGATTATAAAATATTTTATAAACAAAAGAGGGTGGGTATTTTTGACTAAATTAACTAATTCCTCATGCCACAGCCGCCAAGATATGAAAATGGTCTCTGAGAAATTCATAAAATTGGCAAGATTTCGTCATGTTTCGTCTGGTTTGGAGCGGTTACTTATACCGAATTAAAATGGTTTAAATAATTTGCCGGATATTTCCTAGTTCCACGCCTGCTGCATACAGTAGGTACTTTTGAATTATAATTCAACCATGTATATTGAACCCTTGCCATTTAGTTAAATGAAACCAACTGTAATTGTGATTGGGTAGTAACATTTTATGGAGCTGTGGCTACTTTATAATGCTTCATTAAAGAAAATGGAGTCTGGGCAGCCATTTTCTCGGATGACACCAATAAAGCGCTTGACAAGTCTCTGGAGGTCACTTTATTTGAATTGTTATTATTCTCCAGTAGTAACGGTCTGGGACAATCCTATATTAGCTATCGTATAACTAGTAAAGAAGTCATAATGGCAAATAAATAAATAAATAAGTAGGCTATATAGGCTATTTCTGTTAAATTATATAATCAAGTAATCAAGAAGTACAACAAACTTAATCAACAACAATGGATACAGTAAAGTCGTCAAAATATCGTCAAAGCCGGTATTCGACACCCCGGGTAGGCGTAGATCGTGAGTTTGAATCCCGCAAAGTCCAGTGTTTTCTAAATCCCCTAATTTCGGTCAGAAGAACAAGTCTAATCTGGGAGTAAGTAAGTACTGGGGAAACCTTGAAATAGGTCGCAGCTATGACACAGAACTAATAATTACCGGTTGATTGTTCCTGGGAATATCACTTGCGGGCCACACAGCAATTTACGAAGCACGCGATGGTCTGACAGCTGATGACCGCGTGGACCACCGCGAAGAGTACAAAATCTCATTCCCATATCACACGAAATTCATAGTCTAAAGCTTCAAATTTTAAATAAAGCATGGGAGGTACGCCTATTGGCGTAGCTAGTGTACCGACACTGTGCTCCTTGTTAGAAATATTGACTTACCTGCTGTCCGTGCATTTTCTCATAGTCTCAATGACTGTTAGACATAAACCGGTTCTTCTTCTTCTTCTTCTTAGACATAAAATGGGAGTAGGTGATTTTGTGAGACGTTTGTTGAGTTGCTTCGCATTGGTAAGCCATACCCGGACCATAGCAACACAAAACTTTAGTTCCACTGCCTGAGGTAAGAAACGTACAAGGGCGGATTTGGGGGGGGGGGTCAGAGGGTCCGGACCCCCCCCCCCCAAATAAATTAACTTACACTAGATAACAATGGGTTTACAGTGGGAATTAAAAATAATCATGTTTTTTAATGTTATAATCCACTGAACCTGACCGCTGACCCCCCCCCCCTACATTGGAGGCAAAATCCGCCCTTGGAAACGTATAACCTGAAAAGGGTCGAACTCCCGCAAGATCTTAGCCCTTCATTAGGGAAAAAGATCTTGAGGAAAAAGCATAAGTACTACTCTGTGGAGGGCACAATAGGCTACAATGCTTAAGTCTATACGCAAAAATGTACCCCAAAATTAGAAAAAAAGGCCTAAGCAGTTATTTAAGGGGTTTTTTGTTATGCCACCCCGACCTGATATACCTGATTGTTTTCAGTGCTCTCATGCTTATGATCACAATTTCTCATTATTTTGCGGCTTATTTCCATTGAAAATTAAATTTTATGTGGTACTTTTTAGTATGTACAGTAGATTGCAGCAATAACATTCCATTAGTTCCGCGACGGATGAGTAAACCAACTAGCAAAGAATTTATATCGCGAAAGTCAAATTGAGTGGTCGAGACTGCAGTAACCCCTATAGTAACCGCGCCCATTCCTCTCGCCGTACAAGGGCGGATCTAGTGGCAAATTTAGGGAGGTCACAAGTTTTTTGTAAGTTTAAAAGGTAATTTTTTTGTTGACAAGTTGAGTTTTATTCATTTTTTTTATTTGGTATCTTATGAATTTACCCATTTAGAGGAGGGGGGGTCATGACAATATTCTAAAATGATACGAACTTTTTTATTTTACATTTTTCCTTCAAAATGCGCCCCCTTGGAAATTTAGACTAGGTCGTGACTCGTGACCTGGGTTGTCCTTATAGGAAATCTGTACTTGGGTGTAGCACAGACCGTTTAAATATTTGCCCGCCATAGCTAATAGGCATACACAAGCTAAGTAAGGAATTATGCTCCAAAATTGCTTGAGTTCCGGGATCAGATAGTTAAAAATTTGCCTTTGGAAATTTGCCTTTGGAAATCGGTTGAAAAGTACTGGCACAAAAGCTGAAAAGCTGGATGTTTTGCAAGTCTTCTGCACTAGCCAGCCTCTAACTCACAGCGAGACAACTTTTAATAAAATAACTGAAAGTAATACGGTCTCACAAATTTACAAAGCCATAGTGAGAAGAGAAAGGTTTTCCTGCTTTTGATTACAATATGAGAAAAGGGAAGCTGAAAGGGGGGTGAGGGTTTTGAATTAATAAAAAACGCTGTAGGGCAGGTAATATAGTTCCCCCTTACCAATTACCAAGAAGGACAAAGCTATGCCCTCTCTCGAAGACATGGACTCCCTATGGTGGCTGACTTTATCAAATAAATTGCCCCTGTAATAATGAAAAAACTTGATACACAAAATCAAAGTGACGCGAGCTTGCTTTGAAGTGGGAAGCGTGGAAAATTCAAATTTGAACGGAAAAGGTTTAGAAAAGGTTCAGCTAAGCTTTGATGCTTCCTTTGACTTAGTATTATTTATTATATGCAAGTCAATATACAATAATTATTGTATTGTGTTGCCACTGGCCGACTGCTGTCTGTATGTATTTTATATTAACTTAGTCAAATCTCTACAAGCCAAATAACTAGAAAGTGTAGTAATTCCTTAGTACCCCTTTCTTTTATCAGTTGTTGTATTACTGTGGCATGATTCTGAACTGCAACTGATAGAGTTCTAAGTGCAAAAAGGAGAGAAGAACAATACCTAGTATTCTTAGAGTAGCTCCATATGATTATTGATATGATGATATACTAAGGCTAGTATTTAAAAGGCCAACAGACTAGCAAAGGCGGGATGTCTACTACCACAACCTCTCCACCCCCTCACCTTCTCCACACTTGCAGACTAATATAAGCAAATGTCAAGTGCGCGACCAGAGATGCCTGGAAAGCGAGAGCAGCTGGCAAACCGTTTCTAGCAAAAAAACTATCCCCAGCAACTTGTGCCGGGACATCGCTGTGGCAGCATTCCGAATGGCCACAGGACACGAGACACCAGAGCCACCTCCACAGAATAGGTATCGCTGATTCATCAGAATGCCCCCTCTGCTTCCGAGAGGAATAAAACGCCAACTGTACGCCGTACTGTTCGGGAAAAACACGGCTATTGAGCATGTTGCTGACCACAACATCACAACTCTTCTTGGAGCAAGATGCATAACATACTAAAAGTATAAACAATTACTTGGTCAGAAAGCCCCCGTCCACCTTCCTGATGGTTGGCATTTTATTAAAATTGGTAGCAGTTCTTCAGGGAAAAAAGTGCAAGTCGTCCAATGTTTGATTGGTTTGCTGTAGGTTTCATTTACATGATAAGGGAAATCGAAGTGGCGAGACGTCTAGGAGGACTGAGGAGATGAAAGAAGCTGGAGGGGTCAGTTAGAGATGCCCTACATATCGCACCCCCTCAACACTACTCTTGGATATGCCCTGTGCAATATTACACCCTTTAGGATTTCTATATTGCATGTCATCAGCATGTCTTCAGCTTCAGAACACGTCGAAATATTAATTATTTAAGTTTTTTTCATATTCCAGTGGAGAGGGTGGGGTTGCACTATACAGTATATCACCTCTATGCACTATGATAAGTTATTTAGATATTGTATATCCTTACCAATGGAAGGTTTCCTCCGGCCGAGGAGGTCTGAACCAACGTCATTTCTTCAGTGTATGTTTCTCTAATGCTGAGGTCCTGAGGCGAATGGATGCAGACAGTTAAGAAACGGAAACTAACATGCTTCAGCCATGTATAGAGGAACGAAAAAGATTGCCTTGTGCTTGCAATATGCCAAGGGAAGATAGAAGGGAAGGCAGAAGAAACATCCCGGTTGAAAAACCTGAGGCAGTGCAAAAGCACGACTTCCCTTTTCAGATCAGCACTCTCCAAGGTCCAAATTGCCATGATGATTGTCAATTTTCGATAGAAGAGGCATTTAAAGAAGAGGAAGTTGTATACTCAACATTTATGAAGATATAGCTGTGGAATGTTATTACTGCCAGTTTTACTGGGGGGGACACTATTAGAAAATAAATACCCCGCGATTATTTAGGTTCAAATTTGTAAATTCCATGATACCACTGCAAGAGGCCTCTGCTGCAAGCCCTCCGTTCGCTATTATATACCCTTGCAAAGGGTAGTATCCCACCTATATTATTCTGCTAAGGCCGCTGTGCGGTTTTTCTGCCTAAAATATGATCCTGCGTACGCCAAACTACACATTCCTTAAGCCCCCAGCAGCCCGATCATGGCGATTTGGGATTCTTATAATACCAGGGTTTATTCAATTGTTTTAAACAAATGAGTGCATAATGTGCCAGAAATTCAAATTGATAAATTAATATTTTTTGTGAGTTTTCAATTTTTTCCACTTAGATGTATACACATTAATTAAAATTCTTATTTTATTTCAAAATTCTACCTGTATATTTTAGTTGTTATTAGTATTTCCTTCAATTATTAAACAATGCAACCATTCTCTTGTATTTAATAAATTTATTAATTTTAATATAATAATTTTAACACCGTCACGTGACACCTTACTACTGCGGCATTAAAAAAATATTTTTAATTTTAATAATCCCAAATCGCCATGATCGAGCTGCAGAAATACACCAAATATTTACTCATGTCCTATTGAAATGCTTCCGAATTAATTAAATCGTTCTTAAAAATTATTATTTGTGTGCACTGTGAACTATATCTTTTAGGTTGTTAATTTGTTTTGCTGTATTATAAAATACAGACAGGCGCTGAATAATTCTTGCAAATATTCGCTCGGGGCCGTAGCCGGGATTTTTTTTTTTTGGGGGGGGGGGTTAGAAATTTCATTGGATATTACATAGTGGTTTTTATTTTTCCTCTCAAAATCCGATTCTATCTAGTATCAAGCCATTTCATTTCGGGGGGGGGGGGGGGGTTTGGCCCCATGAACCCCCCCCCCCCCTTGGCTACGGCCTTGGGCCTTGCTCGGGGCCACTGGTGGTTTTTAAATTAGAGTTAATGCAAATGCGGTACAATTTATCTAATATTACAAAGTGCTACTCTTTAATTATGACTCATACAATTATTTAGTATTAATTTATGAAAGTATATTTAAGCTTTAAGCAATAGCTTTATAATAGTCTTTTCCATAAATGACTTAACAAAAATGAGACAAACCCTTTCAATCGTGATCGTGGTCAAAAAACTAAAATACTTTCGACACGTTTTCTATTCTTTAGGTTGTGGACTATTAAGTCAAATGCCAATCTATGAGGTAGAAACAGAGGCACAAAAAATAGACCTCGAGCGTAGGTAGCCTAATTTTTTTGTGTTTCCCAAATAGATTTATCAAGTTTAAATCGCCGACAAGAGACGTAACAAATTGATAAGGCAGAAGAAAAGGCATGAAACAACCGACCGATTGATACTCTCAACAACGTTTCTCTCGCCGCGGTATCTGGTTCATAAATTTTCGCTTGGTTTTCATCCTTTGACAAGAGTATTACGTACTCGTGGCCTGGTCAAAAAATATCTCAACTTTTAAATGTTCCGCCTCGAAATTTGGTGGACAATGCCATATGCGGAGTCAGCACCCCCAAAAAAATAAAAAACGAAATGAAAAACATTGGCCTTCCGTGTAAAATTACATACTTGCTGTATTTTTTTATAACTAATAATAATAATAATGTGTGTATTTATAAAAAAAAAAAATACAAATTTTACTGAACCGGTGCCACAAAGCCAAAAAGGCGCGTTGGGATCACCACACAATTTACTGTATTAGGTTATTTACTAGTTCGTCACACTAACAATATTTTTTTGAACTGTACCTGTGAGTAGACTTGCAATATAGTTCTTAATGATAGACAAGGTAATATTTTCATTGTATCCGGCCCTGATCATTTCATTGTAGTATAAGTAGTAAAATGGTTTTACACAGTCCCAGGCCACGGTGTGGGCCCATAGGACAGTGGACCTCCTGATTATAGTGGATTCCGAACCACTTGGGAAACACAGTGAAGTCACACGATTAGTTCGGAGGTGACCAGGACAAGTCCAACCATGTTTCCCTACCGGCACTGTGCACACGACCAAGTTATCTGCATTTTTGAACCTGCTCTGGTCCGCTGGATTCAACTTGGTATGGCGGCCGGCTTTCATTGTAGTAACTCAGACCTCTATAGTTGACAAAATTTCTGCTGTATGTTAATTTGTAATTAGGAACTGTATACTGTATACTAATTGAAATCTTACACTAAAACTAGGCTTTTGTCAAATCATTAGGAAACACTACCCGTATGTTAACACTTTACCTTCAAATTTTTTTTTACTGTAGAAAAATATTGTTACAGTTTTGCCTTGTTTACTTACGGTATAAGGTACATTCTATTGAGTAATCTGAATATTCCACAAAAGGTCTAATATAAACTGACTGCCAATTATCATGCGTATCACCGGGAAATTAAAATAATTGTACCGAACAGCAATACAATAGATTAGAAATCATGAGATGTCCCTATGTCAAAGAGAAGACTTAATAACCTGCCTTATAAACAAGAATAAAAAATAGTACCGATAATTTTTGAACAGACTTGTTGGTCGCATTGGTCCAGTGTCGTACAAGTAGCCTCTCCTGTTCGGCTTTTATGAAAAGACTGTATTACAAAGCGGCAAACATGCTAATATGCATAAGGCCGTGGGCAGACTGACGTGGGCGGCTAGTTGATGCACCTTACTGCCTACAGGTTGACCCGTGCGGCGCATCAGTCCATTTCTGTCTTCAGGTATTGTTGTAGGTACAGACTGATTGTTTGCATTTACATCATCACTTCTAATTGTCCATTTTGCAATAATTATGTGCCTGGTATGTCTTTGTTTGCTCCAAGCTAGAGAATGAGATGTTTTTTTCATTCTTTTCCGGCGGCTCGTCGGTGGTTAAACAAATGTAAAAAAAATTCCCATCTTCCCTTTTCTACCAACACAGTGAATGTACCTCATATAAAGCTCTCTCTTACACTCAACTAGGAAGACCCCTGCTTTACGTGTCCTCCGAAGCATGGCCTTTCGGATGAAAGTCGGAGTCGGTACCACGACTGTACTCTGTAGTTGAGTGTAAGAGAGGTCTTTATAGCCGTGCCCATACAATAGTATTGTACGATACTATAGTAGAACTGTTTGTAAAATTTCATTTTCCCGTTTTTTTCCCTTCTGTAACGAAGAAAGAGAAGAGAGAAAAAATAATGAAGGGGATGAAGGTTTCATTGTCTTGCCATTAAAAAAAGATGGAACTTGAGCTTGTCAACGAGAAAACCCTGCTGGTTAATTTAAAAGTAACCTTAACAAGCTATTGCTGTAACTCATCTAATATTTATTTACAACTTAAATTGCATGACAGCGACTTTTTTTTGCAAATAGGTGCGTATTCTCTTCTAATTCTGCTCCTGAAAGTTTGCACAACAGTTAGCAGATTTCCTCAACCCCCGTGAAATGTGAGTCTTTTCGTTTGCAATGAATAAGAAAGGTTTTTTATTATAGTACAAGTATCTCCCATTTTTGTTTCTAGTTCTCAGTTTCTCAGACCACAAGCTTTATACTCTACCTGCTCATCTAAGCTCTACTGATGTCTGAAATTTAAGTTTTGCTTTAAAAGTATGTAAAGCTTCCTTGTTTGTTCAGCCAACATGCACATTGCACAACAGCTAACACATTTGCTCAGTCCCTGTGAGAAGTGAGTTTGTTTGCAAATTTTCGTTGAAAAATGGCTCCGAGTATTGTTTTGCTTTTGAAATTTCATTTCAGAAGTGCAATTTTTCCCATTTTGTCATTTCCGTTTAACTTTGGCTCCTACGTCCGCACACAATAATTATGTACCTTGTAAGTAAGCTTGTAAGTAGCTGTAAGTATGTAAGCGGATTTATTAATTTTAATTTCAGAATTGCCCATTTGTAATTTCCCTTTGACTTTGTGGCTCCTAGTTCTATGCCCGCAGGCAATAACTATGTACCTTATTAGCCTAACAATATATTTTTTCTACTTTCAGGTAAGCTGATTTTGGCAGTTAATAATCAGGTGTCATAATACAAGCTAATCATTAGGTAAGTTATATCTTGAAGCCTTGCTCGCAAATGCCGAAAAGATGCATTGTGTCGGCCAGTCCCATTATAGCTGCGTAACCTAGTTCTGCACGGAATAATACTGTCTCGGGAAAAATGAGCCGGAAGGCGTTTGTGAGACCGTCTATTTTTCTTGGCCGCCTGTACAATGGTGTTCTTTTGATTAACAAACACTGTTAGTTCAGTTAGTTTCGAGTAAATTTGTTATGCAATAACTTTCATCAATGCGAGGTAATGGTTGACTAGATTTTTTTTCTAAAGACCTTTATAATGTGTAGAGTACGTAGTCATGTTTGTAGTATACCGTCCATTCTAGGATGTAGTTTGACGTGTTATCTATGAGCACATCCTCTGCTACTCTGTATGGTCTCTACGTATCTAGAAATGAAGGTTATTGTATTCTGGCTCTAAGGATTTTGCCCGGCTGAGATCCACCCAAATGGATCCAAGAGGATGCTGTGGCGTCCAAGATTCAAATATCGTTAATAATGCTTGTTAAGTATAATGTTATTACTAGTTCGGATTGTTTCTGTTTTAATGGGTGGTTCTTCCCACATGTAACTACTAGAGGTGAATGGGACAATCACTCGAAGGATATTTATTTAACTTGTCACAATCAATCAATTGGCCGTAGTATAGGGGGGGGGGGGGCGTCAGGGCGTTAGAATCTCCCCTCCCGAAATTTTTGTTGCTTCACCTAACGTTGTGTATCAAGAAAACACTTTTACTAATAAGTTTATTAACAGTTTTTATTAATAAGTTTCCGTACTATGAAAAACGTAAAATTTTTTTACTGTCACAATGCGTAAGCGCCCACTATTTTGGGCTAATTTTTTCAAAAAATTTCCACCGGAGCAGACCCCCGCACCCTCGCCGCCTCTGTTAGCAGTTTTGTTAATAAAAGTCTTTTAGTTTTGTACATCTAATGTTTTTGCTGTAGAAATGCGTAAAACCCCGTATGCTACCACTCCCCCCCCCCCCCCCCCCGCCCCAGAGAATTCCCATCCTGCGGCTGTGAGTCCAATCGGCACATCATATTTTTTTACCAATAATCAGAATACGCCGTGCAGGCCACGACGGGTTACGTTGTTGTTTGGAATAAGATATCCTTGATGGCAACGAATGCCCCACATCTTCTATACAGAACTCTAGCAAATACTCGAATGAAATACGGATAATGTAACCATAGTTCTTAAAAAGACGATGGTGTTTTACCTGGCCCATACAGTGTGGCTATAAAATGGTGATCCAGGCCCCAATCCGGTGATGATCTAGCCTTACTTGGCCACTTTCACATATTGAACTAAAATGATGCTAACTAAAAGGGCATAAGTCAGAGTGAGGAATATCAGGGACGTTGTGACCTTTTACGTAATGCACATAGGGATAACTATTAATATGCCATAATTCTCACTTAATCAACAACCACTTTCATTCCCGTGCGTCTTAGTGTTTATGATTTATATTAAAAATACGAATAGTTCATTATTACAATAGATTAAAAAATATTTATATATAGTGTATTAAGGTTCCTTGAGACTTTTCAATACTAAATTTAGTAGTGGCATCCTTCCGATCATTGTTAACTTCCATCGTTACGGCAGAGATTTTCAACAAAGACCGGAATCCTAGGGCAGGGCTGCCACCATTTGTCAGAATATGAAAAACCATAGCGGTTTCCTTCGAATTCTACTAGCCGTAGCTTTTCATACGATGGTGACAGTTACCTTTAAGACGACTCCGACCTACTGCCTTTGCATTTGAATCAGACTGACAAATTTATCGGCTATCTTCTGTCTTTGGCCTTTGCTAAGTAAATTCCTTTGACCCAATTACTGCTGACACTAATTCCGATTGTTGCTGACCACGTATGTGATGTCCATCTTATTGATCCCATCCACTTTGTCTTGTTCTCCCCCACAGCACTGCACTGATTCACTCTAGCGCATAATCTTGTATGTAATGCATAGTATTACCACCGGTGAATGTCTCCAGGCGGACAGACAATTGGCTTTGAGGCTCCATCAGAGGCGTGATCAACATCTTGGATAACATCACTTTGACAACATGGTCTGGATCTTTGGTTTTCATGTAATTACAATGGTTTTCAACAGTCAACTACTGAATCCGTGCTCGTGATGCCCAATTGTCCATTTAAATGGCGACGATGGTGACTGTCAGACGGACATCCTGCATATGAATTTGTACACCAGCGGTTGTAAGCCTAGCATTGTACCACGCAATCTGTAAATGCCTTGACAAAACATATGCGGACTATATTATACAAGTAGAGCTTACTGAAAAGCTCCATTTTTCAAGCTTGAATAGCACGAGTAGAAGAAACCGATATTATACTACACGCAGCTGGGGAAAATGCAAAACCCTTTTGAAACGTCTGTTCGTCAAAGTATATGAGAGCTTCTTGGAGAGACAATAGCGTGGAAATAGACAGTTTTTCCCAATTGTTTGAACGGAAAAGTGTGATATCGCGGAGTAGCCGACTTTTCCGACTATGTTTGTCTTGGGCTCGGTTTTGAGTACATTCGGGAAATGCGATGGGATTGAAGTGAGTTGACGGTAAACATCGACTATTATTCGCTTTCTCCTTCACTTAATGACTTTTGTTGCTGGAAAAGGGTTGCAGATTAGTCATTTTTTGTCAGTAGTGTGAGAAATTTTTGTGATTTCTTCTTGGGGCTTCTAGTGTAGTGTTCTCAGCCAGTTCTGAAAGGTTCTTGGCAAGAGTGGATCCAGCGGAAAATTTAGGGGGGGGGGGTCATAAGTCTTATGGTTCTTGGTTCAAACCTTATTCGTTTTATGGATTTTCTGGCGATGTTCTATTTCATCGATTTGATTTTTCCTAATATTGTTGTACCTATGTTAGGTACACATCTAGTAATACTGCTATGATTATAATTTTGGATCAACTGAGTATGAAAGTAAGAAAGAAAATTTTCTTTCGGCGCTTTTTTGCCTTTATGCAAAAAAGTTAAGGTCGCATACTTGTTCAGTTAGGTGTAGCTGTGCTAACCTGTCTAACAATTTGAATCTTGGCGTTGAGCATAGGGTATCTGGTCTAAGCTGAATGAGGTGGAATCCGTAGGATAGTGGTGAAGACATAGATCGTGGGTTCTAACCCATCTAAGTCCACAGGCTCCAGGTTTTCCTTGATGCCCTGTTTCGGATATAATGTCATGACCTCTTAAAGAGGTTTCCTCTTCAACAAAAGCCAATTTAGTGTTAAATTTTATAATTGTGTACCATTACCGTAACGTAGTTAATTACCTAATTTACGTTCTATACAATTGCCGAACTCCGTCATGTGAAATTTATAGGTCTTTCATTAATTCCTTTTGGTTTCAAAAACATCATAAACTTTTTGTATTACATTCCCAATGATCCTATTCTCGTCAATTTAAATACGAACTCTCAATCTACACTTCCTCCCTGGACCACTGCCAACTAAACTATGTTATCAAAGAAGAAATAAATTTGTTGTCGGTGCATTTTTAAAGAACCTCTTGCCACTAGAACCCTTCGTGGTGACAATGAAAGAATTACAGCAAGCCATCCACATTTTTTTCTTTCTTTTCAAGTTTTATTTCTGTTAGAGTAATCTATTTTGAAAATGTGATCAAACAAGACCCGGAGGTCCCTCCACCTCTCTATACCCTGCTCCAATTTCGAGAACCAAAACAAACAACCCTCCCTCCGTCTCGAGTGGGTTCTCAACAGTAGCACCTATGTTTAGCTTTTGGTTCAAGCAGTATTTTTTATAAGAGAGCTCAGTCATCACGCAAACGACATCGCTATTGACAGGGGGTCCTCTCTACCTAAGCGTTCCCTAATTTTACAGCTGTTTGGAAGTTAAATGAGCTTCCATATTTTGGGGCGTCATCGGTCGGGTTTCTTTACTTTTCTGTCCCTTTTATACCTGCCTGGACTATTGTCCGATTCAATCAATTTGGACGGGAATTTAATTTGACTGATTTCTGTCCCATTTTCATAGCTTTGCTAACGAGCGAGTAGCTTTTGGTGACTAACGATGGGCCGTTGTCTGCTGGAGTAATTCGATTAGATTGGTCTGGGTCTGTTCAACAGAGATTAGTTTATCTGGAAGATATTCAACGGGCCCGCCTGTTGAAATCTAAATAATGTTATTACATTAAAGCCCTGTCTATACCGTCAATTCATACAATGTATGCGATGTAGACTGAGTACATCATTGCCATGGACGGATAACTGGGGTAGCTGCCCCCCCCCCCCAAATTTGGTAAATCTATTGTAAGTTAATTTATTACGCTCCGATTTAATCGGTACTACATATGTTTTTCTTATTTTGACCCACAACTACCCCCTCCCCCCCCCCCCTCCAAAATGGGCTGTGAAAATGAAATGAAAAAGCGACTTTATTGCAAACAAAAGGCGAACAATAAGACTGTAAAGTCTTGTTTTCATGCTAACCTGTGCTCATATTTAAGTTTTTTGCATTGTATCTATAAGAAAAAAACGCCAATTCACAAAGCACATTATGCCTTCACCAGTATTTCTTGCTTTTTTCTTTCTTATAAAAGGGTTAAATCGCGTACTAATAATTTAATGAATGTATCCGATTAACCCCTTTAATCGCCTCACTAAGTCACCTAATAGGTACTTGTGTCGAGTTACGACGCGTCTCCGACCGCAAGGTGTGCATAGGCCCGCACAAGTACAAGCACGCTACCACCTTGCCATTGAAATACTAGCAAGACGTTTGTATAGTCAGTTCACCTATTTTACGGTCGCAGGATGCGCCCTTGATGCACGCTCTAAACAACCACATTACGTCCATTGCATTACAACCACGCTGCTTCCAGGGGTCGTCTTCTAACGGACCCAGACAAAGGCTGAGCGGTTGTAAACCCCTACAAGTAGTGGGGGTTAACTAATAATATAGTTCTTTAGAGCGTGCAACAGCCAAGAAGGGCGCATCTTCTGACTATAAAATAGATGAACGGACTATATGAAGACAGGACTGTACGATATTTGAAGCTTTTGATCTTGCAGTCATCTTTAAGTTTGCATGTCTCCAAATTTCCGTTATCCCTATCCTACTTGAGCTTAAGCAGAAAGCTTATGGGCCGCTTTCAAAGCGACCGCTCTCTGAAGCTAACAAGTTTAGAGTGGTTTCCCTAGAAACCATTTAAGTGCATATCGTCATTGAAGGAAATTAGCCTTGATATTTGCCAGCGAAGCCTATACAAACTCAGGCACTTGCTGGAAGGCGTAAAGGGTTCAGCCTAGTACCAAATCACATTGCAAACTGGTTAACTAAACACACTGAGCTATTCTAACAACACTGCCTTTCGAAACTGAATAGATATTGCTTCATTGTCTTCTGTTATTACCTTACGTCTTCTGCTACTAATGTTTTAGTGCGAGTTCACCATAACATACTCTTCAGTTTTTTAGTTATTTATTTCGCTATTGAGCTATTCTGGAACTACTGGAACTGAATCAAATGATGTTATATTTCTGTCAATATATAAAATATTAAGAGGGCTTGTTCATATTCTGTAGCTTTTCAGTTGTTTTCTACGGCTCCATGCTGCTACTCGACTAACAATATACTAGAACTAGAGACTGAGACTAGAGTGTATTATTAAAGAACAAAGAACTTCTTAAATTAGTTCAGTAATTTACGGTATGCTCAGGACTAAGCCTGATGATGGAAGTAGCACCCACTCCCGAAACGTCGCCCCCTTTCCCTGAAAACGAGCCCGCCTTAATAGTTCGATGCCTGTGAGGCTCTAATGACTACTAATACAACAAGTCAAAGTATAATCCATTGTTAAATGCGCAGCTTTCGTCTGCACTTTACACCCTCACTTCAAATGCACTGATTCGGGTGACACTTATTGTGACTCTGAGAGTGAAACAGTTAAATTAGAGATTTATAACCACAGTATTACGACGTCAGTTTCCAGTCCAACCTTTTAGGTTGTGCTTGTACCGTAGATATGTTACCCTTTTCAAGGAAAATTGCATGATCATATCTTATCTGTTTTGTAATCATATTACGTATAATCAAGAGTTATATATCTCTCTCTGTAAATAAACACATCTCTGATAGATATCAAAATTATGTGTGCACAGACGTGACAACCCAGTTTTGTCGGTAGCAAACATTAACTTTTTTATACATTCTAAATTTCTTTAATTCTAATTTGTTTTATCGTCGAATTTCCATGTATCGTAACTGTAGCATTGTGGCATGTAGCAACAGAAAGCTAAAATTTATTTAAACTAGGGACATCAGATTTTTATATAGTAAAAAAACCTCGGCAAAAACGACAGGAGCGACCCATTCGGTGGAACGCGGTAAAATTGCATAATAATTTATTCATGAACATACACACGGTGGTACGCCCCCCCCCCTCCCCGTTACCTAACGACCAATCTTCAGCCCCCCTCCCCCTTATCCACATTTTTACCACTTGTCACCGGATTATTTAGAATTTAACAATGCTAGTTTTGTTTTCCTTATTACTATTGTACTAGTACAATAAAAACTAATTGGCCGCTTCTTTGTTGAATTATTTAAATATGTGTTGTCCGTTCCTGGTAACAATATTTTATTTTTATTTTTTCCCTTTCATTTCTTTCATGCATTTAACCACAGAATAATTTTGCACAAAGTAGTAACCAGGGATGCATTTAACTTGATGTTTTATGCTTATGTACTATAGCTATATGCATAGTTATGAATACTAACTTCAATGTATTATATTTATTTTTCTTCTTCTTCTTCTTCTTCTTCTTCAGCCAACGCCCGTCCTTGGCTGGTAGGCCATTTGACGCCGTGCCGCGTAATAGAGCTGGGCCAACCCCTCCTGTGTCTCAGTTTATTTGTTAAATATGAACTTTCTTCCATTTTGTCCTATGTGACGAATTGGCCTGGTTAACGGACTTCTATAGGCTTTTGTGCCGAATCCAAAGTGGGATTGCAAAGAGCCTGTCAAACTAACACTCGCATGGATCTGATGGACATTGGCCAAATAGCTTATGTTTAGTAGTTGCCTATGAGTCCATCACATTGTCTTCTTACAATCCATCTTCGCTGTACAGCCAGGCTGTCGCCAACTCCTAGTATGCCCAAGAAATTAGGGAAGGTCGTATGTAATAGTCAATAGTCTTGCCATGATTCGGAATAAAAGTCTCCAAGGTTCTTACCGATCATGATCAGGCTATGCGCTAGGCTACTGTGAAAGTGGGGAATGGAAATACTGTACATTGGGCAAATGATCTGTCCACAGTGATTTATGAGGTCATTTCCACCAATGATATCCCACACAAAAGAATCACGGCTACCATGTTTTCTTCATTAGAATATCGAGCGCGGGAATGTACCCATAACTGTTACCTTATGCTCCCAAAGGCCCAGTTCCCATGTCATCTTAATAAGGCTGCGCCATCTTTCTTGGAAAAACACGAGCCCCATTGCTCATTCATTGAGTTTTGTCAGTTCTTCTTCAAAAAGGCAATTTTTATTTTCAAATTTCGTTTTTAATTTTATACGCAACGCTTTGCACATTTTTTTCTACCGAAAAAATAACTAGATTTAGACAAATTATTTATAATTCTTAATATACTGTATTTCAAAATTAAAACTTGTTCATTTTAATGTTTATTTCAAGGGCGATATGTGTTTATATTTGCTACGGCAGCGTCGCGTCAGTTCAGTTCTTCAGTGTTGCCAACATCACAATTTAAGAAAATTCTGAAATTTACTGTTCATTTATTTATCCCGTGACACGGTAGGTACATTAACCCCCGTATAATAATAATACCAAATTGCCATGGTCGGGCCGCAGGAGCCTGAGATTGCTTGATGCGGTATGAATTAATAATATTGCTTATAATAAACCAGCCAATTATAATCAATTGTCTAGAAAAACGCAGACGGTATTTGCCCCTTGGTTGATAATATCTCCAATATGTAATACGTGCTTCTTCAGTGACACATATAATTAAATCCCATTACCTATCTTATCGCGTAATAAATGAACATGCAGCGAGTCATTACCCTGGATAAATAACTGTGTGTAGTTAACTTCTCTTTTGCCGTTTTCCGCAGTAATATATCGCCTTTGGGGCGTAAAATAGTACAATACGAAATCATTAACAACAATGTATTATATTCAAAATTGGATTTAGAGCCCGGCTTTATCCCACGGTCAGGTTTTAATTGTGTGGTTTTATGTATGTAGTAATAATGTAATTGTAAAGTTTTGTTCTGGGGGTTTTGTAACTAATTGTGGTTTATTAATATTTGAAGCTGTTACTGGGTTACTCTAATCTAGGTAAGTCGAATATGTTATGAACGTTTAGATTCTATGACCATTGTAAGAGGCTATATATATTTTATTCATATCTACTCTAAAAAGACGCGGAAATCAAGGAAACCCTCAGAATGACGTGAATTATATTTACATCAATTTTAAGACATGCCCGAAAATGTTTCATGATTTCGTATCAGAAATTGAAATTGTAGAATTACAGCTCAATGACTCTCTATATTAATCATGGTGAGGGGTTTCTGTTAAATTTCTCACAATTTGCTCCGGACATTTTCACTGATAAAAATTATGTTTCTATATTTACAAAAGTGTTAAGCAGGATTTAAAAAATAAAAGTCACAGCTATCGATATTAGCCTTCAGGGTTAGGTATCGTTTAGAGAGTCTGCGGTTAGCAGGATGACTGCAAGAAAGTGTCATTGACATTAAAAATTCATTCATATCTCGTAGAAATGAAAATTTCTTTAGGTCCGAACCGACGACTGATACTTATCGTTTAAGTGACGCTTATCTTGTTATTATTTTTGTTGTTATTATTAAATCGGATGACGTAGTTAGCCTATGTGAACCGATTCAATAATTATAATAATAATAATCCCCAATTTCCTAACGCAAATTCCCGATAAGGACCCGTTCTTTAACAAAACAAAAAAAAACGAGATAAGCTTCACTTAAAAGAAAAGTATCAGTCGTTGGATCATTGATTTTAGTACAACTTAGGGGTTAGATCGTTCATTTGCGAGACACTTAGTGTTGTAGTACCATGAATATAACCATCATAATGGTTGTGTTCTCTGTAAAACAATCGACTCATTTTACAGTCAATTCCACTTTCTCCTAACCATGACTCTTGTTGTATATGAAGATCACCATTTGGCCAAGTTCTTCCTTATGCATATTAATAGGCTGCCGATGGAATTGGCGGTGGTTTCTTCTACTCCCAAATAGTACTACGACTACATATTAAAATATTAATTTATAATACGATTTGAAGATGTTACAGTAGAAGTTATTTATTTTTTTGGTGGGTTTTCTTTTAAAAAAATGTTAATCGCATACAAAAAATTTAATGGATGTATCCGATTGACCTCTTCAGTCGCCTCTGTAGGTTAGTACCCGTGTTGAGTTACGACACGTCTCCGATCGCATGATGTGTAGGGACTCACAAAAGTACAAGCACGCTACCACCTTGCCATGGAAATAGTTAAACATAGAAATTTCCGCCATGCAGGGGCCACCTAGCCTTAACCTTCGCCGGTCAGAGAAAAAGCGGCTACCGGTCATTTTCCTGACCCAAGTCCCAAATACAGCAGTGGTCTTCAGGGTGTGACACCCTCAAGGGGTTACCCTGCCTTGGCGTTTTCATTAGGCTTAAACTAAAATTAAATTAACCAATTTATTCATCCTGGTCATGATGGGACCTATGCCTATCCTTTTTTACCAGCTGGCAGAACCATTCATTACATACCGCCATAATTTCATAATAAGCAACCTCTACAGTAACTATGACATAATTGTTTACATATGAACAAATAGGTGACATTTATAGCCGCCATATTTGCAACAAAGTTTTATCTCCCCGTTCTATCATTTGTTAGCCTGGCGAAATTTGCAACATCCATAACTTTTGAAACTTTCTTACTGGATAACAAAACGAGTACCTCCATACAAATGACCCAGTGGGTTGACTAGCGACAGACTTTCAAGCTATGGGTCACGAATTGTCAAACAGGCTTGGTGACTCAGTCGCCTGTGTACCTCGTAAGGTATGACTGTAAAATTTTAACAATCTTGTTTTGATTTGTCTCTCTTCTTTCCCTTCCTTATGTTGATGTTTACTGCCTGGTTTATTGAAGGTGGTCTTTTTATTTCATCAGATTGTCCTACATTTAGGACAGCTTAGTGTGAATGAGGTGGGTGGCTCGAAGAATTATGGAAAAGGGCTTACGAAACTTCGAGAAAGACTTTTGATGTGAGGTCTGTTTCTATGCTATGCGGCTTTTTCTAGCTGTCATATTCTACAGTCACAATCTAACGATGGGTTTACTTCTTTTTCTTTTATTGCCTATTCTATCGAAGACAGACAGGTTCAAACAGTGATACGGACCGTCTTAACCTGTTAATCGGCTTCGCTTTGGTAAAGCATACCGAAGGAAAATAGGAAAATAATTGCTGACTCCATCCATGTCCCCAAGCATTAAATTCTCGAGCACCGTCACGCCTGCTTCAGCAATTGATACTCGAGCAATTACTAAAGCCATTAATGCACGTATTTGAAGTCAGGGTAGTGGAAAACCATGGACGCCTCGTCATTAGACGGTCTACTGCCCTACCGCAAATAATCTTATAGGCATGCGGTGCTGGAGCCCCCATGTGTGAAAACTATCACGATATTCCAC
This sequence comes from Psococerastis gibbosa, assembly GCA_963971405.1. Taxonomy (NCBI): domain Eukaryota; kingdom Metazoa; phylum Arthropoda; class Insecta; order Psocodea; family Psocidae; genus Psococerastis; species Psococerastis gibbosa. The sequence continues at coordinate 21,614,243 of OZ020485.1, forward strand.
ACGATAGCCTCAGTTTAGGCGCTGCCAGCCATTTCATTTCCACTGGATAACTAATATAGTACGCAGAACTTATTGTTTTTTCTTCTATCTTTAGGTAATCTTTTGGGCGTGTTACTGGCCACAACATCCCAAATAGAGCAGTGGTCATTAGAGAGTATCCTTAACCTGTGCTCAGGCCTAGACCCTGGGCTATCGTGTCACGGCTTTTTTTGTAGGAAACCTTAATTTTGTTGAAATAACTCACAATATGTATAGTATAATATTTTGCATTTTAATACTAGAATTTGTGGTGGCCCATGCATGCTGCATCCAAATTTGCCACCCCTGAATTTAGTAAATACTGATAATAGGGGTTCGTTTGAGCGGGACAGAGCACATCAAAGTCTATAAGATAGCGTGGCGGGAAGCTGTGCCAGAAGCTATATCGGGCCCGTTCGGAAATAACTAATAATAATGACAGAATCTCATGTTGAGCAAGTCAATACGTTGACGTGTTAACCCGGCTGCTAGACTGCGGGGAGACTGCTGTTGTCAGGGATGGCCAAAAATTTTGAAACAACAAAATAAGCCTAATTACCTATATGTAACAGTTTTGCGCGGCTTACTTAAAGTGACAAAACAGATACATAGTATAGAGATATACAGTATTTCCTTTTTGAGAGTATATTTACGCTCATTGAATCCCATGTTCCTAAACCTCAATAAATAAATAAATAATGGCTTGTTTTTGGCTGTGACCACCGTAGCGGAGTATGCCCCTTTCTTACACTCAACTAGGGGTCAGCAAGAAACAAAGTAGTACAATTTAAAGTACGATTTAAAGCGGGTGCCCCGTATGCCCATGCTTGCAACTTATAGCAGGCCATAATATTAATTAATATATTATTATATTATATAATAATTCGAGCTGTAAGCCAACCAGTCACTTTACTCAAACGAACATTCCATTTCCTACTAAACCTTTCAGCCCGGTGTTTGTTAGTCTAAAGAACCATCAAGTCATCAACCGAAAGAACCTGCGGAGTGAAGGAAGCATTTTCTTTTTTTTTTTTTCTTTTTTTTTTCCTTGATCACATCATTCGGCCATGATCAGGTTTTGATGTATATGGCTATGGAGTTAATTTATTTATTTTATTTATATTAGTTTGGTGTATGCTAGACGGATATGGAACAAGTTCGTATGAAATTGTGGAGTTAATGGAATAACTCATAACTGCTTAAAATCTGTTGATAATTGAAAGGTGATGTAATAAGTGGTATTAAACTGTCAAAAAAAATTTCTCGATGGGTGGCAAAATTGGGGCACTCCAAAATTAAGTGTTGGAAGTCGCCGTAATCCCCTCCGCAGTGAGTGCATGAGGGGTTTGAACTTAGCCGTAATGGTTGGTAAAGATAACTCGGGCTTAGTCCGTGGTTGGACCTGAGCCGGCAAATAGTGGAAGCATAGGACAAAACTGTTCTTTTTTATATTGTATATTGTTTTTGTATAGAGATGGAAAATAAGAAACAAGTATGGTGACCGTACCAACTTAGTGTTCGCCTTTAAATTATTTAACAAGATGTCTGATTACATTAAAAATCAACAGTGTATATAAGTCAAGTCAAAAAATTGGTTTAAAAAAAAAAAAAAAAAAAAAAAAAAAAAAAAAAAAAAAAGGCTCCAAGTCGTATAGCAACTTATAGCTCTCTTTTAGTCTACTACTTTTACTATTAAATTTAGTCTATTTAGTCTCATAAAATATTCCTACTTACCGGAATTCTATGTATTTATTAGAGTCAAACCCGTCACATACGGGATCTCTAAAATAGTTATGGTATGTATTTGTTTGGGCCCAGGGATGTTGCATCTGGAGGTACCTGCGCCGATATCCTTTTTGTAACTCATTATTTTTTCAAAATATTTCCCTCACTTGGTGGAGTAACCAGTGAGGAGAAAATAAATAATAATAATAATAAATAAAATTATTCATTCATTTATTCACAGCATTTCTCACATGCAGCAGAATATAACTGATATTTAATAATGCCAGAACGGCATTTCAGTTTTATCGTTTTTTATATCATCCGCCATTTTTGGTGTAGTTTGACAGCTATCGTACCAATGGTAATGTGTAGAGTAATAAAATTAAACAAATTTGCACAATTTCCACAAAAATATATATATTATTAAAAGTTAAAAATTAGTTACAGCTGTTTCGGTGTTACACCATCATCAGACTCTTACCAATGGTAAAGTAGCGTTGATAAAATGAAGGCGGAGATGAATTTGTAGCACAAGTCAGCGGTGAGATGAAGATGCGGCTGCGGGTCATTTGCATTGGGACGGGGTTAATTAAATGTTGTTTATTCCAATAGCCGTTTGCCGTTCCCACTATGGATTGGTTTGCCGCGGGGGCTTCTTCTCGCTATGACTTCCGGTCTGCAAACTTTCATTGAGTTATTATAATGATTATGTTGTACTGTATGTTAGAAAATATTAAATAGAATTTTTGCTTTCCTATTTATACGTACTATACCAGTAAATATTTATTCTATGTACTATACCCGACCAAGATAAGATGGCAATTGGAACACTTATAAAAATCGAATAAATTTGGTGGTCCACTTATGCAAGTTTTCGAATAAGCAAAGTGTTCCAAGTGCCATCCTATCTTGGTCGGGTAGTAGTTTATAAGGATAGTTTTGTGATGGGCACAAAGAAATGGGTTTTACGAAATGTCTGTTTGCCTGTTTGTTGGTCGATTTGTGGCCAAACTACTCTGTGGATGTTGATGTAATTGGACTTGTATTCTCACAAAAATCATGTCTCGGGATATTTGTTTTATTTTGGGCTAACACAATCTTGAGGTGTTTTACTCATCAAAAACTAAAAAAAAGGCTTAACATGTAAAAAAAACAAAAACAAAAAAAACATACGGCTCCAACTACTAGTATTTTCTTTCAATTCATATATGTTGCAGTCATTATTTATATGTAAACAAAGCCCTATACGTAGGTTGACCCCAGATTAGTTCTGGAGGCAAAAAAGAAAAAAGATTTGAAAATTGTCGATCTTGAAAAAGGTACAAGCTTGAATCTTGATCTTGGTGTCTGATTTTAGATAACTTAATTAATTCAAAAATGTTTTCGGACTTCTTTCCATCAGGTCAGTAGTTACAGTGACAACTGCAGAAAAACGGAAAATGGCGCTTTTTCCAAAATGGTGGCACGAGGGGCATAGATACTAGGTGGCCAAATTGAAAATCACAAATTTTTGAGACTCCCGAATGACTTTCCACCGTAAAACTACCTAATGCTCGCACTAATTCACTATTCACTGAATGTTTTTATGACCCGATTCAAATTTTGAACCAGCAAGTTTATGACACGAAATCCAATTTGTACTGTATTTTGTACAATTGCATTTTGTGAATCCAATGACTAGTCTAATGACTGGTTATTTATTACACAGTAATTAATCTTCTCACCTCTTTAAAATGCAATTCTGGTAGCATTATTTTCAGATTAATTATTATCAAAGTACTTTTTGATGATGCTTTCTGTTTCACAGTAATGACCATTACAATACAATATTAACATTTTTTATCTGCATCGAGGTACGTTTTTTAGGTAACATGATGCGTATATAAAGTATAAGCTACTCGTAGCTTGCATCTGAAATACTATTAACTGGTTTTTACGCATTTACGTTCGCTTGCTTGTATTATATTGTAGGACTGTCAGAAATGGTGATTTTACTAGCGCATTACTATTATTATCATTTATTATATTATATTGATTTTACATGGGAGGTTAGAGTGGGTATTATAATGGCATATCATATGAAATTAAAATTATATTTTTCAGTGCTGCTCCGCTGTTTGGAGATCGCTCGATAAGCAAAGGCTTGAGTGTGATAAGTAATTGTACGGAAAAATTGTCCGGATAGGGAAAAAATTGAACTGGTGAAGTGCTATAAGAAAGAACCGGTCCGAGTTTACTCGAACATGCTTTCCAATTTATCAACATTAGTAGATAGAGAAAATGAGTAATTTCATAATAAATAATTCTCCTATGGTTAGATTTCCGATATCTCGGGGGCTCGGGGGGGGGGGGGCATTGTCCACCTGACGTCACTGGAGGTGAGATAAATTCTAGATAGATCAGACCAACACATTATCACACAGCAATAAATGGCAGGACACGCAATGCATTTGAGCGCGAATTTTCTATCATTTTTTCAAAAAATAATTTTTTTGCACAAAACCAAATAGTTTTTTGGGAAAGCAACCTGTCCGGTTCCGTTACTCAATTTTAAACCTAAAATATGCCTGAAGGTAGACATCATCGATAGAAAGGTTTCGCAGAAAAATTATTTTTTAATCATTTTTCATGAAAATTGAGTTATTTTTATTTTTTTACCCCCAGAAGAAAACTATCAAGGAGCAAGCGACCCCCCGCATTTTGTCAATATTAATAACGACTACAACATATGTGAATTTAAAAGAAGTCGTTGGAGCCGTTTTGGAGAAATAATTTTTTTAGACGTTTTTTTTTGGTGTTTTTTGAGAATAAAACCCCCCAAATTGAGTTGGCCCAAAATAAAAAAAATTGTCCCGAGGTATGATTTTTGTAAACCTACATGCCAAATTTCATCAAAATCGACACTGAGTCGTTTGCCCGGAAATCGATGAACAGACAGACAGAGCGACAGACAGACATTTCGTAAAAACCACTTTTTTGGGTTCCTGGGACCTCAAAACGTGTAAATCCGTTGAAATCTCGGAATCGAAAATTTCGACCATCACAAAGCTTTCCTTATACTACGTATAAATTGGAAAGCAATAATTGATGACGTCACTATGCCAGCTGTAGTATGGTAAGTGAAATAGGCTTATGGTCTTTAAATTGCTGGTTGAACAGTATTTGTGAACTGCAGGAGCATTTTGCTGTAATAAATATTATACAATTTGCTATCCTTATAAGTTCTCTTTGCACATAAAACTTAACAATTTTATTGATAAAAAATTCTTTAATCATTGGAGTGCTTTTTTGAATTGGTGATCTACTTATGCGTGTACAAGTGATGCGCTTTATATTTGACATGCTTTCCAGGATCAAATATGATTTTCCCAATAAACTTTTTCAATGTTATTATAGTAAAAGCTTCTTATAGACTACAGTACTGTTACAAAGAGCGATCGATTTGTCCTTAATACACGCATGTCATGACTTTATAAGAAGCTTTTCTTTTTTCTCCTTATATTCAACCTATCATGCATAAGCATCAGCAGCGATATTTTATATTAAGGGAACAATCGGAACCATGATGTTGAAACAGGAAAATAAGAACCATTACCTCGGATTTCTTCCAGACGTTTTGTCAATAGCTGCGGTTGACATCATCAGTGGCACAATTAGGCTGTTATAGTGCTTCTCGGAGGCTCATTAGCCACTGATTCTGGTTGTGATAACCTTTTTAGTTACATTACAGGAATATTGCATACCATCATTTTAATTTGCAGCCTATTGCTGTGCTCAATTGTGTTCTACCATGTCTGCGATTGTGAAAAGCCTGCCGGAACGTGCAAACCCTTGCTAGTTTCCCTCTCACTATACGCTTACAAAAGTTTTCCTGATGAATGGTAGTGCCCCGCTATGCATTGGAACATGGGAGTGCCGCCTAACTGCATAATTGAGTCCAATTATTTACCGTGTTTATTGTTATACAGCAAGGGGGTACTTCCATGTTCCAATTCATCGCGGTTTACTGTTATTCCACACGAAAACATATATTTTATAAGCGTGGTGTGGGACCCTGTCTTATAGGCATTGGCAGGAGTGTGTTGCGCGGTTATTGAGTGGCTGTTAAACGGGTGGGAGGGGGGTGGGGTGATTGTTCCTACTACTAAGTCTTACCCTGTAACTTACCCTGTAATTGAAAAAAAAACGCCGTTAATGACTGGGGAAAAAAAAACTCCAAAATCTTTAAAACACTAACGGACTTATTAACTGACTTCACTGGAACGGAGAACGGGTTGGATGGATGTCCTTTAATGGAGTGGCTAGTACTTGAAATACTGTATTATGGGGGCGACGGTTTTCTAATAAACAAGGTCTATGAATAAAAATAGAAACTGCTCAAGTGCAGTTGAAGCGGACGAAGTCATAAAAAGCCGCCATGAATAACGAATGTGCGAGTACTGCTGGCGATGAAGTGGGCATAGGGTGGGGGGGGGGGGGGGTCATGTGGACCCCAACGGGCAGCACTTTCCATGCATTCGTCTCAGCTTTCGAAGGCCAGGCTGCCTCTGCAACCGCAGTGCCTGCGGCTGTACTAACTAGGTTTTCGAGTCTGGTTTTTTATGGCGCTCCAGTTTTTTTTAAATTATTTATGGACTACATTAGGGTTACGAAGCTAGCACCGGTATAGTCTAGTTGGTAGAGAACTTGACTATGAAACGGAGGGTTGTGGTTCGAGGCTCGGCACAAAAGGGAAAATTTTCCGGTAAACTCGGCTACCGGATATGTTGCCGGCCTTCCCAAAATAGAGCAACTTTCAAAAGAAAGGGCCTTCTGCGAGGCCTCAGAGGTAAACCATCAATGGTTTTTTTTTATTGTGTGTAAACTATTTCGGGTAAATCCGATTAAAAGTTTAGTGGGCTACAGCTTAAACATTAATGGTGCTTGTCGCGATTATTTTATGGATATGTACGGTGTGTAAATGGCATTTTAGTGGCATGGTTTTATCTTGTATTTTTTCAGTTACATTTGCAATAACATAATCCATACCAATTTTTATTTATTATGTGCATGTGCATGACTTAACCAAATACAGATATGGGTCACCCATATGGAAAATAAACACATTTCTTCTTTCTTTTCTGTCTATTTATAGACCTATTCTTCTTACTTCTTAAACGGATGAATTCAAAACAATGCAACCTCGCCATCGGAAATAAAGAGGTTATACAGGATATTCAATTTTTTTATTTGATCGCTGACTACTCCGCCCTTGAATGATATCCCTTGCTTGTCCATACACTTCGCGCTGTTAGCTACGACTTAAGCAATCATAAAAAGCAAAAATGATACAATAAAATATCACGATATTTTTGCTTGCACTTAACCTTTTCTAATCAGATTGGTTATGGCTTCCGGAACAATTGTCGCTTGTTATGATGCATAAATAATTTTGTTATTTTTTCTAATTCCTCCTGATGCATTTGAAAGTAATTTTTTTTTGTTAAGCCTGGTTGAACTTTGGTCACAATGCAGTTGTGAAATACGAAATAAGGTACCGATTTGCGATGCACTACCGTTCACAACGCAGTCTTCATGGTACTTAAACAAATTCCCTGCTTAATGCTGGACTCTCCCACATTACGAGACGACTCATTTGTCTTTCCCAAGGATTTCATTGCCGTAGATAAAACTATGAAAGAAAATTAGTCAATTAGCCTCCAATTATGCAAACATTACTTTATCGACTATAAAGTGTAGAAAAATTCAATATAAAGTCAATAAATCACGATTTTTATTGAATAAATCCTACGGACTCAGATTAATGACCATTAGGTAAGTACTACTTGCAATACTGCGGATGCACAGCTGTTTGAAGTATGCTGTAAATCCGTATAAAGGTGTAGCAAGGTCTAGAACATTCCCACTTGATATGCCCTGAAATAGAGGCTTGTTGTGTAGCCTCATAGAAGGAAGACATCCTAGGAAATGGTAGATAGGCTCACCTGGCAAATAAGTGAAGAGGACATTTATCGAGTCAGAGATTGGAGAATAAAGCCATTGGCCGCTGCTTGTGGCAATACAGTGCTTCTTATCGGTACATGACTGAATCTGAAAACATTTTGCACCCAATATACTGCTATGTTCGATGGCCTCAATGCCTGTGTACATGACAGAAATTGCCAGTAACCTGACAGACTTGTCACACATGCTGGTATGATGGGATTTGGTAAGTGTGTGAGGCGGTTATTGGCTTGCTGGTGAACGTCGCATCGTACAGTAGTGTTTACCGATCTGGATTATCGTATTAAAGGAAGTCCCATTCCGCCACCTATTCACTTATGTCTAATTAGAAATAATTATTCATGTGAGAGGCTGACGCCAATAATCAGGAAGTCCCCCCCCCCATTCACATCACAGCAAGATCAAACATCACAAATACTTGGTACCTATGCCCCAGCTAAACTTAGCAGAACAAGAGAGGATGATGTGAAGAGAAGAAGCATATTGGAGAATATACTAAACTATCCGCCATGCATGCGAATAAGGGCGGTTCCCATATTCGCTTGAAAAGTTCATTTGGAAGCTAGTTGTTTGCGTACTTCCACCCTATTTTATGGTGCTGAGAAATAATTAAATAATTTTTCAGCGCTCGAGTGCCTTCAATTTTAATTTCGAAGCTGTCTACTTTGATTTTTGTTCGTGTGAAAATAGATTTCGTGCAAAATGTGCGATTTTTGTCAGGAATCCTATGATGCGCACATTTTTACTCTTTTAAATTAAAAAAAATATATATCTATCTGAAACCCCTTTGAGGTCACACAAATTACATAACCACACCAACCTGTTCCCTATGATTTCCCAACACAATGTTTGGAAGTTACCACCTTGTTAGCGATAAACAATTGGTTAACAGGTGAAAGGACACGATTAATCAGAATACTGCCTACGAAGGTTACTAACCTCTTTCGGTTAGCCCACTCCCCCTTAAAGCACTTGTCAGCGGCCCCGATCACGAAGTTCTTGTCAATTCTCGATGGGAGACAATCGGGGGGCGCGGTTCGAGAGCCAGGTATATCGAAAATGGCACAGGTGGGGAGGGGCTCAATGCACGTCCGTGTGGATTTCTCTCTTCATATAAGACGGCAGGCGCACCTTTGACTCGCACCATTTCTCAAGGTACGAAACTATAGTCATTGTTTTTCTTTCCACTGCCATTGATACGTGTTAAGGTCATTGTCTCGATTTCTTCTTCATCTTCCACTACTCGTATATACTACCGATCAAGGATCTAGCTCATTGGGGGGGGGGGGGTTATGGGTTAAAATAAATAAAATATAATAATAAAATAATAATAATAAAATAATAAAATTTTAAAAAAGTCACCTTCGCACTCCGAATTATACACCAAAGCTCTCTCGCATCATCACCATTTTCACGGATTTCAAACTACAGCCGTCTCCATCGTTTAAACTCGTCTAAAGCCTCATTTGCATTGAGAAGCGTTCCTGTCCCTTTTTCATCTCGCTTTAGGCTCATGAACTATGAAATATAAACGAGCTGCGCACGCAACGCATGCGCGTCGTACTGCGGTTAAGTAAGAAAAATGTGTTTAGGAGCCTTCGGGGGGATACCTGGTCTAAACCTGAAATTAAGCTTCAAACCCCGGATTGCACGCCTAATGGTTTACTCGAGGTATTACTGATACCTGTGCAGTATATTTTACGGATTTACATATTTCGTCCTGTCATAGCTTAGGGCTGAAACGTCAATCTACATCTAGAACTAGCTATCATCTACCCATTGTCTGTGAAGCTTTTGCTTTTGTGTATCACGTTTATCTTTGTTTTATGATGAGTTGTTCTTATTTAATTGTTGTTTTTTCTGGTCTGATCAAAAAAAGTACAGTTGGTGGAGAGCTGCACTAGGAACTGGTCGGTATCATAGTGCCACTGAAGATGCCAACCGCAGAGGATGATGAAACGTTCGGAAGTACGCTTTAAAATTGACCACGGCCCATCAGCTGGGATTCTACTGCATCATTAAGTGACCAAGGCTGGACCCAGAAATATTTCTGGAGGAGGGGGGGTTCCTTGCTATTTCAGTACCTACCAATTTGTTTTACGTGGCAAGTGCATTGTACCCAGTCGTCACTGGTTTTTCTCTGGCCTCCCCCCCCCCCCTTGGGTCCGCCACTGTCATTAATTTACTCTGGCCGAGAAATCGTTTTGTATAATTATACTGTATAATCGTGTTATTTTCTAAGGAATGTTTAGGCTCGTGTAGAGCAGCCCCTTAAATAGCCAACAACTTGTGTCACCATGAAAAATACAAAACCTTTTCAGAACAGAACATCATTAATGATTTTGATCAATGCAGGGACTTAGAGATTTATAGCTGCTGGTCGATAAAGGCATAGAGCACAAAGGATTCAAGTATTAATTCAACCGAGTCACGCACCACAGATTTCAGATGTTTTGGATGTGTCCATCACTATTCACTCCATCTTATAAAAAAAAAACCTTAAGAATTCCCTTTTTCATTAATATCGTATATCAATCGATCAATATAATCATCCAATATATACAATTTGTGACACAAAAATACCGTGGACCCGGTAGGCCGTGGCCCGTGGTACGAGTAGGTCCAGATCAACTGTTGTTATTGTTACAATAGTCAATCCAAACAATAATATAGGAAGTACACTCGTAAATAAGTTAGTAGGGAGCATGGCCGCCATACCAAGGTGGATCCAGTGGACCAGAGCAGGTTCAAAGCTGCAGATAACTTGGTCGTGTGCACAGTGCCGGTAGGGAAACATGGTAGGACTTGTCCTGGTCACCTCCGAACTAATCGTGTGACTTCACTGTGTTTCCAAAGTGGTTCGGAATCGACTATAATCAGGAGGTCCACTGTCATATGGGCTGGCGTAGGACAGTCAAGTCGGGGTCGCTCTATGGGCCCAAATATGAGGCCTAAGTAATTATTAACCCGACGAACACTACTACTACTACTACTACTAGTAGGGAGCATATTTAATTGCAGTTAGGAACTATTTGAGATAGATATTCTGAATTGTTATTTCCGCCATGATTAATTTATATTGCGTTCTACTTGCGTCTGGTGTCCAATAATTCCTAATTCCCCTATTAGGACTAGGGACGGATATCCAGCCCATTTGGGGGGGGGGGGGGTTGTTGGGGGTCAAGATAGAGGAAACATATACTGTAGTATCAATTAAATAAGAGCGTAATAAATTAACTTACAATGGATTTTTTTAAATTTTGTGGGGTGGGGGGGGCACTACCCTGCCCTTAGGACATGATGTTCCTGATGTTCAGGACACAATATTCTATGATTAAGGTTAGTTAATCTCCAAGTCAACCTTACTTTGGACCGAATGAAAGTTAATAAGAAGGCCATGTCATGGGTAACCACAAAGCATTGAGGCTCATTCAATTTACATACTCAGTATGAGGGATTCTGGGCCCGTAAGTTGTTGGTACTGTCGTGCTTATTCGTTACACGACACTTGGTCATCTTATAATTCGCCTTCGCTGCAAAGCAAGTTAGTAATTGCCAATTATTATCATGCCAGTGAGCCAAACAGAGTTCCATGCCTTTATAGCGGCAGCAAACAAATTTCTCTCATTTTCACTTTCTTTGAATTCCGCGCTAGATTGCAACAATTTCTTTTCTTTTAGGCCCGGGACTCTTTCGATTCCGTGCACGGTATGTACGTTGTTTTGTTATACAACAAATTTTGCATGATTCCTGAAGATATTTTGCTTTTTAAAGGGCATTTCTGCCTACCTATTAGCCAGGAAGAGCGTTATGGACTGTATTATTTAGATAGCTAAAGGTAGGTTAGGTCGTACCTGTAGGTGCTGCTAAAGGTTCGGACACACTGACCTTTACTTGACGCTACTGCGCTGCTGCGAAACGGCCTCTCGAGGTTCTCTGTTCAGTTCTTTTCTCTGTTCCTGTAATGATGGATCTGGAGATAAGGAAAGACACATAGTTACTCACTCACGAGTCGCGAGTAACTTAATTTGAATGGACAATAAGTGAAGTGATCGTCACGGACACGCTAGCAGTTCGAATTGCCAAAATGGCTGTGGAATACAAGATTATCATTGGTTGTCATAAATAGGTGCTGATTGACGGTATACTTAATTAGTGTATACTCAATTGCACTATCTTAAAATTATCCGTTATTAGGCAATTATCAGAAAACCAAATAGTGTGTTTGTTCCGAATTGACACAACAAGAATGACGAGAACTTGCAATTGACACAACATAAATTCCTATATTGGAATTCACATAGTAACATAAATCAAAGAGTATAATTAATACAAATAATATAATTAATGCCTTCTGGCTAAATTCATAGTTGAAAAGGTTTACCGCCCTGTCCCTATTAGTTTCTCAATACACACCAATCATAGTTCATTACTTAGCTGCCCCGTATTTGGTCGTAAAAGGAGATTCAAATTCTGAGTATTACACCCTCATACTAGTTCAAATTCCATAATAGTCCAGTTTTATTATACAAATTATGGAGATTTAAATAAAAATAAAAACACACAGCTTAATTTTTCAAGAAACACAAAGTTTTGTTGGAGCAAAGGATGCGTGATGAGGGGGATTTTGTATATATGAGGGACCCGCAGGACACGCTTTCCTAACAGGATTATATTCGAAACATGACAAGAAATCCAGGCCATTCTTTTCCCCGTCCTTCTGACGTACGGACAGGCTCAAAAAGGGTTTCCAAAAAAACTGCCTGTCCTGCGAAAACTGCCCAACAATAAATTTCGCTGACTGTGCTTACTCTACATCCTGAATAATAAATAAGAAAGTTTTGTCAACTGAATTTTCTGCAGAGATGCAAACTATCTTTTTTTATTTATTTTTATACGAATATCACAATCGCAATTCGTTTGTTGATTACAAGTAGAAGAATGAATTTTATGTCGAGGTTTGAGTTTGGTTGCTTATCTGTATTAATGCTGCAGGTTATAAAATTAGTTTTTTCAATATTTATTGATAATAGATTCACGTCCAAACATTTTTTAATGAGACTAATATCATCCTCAGCTAATCTGTAAACTTCGTTCCAATCATAACCGGATACCACCAAAGCCGTGTCGTCAGTAAAAGCTGTCAGTGACCCTTTCAATGAAAGAGAGAAAATGCTATTTAAGTAGATATTGAACAGGATTGGCCCTAGGACAGTGCCTTGGGGTACTCTGCACACAACAGTTGCAGGATCACTTAAAGTTTTTTGTATTTTCGCGTATTGTGAACGACATCGCTGTTCAGATGCATGCATTTTATGTCTTTACTGAACATTCTTTAAAGTAGAATTAGTTGGCTGGGATTTAACTTTCCGGCACATGGTGGGAGTCGCCCTAAGATGCATCTGACTGAAACTTCCCCAACTTCTCCCTACGAACAGAGGATTATATTCATTAGGTGTCTTAAAGCCTTTTTAAGCGCATTCAGAAATTAAATCTCATTTCCGTGAATCAGGAAACCGCCAACTTTAAACTCAATTAAATATTACTGAGAAAATTGCTTTTGTTATTTATTTAATTCTGTTTTTGTCCCAGTCTCATGGGAAAAAAGTTTTTGTGAAGGATTAGAGTTGAAGTTAGAGTTAGGGAAATTAATATATACTATGGAGATATTTAATTCTAAATTCTCTGTCCCTGCAGTTTATTACAATTAGTGCAGTTTTGTAGTTATACCGAAAGCTGTAAAATAAACACATGTTTTATGCACTATGAAATTGATATCGGCACTTTGTCAAGTAGTCAGCAACCGTTTTATGCTAATAGATTAAATATTGATTATTATCGTATTTCATGTTCTTTAATAATATTATTATTGGGGAAGGGATTTCAAATTATCATAACCATAATCATTTTTTTTTGTATTTTTAACCGCCAATTAGAAAGACGAATTAGAGTGCAATCAGGAATTAACTGCCAGATTTCAAATACCTTATTTTGTTAACACACGAACAAACAATTTATTCAAGAATTATAGAACAAAAGTAAACCGTTTGTACTGGATGTATAACCGACATTTTACCTCAATAGAAACTAGCCTATAAAAATGAGTAATAATTAAAAAAAAATTGAAAAAACAATTTTCCATTCCTCTTTGAAAAAGCGCGGGACCAGAAATCGGTCACTTTTTTAATTTCGCATTCAACCGTAGCCGCGATTAATTGCAATTTTATTACGGTCATTGATATAGCCAGTGGCAGAGACACCCAGCCTCATCATTTTTATTGACTTTTACCCTTTAAAAATGGTCTAGTACGTGTTGCGTGATAGGAAACTTATTTCCCTAACGCCATGCCATTTTTTCCCCAGTTAATTGACTGTGTCAATATTTTTTACCTCCCCCACTTCATTCATTTTCATTTTCCTAACTAATGGCGAAGGCAATCGTGTTAATAGAAGCTATTAATATTGATATAGAGATTAAATTTTATTAATTGGAGCAGTGCTATTGTATATGAGAGTGTTATACGCCATGTTCGATTTAAAATTGGTCAGTTTATTTATTTTATTTTATTTCTTTATTTCTTTTCTTTTGCTAGGTTACTAATACAGCTGGGTTTGTCCAGAAGGTAATATCATTGATTTTTTTTTTTTACGGAGACTGTCCGCGCAAGCGCGCGTTTTTTTAAATTAGGGAACAAGACGAAGAATACTATATTATACTGGCAATCAATCTCTCTTTTCACAGACTGATGGAGAGCATGAAATTTATATTGGCCTAATTTTTATTTCCCAATAAATTATGCAAAACCTTAATTTGGCGTTTTTTTTCTATTTCAGGTAAGTTTCAGGACTATCGCATCACTTTGGGCAAATTAGAGCAGATTCGGAGGTCGGTTAGAATTTTTATGAAAAGTCTAGCGGAAAATAGCTTTCTTCAAATGGGCTCTTAAATATAAATAAATGAGACAGCATTAGGCATGACATAATATCGTTACTTCGGAAGAAAAAGGACACAACTCTAAATCTATCAATTTACAGAAATTGAAGTTTTAAGTTTTTTTAAATATTGAATTACCTTCAGTTCCCGCCAAACAGAACTGTTCTCGCGCGGAAAATATACACACTACATTAACGCCGTTTTACCAGCTGAATACAGATTTTTTTTAAAAATATTTTAGCGTTGTTAAGTTGTGTCTTTTTTCTTCCGAAGTAGCGATATAATATGTAGCTTATTGTATTATACAGACCCACACTACATTACATTTCTAATTAAAACTATTTGTATTCATGCACATCCAATTACTGATGCAATAATGTCAGAATAACACAAAACGCAAATTGAAGTTATATAGTAATTCCTCTGCTATGAATGTACTGTATCTATACATGGTAAAATACGAGTACAATGTTGCTAAGCTTAATTGAATTTGTTGTACATGTTGGAGAACTCAACAAATAACAACATACAGTGGATTTTTTCCGTTTTCCTACGGAAATTTCATGAATATTTATGAGAATAATGTGCTCTGTGCTTTACGGCACACATGAAAGATGGCATTTTTAATATTAACCTAATTATCCTGGACGTTAACCTTAAGAATTTGTAGAATGGGCTACTTGACATTTGTAACAATAAAATATGAAATATGCTAGATAAGTTAGGTAGCTTATACTATGGGTTAACAATAATAATACAATATATATGCTTTTTGCATGAAAAAATGGTCAATATTAAAAAATAACTAAAGAGAGGGTAGGGTTTTTAACTGTGGACTACAAGCGCCAAAACGCAAGCAGACATTGGTGACAAGAAAATGACGTCACATTTCGTATTCCATGAATACAACTACTAGTAGTTACACTACTGGCAGCTGCTCACGACGTCACATTTTGCGTTCGAGCGACAGAGATATTGTTACGAGTATGTATTGAGAGTCCCTTGACACCCTGAAGGTAGTAATTACTGGAATTCTATGTAAGAGAGATGGGTCATTCAAACGCGCCAAAATTATTTTTAGAATCTTGGGACCACCTGATACTTTTTTTTCTTCAATAGATCGTCCTAAGAGGCGTGGTATCAGGTGGTCCCAGGATTACAAAAATATTTTTGGCGCCCACAAATGTCCCATCTCTCCTATGCAGAACTCTCTTACAAGGTAGGTAAAGGAAAAGAAGTATTAGTTCCGTATTTTAGATATAATATATTTGTACTTGTGTTTACGAAATAGTGGAAAAAATTACCCCTGTATACCTAATACACTCACAGCCTACACAGTAGGTCGTAGTCCATTATAAACCCTGTAAACAATAACAAAAACTCCTAAATTGTATCCTTGTGCATATTCCGCGAGCCCACGGGGGTCGTGCGCTTTACCATTATAGCAGGAAAAAAACAAATATCAACATTTGCGTTGAACAAACAATCCCTTGGCGAATCAATGTTCAGTTTCTGTTTCGTACGATGCTAAATAAAAAACCGTTTGATTGCCTCTCACCGTACGCGCTCATGTGGCGATTTGAAACCCATTATTTGCAGCGAATTTTCCTCTTTTGTGCCTCTTCTCCTCCCACTTTTTTTTTAAAAGTATTGGGTCAACCAAGGTGTTCAACCAGTTCGATCCCGTCAATGCCAGTTGTGTCACTGTTGCCTGGAATGCAATGAAGGTATTTTGACATCCCTGGCACTGGAGTGTTTGTAGCCTGGGGCACTTTCTTTAAAGGGAATCTATCCAAATTTTTGCGGGCAAACTACTCGGTAGATTTTGATGAAATTTAGCATGTATGTTCAAAAAACTCATGTCTCGGGACTATTTTATTTTAATTTTTAATTTTGGGTTAACTCAATTTTGGGGGACTTTACCCTCCAAAAACATCAAAAAATGGCTAAAAAATTATTTCTCAAAAACGCCTCCAACGATTTCTTTTAAATTGCCATGTATCGTAGTCAGACACTGAGAAATTTCTAATGGTAGGTTTGCATCATGGATCAAGGTTTTTGGTTTCAAGCTAGCCACCTGAAAATCCGTACGTTAAGAGTTTAAGAAATTGGCAGCCCGAAATTTAGTACTTTTTATTTTTTATTTAATTAACTAAGCAAGTTATTAAAGATTTGGCTCATTTAAGTTGTAGAAGACTACTTCATGCATCATATAATAAGGTATTTTTAATTTAAGAAATTGCAGTTTTTTCATTCACGATTTTACGCGAAAAGTTATTCTTTATAAATTATTATTTATGAAAAACCTACAATTTCGAAAATTAAAAATACCTTATTATATCATGCATGAAGTTGTCATCTACAACTTAAATGAGCTGAATGTTTAATAACTTGCTCAGTCAATTAAAAAAAATTAATAAGAGTATTAAATTTCGGGCTGCCAATTTCCGACGGGGTTTGTCACACTAACTGTCATAAAATGCGTTTATGCAGGTTTACAGTCCATTGGCGCAAGCAATGAAAATAATGCAGCAGTGCCGGCAATTTAAATGCACGGTTGTTTATTTAACTGCGGACCAAATCCAGTATTCAAATGAATATCCCACACATTTAGTAGTAGGACATGCAGAGTGGAGTGACTAGTAAACAGGCCATTTCATTTACTCTTTCTCTATCCCATGTGAAGGACCCTTCACTACGGAAGTTACTTTGACTGCGACAGAGGGGTCGAAACCGAATGTAACATTTGCTGATCCCGATGCATTTATTTGCTGAAAAAGCCCTTAGAATTGCCTCGGTGTAAAGGCGGTTGACTTTGGTCACTCCTGGTTTGATCCTATTATTTTTATTCCTTTTTATGGACTTAGACCTTCATTGAGCCTCGCCCGGCATTACTTATAATGTTTGTTTTTTTTATTTAAAAAAAGTTAATTGTATACATACCAACAATTTAGTGAATATATTCAATTCACCTCTTCAGTCGCCTCAGTGAGTAAATTAATACTTGTGCTGAGTTACAACCCGTCTACAATCGCATAGCGCGTAGAGATTCGCACAACTGCAAGCACGTTACCACTTAGCCACCGAAGTCGATGAATAGGTCAGGAATAGTCCTGGTGGTAGAGAATTAGATTATGAAACGGAAGGTTCGATACTCTATATTCAATGAAAAATTTGGGTTCCCCCAACGCTACCTTACCTTCATCTGCAGGAGAAAAGCGCGGCTGCCGGGAATGTTGCTGACCAGTCTAGTAAACCCTGTAGGGAGGATCCTCCACGAGTCTTCAGGCTTCATGGTTTTTATTTTTATTTTATGGACGTAGACCTGTTGGTCCATTGAACCGACTACTCCATTGATTTTTCTCATCCCAGGAAATCAATAGCAAATTAAAATAGGAAATTCCGTTAGTCTTTCGTTTTAAACTGTAGTTTTAGAGGGACACAAATACCTAATAGGTTACTTATTGAGGCGACTGATGAGGTCAATCAGATGCATTCATTTAATTGTATGTATGCGATTAACCTTTTGACATAAAAAAATATAGTCAATGGCAATACGTGTACCATGTGTAAGAAAATATTGGTTATAAAATAAATAAATATTGACTTTTTTTGTTGTATTACTAAGCCAACCTAGCGGAGTTAGGGCTATAAAGCCCTCTCTTCCACACAACTAGGAAGGCCCGGGACCGCCTCCTTTACATGCCCTCCGAAGCATGGCCAGAAAATGTAGGAAGTGTAGGACTCGAACCAACAACCTTTCGGGTGAAAGTCAGAGTCCGCACCGCTACTCTACACGTGGTTATCAGGTGGTAATAGACTGCTACTCGTACTAATAGATTTTTCCCACCTTAACTTGCCGCGGGTGTTAACACCGTTCCTTTACTTAGTGTATATTGTTTTATTAATACTATGTTATCACGCCAACATTGCTTAAATTTGTACGCAACATCTGAAAATTCTAATCTTTATTAACCTTTACTTTCACGTTTGCAGACATTGAGGCGTTATTAATGTTATGAAGGTAGGGAAGAAGCAGCACCGCAGGTTTTTTAATTAGACATCCGCAGCACGGTGTTGTTATGAAACTCAAGTTAGCTAACTTTTCTCTGGTTTTCTTATTTCAGCTACAAACTACTTAGCAAGTTAATAGCCTTGCGAATTTTTGCCCAAATTAATTTTTCCCCACCTTATTTCAAATTTCTCTCTGGTAAATTTATGGTAAAATTCGTAAGGATAATAGAAATTTATTAGTAGGGGAAAAATGCAGCTTGCAGGCATGTTGCTGATAACATTGAAAATGATTTAAGAGCAGATCGGGAAACCCCCATTTCGCCTTTTTCGTACGAAGTCAAAATTTGGCATATACAAAAACCATATCTTGGGACAGTTTTTATTATTTTGGGTGAACCAAATTTTGGGGGGATTTACCCTCCAAAAACTCCTAAAAACGACTAAAAAATTATTTTCTTTAAAGTCACATATACCGTAGTCGTTACTATTGTAAATGCAACCTAATAGGTCGCTTGGTAGTTGGCTTCTGGGGGCAAAAAAGAAAATTGAAAAATGACTAAAAATACTTTTTATGTGGAACCTTCATATCGATTCTTTATAACTTCACGCATGTTCTACTTTAGGTATTAAACAGAGTAACAAAACTAAACATTTAAAGTTTTGGTTTTGAATTAAAAAATATTTTTTAATGAAATTATAGATAATTCATGCCACACACATAGCATACTCTGTCAATTGACCTACCCAGATACCAGTCATTGGCGGAATTTAGGTTAACTACGGGTCATGACTACCTTCAAAAACGTCTTCACCGTATAGGTGTAGCAGTGGAGCCTTTCTGCCCTAAATGCGACACCCGGGAAGAGATGGACGGAAAACACCTTAAGACGTGTCCGGCTCTCGTCAGTAGCAGAGGTTCACCAGATTATGTGTTGTATGTGTAAGAAAGCTGCTGGCGGAGGCCTATTGCTATGGTGTAATTAAAAAAAAAAAATCAGCCCTATCACTATTATTTACCATGGAACTACTTATATTATCTTTCTCGGTACCTATACTAATTGATAAATTAGGGAGCATGTTCGGGTTCACTCGTACCGATGTAGGGATGGGGCATTTTTTATATTTCTGCAATGGATATTTCCAGTGAAATTCTACTTTGGGTAAAAAATTGTGGGGCTGTCAGATTTGCTGTTAGAGGATCATCTAATAGCCCCAGGCCTAAACCTTGGAAAGGTTGCCGGGACACGGTGTTTAGCAGAAGGCGATATTGTCAAGACATGTAGCGTAGTGGTACAGACTCTGACCTTCACCGGAAAGGTTGTTGGTTCGAGTCCCACACTGGCTACATTTTCTTGCCATGCTTCGGAGGGCATGTACAGCATGTGGTCCCGGGCCTTCCTTGTTGAGTGTAAGAGAGGGCTTTATAGCCCTAACTCCGCTAGGTTGGCTTAGTAATAGAAACAACAATAAGTCCTTATTTATTTATTTATTATTTATTGTCGCCAACCGATAAATTGCAACCATAAATTGTTAATTAGTGAGCAGTTGAACTATCCCTGAAGTCCCCGAAGAAATTGCTGGAGAACAGCTTTAGATATTATTATCGGAGCCTCCGCTTCCCGTAATTGATTTCAGTCAACTTAATGGCATCTCATACCTTCAGTGAAATATTGTAATTATCTGATCGCTGATAAGAAAATACTCTTTAATTTAATTTGAAATTTCGTTATCGTTATGACTCTCAGCTCAAGAGGTAGGCAGCCCGGAGTTTCTTCAACTCCAATATCATTTAACGATGCTAATAATTTTCAAATTACGACAAACTCGCCGCTGAATCGACCTGCAACTCCCAACTTTCTTTGGGGCCTAGTTTGTTTTATGTGTATTAAATGTTCGTTTGCCGTAGTTCAAGCTGTTGAAGTAATGTTGAACATAACTTTGTGTTTAAGATTGGAAAGCTAAAGGGAGCATAGGCTTTTCCGAAAATAGTCACGAGGGCAACTGCTTCCCCCCCCCCCCCCCCCGCCCCTTAGCTGCTGAAGAAACGTTTGGATGAAGGCACGCTTTCAGATCAAACGTACGGACTTATTTCGCATGAATTCTATAGAGGGTCGAACTCAAATGTACCTACAATATCAGGATATGTAGAGTGTTGGCACAGACTCTTGACTTTCTCCCCAAAGGTTATTGTTTCGCGTCTCACACTTGCTATTTTTTCTGGCCATACTTAGGAGGGCTTGTAAAGTCTTCCTAGTTCAGTGTCAAAGAAAGCGATTAGCATTATAGCTAGGTTGGCTTAGTAATAGAACAGTACGTAGTATAGTATGTGCTTTAGAACAATCGCAACTGCTCCAATTACAGTACAAAGATTCATAAACATTAAGCCGCTGACGTTAAATTCTTCGTGATTGCGGCATTGCTGGGGGAATTTTTATTAGTAAAACCAATTTTGCTAATAGGATTGGCACTTTGTTGTCTTCGCGCCAGCCAAGCCTAATTACTGCAGTAGGGGGAGGACAGAAGGTGGGGGGGGGGGGATAATGATTTACAGATTTACTTTGAATTCCAATTTCCGTTTGTCATATTGGAGAAATTTACCTTCTGCACTCGCCTTGCATATTAACAGGTAGCTTATGAACATTGGATTAAATATGAGAGAGGAAATGGCGGTGGTTAGATGAGGGTGTTAGTCCCTCTCCCCCCGCCCAACCCCCAACTGCAATTTGAACTAGGTGAATAAAAAACGTTAATGTTGTAGAAACAGTTCCGATTTCCAAAAATTACTGAGTCAGGCAGTGAATAGTGGAGTGTTGAAGAAAGAATGCGACAACAGTTCACACCACTCATCATCCTTGCAATGGACATAAAAAATCGAATTCATTTAAGACGATTTCATTTTTATATTAATTGGAAGGATCTGAAAAGGTTTAAGGGGTTGTGTGTACTTGGGTTAGGGTTCCCTACTTCATTGTCTAATTCTGGACGGTTGCAGCTGTTCCTACGTATGAATATTAGCGGAACAAGTTCTATTTTTTCAAATGAGTTCGTGGGAACAATGCGTCCATTGATCACTGGAAATAATGCAAGTTCTTCATTTTTTTTAAATTTCAAAGGCCTTTAATATAAAAGAGGAAACTCTCAACTAGCCATTTCGAGGGTGAAATATTGGGTTCATTTAGTCTATTGTATTTTTGGTTATGATTGAAATAATTTTCCGGTCTGTGGGGTTGCAGACTCTCTTGTCTCTCTTTTATTTCGTACCTAAATAATTTTATTTTTCAATTACGGTAAATTCATTGTAATTTACGTTTTGGTTTCCAGCAGTAGCAGCGGGAAAAAATAATCTTGTGCCATGGGACACATCGCAGTGGAAATATCATCATTAAAAAATATTCCTTGCTTACATTTGCAACTCATTCAAATTGCAATATTTTACTATCGGGAGTTGGGTGTTTTATTATTTTATTTTGTTTACCCCTTGTTAAATTTGAACATTATGGGTGGCTGCCTCGATCGTTGGAAAATTTATGGTTAAAAAAACTTTCCCTTAGGGTAAACTTACAATTAATTCTATCTATTGTTTAGATTTTCAAAATGGCTGACCTGATTGGTAAATTACTTGGAGTATTTTTTTTTTTTTTTAATATATTGTTTTATTATGTACATAATTTAAATTATTATAATTTAGGACATAATTTCTAATTATTCTATGTATAAAAAAAATTAGTTTGGCTGCACAGAATATCAGCTGACCAGATTAGATTAACTTCAAATTGCGAAAGGAAAGAAAGAAAATTGTCTTTATGCCTTTCGGCCCACTCTTACATAACAAGAAGACCACAGGGATAGAATGATGAATGTCCAAAAAAGTCTCTTTTGCAACTTAAACACTTTTCAAGCGCAGTTTTTCCTGAGAAATCCGATGGCCCATTTAGAATTGGCAATTCAATGAAACTACAAAGATACATCGGATTGAAGAATCCGCGGTCAGGGGAAAAACGATGAGTGTAAAACCTTAAAATCCATTTTTATGGACATTCACCATTCTTCCCCTGTAGTCTTCGAATGTTTACTTTTAGAATTCGAGACTTTGCACGCATAGTATTCCCTGGGTAAGTTAACCAAGACTTCCCAGTGAACTAAGGGGTCACCCCTAGGCCCCGTCATTGCTTAGAAAGTAAATGTAAAGAATATTTACTACTGCAAATGGGGCCTTACTGGGACTTTTCAAAGAGTGATGGGAACCATTCGAAACGTTTGGTTATAGAAAAGTTCTTGTAACTATAAGGTAACAAAATTGCTACACATATCTGCTATGGCGGGGTTTCCACCGACCTCTCATTGCAGAATGCAAATGACATTGACGGAAATTTGAATTTTTATTTTCATAGAAATCTATCAAAATGTTTGTACTTAACGTATCCCATGACGCCATTTTTTAATTTTAGTTTGTTTGTTTGTGATTTTACTCTATGATCATTGATGAATTTTAACTATGGCATAGAGTAAAACAAAAATTTCCGTCAATGTCTTTGCATTCTGCAACGAGAGATCGGTGGAAACCCCGCCATAGCAGATATGGCAATATTGAAAATATACCTTTTTGTAGGCATTGGCTCGGCCAATAAGGGCGGATTTTAGGTTGGGGGAGTGGGTTCTGGACCCCGCCCCAAAATGAAATGGACTTACACTAGATAAAAATGGGTTTACAGTGGGAATTAAATATATTAATGTTTTTGAATGTTATAATCAACTGCATCTGTCCGCTGACCCCCCCCCCCCTCTAAATTGGAGGCAAAGTCCGCCCTTGTCGGCCAATGATGAAGGTTATATACTGTAAGCAGAGAAAAACGTCTACAGTGCATGGGAAAGTTATGCTGGTTTATTCTCAGCAAAGGCATTAATCTAGGGGAGGGGTATATATGTTGGAAATATGTAAATGTACTCTGACTCATTCTCTTATCATGGCATCCCCTATGTCAGTCGCATCCCCATGAGTGAGTGCGAGCCTCCTCCCCCCCCCCCCCCTCCCTCGACCCCCCCCCCCTGCGGAATAACATGCCATTCCCTGGACTTTCACATAGCCAGCCATTATATTACGAATAATATGGAAATTTTTCATATCTTCATATGTAGGCTGTGTAGCAACACGGGGTGTTTATCGTGGTTTTTCTTGTAAATTCATGGGAGGCCCATTTTTGTGGCTGAAAAGGCCAGGGGCAGATCCAGAATTTCAGTCTGCAGGGAGTGCTGTTGATGTTTTACTTTAAATTAGAAACTACGGCATCCCTCGCGGAGAGAATTCCGGGGCTTTGGGTCTCCTGGTGAAGCGTTTTCGAAATTACAAGTGCGAAATAGTGGTTATTTTAGTTCCTTTTGTAGGGATATTTTTAGCCTCAGGGAGATGTTCGCGCCCCGTGGGCCCTTCTTCTGGATCCCCCAGGGAGGAAAGGTTATAATGTTTATTTGTTACTTTGGCGCATATAAAGAACTAAGAGTTGGATCATAGGCTATGGAGAACTTATAATATTCGAAGAACTGACATTGGTTTGATGCGCTTGACAACCAACATTCGAGGCAGCCCCCCTTTGTGTTTTTTTTTCGTAATACAGCCATGCACTGTTAGAAGGCTGTGCCGCCCAGTCTTATTTACCGATACTTTCCAAGCGATGGTGGGAGCCGTAATTGTATTGCCTTCGTACTCCCCTTTACGGGCATTTCCGTCTTCTTAAAACTTACCTAACGAAGAACATTTCTTCAACTCATTAAAATAATCGATTGTATACGTAAACCACGCAATCATTTCAATCTTAATTAGAGGCATTTGCATGTGAATAATTAATAATGCAAGTACGGTATATTGGCTATTTGATGTAACGATATTTTATCTGACTGGGACATCGTGCGCAATGAAAGTGAAGGTTTCCGAGCTTGCTTCTGCAATAACATGGCTGTTTGACAGTAATCGCCACAGATGTGTCAAGGTATCGCTTCGCTCATTTCCAGGCTTTTGACGGGGCAATTTAATTGTCAAAGAGTAAACGGGTTATCCAGGCGTATTTGCGTGTAAAAGTATCTGTCAGGTAGCTTATAAAACCATTGTTATATTTTATATCATGGTCAGGAACAGTTCAGTTGGTATTGGACTAGACAATGCGGTTTGAGACATGAAATATTTTCTGCCTAACTTGGGGGGGGGGGGTTTGTTTGGAGTATAAAATGAAATGAAGTTGTCGAAAAAATGAGAAAACTTCCCCTAAACAATATTCTTGTGAACCTACATCCCGAATTTCCTCAAATTTGATTGAGTAAATATAATAACCGACAGACACACAGCCATTTTTAAAAACCCTTATTCTAACATATAAATACTGAAATAAGACAATTATCAAGTTAATATTGCCAAAATGGCTCCCAAAAATGTATTCTCGTCTGTTAATGGCAAATGAAAAATAGCATTACATTAAGAAAGTTTAATATGAATCAATTGAGCCGAAAATCCACTTCCCTTAATGAAGTTCCGCCCTTATCCTCCTACTTCGCCAACACCGGAAAAACAAAAGTTTGGACATGGAAACTATTAATCTGTCTCGGAAGATTTAGTGGAAACTATTGAGTATAATTAATGTACGTAAATGTAAAAAGAAAGTTTTGATTAATTCTGGTACAGTATATTACAAATTTAACTAATACTAATATGACGAAGTTAATTAATTCATTGTTTGGACCGGAACGGGATTCGAACCAGAGTCTGCTCCATTGCCGCGGTGATATACTGACCACCGCCAGCGCATAGGGGTGTATTCCACCGCTCAATTTTCCTTCATTTTTTGATTTGAGATTTTTGTTTTACTCTATGACATTCTCCATTTTAATTTCCTCATGTTAAAATTGATCAATGATCATAGAGTAAAATCACGCGTTGCAAACAATGACAAACTAAAATTAAACAATGGCGTCGTCTAGAGATGATAAATAATTTAAATTAATGTCTTGAGAGCGAACGAATTATTTCGTAGTTTAAATCATGAAATTTCTTGTAGATTATAAAATTAAAAGAAAAACGGCTGGCAAACTTACAAATTTGGAAAAAATTGAAAACAAAAATGATCAATTTGTTGAAAACAAGTGGAAGTTTTCCGTGAATGACAAAATCAAATATGAAGCAAAATCGACCAGTGGAATACATGCCATAAGTGACCTGACATAAGCCCAACGGAATATTTTGTCTGCTGCCCCAATTTTTTTGGTTTTCGCGGGAATAACAATAAAACAAGATGTCATTGAGCTTTATATATGAGTGTCCCGAGTGCTGTTTGAGTGATGTTCACGTCACTATTAATCTGCAGCTAAATAAATTGGGAGTGAGCAAGAATTTCATCATAGTGGACGCAATAAGAATGACATGGATTCGTGATATGTCTGTGGTTTATGACTTGGGATTTCAGCACATAAAAACAAAGCATCTCGTCTAATGCTTTTGCTAAAATTGCTTTTTTCATATTTTACTTCTTGAAATCATTTTTATTTGCTGACATTGTGACATATGTTAATTTTATGATTAAGGGTTGCTGGGGTTTATGCTCATGAAAATATACAATGTCATTTCTTCTCGCGGCTTTGAGGTTTTTTTTTTGGCAGGGTGGGGGAGGGGGGTTTGTAATATACCCAAGTGAGTTGACACCATTTTGACCCATCACTAAGGGTAGTTCCCATCATCGCTAGATACTGTAGGTATTGCCAACTACAAATGCATGTCGGTGCTCTTAGATACGGATTTCCCATAAGGACAACCCAGGACCACCTAGGCCAAAAGAGAGCAGAATTAGAAGGGAAAATTCAAATTATCGCTTAAACTACTAGAATATTATTCGTTGAATATATCGACATGCATTAGAACAAGGCGGTACCGTCCAGTAGGCCTACTATCGCAGTATTCCTTACCCCCCCCCCCCACTACAAACGATCGTGATGTTCCAGAACACAATCCTAGCTACGGTCTGACTTAGGCTGTACCTCTTTTAAAGGATCCCGCTTTGATTAATTCAAATCCGAATTATCATCTAACGCCGCCACCCTGATATGCCCAACTGCCTATTTTATCCTGTGCATCATCGCCCAATCGAAGGCTAGGTCTTCCTAGTTTACGGCATTACTTAATATCGTAATGTTTCCATGAAAGTCCAGCAATTTAGCCCTTCAATGCGAGGTGCCATCTCTGACCTTCAGCCAAATTGCACCGCAGGTGAAGGCCACGTTTAGTTAAATAAAAAAAGACAACAATACGCGATGCACTTGTAGCAAATGATTGTCACGTCTCGCGTTAAACATATAAATTACATGTTGGGTGGGAATTACGAAATCGGCTATTTTATGAAATTCTCGAGGGCAGCGATCAGAGAACATCCTGAACCATTTTCACAATGATGAGACAGTAGAATCCGAGATCCGTGGTAGTTCTGAATGTGCGGTCGACATCTTCAGTGGAACTGCTTAGACTGTTAGACTGCTTAGATTGTATCTCGGAGGCTCAGCAGCAACTCTGGATTCTACTGCTTCAACACGTAACCCTGGCTGTGAAAGCCTTTCTGATTATACATGTGCCCAGTCAGTCATTGGCAGAGTTTGTGTGAAAACGGCACTTGTTGGAAAAGTCCATTCTATTCAGTGTAGAGCCCTTCTATTTCGGAGGGGGTCCGGACCCCTTGGACCGCCCCCCTGGGCACGGCCTTGGGTCTCTAATACCGTGTACACTGTGCATGTTAGAGATTGCCTAAACCCGTCAGAAAGTAAACACTTGCTGATCTGGTGAGAGTTGGCAATTTTATTGAGCGGTTTTGCCATGTTAATGTAACAAAATAGGACTGACTTCAACTACGTGAGTTAAGAAAGCAGTCTGAAAATAGGCCACATGACTTAAGTGAATACGCAAAGAACGTCCCCCCCCCCCTCAATGGTAACTATGAAAAAACCTTCAACAGAACAGTATGCCCCCCTCCTCCAGTCCAGTTCAAATTCAAAATTCACAGCTTAGCGGGGAACCATTTCGCAAATGTCAATTCCCTTCTATATAGACCCCTAAATTACGTAGATGTAGACAATGGCAATCTTTTGTTCCCGTTACAATATCCCCATGATGAGGAAATTCTTCGCAACTATAAATAAAGTTACTGGTCTTTGTTTGAAAGCGAAGGTTGTCGGCAAAAGTTTTCATATGCGTTGTTGACTTTGTAGAATTTTAAGTTTTAATGGGAATGCAAATTTCCCGTCTGAGGCTTTGTTGTCTTCAGACATTCGATAATTCGTTTATGTCAGGAATGTCTTTAGTGTAACTTTCAATGCGGATAATTATTTGAGGTGTGAAGTCGTTGTTACCGTTAACGATTCATAATTTGTCCGTGGAGCGGTGTGGAATTATAATTTTGTTACTCTGCCTATTGGCTGATAATAAAATTTTGGAGTGTAGTGATGGCTTAATATGTCACCTGAAATATTTTCCAAGTGGATGTGAAGCATGCAAGACTCTGCTTTGATTTACCACGCTTCGGGTGGAGGTGGCACAGCTTTGCAATTTTACGTTCACCTATTTTTTTTTTTTTATAAATACACTGATATATTGTATCTATATTTATTTACCGCCTAGGTTGACATCCAGGATGGATGATAGTTATCTAATGGCAAAACCTATCATGTCAAAAAGCAATGGACTTCTTACGTGTAAGAAAATGCTTGCGCCCTATAAATCAGATGCGCTCAACAATCAATCAATCAATCAATCAAAATTTATTTCCAAAATAAAATTTTTACAGTTTTTTGTCACTTCCCTATGGGCTAGGCCCGTTTCAACCGATCGAAACACTGGGATTTCAAGTCATTTCTTTATAGATTTCTATACTGAAGAGGTTCATTGACAAAGAACGGTTCCATGCACTGTTACGCCTACTTCTATAAGATACTCAAAAAACCGACACCCTACTAGTAAAACTATTGCACCAAGAATCTGCCAACCTCACAGCCTTCAGAATAATCAAATCCGTAGGTTCAATCATTTTGTAGTTTTGAACTACGAGAATAAACGAAAGGAGGACTCTAATTACCACCTTATTAGTGAGATGTGTCACCTGATCTTTTTCATCTTAAAAAAAAGATAATTGCATCCAAGCAATTTAACGAGTGTGCCTGAATAACCTCATCAGTCGCCTCACTAACTTATACAGCACTTGTGTTGAGTTACGACGCGTCTCCGCATGGTGTGTAGAGACTGGCACAAGTACAAGCACGCTACCACCATGCCACCGAAGCCGCAAATGATCTGGCATGAAGGCCTCCTTAACACCAGGAAGGCACCATTGAGGGCACCAACGCCAAGAAAGGTGTAAGAAGACCTCAAGCAAGATATGAGTTGCTGAACCTGCTTGAAAATGACAGAGATGAATGAAGAATAAGAAGATTGGAATTTACTTCGAGCCAACCAATATATTGCGACTTAATAAGAAGAACTACTCTCTAAAATCCGCACTATAGAAGATACTGGTGTTGTTGACAATTCTGACTTCTAAAGTTTCATATTTGAACAGAGAGCGGATTAATCAGTAATATGATTTGGTTGTCAGTGCGGACAGTTGGATTAAAGAAGTCGTAAATGGTGCCTTAATCCGGCGCTGTCTAAACGGCAATGTCCGTAAAATCTAATGGAAACTGGCACCCCCACGCACCCAGACTGTTTAGGATTCGGATCTGTCTGCGAATCAAGAAGTCATTTCCTTGTTATGACTCGTTGCCATGATTGTTCTCTTGTTTCTTCTCTGACCCAATTTTATTCGGACATAGTGACCTGAATTTTAATGACTTGTCCATTCTGGTTGATTCAACGGCTGGTATTCTATATGAGTTAGCCGGTATTTACACTTTAAATTGTTCTTTGCTTACTACGTTGGTATATATACCTAGTACTGTAAATTCCGCAATTTTGTGCCGTATGTAAACAGACAATAACTGACTGTAGAATGCTGCAACAAGTGTTTCCACAAGCTACTCCAATGGCTCGGTAGATGCTCCCGCCATTTCAACCTTTCCACTGCTTATGCATCCCTTCTTGTTCATCAGAACACCATCAAATTTCAATTTTACCTTGGGCTAGGTACATTGTAGAACCTTTTGTGGCAGAAACAGTCAGCACTCTCGAAAACCAAGGCAAAAAAACTCTTCCGGGCAAAACCTCTCGAAAAAAAACACTAAAATTCTCCTCGGCACCCGTTGGGAAGAGCTGGAAAAGAATGGTGGAGGGAATAGGCATAATGAGACTCACTATAAATCATAAAACAGAAGACACACAAATCGTCACTCTTAAAAAAACAAAAGTGAGAAGGTAAATGTTGAAATATTATCCCTAGGAAAGCTCGCAGACCTTGAGCTTTTCCTCGAGCGGAAGCCCTCAATTTTCCAGCCAGGTCGGCCCTAGCTGTTTTACTTTTTTCACTTGTAAATCTTCTATTCATTTACTTTGCATTATTTATTATATTTACCCGCGGTTTATTAATTTAATGCCGTCGGGTTATTAACTCTTTAATTTCTTTTCTGGCTTTTACTTCAGTTGTTGTGGCTTAATTTACGGTAGAACTCTTTGATTGACGTAGGGCTCCGGTTGAGTTCGGTTGGTAGAAAGCTTGACAGTGAAAAAGGCGGAAGGTCGAGGTTCCAGAATTTCCAAAGTAGGTACCTAACCTAAACTAAAATAACATAACGAATGTAATTTTTGCGTTACGGATATTGGGTTGATAGGTCGTGTGCCAGGTAGTGCCAGCGTGCAAAACCTACCCTATCCCATCGGTAATGGTAATGATTGTCTAGCTATATTCTTGGCTCCTTCTAATTAAGGGTGGCTCACGCCATCGTTGGCAAATTTACGGAAAGTGGAATCTGACGAAGGCCGACACGCATACTATGCTTCTACTTATTCTACTATGGTGGCTTCCTTTGGAATCCACTTTCCGCAGCTTTACTAACGGTAATTGGAATTATCTTAGGGCGGATTTTACAATACTACTACCACTCTTCGGCGCTACCTCAGAAGGAATTAGTTCAACATTAAAGTAAAAATGCCTCTGCAGCTATAGCGTATAAACACGGTTTAACCTCGATACATGCTGTGGGGCACGCTGGTAGTTAATGGGGCAAGTTGTCGAATCGGAAATTTGTTATAATTCAGAACATCGGCGATTGACTACATAAAACGAACAATAACGTTATCATAGGCATTATATTAGTCGGACAAATCTTCAAGTCTCCAAGTTACATCCATTGTATGGCCAATTCGGAACATCGGTTCCCACAGCAGTTATTCCAAGCAGCCCCTACTACGATAAATTAGGTATTAATTACCACTCCAAATCAGGCGCTTCTATTAAAAATTTCAATGTCGCTACGCTAGCCGTGACCTCTTCCAAAACTGACGAAATTCGACTTTGACTATCGCGACTGCTATCATCGATTTCTGCAATATCGTTCGATTGTGGGCAACTGGCGTGAACGCGGCCGACTGCCCTAACAATGGGAGCCATAACTGGCATGCTGCTATCGTGTTACCTGTGAATGTCGACTTCCATTTTTAGTGTGCAACTGTTGATGATACGCCATCTTTTCTCGTTCAATCACTCGTTCGATGCCCTACAAATCTGGCACAGATTAGTGATAGCATTGTAGCAACTAAATGGCGTGCAATATATTTTTCAGACTAGGCCTACTATAACGAGTTGTACCTAAATGATGCTCCTGTTCTCACACACCCTTACTCTCAAAGAAAGGTAGCTGAGCACTCCCTAAATATCTTGCGTGTTCAATTCACTCAAATTCATTCCACGACAGCCTAGCACAGTAGGTGCTCCAAAACGTTCCCCACAGTCTTCTTCTCAAGTTGCAATTTATGGATTGGATTGTATTCTTTTCCTCCACTCTTGTCTATTTTGTGCGGTCCTTTTCAGTCCTTTATAGGTGTCGCACCCTAGGTCCTTCATGACAACCTCTAGGTACTCCTTCCTCTGTCGTCCTCTTGAGTTGGTGCCTTCAACCATACCCTCAATGATGTTCTTGAGGAGCCCTTCGTGTCTCAGAATATGTCCCCACAGTAATAGCATACAAAAATATATTATCTTAATAAACGTGTGATAAACATTTTGACATACATCATCTAGGCTTCGTTCAAATTTCTTATGTTTGGCGCTATTTAACAGAGACTAAAACTCTTGTGCGTATGGAAAATGGTATGCTACTCAATGTGACTTAACAAAAACATAAAAATTCGATACCGTCTTATAGGACAGACTTCTAAGATAAAAAATGTTTAATTCCAATCACCTTCAAAATGTTTGCTAAGTCAGCACCAATGGTATCAACTACCGTTTCTCCGGGTGGATTTTGGAGAAAAAAAAGATGCGTTGCCTATTATAAAATCTAGACATTCAAGCAATTCCTTCATATTGTTTTTGTCATGCAAGGAAGCTGTCATGCACAGTACCAGCTAAAGCATAGGATTTGTATTTGTTTTTCGAGGAGAAACGTTCGCCTGTTATTTTACGATTATGCAATTTCAAAAGTAAGTTGTTCGTTGACAATTATCTGTCAATCAATGAAATGAAAATAAATACTAAATAAATTTAACTACCTATATATATACTGTGCGTATTATATCACGTACTGTAAGTTTTTTTCGTTTAGTGTTGTGTAATTTCTGTTATTTTAATATAATATATGGTAAAGTAATAGCAACACTGCAATATTTTGGAAATTTGTGAAAGGACAAAAATGTGAAACTGTGTATTTATTTTATATTTGTTAAACGAGGAGCAGTCCATAATTCCGTACCTAACATAGATGGAGAGTTAAATCAGGCAAATGGGGTTGTTTACTGTGTAGGCACATCTTTTACTGGAGCCAAACTATAGCAGTCTGTATGACCAAGCGAGAGTGCACAAGGGTAAACGGAAATTGTACATTTCACATATTTCAGGACATATGGAGTAGTGGTACAGATTCCGACTTTCACCCGAATGGTTGTTGTTTAGAGTCCCACACTTACTACATTTTCTGGCCATGCTTCGGAGGGCATGTAAAGCAGGCGGTCCCGGGCTTTCCTAGTTGAGTGTAAGAGAGGGCTTACAGCCCTAACTCCGCTAGGTTGGCTTAGCAATGGAACAAAAATTTCCATATTTATTTATTTATTTATCAATTATGATTTTACCACCCGACCACGCTACGAAGACTTTTATATACTGTAAATGCTTATAAAAGAAGTCTAGTTTTTTTTTTTAAATTCTGTCCCACTTTAAAAATAATTATTGCATAATACACCATCGTAAACTCCTCGTTAAAAGCTGCATACGTCCAAACGTCCATGAGTGTTTTTATGAAAATGGAGGGGGCGCCAAATGATACCCCCTCCCCTCCCCATAAGCTCATCGTTACACCACTTACTGTTATCACGATTTACCTGCAGTCTCCTCTTATTTTTCAAACTGTCATCAATAATACAATAGATACTGCTAACAGTATCTGAGGGTGTGAGCAGTCGCTTCACTCAAATTCACAGCCAAGTGACTGCACCACCGTTGACTGCAAAATGGGCATCAGATAATAATTCTCTCCTTTCCAAACAAAATTACAACTCAAGTTAGCCAAATGGCGGATGATCGCCGCGGGGGACGAACACCAAGCAAGGGTCTGCTGGCGAAGATGTAAGATAGGACGGCAGACAGTTCGCGGCGGTCGTGAATCACCGACGACCGCGATAGTGACCGTCGCTTCCGATAAGTCGGCCGCCGGAAGGTCAATTAAAAACGGCGGAACCGGGTTGTTACCGGGACGACCTCTGGCCCCTAGCAATTTCTAATTTTCATTAAAACCTTTAGAAAGGGTCTTTCTCCGCTATCATACCTGTGCTTGTTTTCTCATTGCTTGACATATTTACGGAAGGCAAAATCTAATTCAATCCTGTGCCTGTTTACTGCAGAGACATCTACATGATTTAGTTAGTTGGATGTACCCGAACTTAGCTGGGAGCTTGGACTGTTTTTTCGCGAAGTGTTTTGGTTAGGATTATATATATATATATATTTTTTAAAGGGCTTTTCATGTCCATAGGCCTACTTGTAATACATTAAACCATCTCTGGCCCAAGACTCATCGGTTTTGATGACATTATTGGTATCGTTTTCACCTTAATTTTTGGTCGTTAGCAAATTTGTTCGCGTCCTCGGTGTCAGCCCACACCGGTTGTATGTGACAACGGACAAGCTTACCATTGACATTGTAAGAGGCGTTAACACGGATTAACCAAGTACATGAACGAGTGAATCAGTTAAATATGGAATATTTTATAAATATTATTATTATAATTTTATTATGGGTTAATTGTAATTCTCGCAAACGGAAAATAAAGACAGTTGTCTTTCTGTAACAGCAAAGGCTTTCACGGCCGGAGTCGAATGAAGAACTAATAGAATCCGGGCTGATGGGCCGTGGTCGAAATGAAAGCGAACTTCCAAACGTTTCGTCAACATCTGCGGTCGACATCTTCAGTGGAACTGTGTAAACTTCTATGATTGTATCTCGGAGGCTCAGCAGCCAGTTGTCTTTCTTTTCTTTCTAAATTTTGGGGTAATCCAGGAGAGGCCAACACCTACTATCATCTTCTTCTTTTTCTTCTTCTTCTGGCTCTACAGCCCTTGATGAATTTTAGCTTGCTCGACAACACTCCTCCAGTCATCTCGGTTTTGTACAACGCTCCACCATCTAGGGACTCCCAACTCGCGAAGGTCAATTTCAAACTCATCCTTTCAGCGTTTTCGTGGACGTCCCAACACCTACAGTCAGCTTTCTCTTAATAAGTAGTTCCTATACCTGACTCGAAAATAATATGATCTCATAATAAGGGCCCCGAATTGCTCTGTGCCTAACCTAATGAAAAGCTTTTAAAAATTGACTCTTCTATTTAAGGGCTTACGGACGGTACTCCAGACTTAGTTATTTTCACCATTGCCTGTTGCAAATTGTGACGTAATAAGGGTAGAAAATAGAGGGTAAGTTAATAAGCAGGTGGTGAGAGGGGTTCGTGATGCATATCTACTGCTGATTCCAGTTTTTTAAATTCACTGACTTCTTTCTTTCCCCCTATTTTCGTCTGTGGGTGGAATTATGTTATTTCGAACGTTTACGATGTAAATCTTGGTGGAGAAAGCTCCGCAGGTACATCCTACGTAATCACCTTTTTCGCCTCGATTTTTTTTAAGATTGTAGTTTGATTGGTCTTTTGCACGCAATGTGTAGGTGGAAATTCTCATCGCGGAGACTGTTTCTTCACGTTCCTCTAACTTCTGGAATGATCAATAGGATGTGTGTCAAATGGTTGTATATTCTAGTGCCCGCTTATAATGAGTAAAGTAATATATAGGGGTAATAATTGTACGTATTTGTGGTTTTTTCTTCTTACTCGTAGTAAACATAGGCTATATTTCACGTCCGGTTCCTTGGCACCTTCTTGAGTACAAAAATTACACATACAGTATATACTGATTATATTTAAGACATGATTTCAATGAATGACTCACTTGTACAGTTTTATATTGCATTTGTACATGAGTTGACCTTTCACACTATTTATTTCTTATTTTTCAGGTAAGGCATACATACATGTTTACTGCGTAGTATTCGGATATATTGAATAGGAACCACGCAATACAGTAGGTACTGCTTACTTGGTATAGTATAACCTATCTGTTTTAATTGTCCAAGCAATGGTTCATTAATTTATTGATATGGTGGAGGTGAAAGATTTTGTTGAGACCTACCGTTATTACCAAGTAAGTGTGGTTCTTGGCTTATGAACCGGTAACAATGTTTTAGTAGTAGTAGTAGTAGTAGTGTTCGTCGGGTTAATAACGACTTATACCTCATATTTGGGCCCATAGAGCGACTCCGACTTGACTGTCCTATGCCAGCCCATAAGACAGTGGACCTCCTGATTATAGTGGATTCCGAACCACTTGGGAAACACAGTGAAGTCACACGATTAGTTCGGAGGTGACCTACCATGTTTCCCTACCGGCACTGTGCACACGACCAAGTTATCTGCAGCTTTGAACCTGCTCAACTTGGTATGGCGGCCGGCTGGTAACAATGTTTTACCTTTCGGCCTTTCCTTTTATAGCACAGTTCTCATACTGGTGCCATACTATGTGAAATAGCGGTAAGTACTACGACATTCATCGAAAGGTGGTTGGTTCGAATCCCACCCTTTCTAAATTTTATGTCCATGCTTCGGAGTTCGTGTAAAGCAGGCAGTCCCGGGCCTTCCTGGTTGAGTGCAAGAGAGACCTTTATAGCCCCATCTCCACTAGGTGGCCTTAGTAATAGAAAAAAAGTCATTGATATTTATTTTTACCGTAGCCCTACAGCCGCTACACATTGCCAAACCTATGAGAAGAAGAACTGGCGTATTTCAAGCAATCTCCTTCATCTAATCAATTCAATGACTGAAATTTACGTAGATCCCATAGAGTCAATATGAGGGGCGTTCCGAAAGTGAAAGGTGCATGGCCTCTCTCACACAGACACGTAGTGCACGTGTTACGTCACTGGCCTAAACTGCACACGACCTCTGACCCCTCGCACCGCGCGGTCCCCACGTGTTTTGCACCATTGCGGTTCCTCCGCTGGTTCGCCGAAGAAATTGCCTTGCTTCGTTGTGCAAGCTCTCATTTGCAGAAAATTACTTTGGTTTCGTTTCTTTTCCTCTTCCTCTTCAGCTTGCGTCGCACTGGTGGCACGACTTCAATACAAGAGAGATGGGACTTTCGGGTGCACGAAAATTTTTATTTGAATCCTAGGGACACCTGTTATACGTTTTTTCATTGGTTGATCAAAAGAAACGTGGCATCAGGTGGGCTCAGGATTAAAAAAATAGTTTTTGCTCGCTCGTATGTCCCAACGCCCCTACATGGAACTCTACTTCTGGCCAGCACCAAGCCACCATTATTTTGGTATATGGAATTAAATCTCTATTATGTTTTTAATTCAATAATCCGTCTGTCTGCCCTTGGACACCCCGGACACTTGGACTATAATTTAAAAATATATATATATATTACTTACTGTAAATAAAGTGGACCTATGGGCCCAAATTGTGGCCTGGGTCCCGACAACAAGTTACTACTACTACTACTACTACTACTACTAAAGAAAAAGGTAGTACGGTGAACCCGGTGGTAGTCCCTGTTGGGGCAAGACGAGACCCCATCTTTGCTTTTTGAAAGATGAGGGCAGTCTGAAGTGTGAAGATTTGCATTAGGATTTACGTTCCTATGGAAGGGGATACTGCATATGCATTGTAAATGCTGCAGTTAACAATTCAGTAGGCTAGATTGTCAATCGTAGAAAACGGAATTGATATCCTCAGACAATTCGAGCTATATCTAAAATCTAAATTACTCCACTCAATCAAAAGCAATTCACAGGGTTAATGCCTCGTACCAACTTTAGTACTCTGAGAATCCAGTTAACCACTTAATCATTCTAATTTAACTTCTTCTCCAGTCACATGGTAATAAAATCACTCGAGTAAAGTGTCCGGGTGACATTTCGCGCTCGTGGTAAATTGTCATTTTGCAGGAGCAATTTCTATTATGAACAATGGCGAAGATACTTACAACAGCTTACTGCCATCCTTAATGAGATTGTTCGTATTCTGCTGCCGCTGCTGTAGCAGCAGTTTTTGTGTTACAACTCCGACAGTATGGTTTGTCTTATGGCTTTCTTATTTATACGTAGTACCTATAAGGAAAACTTTGTGATGGTCGAAATTTTTGATTTCGAGATTTCAGTGGATTTACATGTGCTCAGGTCCTAAGAACCCCAAAGAGGTATTTTGTATTTTGAAATGTCTGTCTTTTTCCCTCTTCATTAATTTGTGAGCCAACTACTCAATGGATTTTGATGAAATGTGACATGCATATCAACAAAAAGCATGTATCAGAACTAGTATTTTTTTTATTTTAGGCTTTTACCTATAAAAAACTCCAAAAAACGGTTACTCCTATTTAAATAATTTATATAGGTATATTGTAGTCATTATTAATGTAAACAAAGCCCATTAGGTCGCTTGCCCCTTGAAAGTATGGTCTTGGGAAAATATAAAATAAAACAAATACGTTAGTAAGAAATATAAAATAATGTGGGCTCCATGACTTTGTTTCTCTCATATTACTATTATTCATTAAGAGTGGGAAATTGGCAATCCGAAATTTATTATTTTTATTTTTTATTTAATTAACTAAGCATGTTATTAAAGATTTGGCTCATCAAAGTTGTAGAAGACTACTTCATGCATCATATAATAAGGTATTTTTAGTTTCCGAAATTGTAGTTTTCTTTTATAAAATCGCTTTTACGTGAAAAGTTATTGTTTATAAAATATCTGCATGTTTATGAAAAAACTACAATTTCGAAAATTAAAAATATCTTATAATATGATGCATGAAGTAGTCTTCTACAACTTTGATGAGCCAAATCTTTAATAACATGCTTAGTTAATTAAATAAAAAATAAAAAGGAATAAATTTCGGGTTGCCAATTTCCTACGGGCTGTACGCTTTTGAAGACCTTTATGGACGCAGGTCTACCATTAAACCATGCCCTGCTTACGCCCCCATGAATTATTTGACATTAGTATTGTTGCGGCAAGAGTTTTTGGCCACTGGCAAACTGCTACACATCCTCCATGTCAACCTACTTCGGCCACAAGCGGTAATGAACGGAACAAGCGTAAACAAGCTTACCACTTACTGACTTACGACTTAGACAGAGTATAAGGCGTAAGCTGGACTTAGCCAAGTACCGATACGAGTCATTTCCCTTATAATAAACGACATAAAACAAATAAATTGTACTACAATATATTTTGTAGTGCTAGCACGGAGCCTGAAAAAAATTGTGTAACGCATAGATATCAGTAATCAAAACAGGGACTGAACACTGTTGGAGTCACGTGGAATATTTTCGTAAAGTCAGTGGAACGTGACCGACGAGTGAGGGGCCACCTGAATCTGAATGGAAATGTTGCTCGACAAATCTGATGAATCCCAAAATTGAAAACCCCGCCCATGCAGGAACAAAGCATCTCAAGATTTATCAGCAGTCCCTCATTTCCCTTTACCACCCCCCCCCCCCTCTCTCTGCCCAAACACAAAAAACCTCGTCTCTCTTCTGAAATTGCGTTGTAGCGTACACCAGCAGTATTGTTTGAAAGTTTTTCCGTCATTATGTGAGAGCCCTCTTTTTTTGCCCAAGTTGCGGCCTCCATCTTGACCGTAGGAACTATTGTATATATAATGGAAACTAATTTGGATTATCGGGTTTCCGAATCGTACGGATATCCTGCTTAAATATACCTTTACAATATTATGCTTTAATAACCAAATTAAGGCATATTGTAACTTAGTACAATAGCCGTTCTTCGGTCACTTTTTGAATGTGTGGAAATATAGTACGAAATTGTCTTCTTGTGTTCGACTTCGATGGCCAGATGGTAACGTACTTGCACTCGTGCAAGTCTTTACACGCCATGCGATCGGAGACATGTCGTAACTCAACACGGGTGCTAACTTACAGAGGCGACTGAAGAGGTCAATCGGATAGGTACATTCATGAAATTGTTTGTATGCGATTAACCTTAAAAAAAAAAGTTTCTGATGCTGTTTCTGCCTTTTTTGTCATATCATAAGGCATGGTCTGTTGCATAAATAATTAGATTACTCGTGACTTCGTGGTATTTCATTTTAATAAACAAAAAATAACAGAAACTTAGAGTTTTAGAAAAACTCTAAGTTTTTGTTATTTTTTGTTTATGGTCTTAGAGTAAACTGCTATAAGAGTATTCGTTTGGGCGTTAAATTGGTGTTATGGGTTAATTTTGCAAGTTTTAGAAGGCCCCTCAGACATCAGGGAAGATTTAATTTAGGATTGAAAACAGCTTTTGCATGCTTTTTGTTGCGATGTTACTACCCCGATTCCTGATTCTCTCTCGCTACCTTGTACAAGTGACGTTGTGTTGGTTTGAGAAATTCCTCCAAAGGACGTACCATTTTTGCACCATTCATCAAAACTTCTCTTTCATATAAATGTAGACAATACTGTAAAGTATTTTCGCATTTAATAATCATTTAATAAGACTTCTCTCGTAACAAAATAATTGAAGGTTTCTCTTTCAAAAATATCATGTAGTCTGTGACAATACTGTAAAACAGTTTGATTGGTGTATTTGCTAAGACAAAGATGAGAAAATCATGCTGTTAAAGAAAATAAAACTTTGGAAATGGAAAAAAACAATGCCTAATTTTTTTTGCATTACTGTATTTTAAAAACTTTACCCATCTACATCGTGAAATAGTCCCTCCGCCCGCCGCTGCCTCGCGCATGATATTAAAATGATATTCAAATTTTACATTAATTAGTATGATAAGGTATCATACGATAGAGTCCGCAGGTTGGTGTCGAAATATCTTATGCAGTGAACCTAAACGCTATAAAAAAAACCTGTTCACATTATTACACTCTAACCTAATAAAAATAACTTCAAAAGGTACAAATTGGACTTGAATGTAACAAAATGAGATATAAAAATATTTCTCACGTTAATAATGCAACACTCGTCCTTTTTTTTGCCGAACAGTCATCAAACGAAGTGATCTACACAACAATAAAATATGATGGAATCACACTAGTTTTTGCGGCAGGAGTGAATGCCCCCAAGGCTGGCTTGGTCCCCCACAATTCCAACGCAGGGTTATTACCTTGAAATGAGTTGCCCGCGAGACTTGATGCCCCGAGGTGCTTTTGTTTTAATAAATTATACACTTAAAACCGACGTAGTCCTGGTGCCGAACTTCTAGTCCTGACGCAAGCTCATCACCATAGACTTCAAACGCCTAGATAGGTTATAAAACGGGACTTCTTGATTTTTAAGGGCGGTTCCTACGATTGCTTTAGAAGTCTCGGTAAGGAATACTGAATGGCCCCGCCATGTTCCAATGGTAGTAGGTAATAGTAAATGCGTGAGCTTGTAAGCAAGAGACGGAACTGAACTGCTGCATGAGAAAAGGCGGCACAGCACTAAACTTGCTAAGTTTTGCACTAACATGCACAACTACATAGCTGTGCCGTGCAGTATTCATTATTGAGACATTTCTAGCGATCTTGGGAGGTCCCTCAGGTAACAATTTTGTTGTTTTTATAACTGTTATAATGTTCAAGT
This sequence comes from Psococerastis gibbosa, assembly GCA_963971405.1. Classification (NCBI taxonomy): domain Eukaryota; kingdom Metazoa; phylum Arthropoda; class Insecta; order Psocodea; family Psocidae; genus Psococerastis; species Psococerastis gibbosa. The sequence continues at coordinate 21,655,237 of OZ020485.1, forward strand.
ACCCCATTCCGCTTAAGCATTTCTTCTAATAAACTATCAATTCAGTGAATTTTTAATCCTTATATATATTTAGCTCTACGTCCTACCTACTACTATTACTGTGCATTCTTCTTCTGGAGTTTCGATTGGTTTGCAGCGAATATTTCAATGTCTTTCTCCACTCTTGTCTACCTTGTGCGATTCTTTTTAGTGCCAGGTAACTGTCGCATTCAAGGTACTTCTTGATGTCATCCAAGCACTCCTTCCTCCGTGGTCCTCCTGGATTGGTGCCTTCGACCATACCATCATTGATGTTCTTGAACAGTCCTTCATGTCTCATAATATGCCATTTGGCGGTTCTTATTGAAAAATAAAATAAAAAATAATAGATGTTTTTTATTTTATTCTAAGGAGCACGTCTTCGTTGGTTTACTATACAGTACTATACTATACATTAGTATACGGTACACTGTAAAAAACGCTTTAGTAGAGTAAAACAACGAGGCTTGAGCACTGATGGAGGATCTTTCTTGGCCATTATATTATATTATAGGAACATGGCCGGCAGTCACGTTTTCCGTTGTAGTTATCCATATTATCATCCATTAAGATTGGGAGGACCCAGGCTGTGCGGAAAATTTTTCCTTTTACTTTGAGTCTGGAACCTCGACTTTCCCGTCCGTACTCCTGTTCTCCAAGTACCAACGGATAACAATTGAACACCAGGTTGGCAAATCAACACCCCCACGGCATAACGTTTTAAAACTATCGTCATTTCGTCATGAATTTTTATATTTGGTATAAACTTGGAGTATTCTAGACATTGTAGGTCTGTGGTCATGCCCGTGTGGTCAACGCGGCGCTATGACCCATTGCAAGCAAAGTGATTTTTTATGGAGCTCTTTTAGGACGTAGGTAAAGTTTATATAGTCGCATAATCAACATATTCCAATGGAATTGACTGCTGAAATAAGCAGTGAGTGGGACAGTGGGAACCTTGTCGGAAGTACGGCCCCGTCTGCCTCTCCAGTCTCCATTGACGAAGGCAGTCTTATTTATGGCTTAATCAATACTTCGTCGTGCTACAAAAGCTCGGGCGAGACGAACACAAGATATATAACTAATTCTCTCGCTCCTAAAGTGGTTAAGCTCGCCAAATTAAATCAGCAGACTGTACAAGCTTTTAACGTAAAATTTCTTTTACAGGGATGGGGATGAGCAAACAAGAAATACCTGAGATTTTTTCCTTTTTGTTTACTTTCTCGTGTAACAGCGATAAGTGTTGTTTCTTGTGAAATTTTGATTTTTATGAGGGTTTCCACTTTCCTCTCAATTTTGTGACTTACCGTACGCAGCCTATATTAAATTTCATTTCGATTTGGCTTTATTGTATGACAAAGGGTAACTTTTACTTGTTTGTTGGCACGAAAGGGTACATAAGGTTCGCTTGGGAGCCTTCATAAACAAATGATGGTCCGGTATTTTTGACGAAATTAATTAACTCCTCGTTCCACAAACGTGTAGATAAAAAAATGGTCTTATGATATATTTTTAAAATAATAAAGTTTCCAACCTTACCCTTTCTACTTACCTGAATGATGAATTCTATAAAATCAGTTTAATGCACTCGATCGTGTGTTTCTGGATTAATAATATTTTCAATGCAAAAATTACTACGGAACTACGGTTCCAGCGAGTATTCCGATTCTTTGGGATCAGGAAAATAACTATTTAATTCCATTAATTATGGTACGGATTGTTGGTGCCTCCTTTAATTACCTACTGTATTAAGTACACTAATAGGAAATCATATTAAAGTGGGTGCTACTCACATCATCAGGCATAGTCCTGATAAGTACTGTTGGTTTCTGGACGATTGACTCATAGCTCTTGTATTCTACTCTGAATTATTTAGTAAATCCGATCCCCTTGAGGATTCAAACTACCGCTCTCCCGATTGAATTGCATGCTCTCTAACCACTTGACCACGACCCTCACCACTCGTACTGATTATTTATTATTTATTTGGGGTTTCCCCGACACGAGCATTTTAAATGTGTTCATGTTTCAATTATTTAATAGCAAATGATAGGCTTACAGTAATAACGAATGCAATAGTTCATCACTTTTTACCCCATTGTCGTACTTAGAGAATATTTAACTTGTTGACTATTTAATGTGTTCTTTGATGTTGTCTGACGTTCGGCCTGTCAGTTGTACGCGTTACTGTATCATTATAATTAATAATTTATAGTCGAGACTTTTCAAGAATGTCTGCGTCATACAGAATAGGTCAGTGGTGATGAAATAGGATCCGCTTCCAGTTCTGAGGCCTGAATTCTTTATTAGTTGTGCCAGTTTTACTATGAAAGCAGTAATGTTGAACAAAGCTATTAAAACTTTTATAATTAGAAAGGTTTTCACTGGCGGAGTGATGGACCAGATGAATCCGGGTTAATGGGTCACAGTCGATCTGAAAGTAAAATTGCAAACGTTTCGTCAACAGCTGTGGTCGACGTCTTCGGAGCTAATGTCGTGATGGAGATTAAACAGTAGTCGCAGAGGCCCCTTCACCCGACCTTCCTCTTCTTGCACACCTTCGGCCCCAAGTGTAAAGGTTATGCAAATGACGATTGGAATGGAAAGCAAGTGGAAACTGTCAATTGTGAGGAAGCAAATTTAGTATAAAAGTTATTTATTTTTTTATGAATTTTTGATACCACCATTTTTATATCTTTGGCGGTGTTGCTACTTTGCTACTTCATAAAAAAAATAGAAGAGCCAAATGAGTAGGGAATTTATTAGGACACGGAAATCTGGTACACGCCATCATTGAGGACACAGTCAAGGAACCAGCAGGAGAAGACTGCCGAAGAAGTAATTCAAAGATGAACTGAAGGAGGACGCACGAGCTCGAACCTAACAAAAACTGAAGAGGAAGGCCCAGGACCGCCAGAGCTGGAGGATGATATACAGGGAGTTGCTGCCAACCAATAATTGAGATTGTGACCTCAGAAGAAGATATCATCTTAATTAGTTTTGTCAAAAATACCCAAGCCTGCTTTGTTTACCAATATTTGGAAATGTCGACTGTTAATAGTGGAATCAGTGATGAAATTAGTCAAAATGTAATTTATGTAAATCCCTTTTAGAAACGGTGATTTAACGGGAAGCGCAGGTATCGAGATATGATCGATCCCAACGGTCGGCTGATGTCCGATTTTGGTTAAATGTTTAAATGACAGGGGAGGGGTTAAGCGAATAAATTTTGAATGAATTGAAATCAGCCTAAACCTGAAAGTTTCCATTACAATGAGTTTTTCCCTCTACTCCGTTACTGGCTGGATAATGACATTAAATTCCCTCTCTCTTCTTTTTCGCGATAAAATTGCCCAGAATAACGTTAAATTAATTCATATTTTAAAAGTAATTCACTTGAGTTGCGGAGTCTTTAAATTGGAATGTTTTAAAATCTTTGAATCTTGATTCTATTTCTGAGTTGACAGCTGGCAAGGAAGTTAACTTTTAATGGAAACCAATTTTATGATTACAATCATATCTAAATGATGTTGGACTTTTTCAGAAAAAAGGAGAGATAATTATTCGGAAAACTTGAAAAGCTGTAGCCTACCTTACATTTTCGTTTTTGAAAATTTATTTTGCTTGACCTGTTTGTAAGGAATTAATTTCATACAAATTTATTATGTCAGCAGTAAAGTGGTTCTAAATTAAACATAAGCGACACTTCGCTTCTTTGCTTCTTTGACTTTATGGTGTCTCTATCAGCCTGGGTAAGACTTCTACTTGCTCTCAAAATTCCTCGCCAGCCTTCTTTTACGTTCTATTCCAGTCTCCAGTTCGACATGGATAGACCTACACTCTGGAGTTCTTCCCTGATCATCTCTTCGGTTTGACTGAAGGGCTGTGTTCTTCGTCTTCCACACCTAATGGACTTTCCTGCGCCTACCGCCTGTTACTTTGTTATTTTACTATTCTGTGCGTGTCTTGTGGGCCATCACCGAGGCCTTGGACTTTGCCAAATCTTCTACTACCACTATTCTGTGCGGAGAGAAATCTGTGATCCCAATGCCCCCAGTGCCCAACTGCCGCAATTCCCTTTTATGAGCTGCATTTCCTATCATCCACCTGCGCAAAGTGGAACTTGTGACAATAGCGCTCCAACTGGGTACGGCCCTGGAACACCTGTTGTTTATTAGGTTTCCAGCGGGGGGCCCGCGACCTACGCGGGGGACACCTACGTTATGTCACCGGTATCTGGAGGGCCCGTAGTAATAGGCGTCGCTCCTCTAGGGGCCTAAGGAGAAAGTGATATTCCTTAGGACGCCTATAGTCTATACTCCATTCGATAAAGATATAAAATTACTCGTTATGTGACTCCTAGTGTCAGCACAATGATATAGCGCAGTGGAAAAGATTCTAACTTTCAACTGAAAGGTTGCTGGTTCGAATAAAATTGTTAAATTTTCCGGATATTTTTATTTTTATTTTTGCTGGATCGAAACCGGTCGGGCTTGGCATAGCCTTTCCTTAACTAGGCTCACCTCCTATTCTGTCCCTCCGGTTTCACCTTTCCTTAACTCAGGTATAGTTGTGTTAGCCCCTGAACCTGTTTTAGCCATACTATTACACATACCCTATCTAACTCCCATCACTGCTCCAAGTGTTTGCGTATTCTGATACCGTGGTGGTGGGGAATTGGGTCAATTTCCACTTTCTTTTTTAAAATTCAATTAATACTAGTAATTGTGACTAAAAATGTTTTAACGAATATTCTCGGTCTTTAGTTGTAGTTTACCAATACTTATTGGATATGCTGTTAGCTCCAATAGGAACGCCTATATTTTGTTTTTCTTGGTGACCTTATTCCACCTCAACTGATGGGGAACTTGGGCAGTCTGTTTGTCAGTAACATGGTCATTGAGGCTATCGACCTTAGTAGCAGCATGATGCACAGTGTTCAGATTGTTTACGTTGATAAGTTGCGGCAAGTCAGAGATTCCAACAAGAAGCCCTATGTTTCCACAGGGTATGTCAGTGGCTCTGGCCACGCTTTGACGGGTATGTAAAGCAGGCGGCCTTGTATCACCCGGGTAGAGTTCAAGAGTGGGATTTATTGCCCCAACCACGCTAAGCTGGTTAAGTAATGAAAGAAAAGTCTGCTTTTTCAGGCACTACAGTTCGGGGTGAGCTTTGGTCTCTGGTGCTAACTTTCTCCGACATCTGCCTTAGATCCCCCTCTCTCTCATCCCTCCAGCGGCTCCAGAGCGTGCCTTTTTGGGAACAAATGTCCTGTTTTATTTTTTTACAGTGTTTTTGTTTTCATACCCTTCTTTTCACAGGACGGCATCTACACTCGACCACTAAGCACTGGAGTCAATTCCATTTACAGACCGAGTGCGGGGTTCTAGGACTTAAAGTTGTGGCAATTATCTTGCTTGTTAATTGTTATTCGAGACGTGTTCTTGTTATAACTCACCTTCACTGCAAAGTAAGTCTGTCCCGGAGTATAGAAAAACTGAAAGTTAGTGGCTTGGGGCATCAAGCAAAATATACCAAAGTTGTAGACTACCCTCTTCAATAAATAACTATTGAGTTCTTACCATCAACAATTTAACACAAATATGTTGGTTTTTAAGTAAATTTGATTTCACTATGAAAAAGCATTGTCTTGTATTGCGTTTCTGCTACCTTCTCGAAGCCAAGAATCTTGACATTTCAAGGTGGAATCAAGGAAACAAAGCGATAATCGATACTGCATGGTTTCTCTCGAACATCGAAATAATAGCCTACGAGTGTGCCAGTGGGAATAATCAGTTGTTTGCCGTTCACGCCTGTTCATTTTCACTTTCATGAATTGCAAGTTTACTTAATGCATATTTCACTACTCCTTCACATTACTTTATTAGCATCTTAGCAATTGCGACCATTTCATTAGTGTTATTAGTCTCTGGCAAATGGCGGAGGGGGGGGGGTGATTGTGGAATCTATAGCAATGTTGAGCAAATATGTTTCTGCCACGTACTGTATAATTGATTTGAAAAGCTCTTGTCTGTTCCTTTGGAAAAAATTATTCATCAAAAGCAGAAGCATTGGCTGGCAGTTTTGCCGTCATATGGGTAAGCGTTTTTTTTTAAATTTGACACAATATGAGACGTACCACAGTATCCAATTGAGAAATTATTAAATAATAAAAACATAAATATGATTTTTTTCTATTACCAAGCCAACTAAACATATGGAGGCGACTGATGAGGTCAATAAGATACATTCATTAAATTCTTTGTATGCGATTAACCTTAAAAAATAAAAAATAAATTAAAAAATTGATTTAGCCGCTTTCTCTTACATTCTCTTACATTCAACTGGGACCGCCTGATTTACACGTCCTCCGAAGCATGGCCAGAAAATGAAGCAAGTGTGGCGCTCGAACCAACAACATATCTGGAGAAAGTCAGAGTTCGTTCCACTGATAATTGTCCTAGCTGATAATATTATTAGATTTTCAACGTAACCCCATTGTTCACATTGTGTTCTTACTAACTAAAATTTGGGGCAAACAAATTCTTTTTTAAGTAAATTTACTTAGTCGTTTAGCAAGCTATGCTGAAATAATGTCTCAACTGTCTGATATTAAGTTTTCTGCGGTAGCGGTATAAATAACGTTGGAGCAGCTTTCATCGTAACACAATATTGACTCTAATGATGGTCTATCAAGTTTTCCATAATTATGAAACAGGGTAAACAGTTTCTTGTTCTTCAACTTTCGCAGACGATATAATAACTTCAAGATTTAGGTCAAAATACCCTAATAAACCCTACGGATACACCCAATGTATGTGAATAAATATTGTGCTACTTATGGAAGTTATCCGTACAGATATCATTAGAATTCATATTTTAGCACTACCTTGACTAACCTAAATCAGGTCAGGTGCAAGTTTTTTAGTCAATATTTCCTGAATTTCCGCAAATTAAGCAAACGGCTAGGAGTCCCTAGCCTAGCCAGAGGAGGGTTCAGGGGGTCTGGACCCCACCCGAAATATTTGCAGCGTACACTAGATAGAACGGAGTTTTAATATTTTATTATTAATATAGATATATATTTTATATTTCAATATTTAATATATATTTATATTTATATTTAGGTTACCTCACCTCCGGTGTCGTGAGATAGACCCCGCCCCCCCCTCCCTTTCTGGCTACGGCCCAGGTCCCTAGTACAATAGTGTACAATAATAATTAGAATAATCACAAAGCTATATGATGATATGAGCCAAAATGCAGCAGGAGAGCCTAACAACTTTGGCAATAGATTCCAATCGAGGAACCCTACAATTATAATTTCTAGGCTACCTACTGGATATAGCCAAACAAGTTTTTGCCTCTTTAATCTTCCTGCTTTCGTTTTACATGCCTTAACTGACGCGATGCATTGTACATGCTCGGATATTTTGCTGGAGATTACATTTGCGGTTTGACTTGTACGTGCGATTGCCTGCCTTAACTTTTCGTTGATTTTACCTCGTAATGTCCTATTGGTTAGAAAGGCCATACAGTATATACTGGAGTACAGTACGTACAGAGCAAATGTAAGGAGTATAAAAATATGGATATGTTGGAATTTGGAAACAGATTTTAAAGTCTTGCTTATTTCTCTATTTCTTTATTTAATGTTCATTAGAAGCTCACGTAGGTTTCTTCAAACCCATTCTTTGCAGCCGGCTGGCTGGTCGGCAGCAACATCGATGACTTCTGTTCCCCTCGATCCTGGCCCATTGAGCATTCTTATCACACATGATTATCTTTTTTGTCTTTCGTGAAATATACATTATTACATCAATACCCAAGTATATACACCGCTCACCCACCGTCATTGGATATGACACCCCCTCCCCGCCATCTACAACCTTAACTTCTCAACATGAAAACTAGAAAGGTAGTGTCTCAGTTCCAGTGAAGACTATAGTGAAAAAAATTGTTACCATGGATACAAAAATTATTTCAACTAAGCCATTATGAGCAGAGTCACTTTTATCCTCAAATGAGGTTCCCTAATGAAATTCCAGGCATAAGGGAAGGGATTAGATTCTGTGAAAGATTTGGCATGTTTTCAGGCATTTGGACCGCCTAAGATAAACTTTAGAATATTTTGTTTTTAGATTAAGCTGATATTATGCACAACGTACAGCATTTTACCTCGTAGGGGCATACTAGTATTGAGCAGCTACTGAATATATCTGTCCAAGAGCAATTCAAAAGGGAAAAGAAAGCAGTTTGCAAGAAAGGTTCAAAAGTCGCGAAAACAAGGCAATTGGACGATACGATTGTGCTGACTACTGGACAATAATCTCAACTATAAGGGGCAGTGACCTTTCCTACCCACCCCCTTTCCCGAAATGGCGGACACACGCCTGCCTTTCTGCCACTTGTTCTTTTCAATTTCAAAGCCGACCGCAAACCTCCCTAATTCCTTTTATATGATTCTTTCCGTCCTTGAGCTCCGTTTTTGCGTACCCCTTTGTACCGGAACAATGTTCCACCGCCTTGCGCGTTTTCTGTGTACAACGGCAATCTTGTCCCTGAAGCTTTTTGTGGTATATTAAATTTTTGAAAAAGCTGACTTGTAGTTGATTCCTCTTTTGTTGTTTTTCCAAATTTTAAATTATCTTTCTTTTGTTTCTTTGTGTAAGTAGCAATTTTGTTTACGATGTACAGAAGGTGATAGTCTGAGGAATATCCTCTGGCAACAATATACCTATATATATATATATTTTTTTTTTTAAAACGAAACTGGCAAAAAATTCAAATCTATCAAATCTAACCTTTGAATTGTTGTTGTTTACATTAATTTTTTTTCTTCCTCCGCCTTATTATCTGTCAAGGAAATTTTGGTGGGAGAGAATGATTTTTCCCGCATCTGCATGGATCTTTCGCGGCAGCATCAGTTTTGATTTTGAATTTAAAATTACTTCCTACTAACTACGAACCACGAACTAATTAGTACTAGTCTAACTACGCCGAAAACTGATTTAGAAGATATATGTGAAGTATAAAACTGGCACTGCAAGCTACCATTCTACATTTTCAATCTGTAAATCTAAATAATCATGAAAAATGCTAATGTAAATTGTGAAGTTCATCCTTTGTCCATAATCTTATGATTGTCTTGTATGTTGCTGTTCTTGTATTACTGTCAGTGCTGTCTATGGGGGGGGGGGGATAATATTGTACTTCCTCACGTCTAAGTCCTTACTGAGTGCGTTGTACAGGGTCACTGTCTTGTACCGTAGGGATCGTCATGAGGCATAGTGTAATAGACTGCTGATCTAGCTACCGCTCTTGAAATATTAGGGATGAACGTGGTTGGGTCCGCAAGATTTTTTTTGATAAACTTTAACAAGTTTTGATAGTAAAGGAGATTTATGGGCAGCAATTTGTGTGTTTTATATACTAAGTTTGAGTGCGCCAACCTCTGGTTTCTTGTAACGGATTTTACTATGAAATTCTGTTTTTTTAACCACAAGTAGGGTGTAAGTCTGTTATAGTAAGGAAGTAAGTAAGTAAGTAAGTTACCACGTCATAAGTCCATTAAATGCCCTTCGAATCATAATAGGGTGAAACTACCCCAATAGGAGGAGCCACCATGTTTTTTTTTGTTATTTTGGGTGCGTGCATAGCATACCTTATGTACTTAAGCCTTACTGGCCTATTGCGCCCCGAACAGAGTATTTCTAATATTTCTAATAGGTACATTTATTATTATTACTATTATTCCACAGAGGGGACTATCTTGCGGCAATTTTCTTTTTTTATTGGCACTTCCTTAGTTGAGGTATGCTCGGTTAAGTCTTTATTAATTTGTTTACTTCGCTACGGCTCGGGTATTTGTACCATAGCGGAGCAACTGAATAACCGCATCACTCAATTACCAAATCCCATCAGACTAGCAAGTGTGACAACTGGACCTTAGGTTACTTGCAACGTCTATCATGAACAAGGTCATTCAGACCATCAAAAATAGCAGTAAATTGTATGCACAGTGCTGTTTTGTGATTGATCGGACTGCAAGTTGCTGCAGATCAAGATTACCAATATGATGCACTGTGTTTTCAGAAGCTATGAAGCCACCATGATTAGGAATAGAGTTCAATATCGGACATATTCGACATATCGGTGATATTTGATGCGCTAATTTTTTTTTTTAATGTTGGGGTAACCTGGTACGTTTTTTCAATAGCTAGTCACAGGAGACGTAGCGAGTGGCCCCAGAAATTAAAAAAATACATTTTTGGCGGGAAGCAAATGCCCCATCTCTCTTGTATAGTACTCCTAATTCCCTTATTCGAATCTCTGAAACTTTACCAATGATGGTGGGAGCTACCCTTAGACAAGGCTCTTCATTTCATTACTCTTCTGGGTTTGTAGGATTACTTGCTTCAAAGGTGCTATCAGAGGTAATATGGCACCGATAAAATCTTCAATTGTTGGTTGCACTACACCCGTCAGATTTACATGCTCATTTAATATTAGACGCGTCTAGCCCGAAACACAGTTTGATCGTCACATTACCGGTATTATATGAGCTGTTTCAACCCACCAACAATTCCCCCGAGGGCGCCTGCCTATATTACCACATGTTACATGAACCGCGACGGGGGAGCAATGATTTTTCCGGGCATTTTCTCGGAAAACATGCATATTATTTGGTTGTTCTGACGGGATCTTGTCAGCGAGTAATGATATGCTGGAGAAGCTGTCTGCTTTGCGGATGATCGGTGTATACCTCTCATAAAAGGCAGATTGTTGAGGTAAGCTCGGAGATTATTATGGAAATTATGTTGAGACTTTTAAGAATTTGTAGGGCGTTGATATAGGGTAGGGCTTAAAGGACTATATGCACTTCATTTTGATTTGTTTTTTTAAGTTTTAAGAGGGCATGCTACGTAGAAAATGAGCACCCCAAAATTTTTTGTTTTTATTGATGTTTATTTTTTTATTTAATTCACAAAGCAGTCAAGCCAGACCCAAATCAGGCGGAATATTTTTCCTTTTTCGTGTGTCGAGTCTCGAACCTTCCGTTTCATGTCCAGTTCTCTACCAACTTCACTATTCCTAATCATCCTGCTTTCCTTGTACTAATATAAATAGGATTTTTGTTTAATGTATTTAATTTATACAATGGAAATACAATCAGTATTTTCAGTACAGTACTACTTACTTAACGTGTCCGAGCCTAGGACACGTTGTTGTCGCTTGACCCGGTGGTGGAAGGATTGGCCGACGGGGTAATTCCCGCCGTTACCAGGGACAGTTAAAAAACCAGAGGTTTGTCTGAACACAATTTATTCATCGCTAATAAAGTGCAAACGTAGTATTTCAAAAAAATCATGTCGTTTCCTTGATCTAGTAGTAGTTATAATAGTTATATTAATAGTAATAATAATAAATTTTAATTTTTGTAATTTCTCTTGATTAGAAAAAAATTGTTTATCTATGATAGCTAATACAATAATAATCTTTCTTTCTTTCTTTCTTTTCCTTGTCCAGTATTCCCTGGACAAGGAGCATATATTACAAAAATGCAATACATAATAATACCATCCCGCATCCCCAAGCTAGCGCTTATTTGGGACAAAAGACTCATACAGTGCTGCTAAACAAAGCTTAATCATTTATTTTTGTTACTTATTTATTATATTTATCTTATTTTTATTTTTATTTTATTTTAACTTGTTATTTTAATGTCAGTTTTTATTATTATTATTAACTCCCATTGACCAGCCATCTTTTTATGCCCGCTTTTAACTCTCCCATCTGTTTAAATTTTTTCATTTGTGGAGGAAGTTCATTAATAATAATACCCAGCTAGCTAGCCTTCGTGTAAGAACCGTAGATGGCCTATTTATGAACGCCGTTGTACAGGTAGACGGCCAACGGCCAAGTCTAAAAGTAGACGCTGAGACGCGCCCAACTGCTGCTTCCACCACCGGACACCGGTAGTTTGAAAAGTCTGGGATACCTGACCTGCCGCGGGCACGACAGCCCGGCCGGGTAATTAAATCGTCGGAAACAACCTGTTCGCCGCCGCGCCGAGACTTTCGCGACCATGTATGGGACTATTCCACCTGCCATTGTGCATATTTCGCAGTTCACATGTGAAGACGCAATGGTTCAATGAACACTATCGCAATTATCTGTAGCGGGAAATTTGCATTTAAAGAAATGTGGCGTATTGGTGTAGTATTGATCTTGGTGGGTTGTAGGCTATGATTTGTAATTATTTAGGTATTTTAAATTCCCCACTCAGAATACAATTCTAATTTGTTTACCCAATTGCGTGTGCTATCTATCTCTCTACGCTTCACCTGTGGATTATAGACTGTAGACTAGTGAATTATGAATATTATATTGAACGGCAATAAATTATTTTACAAACAAATCAGTCGAGATCAAACAGGTCGAAAACAAATGCCTACGGGGGTCCCCCTTAACCTAACAATTTCTACTATCTAAAACCCCAATACATGCACCAAAATTTTGCCACCCTAGGCGCGCGCGTTGTCCGCCTATTCGGAAATACAGCACTGATACCAGACCTAACACATTGTTCATCTAGCGTTTGCAGCAATGAACAGAAATTAGTCTCTGCTGGCAATTTCAGATTTTAATTTTTAATTCACCGTTATTCTTGTTAGTCATTTTACATTCGTAAAGGGTTTATTAAGGATAATTAATTACACTTACATTCCAGGATTAGTTGTTCTTTTAAGACTGCAGATGTACTACCCGACCACGATAGGATGGCACTTGGAACACTTATAAGAATCGAATGAACTCGGTGTTCCGCTAATGCAAGTTTCCGAATAAACAAAGTGTTCCAAGTGCCATCCTATCGTGGTTGCAAGGGCTGATCCATTGGGGGGCGGGGGGGGGGGGTCAGGGGGCATGACTCCCTGACCCTAAAATACCTAGTAGAAAAAGAATAAAACTCAACTTTTCAACAAAAAAAAATTACCTTTTAAACTGACAAAAAACTTGTGACCCCCCCCCTAAATTTTTCGCTGGATCCACCCTTGCCTGGTTGGGTAGTACCCACGTAGTTCTTGCAGCTCATATAGTGACAACATATTTTGTATTTGCAGCAACCCATGTTTCAGTGGAGTTACCATTTGTTGTAATGGTTTGTAAATTAATTCCTTAGGTGTTTATGTTCATTGGCGCTATATGGATAAATTTGGCAGCCTGGGGCCATGCAGATGGGCACACATGTCACATTGTTAATAATAGGATCACGTCGCTCAAATGTCATAAGGGCATTAGCTCCAATCTCATTGTCCATAGAGCCCGTTGCTATCAAACACTGTCCACCCTCAATCACAACTTGTTAGCTTGGACGGGACTTTTGAGGGCTTTTGCTCCATCCCGTATATACGATTAATATATAAAGCTAACAGTGCGTTATTAATAACACGTTTTGGTTTGAAGACAATGGGTTAGTTAGGATCTGATACCATTTGCTTATTAACAGTACGATGACTGCGAGTGAGTTTACTAGCTACGGAAGTAGACTTTAATTAATTTGTATAGTATTAGAAAAACTCAGTCTCCTTAACGCTGATCGCGTCGTGATTCCCAACCCCTGCATTATTATGTACCACTTCTATACTTAACACGAATACATTGGTATTGTATTACAAAATAAACGAGTATACAATACCTACGTTAGCAGTAAGGTGGACTTTTGTTCTCTCTCCGAAAAGACAGGTAAATGGCATCGTTGGAGCCGTTTTTGAGAAAAATGTTTTGCCGTTTGTTTATAAAACCCTCGAGAAGTTAAGAAAAAAAAAATACCCCTGGGTAATCATTTTGATACTCTACAATATCACTACCTATCGCTACCGTATCTCCATATACAGTGTTCTAGTTATACGGTAACGTGGTAGGAGACAGAACAGATGATATTGAAACATGGCAGCATTCAATAGCATACACTAGCTGTCTATTATCTGCTGATGTTGGTCGACAGTACGCTTTGACTGCTTTGAGTGACCGTGAGTTACAACTTTGGGCTTTGCCGTTCAGGTCGGCTATTTCTGGTAGAGAATTTTCACTTTGTCAACAACGGCTCCAGGCATAGGTTAAGAATTTGAATTTCCGGCAATGGCTGTCCAATATACGAAGCTGATAAACGGACCAATAGTTTCTGTTCTGTGTTTTATCATTAATTATGTTAGCCATTATTAATATGGGATTTACTGTCTGTACCTTTTATAACTAGTAGTAGGTTTATATATTCTGTGGCCATTTCAAGATATGAAAATGGCTGTGTTGAATATACATAGAGAATAGAATACAATAGAATACAGTATGGGAATACTTTTCCCCATGCTTTATAAAATATTGTAAGAAGATACACCCTGACCACAGTACCTGTCTTCTAAGATGAGGAGCAGAAAAAAAACCGCGTGAGAGGTTATAATGTGTCTTTTTTTAAATGTGCATTCAAGTCAAATTTGTCTTTTTTCCTAATCAATCATATCCTTTAATGTGCCTTCGTAATGCAGTCATTATTTGAAGATGGGGGCTTTTTACATTATATACGTTCATGTTCTTTGAATTCACGCACCAGCTGCACTCTGTGTGCTGTGCTGTGCATTCCTTACGCAGCAACCTCCATCAACATGTCTTCATATCACGCGTTCAATAAGAACGCATATACTTGGCAGGTCTTTTGAATTTACAGTTCTTCCTTAACGGCGAACTGAATTGATGAATAGATTCCCTTGAGAGAACTGAACTGGTATGAACGGGTTGGATTCAGTAATATTACACAGCACTACACCTAATATAGCCAAGGTAGCATTTGTTTATTTCCACTGGTACTCATAGACAATCACCATTTCCTCGGATTTGAAAGCATTATATTTATTTGGGCACAAAAGAAGTTAACGCTCTGGTGGCTGAGAAAGCATTATTTGGCCTCCCTTCCTCTGGTTGAGGGACGTGCCTAGTTTCTGTAATGACAAATGCATCCAACCAGGTTTCATGCATCGTTGAGTTTTCCACGCTTTTACCATGTACTTATCGTAGATACTTCTCAAACTATGGCGAATTATAAAAATAATAAGTTTGTCGATGAAAGAGGAACATCCGGGCTAATAGGCTGTGGTCGATTTTGTGTACATTTTTAACCCCAGAAATAAGTTAATATGAAACGGTATAGTAGGCCCGCAGGTCTCAGTAAATTAGTGAAAGAACATCTTTGATGTCCATGTAAAGCTACAAACTTAAATTAATCAATCAATTTCATCTTGCCATTTTAATACGAATACCTTTGATACTGTTCATTAATGTTATTGATGGCGCTCTATTCGAACTCTGATCCCCATTTTAAATCATTACTACGATTTAACCTTAGCGATAAGGTACAATATGATTAATTATTATATTTGGTGACTTCGGTCCACCTCTTACCCCCGTCATCGACTTGACAAGCTTTGTTAATTTATTTAGGAGGGTATTTTGTTTAATGAGTGATAATCCAAAGGTAATAATATAAGACGCAGGAGCAATATCATATCAAGAACTGAAGAGGAAGATCGAGGACCGAGTAAACTGGAGGACGATTTGCAGGGAGTTGCTGCCAATCAATCGCTAAGATTGTAACCTTAAGAAGAATAATATACTGAATAGAGTCATGCAGAAAAGGGAAACCCTGAGAATATACCAATCAAATGCACCTTCTCCTCCAGCGGGCCTACTATGACGATTATTTTTAATCTTAACCTGGGATTAAAAATGTAGACAAGATAATTTTACAATGGAAAGTGCTATTCAAAATTGTTTTGTTTAAATTTAAAGTACTGTTAAAGCATTTCCTCTAAATTTTTGAAGTAAAAGGTGTTTTTTTTTAGGTAAATTGCCTTACCAATAAAGGGATGGCCCCAATTAGGGTCGGGTGAACTCAGTTCAAAAAAATTCTACTTTTTATATCGAGTTTTGAACATTGACCTTTCGTTGCACATCCTGATCCCACCAACTGGACTCGTACGTAAGCTATCAATTGGCTATTCGAACAGCTCCTTTAAACGCATAAGCTATTAGTTGGCTATTCGAACAGCTCCTTTAAATGCATTAGCTATCAGTTGGCTATTCGAACAGCTCCTTTAAACGCTTAAGCTATCAATTGGCTATTCGAACAGCTCCTTTAAACGCTTAAGCTATCAGTTGGCTATTCGAACAGCTCCTTTAAATGCGTTAGCTATCAGTTGGCTATTCGAACAGCTCCTTTAAACGCTTAAGCTATCAGTTGGCTATTCGAACAGCTCCTTTAAACGTATAAGACACAATAGCTGAAGACAATAGCTCAACAGGCGAAATAAACTGCCGTATTCAGCAAGTGAAAGTAGCCGTCGTAAAAAATGAAAGATCCTGGGAATTCTCAAAAACTAAGCATCAGGAAACTGTACCAAAAACCCTGCGTATGGAGTGTTCTATTATACGGATGTGAAACCTGGACTAAAGCAGATAAGGAACTGAAGAAGCGCTTCAAATGTGGTGTTACAGAATAATACTTAGAGTCAGCTGGAGGGACCACGCCACGATTGAAAGAGGACTAGAGACTATTGAAGAAGAGAGACAGCTGCTACTTCATACAAAAAGTAGAAGAACGGAATGAATGCTAAGACATGAAAATCTGGTACACACCAACATTGAGGGCACAGTGGAAAGAACCAATAGAAGAGAGCGGCCGAAGAAGGAATTCACGGATCACCTGAAGGAGGACGCAGGAGCTCGAACGTACCAAGAGCTGAAGAGGAACGCGCAGAAACGAGAGATCTGGAAAATGAAATGCAGAGAGTTTCGGCCAAACCAATCGTTGAGATTGTGACCTCAGAAAGAAGAAGAGTACAAAAGCAAAAACAATTAATTCTGCCAATACAAGCTCAATATTTCACTCTGAAAAAATAACATTACAAATCTCAGTGTCGAAAACTGCTGACAAAGGTAATATATACAGAAAGAATGTATCGCTGCAGCAATCTCTATTGTATTATACA
The DNA here is from genome assembly GCA_963971405.1 of Psococerastis gibbosa. Lineage (NCBI taxonomy): Eukaryota > Metazoa > Arthropoda > Insecta > Psocodea > Psocidae > Psococerastis > Psococerastis gibbosa. The sequence goes on from OZ020485.1 coordinate 21,672,297, forward strand.
TGACAGGGCATTTGTAACTAAAAATATTTTTCAAAAAGTATTGTCAATGCTTCCCCCTTGTGAATTATATCACATCGTGTGTCCATTTATTTCTCTGCTGTAGTGCTTGTCGATACTTTTCCCCCGACCCCCGCTGACCGGCGGTTGAGGTTTCCGTGTAGGGGTGTGTGCTTGTGCGATTAAATAAATAGGAGAAAAACCACCCCGGGTGACCGGCCCCGACCGCGGACGTCTATCATTCCATCAGGGGGTGTCCTTTCACATTATTTTTCATTTGAAACTGTTTTTCCTATTCAGTTTGTGTGTGTGGCTTCAACCCCCTTCCTCCTTCACACACAACCTTTGATCATTTTACTTCCATTTCCAGATTGCTGCCTGGTGGGCTTTGTTTGGTGTGGCTATTATCAATCTCATACAGTGTAAAATGTGTCTATGGTGTTGTTGATAAAACGCTTTTTCACTGAGAGATTACTCATTGGTGGTTCAAAGGTGTGTATACTGTTCAGTATGTACCTATATGATACGTTATGGAGTAGTAAATGAATAGCCACATTTTGTGTGATCAAACATAATATGACCAATTTGCTCATGAAAAAAGTATATAGAAAGCAGACGCCACAGCACAATAATATTTGACAACTGAAAGTTTAAATTGCAGAATCGGTACGAGTGAACCCGTATATGCTTTCCTATTTATCAATTAGTATAAGCACTGTAATATATATATGGTAAAATTTCGGCTGCCTATAGATTTTCTCTGCATATTCCGTTTGAACATAACATACAAACAAGGAATACCTCTATCAACAAACCCAGCACAACTAGAATTATTAAATCAGCAAAATATATCGCTGTTATAATATTTACAATAACCTTCCAATAAGTATAAAAAGCAGCCCTACCTTAAAAATATTTATGAAAAAAATTAAAAGGCATCTAAGCAAGTAAACGTAAATGATACAAAAACTAAAACTAAAAACGCGCACCCTGAAACACATCACCAACCTTTACCGTACCCTATCCTAACTAACATTAACCTGTCACTTACAGACTAACTTAATTAAACTAATAACGATTCCCTGTAAATAAGCCACACACGGCACTGCCTGTGGCTAAAGGAAAATAAAATGTTTAAAAAAAGAACTGTAATCTGTAAAATTGGGATAAATATATTACTTACTTACTTACTCTATCATACAGCCCAGGATTGACCAACGGGACAACTGCATAGTCAATCACGGGCAGACATACGTGTTTAATGTAAAAGAACCGGTCCGAGTTTACTCGAACATGCTTTCCAATTTATCAAAATTAGTAGATAGATAGGGGGGGGGGGTTGTCCACCTGACATCACTGGAGGTGAGGTTAATTCTAGATAGTTCAGACCAACACATTACCACACAGCAATACTGGCAGGGCACGCAATATGCATTTGAGCGTGAATTTTCTATCATTTTTTCAAAAAAACATTTTTTTTTACAAAACCAAATACTTTTCTGGGAAAGCAACCTGTCCGGTTTCGTTACTCAATTTAACACCTAAAACATGCCTGAAGGTAGAAATCATCGATAGAAAGGTTCGCAGAGAAATTATTTTTTAGTCATTTTTCATTAAAATTTAGTTATTTTTATTTTTGTACCCCCAGAAGCAACCTATCAAGGGGCAAGCGACCCCACGCATTTCGTTAATATTAATAACGACTACAATATATGTGAATTTAAAAGAAATCATTGGAGCCGTTTTTGAGAAATAATTTTTTTAGACGTTTTTTGGAGTTTTTTGAGAATAAAACCCCCCCAAATTGAGTTAGCCCAAAATAAAAATCAAATGTTCCCGAGTTATGATTTTTGTGAACCTACATGGAAAATTTCATTAAAATCAGCCGAGTAGTTTGCCCGGAAATCGATGAACAGACAGACATACCGACAGACATACAGGCAGAGCAACAGACAGACATTTCGTAAAAACCACTGTTTTGGGTTCCTGGGACCTAAAAACATGTAAATCCGTTGAAATCTCGGAATCGAAAATTTCGACCATCACAAAGCTTTCCTGATAATCCCGAGACATGATATTTGGGAAAATGTGAACCTACATGCCGAACTCCATCAAAATCCATTGAGTAGTTTGCCTATTGAAGAACAGATCGACCGACAGACACTTTGTAAAAACCACTTTTTATGGACATCTGAAAACTTTGAAATTGAACATTTCGACCATCACAAAGCTTTCCTTATGGAAAGCATATATATAAATACCAAGCAAAAATATATAAGTTTAAACAATATTTACCTGTCTTCACTACTCGTGTTATCCCACCTTTATTATTTTGCTAAGGCTGCGGGTGATTTTGTGTTCTGTTTAGTCAGCACCATTGGTCACAGGTCAGGTAAAGCACAGACCACTTGTCTTGTGTTACATGAAAGTATGTGTAAGGGAGCGTTGTTTTACTTGTTTACATGAAAGGCCCAGAAAGGGGCTTAAATTATTTAAAAGTGTCTTTAACTTCCTCAGGTCCATAAGCTTAACATCGCTATCGTCAATATATCCGATTCTGAACCGTAGAACATAGGATTGGGAAATCGTCAAGTCGACAAATTTGGTGCGGACAGTGAAATAAAATGCGGACGCAAAAGTCACAAAAGAGGTCAAAAAGCAGCACACATTCCGCCAGCGGAGGTATTACGTAAAAATGTATTTTTGAGAGCCTGATACTGAACACAAAAAGCTAAACAGGTGAAATGCCTGTAGGGTTTTGGAGAAAAAAAGAGACGACACCGATAAAAGCAGGGAAAGGTACGGTTTGACAATGTGTCAATGTAGAGAACTAATGAATGGTCCTTGTATTTTATCAGATACCCTTTCGAGTGATTTTCTACTGTAATCCGACATTATAGTGTGTATTTTTTGTACAAAAAGCGGCATTTGGGCGGTGCCTACTTCTTGTTACAGTTAACAATGTTAAGTACTGCGGCCAGTCCAGCTTTACAAACTCTCCATAAAGAGATATACCTATAGTATTAAGTAATTACAAATACAATGCGTATATCAACTTAGCTCTAACAGTTCTATAACACCTATTGCATATTGGCAATGAACGGAAATTAGAGGATTTATAAAATCTGGACTTGGCGGGGTCAGAACTCACGATCTACGCCTAACTGGGGCGTCGTGTAACTGCTGGACCACTAACCCGACAAGTCTAGTGTCTCCTAAATCATCTACTTATTTGCTCTTTGACATGATTCGCATTGCTAGACAGGTTAGTACAGCTACACAACTATCAAACCGAACAGGTCTGTGAGCTTACATTATTGCGTAAAGCTTTTGAAATTATTCAATATATTACAGTATTGTACTGCATACAACAGTGGCATTCAAGGCCGTAGCCAGGCCTTTTTTTCGGGGGGGGGGGGTTTCAGAAATTTCATTGGATATTACATAGTGGTTTTTATTTTTCCCCTCAAAATCCGATAATTAATAAATTAAATTAATAATAGTGTAATTCCCAAAATAAATTCAGTTACATAAATGTAGATAATACATTTTTCTTCTTTGGGTCCCTTGCCATTGTGCAACCAATTTCATTTCGGGTTTGGACCCCCCTGGTGGCATTTAACTGACTTAGATTGAAAAGGTTGCCTCCACTTAATAACCGAAATTAGAAGATTTAGAAAAAACTGGACTTTTCGATTTGCTTTTATAAAAATTAACATATTCTATTGTAGAAGAAAAACTCAAATGTTTTCAAACGATTAAGAGAGAACCCAGCACAACCAGCAAAAAGCATAAACTTACAAAAAGGTTATATCGTTCTTAGGAAAATAACGCGAATAATTTTATTAATTAAAGCTTTGTTCTTTAATTAGGGAAATTTCATAACCACCCTGTTAATATTTGCTTAATTGAAGAATACAGTCGAGGTAAACTAAAAGCATGTTTGTGAGAGAGGGGGGGGGGGTAAGGGTAACGCGGGAGAGGGGGGGTAAGGGTAACGCGGGAGAGGGGGGGGTAAGGGTAACGCGGGAGAGGGGGGGGGGGAGTTCATTTCGCAATATTTGTATCTTTTGCCTGTCAGACATATCCATATGCTCTCTCACCAGTCTCACCTACTGTATTTTATTCTCGCCATTTATTCACTTTCTAAATTATTTTCAACCGCGCTGATGAGCTTGTTCCTTTTTCCGTTTCCGGCAAAATTCATCTTGTTTTGTTAGCGTTGAAAGGTTTTGGGAAAAGCATTGAAATTTTGTGTTGTGTAGTTGTAGAGATGCGGAGGGACGGCTGGTTTCGGGGGGTGTAGATTCAACAGAACCGGGTTGTTTCGTTGGTTTATTATGGGCACGTATTTTCTTTGTGGTTCCACCCTCCTAGCGGATTATTGTTCGCGGTTATTGTAAGCGAATGATCCCGTAGAAATGAGAGAAGGGGGGGGGGGGCTAAAGACACCTTTTAGTATCATGGTGGTTATTGCTTTGTTTCCGTCATCTTGAATTATTTTGATGCAAGTACTAGAACGAATAGGGTGTGTTGGAGAGGCTGTGGCAACCTGGCCTGTTGGGGAGACTACCGCTAGCGAGGAAAATACGCGTGTTTGCTCATCGACAACTCACGATAGATCGATAGAATAACAGAAAAGATAGGGTACAAAAACACTAGAAAACACAATACACACAAAAACTATACTATCTTACAAGCTAAACATATGCTGAACTTACAGTTATATTGTAGGCCCTGGGTGGCTGGTGGCCCACCCTAGCTACTACCCAGGGCCGTTCCTAGGTTCACTACTACAATATTACTTCTATATGTTACGGTATATGACCGTAACAGCCTAACAGGGTACGTTCTTAGAAGCCTAACATTTTGCCATATGGGTCCCAACGAGAGCCAGGGCCGTAAAGAGAATCTTTCCTTTGTGACTGGCCTGTCTTGTGCTAGAAGACTATAACACATACGTTTTCTTATAATTTTTTTTTACATTAAAAACGTGACGTTTAACAAGGGCGAACTGAGAAATATTTCTCGGGGGGGGGGGGGGGGTTCCATGCTAACGTAACTATACGTATTTGTTTTACGTGGCAAGTGCATTTTATCTAGTCTTCAATGGTTTTTCTCCCCACTGACGTTTAATTTAATTATGTTCATAATAATGGTGTTATTTATTATCCCAATGAATAGAATAGGAAAGGTCAACGTGACAATCCTATCCCTGTTAACTTCGCGACGATTTTACCTGATGCCACCTACTGTATATCTCATAACTATGGGCCATATTTAGGTTATGGTTAGGTGCGTTCTATTCTATTTTATTACCGTTGCTCGTCAGTAGGTATCAAGTATGTGGCAAACGTGTCATTTTTATTTTATCCTTAATGGTAAACATTATAATTGTGATCAATGCCAGATATAATCTACCCAAAGTGTTCCCTCGCCCCTAAATTAGTAATATCATTGAATAGTAATAGTGAGACCAAAGAGTATTTAAACTTAAAACCCGGATTGTAACACAAAAATAATTAGGGATTTTATTCAATTTCAAAATTACCAAGTTCATGAAAACTAGTTTAAACGTGCATTCTAAGAAAGCTTAACGACTAGTTCTTACGGAGCAGGTAACCCCATCTTCTTACAAACCCAACCACCGGCTATAGTACCTGGAAGCCACTAGGTTGCGTGGTCAGGTACCAGTTTTCAGGGCTATTTCAGTTCGACTCTGTTCGTTGTGGGGAGAGTGTGTATACGTAATAACCGTGTTGTGTTTGCGACTGTTTATACTGTGCTAAGGGTTTTGTTTTTAATAAACAAAACATAAGGCTTAGGTTGTGTGTGTTAATATACAAATCATGATAGTGCATTGTTAAAAGTGTTAGTTTGTCCCCGTAATAAGTTTCTAAAAGGATATTTCTGGAGTATGCAGCTGCATGAAATAGGTTGGTATTAACCGTTGTTAGCATCATATAATTAGGCTATTTAAGAATTATTAATTATTCTATACTTGAATCATATCTATGAATTATGATCCATCACTGCTGGTGAGTTAGATAGATTCGAACCAGAAAAAAAACCACTTAGGTCTTCTGCAACGCACCATCCACCTTCGCGCAACTATTACTTCAAGATAGGAGTTTATTTTCTGACTTTGTTTATTCTCATTTTTTCTGTCAGTTCTTTGCAGACAGCAATCACTAACTAGGTTTTGGAACTGGATTTATAGTATATAAAAGGTTCATTAAGTTTGTATTTTGGCGCGCGCAAGAACAATATGCTATATTTATTGATATGCGTGAAATTTCAATGTAACTTACTGTATGAAAGCATGTATGATGCGAGAAAAACTAAATTTATACCTTACCGGACTTGGTTAAATGCACTTTATTATTATTTTTTTAAAATAGTCGCCCGTTTCGGAGTGGAAAATGAATCACGCAACTTCACTAACTCCTATAGCCCTCTTGTCATTTTACAATTAAGAACACTTCCCTTAAAACATACATGCTTTCTGACTACCACCGTATAAAATAAGTAAAGAAAGTACTACTCCCTAAAATCTATTAATATTTCAGCAGCCGTAGCACGAGGAGCCAAGTTAACTTATATATAAATATAAACAAACAAGACTATTCTAAAATTGTTTTGTTTACATTAACCTTGGGAATATGTTATCTTGGCATCTGCATGCTGGTGAGAAAATGTATATTTACTGTGAAACTATAATTTTTTGGGAATTTTTCATCTGGCAATGAGTATTACCTTATTCTTACGGTTAAACATGTAAACAAAAAATTTGGAATAGAACTTCTTATTTTAAAACTATCGTGTTTACATTTTTAACCCCAGGTTAAGACTAAAATTAATGGCCATTGTCACTAGTTTCTTTGGGACTGTGGAAGGAAGATTGAACCGTACATTCCTGTTTTACAAATATTTTGAAATTTCTGTCTTAAGTCAAACCCAAAGTTTAGACCTGGAATCTTATTTGGAGACACGGTTTCTTAATAAAGAAACGTGGACGTAATACCTACAGTACCTAATAAACAGAGGGTGGGGAGGGGGTATGTCAAGAAACAGAGGGGTGGGGTAAGTTTGAGATAAGGAAAGGTATCAGTATTCAGGTCGTGAGGTTGGGTGCGTGCTGTTGCTAACCCTTTCCAAATCAATAAACATCCAACCTACACTTACCACCTTTTCGTCAACGTGTTTCCCCACGTTGCAGGCCTTCTTTTGATTCGATTAGAGCAAAAGTTTTTAGTGCAGTCTATAGTATAGGGGTTACAGCAGTACCGTACCAAGGGGGCTCTTACCCCGTCAGAAACGAATTATCTAACTACTGTACTGGGCGGAACTTAGTAAAGAAACATTAAACTTAGAATAAGTTTGTAGCGACTCCGATCAACCGTAGTTTTTTTTCCCTTGATAACTGGGTTGACCATAAATTGAAAGTAATGAGTGGTACTGCGTTTCTACGATTTAATTTTTATGTATTGAGAAAATGTACAGTGTTACATTTCTATCAATGCGTGGCCTGAGATTAGGCTTTGTACCGCAGGCTCCTATTAGTTGCGATTTGTAATATGCCTCATTTACTGTTTATTTCTAAGTCAATATTTTGACTGACTTACCCACGATACCATGTGATCTAATAACCCTTATACAGATTTTCTTACGGGCATGTTATATTTTTCTTTTTAGTGGCTTTTTATGGCAGCCAATGCCAGGGTTCATGTTGTCAGCATTCTTATACGATTTGTCAGAAGCTTCCTCGGGTCTGTCCAGCTATAAAACCATGCTCGCTTCCTCAAATTAGGCTAAATAAGGGATAAGGTTGTGTTTTCCGCGCCATTCTTGCATGCTTCCTGCCTTTAGTACAGCTTGCACGTAATGTGTGTAATTTCGTAGCTACCAAATTGAGCAGAAGGTTAAAAATGTGACGGTTGGACCGGCAGTAAATCGTGCAAGTTCCCATCTTTATAAAGTTGTAAATTTTTTAAAAAATTATTAAAAGCTTTCAAAAGGAATATCGCTGACAACAGATTGACATCAAAGTATAATGACTTAACACTCGAGCTCTTAATTAACGTTTTGGGTGATTTAATTAAATAACTTCTCACAGCAGAAGCTGGGGAAAGAAATGCAATATTCTTTCCCCTTACCGACACCACTGAAACACCTCGTTCTAATTGCTAAAGAGTGGGGATGGGGATTTAAGCTAATAATACAGCAAGTATTTTTGAAAAAGTGATTTCAATTGTTATCTCCTTAAGGTAATTCATTTCATTATCTTTGTAAACAAAGAGCGGTCGGTTTTTTTGAGTTAATTAATTTCTCGCTCCACGGCTACAAACATCTAGGAATATTCTTTTGGAGACTACTTAAAAAATGCAAACTTTCTCGGGGCACTGACTCGGTACCCCGCGTACTGGTATTGTATAAAATTGTGTTTCAGAGTAATAATATTTCAGTTGAGAAGATTCCGTTATATTGCTGAAGCTTGTGTTTTCACCTAATATGGCTGTGGATCGACATCCTAATTAATTCTCTCAAAATAACTCTGGTCAACCTTTGTTTACAAAAAATTTGGAAAGTTACCCATTTTGACGCAAGCGTTTCAGGGTTTGTATGAGCGATGTTGATGCTTATTAAGCATATTACTGCATTCTGGGGGAAATTGAGTTGTCCTATTATTTTAGAAAAAAAAATATATACAATGTATATCCTATATAAATTTATTTAAAATAGTACAGAGACAATATATTTTTTTTTTTTTAATGATCGAATTACTATTATGTTATGTATATATATATTATTATTATACTATATTGTTATATATAATGCCTGTATTATCGCCGTAGGCACATACAGCAGATTTTACAAAGCTAAAAATGTAGATTATGGTATGTTATTATACCATTGCAGGCATTTGTATACTTGAGCAATAATTCTGTCATCTCTTCTCAATATTGTGCTCTTCACTTCAAAACTTGAAAAATACTGTTGATTGGTCATAAATTCTGGAACTAATACGTTTATGTCTTTTCATGCAAAAGTAGTTCACATATCAAAATGCACATGGTATTGTAGTATCGCGTGGGTAGGTACTATACACTTTCACCAAAAAACTTTGAAATTGGATCAGTGGTTTCAAGAGGATGAGCTGAAGGCGGAAATGTCGTTGGCTATAATGGTTGGAACAAAACTAAATAAATGAAACTGACTGTTATTTGATCCAATGTATTAATATTTGATGTGACCCCCATGTCTCTCACCACCTCAACACATCAATTGGGCATTGACTGTATCAGGGAAAATTGCACCGGGGATGCCCTTCCAGACGTCTTCAATAGTTCTTCAAGGTTCTTAAATACACCTCAGTTTTTTCCGGTGCACTTCACGAGGAATAATTTCTCATTGGTTTTCAATGGGGTTGAGTTCAGGACCTGATGGAGGACAACGCAGAATTCAAATTTTTTCCTTCTCCAGGTACTCTTTCACCACCTTTAATGTATGCTTAGGATCATTATCATGCGTTAAATATGGCTTTACAGGCGTTTGTTGGAACAGAAGTGTCTCGAAATTGCCTCTAAGAGTGTCTCATTTCAGAAAGCAATCCATAATTCCGGAGATGTAGCCTAGTATTCCAACTGTGAACCCCGAAAGACAGGCCCACACCATGGTGGAACCGCCACCATGCATCATTGTTGCCCGGATATTCTTCTTTTAAAGTTTTTTACCAAAAGGTCTACTAACTGCCTTCATAACAACCGCAAACAGATTAAACTTTGATTCATCGCTGAAAACCACCAGTTTCCAGTCCTTATCAGTCCAATGGATATGGTTAAATGCGAATTTCGGCCGAAACCTTATGTTCTTCCTCGATAGACAAAACTTCTCTATAGGGCAGAAACTATTAAGGCCATTTCCAGTTAGCTGAAGACTTACTGTTTTTACTGAATTTTTTTTGGCTCCAGAAATTTTAACTTTAGCCGAAATTTTCCACGATACGCAACAAGGGTTCCCGCGAAACACTGAAAACACCTTTCTTTTGTACTTCGCTGCCGTTTTATGAGGACGACCTGCATTTTTTCATGCTTGGGGGATTAAAGTATACACATTTCGCTTGAAATTGATGACCTGGGGACCTGTACCTGCCATCCAATGTCAATAGGTTCCATCCCCTACTAGGGGGCCTGAATTCTTTCTCGTATGTCCATGGTCAGCGATTTGTCTTCTATCTTGTTTTAAAACGTAAATGTTTACAATGACAAACTAAATTATTATTTAAGAAGCCGAAAATGCGCGAGCAAGAGTTGTGATAGTTTTGTTCCATCCATTATGGTCAACGACATTTTCGTCTTCAGCTCATCCTGTTGAAACCACCGATCCAAATTCAAAGTTTTTGGGTGAAAGTGTGTGGTACCTACCCACGATACTACAATATCATGTACAGTTAGATATGTGAACTACTTTTGTATTAAAAGCCATAAACGTGTTTGTTCCAGGATTTATGACCAATACTGTATGTCTGCCCAACATTTACAGGTGGTTAGATGCCCATTTTGGCATTTTACCACTGCTCAAGAGCGTCAACGGTAACGGTACCACAAAAACCTTCCCTTCCCTTCAAACTTGGGAGATCCATCATTGCTTTTATACCGTACTCCATACAATGCCGATGGGAATGTTTTCGGAAAGTGACCTATTTTAGGCAAAGGCCAGTTGTGTACCTTTTCTTTTGGTACACAAAACACACAACAACCTTTTTTTGCTACGGTCTTACCATTGTTTGGAAGATGTTGTTGCCCTGTTTGGAAGAATTTTCCTACCATGTCCCAAAACCTTCGACACTGCGGGCGTCAATCTAATAGGCCTACATACTTTTACAACCTTTACACTTTTACTTTTACAAAAAAAAAAAAAAAAAAAAAAAACAGAATAAACCTGCAGCAGTGGAAAAATTTCATCGTCAGAGAAAATCCGAGGGCTTGTGTTGCACAGCCCTTATAATGTCAACAACTGGTTAGTTGAAACTTGCCGCCGGCACTGTTGTGACACACTCACGGAGAATGGGGAGGGGGGGGGGGGGTGTTCCCATCCAGTTGGGTTGTTGTAAACTCTCCCTAAGCCCTGTGACCTCTTTTCGGGTAATCCCCCGGGCTCTGAGGGGGGGGGGGGGAGGTTAACAATGGCAGAGTGTTCATCTTCCTCCCGGATCAACCATCTTAAGTTGCCTATTTTACGTCCTTACTGTCTTTACATGCTGTATTCCCTCGACCTGACTGTAAAGCTTGTTGCTTTCCAATTTATACTTAGTATAAGGAAAGCTTTGTGACGTTCGAAATTTTTGATTCCGAGATTTCAATGGATTTACACGTTGTAAGGTCCCAGGAACCCGAAAAAGTGGTTTTTACGAAATGTCTGTCTGCCTGTCGGTCTGTTCGTTGATTTCCGGGCAAACTACTCGGTCTATTTTTATGAAATTCGGCATGCAGGTTCACAAAAATAATACCTCGGGACCATTTTTTTCATTTGGGGCTAACTCAATTTGGGGGGGTTTTATTCTCAAAAAACTCAAAAAAGTCTAAAAAAATAATTTCCCGAAAACGGCTTTAACGATTTCTTTTAAATTCGCATATATTGTAGTTGTTATTAATGTTGATAAAATGCGGGGGGTCGATTGCCCCTTGATAGTTTGCTTCGGGGGGTAAAAAAAATAAAAATATGTAAATTTTAATGAAAAATGACTAAAAAATATTTTTTCTGCGAAACCTTTCTATCGATGATTTCTACCTTCAGGTATGTTTTAGGTGTTAAATGGAGTAACGAAACCGGATAGGTTGCTTTCCCAAAAAATATTTGGCTTTACACAAAAAATTATTTTTTGAAAAAATGTTAGAAAATTCGCGCTCAAATGCATTGTGTGCCTTGCAATTATTGCTGTGTGGTAATTAATGTGTTGGTCTGACCTATCTAGAATTTATCTCACTTCCAGTGACGTCAGGTTAACAACCCCCCCCCCCCCCCGAAATAACGGAAATTTAACAACTGGATAATTATTTACCATGAAATTACTCATATTCTCTATCTACTAATGTGCGTCAAATGGCCTACCAGCCAAGGACGGGCGTTGGCTGAAGAAGAAGAAGAAGATCAACTAATGTTGATAAATTGGAAAGCATGTTCGATTAAACTCGGACCGGTTCGTTCTATACGCTTTTGATGGCTGTGAGGGTGCGTGCGAAGACAGTGCGATAAAGAGTATTGTTGGATTACTGACAACAGCCAAATTGTGGTAAGGCGCGGCTTCCACCGACCTGCTAGTGCTAAATACAAATACGGTGAAGTGGTCACAGACATTCAAGACTTAGGCGGGGTTTCCACCGACCTCGCATTGCAGAATGCAAATGATATTGACGGAAATGTTTGTTTTTTCTCTATGCTATAGTTAAAATTGATCAATGATCATAGAGTAAAATCACAAACAAACAAACTAAAATTATAAAATGGCTTCATGGGATATATAAGTACAAACATTTTAATAGATTTCTATAAAAAGAAAAATTTAAATTTCCGTCAATATCATTTGCATTCTGCAGTGCGAGGTCGGTGGAAAGCGCGCCTAAGTCTTGAATGTCTGTTACCACGTCACCGTATTTGTATTTAGCACTAGCAAGTCGGTGGAAACCTCGCCTAACCATTAAGTTTGTTTATGCTACAAAACATAAGCTTGCTGCTAAATATTAATAAGTGAGAGTATAGTCTGATAATTTTATGTAGAGAGTTAACTTAATTTTCAATCACTTGGAAATCTAACTAGTATTATGTACTTGACATTTATTTGGATTTTTTTCCCTCCCCGAATGTGAAGTTCTGTGGTCTGATGATAGCTGGACATAGATTTATGTATATATGCGTCAAAGTTGTTCGCTGAGATTAATAATATAAGGCTGTTAATAATTTCGGCGGGAATACTAATATACTGTATCTGGTATGAAACCTGCACTTTATTCATGTAAGATCTATTGTGAATTTTAAAGTTTAATAAAGAGATTTTAAAATATTTTGTAAACAAGAAGTGGTCGTGTAGTGCGATGAAATTAATTAATTCCTCGTTCCACAGCCGCAAAGATATGAACATTTTCAGATGAAAAATTCATAAAATATAAAATAAAATGTAGAATTTGGGGTGAACCAAGTGAGGCCATTATCTACGGTTACCTTCTTAAGCTTTTACGTATTTTCCTCAATGGTCTTGACTTTAAGCTAAAAATATTTTGTAAACAAGGAATGATCGTGGATTTTTGACAAAGTTAATGAACTTCTCGTTCCACAGCACAGCCGCAAAGTTACAAAAGTGGTCTTATAAAAAATTCATAAAAATAAGTTTTCTAAGGAAATCCACATTTTTTGATCTAAACTATTATTTTCTTCTGAAAAACCCAATAAAGTGCATTAAACCAGTTTTATAGATTAACTTAGTTGTAAACCAGTGGGAGAAATAGACCGCTTAAATTTTTCGAGAATTTTTCATCCGACCACTTGCATGTCCTTGGCGTTGGGAAACGAGAAATTAATTAATTTTGATAAATTATACCGTCATTCCTTGTGAACAGCATATTTTGAAATCTGCCCCTTAACTTCGACATTGAATATATTGAACACATAACCCCAGTTATATAAATTATTTAATGACATCGTGTAATAACATTACTCCCTTTTGTCCTATCACAGGACAGCAGTCCCAATACGTGCACCGTTGTTACAATAAATTAGCAAATCTTAGCCAAGCTTCTTAGGTAGAATAAAGCATTAACTTCATTTACGATATTACATTATACTTCACAATGCTTCTTACATCTTGACATTAAGTGGATCTGTAACGTAAGGCAATCAGTATATATTTATTTCCTAAAATGACCCATGACCCTTTCTCTTTCTATTATAACTTTTTGCCTACGCTGATTGACCGAAATTTTAACACCAATTTTCTATTACGTTGCAGGTAAGGAGGATCTTCCTCGCGAGTTAGCCTAATTCTGTGTCGTAAGTATAATGATGCAATAGGAAAATGTGACTGTGACTTGTGCGATGTTCATCTGTCAGACTGATGAGTTCGCGCTTTGTAACATCTTCAGCCATAGAATGTTCACTGTACAGCCTCATTACCTACTGTAAGATAGATATAAAACAGAAAGCATGAAATTTGGTTAGCCGGACAAATAAAAGCTGAATGGAAGTAAATTGTCTTTAAATGTTGTCTTTATATGAATACAGTCCCGGAACACATATCGACTTCGATGGCAAGGTCGTAGCGTGCTTGTACTGGCGCGAGTCTCTAGACGCCTAGCGATCGGAGACGTGTCGTAATTCAACACGGGTACTAACCAACAGAGGCGACTGAAGAGGTCAATTGGATACATACATTTAATTGTTTGTATGCAATAAACCTTAAAAAAACACTCCAGTTGGTAGAGAATTGGACCGTGAAACAGAAGGCCAAGGTTCGAAACTCGACGCAGAAGGAATAATTTTCCGCTGGACCTGAAATGTCTGTAACAATCATATGGGATATAAATACAAAGGCTTTCACGGCCGGAGTTACATCACGAACCGCAGATGTTGACGAAGCGTTTGGAAGTACGCTTTCACAACGACCACGGTCTGTCATCCCGGATTCTACTGCTTCGTCAATCATATGGGAAGTAAAAGTCTCGATATAAAAATATTAGTAGAACCTCAGTCGAACAGTGTTTCATAGCTTTTCCCTTTCAGTAGGATAAAAAGAGCAAAAACTGCACAGTAGAAAAATAAATTAACAATTTCGCGGTGTTTACAGACGGCTAATTTTTTTTAATATTTTCGTGAGAAATTCACAGTGGTTAAGGTGTCACACTAGGCATTTAATGACAAAATGCGTTTTGGCAAGCTTGAAGAAGTTTATAAACCTGGCTTATTCAAAGATATTCAAATTTTCTAAATTTTGCGCAGTAATAAGGAAAAGAAAAAAACAAGTGTTAGACAACTCCCTAGTGACCGAACACGATCCGAAAATTGTGGCTAAAATGGGCGAGACACCGCGCCGTAGGTACAGACAGTATACCTAAAACCTTACGCAATGCGGGCACATTTAAAGTGATCGCATATCACTATCAGTGAGAACGTCGTGACCGAAATTCGGCTAAATAGCCGCGGAAGATTGAAGAAATTGCTTCTTCATCCCATTACATCAATACGCAATTTGCGTCGGTAAAAACGAGGAATTTCATCATCACTACATTACTTTTTGTCATTTCCAGCCGACTATTTTTAGTTTTCATTCGCCGAGTAAATGCGAAAGTTTTATTCCAAGTCCGTTGTTATTTCGTGAACTTGAACTGGTATCACGATTTTCTAACAATTCGTGGTTTCTTTTTAGGGTTTGTTTAAGTTGGGATCGATTACTGTCTGAAAATGTAAGAATAAGAGGAACGTGATTGGATGTAGAGGATCTGTCGATTGTAATAATAAATTGTGATTCTGGCTAGTTCTAACGAAGACTTGAATATGAAAAGTAAGCCTGAACAATGTTAAAGAAAAGAATCGTGAAATTCAGAATGTTGTTGATACGGGTACGTGTATAATCAGAAATTGACGCCCAGCAGCCGCGTTATTTCGTACCAAGGTATAGCCCACGCAAAATGAGAAAAGTATGGACATGGAATGTTTTGATCCTATGCAACACTATAAAAATATTCATTGCACCATTTTGTGTTACCCATTCCGTGGCTGGAGACCGTTATCATTATGTTTGCTAGTGTAGCCTGCACAAGATAAGTACGCAATTTGGCGGGGAAAACCAGTGCTAAGTGTAGCCTGCACAAGCTAAGTACAGAGTTTTTGACCGGGTCCGGGTATCCGTTCTGCTATGCTGCAATGTGTAAGAAATTTTTTCCGTTGGTACTTATCTCTGATAGTTGGCTTATGGTTAACGGGTGCCTCGTAAGACATATTATGGCTCCCGCCGCTCCAGTTAATGTATTTCTATGGTGTTGCATTGGATGCAAGGCATAACAAAAATTGTGCAAAGAATATTTTTACAGTGTTGCACAGGATCAAAACATTCCATGTCCATACTTTTCTCATAATGGTATTTGGCCGGGCGGGTAGTAGGTGCCGTGTTGGCTTAGGGGATACATTCCAGTAGTTGTATTCAGTCCAATATGGTAAGGCAAAACTGGTATCAGGAGCGCACTGGACAACGAGGCTGCCCAGGGACCGTCTAAATCAAAAAACAGTTTCCCTACCTTCCTACCACTTTTCGCCAATCTTATCAAGGAGCCCGACCTCCGCTGTTAACACATCCCGTGTCACGCAGCCCTCAACCTTTCTGCTGGGCACGATTTATTTTCCCGGCAGTTATTCAGTTCCTCTAGTCTATACTCTTTAGAGAGCCTGAGGACCGGAGCTCGGGTTGTTTTACTTGTGACTTGTGGTAGATTATGTGATTTATTTAAAATTAAACAATTTTAATGTTGTTAATATTGCATTTTGTTTCGTGCCCTATATCGAGAGATACCACGTGCCCCAAGTATATAACTCTGTACATATAGTATTATAATTATTGTTCTTCGTATCAGCTATTCAAATACAGCACAGTAGCAAGTTTGCACCCCCTTATTAGAAACTTCGATCCTATTGAATAACCTTAGATAATAACATGTAATTTTAAGCATTGAAAAGGTTAGTAAAAGGTTATCCCAGGCGGTCCCCTCCTTTGCCTCTTCAATTGACCAAATTAACTATGAATATAACCTCATTACTAGCTATTCAGTCAAGTTCTCCACCAATCACCTGCACTCGATTTACTTTTACGTTTTACCCCTATGAATACTCATTTGGTTTTATTATGTCATTTACTGAACCCATCGCATCTAACCATGTCTGATTGGTTTACCTCACCACTTCACTTCTTTAGGAGGGGTCGTATTATTCATTCATTATGAATTTTAACAAGCAACGATAAGGTTTAAATAATTCCCCGAGTAAGTTTATTCTGGCCGTATGATTTTCATAAGGTGTAGAAACCCAATTTATTTGGCTTGATTGGTGAAGTCCCTGGTTTGAAGCGTTGCTCTTTACGGATGTGAAACGTGGTGCATAAGTGAGAAACAAATAAAGAAACTCGAAGCATTCGAGATGTGGTGCTATCGTCGCATGCTACGAATACCTTGGCAAGCCCATGTTGCAAATGATGACGTTCTAACCAGAGTAAGCGTTACAAAAACTCTCCTTGCATCGATAAGGAAAAGAAGAGCTCACTGGATTGGCCATTTGCTTAGACACGAAAACTTAGTAAGCTGCATCATAGAGGGAACAATAGAAGGCGTAAACCGACCTGGGCGCCCAAGAAACGATGACCTGCAGCAAGTTATGGAGGATGTAGGGGCCAAGACATACGTGGAGCTGAAGAGAGCGTGCCAGGATCGAGGGGAGTGGAGGCATCGAAGTCAGATGTTGCTGCCAACCAGCCATCCGGCTGTAACTTGAAGAAGAAGGATGCTTGTTCGCTTTTCCGTCACGGCAAAATTTAAAGATAGGGTAATTATGAATGAAGGTATAGTAAGTGAATATAAACAGGGGAAAAAATAATAATTTTCCTCAAGTTAAACAAACGGAAAGAATGAATGTGCAAGGTTGCGGAAAATGAAGCACATTTGTGGAAAAGATTGGGAAACAGACGGTGCAAATCCAATCCCCATTTTCCTCGCGGCAACTAATTTAATTCGCAACCTAATTAGCAATGACTTAGAATAATCTGTTTAGATTATATACAGCATCGTGAGCAGGGCTCCTTAATCGCTATGAATTCGCTTCAAACTTCCGCGAAGGGGTTCTCGAAAATTAGGGGGTTGGGGGTTGCGACCTCCAAACTGTAAACTACTATCTTGTGAATGATTGACGTGAAGACGGGGAGGCTGACTTTGAACTTTGCTAAGTTTATACGGGGAAGAAGATGGTGCTTGGTAATAGGGTAAGCATAAATTAATGAGGTATTGTAAAATGAAGAATACGACTAGGGTGATACAGTTAATGGAGAGAAGGAGGCAATTAAGGCTCAAGCGCTCAAAAAGTGGAAAATAAATACTCATAGAAAGGAGCGGCTAAAGAATTACTTTATACGTATAAAGGTATATGGTTCTGCATCCCTTGCCCAATTTGGTGCCTGTAGTCCCATAATCATGATGTAATCTATAAACTTCCCCATAACATAGTCTGTTCAAGGATTGAATGTATTGTATTGAATACTGGTACCCTTTTGGGGCCAGGCACGATCCACTAAATAAATATTAAATAAATATAATGACTTTTGCTCCATTACTATGACAACCGAGCTATAGTAGCTAGTAAAACTGCCTATAATTTTAGTTCATTTATGTTTACCAAAAGCGCATGTAGAAGATCCTGTAGCTGGTTCCATAATTCTTGCAGGGGTTTTATTGAAGTTAGGGGGTATGGAATTCTTCGATTTTCTATTTTGTTAAAAAATATTTTAATTAAGTTTAGAATAATTTTTATTTTACTGGGAATAATTGGAGGAGTTTTAATTGGTTTAAATTGTTATCCTCTTCTACACTAAACTAGGACTAAACGGAACCACCTGCTTTACATACCCTCCGAAGCATGGCCAAAATGTTTAGCAAGCGCGGGGCTCGAGCCAAAAACCTATCGGGTGAAAGTCAGAGTTCGTCCCACTACTCTACGTACTGACTTGAGAGTCAAATGTATAAGAAGGTCACATGAAGCATTGGCATATTGCGCAACTTCTACCCTTCTTAAAGGTAGCTAGTGGCTGAATACGCAGAGGGTATGACAAAGCTGAAGCAGATACCTTTTCTACTGTTTAACTTGCAGCTTATCTCTTTTTACGATGACTTATGAAGTATTTAGCAGATAGCTCAGTGGAGGAGTAAAGGGTATGCTGCATGTTCAAACCCAACTTTCAACACACCATATGGATTCACCACTGGGTAATTAGATTTTGGTCATAAAGGTACTCACTACAGTGTTGCTATTGCTATTTTCGATGGACCCAGGTCTACTTATACAATAGTGGCCCATAGGTCCCTTGTCCAATGCCAACGACCCCATGGATTTCTGACATTATTTGTATTGTTCCGTACTACAGTGCTACCCTTGAGGATACTATACTACATCCGATTAATTTTTAGGATATATCCTCCTAAATATCGTCAGCAACTGCATCCAGAAGGAAAAGTAATTCCACAATAATTTTAGCGATCCTGAAGGCCCATTTTGAGTGTCATAATTTACAGCAGCAAAAAATATAAAAAGTAGATTAATCAGTTCCATTTGAACAGCGCAGCACTGTCGTTCATTAATCATTTTTAATTGCATGCAGTTTGTATTTTAAAATACAAGACTGAACGGATTTCCTCAATAGAGCGCAGTTGAAGTCGGTGTCGGTGCTAACAGATATTTAGCACTTCCCTGCCGGCATATTCTGCAGTACATAGACTTGGCTTTGTACATGCAGACATAGCCCATAACTTACAACGCCCTGTTATCATGTTGTGTGCATTCATTCGCATTCATAACTGGTCTTTGTCTCAACAACAGCAGCGTCCGTTGTGTATTTTTTGTTTGTTTATATTTTTCAATTAGTAATTGCACAGTTCCACTGTGCTAGGACCTTGAATTTCTTTCTTTCCATTGATCTGCTTGTGCCGCTGATTCTGGCAACACTACTGAACGGGAAATTTGTGAATTTGTGATTACATTTCGATTTGATTGGCATATTTCTTACTACTCTTCTTCATCTCCATCATAGTCCAGTAGGCAAAGAACTGGACTATAAAACTGAAAGTCGAGGTTTGAGACTCGGCATAAAGAAAATTGTATTGGTCGGACCTGGGTCCTAATGATTACATTAGAATAGACTCGTATCTGTATTTGGTTAAGTCATTGCGTCAATGGTAAGCTTGTCTCAGCTTGTCCATTATTGCTTGTAGCCGGTGTAGGTTGACATAGAGGACGTATACCTGTTTGCCAATGGCCAAATATTCATACGGAAACAATACAAATAATGTCCGAAATCCATGGGGTCGTTGGCATTGGACAAGGGACTATAAGTAGGCCTAGGTCCATAAAAAGTCCTTCATGACATTATTGCTACTAATAATGGGAACCTAACCTTAACCTGTACGGAAAACGCGGCTGCTGGCCATGTTGTTGACCGCAAACTCCCATCTCTTCCTCTTCCGTTTCATTCCCATCTCTTCTATCTCCTGCCAAAATTAGAGGCCCAGCTACAGCTATTTCTCCGTAAATGCTTTCCTAATTATCAATTGGTATAGCCGCCGCCGCAGAGAATATCAGTAGCTCCATGGTAAATAATTGTCCTAGGGTTACGGTTGTCTCACCTATCGCTATACCAAAACACTGGGAACCTACATACTGTGCATGCCAAATTTCATCAAAATCCACCGAGTAGTTTGCCCACTAATCCTCAAACCAAATACATTTCGTAAAAAAAAAAACTTTTAGTTTCTGGTACCTTAAAACGTGTAAATTCACTGAAATCTCGAAATCGAAAATTGTGACCATCAAAAGGCTTTCCCTATACTACGCATAAGAAAGCAATATTATAGGCCTATTACTTGCTTATTCGTTGTACTAGCATTAGTCCCTATGGAATTGCTATTTTTCTGCAATAAATGCATAGACCATAGTCTGCATATCAATAACATTATGTTGCCCTCGAGAAGTCATAGAGTTCAAACAAACAGGTTTCTTATGCACACTGAAATATTATCTCATACGGGCGGGCCGTCGCTAACTAAAACTACACAGTACACGGTTATAAATGAGCAACACTGTGTGCATTTTAATCAACAAGTTTGCCTGGCTTATTTTCGTAATCGGTTAATCACTATAAATGGCCCTTGTTGTGTTTGTCCACGCATGTATCATACTAAAGAAATGTGTGAGCTTTAGATTATTCTGCAACTATAACAGGATAAAATTATTAGGCTATTTTAAGCGTTTGAGTTCTGAAAGTTCTTATAGTGAAATATGTTAACCTATTATATTGTAGATTGGATTTGTATGTGTGTACTCATGCATCGCTTTATATGCATTACATCATTTGTGAATCCTTGAAGATGTCGACGGCAGCAGTTGACGAAACATTTGGAAGTACACTTATAGATTGGGTTAATTGTAAGAGTGGACCGAAAGGTCCAACATTTGCCCATATGGAAAATAATGACAAATTTCTTTCTTTCTTATTTCAACCGCTAGTACATAATAATAATAATAATAATAATTCGTGTATTTCTGAACATTATTGACATAACATTAACATCAACACAATTCAAAGAAGTACAGAAACGTCATTGTACTTAGGCTATGCTACAAAACAGCTTAGATAGGACTAATATATTTGTTAATTATTGTTTCCATTCTAATTCTAATTATTTTACAAATTGTCAGCCACCTTGAAACCAAAAATTTATCGAATGTCATTCACAAAGTCATAAAAAAAAAACAGAGTTGACATAAACAAGGGGAAACAACCCTATACGGTCCATTTATCCTTCATGATGTAAAGACTCAAACAAATTGGCCGGAATTTTATGGTTCCATTGTATTGATTAAATTTATTAAGTAAAATTCCCCAGCGAATGAATCAAACGGAGCCTTGCAATTCAGCAAGACGAGTCAAAAGGCTGCTTCAGTTCAATCGGCCAAGAATGCTGATTATATTACTCAGATTTTGGATTTCTTTGCTTTTTATTTTGATTGATTTTACCCGGGAAAACGGTACTCGCGCTCGCTTTTTTTTTATTACAGCAGGCCTAGAACGAGCAAAGATGGATAACTTACCCAGGGGCTTACTTTAATTATATGTTATTTAAGTGTTATTTGTTTTTTCTAGTTGAAGGCGCCTAAAATTGTTTTCACCATGTTTAAGTTTAACATTATGTAAAATGTATCAATCATACATCACCCGCTGTGCTGACTGGAGCAGAAAAAGTCAAACTTGAAATATCTTGGTAAATGTATCTTACTGTAATACTGTAATAGAAGTCTTTGTTCCTTGTGACGTCTGATAGGAATTTCATTATATACGACCTCTTGCGCTTGCTTACTTGATTTTCAATGATCAAAGATGAACATTTCAGGTCTGAATCTTTGAAACCCTGGCAGCAACCAGCTACTGCTTACTTAGTCAGGGCACGACGGTAACTGCCTTTTTCAGATTTTAACTGCGGTGTACAGTAACGCGAGAGGAAGCAAGTCCTGACTAATTGAGCACATTTTGGTGGTATTGGCTATGAGAAATTCATTGTGTCGTCACTCAGTTCGTTAGAGATTTATAGGGACGGGTTTGACCAGCTTTATCAATAAGCAATGCTATTTTCCAAATGGCTGGAAAAGCCCCGGCTTGTCTGCGTCCATAGTTTGGCTATTTTTCTTCCCTGATCTCCTGGTTTTCTTTATTGGATTCAATGGATTGTATTGTCATTGCGTTTTTTTGTACAATCTACTTCATTGATTGTGAATTACGGTATAGAATTATTGCGAGACAAGGAAAAAACCTTTAAGCCTTAAAAATTCAATATCAACGTGGTTGGTTGCGAATTTGAGTTAGTGTGACTGTTTTATCTTGAATAGAATATATGACTGATATACGGTATGAATTTAGTTTATTATTTACGAATAATTCAATTAAACATTAAACTATCGTTGATATGTACAGTTAGGTGTAATCTCGTATCTGAATCTTCACCAATTAAGGTTTCCCCTACACAAACAGCCATTCCAACTAATACAGTGGATCATTTCATATTTATTTTATGACATCTCATTGGTGGTTCTAACTTTCATGTGAAATTTGCCTTTGTGCAATTCGATTGTCTCTTAATCACTTATTCTCCTAGAGTAAAACATTTTTCCACAATATGTGAACAGTTCGACCTTACAACATTGACAATGACTCGAGTTCCTTACACTTTCCCAGAGTGCAGTGCCCTGGTTGCATTATTCCCACATTTTAATGAATGGCCTGTGAATTAATAGTGCTATAGGGCTGGTATACATGCAGCAGAGATGCTAATTCGGTCTGGTTGTAGACAGTGAGTGCCATATATTTCACCTGTCCGGCCGAGATCTTTTCTGACTTGTTGGGCAATGCAACCAGTCACTGCACCAGTAATGCATACTAATCGTCAGCCAATATGTAATACGATCTCGAAAAGTCATACTAATCAATCTTTATACTTCAAGTACTCGATGGGTTTTCTTTCAATTACTCGCGCTAATTTTTCAACGCATATTTCTCAAATACCTGTTGCTATTGTGTGAGGCATGTAGAAGAGCCAGTAGGTATACTAATCAAGCTTCAGGATTAGAGAAATCTTCTTCTTCAGGCTCTACAGCCCTTGATGAGCTTTGGACTGCTCGACACTGCACGACAACACTCCTCCAGTCATCTCGGTTTTGTACAACGTTCCACAATCTACGGACTCCCAACTCGCGATGGTCAGTTTCCAGCGTTTTCGAGGGCGTCTCGCCATTCGTCTTCCTGTCATGGTTGCTTTGTACATCTTTTTCGGTATACTGTCGTCCTGTTCGTGTTATCGAGTTCTACCTAGTTAAGTGTGTTATATCAAGCTAAGTTAACACACCGATAACCCGATAACCACCTAACCAGCGTGCTATCCTAAACTCACTTCCAATTTGGTTAACGTGTTATTTACCTTGCTATAGCTCAGGTTTGACCACCGCCATATTTGTTTTTGTCGATTGATTTGAAACACGCGTTTAAAATTTTGTAATATTTCAATTTATTTGTATAATCTATTATCACAAGCAATTACCGTAAATACTTAAAATTATAATAACCAAAATGAACAAAAAATAAACAAATGTGGCACTAGAATAGAGTTCTGCCACTTTCTTTAAACCCGTGCCACGAACGTCTGACTACTACCACGTTGTTAACTCTGTTAAATATTTTCGATCTAGCATGATAACTCAACCCCCGAGGTCCACTCACGATTGTGTGTTAACTTGAATAGCACATCTAACTCGATAACACCAACACTGTGAAGACTCCTTGTAATTGTATAAGGGGTCTTCACAGTGTTGGTGTTATCGAGTTATACCTAGTTAACTGTGTTATATCCAGTTATGTTAACACACGTGAAACCCGATAACCAAGCCAACCAGCGTGCTAACCTAAACGCACTTCCAAGTTGCTGTGCTATATAGCTTGCGCTGCGATCGATAGCTCTGGTGCGACCGCCGCCATCTTGTTTTTCTTGATTGATTTGAAACACGCGTTTAAATTTGTTTAGTATTTAAATTTATTTGTATACTCTATTATCACAAGCAAATACCGTAAATATAAACAAATGTGGCACTAGAATAGAGTTCTGCCACTTTTTTTAAACCCGTGCCACGAAAGTCTGACTACTACCACGTTGTTTACTCTGTTAAATATTTTCGATATATCATGATAACTCACTCCCGAGGTCCACTCACGATTGTGTGTTAACTTGGATAGCACATCTAACTCGATAAGTCATAACACCGTGAAGACCCATATTGTATGATAGCATGCAATATTTAGCTAGAGGAGCGTTTTCTGTATGTACTTTTTGTCATTCATCATTTAGCCAATCGGTGATCGCAACACAATACATCAAAATGTGGACGAAAAATTTTTCTTGGGGGGGGGGGGGGCCTTACGATCGATATTTCCTGTGAAATTTGACTTTGTACTCTTATAATGGGGTTTTCCCTCTGTAACCTTCCACAAGCTTGCTATAATATAGCCATGAAGCCATTTTCTAATAGGAACACCCAATCATACGCAAATCGTCTTAAAGACAAAATCTACCTATTAACCTGGCTCCGGGTTTGCTGTTACAACAATATGTCACCTTTTCCAACCCGCGCACATCGATGATTTCAAAAAAGGCTCCCCAAACTGTCATCGTGGATGCCACCAACATGGGGGTCCTTTTGTTCGGGAAATTGAGACCTTCCCCTATCGGAGCCCACCCCCTCCTTTTCTTGGAAGTGTCATTCCGTCTTATCGGGCTTGAAATAGCTTTTCTTGTGCACCAGCCCCCGGGTACAAAACCACCGTGTTTTATGCAACTTTCTCAGCAGAAAGGCAGCCGTCAGCGTCTTTATTATAAAAATCGAGGTTTCTTCCTCCCCCTCCTTCCCACTAACCCCCTACCCATCCTCTTTTGCTGTCGTTTTTTCTTTAGCGGAACTAAGGTCTCACATTACTGACAGCCCTTTTATCAGAAAATCAGAACGAAGTGAATTTTTTTTCTTTTCCATCCGACACTAATGTAAAAATCTTTAAGTTGTTCTTTAAAAATGTTATACTACTGTATTTATCGCTACGTTATACTGAGTT
The DNA here is from genome assembly GCA_963971405.1 of Psococerastis gibbosa. Taxonomy (NCBI): domain Eukaryota; kingdom Metazoa; phylum Arthropoda; class Insecta; order Psocodea; family Psocidae; genus Psococerastis; species Psococerastis gibbosa. The sequence continues at coordinate 21,697,735 of OZ020485.1, forward strand.
ATAATGAGCTCACTAAATGACGCATGACCTGCAAGCTTTCATTTGTAGATCATACAAGAAATTATTTAAAAAAAAATTTCAACTATCAGGCTTCATAAGGGGAGTCACCTCTGGCTTCTGGCTGCACTCATGGGCGCCGGTTCCATGAGGCAACCAACATTCAGATTGGTATGGCACAGCGGGCAAATTGACTCCTTTCCCCGAAAAAAAGATTTCCTCGGGCAATCTTGGGCCATACCAATATTTTTCACAACTCGGCGCCCATGGCTGCACTGAAGTATCGGCTGTTGCTTACCTTTACATTGTTCTAGTGAGGATTAGATTGGGGTACTTCTCAACGGTCTGGTGCCCAAGAGCGGACCCAGTTTTGTGTAAGTTTAAAAGGTATTTTTTTTTGTTGTTGAAAAGTTGAGTTTTATTCATTTTTTTTTACTAGGTATTTTATGAATTTACTCATTTAGGGGGGTCATGACCCCCCCCACATGGATCCCCAATACTGGTGCCCGTTCTATTTAGAACACACACAAAGCATAGAAAGGGTCCAGAATAGGTTCTTGCCTGACATAAAAATTTAAACATTTCGCTTCAAAGTCTCTGAAAAAAGGGGAAATTCCTTGACTTCCTTTCACTCTTCGAAATTGTCAGACATCTCATAGACTGTCCAGAAATTCTTGTTAATATCCAACTCAACGTAACAAGTTCCAGGCGGTCCCGGGGTCTTCTAAGTTGAGTGTACGAGAGGGCTTTCCTTGTACCCTCCGTAACTCCGGTAGATTGGCATTGTAATTGAACAAAAGTCTTATTTATTTAGAATACTGTTGGAAGCTGTTTTCATTCCTTTGCTTTTGCTCCATTACTACATGGGTTGTTAGGCCCGAAAAATGGCGTCACTACTTTCAGTTTACCTAAAATAAAGCAGTAGGCTTCATAAACCACCCACAGACAGGTAGGGTTTTCAGAATGAAGGATTAGTCATCGTAACGTCTAAATGTGAGCCCTAGGCAAAATCCCCATCATTTGTTGCGTGACCACTAGCCCACACCCATATACGCCATCGTATAGCAGAGCAAGGAGTACAATTCTACCGTTTGCTGAAACCTATTGTGTTCACTTTGCCTTCAACAACCAGTGAAAGAAGCTTCGATAAAAGCAATTTAAGAAATCCTTTAAATTAAACTTTATTGCGTTCCACTGCCACAATTAACTTGCAACGTACTTGCCATACGGGGCCACTGCAAAGTAAAAAAATAAAAAACCTACAGCGCTCTCCAATATTTTATGAATGAAAAGAGCAATATCTCGGAGCTATATACCTGGATTTAAAGATATAAATCCTTAACTGCTCTTAGTCAAAGTAACCGCTAACTATGCATAATAAATTCAAGGAAGCAGTGAAAGTGGCAATACATTTCGATCGTAGCGCCCTACAGCGAGCAATCGATCATCATTTCCCCGCGCTTAAATCATTAAACGGAATGACACGCGTCTTTTTTTGTAAATTCAGTAATTATATTTTTATTATTGTTGTCGTTATTTACACAGACGTTGATGGATTATTTAATGCTCTTGGTACTTCTTAGAACCGTCCGGGATAATTCATATATGATTTGCATGGCAATATTGCCCGTTGAGCGCATAATGGCGCTTAATTTGGTCTCTTCTGTCTTTGCGTTAAAAAGGGCCGACATTTTTTCTTCTTCCTCGTGTTGTGCATTTGTTTCAAGGCTTTCAGTTCAATTTATATTTAAATGAAACATAGATAAGCGACGTAGGTGTTGTACATACTCGTCTTCAATGGCAAATAAATAAATAATTGACTTTTCCTTAAGATGAAAATGCAGCTTTTTTTCTCCTTCATGGTAAGATTTATTATGTGTTATTTTTCATCTCCTTCACCGCATTTTCTTACTTCTTCTATAGCGCAGTTTCCTTTTCATTTCTGGCATACTAGCTACTTGTACTATAAGTAGTTTATTCGAATGTTTATTGTTATTACCCGTAATGATGTGTTCTATTTAGATTTACTATTTGCACTAGGAATATCCCAAAAATGCAACGCCATTTTTGTGTTTACTATTCGTGATAATTTTATAATTTATATTGAAATTGCTGGATTTCGGACATTACCTATTTACATTGTTTCCGTATTAACTTTTGGCCGTTGGCAAACTGGTAGCCTATACATCCTCGATGTCAACCTACACTGGCTATAAGTGTTAATGGACAAGCTTACGATTGACGCAATGTAACAGGAGAATGCATGACTTAACTAATTACAAATACGAGTATATTGCATCTACCTTATCTACACCAAGCCAATATTATACTCACAATGGCCTTCAATGGCATAGTGGTAGCTTGTTGGTACTTGTGCGAGGCTCTACACACAAAGCGATCGGAAACCTGTCTTAACTCAACACTGGTATTACCTGCTGAGGTGGCTAAAGAGGTTATTTGGATATTTTCATTGAATGGTTTGTATGCGAATAATCTAAAAAAAAAAAAAAAAAATGGACTGCTTTCTTTTGAAATCCAAAATGGCGGGTCTCACTCTGATTGGTAGAGTGTTTACATTTTTCCTGTACGAAATTTGTCCATTATAAAAATGCTGAAGATGAGAACGAGGAAGAAATTCGCTAGAAGCCCCTGAGCTTATGACTTATTTCCAATTATCAATGTTTATTTCGTTTAAAAATTAAAATCTCATTCCCTCCAAGTTTTCATTGTGCACAAGTCATCTTTGAAATTAAGAGAGGAAAAAGCCGGATTAGGTGAAAGAGAAAGAAAACTCTTTTGGATCACTTTCCTTTTAATGATCTCCATCTTTTGTCTTTCAATTCTTATCATCTCACTCCTAATTTTCCCGTTTATTTTGCCTGCCCGTTTTATCGCATAAGAATAATTAATAAGATATAGCGCTCAGTTTCCATATTTTAATTAAGGCCAGGGTTATTATCTTCTTGTTTTCTTGTACATTTTATAATATTTATATTTTACTTTGCAAAAGCGAAAAGAGAGAGAAATTTATTATTATTTTCATTTTTATTTTTATTTTTACTTTAAAGCACGGTGGGCTGTAATGAGTATCTGTGTGGTCAGGTGAAAGGTTTACTCTCTATACTTTCTAACCTGCCATGAAGCCTGATGTTTCTCCAATTCAGTTATATACTGTATACTTTTTTGAATAAACATGTCGTTTGATTTCTCCAACTCAGAGGTATAGGTGGGTCTAAGGTGCCATATAACGCCTAAACATGTTATACGATAGAAAATATGAGACTTACCCTAAAGAATAAGACGAGGTCGATGTGTAAAAAGTAAGTTAAGTAATTGAAGGACTTTGTGTGGACCCCAGCAGCTGTAGAACTCATCTGTATATTAATTTACTACTCGGCAGTCTATTTGTTTCTGAATACCTCTGCCGATACATATATACTTCTAAGGGGCTTGCCAGCGGGGCATAGCATTGTTCTTACTTTAATGTAGAATTAAATAGCTTTAGGTTTCCTTGTGTGACCTAGAATCGGCAATTGCACCCTCGCTAGGTGATAATGTCAAAGGGTTCATGTGTGAAACAATCCTGTGATATTCCCTGTACGCTAATCATATCACTAAACCCAACTAGTTGACATACAAGCCCCATTATTACTTCCTTGGGGCTTATTCTCTCCCCATCTTGGTTTCCAGCAATCAACCTCCTTCACTAGTGATTCAATTATTTTGGAAACACCTAACTCGCTTACAATAGTTGTAATTAATTAATTAATTGAAGAATTGATCCCTTAATTAGTAACTACCTGAAATTACAAGACACGAATATTGTATAGTTATTGTAGATTGTATGTTAACCAACTTCAAAGTCTTGACTCACTGGTAACCTTCCTTGTTTATGTAGAGTTTGGGCTGATGGGCTGTGAGAGACCTGAAAGCGTACTTGGAAGTACGTCTATCGTACTGGTCCTTCGTCTGAATCCTTGTAGTTGTAAATCATACGAGCCAAGTTCCTACCGAATATCCCCCAGCATCACCCGAAACGAAATCCCTATTAAACAGCAATATTGCTGGTTTAGTTCACTCACTGCGTTTAAGTACTTATAGTAAGTGATAAATTTGCCGACGAGCTGGCTCGTCTAGGATTGGGAGGAAATTCCACACACAATGGTTGGAGGAAACCGCATGCATCCATACGAAGCGCCTAATGAAATATCCAGAAACCAAAAGGCTATGAGTCTACTAGCACTGGGCAGAACGCGCGTGCGCCGGGTGAAATCCCTGCTCACTGGTCACGGGAACTTCACACACTGAGCTCCAAACTCCGGATACAGAGCGAGAATGGAGGGCAGGCCGCGGAATCGATGGAGAGTCAAGCCGGCCGCCATACCCAGTTGAATCCAGCGGACTAAAGCAGGTTCAAAGCTGCAGATAACTTGGTCGTGTGCACAGTGCCGGTAGGGAAACATGGTAGGACTTGTCTTGGTCACCTCCGAACTAATCGTGTGACTTCACTGTGTTTCCCAAGTGGTTTGGAATCCACTATAATCAGGAGGTCCACTGTCCCATCGGCCCACACCGTGGCGTGGGACTGTGTCCAACCATACTACTACTAGGAGGAAAGACCAGAAAGACCTGCCAATTATATCAGTTTATAGGAAGACAATGGAGAGAGGTGATGCGGGAGGCCTAAGCGCCTCCCAAGCTGTAGCGCCGGGGAAGAAAACTAATATCATCTCCATTAGGCGTCAGGTCGAAGTTTCAGCTCTGGCACATAAAGGGGTAAACGGTAATTTGCCTTTTGGGCTATAAGTAAGCATCCTAGATTGATATCGGGATGACAGCTGCCTGCGAGGTTGTGACAAGCCCGTCAATTTATTATGTATCATTAGCTTTTAAACCGGCGCACCTGCCAATGTAGATACGATAGTCAAGCCTTTTGATTTTATTTCAGGCCTTATCAGTGCAAGAGCGGATCCAGCGGAAAATTTAGGGGGGGGGGGTTTACAAGTTGAAAAGGTAATTTTTTGTTAAAAATTTGAATAACCCCCCTGTCCCCTGTGGATCCGCCATTGTATCAGTGAAAGACAATAATATTTATGTAATGAAATGGGAGGTCGAGGTGGGAAGGAAATAAAATCTTCCACTAGACCAGAGTCCACGGTCCACCCAACCCTAATGGGAACCTTACCTTAGCCAGTATGGGTTAAACGTGGCTGATTACTGACGTGCTACAGCGTTTTGGGTTCTAGTAAGTTCATATTCTTAGTTGAAAATTGAAAACACATTGAAATACATTACATTAATTAAATAAAGTAACTACCAGACGGCCCGTACAGTGTGCATACTGTAGGTACAATATAAAATCCACACTCCCCCTAATCCTGGGAGACGACATTAGGACAGTAGACTTGTTTTTAGTTTGAAAATTGGTAATATTATAAAACTACTGACAGTTGGTTTTTAGATATGGAGAGTGATGGGCGCATAGGTGGCGCACGAGTCGCCATCGAATTATGAGTTTGGCGCCAATATTTAAATTACGACTACTTTATAGACAAGTAATAAAAAAAGTCATTATTTATTTATCTCCCTCTAACATGACATAATAAAAGCACAGCGCTGTAAAAACTAAGCTGTACTGCACCGAAAAATTTGTTGAAGTTGACAATAGCAATGGGAAACCACTCCGATATCACCTGTTTTGGCGAAACTGTACGGACGGTACTCAAAGCATAAACCAAAATCTAGGACATCTTTATCAACATTTCCTTTTAAGCAGGTTTTCTTTTGCATTTGGGCACACAATAAAACTCCATTTGCACGTTTTCTGCAAGCAGCGTATATTCTGTGATGTGGCTTCTTTTATTTACTAGCAGTGTTTTCTTTACTTTTGTCTGGCAATGCTTTTGTTGGGCACACAGTATGTGGGAAGGATGCTTTTGCATTTCAACGTGTCTATACAGGTGAAGAAAAACGTTCAGTATTGATGATAATTGTTACCTACTCAGAATAGGAAGATAATGTAATAAATATAATTAATTGTCATAATTCCTGTGGTGGTAGCTCGGCACTTCGGACCTCATGCACTGTTGACTATTAGAAAATGATGAAGCACTAGAATAGATGGGGTGTGGTCAATCAGAAAGCGTACTTCCTAACGTTTCATCAACATCTGCGGTTGATCGACATCTTCAGTGGTATTACGCAGATTTCTAATATTTTATCTCGTTGAGGAATGTGCACTAATAGCCTATTTATACTAAGAGGAGGAGGCGATGGCAGTCATCCTGATCCCGGTTCCCCTAATTAACAAAAAAAAAAAAATACCTGGAAATATTAGAATGCCTACCTAAAGCCACTGAAAATAAATATAAAAGAAACTAAATATAATATTTTGGCGTGTGTACAGGTTTTCTCTTAAAATTCTCAACCATAGTATGCCAAACAATGAAAATTGACACTAAATTACTTTAAATTTTCAACAAAGACCCAACTGCTTAAACCTATAAAAGGTAAATTAATTGAACAGTATTCAGTTCGCAGAGTCAATAAAAGAAGGTGCGATGTCAACATTGGAGTGGCAGTGAATTTCGATACGGTACCTCTGTCAATTACACCGCTCCCCCCTTTCCCCCTTCCAAATTACTTCGCTCTCCTCTTAATGTCTGATTAAACTCCCCTCCTGTCTTTTATTTGCCCGAAAAATTATTATTCCGTCGCCTGTGCCCAACGATGCGTGATTTATACCGATCAAGTACTCGTGATGGCGACGAGGATGTCATTACTTCGGTACTTAGGCTCAATTCTTCCTCTTTTTTTTGTGCCCTTTTTTTGTCCTGGTTCACCCCCTCTGTGTCATCAAGACGACATTATTGAAATGGAGCAATTTGTTTCCACGCTTCTTTAACTCTCCTTAACAACGCATTACGTCTGTTTTTTGTAAGAGGGGAAGAAGAGAGGAAACTGTTGGGGGCTTGATGGTTTTTGTTCGAGTGTTTGAATTTAGGGCATGTGACTTTTTACCAAACCAGGCCGATTACCTAGAATTCAAATTGAAGCGCCCAGAGGCCAAGTGGTGCGAAAGACAAAGAAATTTCATTCATGATAATATTTCAGCTCAAAGTTTGTAACTCACTTGAAAATCTTTTTCTATGAATTCTAGCATTGTCAAAATGACAGATTCCGATGTTGATTTCTAGGATAAAGAGCAGCTAGAGTAACAGCATGGTGCACTTAACTCCAAAATGCAAAAAAATGTTACTTGCACCCCTTCGCTTCTTGGCACTTCAATTTACAATTTAAGGAACACCAAATTAAAGGGAATAAATAGAAATGAAATAGGCTGTAGCACTTAGCTTAAATTCTCTGAAAAATGGGGTGTAAACGAGCAAAAAATTATAATAATCGGGAGTTGTTTTTTTTGCTTCCTGCTACCAATTTTAGGTCTACTAAGTACTACTTTAAAACAGAGATTTCGACTAAAAACAATTGTATGGTTTCTATTAATTCAGAAATGAATTATTTTCAATTTATTTTGTCTTCAGTTCTTACATTAAATTGAATGATAAGCCAAAAACGCTATCTAGCTAGATTATTATATAGAATTAAATTGTAACAGTCGAGACAGCGTTAAATCCAAATTGCTAACCTAGGTATATTGTTTATTATTATTATTATTATAGCACTTTATGATTTGGCTGTTCCAACTCCCGGGCTGCCAATTTCTATTATAATTCTATTGCCATGGCAATGCTAATTGCTAAAATTCTTAACTTTTTTACGACTCTTAGTAGAAGAGCGCGGCACGAAGCACCCCCTAATGGCCCAAGATATTCCTCCAGATTTACAACGCGCCTCGAGTACCTATAAAAAATTTGGAGCTTTTCCAAGATCTGGGAAAATGTCCTCTTTATTTCGCTTTTAGCATTTCTATTTATGTATTTTTGCAGAGCTCCTTTTTTGTCTTTACGTTCCATCTCGTTTATATGGGTACAGAGCATCACGCGGGAGTGATATCCAATGTTTTCGCGGCTCTTTATGATGTTCCAAATGTGCAGTTAGAAAAAGATTAGTTTTTCTCTTCGTACCGTCCAGCTATGTTTTGGGAGACTGCCATGCACTACTACTTCATTGCCAAACGATTCTCATCAACATGTAATCTTAGTCCAGTAAAACCCTCTTTTTATTGTTACAATTATTATTATTATAATAGTTTTTGCTATGCCCAGTTATCCCTATGAAACTCATTGAACACATTGATGAATGTTATTTCTATGTAAGAAAAGCTAATCTTCGATTGTATAGGATGTAGAATCGAACGATTCTAATCATCGATTGTATAGGACGTAGGATCTACGGGTGATAATGATTGTAAAGGTTGCAGGATCTCAGGATGCTAATGATTGTAAAGGATGTTGGATCAAAGGATGCTAATCTTGGATTGTATAGGACGTAGGATCTAAGGTCGCTAATGATTGTAAAGGATGTAGGATCTAAGGATGTTAATCTTCGAATGTAAAGCATGTTGGATCTAAGGATGCTAATCTTCGATTATCTGAAGTAATGAAGGGTATTTTCTATTGTTTGCAGGTAGCGGACATAACGGCCTTACGATGGTGTGACGGGTCATAAGCAATGTTAGTGCAGAGGACAGTCCTAGGGCCGTGCATCGGACTCGTCACCTTCTGCTTGGCGGTCATACAGGCGGCCAACTGGGTCCAGAACGTCGAGCCTAAGCTTTACGTCAAATATGGTAAGTTACTTTATGTTTTGCGTAATGACAATTGTGTGCGGTATGCCCTGAATAAGAGATGACTCGGAAAGGAGGCTGTGGAGTTATGACGATCTTAGTGCTTGATGTCATCACTTGACATCAAGAGATAATTTCGGAAATATTTGTGATATGCCTTTGTGAACATTGAATGATGATTTGCCAGCCTCTTCAAACACCCCCCCCCCCTTTGTCTGGTAGGAGAGAGGGGTTTGTCTAGTTTCCCCGTAATCCACTTAATAGAGAACAGGACTATGAAGAGGGTGGTCACTGTTCTATTCTCGTTAGAAGTCATAAAAAAATATTTTACCGTCACCAGTGGGGAAAAACAAGATCATGTCACTGAAAATAGTATCCCAAACAGAGCAGTAGTTAATAGAAATGATCCTCTAGTATTCTTCTGTCATAAACCCTCAATAGTTTGTCGTGCTACTGTGTTTGTTGTGTGTCCAATTTAGAGAAAACAGTATATTTATCGTCTTGTCTTGGACCTCGCGCTGAGTCTCGCAACACCTCTTCCCAGAAATCACGGTCCCTCTGACTCCTCTGCCAAACCGCCACCTAAATCTTTCCGTGGTCACCCTCCACCCTGTCCTTAGCTTTCTTCGGTTCCGCGGCCTGCCTTTTCGCCGTCTGTCCCCCACCTTCGGTCTATACAGGGAGTTTGGTTTATGATAAAGTCACCTGTAAAAAAAATGCTTTATACGATAGTTCAATTACTTAAAATGGCTTTCACGGTCTGAGTCTGACGGTGAAGAACTAGACCAGTGGTTCTCAAACTGTGGGCCACAGCACCCTTTCAGGGTGGCCATATGACCTCGGAAAGAAATATTTTTAAATTTCGGGAAATGTAGGGCATTCGTGGCCTATGACATTCCAACATTGGGAGATAAGGCTTGATTGATTCTATTTCCAACATCATACCTGTATGAACGGTCCATGACACTTCTTCCGTTGAAATCGAAGAGCCGAAACAAACTGCTTGTAAAGATGGCTGGTTTTAAGGTCTAGTTACTAGACTTTTAAACCTACTTCCAGATTGACCACGGCCTATCAGCCCGTATTTTACTGCTTCATCCATATAAATCTTCGTACATTTTTTTTCTTCTTCTCAATTTAATTTTAAGTACTTATTAATAGTACAACCTTTTTCACGGTTAGCATGAAAACAAGACTTTATATTTATAGTCTTATTGTTCGCCTTTTGGTATTTCAATAAAGTCATTTCAATTCAATTCAACATACATTTGTGCTATGTGGCATTCGTTGTCGGGTAAAGGAAAAATCGTGCTAGGTTTCCTGACTACTTCGCAGGAGTGACATTTCCAAGGTAGGCCCATAAAGTTTTGACACTTGAAATATCAGTTGTCCAAAATTGGAATTCTAGTTCCTATTTCATGATTGTCAAGTACGATAAGGACCACCCGTTGTCCCGAATTCTATAGCCCCGTTTATGGCTTATTTTCTTACGAAAACCTACCCACCTCCTTCTAAATTACCTACTTAACTTTATCTTTAATGTCTTACGGTGCGTTGGCGAAGCGTCTGATAATTTTACTATAAAATGGACGTGCCAAGTTTGCGGTAATTGTCTGCAGCCCGGTTACTTGACTTGATATGTGTTAGTTACGAGCAAAATGTACCGAATTTTATACCTGAAATGTAATGGGAAAAACGACAAATGAGACAAATTGGGAAAAGTTATATTTCAAAATAAGTTCGCGACAGGTCCGATAGTGCTTCATATAAGATAGACGACGCATCCGACATGTACCTGGCAATAGCTGACAAGTACACACATAAGTGTATCAAGTCTGACAGGTTACTGATAATATCCATTATATACGCGTATGCTGTCATTGAGGCCATCGAACATAGCAGTATATTGGATGCAGAATGTTTTCGGACTAGTCGGACTATATGTTTCTGCAAATCGATAAGAAACACTGTGTTTCCGCAAGCTTTGGTCAATGACTTATACATTTATACAAACTGAGAACTCGTGCGGAACTGAGTGGAATTCCAAAACGACACCGCCTCCTAAAAACACACTATTCAATTATAAAATTTAAACATCATAAAATTAGGTGCTTCCTCTCCGAATAACCTGACATTATAGATTAACATCAAAGCCGTAATTTGTTAATTGGAAAACCCATCCCAGACTATTCAATTATACCTGAGCTAAAAACAGACGCTATCTGTTTATCAGTAATTCGGATACACACAAATGTCATTATTGTTTTCTTAACCCCTAAAATCAATACGAATATGCAAATCGGAAACGATGCCTCAAGGGAGGACAACCGTCATAGCCGTACCTGAAATACCTATAAAAACCGACACCTTGGGGGCTATCTCGATTCGAAACGAGGCTGTCATATAATTATCTACTATGCCTAATTGAGAGCTTACTAACGAAGATCAATGTTTTTATTTACTGCTGAAGGGGTTTCCGAGAACCTTTAAGAGAAGGGTGTGGTGGTGGTAATTAAGGTTTATACGGTTTAGCTTTGTGCGATTGGTAGGTTTATTTTTCGTTTGGGGGTGTTTGATGTTTTCGTCTTTGGAATCGTTAAATTCGGTATTCGTTGAGTGTCAACTTTACTTTATTTTTGTGCCGAATATTGCCTACGAATGTTTGCAGTATACCTTTCGAATTAGAGTTTTGTTCGAAAATTATTTTTTTTTCAAATGAAGACTAGCTTATGCCAAGTTGACCCAGTAATAATACCATTGCTGCTTCAGCAAAAAAGCGTGTTTGAGCTAGAAAAATATTCTCCTCCATATCTGCTCATTTAACTTATTATGTTTATGTAGCATTATGAATTATACTTCAGCAGCCTGATCTAGGCGATTATAATACCGGTATTTATTTGACCCCGGTATTATAATCGCCTCGATCAGGCTGCAGAACTATGCAATTGTTCTATCAGTCAGGACATGTACAGTAGTGGTACAGACTCCAACTTTCACCCGAAAGGTTGTTGGTTCGAGTCCCACACTTGCTACATTTTCTGGCCATGCTTTGGAGGGCATGTAAAGCAGGCGGTTCCGGGCTTTCCTAGTTGAGTATAAGAGAGGGCTTTTACAGCCCTAACTCCGCTAGGTTGGCTTAGTAATAGAACAAAAAAAGTTAATATTTATTTATTTTATCGATCAATCCATTGCTTTTGGATCGGGAGAACTATCTATTTCAGTATAATTTTACCCCTAGGACAATTATTTGCCATACTTACTTACTTAACGTGTCCAGGTGGCACACGTTTTATTGATTGGTCCAGTATATAGCAGCCTGGACGGCCTTGTCGTTGGCTTCAGCCAGGTCAGCAGCTGTGCAAGGGGATGGTAGTAGTCTACATACTAGCATGTGAGCCGCGTCTTGGATCTCTCCACATTCGCACACCGTGTCGTCTTCAGCGATAAAACCCCATTTCGCCGCTGTTGTTTTGCAGAGTGGGGCGCCAGTTCTCAAACGGTTCAGGGTGCGCCAGATTGGGTATGGTAAGTTGTGGCCCGCCATCAGTTCTTCCTTTGGATCGGGGACTTGGGGGTAAGATCGCTTCCAGGCATCGAGTCGGAAGTCGACTGTTTGGAGGAAATTCTTCCTGGATGTGAGGCGTCTCGGAGCCGGCGTTTTGCCGAACATGACGTGTTTTGGATCAGAGATTTGTTTAGTTCGTTCTACGGTGGCGGCAGTGGAGCGTCTGATTTTAGGTGGGGCGATACCCGCAACAGGGTACATTTTTTGCAGTGGGGTATGTTTGAGACATCCTGTGATGGTGCGCACAGTTTCGTTCAGTGAAGAATCGACTTGTCCGGCATGAGCTGAGTTGAACCACACAGGAGTTGCGTATTCTCCAGCCATGGGCAGCTACAGCCGCTCATATCCATTTCTTGTACTATATTACGAGTAATACGTAGTTAAATAGAAAAAACATGAACGATTCATTCTTCAACCGACGCAAATAACTTTTTGTTTTTGCTATGGCTCGAAAGCCCCTTGAGGGCTTGTGGAAGGTCTTCTTTCCGGATTTCTGATCTATTAGGGATCTTGGGGTCAGCAACCTGCTCCTGCCTCTACATGTAAAAGTAAGGTACCCAATTTTCGTATATGTATTGTATATTGTAAATAATTAATAATTATGTAATTGCGAAGGACTGAGTGCTCACCGATATATCTTGATTACTACTGCATCGAGTACCAGTCTACACATGATAGTCACGTGCCCGTATGACGTCACTATATACATGACACCAATAGAGTTGGGTGGACCCTGGCCCGCTGAAAAACTTTGCTCTTATTATGCCTTGTCACGAACCGCTACCAGCTGTTTCATAGTCGAAGTAGTTCCATACGCTATAAGAACTGTGCTACACCGGTGGACTCTTGCGTGTTTTCTCGCTAGTAATCACTACTAACTACAGCAAGCTATGTTTTTCTTGATGAGGGTTACTTTGTTCCACCCCCCCCCCCCCTTCCCCCTTCACTCCAATCTCTCCTACACCACTAACTTTTAACTTAGTAACTCCTAACATTGACAGTACTTCCACTTAAACGGAAAACAACTATCATTTTGCCAGCCCCTATTGCTTAATGACCTTCAAAACTTAGCTCTCCTATCTTCCAGCTGATGTTCAGGGGGGATCGAATCGGATACATGTATTGCGCTGTGGAGATTGTATCTCTGTTCTTAATTGACGGTATAGATTGCACTGAGCATGAGCTGAGCACTGAGCATCCCTAAGGAAGTAGGGGGGGGGGGAGGCTTACAATTTAGAATTTGAGGGGCTCTAGATAGTACAGATACACTGTTCAATTATGTCATGCTCGATGTTTACTTACGAGAAAACTGCAGACTCCTTTTTTATTTGGGCCCTAATTCTAAATATTTTTGGTACTGTCTTTATTTTTATTTTTTTCGTAGGCCCCTACAGGGAATTTCCGCCAGGCACGTGGGAGATAGGTTTGGTTTGAGAAGCCTTTACTCTTTAGTCATGTAGCACAAGGGTCGGGACTATGGGGCTCAGAAGTCCATTGCGGCTCCTTTGAGCCTTAAATATGGCTTCATCTCTAAAGTACTCGTAAAGGAATATACCTCGTAGTACTTACTACCTGCCATATCTCGTCTCAACATTGAGGTGAGCATGGATTTGAGGAGCAAATTTTGAAGCGTCCCCTCTGGCAGTCTGCTGCATTTGTATGACCCACCAAGAACCGATCAAGTATCGGTATAAGTCTTCAGGAACATGCCAACATGTCAATAAACTGTCCAAAGACACCCAGAATGTCCATAGACATTATCTCGCCTTAACATTGAGGTGAGCATGGATTGGAGGACCGAATCTTGAAGCGTGTCCTCTGGCAGACTGCTGTCGTAATATGACCCACCAAGAACCGATCAAGAATCAGTATACGGTAGGTCTTCGGGAACATGCCAACATGTCAATAAACTGTCCAAAGACACCCAGAATGTCCATAGACATTATCTCGTCTTAACATTGAGGTAAACATCGACTGGAGGACCAAATTTGAAGCGTCTCCTTTGGCCGTCTGCTGTAGTAATATAACAGAAAAATGCACGGTTGGCTGGTGCGTGATTGGCCGTTTTACAAAAAGGCTGCCCAAGTTTGGCTAAACTGGACGCGAATTCTTGCTGGTTAACATGATGAAGGCCATTGACTTGTTGCCCGGGAGCAATTACGCGGCAATTTGCCACTTTTTCCACACTATGCGTCGACTTTTTAATGCATTTTGTCATGTTGCCTAATGATTGGACGGGTTCAGTGAATCCCTCGGGAGCTGCATAAAAAAAATGTAGACTCACACTCACGTAGCCTGTTAAAGTTTGTAATTTCCTATCTATGACCACCAATAATGTTGTTCAAGTGGCTCTGTTAGGCAAACTATGAATATACTTGTAATGTGCATTCTTGATTGGACGGGTTCAGTGAATCCCTCGGGAGCTGTATAAAAAACATGTGGACTCGCACTCACGTAGCCTGTTAAAGTTTGTAGTTTCCTATCTATGACCACCAATAATGTTGTTCATGTGACTCTGTTAGGCAAACTAGGAATATACATAAGTAATGTGCGTTCTTTCTGTAATTACCAGTCCAGCAATAATGAACTAATTTAGTTGGTGGTAGGATGTAGGATGAGTCTCTATAGCGTCTATATCAATTAAATCAACATATCTTAAAAAATTCAAACTTCTTAGGATTTCTGCACTTGTCGTACTGTAAATTTTTTTCTTCTTCAGCGCTACAGTTCGGGGGTGAGCTTTGGCCTCTCTTATCTGCACTGTCTCTCTCCCCAGTCTCCCTGGTCTTCTTCTTGACTTCTTCCAACTCGTCTCTGCATCGGTTCCATGGCCTGCCTTGCTGCATTTTGCCCTCCATTCAGGACATCTAGAGTAGTGGTACGGGCTTTCACCCCGAAGCTTCGGCGAAGGCTGTTGGTTCGTGTCCTACACTTGCTGCATTTTTGGGCCATGATTCGGCATTTAAAGCAAATGGTCCCGTCGTGTAAAGGAGAGGGCTTTATAAATAACCCTTACTCCGCTAGGCTGACTTAGTAATATAACACATAGACATTATTTATTTATTCAGTACAATAATAGGCACTGTAAATAGCATTGATAATTGTAAGTTTTTGTTAATAAGATATAAAGATGTTCAATTCGGAATGCTCAGAATAGGCGTAACAACAACTTTCGCAATCTAACCGCTTGTATAGTATATCTACGCATCTTTGAAATCCACAGGTGCGAACACCCATTCATTCTCGATACCTAATTAAAATGCTTCAGAAATAAACCTGGATTGCTTCGCTCATGATCAAAACTGGTTCTCGCCGTCTGCATCCATAAATGTTATGACGGGCATCGCAGCGATGGCGATTTGACATTACCGGATAACAAGCGGCCGTAGTTTATGTCATATTCTAATACAGCGACATTATAAGGCTTTTAATTACCTGTGGGGTTTATTTACATATTTTAATGATGGCTTATTCAAATGTGTCAGTTTTTTATATGAAGGCAATTGCAACAATGAATTTTATTTTACTGTCTTTTAGTGTAATTAAATTCTGATTTGATGTCCTGTGACTTCTTGGTCTGATTATAACAGTTGATTTGCATATTAAGCTACTTAGGTCGTGTCTGTCTGGTGTACCGCCTTAGATGATAATCATAGAAGATGTACAGGTTTCAAGCATATGCTTATACTTTATCTAGATTATTGATAGGATATACTAGTACTACATACAGGTTACTACAGGAGTATTTTTTAGTTTTATAGTAGTATCATTTTCAATGTGGAATAGTCCAGTCTGGAGAGAACTGGACTATAAAATGGTAGATCTAGGTTCGAAACTCGTTGTAGAAAAAAAAGGATGAGTTTTGTTTCGCTAGTTAGGGAAGAACGCGCCTTTCAGACATGTTGATGATCCCAAAATACATAGCAGTATTGAAGAGAGGATCCTACACAAATCCTCAGGCCTAGATCCTAGACCCTCAACAGGTTGTTGTACCATGGCCTTCTTTTAGTTCTTTTAACATTATACTTGTGACTACTCAGTACTCACAGTGTGTCTTCTAATAAACAGAGATGGGCCGATTTTCCCCAAATTGATGTTTTATGGATGGTGACTTTTTTATCTCTAAAATTAATTTTGGATTTAATAGCTTAAAACTATAGCTATTTTTTTTTGTAACTACAAGTACATTATCAAACGGATCCTGTCAATTTTTTTCAAGGCTATTTTCCAATAATTTTACAAATCAGAAATTTTAGTTATAAATAAATATATATATTTCTGTTAAATTTTACAACCAAGTAATCAACAAGAATGTATAAAGTCAAATCGTCAAAATCTGGTAGTTCTGTGATTGCCATTGTGCTAGTGCCTCAGTGACAGTATAGAAAGCCTTTTGTAAGAAATGGTCTCAAAGCAATTTAGAAAAGTTAGTAGCATTTCTCGCCGCTCTCAGTTCATTTGGGAGTTTTTTAAGGTAGGCAAATCCTTGTAGTTTAGGATCTAGTCGCTCACACTTGGCTGTGCGTGGTGCTGGCCTTATCAAGTCTCCCCTTTGTCTCGTGTTGTAGGTGTGGGTGTCCTCATTTTGTTTAAATTTCCCCCACACTTCAGACCCAGATATGTAAAATACATACGATGTATAAAGACTTGGGGCTGTTCTTTGGTATTGTTTGTCTCTCAACTCTATATTCGCTCGATCCGTCGTTGATCCCGCATGAAATCATACAATGCAACTGTAGATTGAATTTATTCAATAGCAGCAAACTAAATTAGATAACATGTGAGATGAAAGTTTTTTAAACCTATTCCTATCAACCTGTAGCCCACTAGATGCAAATCATAGGTAGGTGTTCGGTTAACTACGGTTTCATTTAATACCCACGCAGCTGAGCTTCTGAGATTTTTTGCATTAAAATGAGAAGCCCACACTGTTTCGAACTTGTAGTTATATTAGGCTTATGACGGCTACTCATTGTGAATAAATTACTTAGGTTGTGAGTTTTTTATGATATAACGTAAAACTTAACTATGTAATTTATTCACAATGAGTGACAGCAAGTTACAAAGTTAATAAGGAGACTATTATGTATGTATATTATGACGACAAACCGTTCTACAATATAGCCATTGCAGACAGGTTTTGCTAGACTTTAAGCCTTATTGGTAATTGTTTAATTACTAAACCACGTCACGGAGTTAAGGCTGGTAAGCCCTTTCTTGAAAAGGACAATTGAAAATTGCGACAGGTTTAATGTATGCGACTTGGGGAAGAGTTAGTTAGTCGATTGTATAATGCCGAGCAAATAGAGAAGTAGCTGATTTTTCCCCAACTTTCTTTTTCCTCTCTTATTTTATTGCTTTATATGTGTATTAATTTATTTAAAGTGTTTATACTGAATTCATTATTTATAATATTATCATTTTTAGTTATTTCTAATTCCCCCTTGCCGTTATTCCTTCCTTCACAGCTCGGCTAGGTGACGTCGCCTAGAGATCTCTCAATAACGCATGAGCCATTTATCTTCTTCCAGACGAAGTTTCTATGCCGGAGAACTCGATTTGCATTATCGCCCCTGGCTAATGCGCTAATGGAGCCTTGTCGATCATTGACAATAATTGTCTTTCACTTGTCAAGACCCGATGTGCCGCCGACAGTTCCTGCTTGGATACTTCTGGAGTAACTTCTAGAGCAGTTCCTATAGCGAATGATTAAAGTCCCGGTGACTCAGTCTGTTGAGATGTGGATAGCCGGATAGGTCTAGAAATTGTGGGTCATCACTTCTCCGATCCAGAATATTTCAAACTCCTGACAAAAGCTAAGATTTCTTTCAATTTGAACACGAATGTTAGACCTGAACCTCATTACGTTGTATATTGATTGTGTTATTAATAGCCTAGCCAGACAATTACGTTCTCCCAGAAAGCTGCAATTCCCAAAAACCTTAGCTCTGTCTTGAAGTTTCTAACTGTGCCTTACGCAGATGATTTGCTATATCTCAGTTCCTTCAGTAAATGCGTGTAATATAGATAAAAACTTAGAAATAGGCCTATTATGCGCCCAATAGGAAGGAAATGAATCAGTTTCACTGAAATCTGGTTGCTGTGTCGCGGCGAAACCATCTGTTGGATTACTGGACCAAATCAGTCGAGTCATTTTGGGAAGTCTCGTAACAACACTTCTACTTTCACGCAGTTTGTGGTTTCGAACAGCGCCGTGGCCAATTCGCGCGACATCTGAGGTTAATTGTTGAACCGTTGCCACGCCAACGCAATAGTTTACCATATCTGTCTCAAACTTTTCTAATTAATGTAGAATATGGTGGTAAGGACTGCGAATTTCAAATGTGGGACACACCTTGTTATATATTTTCTGTCCATGCATTCTAGGGAATGCAAAACAGGTCACCCATTTTGTGTAAGACATTAATCTATTGACACAAGTTAATGGCAATGGTGTGATATTATTTAAAAAAAGGTTAGTTGGATTTACATTGCCTGTTGTATTAGTAGTAATTTGAGATTGGAGCCTCTCAGGCAGGCATCGAACTATTAGGCTTTCAGTCAGGACATGTAGAGTAGTGGTACAGACTCCGACTTTCACCCGAATGGTTGTTGGTTCGGGTCCCACACTTGCTACATTTTCTGGTCATGCTTCGGAGGGCATGTAAAGTAGGTGGTCCCGGGCTTTGTTGAGTGTAAGACCGCTAGGTTGGCTTAGAGTAAGAGAACAAAAAAAGTCAATATTTATTTATTTATTAGGGCAGAGCCCACTGTCAGGGGGTGCTATTCCCATCATCAATGTAAATTGCAGTGTAAGAAGGGCAGCTTAAAAACATAATTATTATGAATAAATTGGTCATCTTATAATTAATCCCCTCTCTCTCAAGTTTGAAATGCTGTGTGTAGTGCCTAGTGTGAGTGGACTACAGAATCAATATCATTGCGGTGCTGAAGTAATTTTGTGGCGAGCGCTCCGCAGTTTTTCAGCACCTCTCTGTCGTAATTATTTCATTTCCTTAATTAAGTCACATAATACACCCTCGTTTCAGTTGCAGCTGGTGGACGCACTCAACCTAAAACAATTTGACGGTGATGACGTGGCCTTATTAGCGGCTACGTCTACAGCCACACTGGACAGTTACATCTTTGGAACACTATTCTATCGAGGGGAATCTTCCGAGACGGTAGAAAAACAGCATGGCGTCAGTGTTTCTTAATTAACTTGTCATTCCAAGGTCCCTATAATGGCCAAAATGTCTTTGAAGACTTCTAAAATTATCGTAACTGTGATAATACACAATTTATTGTGTTAATCTATACAACTCGATTATGTAAGTTTTATTTCTGTAGTGCGTCGTCTTCTTTATCCTTTCAGATTATCATGTTTTATAAATAAACAATGAGTGGTTCATCTATCTTCAATCTATCTATACCTATATCTATACATCAAAATCAATCCAATTTTCTGTTTGTTTCCCAAGGCGTTCTGAAACCCCTGATCAAGTTAGTAATTAAGCTTGTTTATTCTGGGGGTGCTCCCGATGGTTACTAGACCAAAAAATATATAAATTAAATTGAAATGGTATCGGCAGTAAAAAGATAGTAAACAACTCAAAACGATTTGGGATTGACTGTAACAGCAAGAATTAAATTAATGTAAATAGAGCCCAAGGTGACGTGGCGGTATTAAAATAAACCCCTAGGTGTTAGCTATTAAATCGCATTGATTACATTTTTAGGGAGATTCATCTACCTATTGAGATGGCGACCAATGTTCGACTTTCGGAAAATTTCTTCACAGCTTTTCATTTCATGAACCCCTGAGCCTAAAACCACCCTCCGTTCAAAATGTTATATATATATATGTATGTATGAATATCGATTTTAAGAAACACTCTAACTTCCGTAAATATTATATCCGATTTTGATGAAACATGGCACAAAAATTGATCATACAAATGTCTTGATCGAGTTCGTTAACCAGCTAGATCCACTATTTAGTTATAAGATGGCGGCCGATTGTAACCTTATATAATTCATATCTCAGTCAATATTGGTCGCAGAGGGATGAAATAAAATCTGACTGAAAGCCTGTATTATTATCTACGATAATGGTAATCTACACTTTTTACGGCAAATTAACAATTTCATGATGACGTCCAGTCAAAGTAAAAATAATTTAATAACTAAAAGTTCATAATCGTCACAGTTTGGAACACAAGAGTGTTTTGTGTGTTGATTTTGTGATCGAGAAAATAATGATTTTTTTATTTTTTATTACACATAGCGTAGCTAGCGTCAGGAGCGTAAAGTTGGGGGGGGAGGGGCACGGTCCAACATGCCCCCCCCCCCCCAGCCTCGATCATTGTAAGACGTGGTTCATACTTCATGGTCCCCTTTGCAGCAATATGAATATAAGCATTCCTTTTTTCGCTTTTAAAAATCTACAGCTATACTTTACAACTATTAAAATGCGTAAAACCCTACTATTTTGCTGTTATATTTTTAATTTTTCCTTAAATCCTGCCTGTTAACGTCATAAGGTCTACTTAGGTTTGCCCCCACCATTATTCTAAAATTGTACGCCTCTGGGTAGCGTAGAGGAAGAGCAGGGTCTGCGGAATCTCCCTACACCTGCTCGGCCAGAGCCGAAAGGGATTTTTTAAATAAAAGAGTACAAAATGCGCGGAAATTTAAATTAATAAATTATTGAAATACAAGAGAATGGTTGCATTGTTTTATAATTGAAGAAAATACTAATAAACATCATAATGTACACAATATATTAAGAATTTTAATTGATGTGTCTAAGGAAGAAGAAATTGAAAACTCACCAAAATCATAGCTGAGAATCATTAAAATTTATCATTTTGAATTTCCCGCCCATTTTGCACTCTTTTGTTTAAAACAATTGAATCAATACGAATTAATGGCTAACACCTTCAGGGTTATTTGTCAGACGACCGCATGCCGAAAGAGATGTACAAAGCAAGCATGACAGGAAGACGACTGGTGGGACGGGACGTCCGCGAAAACTCTGGAATGATGAGTTGGAAACTGGCCTTCGCGAGTTGGGAGTCCGTAGATGGTGGAGCGTTGTACAAAACCGAGATGACTGGAGGAGTGTTGTCGAGCAGGCCAAAGCTCATCAAGGGCTGTAGAGCCAGAAGAAGAAGGAGAAGATCTTCGGGTTATTCACAATGATTTAATCCTATTCCCGGTGTTAAAGTTAATCCCAAATCATCATGGCAGTGTTGCTGGAGGTTTTCAAAGAGTGATTTTCCAATATAAGGACCATGGAATGAAAAATTAATCAATTAGCTTTCAAGCCATGTTTTTTTCACAAAAATTTGTAAGCCACAGCTTTTAATCGGGTATCTTTTCACACTATTACTGTATCAATGAAAGACGAGATTAAAAGTTATATGTTTCCACATCGAACCAGTAACCTTAACCTTGAATGAGTTCCTTCACTCTGACTTCCTTACAAGAACAAACCGACGTCTTACAGGCTCTTCCAATGCCAGCTCCACCAACTAATATGATTAAAACGTCTGCCTTTCCGCTTTGCAGCCTTTTATAGCTCCTATACACAAGCTCTTATCTGGTTGGAAACAGACGAATAAATGTCAATAGTAAAAGCGCAACTTCCGGTACTGTTGTGAAGACAGCGGAAGCTATGGGAACCGCAGCACTGTTTCCCACCCATTGTCTGCACGGTCATTGCATATTCACTCCAATTCAGCTCACCGTCTCTCAGGTTACACATTTTGCCCTATTCTTCGGCTAACTGTTGTTTAATGCGGTCTGGCCAAGTGTGACAGCGGAGGACAGTTATAGATTGTACGGTTTCAGCTTGGGAACGTTTTTCGACAACACAGAGCAATGTTAGCGAGTGGGAACTTGGTGGTATTATTTGCGGAAAATGTGTTTAAGAGAGAATCGGACACCCCACTTTACGTTTTTTGCACAAAGTCAAAGTTCTCGTAAAATATCTATCATAAATGAGATGCCATAAAGTAGAAGAAACTTTCCTCTAAATTTTGATATGTAGTGTGTGTGTGGACTGTGGCTGCCACTAATATCATGTGGCCATTGGTCAGGGTCTTGGAAAGCTTGTGCCTAACCAATCCTGAATTTTTTTCACGACTTCGAAAACTGTGGCCAAACAGTGTAAGTACCGGCTACAGCATGCTTTCAGAGCATTTCTCCAACCGTATAATACCTCTGTGATCTGTTTCACGAGAAATTTGGCTTTGTACAAAAAAAAAAAAAAAAAAAAAACGGATAGTGGATTAGCTCTTAAGGCCTGACTTGAAACTTGGCAGAAGATTGCCAACACACCTGCAATAGTAACATTTTTCGAAATGCTGGAAGGGTACTTTGAGCAGTGTACGTAGTGGGAACATTACCATGTTCAATTGCATTTCAGTGGTCTCAAAAACGGTGTACGGTACATCCAGATCAAGATCGTCTCAAAACCTTTGGGAATAAGGCAAGGTTTTCTGGTTTGGTGGGGGATACAGAAAGTGTGTGGGTGGTTGTTGAGTGACTACGCTGCAAAGACGAGTGACATCCCAATTACAGCGAAGTAGTATTAAGTCTTTTCAGGGGCTACTCCTGGTACCTTATCTAAGTAAAGGTATGGATAGAGGAAGGTATAGAGTAGGTATAGTACGTCCTGTCACAAAAGAAATTTCAGAGTGGTAATACTGGAAGCCTAGAGGTTGCATGCAGAAAGTACAAACCTAACACAACTACCCATAAAAAAGAAACAAAGACAAGTTCTTGGCTTCCCTTATTGAAATTATGGGAAGAAGACTCAATTGACCTTTTCGCAAACTATTATATTTCAAGTATTTAGAAAAGAAGGAAAATAATTTAATAGGGAGAATTTCATGGAATGTTTAATGTTTAATTTATTCCGCAATTCAAGAATACTACTACTTAATTCAATGAAATCCATGAAATCAAACTCATTTCATATTCATATTCCCCTCAAAAAATTTCACGTCTTCACTACTAATATTAGCGGCGGTATCCACAATAATACATACGAATATTTCCATATAAACATTTCTGTACCAGCACAGAGCCGCGGGTCGTACAGTTCTAAAAACTGAGCAGATCGATAGAATTATGCTTACATTCAATTGAAACAATGGCTAAAAAAACACATGAGGCGTGGAGATAAATGCAACAACCGGGCTTGTTTATGTTTTTGGTTTTCCCTCCAATTACGATTTTTGATGCATCATTTTCAACATTAATTATTATCACCCGCGGCGGCCATTGTTCTTTTTCAATATCCAACCGGAGTTGATGAGTAGCTATATACCGGGGAACATAGTTTTTGTTCATGGTGATTTTAAAATAACTGGGCGTGATGTGGTACTTCTCGAAATGTGTTGCTCAGGGGGGAATTTTAATATTACAGGACCTGTACTTCCAAGATCCCGTTTTCTAAATTAATTAGTTATTATATACTGTACATATAATTAGGTTGTCTACTTTTGGGTATGCATCTTAGAGAGGATGGTGTAGTGGTTACTTACTTTATCTTCGATCCCAGCGGAAAACGCGGCTGCAGGGAATGTAGCATGTAATATTTGCTTGCTGAATGTTAAGTTGTAAGAAACAGATAGCCCTAGTATATTTTCTGCTAACCCCTCCTGTGGTATTGCTAGGACGCTATATTGTAGAACAAAATTTGAAAAATAACAATAGGCTAATTCCCATAAATTAGTACTTGCTGTTTACTCCTGAAGCCAAAGCTTTGGCTCCATATTTTATGAATAAAAATCAAAGCTTTTGTGCAAAAGTTATGATGGCAAAATTCTTGCTTCTCTTTGAAAAGTGCCTCTGGCCAGCCAATCATGACTACAACTATAGCCGGCATTTTGAACTTCTATACGAAAGAGGTTCATTCCTCCATTGTGTTGACAAAATTTATGATTTACAAGATCCAGAACCAGAGCCCAATTACAAGTAAATTACTACCTACATTTGACTAGAAAGGTGATAAAATACTAAAAATATCAATTACATGTTCAGTCTGAAATAGAGTTTCCACCTCAATTAATTTTTTGTTTATCAACTGATAACACAAACGACTACAAGTAAAAACGTTAGAGTGGGTAAAAGAATGACAGACTGAAAGCTGTAAAAAAAGTCCCGACTCTTAAAAAGGTAGTCACGAACGGGTGGTACAAATTTATAATTAGGGAGCCTGGGGGCCGCCGATAAAACAAGTAGGTAGGGGGACCCCACTGGGCCCACTTTTATGCTAGTTTATCGCCAGGCTCGCTGAGTACCCGAATGGCTACAAATTTCCTGCCCGAGTTGTCGTGAGAACCTGTCTCAGGTACGGATTGTCTGACTCATGGCATTTCCGCCTGTTTTTAATGGAAAAGGTCACATAAATTAGAATTGTATCATTATTAGGATGATTTCATTTCAGTGCTGAGATTTCCTTCGTCATTTGGGTACTATAGCAGAGGCCGAGCTTCTTAGAATTGCTTAATATCTTCGCAGTTTCTGCCGCTGATTCCTCATGGGTGGTTCTGGTTGCATCTTATGTGTCAACTCTCCTTTTTACAACTTGTAATAATCATGCATATCCGACAAGATCTAATAACAGCATCAGTCATGACCGAACAAGGTCTAGAGCTTACGATAAAAGTCCCTTTGCTGCAGCTGCAATTTTCATTAACAAGCTACCGCCCGGCTTTCATTCTCACCCCCTACCTCAGTTTCGTAAGAGTATCCTAGAGTTCCTGAAAAATAATGTTTTTTATACTGTTGACGACGCACTACCTAACTTAAAAAATGTAAAAATGTGAAATTGGTTCATTACGCAATTTCCCTTATACTGTACTGTTGTATGTATACTGGAAATATAGTTTTATATTATTATTATTATTATTTGTAATCAAACAATCCGTGAAATCATCAACCTGAAATGTTGAATCACTCCGTTTAGGTGCAACCTTCACAGTCATCAGAAGATGTCTTCCACAATTGTCGACGAAACGTCTGATAGTTCTAGTTCATTTCGACAACATCCAAGATCAGTCTGGTTTCATCATAGTTCTCATTACTGGGCGTCAAAGGCTTTGTGTTTATTTAGGCAATCTTCTCCTTCTTCTGCGTTACAGTGCGGGGGTGGGCCTTAGTCTCTCGCACATGCGCCGCATCCCTCCAGTCATCCCTTTCTTTCCTGCTAAGCTCCCACTGACATCTTCCGTAGATCACTTTCCACCTCGTCCCTCCATCGAAGCGAACGATGTCTTCTTTTTCCTGTACCTCAACTGTTGTTCTCCATCTCCAGACACCATATTCGTTCACCCCTCTGTATATGCCCCTTATAATGGATCTTACAAATAATCTTTGTTTGGAGGCATCAGCCGCAGTTAACACCCATGTTTCGGCACGGTAGGGCAGTGTTAAACCTATAAGCTAACCACATGGTCCGTAATGGAAAAACCGCCTTTTATAAGCCATTTCGGCACTTTTGAAGGGACTACATTGGAAATCAGGATTCAGCGCACGTATGTACACTGTGCATTACCAACCCATCCCTCCATTTGGTAAAACTACCAATGTTTTCGAACCAATTCTGAACATTCCCACGGCACTTTTAAGAACACCCAATCGGGAATCAGGCAATCAGCCCGTGGTTGAAGTGTCCAGGCACACTGGACAGTGTTAAACCCATTAGCGAAGCTCGACGTGCGCACCTCCTGCGAAGCACGTCACGACGAGGACTGCAGCAGTTTTCAGATAAAAAGTCCTGCAGAGTTTCTCGGTAATCGGCACATCAACACGTAGTGAATACGTGCAAATTCAGAAGAGCTCTGTGTGTTAGCAAATCTAGATGAACTCCCGTCCCGCTTATATGGCTAATAGCTGTACATGTTTACACGACCTTTAAGAACTCGTGGTAAATTTTGTATCATATTAACATTCCTATGTACTCCGATAGTTCATCTCTAGATTGAATATAACTGGGGAATTATTGTAGAAAATTGAAGAGTTTAGTTGGGTGGTTGCCGCATCTACAATACCGTCGATAGTGAATGCTCTTAATTTTACCGAAAATGTTACAAAAAAACCGTGGAGCTTTCTTTATGCTAACGTATAAATAGGAAAACAAAATGAAAACAAATGTACAGGCTTGGCTGGCAATAGAAGTTCTGCGCACTTGCTCTTGGGTCCCTGACTATCTTACTAGCTTACTTTTTATTATGATTGGCTTATGGCAAGAACCTCCCGCCGAATCATTGATTGACTGAGCTGCAGATGCCTGTCTTACCCGCTTTTCTTCTACAAAGCATGCTAAACTTACAAATTACTTTGTTCGCTAAACACCAAAAGCAAAAATTTGTGAGTGAACTTGCGTACTGACACTGTTTGAAACCGAATTTACTTTTTGTAAACTTGCCTAGGAAAGCATACAGGTGTTCTTTTACTAATGAACTGTAAGATTTCAGTCAAAATAAAATTTATTTTGGACAACCCATTAATCTCGTCCAACAAGACTGCTAAGAAGTGTTAGTTCAATGGTACCAATAAAACATCCTCCTGAGCAGCTGTGCAGCATGCCAGCATATATTGATTTATCAGCGGCATACGAAATGCTAAACAACACATGCCTTCTACATTTTTAGAACCTGATTGTAATATGTCAAAGCCGACATTTATAAAACGCATGATATATCTCAATTCTGAATCTACCATTTGTGTTTCGACAACTAGACCCGTCCTGACAGAATAATTTGTTTTTAAATTCTGTTGATTTGTTGATTCCTGGGAGGTCCATAGTCTACTGTGCCTCATTGTCAGTGGCGGAACCAGTAGGAGGGGCTCATGGGCAAAACCACTATTAAGAAGCTACCATTCGCAACAGTGCATCCAACATTTTCTGGGAAGGACTATCCTCCCAGACTTTTACGATAGTTTGCAATATACAGCTTTCTTTAGGAGGGGAGCCAATATCTCTTTGGCCCGGTACTCTATTTCCACTTTGTACGTCCCGCCCCCTTGATTGCCCTAGGAATCTCTTGAAACATGTAATAGTTCGCATACAACTCTGCTCTTCGAGAGCAGAAATTGCAAAGTTTTATTTATGAATTTTCATTAGAGGCACTCTCATGTGTAGCAATCACTTTTTTTTGCAGATTTTTAGGGTAGTATGTTACTTAAGAGTAAAGATTCCTTTAAACTAACCGTTAAATTTAAAATACCTTTAGGAGTATTCCCAATGTTAGTATTATCCTAGATGAATTCGAGTAAGTTATCGTAACACTCATGGAAACGGAAAACTAA
Source organism: Psococerastis gibbosa (assembly GCA_963971405.1). NCBI lineage: Eukaryota > Metazoa > Arthropoda > Insecta > Psocodea > Psocidae > Psococerastis > Psococerastis gibbosa. Next base: position 21,725,370 of record OZ020485.1, read on the forward strand.
GCTAACCAGCGTGTTAGTTAAACGCACTTCGGGGTTGGTTAAAGTGAGTTAAAGCAGCGCTGCGATCGATAGTAACTTGTTTCAATTAAGCACAATTAACCCACCCAGACCACTCACGATATGTGGTAACTTTGATAACACTTTTAACTCGATTTAAAACTTCAACATTGTCGATACCCTTTATAATGTAAAATATAGTATTTAGTTTAAACCAACCTTTTACAAAGAATTCTTCAATTAAAGAATCGTTTGTGTATTCTGCACTAAATCTAAAACTTGCGGTTAAGGAATTCCTTTTTAAATGATTGACTTCATATACCACTCGTGCCTGCCGAAATCTTTAATTTGAAATCCTGCCGCACACGAGACAACTACTACCCAGTCTCGTATCTTTTTCTCTCTTAGTTCCGCCCTGCAATTTCTTTCTGACTGTCTCGTCTTGTAAAAATGGAATCTCGAATATCTCTAACAATAAACTCCTCAAAGGCAACAAAATTCCCACCTTTTCTACCTACTCCCAGTGGAAAAGTCGAAAAATAAACTTTGCAGAAAGATATTGTTGTGTAGGTACCATCTTTGCAAAAACAGATCACGCCTCTTTGGGGCACCTAACCTAGGTGTTGTCACGCATGCCTGTACATTGTTCTTGTAGCGTGTAAACGCAGAATGTTCACATCCAGAACATTTTGTAAATGAGCAGTAGGTATGCTCTATCTGCGCATTGTACTTATATTTTTAGTCTGATATCCATCGAAATGACCGCAGGAAACAGACTGGGCACATAACCTGTTCGCCTTTTGTCTTGTACTCACGATTGTAGTGCCTTTAGGACTTCTTTAGTAGTCATTTTATCGCTTATAACATCGTCTGTATATTTTTTTCATTAAAGAGTTTTATTGGTCCATTCTTTAAGAGTTTGTGGACTTTCGATAGACTGACAGTTCGTGCCTTCTGTACATTGATCAATCCGCACTAATAATAGATTTTCTATTTTTATTTTTTGCATAGCCTAAGGACTGGCTTGTAACGTACAGGCGCGTTTACCGAGGTGTTTTTAGGGGGATCCAAGATGGAAATTATTTCCAGACCTTTCCTATGTTAGGTGCATTTCAGTGTGTACATATTCACAGTATTATACAGTATAACCTACAGTTCCAAATAATAATGGTTTTTATCTGTGCCTGGTTATATACTGTACACTCTGTATTGCTCTTCAATTTTATAAAATTTAATTCAGACTTTTTTTTATCTTCTGAATATTGCATATCGATTATTCATTTTATTTATTTCATTACGATTCTCTCCTTTAAAAATTTACCAACTTATTCTTTTACCGTTGTTACAATAGATACAGATACAGCTCATGCCCACTAAGTGTCACCCCCACCGCTTTTGGTTATGCTATGAAAAGTGGAATCAGAAGGATGGCGTCTTAGTAGCAGATGTTTGCCCCAATTCCAATGCTTGAGCAGCATCAGTTGAATTCCACGTTCCTTGGGTTTACCCTTAATTACCTTTCCCCCAGTGATAACAAGTCCCAACAGTGGATACTTAGTGCAAAAGGGCTGTGGTACTATTCTGTGTAACATTGTACTTGCTACATTTTCTGGCCATGCTTCGGAGGGCATGTAAAGCAGGCGGCCCCGGATCTTCCTAGTTGAATGTAAGAGACGGCTTTATAGCCCTAACTCCGCTAGGTTGGCTTAGTAATAGAACAAAAAAGTCAATATTTATTGTATTTTTTATTTCTTTATTTTTAAGGCGCGGGATCCTTTAGGTGGGGGTTTCTGATAAGTGGTGGTGGTGAAGGTTTGGTAAGTGGTTTTTAGGAGTGCACTGAACATCGAGGTTGCCCAGGGACTGTCTGAGATGGTATGCTATGGTCTGTGTTTGAGAGTATGAGTGAGGTAATTGATCGTTGGGATGTCTGATTAAAGGTAACATTGTAATATATAAAATATTTACTTACTTATCAGCTATGGTGGGAGCGTCCCTAAATAATATATGTTAATCAGTAGTGATCCGCACTGTAAGACACGTTATGAGGTTGTTATTTGCATAATTGTGTGCAGTGACTGTTCGTTTGTCTATAAGAAGCTTCCGACTCACTAATGGGTCAGGTTGTAGATGTATTGTGTCAATTCACTTTCATCGATCAATTCGTGAGTGGTATCATTTCGAAATTGTTTCACTTGTTGATTTGTTAATAATAAAGACACACAGTGGATAGGTGTGTTGCTTATTGTTTCGGGTGTTTCAAAAGGTGAATAAACTTTTCTAGTCTGTCATGTCAAGACATGTAGATTGGTGGTACATAATAATTGTAATAATAATTGTTTCTTTATTGCACTGGGCTCCCGAAAGGTTGTTGGTTCGAGTCCAACACTTGCCACATTTTCAGATCATGCTTCGGAGGCTTGTAAAGCATATGGTTCTGGGTCTTCCTAGATGAGGCTTTATACCCCTAACTCCGCTAAGTTGGCTTAGTAATAGAACAACAAAAAGTCAATATTTATTTATTTATTTATGACCTGACAACATATACAATGCAGGGCCGGATCCAGCCCATTTTGTTTTGGGGGGGGGGGGGGTAGTTGTGGGTCAAAATAGGAAAAACATATGTAGGATAGATTAAATCAGATCTATTTACAATAGATTTACCAAATTTTGGGGGGGGGGGCAGCTACCCCTCCTACGCCTCCCCTGTATCCGTCCTTGATACAATGCTTGTATCACCCCCACTCTATGAAAGGGGGCGTGTATTTCCGCTTATCTTCATATTACTGCAAGTAGTATATTAATACGATATTTTAGTATGGTAAATCTGAGGGAAATATACTATAGTTAATTTCAATGTCTTTGGGGTACGATAAGATATTGTTTAGTAATTTTTTCGAGTCTTTATAAGTAAGTATTGACTTTTTGTTCTATTGCTAAGCTAACCTATAGGATTTACGGATAGAAAACCCTCTCCTACACTAACTAGGAAAGCCCGGGGCCGACTGTTTTACATTCCCTCCGAAGCATGGCCAGAAAATGTAGCAAGTATGGGACTCGAACCAATAGACTCAAACCAAGAACCTTCAGGTGAAAGTCAAGGTAGAAACCACTACTCGACTATGATCGGATATATTCATTAAATTGTTTGTATGCTACAATATTAACCTATTATAAAATAGTAAATAAATAGAAAAGAACCTTTCGGGTGAAAGTAGGAGTCCGTACCACTACTCTACATGTTCCGACATTAGTTGCAGTAAGACAATTAGAATTGATGCTGCTTATGGCAGTTATCAAGTTTCAAATGCAAGTTTCTTCAGTACGTATACCTGTTTGATAAACCTGCCTCACATTGAATTCACGTCTTGTTAATAATACATAATACAATTCGAAAGTTTCAGCTCAGCTGCAGCCCTTATTTACAGTGGTACAATGCTAAGTTTCTCAAATAGTTTGTAAGTTATCTATACTATAGCGTATTACTAGTAGAATAGTTCAAAACAAAGGTTCTCAGTGCAGTGCATGTGCAGTTGAGAGACTAAAGAGAGAATTTGCAAGTAAATGCTCAGCACTGAATTCCGAAATTAATTTTAAAACAATCTCTTAACATTATGCCGTGTTTAAATCTTACTTTAATCCTCTAAACCTGTGAGAAATTACTGGAGTGTCCTTTGTACAATGCATAACTTACTTAGTGAATGGCGTTACCTTATACCTACCTCGTCAAATAAGAGTAAAATTTTCAGTGAATATTATTAGCCTGAACATTTTCTTTCAAGGTTGATAAATCAAATCCACGAAAGAGTTTCTCCAGGGTCGTTATGGAAGTGTTACTCTAGGTAATTGAAGTAATAAAAACAACTTTGCACTAATTCCACTTATTCGTTATTAATTAGTAGAATTTGTGCAAAGTTGTTTTTATTATTTTTATAATGTATAAATCATGAACAAATATAGTGTTAACTCACATGGTTTAAAACCAATATTAAGCGTGGAATTTTGTAGCGTCTAATCTTATGATACAGTCGACACCCCACTAGACGTTACTTGTTCAATGATCCTCAAGGGGATCGAATAATTTACTTAATATTTCAGAATAGAATACAACAGACCATCTGTCCTTCTCAGGACTTGATGATGGGAGTAGCACCTACTCCCAAAACGTCGCCCTCTTCCCCTGACAATTTGCTCCGCTCTAATTGTTCGATGACTATGAAGCCCTGCTCCTAATGACTATTAACACAGCAGGCATTTTGTAAGTCCAACTAGCCTTTTGTTAAATATTATTACACCATTGCCATTAACCGTATAGATTATGTCATCTCATTTAGTCTCCATATAATCGATTTTTCATGAGAAGTTGTGTCTAAAGCGTGTATTGAGGGTGCCTGAATTGCTCTTAAGGGTTTGATGAATTACGTCAATTACGAAATGTGCTATAGAAATGGATTCAGCAAGCGTTCTTGTCGCCCATTGGCTACCGCAACTTTTCAAATGCTAGTTAATCTACCTTAAACATTATTGTACGCATTTCGAACGCGCTTTTAAGTTACAAAGTTAAAGTTCACCTTAAAACCAAGTGGGCAAAGTCACCCCAGTTTACGGTAGGTATTGTTTCACTCGTTAGCGAAATATCGGTTTCAGATCAATCAATGTTTCACATTTACGAAGAAAATTCCTGAATTAGAAAAGTTTTATAATCTCTCACTTTCTTCATTAAGACCTGGTCGAAGTCGATAGCTTGCTCGAGTTAATATAATGTTTCACCTGCTCCCATGTTAAACTCTTAAATGAATTTTAATCTTCGCTAAAGAGACCCTTGTATACAGTAGAGATGCAGCTCGAAGTTTCAAAAGTTACTCGAGAATCCTGTTGTCCCGATATCGCTTTATCGATTAATGAAAATTAATTAAAAGGCGATTTTCTGCTTTATAAAAAAAGACTTTGGTTGTTTGCTGAGTCATTTATCTTGGGTTTTTACTGACTCCTAGGCAATTTTCATTGAAAATTAGCAGTTTCATTAGTTATTCTCCATTTCGTATTTTCAAGCAAAACCTAGAGGTAATAATAATAATAAAGTCTTTGCTGAGAAAAGTACATATACTATACTGTAGATATAACCAGATAAGGGGTCTCTTATCCCTCTTACACCTAACTGTATTAAGTATATCAACGATAGTTTAATTATTGAAATATTTGTATATAATAAAACTTCATTTATACCGAATATCAGTCATACATTCTATTCACGATAATAGTCACATTATTTTAAATTCGCTACAATCCACATTCACTATCTCACTCATTCACACGCAGACTTGCCTTGATCAACCGGTGACAGTGTTTTGCTGACTAATTAGAAACTTGTGATATTAGGCGCGGATTCCACCAACGTCGATAGTGATATTAAATGTTTTTTGACGTGGTAGCAGACATTTTTAGACAGTCTAAAAACATTTAATATCACTATTGACTTTGGTGGAATCTGCGCCTTTGTTTTCGAATACGTTGATGGAGAGAAAAGCACGAATTTCTATGGCTATTGAGGCATTTAGGTTTATCTTATGAGATTGCTTTTTTTTTCATGATGTTTAGAAATACCTGTTTTGCAGTTTTTAGTTAGAGATGGGGTCCACTAAAACCTTGAAAAAGAATAGAAAACACCCATATGATGTGGCAAAGGTAACACTTTTAAATTTTGATTAGTCATTGTTTTTTTAGTTAGCCCTCAAATATAATTTCTCGTTTAATGAAACGTTGTTGAAGGTTTTGCTGATGAGCTGTGTTAATATGCATGTTGATATCGGTGTTTGGAGGCGTAACCCCTAGTTAGGAATTTTTGGGGGACGGAGGTATCTGTTTTTAACGCTCCCTTGCGTACTCCAAAATCGCCTCTGATGGTCTTGCCAATTTTTCTGCTTGTTATTTTTAGTTTTCCCGGACTTTACAGAACAAATTGTTGAAAGTCGCAGTATGGTAGGAAAGATCGTGATGTTTTTGTTCTAATATTAGTACTACTAATAGTAGGACAGTGAATTTTAATATTAACATATTCGATATATTATACTTATTTTATAATTAAAAATCCAGTTAATTGTATGTATTATTATGAAAATATTGGATATTACGTTGAAAGTTGTGAATGAAACATGTTTTTCTTTCACAATTATCATATCTTTTTAAAGCCACAACCATTCTCAAATACGTTCTCTATTTTTGACGCTAATAATTGTTACTAATTCCAACGAGTGCTAATACTAGTTTTCGTGATATTGTCTAAGATTAGTTACATCTTTAATAAACGTTATATGTACGTGGTAATACAGCTGCTTAAGATGGTTTGTCTGCTACTAAATTTTCATTAATTTCTAAATGAAGCCAGCGGCAAGTTAGTCTAATTCGCTGAATTTTGAATAGGTAATATCTAGATAAGCTCTGCCTTTTCACTCGTAATAATTGATACAAAATTATTCAGTACCAAATTTGTGTTATCAATGCTATTAGATTTTGTCTTTTCCATCAGATAATTATTATTCATGCCTAGCTTATGGGCGACGTTTTCTTTTTCCTAGGTTTCTCCTATAAGTGGGTAGCAACTCAAGAAATCGACTTCCATCTCTCTCTGACTATAGTCTATCGCTACTGTTGCACTTATTATTCTCAACCCCAGGTCTTCTTTGATTATTTCCCTCAACTGCTAGTATTAAACGTTCTCTCCATTTTCTTCTCTTTACTATTGACGCCCCCCCCCCCCCCTGTATGGCTCTACATATGCCACTTTTTCATAGGCGGGGTTTCCACCGACCTCTCATTGCAGAATGCACATACGTTGACGTGGTAGCAGACATTCAAGACTTAGGCGGGGTTTCCACCGACCTCTCATTGCAGAATGCAAATGACATTGCGGAAATTTGAATTTACTTTTTATAGAAATCTATTAAAATGTTTGTACTTAACATGTCCCATGACGGCATTTTTTAATTTTAGTTTGTTTGTGATTTTACTCTATGATCATTGATCAGTTTTAACTATGGCATAGAGTAAAACAAAAATTTCCGTCAATGTCATTTGCATTCTGCAATTAGAGGTCGGTGGAAACCCCGCCATATGACATGGGCAATAATACTCCCTCCCTTCTACTGTACCTCGATAGCTGTTGCTTAATAGAGGGCCAAATTCGTTTGCGGTTTGCCGTCTCATGTGGCGAATCCTCGGGCTGTTTAAGTTTTTAGAAGCAATCTCCTATGCAACACATTAATAAACTTGAGCTACGCCAAACATTTTCCTATTTTCATTCCAACCAAAAACTGAACCAGATAGTGGAAAGTTTGAAGTATGCTTTGGATTAATTAGCGCGCATTCGTCTTTGTCATTGTTTTTCTCGAAATAGAAATGATTGAAAAGCTGAAGGCAACACAGTTCTGTCATTTTCTAACATTGCCCATTGATTTTATAATATGGAATTTTCCGAGTTTTGGAATAAGACGCCTTGAGCCTCATTTCCATTTGTTCCTGGAACTCCACTCTGTTGCCATGGTTGATTTTACTCGGCGCGGCGGTATAAAAAAAGGGAGTTTATTTATATTCTAACTTTCTCTTTTCCTGTTTTACAAACTGTAAGCTCAATTTGTTCTTTCTTGCAGCAATTAATAATACTAAGAGTATTTGAAAAAAATTATAGGTTAAATAAGAAGAAGTTAAAGAACCGGTCCGAGTTTACTCGAACATGCTTTCCAATTTATCAAAATTATTTGATAGAGAAAATGAGTAATTTCATGGAAAATAATTTTCCAATGGTTAAATTTCCGATATCTCGGGGGGGGGGGGGGGTGTCGACCTGACGTCACTGGATGTGAGGTAAATTCTAGATAGGTCAGACCATCACATTACAATACTGGCAGGGCACGCAATGCATTTGAGCGTGAATTTTCTATCATTTTTAAAAAAAAAACATTTTTTTTTTACAAAACCAAATACTTGTCTGGGAAAGCAACCTGTCCGGTTTCGTCACTCAATTTAACACCTAGAACATGCCTGAAGGTAGAAATCATCGATAGAAAGGTTTCGCAGAAAAATTATTTTTTAGTCATTTTTCATTAATTTAGTTATTTTTATTTTTTTACCCCCAGAAGCAACCTATCAAGGGGCAAGCAACCCTGCGCATTTCGTTAATATCAATAACGACTACAATATATGTGAATTTAAAAGAAATCGTTGGAGCCGTTTTTGAGACGTTTTTTTGGAGTTTTTTGAGAATAAGACCCCCCCAAATTAAGTTAGCCCGAAATAAAAAAAATGATTCCGATATATGATTTTTGTGAACCTACATGCAAAATTTCATCAAGATCGACCGAGTAGTTTGCCGGGAAATCGACAGACAGACAGACATTTCGTAAAAACCACTTTTTTGGGTTCCTGGGACCTCAAAACGTGTAAATCCGTTGGAATCTCGGAATCGAAAATTTCGACCGTCACAAAGCTTTCCTTATACTACGTATAAATTGGAAAGCAACAAGGAGATGATGCAGGTTAGGGTCATCTCTGGGGGTTGATTTCATTGTCGATAATGATTTACTACAGTTTTTCACTCTTCTCTTGGTTCATTTTTTCATATAGCATACTGTACGCTTAGCTCGTTCTCAGTACCAAGATTGTCTTATACAAATATGTGCTGTATAAACCTCATCCAACATATGCTTTCTGTTACAATTTCCAACCCACGCTCATTCAAACTTTCCTAGAACTTTGAAGAGGACTTGTGCCACCGAGGAATTTCGAGGCTTGTGGTGGCACTGGGAAGATGTACTTAAGTAATTATAGGAACCCTTACTTGTGTCTCATCCCGCCCTGTGGCATAAGTTCAAGTACACAGTTTGAGTTATCACAAGTTCGTTTCTGTGTTAATCCTGTGCTCAAGCACCGTAGGTATTGTCAAGGGTGTGTGGATTATCTCTTGGCAAGATTTCATCACATGAGTACCTATTGTACTTGTTAGTTGTACAAGTAGTTGCTTGTTGTACGCAGCGTTGGATACATGCTGCCAAGGCCGTAGCCAGGGGGAAGTTCATGGGGGTTCAAACGCCCCCCGAAATGAAATGGTTTGACACTAGATAGAATCGGATTTTGAGAGGAAAAATAAAAACTACTATGTAATCCCCAATGAAATTTCTGATATTTCACTCACAGTCGCCCCCTCAGTAAGATAGAAAGAAAATTGACTTTATTTTTCATATAGGCGAATTTTGGCCTTTCTCTTACTATTACAGCACAGAATTATTACAATTATTACATGTTACAATAATTATTATCCTAGAATAAAAAATAATAATATAAATAGATATTGCCCTTCCATAGTGACTATCACCCAACCCCAGTCTTCTTAACCATAATAAACAAATATCGTCGGATCCTAAATAATCCCGTTCCACATTAGTATGAAATGTTGCATCGTTGTTTAGACCCTTTGCATTACTATTGAAATCTATGTTTATTTCATAATGCATCATAGGTCTTCTCAGTGATATTAGTACACTGTCTACATTACGAAGGCTTACTGAGCCATTAAAAGCGACCTTTGACACAAAATACTCGTTTGACTCGCTCTGGAGTTATAAGCCTCTTATGTGCCGCGGCCATCAGGAAACTTGCACCTGTGTTGCAGGGGTCTTAACATTACGGATTACGTATGTACTTTTTGCCCCTTCTCGGCTGCTTTCGGTTTTTTCATTAGTGTCTTCATCAAATGCATGATGGTACTTAACTTAACGACCGATTGTGTAAACTGTTAAGTGGCATTCGAAGTCATTTTACATGTCATTTTGTTATTAGCCATTAAGGAAGGGTTAATTGGCCTATGGGGGTTTTTCTGACTCCCTATTCAGGTCAATGAAAGGTTATACTACTACGTATTGTATTGTTGTAGACTTCTGTGCTGTAAACATACTATTGGTATCTTTCTCCTGTAAGCAAAGCTAAAGTAAAGCGTCATCTTCAAAAGAATCCGGTTCATGAAAGGCTTAGTTTTTAATTTTAACCCGAGCTGAGAGGTGTTTACTAATTATGTTATAGACTAAACTAAAGTTCTATATAGAAGTGATGAAACTTTCGCTGCAGCTAATAATTTCTGGGGCAACATGCCATTTCTTTTAAATGGCTGGTCACAGGAGAGGTGCCTCTGCAATTAAAAAAAATATTTATGGCGGGAGGTGAATTTCCTATCTCTCTTATATAGAATTCATCAATATTATCATATGCATCATATCAGGGCAACCATTGTACTGCAATGTTACCTATGACCTAAGATTACACTGCTATACAGTGCATTTATCGGATACTTTATGTTTTTTATTTAATTTACTAAGTACATTATTGAAGGTTCAATAATCTAGTTGTAGAAGACTATATTTCACACATCAATATTAGGCATGGAAAAACTAATATTTCAAAAATTAAAAATTCCCTAAGTATGTTGCATGAAATAGTTTTCTACGCCTAGACTAAATCATTAATAACTTGATTTAAAATAAAAGCATAACGCTGGCTAGATAATTATCAGAGCTTGTGGTGACAATTTTTAAGGCTCCATATCTTCTTCCATACACACTGGCACAGGCCTACCCTAAAAAATACTATAGTCTACAAATTTTATGCAATAGTTTTAAAAGGCGTTACAATTACTTCACAGTTTTTACAGTATATGTCTGCTGGCAAATGCTAAACATGAAGAGCCGCATAAAGGGGAATTCTCCCGGAGATGAGGTTGTCAAAGACCGTAAAACTTTACGACGCGATGATTTGACTATGGTTTCCTTTACGATTTGTTTGTGGCGAGACAACCTGGATTGTTTACTATGTGTCTCGTGCTCCATATCATGGTTGAGGTTCATATCTTTTCATGGTTACTTATACCAGTAGTTGGTCGAGTAGAAAGCGTCAGGTGGAACACGCGTCAGGTCCAGTGTTAAGTTACAGAAACTTTCACGGCTAGAGTCAGATGGGAGTACTGCTGAATCCGGGCTGTGGTAGATCTGAAAGTGTACTGTACTTACAAACAGTTTGTCAACAACTGTGGTTAACATATTCAGACTTCGAAGATGGTATCTTGGAGGCTCATTAGTAACTCATCAGGGAAAAGGTTCTGATATTGTTAAAAAAATGTAAGGCACGAGGCAATGTAATTAAGAAAATCGCAGCACAACTGATTATGAGTATATACTGTATATGAGGACTGGTCCCGGGTCTTCTTTCTTGACCACTGGCTTATGGTAGCGTGCGTGAACCTTGGAGACTTTTTAGGCATAACAGTGAATTGCCAACAAACCGAAGAACTTTAGTTACTCAGGTTAGCTTCTCTTAAGGCGCCCATTCCATTGACCGGCTAGGGCTATTTCCAAAAACAGTGACGTGGTAGCAGACATTCAAGACTTAGGTTGCGTTTCCACTGATCTCGCATTGCAGAATGCAAATGACATTGACGGAAATGTTTGTTTTTCTTTTTATAGAAATATATTAAAATGTTTGTACTTAACATATACCATGACGCCATTTTTTAATTTTAGTTTGTTTGTTTGTGATTTTACTGTATGATCATTGATCAATTTTAACTATGGCATAGAGGAAAATAAACATTTCCGTCAATTCTGCAATGCGAGGTCGGTGGAAACGCCACCTAAGTCTTGAATGTCTGCTACCACGTCACCGTTTTTGGAAATAGCCCTAGCCGGTCAATGGAATGGGCACCTTAAAGGAGCTTGATTGTTCTTGTATAAAAGACATTGTAGGTACACGAAAATTATGTTAAATAATTAAATATCATTTGCGCTCTTGATAAAAATGTTCTAAATTTTTTCATTATAATTTGTGTACCTGTCTAAACTACGATTAATACTTACTAGCCCCATTATAGTCATTAAACATGGTAATTATTTCATTTTTGTAGACTAGGTACTACGATTTAAAACTCTTCATCATAGTGTAATTTTCCTCCATTTGAGGGCCCCTGCACTTAAACATTTAGCATCTAATGATAACAATGCACTCTAACGGTTTTGAAGGCTTCATAAAAAGGTCGTAAAACCTACCTACCTTTGTTTTATGTCAATGTCCTACCTAGTTTTATTTTCGTACCTGTCCTGATGCTACTTTAATGCGCTTATACATGTTTCACTCACCATGTTTATATATGTTTATAATTTGTAGTTAGCATAACATACCATAACGCAAACTAGGTATGTTGACTACTTCGCAGGTTTTCTGGTTATTTCATTTTAAAACATTGCTTATAATTCTGATTTATTAATAATGCAGTGTTATATCCTTAATAATTAACTAATTGACATTCGTCCTCGGTACTGTAAGTTGAAATGAATGATTATCATACGCGGTAAGTTACATTGCGCACGTTAAAGTTCTCTATGAATGGGGTATACGGATGTATGCAATAGAGTCTAACCCTCCTATTTAATTTTTTTTTTTTAAATTGAAATTTGTATTATGTACATGAGATGGAAATGAATTACAATTTGCTACAACATAAGAGCTTGCTCATGACGTTTTGAATAGTTGCCGTACAATAGATTCATATTCAGAATTTCGTACTCTTGTACGGATAAATGTCAAATTCTTTTCACACATGTGTCTCCGTGTTCGCTCGCAGCATACGTGCTGTCGCTGTCTTCACAGCAGTGCCTGCTGATTCCGTTTTTATGAAAATTTTATCATATTGACATACGCTAACTGTGAAAATTTTTAGCTTCATTTTTATTTCAACTCCAGCAGCCCGATCATGGCGATTATAAGATAGTGGTTAATATAATACCATGTCACGTAATGGTATTAATTCACTTGTTTAAAATAAATGGACAGTAAATTTCAGAATTTTTTAAATTGTGATCATGGTAATCGTCGCAAGAGTGCTAAGCGCGGAAAATTCAAATTGTGTCTATTTAAACAATTGAATGATCTTCGGCTATATTATTGGTGAGTTTCTTAATTTTTTCTGCCTTAGATTTAGACAATTTTTTTTATAATTCGTGATAAATTTCAAAATTAAAGCTTCTTCATTTTAATGTTGATTTCTAGGGCGTGTGTATATTTTCTATTTATATATTCGCTATGGCGTTCAGTTCTTCAGTATTGCCAACATCACAATTGAAAAAATCCTGGAATTTATTGTTCATTTATTTTAAACAATTGAATTAATACCATCACGTAACATGGTATTATATTAACCCCAGTATTATAATTACCATGATCGGGCTGCAGCGGCGGATCATCATCAGATTTAAAACCTAGAAAGTCGCCTTCCTGGAGAAAGCTTTGAAGCCCTTGGAACTATAGTTACTGTAAGGCCACAAGGTAGTAGACCTGTCGGCAGACCGAGGATTACTCTCGAGGAAAGAGTCAAACAACTCACCGGAGGAAGAGGAAAAAACAATGGCCGAGAACAAAACATTTTCTGTACAAATTCTAGAACCCGTCCTTAAATATGTAGTATACTACGATCATATGTATTACAAGAAATCTCCCCATCCCCCTCCTACATGCACGATTAACGCGTTGAAAAGCTTTTAAAAATAAATTATTAATTAGCCAGCCTCTATACAGAAATAGTAAAGAAAAGCCTACAGATGGGTCCATTCAAATAAAGGGAGCTGAGAACACGGCATATCAAACCACCCCTTTCACACACTCGCGAAGAGAAGCAAACTTAGCTAATTAATTCCAACTGCTTTGAGTTGGGGCTGCTCTTTCCCTTGGCAATGCCCTTTCGTTTGAAATGGGCTCTATCCAATAAGGAAACTTTACAACCGATTTCATGGCCTTTCTTGGTTATTAACTTTAATCTTCAATATTATTTCTCCACTTCCTCCGCAACTGATGAAGCTACTGTTTTAATGACTGAAGGCTTTGTCTATTATTGAGCTTCCCATGGTACCGTCGAAGTTTATTTCATTGTGACCTCTTTCTTAACGGGTAATTGACCGAGCAAACGAAGCCTCTCCGTTTTGTTTTTTTTTGAGAGTGGCCCAATTTTAAGAAAGCGTTTCCCTTTTCAGAGCAGCAGCAAGACCCAAACTGCCACGATGGTCGCCATTTTTTTTTATTGAAGAGGCATTTGAAGAAGAATAATGCTAATTTCATATTTGGAACTTAACTAAACAGCCCTCACTCATAAGCTCTTGTTTAAACTAATATCATTTATTTATTTAATAATAATAATAATGTCCCGAAGGACTTCTTATGAACCTAGACCCCATGGATTTCGGGCATTATTTATATTATTTCCGAATGCATTTCTGGCCATTGGCAAACTGGTATATGTCAACCTACACCGGCTACAAGCGATAATGGACAAGCTGAGACAAGCTAACCATTGACGCAATGGAACAGGCGAAAGCATGGCTTAACACATACATGTCCATCCAGATCCAAACTGCCGCGATGGTCGCCAATCTTCGATAGAAGAGGCATTTGAAGATGAATAATGCTAATTTCATATTTGGAACTTAAGTAAACAGCTCTCATAAGCTTTTGTTTGAACTGCTATCATCCATTTAAATCATAGCCTGCGGGTAGTGTAGCCTATACAATTGCATTACATAAATAAGTGATTTCTATTAGATTAAACGTGGCCAACCCCTTCCCCCTGTCTTCTACACCCTCAAATACGCTACGCTGACTTCTCAGCTTGGATTAGTTTGATATGCTGGGCTGGAAGGGGGCGAGGGGGTAGGAGGAAGTCACGTGCGATTGCCCATGTCCTGTTGATGCCAGTTCCAGCCATCAAATCCCCCTCCTACCTCAATTTTTCGCTGGAAGGAATCCAGATGGAAATGCCGGCAGCATTTTCAGCATAAATCCAAAACATTGTTACATAATTGATTGAATCTGGTGGACCATTAACGCTACAGTGTACGGGGGTCAATCCTGAATTACTATATATTTCGGTAGGGGGGGAGGGAGGTTTATGTTAATTAACAACGAGGGGTTGTTTGTATTTATTTTAATTTTTAATACCATTTAACAAAGCTGCTTTTAATTATGTGCTGTTTAATTACTTTTCCAATGGAACTGTGTTGTAATTAGGTTATTTTACTGTAATTTTCCACTGGAGTAATTTGAGTGAAAGAACCGGTACGAGTGAACCCGTACATACATGCTTTCCTATTGTATTAGTTCAATGATAAATAATTGTCCCATGGTTAAATTCTTCTTCTTCTTCTTCTCGTGCCCCTTCAACGTTGAAGATTGGCGATCATTTGAGCGATTTGCACCTTAGACTCGGCTGCGCGGAAGAGGCCTGTCGTGCTGCTCCCGAACCAACCCCTAAGGTTGGCCAGCCAGGACGTCCGTCTTCTACCTGCGGTTCTTCTCCCCTCAATGGTTAAATGACAGCTGCCTATAGATTTTCCCTATCCTAAAGCACTGGATTGGTCGATGGACTATTGCAGAACCTACAATGGGCAGACTATTAACATAATACTATATATCCAATAATAATGGTATGGTATACTACAATGCATTGGGCTCGGAAAAACCGTCATAATAATTATCATAAATATACAATTTTTATTTCAAAACCAAAACCTTGCATGGAATAGCAAAAGTTTTGTTAATTTTTCATAAAAATTGTGTCTTTTTTTGCCTCCTGAACCAAACTATCAATGACAATGCAACCTAATGAACTTTGTTTACATAATAAGGACTACAATAGTTTATGTGAATTTAAAAGAAATATTGTAGTTGAAGCCGTTTTTTTTTTTAGAAAAATCGGTGCAAAGACATTTCGTAAAAAACTTTTTTTTTTTAATCCTGGGACCTCAAAACGTGCAAATCCGTTGAAAACGAAAATATCGACCATCATAAAATTTCCTCATACTAACGTATAAATAGAAATGCAATTAGTGTTAATTGTGTACCTACTGTATATACGTACTTATGCATAACTTTGATTTCTAAGTCTTACATTCATTGACACGTTCAGTGCCCAATTCGCTTGAAAATTTTGCTGATTCTACAAATTTCGGGGGCAGGTCCTCACAATATGCGGTAACCTAATATGCAACAACCATGAGAATCATCTGCATCGCAAGTTATATTGTGATATTATTGTGTATTGTTCATAATATTCTACAGGCATATACAATGTTAGACATATTCTATCTTATTGACATGATATTAGTCGATTAGCCTACTATTTTTTTTTTTTTTTTTTTTTGGCATTGTGGGTTCACATACAGCCATGGTGGGTAGGTGGGGTTAAATTTCTACGTGGACTTCCCTTAGAAAGTCATATATAGCCTGGTATGAGTCACTTTTAGAGATCATGTGGGCATAATTAAAAGGGAGGACTGTCATTAAGGGGAAGATGCGGTCTAGTAATTTGTTTCTAGCTATGGTGAATTCAGGGCATTCCAATATAACATGCTGCATTGTGCCTTCACTTTCCAACTACCCTACTATACACTTCATCCTACTCACTTCTTCTTCCCCCTTAGTGCCGCGTACGCAGCGTGGGGGGGGGGGGGGGGTTGCCCCGAACCCATTTCCTGAACTCGCCCCGGTCGGACGTTAACACCTTCATCCTACTCACTAACAGGGCTAAATGTAGTATATACGCTGGGCAACTTCGGGCAACTGCCCTTACACTGAATCTGCCTCCAAGGTGTTGACAGGAGGGTTGTTCCATTTTTGTCAGATGCTTGATGATAATGATGATTGTGACATTATCGTGGCTGAAGAGTTAATTGTCGCGCTGTCAGCACGACGACACTAACTGATGTGACTGTCGTGAGGTGCCAGAGGACGTCCCATTCAGGGCAATGTCACAGCATTGTGACAAACGCTGCCAATCAGGTGACGGAGATCATGTTCCAGACGTGCTGGAGAAATTTCACTTTTCGCGCAAAATCTGGAGAAAACTCTTATTCAGTTTCTATCATCCTCTTCTACGGCATCGAAGGGTTCATCCTCTTCCTCGGCACTACATGAGCTTTGGCTTCTCGCACCACCTCACCTCTAGGAAGCCGCCAATGTTATCTTTCGCTTGTCACTTTCCACCACATCTCTCCATCGGTTGATCCAAGACCTTGCCGCATTCTGCCTTTTGTATTAGAGTTTTAAAATTTGAGCACTATTTCTTGTGAAACTATATGACTATCTATTCAAAGCCAGCACCGCACCACACCCAATTGGAACCCTTTCTCTAAAGTCTATTTCGCTAATGAATCATTAATAAACATGAAGCCCAGTTACTATAAAAACTAGAATTATGATTCCCCTAGCCCGATATCCACCCACACGCCTAATTGAAAGGTACCTGACCTTTTGCATAGGCAGACAATGGAAATATTGACCAACGAAAATTAGTGGTTGCGTCCAAGAATGGGTTCATAGGCTTGAACGAATTACCGACCGCAGAAGCTGGTATTTGATTGCAGACATTATTGAACTATGAGTAGTAAGAACTTGACCTATTTGATGGATGCATTTTAAAGAGCATTTTTGCCAATATTTCCTCATAGATAGTAAAGAGGTGAGCTGCTTCTGTACATACTGCGTATGACGAACGTAGAAATTCAATTTTCATGTGGAAATTTGACTTTCTTGGCTGTGTCTAAGCTCTAGCTCAGGAAAACTCATTCGAGGTAACTACCTGAGCAACATCATTCTTTTACACAGCCTATAAACCAAACTAAAAATAATCCTACACAATCCTCTAATTCTGAAATTCTGAAACCTATTGCGGGTACCACGTATATGCATTCAAATTGCTCTAAGGCAAGCTATAATAATTTTAGCCAAAATTAACCAGCGAGTCACATTACCCTTTTTATTGTATGCTACAAATACTTGTACCATAGTATATACTATGCATGAATATACCTATCAATCGCGCAGGTAATGAAATAGAGCCTACTTTGTACTGTAACCTCAATTATGGCTAACCCTTAACCAATTTTAATGCTATAAGATGCCCTAGTTCTGTATAGCGTAATTTTAAAGTCTATTGATTACTTCTGATAAATTTGCAACCAATTATTATTCCATTCGTGGTTATTGAATCTTCTTAAAAGACTACATTTATGCATTCCATGAAGCATATTTTAGCATATCTTATTTAATTTAAAATATCGTCACCCCAATGTCAGAAAATAAAAATCAGCATTTCGAAATAATTGTGTTTCTATAAATAAATAAATAAATAATGTCTGTATAGTTTGGTACCAACAGTCAAATACGCCCTCCTAATTGAAAATGTCAGCCTTATTTTTCAAGATTGATTTTTTTTCGGTGTATGCCAAGGAAAATTTCATGATAAGGTTACTAAATCTGATGATAACTAAATTTCGCCAAAAATGTTGGTTACGTCCTTCTGACTTTAGGCTGACGATATATTGGAGCAGTGTCGCTTCTGACAATTTACTTGTGCGAGTGTCTATGCACTATACGATCGCAAATCAATCGTATCTCACCTCAGCTGTTATACCAACAGAAGCGACTGAGGTTATACGAAAATATTCATTGTGTGGACTTGGTAAAAGGAGGTTAAACCAGTTACTCTACAAATTTGGACTAAATTCTTCAGGAGTTTACGGGAGTAAAAGGAGTTTAAGTGCTATGATACCATTTCGCTTGCAGTAAATACTCCTCTTTATAATTCTGCTTATTGATTTTTGCTTGCTATTAATGTTTATTTGTGCCTGCGAATAGCCTATTTGTTCTGTAGCCAACGCCCACTCTTGGCGTTATCATCATCTGGTGCTGCGCCTGCCAGTAGAGCAAAGTCAGGTCGTTATTTGGGCTCCGTTATCGACTGACATGTCTATAAATGGGCAGCATCCATATGCCCATTGAAGCAAGGTCGGCAACGGTCGGAAGTATAAACTGTAAACGACAGACTACTTCTGCAATAAGAAACAACGACACAGCATTTGAAAATGAAGAAATGCCGTGATTTACACTTTGGAGTCGATACCCGATAAACATCTGCCATTTGGTTTGCAAATGTCTCACGCATCATCCCCCGAAATCTACCCCCTTGCCCCTCCCCCACCCCAACAGCCCCCAAGATTATGGAAATTGCGTGTAGGGGTTGGAGGAATCAGTGTGCGTTGCGGTAGATTTTCCTTGGTAATTTAATTGGCAATTGTAAACCATTTCTTTGTCTGCCTTTATGTATGTATACAAGCCCGGGGGAGGCTTCTTTGTTACGAATTCCTTGCAATTGACTACTTACCAAAGGGAAATTCGTCGTATTTTCTATAATGATCAGGTTTACTAGGTTTCTTGCTTTGAGAGATCTCTCGAAGGAGTATAATTTTCTGGAGATGATGAGGAAATCATTAATCATTTACCCAGTCTTACTTTATCACGAATAATAGTTGTCAAGCAGAAGAGTTGAGTGATCTACAATTTGCATTTAATTATGAATTCGCGTTGCTTGTCATTGTACGAATTTCTGATTCAGTTATTCACTAATGATGAGTTATTAGTAGTAGTATATTGTTTGTATTTTATTAATGGGGGGGGGGGGGTCAATGCAGCTTGAGAAGAGGTTTTTATACCCATAAGAAAAATTGAATTAATCGCAGGTGGTTGAAGCTTGCACTTTCTCGTACATCCTTTGAACGTGTCTGAGTGAGCAGATCAACTATTATCCAGCTCGCTGCCCAGAATCGGCACATTGGGTTCGATTCCCGCTCTTTCATCCAAATTTTGATCTTGTCTGTCAAATAAAATGCAGGGAACACCTCGGCGTTATAAACCTTCAGAAGCTCCATTTGCTAAAATTACGTGGAAATAGGTAAACGACTTTTCCTAACAACGTCAACGGCATTAATGTAGAGTAGGAATAAGACAGGTCTGAATGTTTTCCCCCCTTTTACACTCCATTAGCTGAACATAGTGGCAAAATTAGTTGACTCTCTTATAAGGACATAAAAACTTTGAATGCTAAAGTTAAGTTCCTCACTCAGTTACTTACTGTTACTGGCAGTAAAGCGGTTAAAATTCTCATTTTCATGCGTTCACTGTCTCTAATGGGGTTAAGAAGTTTTATGGCAGAGTCTTGGTAATTAAATTTCCGGGACCAATTCCATTTCAATTCCCTTTACATCGATCTCATTAGATTGCGAACCTATGAACCCGTGCTCCATTGTGAACTTAATAAATCTTATTTTGCATTAACCGTTCATTATAGGTGGGCAACTCATTTTGTAACTGGCGCCCAAGTTTAATGCATTTTCTTATTGCAATGCCTGGTCCAGACTAGCCGCAATCATACTAAATGTTGTGTTATTTGACTGATTTGACTGTATGGATTTTTGTTTCTGTTTCAGGTAAGGGATTTTTATAATTTCTAAATCTTTTGTTTTCGGCGGCGCTAGTAAAGTAAGTTTAATCTGAGAATCTGGAAATTGTTGCTTTATTTTGGAGTTCAATTGGTTAAAAATAAATAGGTAATAGAGTAGAAAAAATTCCTAGCTTAAAATCTTACAAAATGCCGTTAAAAAATAGGCATGTTCCGAGCATGTAGTATAGTACAATACTATGCTTGTACATTTTTTTTTTTTATAAATTTTGTAAGAAAATTTATTATTTTGGTAACAGACATGACCATAACTTGGCCAATTATTTATGTTCTCATTATAAAGGTACTGCTGGCTGGCTAAACCTAAATGTTAGCTTTTATGTGTTACTTAATTTACTAATTTTTATTATGGATTTAGGCTACGTTGAAGAACACATTCTCATACATCATAATATAAGGTATTTTTCATTAAGTTAGAAATTCGTTAAATTTCTGTCCCTGATCAACATCACCAAAACTAAAAAAAAACAAAAAAACGAATTACTAGACTACAACTTGAATTGACTAGATTTTTAATAACTTACGTTTAAATAAAAAAAAAAAACTGACAGATTTTTGGGTGATCCAAGTGTGGTGAATGTCAAGCTTCCTCTTAAATATATATATACTATTTTTTATTTGAAATCTAATTAAAATTATTCGATTGTATTGTACAGGTCCTAGCTTTTTCGGGCGTGCAATATTTTGTGACACATAGTGTTTAAGCACAGTAGTCTACAGTAAAGTGTTTATTAGCATTCCAAATTGAACCAAAGTATATTCTCGGAGTAAATACTACAACATACATCTACTATCTATATATCTACAGTATTTTATTTACAAGTCCGTCAAATCATTAAGTAGCGAAAAGTTAGAAATTCAATAAAACACTAAACACTATCTCTTGGCTATTTTTATGGGAACATCCGCTGAATGGGTGTCTGAATATGTTCAATATCTCCAATACTATTCTATGACCTTAATGCTACAGAATTTGCAGAAAAATGAAACTCCGCTATACAATATCTTGGTGCTTAGGGAAAGGATTCCAAATTCTCGCTCGGGATCATTGACAGCATTTTCCACTCGAGTCACTGGGCTTAGAAAGTTTCCTGCTGCCTGCTCACTCAGCATTCGCTCGGAAAACATTCAGGAATGTTAAAATAGGTGGCCTGCAAAAAGTAGGTTCTTTCAATATTACGGAAAATTGAGTATTCCGTGGGGCTGCGAAGTCACCAGTTGAGTTACTGCTCATTGAAGAGCGCTTTGCTCTCAGTTCACTTTTTCTTTAACTCTATACACAGTACAATTCGCGTTTTTCCCCAATAATTCTTTGTCGAAATTTCCCTGAGAATTCATACATTTTCAAACGTTTCTTTGAAATATTTTAGTGTAAAATTTGCATTTCTATTGAATATATTTGGACATTTTTTTACTGAGGAAAAACACTACATCCATATTTCTTTGCTGTTTGCATTTCAAGACGAATTTAACCTCATACGAGTCCGTCCAAATCATCAATTACCTTGCCTCTCTGGACTCCGAATCAAAACCCTATACCTACAAGGTATACTGTAAGTTTCGGTTTATCTCTTCTTCTTTTTTTTAAATATTAGTCAGCATCGCTTCCATTGGAAAAAGAAAGGAACGTCACCGAGGAACTCATAAAGCGAGTGCATTTTAGAGTCAGAAATAAATCAATGCTGTTCCACCAAGTAATGAGAAACTACTATGTATTGTAGCAGGCTGCGACTAAACACTTTGGTGCCTACTTACTGTGTAGGGCGTAGGCCATTAAATTTAACGTTCTTCCGAAGGTGAATCCTCCAATAATAAATAACCTTGCTGTAAACAAACCGTCCCTTAAGGACATTAATTAGCAAACATCAGAAGACTTGAATACATGTATTATTGAAATCGGAAGTTCCGCTGGTGTTGTAAATATAACACCTGAAGGTAGATCAACCGGGCGACTAGGTCTTGTCGACTCATTAATTACAAATATACAATAATGCAGATGTTTCGCCAGAGACAAAACCGCCATCAATCAAGTCTTTGTAACCCGCCGACATGGTCAGTCTAAATTACAATTACAGCAACTGATGAGGTGCAATAAAAAATATGGTCATGTGATTGGCGCACTGACATTTTAAACAGTGTGATTGATTCTTTGTTCATTGTTGAAGAATTTTATGTGCAGAAAGTGAATAATGGAGTGCAATGCAATGGTAAAAGAAATGAAGGGGTTATGATGGATGGGAGCTTGTACAATACCTATGGTGTTGCATTAGAGGATGCAGATTTGAATTAGTTAGACTCTTACGCGTACAAATATTAATTAAATTATAGTTTCTGAAAATGGTTTTGTTGAATGCCATACACTTTTAAGGGAACTGAGTCTAAGATCAGAAGTAAAATCGACCTTCACCAATCTGTTTAATGGATGAAAAGTGTTTTATAAGCAATTTAGTAAGCTAACTTACTTAAGTTGGCGCTGTCAGCCCTGGGGGACTTTTGGCCGCATTCACAACACCACGCCACCGGATCCTGTCCGTAAGCTAAGGATCATAAAAATAATGGGTTGCCTGAAGAAATCCTGGCCAGACTACCATTATTTAAAAATTCAAAAATCATTATTTTGTTGAATTTTCACCTATGTCCTTAACGAAAAAAATTTACACTAGCCATAAGTACTAAGCATATGAGTATGAAACGTAGGGTTGCCTATATTTTTCTTGGCCATACATAGGGTTGCCAAGGTTTAAACAGGTACTAAAAATATACGTATCTTCACCTACTTGTTTAATGGATAAATTAAACATACAAATTAGTGCTGTTTTATTGCGAATACGATGATGTAGGGTTGTCTGCAAAAAACCTGTCCAGAATGGAGGTTGCCGAATTTAAAAAAATGAAATTTTAATGCGATTGTGAACGTACGACAAAGATCCGAGAATATGTCTCGTGCGATAGACGAAAACACAGTTTTCTAGCTGGTCGTGGAAGTAAGAGAGTGCGTATGACAGTAGTTCATGCAATAGGCAATCTTATTTTACCAAGCATTTCCCACGAGACTCCCCTTTTGCGAGACTAGAAAGACATTTTTAGAGTGCTAAAAATTAATATTCTTGTACTATGAAATACACCTAATGGAAAAAATACTAATATGTATACACATGTCAGTGGCGGCCTAGCAGAGAAAGATCAAGGATGCGGTTGTGTGGAGAGAGGTAGCGCGAGAGACCAAAGGTGGCTCCGAACTGGAGCTCCGAGGAAGAAAAAGAATGTCCTAAAAGAAGAGATGAGACTATTAACCACACGAGACGAGATAAACCTCTCAAGAATTCAATAGTAGCTGCAAATTTTAATTTCTAAGCTTTCTGATCTGTGCGAGTTGCTTGGTATTTTGCATCCCCTACCGGCAGTTCCACGCTCCACATACCCGTGCTGCCGAACACCGGTAAAGAACCACCTGCGTCGTAACGCTCCTTCACGAAAGATAATGGGCAAACACTGTTGGATGGTTCTCATTACTGAGGGACCTGCCATAAATCATGATTAACAGAAATGAATCTGCATATTGTGGATGAAATGTAGCCTGGAGGATATAGAAGTACGTAATATCTCGGGAAACAATGCTCCAGTCAGACACATGGCCCGTCATTAGAGCTTTGAGCCAACTTGTTGACGAGTTGAGAACAGTACAATGCTACGTGTCAAACTACGGCTCTTACTTTTTATCATCATTAATTATATTCCCTTCTTTTTTGGTGCGTTCCCTCAAGGGTCATTACATGATGGGTGTTTTCTTTTTTCAATCCTTCAGCAGGTTTCAAAATTGTTCTGTCTTCGTGATCTTCAGGATCTTCCGGAGCGTCATCTTATTTGTTGCCTCTGACAGTGTAAATAAAAGTATATATTGTCTTCCTGTGTCTCTTCTTGAAGAATTTTACGCTCTTATTTTGTCTATTCAATTTTCATCAAATACAGGTATACGTTCAATTCCCCAGAATCATTTTTGTTCATCAAGGGTGTTTTCTTTCTTCCTAAACTGACTCAGCATTCTTCAGAGTTCTTCATTCTTCGTGATCTTCAGGATCTTCCAAAGTGTTATGCTATTTGTTACCTTTCATATGCTATTCTTATCTCTTCGCTTTGGTGCTTCTCTTCATGAAAATTTTTACTATGACAGTGTTATCTTTTTTTAATCCTTCTGTACTCCCCAAAGTTAATCATCTTGCTGTTGTTCAGAACCATTAGGTTATTTGTTACACCTTTCACAATATCATAAATGCTGTAGATACTGATCTTAGCCTATCTATTTCATACATTTTTCTTCGTTCCCTCATCAAGAATTTTCCGATTTTGTACATGAAATTAAATCTTGAAGCGGTTCTTCTCGCTTAGTGATTTTCTGGAGAGTTAAGTTTTTGAAAGTGACCAGCTATAGGGAAATTATTCTGCAAATAGTGGGCCCATTGTGGTTGTTAAAGGCATAGACAGCAAGGTATGCACTTCAAATGCAATGGTAGAATACTGATCAATAATTATCGATTCTGATCATAGTAATTAACTCTGATTCTGACTATGTGGCTGCTAATTTAGTTTCCCTTGCACATGACATTCCACAGCCATTACGAACCATGTTCGAATCCCCAACGCTGCTCTATATTGTATACCACATTCAATTATCCATTTACTGTAGCTTCAAACAAATGGAATACGTAGCACCAGAGAAAATACAACAGAGGAAAAAAACAGAAAACAGGAAGGAACAATGCACTCAGCTTCATAACGTTGATTGTGGAACTTTTCTTCACTTCCGAATCCATTATTGTATTGGCGTGGAACTTCTGGGATTACTCCAAACAGTGCACAGGGATTACCATAATATCAAACACCATTACAGATATCAGACATAAATTGAATTATTCAATTAATATGGCACAGTTCGCAGAGAAATGGACAGAGGTTGAGGTTCGCGACCCTGAGCCCACCCCAAAGAGACTACTTATAATGGCCCATTCATTCCATGTCCAATGCCAACAACTCCATGGATTTCGGATATTATTTATATTGTTTCCGTAAGAATTTTGGGCCATTGGCAAACTGGTATACGTCCTCGATGTCAACCTACACCGGCTACAAGCACTAATAGAGAAGCTGAGACAAGCTTACCACTGAGGAAATTTAACAGGCGAAAGCAGGACTTGACCAAATCCAGATACGAGTCTACGGTGCAGGCCCGTACGCAGGATTTAATTTGGGGGGGGGGAAGAACAATTTTTTTTATAAATGATAGGTACATCCTTAGTGATTTTAGTAGTTTTACACTTGTACATTATTTATTATTTTTTATCAAATTTGGGGGGCCATCCCCCTTGGGTACGGGCCTATACTAATTGTTCGAATCATTGAAAGCCTGTACCGGGTCTTGATTTATTTATTTAAAGGAAAAGAAAACTAAAAGCGAAAAAAAAAATATTCCTAAAGAGAAAACACCTATAAGTCGGATATAAAAAGGGAAAATGTACAAAAGAGGTGTGAAGGCGGTGCGCTGAGCCCAGGGGGACACCGATGGCGGTACACTAAATCATACCGAGAATGCTATCAATTGGCCTGAGACCCGCCTATTTTACATTACCTCTCTCAGCTTCAGCTTCTTATAGAATCGATTTTGTAACAAACTGTGCCCCGTATTCAACGTTTTATTAAAGAATATTCCCAGGAGAAGACCCTGCATTTTGGAATACAGTGGATGTACCTTTTTTTTAGAATTTTCTGTTGTAAAAGATGTAGAAGAGTACATTATTTAAGAATTGCTGATGTTTTTTATGTCTACTGTATTACTCAAATAAGAATACAGTTAAGTAAAATTTCATGTTCAATAATTTATGGTAAGGCTGGGTCCCAGCATAGTTTGTATATAGATAGTCTTTGTAATTTGAATAGAATTGATATTGCGATATTCATCGGATTAGGATAAAACATGGCGCCAGCTTGCAGTATCTCTTCCCAAGGCTTAACAAGCGTTTGAGGGTTTTTCCGGTCAACCGTAGCTTTTTCTACGAAAAATTATGCCGTCGGTGTTTGTATGTTTACGCTCTGTCGTTTTCCCATGCATGGTGAAAGACTACAGTATCCGATGGATCCCACTTTGCAGAGGAATACCTAGAGAGCCGCACTTACTTGACAAATCCCAGAAACCTATGTATCTTCCCTTAGGGTGGGCCCCACGATCGTTGGAATGTGAAACAGCAACGCAGCTAGGATTTATCGGTTTCTATGGTGGACGTAGCGTCCTTGTACTTGTGAGAGTCTCTACACAACATGTGATCGGAGACGTGTCGCAACTCAACACAAGCATTAAGTAACTTAGTGAGACGGTTGAAGAGGTTAATCGAATACATTCATTAAAGGGTTTGCATTCAATTAATTAAAAAAACAATCTTCGACTATTTGTAGATTTATCAACTCCTATCTAACTTAACGTACTCAAGACCATTCTTCTCATGCCAACCACGCTCGAGACGATGCATAAAAATGTTGCCTTGACATCCTAAAAGAATAATTCGAAGAAAAATTCGCAAATCTGCTGCTTAACAACCTCTGATGGAAACGCCAGAGAAAAATAGAAGTAAATTTGAGTACCCATTACGTCGAAAATGTTAAAGACTACAAGATAGGGTTCTACGGAGTAAATGGCCCGAAGGGGAACGGAAGAGGTTTTCAAAAACAACCTTGCCTCTCTAAGGGGGGGGGGGCTCTCTCTTTCGTATTATAAAAATCTGAGATGCGGGAACAGAAGACAGGACGCCACACAACACACTCGGGGTTGAAAAATGACGCCACGTATTGCTGACTCCATTTCCTCAGCAATTCGATAAGCGCGGGTAAATGTTTTTCCAACATCCGCTGTACACCCAAATCAGCAGTAACGAGCTCAATGTGATCGATGCCCTGTTTCTTTCAATGCTTTCTTTCGCTATTTTGCTGAATTCTTTATTTGCTTTCTCTGACATACGTCGTGGCTACCAGCTTTGCTACTGATTTAGGTATCATGGAATACTTGTGTTTTCAACTAATCTAAAAATTAGTTTGAAATTCTCTTAGGAGCGTTTTACAATTTAGCTTGAGGTTGAATTTTATTGATTTGTTAGACGTCAGATTATTCGGAGTTTGAGACTGCCTGTAATGAACGGTGCCTGGGTGTTTATGTTGGTACTGTCAATTTTGGGGGAATTTTATTTTATAATTATACCGGTTTCTTTTGTTATTATATTCTGATTCTATTTCTTCTTCCTCCTTCCACCTGGGCTCTCCAGCCAAGCCTGTCCTTAGCAATGATTGCCTTCACAGTCCACTGTCCCCCTCGTCTCTCTATCGGTTCTGTTGCCTACCTTGCCACTTTCTGATCTCCATTTTAATTACTCGTGCATTACTTAACTGAAGAAAGAATTAATTAATTAAGCATAATTAATGTCCCATTGAGTACGCACACGTTTTTTGCCTCATGAGACAGCGCATCACGAGTGAAGTGGTCACGTTATATAGTGCAGTGTGTTGAGATCGACGGATCCAGTGCAAGACCAACCATAAATCTTGTAAATATAATGTAGAAATGGTACTTCATTCTGGCGTCGTTGACCCTGAATAGTTCTATAATTTGAAACAGCACTAGTGGCTTGTCTAATAGTTTGAAATATTTAAATATTTTTTCAGACGTATACGTTTGCTAGTTCTAACGAGTTCTGGAAGTACGCGAAGTACGCGGTCACTGAGATCACTGACCATAGCAACAAGTTGCACATTGTTCGGACTGAGCCCTTGACATGTGGCTGCGCATCGAAGAGTTTCAGCAAGATGCAGTGTTTTTCATAAGCTATCATAAGAAATTGTGATATGATATAGGCTCAGCTGTCCACCAAAGAACCTCCTGATACCCATTATTGCCCTGTCCTGTCCTTCAAATTATACGGCTGGAAGGCTTAGCACTGGATATCCCTGGATTAGTCCGTCATATACATAGATATTCAGAGGGCTGCTACCCCACGTGTTGAAGGGATGATGATGGAGGGGGGCGGGGAGGGGGCCGTCATCAGCACGTGCTGATAATGAGACAGTGGGCGAACTTTGGCCTGGCCCGCAACCCTTATCCATTACTCACTACATTAGAGTGACCTTACCTCTGTTACCCTGAACGTAATATCTGTATTAAAAAGGTTCCAACCTGCGGCTACCCTCTCTTCTGAAACGTTAACGAATTTTACCCGCGAAATGACAGCCATTTTCTGATTTTCATCAGAATATCCCCCGTGGTAATATTATCTTTTTATCTATGGGTAATGTTCCGATATCATTTAGATTATGCTACCAGGGGGCTACTATGCGTTTATTATTAACTTAATCCGAGGGTTGAAAATGTAAAAAAACCAATTTCTAATAGTATTTTCCATTCTAAGATCTCGTTTCAATTTTTAAACCCAAGGTTAAATTAATGCTAAACGGGTTAGCAGGCCCGCAGGTATGGAAATATATTTATTATAGAATAGTATATAGCACCATAATTATTTAACGTAATAAATATTTGTCCTGGGTCTCTGTCAATAAATAAATTATCCAAATTCGTTCGGGAATGGCTGATGAGACGGGAAGAGTTGGAATCCTTATTTGATGTAGTGGACTTGACTTTTGTGTGTTTATAAAAGATATGATATTAATATATAGGTACCTGTAAGTTCAGCTTAATAGTTTGTAAGTCTTTTTATTATTTTTATTTATTTTTTGTTTTTGGGCAGGGAAAATTGTTACCGGTGTGGCCTTACAATTATTGTGTATAAATTGATATTTTTTTTTTGATCAATTCATTCATTTATTCAGTCATATTGCGATAGGGAAGATGCGTGGCTATGCTACAAGGCTGATACCCGGACCATTGTGCAAAAAAAATGGAGTAATTCCCTAAATCCCCCCTTGAGGAACTGCTCGTTTAGCATTGTTTAAACCATTATTTTATATATTTTATATATTTATGTAAAAACCGCGCACGAGTGTCGCCTTGCGGTAGATGTTGATAAACTGTGCATTATTTTATTTTAATTGGGAATATACTGAATCGGACACATCGAGAACACGCCCTAGGACAATGGAAACTTTTAAAGCGCAGTGTCGCTACTGCTTCATCTAAAGCACGCCTTACCACCTTGCCGCGGCAGCCGGCCTAGAAACCGCTAATGACCCCCCACTTCTCTCCCCCCTCTTGCCCCTCCAGTGCCGCCGACTGTCACTGGAATTAATGGTCCAGCCGGCGGCGCTGCAAGATGGCGGCCGTCAGCAGAAAAACGGTAATTACACGCGGAACCATGTGTCGGCCCTAAGCCGACCGCTGCATTAGTCAACTCCCACAATTAAACATCACTTTCATTTTCCCAGACTCAGTCGGGAAAAAGTGCTATGTTTTTATATCTCTTAATAGGCCTGTAGGAAACGCCCCTGATCCCCTTTTTTCCAATTATGTTAAAAGGACATATTATCTAGATTTTGGTCACCCCCTGGTTCCAACACACGCTGATTTTTTATTCAAATAACTTGGCTATAAATTGTATTAAAAAATTATTTAATATTATGCAGGAAGAGAACTACAAATTTTTGGAACATTTCGCAGATAAGTTTACATTATTCAGTGAGCCATGATATGGTTTTGTTATGGTTTTACTTTACCATATAGGAGGCTGTACACATTAAATGAACTTAATGATTAATAATTAATATAATATATTACAATATTCACACATACCCTAATCTCATCTTGTAGCCGCTCTCGCTTCCTATCTTCTCTTTGGGAGTTGTCTCGTCTTTGTCTGGGAACTGCGAATTGCTCTCTAAGTCGCCGTTACAAGTCTTTTATCCCTTCAGGGAGCCCATCAATAGTCTAAAAGACATGTAAGTAGCGCTCTGATTGGCTAATAATGACGCACAATAATTGATGACAGTAGGCTATAGGTATACTGGTACGCACGTGTATTACCTCCAGACCTAGCTGCCCAGAGGGAATCATTATTATGCCATTTAGGCGGCTTTTCCACCGACGTGGATTTTGAATGTGAATGTGTCATGACGTGGTAGCAGACATCATTAATCAGTCTCTGCCATATTTTAAGGAGACTATTATGTAGATACTTAACTTATCTATTATAAATTAAGTTATAATATGGTAGAGACTTATTAATGATGTCTGCTACCACGTCATGACACATTCACATTCAAAATCCACGTCGGTGGAATAGCCGCCTTAGGACAATTGTCAGCACAACAGTTTGCATTCGTCCCGACCTGTGAATCCCGTCGTCCCCTAATGGGTGGCTCGGAACGCTTAAATGTCCCGGTTTCCCGAAAAGTGCCCGGAATACTCACCACAAAAGTAACGATCCTTCAGTATAAGGCCCCGCGGATAGAATACACTGGCAGCCAATATTCCCAAATTGCTCCCCCCTATAAGATTACCAGATTTAAAAAAATCCTGAAAACAGCTGAGAGATCATTCGGTCGTATTTGGTGCCCAAAGCATTTTTATGAAAAAAAAAGACCAAAGTGTTTGCGATGAGGTTTTTTCGGGATATCACAGCCCTTTCCGAGTTATTTATTACTTTAAAAGCCGCCATCATGGCAAATAATTCAGCGCATTTTCCCCTATCCGGGGGGTTGGAAATCGTATTATAAAGGCACCGGGAAAATGTCCAGCCTCGACTTAGCTATTTCCATTCGCAATTCATATGCAAATTCTAAATTATGGATTCAAAAAATGTTGCAAAAAATAATAAGTTTTCACCAACTGGGGGATGTCTTTTACCCAATCTTTATGCATTGTAAACCTTCTAAATTAAAATGTTTTATGCCGCACTGCGGAGGAACACTTTGCATTTTCCAATATTTTTTAAATTATAATAATTTTTTTATGCCTTAGGGTAACTTACTAACTGGTGTTACGGGGCGTTTTATAATCTGGCACATGGTAGTTCCCATCATCGATTGAAAAGTCTCAATAAGGGACACTGCACGACACCGCAGTGCTTTTCTAGCGATAGTGAGACTGGTACTTAATCTTAAATAAATAAATATTGACTTTTTATTGTTACTAAGACCAACCTAGCGGAGTTAGGGCTATAAAGCCCTCTCTTACACTTAACTAGGAGGCCCGAAACCGCCTAATTTAGATGCCCTACGAAGAAAATGTAGCAAGTGGGGGCTCGAACCAATAACCATTCGGGTGCAAGTCGGATTCTGTACCACCACACAACAATCATGTCTTTTGGAAGCTCTTTCTTCGATGGCAGCGTGCTTGCACTCGTGGGCACCACTTAGTAGGAAGGTGCTATCATTTTAAATAAAAAAAAGTAGCCAATAAAATAAGCCCTGAAATAGCTCCTGACAACGCTTGCGTCTAGTCGCATTAGTAAACCATGAGTGTGAAAAATTGCCTTTTGCGAGATACATAGAATTAAATGTAAAAATAGCAGTGTAAAGGTGTTTGAAGACCTTCCCGTATGTGATAATGTCCGGTAGAGTAATCAATAAAAACAACTTTTAAGTAGTGGTTAAGATGATTGTCTAAGAGGTCGGCCTCCTTTACAACAACAGACCTTTTTTTTTTAACTCAAGTAATCGTTCTGTATGATTTTTATCGTGAGCTTGTCATAGTGAAGTTTAAATTAATTGGGTTGTTCGTACATATATATTGGCCAATTTATACCTTTCCATAAGCTTGCTGTTACACAAGTGGTACGTAAGGAGAACATGGGATGTAAATAAACAAACTGTAAAAAATACGATACAGATTTTATAGAATAACAATCCACGGGGTAAATACTTTGCGTCTCGAGAAATTTTGTAGTTTTATGAAGTCAGGCTATTCTTAAGTGCATGTAGCCAGGCGCGGATCTAGAATTAGCCCAAGGAGAGGGCTAAGATTAAATACGATTTAAAAAAAAATAAAAATAGGGCTGAAATATTGGGGTTGTGCGCATTTTGAGGAACCTAATGGGGGGCTAGCCCCCCCTCATTAGGTTCCTCAAAATGCCCCCCCTCCCCCCGTAGATCCGCGCCTGCATGTAGCGGTGGATCGAGAAGTTAAATTAATTTCGAAAAAATAGCCGATCGCCCTGGGGCTTTGTTTACAAAAAAAAAATATATGGAAAGCTTTACCTTAAGCAAGTGGGTGTTTATCAGTTCATAAACATTTTAGCTGGCCCTGACGAATTTGTTGTACATTTTAGATTCATTTTTGCGTACTTGAATTCAAGGCCGTAGCCAGTCCGGTTCGATGACCTAAGATGGACCCCCTCCGAAAACATTTCTGGCTACGGCCCTGCTTGAAATTTTGTGGTTATCTAATTTCGCGTACGCAACTCCAAAAAATGTGTTGAACATGGAAGAAGTAACTTTTTTAACACAATTATTACTTTTTTTTCCGGACTTTGAGTATATCAAAATTTATTTCCAAAATCAAAATTTATTTATATATATATATATATGCAGCGGTCGGTGTTTTTTAAGGTGTTTTGTTATATTGTAATATGACGTGTTGCATGATATCTGAAGATATGATGCAATTTTTTTTTAAGGTTTTAAGCTATGGTTCGGGTGCCTACTATAGCAGGGCAACTCAACGTTTCATTAACTTCTATTGTTACTGCAAAATAATATTTTTTTTACAAATAATTTGACACACCTATGTAATTGGTTAAGCCCAGGCTAAGCTTATGTTATCGAAATGGTAAGAAAGTTTCTGCATGCCCATTTCCGCTTATAGTTGGTTTAGGTTGACTCCGGGGAGTATAGTCTGAATTTCACAACTAAGACTTTGACCATCCGCGGGGCTCTTATTCTAACCCATATGGAATTTCGGAAACTCTCTATCTCAGTCCGATTAAGATAATACTTAACTACATAGGCTTACCATAAGAGAAAACTGCCTGGTTTTCGTTTCCGACAGTGACCAAACTGACCTATTCATATTATATCGATGGTGGAGACAAGATGTTTATCCATTGTAGCTGCCTCTCCATGCACACAAAGAACTAATATTATTACACCCTCACACAGAATAAGCTGAGATAAACATAGATAAATAGTGCTAAATTTTTGAATTTGTAAATAATCACCTTAACTAATAGTTAACGTACTATGCATCCCAATCCGACACTCTGTCCCTAATGACAGAGTCAGAGTTTCTATGTGTAGAATATATTGTACATTGTGTCAACCCGCTGAATGCATTTCCATCTCCATGATAGAATATTAGGTAGAGTAGTTGTAAAAGAGGAATAATAACTGTGAAAGGAATATTTCTTTGAAAAAGGTTCGCTCCTTGTGGAAGAGAAGCACACTTAATACAACTACCGCAAGCGGTTTCGTCCGTAAGATCAGTCAAGCAAAAATACTTCCATCATAAAAATAAGACTTCCCTTTCACCGAGCCCGTTCGGCTTGGCCTCGGCGTTTCGTTAAAATTGTTTGATGCAAAATTTTATTTTATATCTTACTTTGCTGTATATCCCGTATAATCCAGTACATAAACTTCTGTAGGGTTATCTTATAAATGGACATAGGCAGGCAGATAGCCTAGATACTTTTTCAAGAAACCGTTGGTGAATGTTCATACTGAAATAAATTTTTTATTCCTGGTTTTATCTGGGTGTTTTTATGTACATCTTAGTAGATTAAGTATAATGCAACTGCTCAAAACTGCAGATGACGTCAATTTGCTTTTATTGTTCTTGTGTGATTCTTTGGATTAGAAGATTGGGGTAATGCAATAGTGCATCTTGGATAAACGAAATTGTATAGGCAATTAGACCTACGTGTACAATTCATGTCAATGGTAATCAACTATTGCAAAACATTTGAGTAGGTACCCCTAAGGTACTCGTACCCAAGCTTGGTTCAGTTAGGCTTACGCCTATTCATTGTATCAGCGTGTCTATTATCGCTTTTAGCCTTTGGTAAAGTGGCAAAAGTCAGGGAAAACTGAAGCCCAATAAAAGTTGTATGAGAGTAAACAAGAAATAATGTACAATGAACGTTTTGTTTATTCATTTCAGCTTCTGTTATTCCTACGTTACCACAGGTTTGTGAGTGCCCATATAGCCAACGATATAATTTTTTTTTTTTTAATCTTAGTCTCTATTCTAGGGTTCACTCAGTAAGCCTTTCTTAATGAGTAAGTTAATTGTGAGATAGGCAGAGTCTTTCTATAGATAACGCTGAATTTTTAGCCTGTATACTTCGAACCGTTTGGGTGTACTAAGGCCCTTCGAAGAGGAAAAATATTTTTTCCAATACGATGCTTTTTTCATCCCTTCTAAAAGCTGATTAAAAATCAAACGACCCCTGGCACGTACGTTTGTTTCAAATTGTCGTAGTTAAACCGGCTATTGAAACCTATTAGCAATCAGTGTGGACGACCCGCTAGGGTTGACTCCTCGTTATCTGTTTGATTAAAAAAACCTCCCTCACCCCCCCCCCCCCCAACGTCAATGATTTTAAGCGAGTGGTCTCGCCGTTTTATGCCCGTCATTCAACGAACGCTCAATCCAAACATGTATACTGACTGTGTGATGAAGATAAACCCGCGCGGGTAAAAAATAACAACGCTACGCCTCTTTTTTTTTGTAAAAAAAATATCTTAATAGTGTTTCCCTTAGATTTCGAGCACGATTAATAGGAACGAATTGGCCGTTATTTGAGCGTATCTCCGACGTAAATTTGCTAATTTATAACGGTGGTTAGACAGGTGGGGAGACGACAATAACGACAAATGCTCCCTCGGTGACTGTTTCATTTCTTTTGTGTCGATTTTCCAGTTTTATCGTAACGGAATAACTACTGTATGAGACGGTATTATTATATTTTCACTTTTCTGAGTTATTTTTGCTTTCGTACTTAAACGTCAGCATAAGGAGAGCTTTTTAATGTGAAACGCACACTTTAATTTGTAATTGCGAAACGTTTTTTGGGGAAATGTGGGTTGAAAATCCAGAATTTGGTTTTGGTTTTGTGATTTTTATATGGCTATGCGAAGACGGATAGTGGCGTATAAGATACAACACCGAAGTAGACGCAATTCTCAACAGAGAAGACATAGTCCGGTTCATAAAAGCGCAACGTATAAGATGGCTGGGACACGTCGTAAGAATGTCAGATGACCGCACGCCGAAAAAGATTGGCTGGCCGGACGTCATCAAAAACGTTGGAATGATGAGTTGGAGACTGACTTTCGCGAATGGGGAGTCCCTAAATGGCGGACCGTTGTACAAAACCAAGATGACTGGAGGAGTGTTGTCGAGCAGGCCAAAGCTCATCAAGGGCTGTAGAGCCAGAAGAAGATATAGTGTTAGGCTTTGTGAATCCAGCTTCTCCTACTACTCCAAGGTGCATTTAAAAAAAAACATAGACATTTTTAGTTGAAACGATAAAGTGGTCATTCTTATTTTCGACTTAGGCTTATGCGCACTTGAGTTAGATTTTTTTTCAATGTATAAAATGCTGTGTACAATAACAATTTACGATAAGTCTTGTCTCAGCGTTGATTCCAAGAGAGATATTTGTATTTGTCAATAGCCTGGAGCTCTAAATTTTGGAACAACATTCCCGGCGAAAACTATAAACACTGCGACTTGCTTGCATTGTACCGAAGGTAAATTTTTAACAAGCTGAAATTCACGGGTAACCTCTTCCAAGAAAACGTAAAAGATTTGTTTCAGCTGGAGGCCTTAATTAACCCCCAAATTAAATTTTATCAACAAATTCACTAATTAACAGTTCAATAGTCAATATGGTTCAATTTCCAGTTGACATTTCCGTGGAAGTAAATTCAACAGCAGCTCGAGGGTTAGTAGTGTTTACTTAACCCTGGTTATTCGGCTGAGAATAATTTGTGCCTTAACGAAATCGGCTACTGATGTAATTGCCAGGCAGGGCAAACCAGGTACCTTACAGAACTTCCCCCTCCCTCTGCCCTAAGGGGATCGTAATTAGTTCCAGTAGCTGCAAGAGCTGCTCAACCATGTCATTAGCTGGTTTCTGATTCCAAAGATTTCTCAACGTTGCTCTCGGCTTTGCCCGTTCCCGTTTAAAGGTGACTTCGGCCATCGGTCTGACAATTGATGCCCAAAGTACAATATGACTCGACTTTGGGCTACGGCAAATCGTAGCAAATTTGTCTTGTCTTGCTTGATTGTTCTATTCTGTGCATTTGCCTTAGCTTCGGAATAGTTTATTTGCTTTTGTATAATTATTGTTATTTTTGTTTTAGGTAAGTGTTCACTATCCGATACAACAGAAAAGTTTCACCTTGGGTAAGCTAATCAAGTTATGGTAGTTGTAGCTAGTCTGGTTTAAAGTGCGCTTGTGATCACACGACAGAATTGAAAACTTATTCAATTTATTGATTGTGCCGTATAATCCAGGCTGATGGGCCTTGGTTGCTCTGAAATTCTCAATGTGTATTTCCAAACGTTTCATCTTCGGTCGTACTTCTAATATTGAATCTCGGAGGCTCAGTATCCGCAGTTGATACGTTGACATTTGTAAGTCCGCTTTCATAACGACCTCTACAGGTTGGTTCTACTGTGTCATCGTCATCATAATCTGGCTCCGGCTGTGAAATTATATTATTAATTAATCAATTTATAGCCTACTAAACTGGCGTGTTCTGGACATGTCGAGGGGAAACCTGTGCGCCTGTGTACGAGCCAGAAATCTTCTGAAGTTGGCTCTGTGGTTTTCCATTTGTTACAAAAAACGTCGACAACTCGCACGGGTTGAATCGTTCCGTGTGTAGCGGGCCTATGAAGATTCCTTGATTGCAAACACCCAGCCTCGATTTATTGCAAAGCGCCTGGGGAAAATGTGATTTAAAAATCGGATTCTTCTAATGTTTGCCACTGATTTTTTATGAAGAAGTATCTAATCTTAAGAAGCTTCAAGGGGTATCATCTAACGTATTCCTTTCCAGGCTCTGTTAGCTCGTTTTTCTCTTTCAATTATTTACTACAGCTGGGGATGCCCTCGAAAATATATCTTCTTTCATTCATTCCCTGAAGTCATGCCCATCTTCACTTGCTGACACTTCTTATGTTATTCACCACCTTCAGAAGTCCATCTCTCGTGAATCTTCTCTTATTTCATTAAGAAAACAGTCAATTTTAATTGAAAGATCCAGCTGTCCCGTTTAAGCCAATCTTCACTCGCTGACGTTTTGTTTTTGCTTGGCGTTACCAGATGACCAGATTTTAAGGGTCTGACTAACAAACCGGAAAACTGCCCCATGGGACGAAAATTCGAAATTTATAGTAAGCTACTGTGCATCAGAGGAAAAGTCTTAAAATATTAATATGGCGCATATCGGAGATCGGAAAAAGGTCTGTCATCATACTACTATAGTAGTAGTAGCACTATATGAGTTTAAAGATTTATTCAATTTCAGAAAAACATTAATTGGAAAAATAATCAAATGGTGAGAAACATAAAAAATTTTAATAATCCGTTTAATAATAAAATTATAGTAATAAGATGTGTTTGATTAATGAGAATGCTGATTTATTTATTTTTTATTTAATTATTCATGGGTCTAAGGCCGAAAAAATAATATACGGGAATCTCAAAATTTGGATCTGGTAACCATAATCTTGCTCGTATCTTCCATTTCATTAAGTTCACCAACACTTTTAATGGAAAGATGCAGCCATCCCATTTAAGCCATTGCAAATACATGTTCTTTCATTCACACCCTGAAGTGATGTTTATTTTCACTCGGTGACGCTTCATTCCTCGCGGCGATCTATTTAAGTTATTCACCTCAAAAGTCCCTCTTTCGCAAATCTTCTCCCATTTCATTAAGTTCACAGACCATTTTAATGTAAGAAAGATCCAGCTATCCCATTTAAATTACGGGTACAATATCAATTTCCACCACCCTCATGATGTTTTATAAACGGTCTTTTAGAGTCTTTATCTTCTCAATTTATCATTTGAGTTGAAGGCACTTAACGTTTTTAATGCTGTCATTTCCTTTTGTAATGTACTAAACGTTGCGTTTAATTTTTGAATGTATGGTAAATGGAAAGTATTTATAAATAGTATGACGTCATGTTCATTCAGTGGTAATTAGTTGGCTTTTTCTTACTTTGAATTAACTTACGGTACCGGATTATATGCCTAGTTTGAAGAAAGTCCACTAAACCGTTTAACTAGCAGATTGGTTGAGTTTTGAAACTCGGCATAAAAACTAATGGTAGGGGGAAACGCGGCATCCCAAATGGAGCAGTATAGTCCAGAGAGAGGGAAGCCTCTACCAGTCCTCAGACCTAGACCCCGTTGGATCGTAGTGCCGTTGTGTTTTTCCATTCTGTCCATCCACAGGTAGCTCTTTTGAGTTTTCGGTACGTTCCAAATTAATTTTTTTAATTCAGTCCGTCTACCTAAGCCTTCCTTGGTAGATACCTAGCTTTAATTTATTATTGTGTTGAAAAGCCCGCCATGGCAAATCAGGCGACATATCCATTTGGTTATGATTGGGCGTCGCAATTCGGGAAGTAACGGACAATTTGACGGCATATCTGGTTTTATTCCTGCTACAAGTAAAGCACTAGTCTTTGCTGATTCATTGTTAAAATTTCCATAACTTTTCCATATCGACGTTAATAAGATTGTTGCTATAGTTATGGGAAGGCCATGGGACCCAAAATCATTGGCAAAATGAATTCTCACGGCAAACACACAAATACAAATGATAATATTTGTTTTTGCCCAAAACAGCCCTCCAATTTACACAAACTCGAAACAGCCTAGTCATTATCTCTACCCCCTAGAACGAAAATTTCTCTTCAACGTTTTTTACCGCAGAAGAAAACCATTTATCCCGTGCTAATTCATGTGCCACGCGACAGCTCAGTAATTGGGTAACACCCCCTCATCCCTCCTGATTCCCTATTGCCCCCTCCCCCGCTCGAAATCCCCTCCTGTACTTAACTGTAAAAAATTATTTGCCCCCCGGCTACCGCCGTAAACAAATGCACTGTGCGGGGACTCAATCTGTCCCAAATGGGCAAACCTTGAATTCTTTATAACATGCTGCTGGTCGATATTAACCTCCGAGGCAATCACGTTCTTGTTTAAAAGAGAGACAATGTGTATTTCCCATTTTCCTGTAGAATTTGCTTTGCTAGAGCTTGCAATGACTTTAATTTATTTTTATGGTGCGGCACTTCCGAGGTTAGACATTGAAGATAAGCATCAATGGTTGGGATAGAATTATGGAACGGCATAAAAAGGGCGTCTTTGGATTTAAATGGTAATTTGGAAGTTAATATAAATACATTTGAAGTGGACGCTGACCGTAGATTTTGGCTGCCCCTGAATCACCCCAAAATCGGTTATTTTATTTTTTTCTTCTTTGGAATTGGCAGGAGCAATTCAGCCATATTACTTGTTTTAGTTACAGTAGATATATGTAAATCATCTACTTCTTCTTTAAATGCTTCTTCTATCGAAGATTGCCGACCACCATCGCAATTTGGACCTTGAAGACTGCTGCTCTGAAAAGGGAAGTCGTGTTCTTGCCAAACCACTGCCACGGGATTTCGTTTCGGGTTTCAGGTCTTCTGCCTGGAGCCCTCAGTCCTATCTTCCCTTGGGTTATTACGTGCAGAAGGTGATACTTTTCATACTTTCATATATACAGTATATATATAGTATATGCCACTGATTGTATCGCTTTGTAGCTGTAGCCTGATTATTTTGGGTTTGATCAGATTAAGAAATGCAATTGAAATATCCCTTTCGACTCGACTGATCAAAATATATACCTACTGTACGAGTACATCAATCGGTTGAAACTTGACGATTTTGAAGCAATTTTCATAATGCAATATGCTAATAGAAATGAAATGTAAAATTGGCATCCATAGAAAATTGAAACATAAAAGGAAGCGTTCGATAATGCCTGCGAATTCCGACTTTGAAAACGAAAATAATTCATAATTTTTCGCATTCGCAGAGTTCCGGAGATTACAGGGTGAGTCCGGATGAGGTCATTATTCCTTTCATTTCTGATTGAGTTTAGATGATAGCTTTCCTCGAGAGCTTTTGTCCATGGTGACTTTATAAAATGCAGTAAAAAACCTTCTTCGTCGCTTTTATTCGATTCCTTTTTATAACGGATTATCTCTAAAGAAAGACTTTTATTATGTCTCCCAGATGGAACCTGCCAGGAATTCATTATTAATTCGTGAACAGATCTTCAAGGTATTATTCAAAATTACTGTGATTGATGAAACAGACTCTGTCTCAGAGATTCGTTTTTTTCTTCTTTTTACTTCTTTGCAAAGAGTATAGAACAGAAGCTTATTGATGATGGCGTTCATATTTATAAGTTTTAATTCAGTCGAGGGTGGTAGGTTTTTTAGTCGCAATTTTCTCAAGTCCGTGACAGAATACGTCAGCAACCTGATTATTGGGAATATAACAACTCTCATTCCACCATGTATATGATACAGGAGCTGAAGAAGGAATTCAAAAGAAATATTTTTTTTTATGAAAGGTTAATCGCATACAAATTAATGAATGTATCCGATTGACCTCACTAAGTTATAGGTACTTGTGTCGAGTTACGACACGTCTCATCTCGCAATTAGCGTAGAGACTCGCACAAGTTCAAGTGCGCCACCGAAGCCCCCACTTGTTTCGTTGTATTTTGTGCTACTGTTAAAAAAAACTCCAAACAGTTTATAAAATTTGCCAGTTATTACAAAGTTACCTTAGTGGAAATTTATAGCCACTAACAAACCTTTTTTTGGCTGCAAACAATGAACCTCTCAACTTTGCTAAGATGATGACGTCCCCGGGAAAGCGCTAACTCTCAAGTGGACTCCTCGCACAAAAACTCCACGGGGGAATTGTGCCTTTAATTTAGAAATATTTTCAAGGGGGCGTCCTAATGAACATTGGGAGAAGAAGGAGGACGCAAGAAAGGAGACTGGAGAATGCTAGAGGTCGAATCAAGGGCACAAATGAGAGAGGGGGGTTGAAAAGGAAAGTGCTGGAAGTAGGAGGCGGGTAGAAGGGGGGGGGGGGTAGAGAAAGGACAAACCAAGCTCGAATTCCAGCCAGATAATCATGTTCTACGCTGAGCACCAATTTCTCAGCTTCTCACGGCTAAATTAGAAATGTTGCCACTACATATAAGCTGCTGTTACACGATATCGTATTTCAACTACTGGTAGAATTATTGTCTTCGTCAATTTACGTGGGGGGGGGGGGCGGTTGAAGATGTTATCGTCGTCTTAGAGGGAAAGGGTTGCAGGGATATCACGTGGCATACACTCGCACGTCAATTTGTAATTAGATCTGTATGCTACGCGGTAAGTAAAGCAAGTTAGTTTTAAGTGGCACCCTACCTGGCAGTTGCTGAAAATGGGGTCAGGATAACTTACCGGAGTATGTGCATATGGAAACAGCGTGTAATTGGGCTAGACTGGCACGTACAAGACAGCAGATCCCGTGCAGATGTAATTGTACCGGTATGTTTTAATTGAAAATCTAATAGATATATAATGAATAAAGGCTGGCTACAGTGGCGCAAG
This sequence comes from Psococerastis gibbosa, assembly GCA_963971405.1. Taxonomy (NCBI): domain Eukaryota; kingdom Metazoa; phylum Arthropoda; class Insecta; order Psocodea; family Psocidae; genus Psococerastis; species Psococerastis gibbosa. The sequence continues at coordinate 21,767,363 of OZ020485.1, forward strand.
CTTGTATAGTGCTCAGGTGCTGGAGGACCCCAAACTTTCAAGGGAATGGGGGCTGAGCACCTCCTAAATAATTTATAAATTCCTACAAGCCTAAAGCTGTAAGTTTTGTGAAGCTGCCAAATTTTCTCAAAATCCTCCGAGTCTGCACCTAAATGATCGGTTGATTGTCGAATAAATGCTATTAATTTGAAATTCAACTTCATTATAAATCTAATAATCATCAAAATCCGCTGCTACAGTATTTCGTCGTTAAACGAATGAAATAAAATAAAAGTAATACGATATGCCTCTCTCCATAAGTAAACAATGGGCGCTATGATTGAGAATCGACCCGAATCAAAGGTGGGCATTTCACCACATTACATTTGTTTTTCTTCTATAGGCAAGTGGTCCATACCTACCAAACGGAAACAGCCAAGCACTGCTCCAACATTGCTGCAAGAAAAGTTTGGAAACTAAAAGTCTGCATATCCACAGGCAATTCAAAAGATTTTTCGAAACCTCTGAACTCTTCCCGCGCAAATTCGCTTCTTTTGGAGAAAAGTTGACAGCTTTGACCTTAATATTATTTGGAGCAGAAAAATGAATTGCTAAGTTTTTTCTTTTAATATCCGGCTAAGTTATTGTGAGAGATTTCTTGAGATCGGCTCTCTTTTTCACTCAGTGTTTACACTCTTTTATACGTAAAGCCATGTTTTAACAATTTCTTTGAAGTTGTAACGTTGCTACTTACTTTGAACTCTCCCATATTAATTTTCAGGACTCGCCAGCCGTTACTCGAGGCACTAATTTACTTATTACCGGGGTTAAAAATGTAAACAGAACAATTTTAAAATAGCACATTGCATTCTAAATATATTTTGTAACCCATGAGGGAGTTTCTTCAGTGACTTCGTGGAAGTGAAACACGATTAATAAGTATATTATATATAAAAAATTGCACTTAATTCCACAACATAAATTTTTAATAGTAACATCTGTTTCGGTGTAACACCATCATCAGACTGGCTCCAACAAGTACCTATTACCTTTTTTATATATAATATACTTATTAAATATATTTTGTAATATATATAATGTATTTGTAGTAAGTATTTAATCCTGGTAATAATTAAATTGGTACCTGTTGTAGTGGGGTAATTTTATCCAACATACTGATAAATAAATAACTTAGTGGCGAGAGAGGATAGTATAGTATATTTCGAGATGAAAATAATACGATGCTTGTTAAAATTATTCTGCGGGCCGTTTGGTATTAACTTAATCTGGGAATTAAAAAATGTAAACAAACCAATTTTGATTGGCACTTTCCATTTAAAAATTGTCTTGTATATAATATATAAATATTATTTATAATCCCAGGTTAACATTAAAAATAATCGGCAGAAACTAGTAGTAGCAGTAGAAGGGATATAGTCGATAGCTATAATTATCGTGTTATAAAAACTTCTGGCATTCAATCCCATAGTATATAGCTCAATTCAGTCAATTGGTGTGGGACCTGCTGCGAAAGTGGAAGGTTGTGTCATCTTATTCCATCCGTTGCTGACATGGGGGCTATTTCAATAAGCAATATTGTCTTTCTATTAGTATTGGTTATTGTCTAAAAAATCTTAGGCTGTTCCGATACTGCATACTTTAACATCAAGTATAAAACACCATTACATTTCTCATTGCGATTATTTTTACAGCCCAAGAAAAAGATTTTTTTTTGCAAAGAAAAGGTCTTAAAAATAATAACAATTAAGTAGGTAGGGCTTAACCCTTCCAAGAACAAGCAAAAGGATCCACACTCTATGATCTCGGTTAACCCTTTTCAGCCCCTAAGGGTAGTTTTTGGGAATTAACGTTTCACGGAATACCTCGGATTTCTGACCTTTTCATTCGAATCACCCTCTGCAAATTCTGCGCTTTCTATTTAAAATGTTCACCTCTGCTGAGCTCCGACTCTTTATTTAATGAGTTTTCTGTGAGCAATTGTTATATACGCTTCTTCAGCATAATCGCCTTGTTCCATGTTAAGTGTCAAAATCATACATTACCAATCACTATTGTAATGCTGTGTTTGATGGGATCACCTTTTGCCTTTTTTATAGCCTACTAGGAATTGAAATTCTGATAATGTTCTTGAAAGTTCATATTATACTGCCACAATCCTAGTATAACCATATCCGTTTAGCATATATATATATCTTCAGTGGCACTCCATAGACTTCTCTAAGATTGTGTCTCGGGCGCTCAGCAGCAGTTGCTGCAACAGTTCGACCACGGCCTATCATTCCGGATTCTGCTGCTTAACCATTTGGCCAATTAGTGTTAGAAACTGGCACATACCGTGTATCTAAATTTCTTCGGATGGATTTGATGTTTGAAATGGGTTCGGGGCGCACACGCTGGGGCACTAAGGAGGAAGAAGAAGAATCTGATATTTTCGGCAGCTCTACGATTGATATTTCTTAATTTTTACACATGTAAGGCTTTTCTCCCATCCAATTGCCACATAATGAAGGGCTTTTGCAGCTTGCGGGAATGCTTCCCTTTTCTGGTTACACTTTTTTAAGCTCAGGTGAGCTGAACTCAGTCTGCTTAGCTGATTTTAAAACTATTTTCTTCCTTATTTCCAAAGATGGTTCCGTTGATTGACAAATGACATGTCAATAGACATCCCTTTGGGAGATCTCTTCACAATGATGTATACCTAATACATATCGTAGACAACAACAATACGGCAGTCTTCCTGCTTTCAGCTCCGTAGTAGGTTAGCACTAGTCCTTGCCATTCCTTTAAATTAACTTATTATTTTGCATTCAACGCGTGATTTACGCAGCTAATAAATAACAAACGCATCTACATACGGGGAGCTCGCTGCACATATTTATCGATCAACCTACGTCATTCGCTGAATGCATACAGGATAGGCCTACTTTAAACTGCATAGTGTAGTGCGTTGCAGTTAGATGCTTATATAAAAATAAACGAAAGGCCTATAAATTATTGTAAAAATTCATCCTAATTTATGGCGATCCAGACCATCCGTCTGCCATTTTTTGAGCGATACGCATTGCCGGGTATGGGGCCAGGAGGGCCATGGCGCCCCACAAAAACGGGCCCCCACAAAATTGCAATAGATTAAAAAAACTAAAACAACAAACGAAATCAAATAAATAAACGTGTCGAAATATTTGGCGGGAAATTGGGACTTGCCCTGACATTAATGATAAATCGCCTTACTCTGTTCTATTCCATTCAATTTTGCATCCTGTGTCTCTATTTTATAAATGATAGTGGAATTTTCGTTTACGGGTGCAAGACTTTTCTGCCCGAGAAAGGACCCCACACAATTCCGGCCCAGGGGCCCCCACAAGGCCAAAACTCGCACTGACGATACGGCTACGGCGAGCGACCCTTAAACGCTATATTATCATAGTCATACTAAACATATCAGGCTGAAATTAAGCTGCCAGTTTCATTTAAATTTCCATCTGTCAGAAAGAATGGCAAAGCCTACGCTCGATTAAACCTGAATTATTTGGACTTGTAAAATTTTGAACAGCTTATCCGCCAACTTTATCCCTTTTTGAACAAAATAATCCTCAAAATGAGAAATGGAGGAGAAGATTAACTCCACACATTATACCTTAATCCTATCAACGCTTTTATCGGAAGCACGCTCAACTATGCTTCTGCCTACTCAGCATGTTTTAAGGGAGAAAAGTTACAAAAAAATTGAATGGATTATTTCACAAAGGCTGCCCCACTCCCACAATGAAAAGGTTTCGAATTTTTCTGAGTTCAACTCGCTGTGGCTCCATTCAATTTTCTTTACATTGGAAAACCTTGTTGATTTTAATCATAATAAGGAGCATATGGGTTTTCCTAGTTTTTAGCTTTTTATCAGTGAGGTCCTGTTTAAATCCAATAACTTATGAGATTGCTATCATTTGCAAATTTCAAATCTAATTCAGCCCTTTTTGCTTTCCAATTTATACGTAGTATAAGGAAAGCTTTCAGATGATTTTCGATTCCGAGATTTCAACGGATTTACACGTTTTGAGGTCCCAGGAACCCAAAAAAGTGGTTTTTACGAAATGTCGGTCTGTCTGTCTGTCTGTTCATCGATTTCCAGGCAAACCACTCGGTCAATTTTGATGAAATTTGGCATGTAGGTTCACAAAAATCATACCTCGAGACCATTTTATTTTTATTTTGGGCTAACTCATTTTGGGGGGGTTTTATTCTCAAAAAACGTCTAAAAAAATATTTCTCAGAAACGGCTCCAAAAAAAAAGTTTTTGAAAAATTGATTATTCACAGAATATTCACGCTCAAATGCATGGCGAGCCCTGACATTATTGCTGTGTGGAAATGTGTTAGTCTGACCTATCTAGAAATTACCTCACCTCTATCTACTAATTGATAAATTGGAAAGCATTTTCGAGTGAACTCGGACCGGTTCTTTTCTACTTTACTGTCGAAGCAAACTCATCTTTTAAAAAAACTACCTTACTTCTATGTTACTCACGAAGCCTTAGACCATATCTAGACATGGGATTCTAGATGCACGGCTTGAGAATATTGGGGCACCAACATTATGCATTATAGCCCTAACTCCGCTACGTTGGCTTAGTAATAGAACAAAAAAAGGCCTTATTTATTTATTTATGCTTATCTTTTGCCAGCGGATTACGTCACAGTCCAGATTACCTAGCAACAGAAACAGAGTGACTAGTTTGTTTTTTGAAAAAAAATAACGGATTGATCGTTAAAAGTTTCTAATTGAATATTAAATAAGTTATACCCATGTTAAAAAATCTCTCTCACTCCAATTAGTTAATTATCTAAACAAAACTGAAAATTAATAGGTTCCCGCCTCTAAAAGCAGCTGCTTTTGCCAGTGTTTAACGTCATTTTATGTTTTCTAACATGGCGTGTCTAGAGTATTACTATGCATATGGTCTAAGCTCGAAGCTAATAGAAACCAACTTAAAAATTTCACTGATCGTAATGTAAATAAATAAATAAATAATTACTTTTTTGTTCTATTACTAAGCCAACCGTATGTGACGCGAAAGCCAGATTTTAAATATCTGCAATGTAGACCATCGTATTTTGCGATACACTTGCCTAAATAGCCTTCGGCTGAAACACAGGGGAGTATTGTCGTCTAAATCACCCGGGCGCCCGTTCGAAAGTGTTAAACTTTCCCATTGGGGCACGCGTGCAATAAATCGCCTGCCTTCCATGGGCGTACGAATGAAAGGTAATAGCGCTGAGAAGACAGCCAGCCAAAACCGGGCCGCAGGGGAATCCAAAGCCCAAGATTTATGCCACTATTGTTTAGAACATGTTAGTTCCTGCAGCTACTAGCCAAACGACGGACCCCAGGCTGATGGCTTCATTTATTAACGTGCGTATGGTAAATAGGTAAAGCGTACAGCATAAGAACAATATTATACCTGTAGGCCTATGCTAAAAAGAAAGTTGTCACGAGTGAGAGCACCCTTATTTGAGTATTTTATTTTGAACTACTTTTTACAGTGGCCCATAGGTCCCTTGTCCAATGCCAACGACCCGGTGGATTTCGGACTTTTTTTGTATTGTTTCCGTATGAATTTTTGGCCATTGGCGAACTGGTCAACCTACACCGGCTGCAAGCGAAAATGGAAAAGCTGAGACAAGCTTACCATTCACGCAATGAACCAGGCGAAGGCATGACTTAACCAATTACAGACACTTACTTCACGTTGATCCAAAACCTTGCGACCTGGATGGCCTTATTGTCGTTGGAGTCTAAAAGATCTATTTGGGACACAGCTTCTCCTAGTCTCGGGCAAACCCGAAGTACAGACAAGAGTCGAGCGCACCCTTACAGCTCATTGAGACTATAGGCTCAAGAAATGGCAAAAGTTTTGCATAAGTTAGTGTTTTTAATCCAATGAGACGTCACTTCAATTTTATTTTAAACACTTTACAACTAAAATAAATTAAATCACTTGAAAGAACCGATACGAGTTAACTCGTACGTGCTTTCCTAGTTATCAATAAGTGAAGGTGCCGTAATAGAAAGATTTGATTGGTTTCATGGTTAATAACTGTCATCGGGTTCCCCTAACCTAAAACACTGGATTGATCGATTGAACAATTGCATAGTCTAGAACAGGTATTGGGGTATAGATTATCCATAATTTCTTCAAAATTTTTATTCTCTTCAAGAGCCCGGGGACGAACAAATTTAACATTTCGGCCACCACTACAAGCGTTCCTTATGCTAACGTATAAATAGGAAAGTTAAAATATTAAAATGTAAAATAATGCATGTCAGTTAACAGTTGACAAATGAAACATTATTTACATTACGTGTGACGACATAGAGTAATAATTAAACAGGACGGCAGTTTCCAAATTCAATTAAAGGTTCGATTTGTTGAGGGGGACAAAATGGGGTTCAGTTAATAAACGCAGGCAGGAAAGGGTTGATTAACTTATTTTTCATTTTGAAAAAAAAATGGGTTATTAACACGTGGTGTAGTGACCAATTCATTTGTGACAGACGGTCTGTGGAAAATGACATATTCTGGGAGCGGGGTATTAACAAAGTCAACATGCTTCATAGCCCCTGCCTATTAATGCTGTAATTGGAAACGATTAGGACTACAAAATGAAATTGAGTCTCAAATTGGACCGGATTTTCTCTACTGTTTGAACTGTAATGTTCTATAGCGGTTATGTGTACCAGATGGTCCAGCTTTAGACATATTCCAAAGCGGAGGGAAAATTTGCCTTTTGAATTTATCATGGCGTCCCGAATGGTCATGGCACACGACTACCACCAGAGCCACCTCCGCTGAATGGGTACCGCGGACTCAGTCAGGACATGTGGTACAGAAAGAAAGAATGAAGGAAAGAATATTGTCGTTATTTACCATATGGGCGAATTTTGGGCCTTTCGGCCCACTCTTACAATTAACCCAGACTCTGACTTTCACCCGTAAGGTTGTTGGTTCGAGTCCCACACCTGCTGCATTTTCTGGTCTGTCATGTTTTTCCTATTCGAATAGAAGCCGGCTTCCTTCAAATTGTACTTCCCGTCACTTTACTCACGATGGTTCGCTGGTCCCACCAACCATAAGTTTTTTTTTCCTATATACTTAGTTACATTTCTATAGATTTGCCTTTTTTTTAATTCAGTTAAAATTGTACATTTTTTTATATGATAAAAATGTAATATTTAATTTAACATTATGGGTTGATTGTAAGAAAGGCCCAAAATTCCCCCAAATGGAGAATAAAGACAATTTTCTTTATTTCTATAAAAAGATTGTTGGCATACAAATAATTCAATGAATGAATCCGAATAACCCCTTCAGTCGCCTCTGTAGGTAATACTTGTGCTGAGTTACGACAGGTCACCGATCGCATGGTGAGACTCGCACAAGTACGAACAAGCTACCACTATGCCATCGAAAACCTTCAGTGGAATCCAACTTACTAATTTTAAACAAAATATTTGTCTTAAGTTTCTATCCTCTTCCACTGTAATGCGAAAGACTACTTGATGGAAGTAGCCATTCTCCCAAAAACAATGGCCAAACTGTCTATTGGACTTCTTAAAAACGAACAAAAAATTTCAAAAATAACTGAATTCCCCGTGTATTTGAAGGGGAAAGCAATTATTATGTTCGAAAACCAATTTGATTTCTCCAACTTGTCGCCCTTTATATTATACAAGCCACACTCATTGTGTACATTATTATTCGATTGCCTTTGGTTACCCGCTGCTGGTATATATATTGCCAATAATGGGTCACGTTGCCCGGAAAAGTACAACAAAAGCCGCCACGTTTTCGCTCTATCGTAGAAATTCGCGGGATTTCATAAGGTTTCGCTGTTGGGGGACAAAACAAAATGAATGCCTTCGCAAACGTGTGAGCCTTTTTTGTTCAATAAAGGTACCTCCTACAGTAGATCCTATTTGCGTGTCAACGCTTGAATAACCGGGTAAGCGAAGTATGCTAGTCATTGTGTGCATTGTGCTGTTTTGTCCTATTCATGAATCGAATGTCCCGAATTTTTCAACCTCCCCGGGAATATAATACCCAACCTTTTTCGCACGTGAGCTGCCTCCTGCTTTCTGGATTTTTCTGATAGCGGGTGCACGGTGGGGGACTGGGGCGATTCCACGTATTATGATATGGAAATCCTGTTGGATTATTTGCGAGCAAATCTGAATTCTAAATAGACGTGAGCGTATAAAATACTCACTGTTTGAATGGGGAAATGTCATGTGTTTAATCAGGGATATGTTAATTTATCGAATTTTCGAAATACACCCTGTAGTGTGATTATCATCAGATTAATAGCAAGTTAAAAATGAAGTTATTGTGAGTTATGCTATCGTATTAATTATACAGTACTCAAGTAGCTTGGTTTTCTGTTGTCCGCATTTTTGTGGATCCCCAATTCTGTTGTTTGTTGTTTCTAACGCCTGCTTTCAGCATTTCTGCTTTAAGCAACCCTGTCAGCCTGGCGGGGGGAGTGAGTCTGTTTGTTAACTTGAGGCACCCTAAGGGCAGACTCCTTCACCTCATGATTAACTCGGAGGTGACCAGGACTCGACACGCACGTAGACTGACAGGTATATTCTCAGCGCGTTATCATGTCCCACCATGTTCCCCTGCCAACGCTGTGCACACTACCAAGTTTGCCGCAGTTTGAAACATGGTCTGCTCACATGGATTCAACATGGTAAGGCCGTTGGCGGATCCCCAATTCTTAAAAATGGATCCAATTTTGAAGAAAATAGTAAGTGGACTTATATGAAAATAGAATTTTTGGTCTCTTTAAAAATGATAACAATATATACATATACAAGCGGTTCCCGGTTGATGTCGGCAGTATCAGCAGCAGCCATATCCACGCACCAATGTAAAATATTCCAAAGTCGAATTATAAAAACATTCTCCAGTGGTCGAAAGTGTTAATCTAAACCATCCTCGAATCTCCTTGAACACACACAACAATATTCATCATAATCGGTCCAGTCGTTTGAGAGGAGGCCCGGAACATATACACGGACAGTCCAAATATACAGTATATATTAAGATATATATATACTGTAAAACATTCTTTCCTCACGGGTTGTCCTCGGCCTGCCAATGGATCTTCTACCTTGTGACCTTACTTCCGCTAACCTCCAGGTAGTCCTCTTCTCATCCATCCTTTGGACGTGGCCAAACCTGCTAGTTCTCCATTCTTCTCTCATAGACTGTATATAAAATAAATAAACACTTAGTCTACTTGTTATAAAATACCGCACCTAACTAAATTTGGAGATATTAATACTCCTACAAGCAAGTAACAACTGCCTACTTTACATGCCTTAGCAGAATGTAGCATGTGTGGACCCAGAACCCTAAATCTAGAGCCCGACATGGGGACGTTTTCCTGTTTTTGTACTATAAAACTCCAATATTTTTCTTCAACTGTATGCTATTAATTTTAAATAATCTAAAAAGGTTAAAGAAAATGTTTTCATGGCATTTTGACAAATTGCCAAGAAGAGAAAGGGTTATCTAAAGTCCGTCAAGGTACAAGGCAACCAGAAGAAGGGAAGGTAAGGGGTAAGAGCTCAAGAGGAAGGGGAGGGTTAATTCTCCTGACCCCCCCCCCCCCTTGACTCCGCCGTGGTGTGCTTTCTAATTGAAATTGATAACCTTGCAGATCTAACGAACGTTGCGCTGCGCTTCCGTCCTAATTAACAGCTTCCGCTTGCAGATTTTCTAAATAATCTCCAAACGGAAGAGGTCACGGTTTCCGTATTATTATATACCGAAATGCCCTCTGTTTCGCACTGCTATCATTGGGTTGTATGCACTAATTTGTGCGCTTTCATTATTTTCGAAAATTTCCATGCTATGGAAAATTTTCACCTCCATAAAGGCCACCTTTATGGGCCTTGTTAGTCGCGCTGCGCTAGAAAGGACCATTTCATTAGTTTTAATAAGCTGTGGTGCTACATTTCTTGTTTGTAGCTGGAAATTTCTATTACACGCCATTTCATTTCCATTTTCAGTAGTGCAAAATTTCCTCTTTTATTTTTATTTAGCTTTTATTTTTATACAATATTTTCAATTATTTTTTTCTACATTTTTTCCCCTCTTTTTCCATGATAGTCATCTTTTGTCCTTTTTCTCAAAGCTTATGCGCTTCTAACTACCATTAATGCTGTTGTTAAGCCCAAATTAGAGTAATTATTTTTTAACTTGCTAATACAGCTTTTACCGCAAATTTAACGCTAAAACATATACTACATTACTATAGGTAAACTACGCTGAGTTGAACCATACATCACTGCAGATAAATCGTGGTAAGTTGACTGAGGCATGCTCTGCAAGTGCTATGCAAATAGCAGTCGTCTTACAACTGATATATGCGATACGAGCTTTCGTTAATTTCTTATAGTCCTACAATACACTGGTACATACAGCATAATAGAAACTATTGGTCTAAATATCGTCCCTAGCGACATTTAAATGCAATCGTTTAAAACAAGGAACCTACAATTTAGTACGCCGGCAAACAGAATAAAAAAATCTAATAAAATTTCATTATTAGTTCAGTTTAACTTTTTGTCAAGCTACTTTTCAAAAAAAAAAGTTTGTACGCCGCACAAAGTTTTCTAATCAAAAAGTTGATGGCCTGGTCTTGATTTCATTTCCATTTTTTCCCTAGAATCACGAGAGGATTTTTTCTGTCATGTCTGTTGGCATGCTTTTGTTTTTATTTCAAGGTACACGCGGAAGGGAGAAACCTTGCAGCTGTATTATAGTTTATATAGAAATCTTATTTCACAGAAATTATCGATAGTATAGTATAGATAAATGAAAATAGGTATTACTCAGCAAATGTACTAATTTATAAATATATACATTGTATTGTAGTATAATACATTTCCCAATAGTTTACATAAAAAATTCTTCCATAGGCATTTTCCGTGTGTGACTTAATTACAGGGAGCGTCATTAGTCATTTCATTCTATGTAGTTTGTTTATGAGATAGGTTGTTAGGGTAGGTTATATTAGTAGTTAGGTCAGTTATGCATGTATGTATGTATGTGTATTGGGTTAGGGAGTACGTGTTGTAATTCAGGTATCTATAGGTGCCTGCATATGTATATATATATACCTATATATACCTATAATATTGTTCGTCTACATTTTTAATTATATTATGTGGTTGTCACAAAAAACTATTTCCCACAGTTATGGCACTTGATTAAAAAAAAAAAAAAAATGATAGTGCGGGTGTCTGTCGGTCGTCGAAGGACGTTCCATTACTATGGCCAATCAAGGCTAGTGACGGGTCGTTAGCATTGGACAAGGGACCAATGTACCATTGTAAGCATAAAAAAAGTCCTTCAGGGCGTTATTATTATTATTATTGTAATTATTTCGGGTAGTGATTTTCTTCTTTTTCTGGCCCTACAGCCAGCAGCCAGGGACGGTTTCAGAAAAAGTTTTCGGGGGGGGGGGGGCCTGAAAAATATCGCGATTCTTTTACTTGAATAATAATTTTTTTAATTTAACTTCCTTCAAAAGTCCATTCTATCTAGTATAAAGCTATTTCTCTCGAGGGGGTTGCCCCCACCAAGGGTCCGTCCCTGTCTACAGCCCCCGATAACCTTTGCCCTTATCGACAACACTCCTCCAGTGATCTCGGTTTTGTACAGCCCTCCACCATCTACGGACACACAACTCGCGAAAGTCAGTTTCCCTCTCACCCTTCCAGCGTTTTCGAGGAATTAAGGGTAGTAATACGATTCGTACTATTTTTATCAATTCTTCTTTGGAGTAAGCCTACCGTAAATGTGTCAGCACATTGATGGTTTTATTGAAAATGCAATAGTACTTAATTACAGCGGCGGAGGCATTTAACTAGCACATATTTCCCAGCGTAATATCGCAAGCAGGGGCTTGAGCGTTTAAGATAATTATGTGCCTTAAGTCTTGTGCTCTCTAGACGTGTCAGCAGGTCTAAAGCAATTTGTTACGCTCCCGCCAGATCTTTACATTTTGTCTCCTCTTTCTTCCTTCAGTCTTCTAGTTACTCCTTTACCCTCCTCACTTGTTTAGTAAATTTGTAAACTATTGTATCTCCTTTAATTCATGAAAATTGATCCTCTAAATGTATTGAGATGAACTTCCCGTTTTTGTTTTTGCAGAGTCACTCCCCCCCCCCCCCGAAATATTTTCAGCGTACACTAGTTATAATGGAGTTTTAAATATATTGGGGTTACCTCACCTCCAGTGACGTCAGATGGGCCCCCCTCCCGAAAATAATTCTGGCTACGGCCTTGCCACCGGCCCCATGGATTTAGGATATTATTTATATTGTTTCCGGATGAATTTTTGGTCAGTGGCACTGGTACACTTCCTCGATGTCAACCTACACTGGCTACAAGTAATAATGGTCATGGTGAGGCAAGCTTACAATTGACCCAATGTATCAGACGAATGCATGAATTAATCAAGTACAGATAAGATACGAGGTACATTTGAAAATTCTCATATCAAAAATCTGCGGCACTTTCGTATATGACACCCTTTTGAACTGAAGATAAAAAGGGAAAAAGGAACCATCCAGCCGAAAAACTATAGAAAAAACTTAATTTCCGGCGTCGCCATTTTCCTCGGCGATATAACGCAGACCTGACTATTTGAAATATACCCTCCAAATGTTGCATTACATTCAACTTGAACTTAATGCAAAAAGTTGCGAGAAATAACAAACTCCCGAGCAGATGCCACTAATGGGGCACATTTTTAGGCACTCTCCTATAATACGTTTTTGTAACAAAATGTAAAACTGCCGCCATTTGTCTTGTTTCTGTATAGCCTAATATTGCATTCTAACTTTGTTCTAAGAACGCAAACACATGAACCAATGAACCCACTAAATGTGCTCCACAATATAGAAGTGCTTCTTTCCCCACTTATATCATATTAGGAGGACATGCATGCTGCGTAGAAAATTTGAACCCCAAAATTTGTTGTTTTATTGACTTTTTATTTTGTATTTTATTAACAAAGCAAGTTATTAAAGATTTGGCTCATGTAAGTTGCAGAAGACTACTTCATGCATCATACATTTGATATTTACGTGGTGATATTACGAAGCATCTTACATATTTCACAAGCATTTACGCATTCTCAGAGCACAAAGTCCCATTATTTCATGCCTTGTTGGTATGGAACGCTCATAAAAATAAACGGCGCCCATAGATGGTGGTAATAAGTCCATCTGAATCCGTGGAGCGTTTGCTGATTGGCCTACAAATCACATTTTTTATTACGACAATAATTTTCCCACAGTCCACAAGCCTCCTATATGACGGATGAACAAGGGGGCAACGTATGACAGCCCCGATAGGCTTGACGAGCGGCGGCCTCGTATTTTTCCGATTTCTCGTATTTTTATGGGGGCGGATGAATTCAACTGATGGTTTTTCCCTCGTGGCTTTTGTGATTGCATTGTGTTGTCAGCACTCAGCATATAAAAGCAGCGTCTATTGTAAATATCTAAATAGGAAAAATTGTAACACGAGAACTTTCTGCTTGCCACAGTCTGCAGAAATACGATCATATACAAGCTGTGAGACACAATTGAGCTTTAGGCCCGGTACTTACGGAAGGCAGTTTTTCCCCTACCGGTGAAGATGAAGTCCGTGGTAAAGTTTTCCTTTTACGTTGAGTCTCGGACTGTTTCAGTATTCTTCGTGGTTGGCACAGCACTCAGCCGGCACCTGAGCCGAAAATTACCGCATTCTTCATCATTGAACTCCAGTTGACCATCAAAAAGAGCTTTGATCTGCGACTATAGGAAGCGAAGATAACAGCATAATTATTCCTTTAAATATTACAGAGCTGCAGCAGGTCATCAACAACCGCATTTTTGTTGAGTTATGTCCCATAGTCCAGTATTCTTCGTGGTTGACTCAGCACTCAGTCACCAGCAGAGTCAAAAGTCACCGCATTGTTCATCATTGAACTCAAAAAGAGCTTTCAGCTGCAACTATGGGAAGAGATGATAGCTGCAAAATTAATCCTTTACGTATCACAGCGCTGCAGGTCATCAACAACCGCATTTTTGTTGAGTTATGTCCCATAGTCCAGTATTCTACTTCGTTGGCTCAGCACTCAGCCACCAGCAGAGTCAAAAGTCACCGCATTGTTCATCATTGAACTCAAAAAGAGCTTTCAGCTGCAACTATGGGAAGAGAAGATAGCTGCAAAATTAATCCTTTACGTATCACAGCGCTGCAGGTCATCAACAACCGCATTTTCGTTGAGTTATGTCTCATAGACGTCACAAAATTACGTGTATCAAAGAGACGGGCGAGCAAAGTGTTAAATTATCCTGTAATACTAGGGACAAACAACTCACCCTCGGATTCTTTATGGCCGGCTCTGCTTTCATCCCGCGCGGGAGAGCTTTGCTTATGTCGTCATGGTGTCATGGTTCCTCTAGTTCCGCCACATTCATTTCCTTTTACAACGAAAACCCCCAGATCAGCCTTCCCCCCCCCCCTCATGGATCATTACATCCTTCCATCCCCTCCCCCCTCCCCGCTCCACCGCCTGCACAACGTCATTTGAATAATTTCAAGCCTCTAATTTCACGCACTCGAAAGTTTTCGGGAAGTTCGAATATTATAATGAGGCGCTGTATGATTACTTTGACCTGAATATAGCTCCGGGCTTTTTCTGCCAGTATACTATACGTCATATACGGTAGTCCTAAGACTTGTCTTATGAAATGTCAACAGTATATGAGACGAAGCAGTAGAATCCGGGATGATAGGTCATGGTCGTTTTGAGAACGTACTTCCAATCGTTTCTTCAGAATCTGCGGTCGACATCTTCAGTGGAACTGCGTAGACTTCTAGGATTATGTCTCGGAGGCTCAGCAGCGCTTTCAGAACTACCACGGCCTATCATCCCGGGTTCTCACGTATAACTCCGGCCGTGAAAATCTTTGTAATTTTACTATACCCTCCTTATTTATTATCTTACTTTTCCCCTTCCGTTTTATATTCCATATAATTAAAGTTATATTACTATGTCTACTGCTATTACCTATGGTTAACATGAAAAAAGACTTTATAGTCTTATTGTTCGCCAATTGTATTGTTGCAATAAAGTCGTTATTCATTCATTCATCAACAGTAGAAATTTTTTTTTTTATATTGGGGCAAGTTTTCAGCCTTGTGTGGTTGCTAAAGCAAAAATGCTGAAAGCAGGCGTTGGAAAGCAAACAATATTACTTTGGACTATTGATGTAAGTCTGATAACCATAACGTTTACGGACTCATTATTAGCTGATATTCGAATACACTCTTAGGATGGCAGTAGTTGTCTGATAAGGTACTTGTTGCACACTATTCCCCAGACGGTAGCTTGACAGCAGTGGGCCATCAGCAGTAAACATTTACGATATTGATAGTGGTAAAGTTAACAGCGTGCCACAGCAATAACTAAGCATGCATTATCGCCAAAGTCGTTTGCGAAATGTATCCAGCAATTTCATCTGAATTTTGGGTGTTGTTTTATCGTTTGATGTTTATCGTTTATCGCTCTCATTTTGATTTGCCTTGTTTATTTCTTTCTTTCACTGCGCTGTAAACTTTAAATGTCTTCATTAATTTCTTTCCTTTCCGTTACTGTCGGTGCTCCAATTCTTTTCTGTCGTTGAGATGATTTTTGTTTGTTACTTTTAAAAACTAGTGTCCTGAAGGGTTCCAAAAAAGAAACAGCGCTCTCACGTTTAATTTTACTTGCTTCAAATTGAAGAAGTTTTTTAATTTAAGAAAGCTCCAATTTTAATAATTGTTCTTTCAGAAAGACATAGAAATATGGAAGGAAGTAAGATTATTGCATTTTAGCTTCGGTTACCTCTCGGGTTCGTTTTATTACTGTTATGAGAAAAGTTAATTATTTGACATTAGTTTTTAACATGCAATACAGTATATTATTCTTCCTATGTACTGAAACATGAAATCCTGGTTCAGGACATGACGTAGGGTACGGACTCCTATAGTACTTTCACCTAAAAGGTTGTTCGTTTGAGTCCCCCTCTTACTAAATGTTCTGACCATCCATCGGGGGACATGTAAAGCAGGTGGTCCTCGGAGTGTGGGAGAGGGTGCTAACGTACTAACTGCGCTAGATTGGCTTAGTAATATAATTAAAAGTCATTTTTTATTATCTTTCTTCTTCTTCTTCTTCTTCGGCCGGTACTCCCCTGCGCCGTATGAATATATTTATAAATATGTTATCAATAAACACCATAGTAGTACAAAAATTCTGTGGTCCCCCAAGCTAATAAACTTGTTGGAGGCTCGCACTGTAGACGCTATAGATCCTGCATTTTCTTTTCCTTGTCCAGTACTCCCTGGACAAGGAGCATATATTACAATACAATAACTTACAGGCATACAATTTTTGGTAATAATACTAATACTATTAATGACAATAGTAACAATAATTACAGTCTAGTCACGGTTGCTGTATTATAACTGTTACATTACATTATATATTACATATACATATATTGTATTACATTATATTGTATTTATAGTTAGTTATTGTACATATATACACTTGCGGGCTTCTGGGTCCTCCTTACTTCTGCCACTTCCTTGCACCTCAGCACTCTTGCATATTCTGGAAATATGAAGAGAAATTTCAAATTTGTATTATCGAAGCGTCAGGAACAGCTTTTATAAGTGTTGAAAGCCCAAATGTAAATATTGCCCTATAAGTACACCTAATCTGGATTATTTTTGCTTAAAATAGAACCCTTTCGAACCTGCCAAAACTAACGAAAAAGGCTTAATAGTTAATTGGAACCCCCTTTGACTCCCCCCCCCCCTTTCAAAACCTTCTACATGTCATTATTCAAAGATTCTCTCGCGTATGAAACCGTAGAGAGCCATAAAGAAGACTTTCCCCTTTGGAGTTTTGGAACAAATAGAAATTATTTCTCCAGACCCTTGGGACGTTTTAATGTTATTCATGACTGGAGTAAAAAGTTATGAAATTTTTGCTTCTATTTTATACAATTTTTTTCTTTCTCTGAGTCAGACATACTTGAGCTGGCTCCGGGGGATTATTGCTTGAACTGCACCTTGAAAGCAAAAATATAACTGTCTCTTAGCCAAAATTGATTATCTTATCTTGGTAGCTTGGCTCTGGGCTCAGTGTTTTCGTCACCCACTTCTGGCTTCTTCCATTTTTCTAACTCATTTTTATTATTTTCTTTCTAAATCTGACCCCTGGCGTATCAAGAAAGGCTTTTCATATGTTTTCTACATAGCAGGGCATGTTTAGAAAATAACTGAATTTCTCGAGGCGTTGCCTTGTCGTAGCCCTCACTTTTTGGGTGGTGGGTATAATTAAAGGAAGGTTTTAGGTAATGACTTTTTCGTTCTTGTTATTGCTGTAACTAAAGACCTTTCGTATGGAACCCAGTGCCGAATTTACCCAGTAGGTGCTCTAAACCAAGAGCTACCATGCAGCGCCACGGGCCCCTTCCTTGAACTAAAAATATAAATTTGAAATGTGTGAAACCGACTGTTTTTCACTAGTATATTAGTCGTAACAATCAGCTTTTGGGCCAAGTTCTCTTTGGCCCGGGAGTCCTTCTTATAAAAGGAGAATCCTGGATCCACATCTGTTAAGGGGGGACCCCAAAGATACCCTAAGGGGTCCCTCACCGGGGTAATCATGCCCGGGACCGGCTGCTTGACATGCCCTCCGAACCCAAACCAGAAAAATTGAGGAAGTATGAGAATTGAACCAGAAACCATTTAGCGGACTTAATTATCCCACGGTCGCGGTTGGTCGAAATAACCCTTAAGCTGCAAATACACGATCCAACTTGTTGCATAATTAAGTTGGACAACTTGGTCTGCCCGATTTCAGTTGGATGTACCGACAAAAACGATCAGAACGAATTGGCCCACTGACATTGTTTTCATTACATCTTCTTCTATGATATTTTAATTACTTATTGAACAATGGATGGAAAGTGGAAAGGATTGTATTGTTGCAAAATTGGAATAAATATATATATGTTGCTTTCCAATTTATACGTAGTATAAGGAAAGCTTTGTGATGGTCGAAATTTTCGATTCCGAGATTTCAACGGATTTACACGTTTTGAGGTCCCAGGAACCCAAAAAAGTGGTTTTTACAAAATGTCTGTCTGTCGGTCGGTCTGTCTGTTCGTCGATTTCCGGGCAAACTACTCGGTGGATTTGAGTGAAATTTGGCATGTAGGTTCACAAAAATCATACCTCGGGACCATTTTTTTTTTTTTGGGCTAACTCAATTTGGGGGGGTTTTATTTTCAAAAAACTCCAAAAAAACGTCTAAAAAAATTATTTCTCAAAAACGGCTCCAACGATTTCTTTTAAATTCTCGTAGATTGTACTCGTTATTAATGTTGACAAAATGCGGGGGTCGCTTGCCCCTTGATAGTTTGCTTCTGCGGGTAAAAAAATAAAAATAACTAAATTTTAATGAAAAAATGACTAAAAAATGCGAAACCTTTCTATCGATGATTTCTACCTTCAAGCATGTTTTAGGTGTTAAATTGAGTAACGAAACCGGATAGGTTGCTTTCCCAAAAAAATATTTGGTTTTGCCCAAAAAATTATTTTTTGAAAAAAATGATAGAAAATTCGCGCTCAAACGCATTGCATGCCCTGCCATTATTGCTGTGTGGTAATTAATGTGTTTGTTTGACCTATCGAGAATTTACCTCACTTCCAGTGACGTCAGGTGGACAACCGCCCCCCCCCCCCCCCCGAGATATCGGAAATTTAACCATAGGAAAAATATTTGCCATAAAATTACTAATTTTCTCTATCTAATAATTTTGATAAATTGGAAAGCATGTTCGAGTGAACTCGGACCGGTTCTTTGATTTGATTTGATTGTTGTTAATTAGGTGCTTGTACTTAAACAAGAAGAAAGATACGTAAAAAGGCCAGTACTTTTTCTCCGCCATTACGATATATTGAATAACATGTAAACATATCACAAAACTTCGTGTTGTGGCAGCGAAGGCTAGAGGTTCATCCTGAATATCAACACTCCAAGTCTGTGGCAGACAAAATTGGCCACTCTAAATTGTACAACCGAGTTGGATCGTGTATTAGCATCTTTAAACCTGTAGTTTTTGCACGACGCATCTTGGATACCTACTGACCGGGCGTCTCTAATTCCGCTGGTATAGATTTTCCCACTAGGAAATATAAAGGCAGTCTCTTAGGAAAAGGGCTTGATAATAATGATGGAGGAGGGGGGGGGGGCTGAGAGGGGAAATCGTAAGGGGTGGGAAGTGATCAGCCGCAAGGTCATTTAACTTAGCAAGCTCATCTAATCTCTAGGCAGACTCTGCAAATTATAACTTGATCCCCCTGTCAAGTGACACAAGTGGCGCAAAGCCCATCCGACCTTAGCAAGCTTTCAAAAGAAATTAAAAGTTGGAAAGTTTCAAAAACTGCGAGACTTTGTTGAAAATTGTTATTCGACGGGGGGGGGGGGGAGGGGTGTCAGGGCATTTCTGGAAAGTTCATATTGGTATCTTTATAACAAGTTTAACTGATATTTCAAGTTATCTGCTTGTACCCCAATATACGGAAGAATAGAAATAATTGAATGCAAACTTTCTAAGGACCGTTTATATTATCGACTTCGATGGCCAGGTGGTAGCGTGCTTGTACTTGTGCGAGTCTCTATACGCTATGCGATCGGAGACATGTCGTAACTCGACACAGGAACTATTAGGTAACTTAGTGAGGTGGCAGAAGAGGTCAATCGGATTCATTCATTGAATTGTTTGTATGCGATAATTATTATTAATAATTTATTAATTATAAAAAAATGTATTGTATAATACTTTATACTTTCACCCGAAAGGTGGTTCGTTTGAGTCCCCCCTTGCTACATTTTCTGGCCATGATTCGGAGGGCATGGAAAGCAGGCGGTCCCGAGTCTTCCTAGTTGAGTGTAAGAAAGGGCTTTATAGCCCTAACTCCGTTAGGTTGGCTTAGTAATAAAACAGAAAAGTCAATATTTATTTATTTACTATGAATTAACAACTAACAGGTTATTGTGTACACCCATATATGCTGTGAAAAATGCAATACCTATGCAATTTTAAAATTTATTTTTAAACTCTCATAAATGCAGAACAATTTATCATGTTTCCCCCTGAAATTAATCAACGTAGCTGTTAATTAAAAATTCGATGAAAAAGATTGGAAGAGGGGTGAACAGTATTATGGAAAAGGGTCATTAGGAAATGACAATGACTAGCGCGGTAGGAAGGGGGAGTGTGGGTGATTGACACCTTTGTTAAGGTGCCTATTACGAAAAAGGCTTAAAACCATAATTGGGGAAACACCTAGGGCGTTATTAAGCAAATTTTGTTTTCTGAGAGGCTATTTTTGGCTCGATAATGCTTCTGAAAGCTGACTGAGGGTTATTTTCCTATCATTTTCCGCTTTTCTGTACATAAAGGGTATACTGGGTATACATGACTGGTTTATTTAGCGTTCCTCCCAACGTTTTTTGTATTTTACGATACTTTTTAGGATTTTACGATAATAGTAGAGATTATTTTATGCGGGCTTCTTAAAGGCGGCCGTTAACATTTGAAGACTGCGACATTCTGCATGACAATATTAAGATTATAGCGCAAAATTAGTATGAGTGGTTCAAATTCAAATCCACCCCAGCCAAATTAAAATTAAGAAAAAGGAGCATTTGTATGTGTGAAATTAATGGATAATGGGAAATCAACTATTGGGGTTTCACTATGCAACTCTGCATAAGTCATGGCCGAAGATTACCTTTAATAATTGCAATTATTATTACAACCATGGTTGTATGTTGTCATAGCAACTTAGATCATCTGTAAATGAAGCTATATGAAACTATGGTGTTACCCCCGTATATGGTGGCTACCACATTGGAACATGGTCGTACTTTTCAAGCGGTCGTGGGCGCCGCTCTCAAGATTGTTCACAAGGTAAATGTGAACCCAGCACGTCTGGAGCTGAATGACAGTGAATGAGGGTTAAACAAAAAGACCACAGAAATTCAACTTTACATACACCAAACTAGCCACAAAATTTTAAAAAAATACACTAAATTAGTTGCCCGTCCGCCAGATCTAATAGATGTTCGGGTCAACAGTGAGCTGTAAGCGGTTTGATGGGTAGAATTCTGTATCGTCTCGGGCCTCAGAAGATGATAGCTAGAAGCGATCTAGTTTTAGTCTTAGCCCCCAAAATGAGTAATGCTTTATGGTGTCAGAGGCGAAGACGCAAAAGTCCCAAATTCGTACCTCCTCGTGGTGAAGATGGAAGCGGGTAGTGGCGACTGAAGAAGTAGTGGGTCCAGTTTAAGCCGGATAAAAGATAACCACAATATTTTCAGTGCAGGGAACTCTTTTGTCCTGGGGCTGGCAAACGGACCGTGAAGATGGAGGAACTAATATAATGAAGAGTCAACGCCAAAAGGATGCCGACGACAACGTGAAACCTTCCTAGTATAATTATGATGACTACAATGACGGTTGCCAAACTCCGATAGAAGAGGCATGTTAGAGGCATGTATAGAAGAAGAAGAATATACGCCTTTACATATTATATAATATCATTCAAGAGGAAGAAACCAAAAAAAAGACAGGTATACGTGTGTTGGACAAACGACGAGCGCCCCCAAGTCAAAACAAAAGGCTATAAATCAAAAAATGGTTTACCTGGAACGGTAAAAACCACAAAAAGGACCCCATCAAAAATTAATTCCATGCCCCCAAGAGAGTCGGCTCTACCAGAGGTGAAGTCACGAAACACACATTTAAATGGCCCTTCCAGCAGCTGCGTGAGGCACCTGCCTGTACGAAAACACGGGCAACTATAGAACTAGAAGGGTCCTCTCTCTACTTATTCGAATAAAGCAAAAAAGGGAAACCCCCACCTTATAGCTAAGCCCACAAATTTATAGACGGTAAACTATTTTGCTAAAGGCACTGGTGGTACTAAACAATATATAAGTTACATATATATTTTCTACCTAATAGGTCAGCGGTTCCCAAACTGTAGGTCGCTACCCACTTTTGGGAGATTTCATCTTCTTCTTCCTCTTCCCTCTTAGACCCATTTCTTGCACTCAACCCAGTCGGACGCTTACGTCTTGACCTCGGCCATTATTTTCCTCTCACTCCGGCGTGTTCTTCAATTCTTTCCTCGATGGTTATCCTCTGCCGATGGGTCTTCTACCTTGTGGCCTTGCTTCCACCAACCTCTGGATGGTCCTATTCACATCTTTTGGGAAATTTCGTGAGTCGCAAAACCTTGGTAATATGCATGTCTAAGATGTTGTGTTTAAATGAAATTGCATACAGCCCACCATAAACTCCGTATCAAAGGCGACTTCAATCGTCAAATTCAGTCTGTTTTAGGAAATAACCATGTCAAAATCCTCCATAAGAGTATCTAAGATTCATGTATTAATTTATTTTGCCTATGTCTTAATCAATAATTGGGGCTATTTGTAATTTGTAATGTTGTAATTTGTAATGTTTATAATGTACTCCCTTGAGTCCTTACGTGGAACGAGTGTCTGTTATGGGTACTTAGAAAAAAAAGGAAAGAAAAAATCGCCAATCCGGGACTGACCAAATGCGGGTATAATATGGTACGAGCGATACATTTTGAGTATTTCCTGTAACAGATGCATTGAAAAATATATTATATTTTTATATTTTTTAGATCCAGTAGTCGAGTTTCCTTGAAAATACGTAGAGAGGAACACTTAAAAATCGGTAAAACTCGGAAAAGGTTTAAGTAGTTTTTCTAAAAGGGGAATTATTTGTCGAGAGAAGAGAGGACGGTTGCAGTGGGGTTATGTATTGATTCTGGCGGGGTAATTAGGTAGGTTAGTTGGTGTTGGGAATGAAAATGAAGTGGCAGCTAATGGGGATATCGTGTTAAGCCCAACTTCGGGGTTTTAAGTGCTTCTGCAATCTAAATAGAGAGCGTGAGTCTTGGCCTTAATAAGCAAAAGGACATTACAGGTCTGTGTAGGAATGAATGGGCTCTTGATGTGTGAAATATGTTAGGCGAGGCCAGTTTCTGACGGCGTAATGGTGTCCAGCCAATACAATGAGTGGGCAACATTTCATGATCCCAAGCAAAAAACAAGGAATAGAAATGCCTAAAAATATGTGTGTAATACTTAACTTATGGATCGCGAGGCTTACTAAGCAAATGTTGCGGCAGAAAGAAAGAAAGAAAATTGTCATTGTTCTCCTTATGGGCGAATTTTGGGCCTTTCGACCTCTTAAAGGTAGCAAACACAAAATATTACGCCAGAGGCTAGAAAAAAGGCTAACAAGAAAATAAGTACAGTGCTTCATCTTGTATCACGTCAGAGAGACCAATTTCAACACTGTGCCCCCTGCTGCCATTTCGGTGGTCTCAATGACCGTGTACGTGATAACATACTGCCAAAAACCTATCATAGTGTGCAAAATTCTTGCGGGCCTGATGGGAGTATTCCTCACGAAAACGTTTCGAAATGGCTACCAGTGACAAGCAATTCTATTTTTCCACATTACCTCAGTTATCCCACTTTACCGTAGGGATGTCAACACTACCCCTACAGAGTGCACAATGCATCCATTTCACCCTTCTTTACTTATGACACGCTTTTAATAGTGGCTAGTGATCCGCACCCTTTCTCTATAGCATGAATATTTAGCCCGCTGCCTCCAATTATGTACTATAATGTATCGCTGGGAAGCCCTCGAACGTCGAACGGCAGATGCTTACACGGCTGAAGCCCTGTTTTCTCAGAGCCGGCGCGTCGCCATTACGGTCACGTGACATGACAGTTGGTACACGTGGCCCACGCACGTGCCCCTTTCGGCGGTCTCCGTCTGTTCATTATGGCCACCATTTCCCTAAAAAATGGAAATTTATAATATCAGTTTCAACGTTCTTAGACCCGTGCTGTTGCTCTTAGGGTTGCCAGATATACAAAACATAAAAACCGGACAAGAAGTCAATGGCCCGTTCTATCTAGTGTAACTTTTTCTAAAAAAAAAAAAACAACGTCATTTTATCTAGTCTTAAATATAGCCGTAGCCTACCGTAACTTTAATAAAAATGTAAAATGACAGTAGACATTTTTAATTTCTGTAACTGTAATTTTTAAATTGATTTCGTTCTATCCTCCAGAAAAAAACATTTTTGCACACTCGAGCGAAAAAACCGGACAAAGTATTGTCCGGTGACACATTTATTTTTTCACCGGACGAAAAACCGGACATCTGGCAACAATAGTTACACTTGGACTTACCCTGGACTTATTCCAAGAGGCTGTTACAAGTGTGGCTTTTTACCGCGTACAGAAGAAGTAACCAGCAGCGTTTGTGTGCTGTGGACCATGCCGCGACATTGATCAATGATTTTGAGAGTAAATTTACACAACGCCTGCATAGTTCCGGTACGCCTACTGGCTCTTAATTGTAGAAAGCCTAAAAATTGTTATCCCAGACTAAAAGCCATAAAATCCTAAGCGATTCCACTAAGTCATTGATACAATATTATTCTATTAAAGTTTGTCGAGTCCCCTCTTAAATCTGGACCGGAGACCAGCGACAATAGCGGTGTGCTTCTTGCCTTCAATTGGAACCACTTAAGCGCATTAGAGGACTCCTTTTCAACGGACCCGACTGCCGTTGTTGCCAAGTCATTGAGTTGTCCAAGCTTGTTTTTATGCAAACAATTTGTAACTGAAAAATGATCCATTCTGTCTGAGGTCAGGTGGAGTTAAGTTCGTGGAATCCAAAGGGAAGGGGACTTGTTGCCCTACCCCCCCCCCCCCCCCCCGTATTTACCGAGGATATGAAAGTTTTAGCCTGGTAAATTGTTTGAACTCTGAGGTATCAGAGAAATTGGATTATAGCGAAAGCAGCTTTTCTGCTGTATGTATTTATTTATTTATATTTATTATTTCTTTTGGGTTTTCATGTGCATAATCTATTGTCCATTGAGTATTGCCCTATACCGACTAATTCGAACAACATTCAATTAGTCTAGTGGACGATAAACTAAGGCATACTTCGAACGCTTTAATTGTATGCGAAGCTATTATATTGTACAGCAGCATATTAAAAAAAGCGCCGAGGCATGACAATCTAATCAGAGTTTAGGCATGAGGGCTATTAGAAGATCCTCTCTATTAACAAACAGCTAGGTTTGAAATATTGAAATATTACGTTCAGCAACATGCCCGACAGCTGAATTTTTTTTCCTACCGTTGAAGGTAAAGGAACTCATATGGGTAGGGTGGATCCAGGCGTGAGGACAATTTTTCCTTTTATTTCGAATCTATAAGACATATTAAAAAAGGTTAACAAGTTAATGAATGCATCCGATTAACCTCCTCAATCGCCGCACTAAGTAACCTTATAGGTACTTGTGTCGAGTTACGACACGTCTCTGATCGCAAGGTGTGTAGACTCGCATGAGTACAAGCATGCTACCACCTGGCCACCAAAGTCGCCAAACCTCGACCATAATCTAGTTATCTACAAATTGGACCATGCTGGACCTTAATATCTAACTACAGTATTCCGTTCACATTTTTTCGGCAGACGAATGTTCTGCAAAAACGTGATTATGCAATGGTGCTAACTCCTCCAAAATGTTCCCATCTAACTGAAAATCTAGTTCATGAAACTACTACTAACTTTTGATTAATAAAAATAACAAACGCAAACATTAAAACGAAGCTTCAAAATTAGCTTAACTAGTGTTAAAACGATGTAAAACTTAAATTCCGACATAATTTCCTCTAAAAGTGATGATGAGAGGGCGCCCTAAGCCATTTAAAACTTGAAATTCAATTTAAAGTTTAGGTGTCAAATTATGTTTGGGGGCAAAATGAAATGTGTTAAAGCTTATTTGCCGTAATTCATTTGATCAAAATCCCCCCCCCCCCTGCTTCTAGTAAGTACTATTTTACACGATAAAAAACCAAGAAAAATTGGAATAATTTGTCAAAGAAAAAGCCATGGGCGTAGCATCTGTCAAGATGAATTTATTTTTCTTTGCTGATGCTTTGTCGAAAGAAACCGTTAACTTTATCACGTTTGAATGGGAGAGGGGGGCGGCGCAAAAAGGAAAAAATGAACCCCTATTCAAATTTGAATAAAACTTCTAGGAAAAATTGACGGGAAATATAACCCGTGGGGGTTAGGTTACCCTCAAATGTATGTATCTGTATTCCACCCGCGAGCACCCCCTTTGCAGCAATCAAAAGTGGGGTGTCGTGATTGTGTTTAAAGTTTCCTTGCGCCGGCCCTGCGCCACGTGCTAATGGCTATCATGATAATGAAACTGATTACTTTTGGCTTTGCTAAACCAACGCTCAGCTGGGGGCCTACGAGGGTAGCGCCGATAGAATCCATTTTCAACGTGTAGACAATCTAGCAAGCCCCTCGTTTTGGAGGACAAAGGGTGTCTGCGTAAATTATAAAAAGGACCCTTATTCCACCCTTTGCATATAGATATAATTACAGATAATGAAAATAATAATAAAAACTGATCTCTTGTCTCATTTCTTATTGTCTGTTCATCCTATTGTTTAAAAAACTGTTTTGTTTTCTGCATGCTGTTTTTTATTATTTATATGCTTATATTTTATTTCTATTTTAGCATTTATTTATTTTCTATTTGATTGTGACACATTGTTCCTAGATTAATGCAAATAAGGGTGCTCACTTTTCATACCTTGACATACCATAACCTCAACGATCTAGCATGATATGCTGGGAATTGACTGCAACTCCCTGTATATCATCCTTCAGCTCTCTCGGCCCTGCGCCTTCCTCTTCAGTTCTTGTTACGTTCTAGATCCTGTGTCCTCCTTCAGTTGATCCATGAATTCCTTCTTCAGGGGCACTCTTCCGTTGGTTCCTTCCACCGTGCCCTCAATTATGGCGCTACAAGATTTTCGTGTCTTAGCAAGTTTCATATACGTTTCGCTATTCTGCTATTTATATGAGGTAGCAGCTGTCTTCTTCAATAACCTCTAGCAGTCTTTCATTCGTAACGTGGTCCCTCCAGCTGATCCGAAGCATTCTTTAGTAAGATCACATTTCAAACACATCAAGCCTCTTCAGTTCCTTATCTGTTATTAGTTCTATTTTCCCTTACTATTCCCACTTTACCACAGGACAGTGAGTACACCTATGGTTACTTAAGGCCAATCCCATTATATGTTGGTAAACTTACGGAAAGTTCCGAGAGCGGGTTCCCACGATGGCTTTGGAACGTGGCGGTGATGGTGGGACCGGGTATCTTATTTAATATTAAAATAACATTATTACGGAATATTGTTTTAACTGTTTTTTCTTCTTCTTTCAGGTAAGAATTTTCACTGTTGCTGCTGTCTAGGTTACAATTATTGTGATGAGTATTAAATTCAATTTAACATCTGTGGTCAACATCTTCAGGCTTACTACGTAGGTTCGTAGACTTCTAATGTTGAATCTCTGAGACTTATTAGCAGCTGTTTGGGGAACTGGACGTGTACTTATATTTATAGTAAGAGGAGGAACAGGAGGTGAAGGCATCCTGATCTCTGATTGGCTCGCTGTCAACACAATGTTATTCCTGGTCCGAGATACAATGCTAGTAGTACCACATTGATATTAAATTCATAAATTGTAACGTTCCCCTCATTGTTTCTCCTTGAGTCACCAAAGAATTTCCCAGTTTGTAATATTCGATTGTATAGTTCCGAATTTCCCATGAAAGGTTGCATTTTCGGAAATTTTCAATTAAAATTATTTCCATTCCACTGCACAAATCAAGAAACCAAACTTGAAGGGGTACCTACCAAATTCAATTACCGAAACCCTTTGTAAAAGTTCCTTCATGTAATTTCCATCGATATCAACTGGTTTCCTCTTAACTTTGCAATGTTCACCATTTACCCCGTGCACTTACTAGCTCTGTATTATAAATAATAGACTGCCAAATAAATAAAAATGAGAAACTATTTATTATAAATTTAAAAATTTTAAAATATAAATTATCGACTTCGATGGCAAGGTGGTAACGTGCTTTTACTTGTGCGAGTCTCTACAAGCCATGCCTACAGAGGCGACCGAAGAGGTCAATCGGTAATTTCGAATAGTTCTCTGTGACACAAATCCTACGCCATAGTCCAGTTGATAGAGAACAGGAATATGAAACGGGACATCGAGGTTCGTGACTCGACATAAAAGGAAAAATTTTTCCCTGACCTGCAAACACCCAACCCTAAAATGGGTACCTTACCATCACTGGCAGGAGATAAACGCGACTGCCCGGCGTGTTGCTGACCACAACATCCCAACTAGAGCAGTGGTCAAGAAAGAGGATCCTCTACCAGTCCTAATTAGGCCCAAACCATGGGTATAGTCATGCCACGGCGTTATTTCTTTGATGCACATAGGCCTACAATTCTTTTTGTTATGTCTACACTTCTTCAACTTACGCAACTAAAATACTAAAAGGCCCGTTCCCATCAAACTTAGTTAAACCTTGGGCAGTGCTAGATTTCCCAATAAGCTGAGTAAGCCCCCACGTATCGTCATTTGCAAAAATTAATAATTAATACGTTAGTTTAAAATAAAATTAATATAATCCTGCTGGCTATATTTTTTTTTAATTATCCAACCTCCCGGCTTTCCGAAATATCCTAACCCTAATTTTGTTGTTGAAATTCGTCAGTAAAAAAATGCATAATAATTTTATTCACCAACGGTTTAAAAAAGTTCTCTGTGGGAAACTACCCGACCCATCTCGTTGCGCCCGCTGTAGAAAATATATGCTAGATTTGTAACACGTTATTTTTTTACATAGTAGCATGAACAAAATCACGCTCTGGTATATTTCCCCGTATGTATCCCCCATACAGCCACAATATAAATATCGTCCCTTTTCCCTTAAAACGAGACAGCGTTAGAAAAATGATGAAACAATGCTGCGCTGGATTTTGAAATATTCTGCAAACTTCCATTCAGTAACGTCACAACAAATCCTTGTAAATCATGGAGCGCAATAATTAAAAGCGGTAACAAAGAACAAAAACTGATGATGAGTTGCAAACAACAAGAAGACAGATGCATAACAATAATGAGGAGCTGCTGCATGGTTTTACATATTTATTTTGTTTTATAAAACAGCAAAATTTAAAAACAAAAATATGACACTGTTCCTGTACCCTCTTTGCATGCAACATGGCATATTTAATATCAGGCGTATCACAATCCCAAATGGTTTAATTGTCCCGCAGATTGGTGATAAATAACCCTAAATGACCACTAATTATGACGCAAGGGTTAAGCACAAATTGCGAATGACTTCCCAAATTTCTAGGGCCTCCATGTTGAAGAAAACATTGCTATCTCAACAGTTCGTTCCCAAAAATAACTCCTGGTTACTTTAGCCGCAGATGTTTTTTGTCCAGTTCGAAACCGGCTAGGCTTGGTAGGTCTTACTGCAGCCGTTGGCTTATTGTAACCCAGTTCGCCTACTAATTGTAACCTAGTTCTCTGACAACTATTCCAGATTTTTTACTTTGTTATTTTACTCAAATATGAACTCCCTTGTTGAAAACTCTGATTTGAGATAGTCGACGTGAAAGAGGTGTCATTTAGGGGTGGAAACTGAAGGGGTGAGAGTCTCGTTGGCATCTGCAAGCTGGCTATACAATTTAAGCAAATAGTCCTTTGTGTAACTTCACTGTTTTTTTGTCGCAATGTTTGCTTTAAACAGTTCAATCAATCAATCATTCAATCAGGCATTTACACGTTTCACCATGCAGTTATACTAATATTATTGTATGAAATGTTTAAACATTTGTTCAAGACAAACTTAAAATAGAAATAGAAATTACTGAATTTATCGGGCCTGTGGTCCAGTTGTTAAGGAGATGCCCCGGTTAGGCGTAGATCGTGGGTTCGAATCCCGCCGAGTCCAGTTTTTTCTATATTCTCTAATTTCAACCATAAGTTTAATTTAATGTCAGTGTTACATAATATGCCATATACAATAACATACAATAATACTGCAATGTATAGTTTGGTTCATGACGCCCATTTCTTCATATGGCAATTATACGAGGCTTTTTCAGGTTCTAGTCGAGATTCGACTGAAGAGAAAAATTTTTCCTCCTTCGGGCCTGAGTACACTCTACCCGCAGGAAAGGGAAAAAACGTGGCTGCCTGGCATGTTGTTCACAATCCACAATATCCCAAAAGCTGGGGATTTTTTTAATTAACCAACCAACAAAACTGTTTTTTATATTTTTACATATTTTTATATATTTTATAGTGGTTGCAATATATGGGAGAATTGTGAATTGTGAATAAATTACTTGGTAATGTTTTACCTTAAGCTTAGGTATACCTGTATACCAATAAAATTTGCATTAAATATACAGAACAAATGTAATGTTTGCATACCGTGGTTAAAAAAAAGTGCTTGTACACAAGAGAACATGGTTAGATGGAAGTGCGCAATATTTTATCAAAAATAATATTTCCTGACTAAAGCAGCACGTTTTAAAAATAGTCAAGTGCATACTTTAACGCACAACTTTTTCACTTTTTGTTAAAAAAAAGGAACACGGAAATTGAACAAGTTGACCAGAGCAGATTTGAAAATAAAATGAGGAAACAATGTCACATCTGTACGTGACGCAAAGGGCGAGGGAGGGGGGGGGGAGGGTTGTAAAATACCGGTGGTGTTCCGAAGTGTACTCACAATGGCCATGAATTGACAAGCGCCTTTCATGACCAAATTCAGCTGTTGACCCTCCCCCCCCCTCACACCTCTCTCCCCTTTGGTCATTTTAAGGTAATTTAAAAAAAAAAACTGTTGGAATTAACAACAAGCAGCAATTATGCTACAAGTGGGGGAGACTGTGTTTTTTTTTTCTGGAACGAATAAAATTACACTAAACATTGACGTGAAGCTGGCTAAATAAATGACCTGTAGCATAATTCTTTGAACAACAAGACCAATTATTGTGGTGGTTGTTGTTGTTGAAAAAGTTGAGCTGTAGGTTTTGGACTTTTGGTTGACCGATGTCGATTTAGATTTTCTGTTCTATACCTAATAATCTTTGTTTATTTATTATTTTGCTCACTGGTGAGGTCTTAAGGTTTTCCCATGCATGCGTTATAATTTGGTGTCTTTTAACTCTAACTGAGTTATATCTAGCTGAGGTAACAGTTACAGGTTGGTGTCTTTTAACGCTAAAGTTTGTTTTCATGCGATCAACCTTTAAAAAAATAAAAAATAAAAAAAAGGTGTCGATAATACTTTCGATGCTAAAACAGTACGTTCTTCCGAATCATTCAATAATAATATTCAGATCTACTTTTGAATGTCTTTGTTGAAAGATTGTAGGTGGACTGATTGTCGAAAGGTTTTCTTCTATGGCGGGGATTCCACCAACGTCAATAGTGATAGTAAATGTTTTTTGACGTGGTAGCAGACATTTTTAGACTGTCTTTAGCAGACATTTTTAGACTGTCTAAAAATGTCTGCTACCACGTCAAAAAACATTTACTATCACTATTGACGTTGGTGGTATCCCCGCCTATGAATAGTTTGTATTTGCTTCACTTGGTGCATGTACATAAGTCCCAATTCAATAACTTAATAAGCATACGCGGTATTTCTGTAATAGTTTGTAAAAAACAGCGAAAGCACTGCAAGTTGCAGCTAAAACCCAAAGGCTGATGCTTTATATCTACTTCTCAATGTCACCACGGTGTTATTGTTTGTTGTTAGATAAAAAGGCCGTAATCCCGTAATTAATTATTTGAAGTATCATGTGTCCGACTTTGGGTTCCGAGTCTCAACTATTAAAACCCGGATTTTTTGTTTGACTACCCCGAAACAACGTTACCGATTGGATTAGTCACTTACCTGTTGTATTAGTAGCACTAAGAAAATTTATTTTGAAACAAAAAACATAAAAAAAACAATCGAATTTTTAGTCTAATTTAACCGCACCGCACATCAAAATGTCTGCACAAGAAATTTAATCCTTCATTCTCCCATTTACAACCGGAGAAATGTCACGAGCAGGAGATGGTTGTTGGACTTATCACGCTTTTAAAATTTAATTGCGACTTTGACGGGATCATAAAGAAGTGAAACATAAAACCCGACGAAATTCGTCGTCTCGTAAACTCGCGAGAATGGGCCTCTCATTAGTGTGACAGAGTAGCACGCACGATTATAGTGCCAACTTCTCGCATGAGTAGCCACCTACTGGGCCTACCCAATTTGCATACAAAATGTCAGCCGTCTCCTTATTTTCTGCGCTATCGTAGAGATACGTTTTTTTTAAAGAGTTGTAGTCCTGGTATATTTCCGCACTTTCCATTTGACGGTTAAGCTCTATGGCAGTCTCTATGGCTATCCCAAGAACACAACATCATCATCATCGTCACTATCAGCTCCAGTTTCCCGGGTGTGATACCTGAACCTCCTTCAATCCCACCTGTCTCTCCACTCCTGGTTCTTACTTCGTGTATCCAGGGAAACAGGCATTAATGTGTCGTCCAAAGTGGAGAAGCTTGAACGGCTTCGTCATTCGCTTAATGCAGGTCGTCCATCGTGCAAATACAACCCTGATTATTCAACACTTCCTCTGGCAGCAGTCCCGCTATTTAGAGATTGTTCTCAATCTGGCTTCTGTTTCCCTTTTTCCTGTTTCCTCTATTACTTCCTCCAGCCATTTCCTCGCGTACTCCGTCGACATATGGTGTAATAATAGTTGTAAATAAAATAAACTTAAAATAATCATACCTGATAATTCAGGTTCAAATGTTCAATAATTCAGATTAAAAAATTCCAGCAATTTATAAAAAAAATTGACAGTTTCTCTAAATTTGGACTTCCCCGGATTCAGAAATCTGCCTTGTATAGGCATCGCGTCTTGCTTCGTCGCAATCGGCAAGAAAATCACATAAAACATTTTACAATTCTTTGGCATTGATTTTTTCAATGAAGGAAATAGCTTCAATGGAAAGCTAAAGCAAAGATCAGAGATAATGTTGTATTTTGCCTCCCTCAACAATGAAGTCAAAATTTTGCTCAGGAAGCTGGGAAAATCTACGCCATAGGAACACTTTGAACCACCTTCCCAAATTTGAATTTATATATTAATTCTTCCTTATCACGTATCACCTTAAGAACATCCCGCACGAATCCGCATTGAAACCTATGACCCAATTTAAAGCTGCATGTCGTTTTATTTCGTTATTGTCGATTTTCTTTTCTCAGTCACTTCGTCCACTACTGTGTTCTGCGCCGGTTTGACTGATTATAAAGAAAAATACATAAATCCGGGATAGGGAAGAGCAAGTCTGAAGGTTAAAAGCGTGGATATTAAATAATAAATAAAAACAACCTATAATATGTCAAGCTAACTTTCTGGTCTTGCAATAATAATTACATTAGTCATCAACGGCAATCAATGGTACAATTAAACATTTATTATCACCGTGTGGGAATAAAATATCATTGGTCAGTATCTTGTCAACCATAAAACGTTAAATGTTAGACAGACAGATTGAGTTTATAGGCCTGCCGGTGTCTTTTGACCGGATGCGCAGAACAGATTTTATGAATGAATTCAATGCATGAGTTGTCCTTATGTACAGTTTGTCGCAATTAAGGGGGCAGTGTGATGTTCCTGTATAACTGCGTTTACTTTACGAGTACAATTAAAATTTGCTTTTACAATCCATACTACTATGCATTGAGAGTACCCGATTTGAAATTTAAATAATTGCTTATTACTTTTACAGTTCTTCTTCGATCGCATAGTAATTTATTTTTCCGCTGTATTTAAGAAAGAAAGAAGAAAGCCTTTCGGCCCACTCTTACAACTAACCCATATGTTAACTTAAATATTACACACAAATGTAACTGAAACTACAAAACTAAACTAAAATTGAAAGCGACCATTTACACACCATTTATAAATACACCATACATTTTACAATATTACAATATTAATATTACAATATTTACAATATTACAATATTTACAACTCATAAAATAATCATGGCAAGCCCCCTTAAAATTCTTTAAATTTTTTTCATTTCTTATTGGGTCCGGCAGGGAGTTCCAAAGCCTTACCGCCTGCACCGAAAAGGAAGAAGATAAGACCTATTTATAAGACCAATTTAATTGTTGTTGCCTTGAGCCTTCCTATTCTAAAGCATGATACAATTTCAATATATTGCAGTGTTATATACCTTGATGTTATCCACTTGAAACAAAAGTGAGGGAAGACCTCAGGACCCTCAGTCTCTCATCGGATGATACTCACGACCGCAACACTTGGAAGTTGAAGATCCGTACCGTGGGAAGGGAGAAGGCGCCGTTAAAGAAGAAGAAGAAGATATAACATATAATACTGCTACATATTGAATAAAGCATTGCATTTATTCAATAAAGTGATTCGGTTAGATAGTTGCTGTGGTAACATGTCTAGCAATACAAATCTTGTCATTAAGAGCATACAAGTAGAGAATTTAGTGGACACTGCACTAGTTGGGTTTGTGGTCCAGCGGTTAAGACGACGCCCCTGATTGGTTGGTAGTGACGTCATTTTCTTGTCTGTAATGTACACTGGTGTTTGTAACCCACAGTTTAAAACACCGGTATTTATTTTTGTTTATTTATTTAAATATTTACAATGGTTTTTCATGCAAAAACATACTGCATTATTATTATTGTTAATCATATCTATGATATTTTCTGTTTTATTGTTACAACTGTCAATGGTAGCCTATTCAGTCATAACACTGCTTTAAAGGTGGGCATAAGTTTTGACCTTTCATTTAAGCATTGACCTGAGAATATACAGTCTTACACAATAAAAATCTATTCAAAATGCAGCAAGTTTGAATATTACTTATAAGAAGGAATCAGACTTGAACCAAATATAAAAACCCAACTTTTCAAATACCCTTTCCTTGCAATGCGAGAATCTTTTATAAAATACTGTGCCACAAGAAGAAAAATAAGTCGGGAAAAGGTCAGTTTGCTTCAGAAGAGTATCATATTGTATTCAGAGAAGCATTTTGATGTGCTTACACATCTGCGGTGTGGAATATCAAACGTGGAAATGATTGCCATATGAGGGAGAAAAGCTACCCCGGGAATTATGGGAAATGTATGACTTCCGTATCTACAAGTCCACTTCCGGTGCAAATATCCATTGATGCTGTATTTGTATCTCCCTACTGACAAACCCCCCCCCCCCCCCCCCCCCCCCCGACCAGTTTGTTATACCCATATGGCACTTCTACATGCATTTCCTTAAAGTGGAACAGTTTCTGTGATGTTTCCATGTTGTTTGTCTGAGGAACTTTTAAGTTTAGATTTTGAACTGATTCTTATACTATGACTCTACCTTTGCAGCTTTTTCTTCGCCCGGAATGGCGGAATCGTCCTTTTGGTGGAGAATTGGAAAGTGTAACGGAAGGCAGAGGTTCGGAACTGACCAGTTTTCGCGAGACATAGATAATTATGCTGTCGTCAAGACATAGTGGAGGCATTTTTTTACGATTTTACCTAATAATAAAAATACGAATACAGTATATCTTTTTTTGTTTGCTTGACCATATAGAGGGATAGGGGCATAGCAGGCACTCGATAACCCTACTGCAGAAACAGCAACAGCTGACTATACTCAGAATGAATTGACAGTGTCACTCGCTGAGTGGTAATTCAGCTATGTAGCCCTGAGATTAGAGTTAATTCAGTCCGCTAGTTGCAGCTTATTCTTGTGCAACCATCTCCGGTGCAATCCAGCTAACTGGGCCTCTAATTGAAAAGAAGAGTGTGGGTCCATGGTGGGAGCCGACCGCTTCCCAACCTACGCGGCCGCTCCGCCTGGTCAACGCTGCGGGAGCCGCAGAAAATTGCCCTGGGACGTCGGGGACTGGGCGTGATTACTTGGAGATTTTATGGCCTTTGTGTGGAATACGGTTGCCTTTATACACCGCACCGGTGAGATTTTGGTTGGCTGAGAAGTTGTACGTCGCCATGGGAGCTCGTGCAAATAATGATATAGTCAGACAAGTATTGGATTTTTTTCTTTTATTGTGTTGCACTGACAAAACTGGTAAATGTCAAGAGGTGTAGTGGGGAAGACTAAGACCATCACCAGGGAGGTTGCTGCTTCGACTCCCATACTTGCTATATTTTCTGGGCAGCTGACAGTCCTATGCCCCCTTTATTTTAACTTACTGTTTTTCTTACATGGCATTTTGAACATGTACATTTTTGTCTATATGCTTTAATTAAAAAATTTATTAAAGAAACTAAAAGAAACTACCTTAAGTGCGAATCCGAATTGGGCAGCCACAATCCATTTTTTTTTTTTTTGTCCATTCGCAGGAAATTTTGATTTCGGAGCTATCAATAAGATGTTATAAATTAGAAGAAGTGTTTTTCTACATTTTTATAGCTGGTATTCCTCTCGAAATGGTGTCTCTTGTTGTGAGATTCCACTGAAGTCATGTAAGTTGACAAATTTTGATAAAAGACAAAGATTTATTTATTTATATGCATTATGTCGCCGCCACTTTCACTGTCGGTTTGTAAAAGGCGGGAAAATACATAAAATCCGAATGAGATACCCTTCGGTGGCAGGGTGGTAATGTGCTTGTACTTGTGCGAGTCTCTCTACACCTATAAGTACCTATGAGGTGGGTTACTTAGTGACGCGATTGAAGAGGTTAATAGGATGCATTCATTAAATTGTCTTCACTCAATTAACCTTTATTTTAAAATAAAACAATTAAACAAATAAATTCCTGCCAAATATATGCTTTGAATTTTAGAGCCACCTCCTACGTCTCCTATGACTAGCCATTGAGGAGACATAGTAGGTTCTCCCACGCATTTTTAGCGAGAGCGAATGTCTCATCCCACAATCTGCCGATGCATGGCGGCGCCGTGCAGCATTCCTTATTGAGAAGTTTCAAGCGATGACGAAGAACTCCCACCAACTGTAGGCTTACCCGTAGTAAGTGGAATCCAACGCATACCGCAGTCTGCAGTCTTACTTCATGCATATTAGTAAAATAATAATAATAAACATACGAGTAAACAAACATTTTGTTTGGGACCCAGCGCATTCCATTCACCAACAACCTACATTTGGAGGGAGTCACCCTCGTATAGTCAAAGCATTTAGCTGACATAAAAATGCCACGGCATTCCAAAATTAACCAAGTTGCGAAAACATCCGCGACAGATCCACAAGTTATTTCGGGAAGTCTCGGCGGCTGCAGTTGAAATTTCAACCCTTAGCAAAAACCTCTCACTCTGTCTTAAAACAACACGTCTTGTCGCTATCACTCCCTTTTGTTGCTCCCAAAACTTCTCTTGCTACCCGAAAAACTGCTAAAAACAGATAATTTTGTTGTCTAAAGGTCGGCCATGTCCACAGCATAAATGCATTGAAACTTTGTTCTTTTTTTCAATGTTAGTAGCTTTAACTGCCTGTTCCTGCTGCTATGCACATCAGTTTAAGCCAGATTGTATATAATGAATAAACATCCGGCACACAGTTGCATAGGAATGATGGGTCAGACAAAACAAGACATCCAGGACGTTCAGGCACAGTTTTTGGATCATTGAAGTTAAGTGATAGCAATAAGCGTTAAAAAAGTTTACAATTTTCCAATGGAATACTACCACTGTGACGTCATAGTACCTTCACATACTAACACCGGTTCCCATCATCGCTTGAGAAGTATTGTTAAGGAATACTGCAATCCATACTTGAATAGGAGTGTACTCTAGGTTAAGTATTTTATTATTATTTTTCATTTGTTAATTTTAATTACTAATTCACTTACATTTAAAGCATATTATGTTAAAAATTGTAAAATGGGCAAGACCTGTGTATTTTCATGCGATGCGATGGCCTTAAACCAAACAGTATGCAAATGGGCTCTTATATTTGTTAGCTAGCCTTACTCACTCACTCGTTTAAGACTGGAACAAGAAGTCATTATTTATTTATTTAATATTGCTATATGTAACGTAGATGACAAGGTGACCACGAAAATAAATTTTTATTTTTCCATGAATTCATATTAAAAGAGACGCCCCTCATGGCACTAACCGAAATCTGAAATTAATAGGAAATTGTATTTGACCCTGAACTACTACAACAAAAATTATAATATGCCTCAAGGTAAAACACAACCTTAGCGAACGCTCGACGCATAATCATCGAGAAGTGACCGGTACCCGACAATTTCAATTTTTTCAGACCATTGTCCAGTGGTCCAATTTGGGGGGCAGGTCGCGCGGTCAAGGCGCCACTGGATAAATAGCCCTCGTTATGGCACTACACCCACGTCTATAAACGCTTTACGTGGCGGCGCGTGACCTCTTGTACGCTCGCAAATGTGTTAATTACAGTACTTAACGAGTTTTAATTCTGCTGATAAAGTAATGAAATATTTGCGATGCGAATCCTAATTGTATCGAATTGAAGCTCAGAGTGAGAACATCGGGTGAGGATTGGCCGATCACAAGGTTTTTCTTTTATGTACATGCTACAATGCAATTGAGGAGGCTGTCTACAAGCATGGCCAGTTTCAAGTTGCAGAATTTTTCAGGAGAGCGGATTTTCTGTTGAAAATTTGATTAAGTTTATAACTAACCCTAGACTTCTCAGCGCTTCTGTGCGCAATCTGGCTGCTTTTGTCACTTTATGTTACAATATGCACGTGGACATTAAAATTTTTTGCAAGGTCGCATCAAAACCCCAATTTGTGAAAAAATGGAATTGGCCACATTTGTAACCAAGCTCCTCAATTTACTCTTTCACATATCTTACAAGCCGCGAGTATGGTGCCAAACACTAGCAAAAAAATTACAATTTACGAATACTTTGTCATAACATATCTGGATTTACCAGATTAGTTAAAGCACGCCATTAATACTCGCCTTAGAAGTCAAATATAAAGTGTTAAGAGGATAATCCATTTGAGTGTTTGACAACCATAAGAAGAGTTTAAAACTCAGGGCCAAGCCTTCAAATTATGTGAACATTTTCGTTCTAAACTCCTGAGCAATGTGGATAGAATTCAGACTTATTTTTTTTTTACTGCTTTTT
Source organism: Psococerastis gibbosa (assembly GCA_963971405.1). Lineage (NCBI taxonomy): Eukaryota > Metazoa > Arthropoda > Insecta > Psocodea > Psocidae > Psococerastis > Psococerastis gibbosa. The sequence goes on from OZ020485.1 coordinate 21,806,674, forward strand.
TACTTACTGTACATTCTACCCGAGTAACTGCACATAACTGAACTGGTCTTCGTCAGATTTAAATGTGAATTGTTTTTGTATGTAAGTGTATCATAAGCGTTAATGAAATCAATAAAAAATAAATAAAGATATGATATAATTAATAGAATATTAGAATTTGACCTTGTTACCAAACATAAGCTGGAGTAAGTATCTACTGTAGTCGCCTAGAATAATTGCGTTCCGCGGATTACCGGGGCTTAAGTAGTAGCGCAGGTATAACATATAGGGTTTATTCCGCCAAGTCTTATCCTTTATGTAAGGCTGTGTTGCTATCCTCACGTGCGGCCATATTTCATGTAAGGAGACTAAGGAGACAGTGTTATTTTAATCCCTTTGGTGTGCCTTCGAAGTAGGTCTTTTTATTCCGTCTATTTGTAACTTGCTTGTTGGATGCAAGTGACTTTTTGTGATAGGATGTTTGAATGACAACGATCACTAGATCTACCTGCTGCTGTAGATATAACCGATCTGCTGTATTGAACAAGAAACTAGTTGACTATATCGGATGTTCTTCTAGTCTGACTACATTTCTTTTATTACTATTCAGTATCAAAGATGCTGTTTATTTCAAGTCTCGATCTTTGATTTGGTTTGTAGTCCAGTTCTTCACCAACTTGACTGTGTAGGGTCTCCTATCTCATGACATGGGGAGCTCGAAAATTGAAGCTCAGTAGTATTTCTCATCAAAGCCTTGACAGGAAATTTTCCTTTTACGTACAGTGCATATATCGCATAACTGGCCCACCAATAAGCAAATGAAATTTCCTGAGCGAAAGATCTCTATACACAATTTAAAGAAATATACATGTATTAAGATCTGCAGATTAATTAACTAAGCACCTCTGATTCGTGACACATGGTATATATGGTATTCTAATTAATTTACCCCGTAACGTATCTTCGTGTAAAATCCTACTCATGCACTTTTAAACCAAATTGGGATGAAAATAAGAACGCCCCTTCATCCAATAATTGTATACTCGGTGCCGGCCACTCTTTATGAAAGGCGGGATTGGGCGCGAACCATCAGATAATATAAAACCTTCATCAACTCGCCAGTGGTACCCTTGCGCACCAGACCCTAACTTGTGAGTTTTAGGTACCGTAGGTTTACACTTGTATAAATCTGTTAATATTTCTCATGCCTATTCAAGCACAACTTGTGAGAGAACTTGTGCGTTTACCCTCCCCTCTTCCTTCTAGGGAAGAGTCACAATCAATAGGTTAGTCAGTTACTTATGAGAGGTTTACCATTTATTTATTATTATTTTGACTTTCTTTTTTATGAGCGTTGGCGTGCTTCCAGTGAGCCTGTGCATCTGCTCATTGAGGAAACTAGAATACTTCGTCAATGTCATCCCACAGAGGCTACAAGCGACGATGAACAACCTCAGACATACTCACCAACTTACTTACTTACTAGCCAATGCCCACCCTTGGTAGTCTTGCTGTCTCCCAGAAGGTGTTGTCCGTTTGGTCTTCTACGTCTTCCACCTTGGCTGGGCACAGGGACATGGTTACCATGAACATATTGTAACAGGCGTCAGTGCGTCATTACCATGTTTTACTTAATAGTCCTGGAATCCAGCCCAAATAGTTCACACATTCACAGCTGACCAGACCTTCTAATTGAGCAGTGGTTAGGAGAGAGGATCCTCCACCAGTCCACAAGTTTAGAATCTCAATGGCTTTCTTGGCATGGCGGGAAACATGTCATTTCCTTCCTATTCTTACTTAACTTTTACTGCGCCTTATCCTCATGGAGAGTCGGCGGCACGACCGCAGCGTTTCCATACAGTCCTGTTCTGTGCATCCTCCGTTGAGAGCCCCAAACTTCTCATATCTCCGGCGGTCTTTCTTCTCAGTGTAACTTGCGGCCTCCCCGGTGGTCTTCTCCCTTGTATCTCCCGGTCCATTGCTCTTTTGACTAGTTCAGCGTCTTTCCTCTTAGGTTCTCTTGTAAGTCACAGGTTCTCATCTCATTCCTTTTATCCTATATTTAAATAACTAACTAACGACCAACCTAGCGGAGTTAGAACTCAAACCAACAAGTTTTTCAGCGAATATCAGAGTCTGTACCACTGCACTGCATGTTCCTAGTATTACTGTACTACTGAAATTGACTTCTCATACAAGCCTATAATGATTCCTTCCTTATGATGACAACACCATGAGTCAGGTACAGTTGGTTCAGGTATTAATGACTCACGGGGATTGTCCGTGACTTGGTGGTTTGCTCCTCTATGTTGCTACTCCGCTAATTGCAAATACTACTATTACAGGTAGTCCTAATATAGTACCCTTATTGGTGCCTAACATGGACGATGCTACGGTCCGAGTATAGTACAATTTGTCATTGCTTCAGTAATGCTCCGGATAACCTTCAATTAAATCACGCCTTGTGAATTAAGATATGAGCCCGAATAGTCCAGATTTTCCAGCTGCCGCACTAGGAATTTCAGTAGGGGTTACATGGGTAAATTCTACATGATTGTCATGTTCACATGCGGTGGGCGCTCGCCCAAATTTGGGGGGATGTAGCTTTGAATGTATCATATTATATGTTCATTCAAAGCTAGTAGTTAGTGTCGTCAAGGTCGTGTCACTCTATATTTTTTTGAAAGGTTCGAAACGTGACATCAAAAGTAAATATTTCCTCCAGCCCTGTAGGTCCACCCAACCTTGGTGGGCACCTAATTTCAAGCGGCTTCACTTACTTGACTTAAGGTGACGCACTCAGCCCGGAGTCACGAGTTCACGACAAAACGAGGAAAAGGAACAGATTTAAAAATATTTTGTAAACAAGGAATAGTCGAGTATTTTTGCCAAAATCCTCATTCCACAGCGGCCAAGATATGAAAATTCATAAAAAAAAATTCAAGCTTTCTCCCAAGAATGTACCCTAGTGACTTACAATTATTTTATAATATCAGCTTAATGCAATTTTTCGGGGTTTTCTGAAGTAATAATATGTTGGGTGATAGGTACAATGTAAATTTTCTGGAGAGCTTGAATTTTGAGATGAATTTTTCATCTGACCACTTTCATGTCTTTGCGGCTGTAGAACGAGCAATTAATTTATTTCGTTAAAAATACACGACCATTCCTTGTTTACAAAATATTGTGAGATCTGTCGAATAAACATAAAAACTTCATTCTGTATGCAGCACCGTTAACTTAACCCGGAAGCAAGACAATTTTAGAATGAAAAATGCTATTCAAAATGGTTTTGTTAACATTTTTAACCCCCAGATTAACTTAACATGAAACGGCATAGTAGACCCGTAGTAAACATTATACCATCAATAGTCAACGGCCATGATTAATTTCTAAATTGGTGTGAAGTAATGGAATGGAAGTAACTTGATTGATATCACAGCCTACTCCACGTGCGTAAGTTATTGCGCAAGCGCAATGCGACTGCTCTGACATTTTGCGTAGCCTTGCCGAGTCATCCTCATATATTAATAACTTACTAGGTTCAGTCGAAAATATCACATTCTAGGAACTCGTATGTTAATGACCCGTCTTCACGGAAAGTCCTAATTTTAGGATTTCATCTTATAATAATATCTATTTTAATGATGACATGTAGAGTATGGGCAGTGGTACGGGTACCCGGTAGGTTGTTGGTACGAGTCCCACACCATTGAAGATTGGCTCTTAGGCGCCCATTCCACCGACCGGCTAGGGCTATTTACCAAAACGGTGACGTGGTAGCAGACATTCAAGACTTAGGTGGCGTTTCCACCGACCTCGCATTGCAGAATTGATGGAAATGTTTATTTTCCTCTATGCCATAGTTAAAATTGATCAATGATCATACAGTAAAATCACAAACAAGCAAACTAAAATTAAAAAATGGCGTCATGGGATATGTTAAGTACAAACATTTTAATCGATTTCTATAAAAAGAAAAATTCTAATTTCCGTCAATGTCATTTGCATTCTGCAATGCGAGGTCGATGGAAACGCTTCCTAAGTCTTGAATGTCTGCTACCACGTCACCGTTTTTTGTAAATAGCCCTAGCCGGTCGGTGGAATGGGCGCCTCATTGACTGCTGCTCTGAAAAGGGAAGTCGTGCTTGCCAAACTTTTGCGTTAGGTATTTCAACCAGGATGTTCTCCTTCTGCCGGTAACCCTGTGTTTAATTATGACAAGGCGAGCCTTTTGGTTCCTCATAACATGACCGAAGCATGTTAGTTTCCGTTTCTTAACAGTCAGCAGCAACTTGCTTCTGTATCCATTCGCCTCGGGATTTTTCTCATCACAACTCCCTAAATAAACAAGAACGAGATCCTCAATAGGTAGTCGTGCCATAGGTATTCTGTAGGTGCGAGTTCATCCGGAAATATTACATTCTAAGAACCCGTATGTTAATGACCCGTCTTAATTAAATTTAAAGTTTTTTATAATACCGATTTCATGAGGTTTGTACCTAATTTAGAGTACGGTAATATACGGTTTCCATCAGTCAAATGGTGCATGTTGTAGGCAGCTAAGTACAAGTTTATTTTAATGCTTCTTAGAAATTTTATTGACTGTCTACCTCCGAATGGGTTCAACTCTTGTAATCTCACGGTATACATCGAGTACAAGTCGAGAACGGTTAATGGTCACGTATAACCTTTGATTCATATTCATTCCAATACATTTCCTTTATTATTATGAGTTTTTCGGTCTATGTACTTTCGAGTTAATGTGTATCCGATCAGAAATTATGAGTTTGTTCAGTTCATCAAGTTCTCAGTTCATATATACTGTATAGTGTGTGCTGGTTAAATTATGTAACACCCCGGATCTATAGGGCAGGGGCGTAACTCTGTTAATTTTTTGGTTTTATTTGGTTTTTCCTTCAATGCATCATATTTTCCTATTAGTAACATAGCTTACTGGTCAGTGACTCATGCATTGAATAAGTGAAATAGTGCTAGTACTTAATACAGTAGCTCCACACCTGATGCTCCTTTATGCATTATATACAGCTTCTTAGACCCGATCAAACATGCCGAAAATCTTGCAGACATTTGATTGCCTAAGCTTTGGCGAATGGCAAAACCATAACAGTAGACAAATTTATCCTTTTATATATTATATTTGAAAATCACCCTAGATGCTCGGTACTTTGATGCCCTAAATACTTCCCTTTTCCGCATAAATAAGGGAAAAGAGGCATTGAATGGCCTTGACATAGTTAAGGGTTGTATCGATCGGAAAGTGTAAGAGACAATGGTTGTGAACGTGCTCTAGAGCCCAGCTACCCCTAATCACGTGCATCTCTCCCCCTCCCACTCCCTTTCATGCTTCTCGATCTTCTGACAAAATTCCTGCTGCCTACAAGTTTAAATGTAGTTTATAAAGATGTCCTGCTATAAGCTTGAGATGTTGGGTGGAGACTTATAATGGTGTGGTCAGCGACATGCCTATACAATATGGGGACGCCCCGGATAAGTGTAGATTGTAGGTTCGGATTCCGCAAAGTCCAGTTTTTTCTTAATCCTTTAATTTCGGCGCACACAGCTGATTTCCAACCAAGATAGTAGGTCGGTGGAATCCCCACCTTAACGCTACAATATTATTTAAGCAATTCCTAACACGAAAAGTAGGTATAGCATGACAGAGGGCTTAGTTACTAGAAACATTAAGTATTCATGATCCAAAGAAATTAGTGGGATTTCAACCTCATATGTTATAATTACTAATTTATCCATATTTTCTCAAAATACTCAGCAATATTGCCGTGTGTGGCTGGCAAATTATAAGTCGCTCACTATGACCCAGAAGAGCTTTGGAAAAGCTTCTCATGGAATCAATTTAATGAATCCATGGAGTTATTTTTATAGAACATAACTTTGAAGAAAGTCGTAAAGGAAAAGCTATAAAAACGACGTATTTATGTCTCTACGACAAAATTCTAGAGCTATAGCTTCAAATTAAAATTTGTCCGTGCGGTCGAGAGGGTTCACCATAGCGATGAAAATTTAAAAATAGGCTTCCTCGATTGTTTTTCATTCGTTCTTTCTAAATCTAAATTTTTCTTGTAGCATTTGTGAAAAATTAATTTTCGCTGCACTTAAATAATCTAATGTGATCATCTAAAACTGCATGTGCGATATTTTCATCAATATGACATGTAATAAATCTACGAGATATTGAACGTAGACCCTTTTATTTAAATTTAAATGCTCAAGAGGATATGCTACGTAGAAAATTAGCACCCCAAAATTAAATATTTTTTATTTAATTAATTCAGCAAGTTATTAAAAATTTGGCTCATTTAAGTTGTAGAAGATTACTTTGTGTAGTTCTCCCAAAAATCCCAGAATAGGCGAAATTTTAGTCCGTTCTGGTATTTATGAAAGAACTAAGGTACTATTTAATATTTCCTTATATATGATGCATGAAGTAGTCGTCTACAACTTCCATGAGCCAAATCTTTAATGACTTGCATTGTTAATTAAATAAAAAAAAAAAAAATTCAATAAAAGCAACAAATATTGAGGTGCTCATTTTCTACGTAGCATGTCCTCTTAAGCCTTTTAGAAAAAGTTAAAATAATACAGGCACGATTAGGTGACTTGTTGAGTTGAATGTGGTATAGCTTAAAATTAAAATTTATCAATTAGTCATTCATAAAGACAAAAAAACACTTCTATCCTCAGATAATCAATAGCACCTATTCGCCGAACTGCGCATGCAACAACTTCAGAAGCCTAAGGGCGCCAATAATTCAATTTTAAGCGACTTTGAAGAAGTACAAACCGTTCTCGTTAGTTGGTGAACGCGGCAAGGAACCAAAACTAAATAACCCATCCATTTGCTTAAAGGGACTCTGAAAATGAATTTTACGCTTCAAAATTCATTAGGAAAACAACCGTGTTTATCTTTACAGGATCATAAATATTGTTGGAGCAGCCAACGAGTTTTTGTACGGAGTACACCGTGAAAATCAATCGATATTGTAAACGACCGCAGTTTTTTTACACCAATGTTACACAGTTAAACGTGACTCGCCATTTCGACATGTACAAAACTAATTAAATTCCCTGAAAAACTGGAAACGTCAATTTGTAACGATTAATTTAATAGGGATCAAGCTTGAAAATCAATTTTTTGTTATGTTTTAACAATGTTTCACGACATTGAACATACCGCACAGCTAGTGTTTGTTTCGGGAAATTTTGCTTACATTTCATTAAGAGGATGTGGATTGTAGAAATTCGTCACTGCAGGAACTGGCCATTTACAAATTTGCATTTAAATTACTGTGCAATTTAGTAAAGATTCAATCTGTTTAAGTTGTTGAAGACACTATTATACTTGTATAATATCATATAATATTTTCAATTTTTGGTGCTATACTTGATTCACGAATATTACTCATTACTGGGAGCTAAAATTCATGGAAAAAAATAAAACCAAAAAATTGGAAATACTCTATGATATAAGAAGGAAGAAAAAAAAATGCCTTTGTTTTCCGTATGGGCGAATTTTACAATTAACCCATAATGTATCAAATAGTCCTCTGCAACTTGAATAGGATTACATGATTAAAAACGTGCGTAGTTAATTAAGTAAAAAATGAAAACGGAATTTTTGCGTGATCCAGGTATGCCCAATATCTACGTTCCATTGTCGTTTTCAAAATCGTACAAATATTCTGATTACACCTTTAGATTCCCAATTGTTGAATACATATTATGCTTCGCTTTACCTTATGACCGTATTATTCCACGATAAGGTAAAATTTAAATTTTTTGAATTTCCTTTGACATTTCCCCTTACGTTTCCCATTATCAGTCTTACTTAGCTTATGGTTTATTCTATTTTGTAGGCAACATTGTTACTGAGTTATAACCGTTTCTGCGTAAAGGTACAAAAAAAAAAATATATAATATGAACCATGCTTAATGATATTAACCCATTTCAATGTTGTTTGTTACGCTTAGCTTCTCCCGCCTGCATATTTCTTGGAATTAATTGTAACATTTATTCCAGCATTAGTGTGTAGCATAGCAACTTTTTCCTCAGCAATTCACCGTGCGATTACAGATGTGACTTACAGTATTCCAAAGTTATAATCCTAACTCTCATAAAGGACCAGCATGCATTAAGCTCGGTTTATGTAGCTGACGTAGTGAAAGCAATAAGAGGACAGACGAATCCGGGCTAATAGGCCTTGGTCGATTTGAAAGTAGGCTTCCAAACGTTTATTAGCCTGTCCCCTTATTAAACTCCGGCCGTGAAAGCCTTCGTTAGTATAGCATTGAAAACGCTTAGTAAAAAATGAAATTACTATTTTTTTGTTAAATTAATCTTACTAGAATTTTCGCCTTCAATTTTTTCTGCATTATGGGTGAAAATAGGCTTATTCCTTAGGGCTTAGGGTAAAATCAATGAGCATAAGTTCAAGTGATCCACATATAGACGGCGTTTAAAGAGATGAATAATTAAAGAACTAGTAGAATCCGGGCTGATGGGCCGTGGTCGATATGAAAGCGAACTTCCAAACGTTTCGTCAACATCTGCGGTCGACATCTTCAGTGGAACTGATTGTATCTCGAAGGCTCAGCAGCGACTGACGATGATTAATAATTGTCAAACTTGAGGCAGTATTAATTAAACACGTCAGGCTATTTTCTATGATCATCCTTATGTGGCTCATTTTTAATACCAGCGGATTAAATAAATGCCGGTATTATAATCGCTTTGATCAGGCTGCAGTAGTACAGTTTTCAATTTATTACCCAAGTGTCAAATAATCGCTACTGATATAAATTCCAGTGGGCCTATTATGCCGCTTAGTATTAAAAGTAAAAGTAAATTCGTGTCGGGGGGGTACTACCCGTGGTACAGGAGTTTTCAGGTTGCATCAACAGCCTCCTGTTTAACCTATCGACAGTCAGGGAAGACTGCCGGGACCGCCGGCTTTACATGCCCTCCGAAGCATGGTAGTCAGAAGATAAATAATGGTACCACTAGAAAATTTTGGCATTCAGGTGGGACTCGAACCAGTCACCTTCTGGATGATAGTCCGAGTCGTTACCTCTACGCCATTCTGACTACCGCTTAGTATTAACTTATTCTTGGTGTTAAAAATGTAAATAAAACATATTTGGGTATCACTTACCATTTTGAAATTAACTTGTTTACATTCCACACCAAATTATTATTTATTTAAATTCTTTGTGACATAAGTTCCCCCTCTCCCTTATTCCTCACCCTATACCAAACATGTTCATTAATCCCATAATCGAATAGTCTCACCTCTAAATTACAACATGGTGCCATTAAATCAATTATGAAAGCTCAAAATGGGAAAACAGGGCATCAAAGTCAATACCCTTCAAACATGGACCTTAATTGAAATACCAAACTAAACCGTCCCCCCGCCCCTCCCCCGCCATTGGCGAAACCTCTCAAATTATAATTTATGTCAGTCAAGTTGCAGGTCATTACGGTGTAATTGAATGTATTTTTTGCCATTGTTTATCATTTTCGGTACATATTCTCATTAATCATTTTTCCCGCCGAGTTTTAATTAAAAATTACAAGTTGTCACTTTGGGCGCATTCTGTGTCCGGGGGCAACAGTTTTCATTAAGTTTGTCAAGCACTCTGTTGACAGCTGCTGCGGCTGCAATTTATTTCGCGAAATTTTCTCTTTTTAGGTTATTTTCAATTGTTTATTGGAGATCTAAATCGAGGAAGAATCTCTTTTATTTCTATCGTTATCCGTAAAGTAACTTTTTGACTTAAGAGGGTGGCTTGTAGTGAAGAGTAATTACACAAGATAATGTCTAAATATACTCTATGGAATTTTCTCTTAGGGTAAAGCGTTCCAAATATTTTCTAAACAAAATACTGTTGTTGTTGTTTCCAACGCCTGCTTTCAACATTTTGGCTTTAAGCAACCCTGTTAGCCTGGCGGGGGGAGTGAGTCTGTTTGTTAACTTGAGGCACCCTAAGGGCAGACTCCTTTACCTCGTCGGGGGAAAGGGGAGTTGACTGACAGGGTGGATCTCCTGATTAAAATGGATTCCGAACCACTTGGGGACCATGGTAAAGTCACACGATTAAATCGGAGGTGACCAGGACTCGACACGCACGTAGACTGACTGGTATAGTCTCAGCGTGTTATCATGTCCCACCATGTTCCCCTGCCAACGCTGTGCACACTACCAAGTTTGCCACATGTTCTGCTCTCATGGAATCAACATGGTAAGGCCGTTGGCTAGTAAACAAAAGGCGGTTTTGTTGTTTTTTTTCAGAATAAATTCATTTATAGGCCTTTACAGCGCTAACGCGTAATACGTCACTTTTGAAGCCAGGCAAACTCATTTGCAAGTATATTGAGATAATTAAAAATATTATCGGTACCAATTATCCCTATAAGTAGTGCTTTCGACTGGCAACGAACAAAGTTCTTAACTTTGTGTTTCAAGAATTTACTCTGAGACCCTCTCTAGTACAGAGGGTAATCCAGGTATTATAGTATTATACGATAATTCAAGATACCTACTGGTCTTTGTGGTATTACTATTTATTGGGCCCAGTATCAACAGTCAATTAGTAGACTCCTTTGCAGATGAAACTTTACAAGGGGACTAATAAGACAGAATCAAGGATTTAATATTGTACATGCGATATCAACCCCAATAATGCTACCTTTACTAATTATATTAGTGAGATGTTTGGATAGTCAAAGGTTACGTAATCGCATCGCTTCTTAGTTTACACAATTTAAATTTAGCTCTTTGACGATCCCCTGTCGGGTTTGTTGGCCAACTTTGGATGGAACTCATTAGTTCCCTGAGGTTGAACTTGTGGGGGCAAAGTCTATTGTTTTGGATCAAAGTGGACTTTATTTAGAGGATGCAGTTGCCAACTTACGATAGACTGCGTAAATTGCATGTTTAAAAAAATAATATTAACAGGTCACTGACTCGGACATAATTTTAAATGAGAACACACTACATAGGTCATAGGGGACTATTTTGTATGAATTTACGCACAGTATATACATTTTAAGGGCTTTTTATGCACGAAAGCCTACCTTTAGGACATTTTCGGACATTATTGGTAATGTTTCCATGTGAGGTTTAGTCCTCTGTAAAACTGGTATACGTCCTCATTGTCAGCCCACACCGTCTACAAGCAACAATGGACAAGCTCAGACATGCTTTCCATTGACACATAGCGTGACATAACCAAGTGCGGGTAAGAGTCTACGCAGAGTATAACTTACTATATTTGTAGGGTTGAGACTTTGGGTGTTTATTTATACATTGATCCCTGTCAGATACAAGGATTGGGGAACTATTGTATTTTTTCGTAGGCATATTGACTTTTACAAATCTTCTTGCGTGAGTGGGATTTGAACTGTGAATATTGTGGATACGTTCGAAATAAATCCGTTTATTCCATGTTTGATAATAGTGCATGGGGTTTACCTGTAGTACTGACGCTCATGAGATTGGTATCACTATTTTATATATAATTTACATCAATCACTAGACCAGTCTGCCATTTGCCATTAAAAAACTGTAGCGCCTCAGATTCAGTGTACCGCTTGACAAGTTATTTTTCATGCATTATTTCTCCCGTTTGAGTCGTTTGTTGCTTATTTTTTGTTTCTTGTCCTAAAGCATTGAAATTTGCTTTAGAGATATTGTCAATGCATATACAGTATCTCCGCCAAAAATGTATTTGAAATGCCGAACAGTCTCTCTAGTACAGTGGTCCGCAATCATTGACGGTCTGTGGACCACCCAGGTCAACAATGTGTCACTTCGGATCACCCCTTACATCTGTTATTAATATTTATTTCAAAGAAATTAGAAGGTTTTCAAAGATATCACCATATTTAATAAATAAATAAATATTAACTTTTTTGTTCTATTACTAAGCCAACCTAGTGGAGTTAGGGCTATAAAGCCCTCTCTTACACTCAACTTTAGCTTACGGTGTGATTTTAATGTACGAGAAAGTTAATGTGAAACTTTGGCACTCATGTTTCTTACAAGTTGTTGTATTCTTGGCTTAATGTTCTTGTTAATAGCAACTCTGCAGGTATTCTCGCGAACCATTTGCCAGGGTCATGCAGACCACCGCCCACCGGTTTGCTCTAGTATGAACTCCTCCAACGGATGACTGACTGACTGTTAAAAAATCACTTTTCCTTACATATAGTACGATAGGAGGGGTGTTCACGCATTCTTTAGCTTCAGTATACAAAGGCGACTAATTGTATTGTAATTAATGAGTTGGTGGAGATACACGTTTTCATCATTAGTCATAACCCTAGTCACGCCTTCTCTAAATGATTTCTAATTACCCTTGTCTTTTAGTTACCTACCCTTCCTATTTATTTTACCATCAATTTTTACGTAAATATTCATTCTAAGTTTAACCACGGCAGGTATGGTAGTTAATAGTTATCACTCTCTTTTAATTTTTCTAAGATGTAGGGTCTCACCCTCCCGTGCTGACCTCATCGGTGTTTGAATTGTTTTGACATTTTTTGCCTGTTCGCATACGGGTACCCGCCTCAGTCCCACCTTACCCCTAGCCCATGTAGAGCCTTAGCGCACTCCACAACATCGTGTCAAGCAGCCCTACCAGTAATGGAGGCTGAGCTCCGTCAGGTCAGATCTCCCTCCAAATCATCTAACCATCGTAGCCTTGGTCTTTCCACCCTTCTTCTACCCTAAGGTGTCATGTGCAGAGTTCTACTCACCCCTCGGTCATCTGGCGTACGTGCCATATGTTCCCGCCATCTGAGACGAGCTTCTTTGACCTCTACAGTGGCTCCTCGTACAGGTCATACAATTAGTAAATAGCATTCGCTCGACACGTCAACTAATACGAGTAACAGGAACAAAGGGGTGTTATGAATGAATTAATTAAATGTTTTTTCTATTACTAAACCCCTCTAGGGTTATAATTAAGCCATGTTTATCATTCTATTAACCAGAGTGGCCAGGAAGAGTAGGTGGTAGGTGGTAGCTCTAGTGTGGGGCTCGAACCTGCAACCTTTCTATCTATAAGTCCTATCCCCTCCAATCCGCTACACTCAAGAGGTCAGAGATGGTGAATCAAACGCGATGAAGAAGCTTGAAGACATTCAACATGTTTTCTCTCTTTTATTACACCCCTCTAGTCTTACAATTAAGCCATGCTTATCATTCTATTAACCATAGTGGCCAGGAAGAATAGGTGAAAAATGTAGCTCGAGTGTGGGGCTCGAACCTGCATCCTTTCTATCTAGAGTCTTATCCCCTCCTATCCGCTGCACACAAGAGGTCAGAGATGGTGAATCAAACGCGATGAAAAAGCTTGAAGACATTCAATTCACCCAAAACAATAAAAATGCACCTCAATCATTAAAATTGCATTGACGCCCTCCCTATCACATTTGCATTCAGCAATGAATTAACCAAACCAGCCTGCCTTTAAAACGAGACTTAGTAGAGGGGAATAGAAGAATAGAATATAAAAAACCTGTTTCTAACAGGTCTGGATCTTGTGTGGTATCTTTGGGCTTCCATTTTTCTAATATCGTATTGTTTCGATTGCATTGAATTTTACAAATGCTCCTTATTATTTCGGTTCCCTCCTAGATTCTTTTGTTCCTGAACGTGCCCTGGGGAAACCAGTATTTTCTACCACTCAGTGAATTGCAAATTTATGTTCATTAGTATTTTAAAATCGTATTGCATTGCATTTTATTAATCTTCGTTCTTCTGGGAGGTCCTTCTACCTCTGCGCCATTACTGGGTTACCGCCCATGCTATACTAGTCATTAGGTTCTTCTCAGCTTTTATTTCTCCTATTTTTCTTATGGCATGACATTTGACAAGTATTCAAGTATTTTATCAAGTACCCAAATTGTAAACCACAGACAAAAAATTATGATTGGTCCCCAATGAAGAAATCAAATTGTTCTTAGAAACATATCCATTAACTTCCCTCCCTTATGAATAACGCTGTCTTCATATTTTACAAGATGGTATATTACCAATATTGTGTGCTTTAACCTACCGTATGCGTCCACATTATGATGGTGAAAAGATAAGTTATGTTAAATTTAGGTGAGTGGGTCTACCATGCCGTTTAGTAATTACTTAACCTGGGGTTTAAGAATGTTAATTTTTAAAAATCTGAACAAAATAATTCAATTACATTAAAATGAAATTAAAATAATTTGTCTTAAACCTCTCTTTAAGGCCTTTAATTTAATACAGCAACTGTGAACCTGAAATTTAATGTGCTGTATAACCTGTCATACTGACCATGTGCTTGGAACTTGGCGAAGCCTGTCATGACGTCATTCATACGGTTAAGGGTTAACCTTATATTGATTTTCAAAACAAAGGCTGAACATTGTTATTTCGGCAAAATAATTAAAATCTCGGTCTGCAGCCATCGGTCTACAGCCACAACGTTTTAGAACAGTCTTTTGAAGACTTCATAAAAAAACTACATGCTTTCGTAGTAAATTTACAGTTTTCCACCTGCAGCCTGATCGAGGCGATTATAATACCGGGGTTTAATAAATACCCTAGGATTATAACTGTAAAAAAACAAATTTCGAATAGCACTTTCCATTATAAAATTATCTTGTTTACATTTTTAATACCAGAGGATTAAATAAATACCGGTATTATCGCCTCGATCAGGCTGCAGGCTGCTGAAATATCATTACTGACGCGAAAAAGTGAATTTTTTTGATTTTATGGAATTTTTTACAGTAGCTCTGTGGGTTAAGTAGTCTGCGTCTCGAGAAAATTTGTATTTTTTATTAATGAAAGACTATTCTTAGAGGCTTGTACCCGTGGTCGGTAAATTGATTAATTTCGCCGAAAAACTCGACTACTCTTTGTTTACAAGAATGTCGTAAGGATTTTCCTCAAGAATCGCCCATAGTTATATGCCTCTCCTTTGCAGCATGCCAATGCACTATTAAATCGAGCTATGCAAAACGTTTACCCCTATTTCCAAATTTAGCATTTTTTAGGATAAAAAGTGTACCTCCTGCAGCTGTCCTACTAGGGCGATTATTATTATTCTTAACCTGGGATTAAAAATGTAAACAAGATTTTATAATGGAAAGTGCAATTCAAAATTGTTTTGTTCACATTTTTAACCCCAGGAATAATTTAAAAGTAATCGTCATAGTAGGCCCGCTGTAGTGTTCTTTATTTTATTTACAGTGCGGTATATTTTATTAAACAATACCATGACAGGTAGCGATTTTCGTTGAACGCATCTCACAATTCAACACCATTCACAAATTGGAGGTAAACGTAAATATTTTTTGAAAGGTCAGCATTTACAAAAAGGTGAATTAATAGCAAGCACGGGGGCGTTTTGTTGTGAAGTTACCGAAGCCAAATTCGATATGGAGGGACGCGGATTTAGCGGGCGGCGGCGGCCATTACTTTAATATGAAATTCGAGAAGCGACCCATTATCCCCATGGCGGGAAATCCGGACCATTATTATATCGAATCAAATCCATGTGGGTCGGAACCGTCTACAGTTTCTCAAAATAATGATAACTCTAATTGACCGTATTTCATTTTCATCATTATACCTGTAGCTTTCAATGTCTCTCAAGAAACGATTCCCGGAGATTTTCCAAAATCAAAAGGGGAAATAGGTGAATATCGCATATCCTATATACTGCACCAGTATATGGTACATACAATAATACTAACATTAAACTTAGGTTTGAAGAGGAAACCTCTTCGTTATAACCGAAATTTGAGGATCTAGAAAAATCTGAACTTGGCAGGCTGTTGCTTTGAATCCCAAACTTGTTGTACCCTGCATTCTTCGCCTTTCACATAGTTTGGTTAAGTAATGTCAATCGAAATTAAAGGATATGGAAAAAATCAGGACTTGGCGGGATTCGAACCCAGTTTTTTTTCTATACCCTCTAATGTCGGTTATAACGAGGAGGTTACCTATTCAACTAAAATTAATTTTATGTCAGTGTTATATGCCATATAATCAGGGACGGATCCAGCCCATTTTTGGGGGGGGGGGGGTAGCTGAGGGTCAAAATAGGAAAAACTTATGTAGGATCGACTAAATTAGAGCGTAATAACTTAATTTACAATAGATTTACCAAATTTGGGGGGGGGGGGCAGCTACCCCCTACCCCCCCCTTTATACGTCCTTGCATATAATACTGCAACAGGTTAGCTGGTAGAGTAGCCCTTCGGGGCTAAAGCTCGCCTAATATAAAGCCGTTTTTCATTTCATTTCATTGGATTAAGTTATCTTAACCAAAAGTCATTATTTAATTATTTTATTTATTACTGCATAGAAAGCACAAAAGCTAACTGCCATTTAACAGAACCACTTAATAAAATCTCTCTTTAACAATATAGAAACTTGTCAACCCTAATCTGATTAATAAGTATTACTAATCCAAGTTAACAGACATAAAATTTGCAAAATAATTATAATGAGGTTTCAAAGTTAATCCAGTGGTTTAAAATACAGCATTATCAAGGATTAACTTATCTGGATTCTGTTTTAAAATAATGTTCTAGAATGCCTTTGATGGGATTTTGAGTTTTAGAATTTTGAGCTGTTAATTTTGACTGCTCCTCTATTCACAAGATGAGGTCTAAACCCTTTCTGGCCTGATGCTAATGACTAGACAAGTCCCCGAGTTGCCTCTCATCTGTCACGTTATGTCTTAAATAACCCTTCTAATATGAGAAATTACGGTGAATTGCTTTTTCATCAACCATTTAGAATGGTATGTGCTTGGTTTTCGTAGGCTTCTAATTCAGACGTTGATGGTCTACTTCAAATTTGGCTCCCGTCATGTACAGTTGGCATATAACCTAATGCTGGATCTATCAATGTGACCGAAATTAAATAATAAATACTAGCCTATGTAGGTAGTCTGCCTGTCTAGTGAGTGCTGAATGTGGGCCCTGACATACATATATTCAACATAATTTCCTACCTATCGTAGTATACGGAATGCATGAAAGTCAACTGCAGCTTTTTTAATAATTTTTTTTCTTTTCTTTTCCTTGTCCAGTATTCCCTCGACAAGGAGCATATATTACAAAAATACAATACATAATAATACCATCCCGCATCCCCAAGCTGGCGCTTATTTGGGACAAAGACTCATACAGTGCTGCTAAACAAGGCTTAATCATTTATTTTTGTTATTTATTTATAATGTTTATTTTATTTTTATTTTTATTTTATTTTTACTTGTTATTTTAATGTCAGTTTTTATTATTATTAACTCCCATTGACCAGCCATCTTTTTATACCCGCTTTTAACTCACCCATCTGTTTAAATTTTTTCATTTGTGGAGGAAGTTCATTATATATCTTTGGTATAAGTATTTTATTTAATCTCTCTCCGTATTTGTTATATGTTATCTCAATCTTAAGCTTTTTTTGGGTTTCTTGTATTGTACTTCCCTTTATCATCTATTTATAATAATAATAACCTTTATTTTCATTATATAAATTAAATGAGAGACCTAGGTCATCCCATTAATAGAATATAAGAAATCGCGTTACAAATTACACTAATCACAGTTACAGTTACAATTTTTCATTGCGTGGTTTCTTTCGGTAACATTGATGTAGCGTGTGCCAGGCTTTTCAAATCAAATCAACCATGTTTTATTCCATTCTTCAAGGCAATACAGGTTTATATTGAATATCACTAAGCACTAAGTACCGAGGTACAACCTTCGAAGTCTGCGCAGCGTCACTCAAGATGTCGACCGCAGCTTCTGACGAAACGTTTTCATATCGATATATCAGCCTGGATTCTACTGGTTCTTCAAAATTTAATAATGTTTTATTTAATGTCCCTCAAGCAATAAACCAAAATTACTAGTTAGATCAATATTTACTGTAGGTGTTTATTTGAATTTTAGTAAATTGCCGACTCGCTGAGCTTGGGTACTGTAAATGAAGTTTATTTAAAAGTGAAAAGTCGTTTTCCTAATTGTATAGCATCTGCTTAGTAGGTATGCAATGAATGAGAGTCTTGGTTGTAAATAAAATAAGCCATCAACATGAAGGCAACCAGGAAAACCTAACAGGCACCATAATAATGGTTATATGATCGTCATTAGGTCATGGGGTCAGAACATTTGCATGGGTAGGTATACAGGTACGGTACATCACAAGCTCTGCGACTCTTGATTTGGATTGTATGGCACACCTTCTTTAAACACCTAGCTGCCTGCCTACTCAACGGCTGTCGCCACACTAAACTGTTCAACGGACTTAATCTTTGGTCGCGTTTGAATATCGTCTATTGAAATGAAATGAGTCGCTTCAATGGTTTGCTGTTAAATTTGAATTTGATCAATTCCCGATAGATGGCAGGCGCTCCGCCTACGTATATATCTTCTCTGACAAGTACCTAACTGCAGACCTAGCCCCAACATAGAAGAATAACTTATTTTAAATTGTCCTAAATAAACCCCAATTAGTGTAAATTGAATTAAAAAGTATAGGAGCCTATTAAAAATTTAAATCACAAATTTTTGTCAACTTAATGTAATCGCTGTTCATTGTTGCATTTGCTAGGCATAGGATCTGTGACATCCAACTTGACAAAACAGTTAAATGTATCTACATAATTGTTTTTTCAATAAAGACTTTGTTATTATTATTTAAATAGTTTGAATTATTCCCCCGGTAAGTTATCATTTTCCGTTGATACATGGCAATTAGGAGTATATACAGTATGTAGGTAGAACCTGTGTTTTAGCTCTATTCAATATACACGATTGGCACGTTGCCCCGGGATGGAAAAGTCGTTGATTCGACCCTATTAATGTGTCAAAGGATTTACGATTGCTAAGGGCGGTTCCCATAATCGCTTAAAAGGTAGGGAGTACATCTATGTATTGGTGTATCGTGGTGTATTTACTATTCCTTACGGATACTTTTCAGACGATGGTAGTATGCTCTACCTTATATGGTCTTCATGTAGATACTTAGAGCGCTACGTCTTACGCTACGCGTTACGTTACTCGAAACACAGGCATAACCTCCACGGCTCCAGCAAGAAAATTGCAACGTGCGCTTAAGGAAGTTTTTTTATTTAATAAAAAGGATCCTGTTCAGTGCCCCTGGAAGGTACACAGAAGGAAGGATGGCCCGTCAGAATCGTATTAATACTAAAATAAATCAGTTGAAACCGTATCTGGAACGAAAGGCATCGTTAGAGCCCGTGATTCCCAACATATTGGTCTAAGTCACTCTATACATTTTTTATAAGCCATAAATTTGGTGAGCAGCGATGAGTTGAAAACACGCACAGTGCAGCGAGTTGCGCTACTTTTCAACAATCCAATTTTTCATAAGCTCAACATAGGGCTATATATTTTCGTCAATGAAATAAACGTATTTCTATTCTAAATTCATTAAATAAAAGTCATTGAGGTTTCCGTGCACGATTGATTTTGGGCTTATTGGAAAAGGAAAATGAAGGAAATTTAGAATTTTATATTTTTGTCTGTCTTTTCTATCCTGTAGACTGGGGGTTATTACTGATCCGAGTTAACAAGTCCAGGCCGTTGTCGTTATTTTTCCCTCATGGGCTTTTCAAAATTCAGCAATCAGTATTCTCAGTTTATTTGTTTGGGTTGTATTACGAAACTTATAACCATTTGCGTGCATAGTATGTTATGAACATTTGTGTTATTTGTATTGGATATTAGAGAATATCTGCTATGCCTAATGTATCTTTGACTTGTTAGATATTGGCTACACCTGTAACAAACAAAGGACCTGTTCGGAGTTGGCCAGTGTATGAGACTGTTGTTGCGTAGTTGAGTGTTCGTAAGACATACCTGGACTGTACAGAAGCAAAATAGGACTTAATTCAGGTACCTGAGCAAGATAAGATAATTTTAACCTGAAAAAGTTCGATATCCAATTAGATCGTAGTCCTTCAGAGGTCTTGGGGAAGAAGTACAATAGCAGTTGTTATATCGTAGTTCATGGGGCTTAAGGCTTAATTGCATACGCAAAGATGTACCCAAAAATATAATATTAAAAAAATTAGAGAAATATTATTGTATATTGTATTGTATATGAGATACAATTTAGCTGGAATTTATAGTACCATGGGCTCCCATTTAGAAAATTCATCGCTGTAGGCTAAAAAATGTTAATAAATGTTAATATTCTGCGCTTTTATCGTATGGCGCCTAACTTCTTAGTACCGATACAGTAATAAAATTAAAGCCTGAAAATTCACGAGCAATGTTCATTATTGATGTGAATATGTTATGACATTTTATTGCATTAATAAGTACCTGCTGGTATCACCAGGTAGGTAGCTTAATGAAACATAAAAATTCAATTTACACTAATTAAGTTTATCGTCCTGTACAGAAATTATCTTTACTGGAATCTTTAAGTGCGTATCAGCTTCATTACGAGTCTCGTGAGACTGCTGTCGGTGTTGAGCACTTAAAGTTGTAACAGTCATTCTTTTGTCTTCTTCTTCCGGCGCTGCTGCTCGGGGTGAGCTCTTGCCAGGGATCCCGGTCCTTTGTCTTCTTCTGCTAAGCCGTTCCTGATAGCTGACTACCTCGTCTCTACATCGGTTCCGTGGCCTGCCTTGTCTCCTTCTGTCTTCCGTTCTCGCTCTGTACATGGAGTTAGGAGCACAACCATTGGCGCCACATGTTTCTTATACCTTTGTAAGAAGTTTATATGCCAGTAGGCATTTGACAAGTATTTCTATCTACTGCTCTATCGTGTGATGTAGCATCAGAATCCGTTGTCGATCTTTCTATTGCCATGCTAAGGCGGGGTTTCCACCGACCTCTCATTGCAGAATTCAAATGATATTGACGGAAATATTTGTTTTACTCTATGCCATAGTTAAAATTGATCAATGATCATAGATTAAAATCACAAACAAAAAACTGAAATTAAAAAATGGCGTCATGGGAAGACATGTTAAGTACAAACATTTTAATAGATTTCTATTTAAAAAAATCCAAATTTCCGTCAATGTCTTTTGCATTCTGCAATGAGAGGTCGGTGGAAACCCCGCCTAAGGATCCAACACCATTGTACCAATATATGATCCCTACAGCTCATTGTGGCACATCCATTATAAAGCTAAAAATAAGAAATAACATAAAAAGGACAGGACATCAGGATTGTAAAAAAATATAGAGCTGTGGTGCGAATGGAAAACGAATCTTGAGAAATTTATATATCTGCTCAATCTAAAAACGAATTGCCGCTAAATCACCAATATCGTAAAACGGTGGTAAGTTACATGAGCAATAAAAGTTGTTGCAACAATCAATCTGCCAATAAATCTTGCTTTGGTTCATTTTGCAGCCAAACTTATTTGTACGTGTGGACATTGCATATTCATAACTTACCGTATGTAAATGAAAATGAACACCGAATATGAATTAAAAACTATACGAGGGGTGGTCCTGAAGTTCGTAGCCGAACATAGAGGGAGAATTAAATCAGGCATTCGGTGTTTATTGCTTTGTAGGTACATTTGGACATTTGCTTCGACACGAAAACTTCGTAAGCTGCATCATAGAGGGAACAATAGAAGGCGTCAACCGACCTGATCGCTAAAGAAACGAGTATCTGCAGCAAGTTATGGAGGATGTAGGGGCCAAGACATACGTGGAGCTGAAGAGAGAGTGCCAGGATCGAGGGGAGTGGGGGCATCGAAGTCACAAGTTGCTGCCGACCAGCCATCCGGCTGTAACTTGAAGAAGAGGTACATCGTTCACTAGAACCGATGCCAAATTATAGCATTCTACACTTCTTAGATCAGGCTCGCGAGTGCGTGAGGGTACACGGAAATTTAACATTTTTTATATTTAGCAATTATGTTATTAACTGCTGAGAAGGTTAGCGGTAATACCAATAGTAAAAGTCCCTACAGCCAGCAACAAAATAACTCGAAACGCAATACCAGCGACATGTGACTCTGTGACGGCACCACTTGATCAATGGCTGGAGCTGTAAGCTTAAAACTTTTTACCCCCGCTCGTACGTTTAATTATATCCGGTAATCCCGGAATCCCCCATAATCCCCATTGATGTATGATATCCCCGGAGAGGACATGCCACATCGAGTGTGCCCCTGCCGACGACGACTCTCTTCTATTCAGCCCCTCGTCGTTAATGCCACGTCTTATGCGACATCCAAGCTATTCAATAGACGTAATCATGATTTGTAAGCTCTTCGTCATTACAATTTATTTTGTTTTGCCCTCTTCAGAAGTTTTTTTTTTTCAAGGGTGACTTAAATAAGGGTCTGTAGCTAATTTCTGCGTAATTTACGTAAGGGAGATGATTGCTAATTGTAGATATATTGACTTGGGTGTTATTTACTTTTTTCGGCATGAGTTCTCTCTGTAACTAGACGGTCTGGTAATTAGAGGGGTCCAACTGTTCTGGGGCCGGTACCAGTTAGGAATAAACTCGGCTGCCAAGCATGTTGCTGATCATAATGTACCCGTTTCTATACTGAACCATAAGAAACCTGCGTCAACCCAGTTTGCGAACGACCATTATTGCAGCGGGAACAATATCAATGTGCAATAATGCCCGAAGGGGCTCGTCGGGATAGGTTCGGATCAACCCAAAAGAGCCCTTAAATAAGTGCGAAAACCCTTACGGGTGGAGTAATTGGAATTTACAGGAAATAACGTTCTTAGAGTTATAGAACACATCATATCACATAGAAGGAATGTTCTACTACATTTTGATACACTGTATGCGGCCGTAACTTTTTTTTGGTTTTCAAAAGAAAGTTAATCGCATGCAAACCATTTAATGAATGTATCCGATTGACATCTTCAGTCGCCTCTGTAGGTTATTACCTGTGTTGAGTTACGACACGTCTCCAATCGCATGGCGAGTAGATAAGTCCAACTACAAGCTTGCTACCACCTCGCCATCGAAGTCGAACTAACGCCGACTTTCCACAGTTCATTAAGATATGTATGATAAGATAACTTACAGATAGAGAGTTTGGCTTACTGGCCACGGTGCAGCCTTTCCCGAGCTCCGTACATGACGTTTGATAAAATAATAAATAAAAAAAATGGTTTTATTGGTGGCCACATACTGTACATCAGAATGTAGGAGAATATTTTTTTCTAAGAATGTGACATTTTGTATAGCTCTACGATAGTTATTTCCCGTGAAATATAAGTCAGGACCTGTAGAGTAGTGGTACAGGCTCCGACTTTCACCCGAAAGGTTGTTGGTTCGAGTCTGGCCATGCTTCGGAGGGCATGTAAAGCAGGCGGTCCCGCGCCTTCCTATAGAATCCTAGTTGAGTGTAAGAAGGGGCTTTATAGCCCTAACTCCGCTAGGTTGGCTTAGCAATGTAACAATAAGTCAATATTTATTTATTTACTTATTTAAGAAAAAACTTAGTGTCCAATTGCCCCCCCCCCCAAATAAAAAAATAATAACACAAATGATAATTTCGTTTGAGTCTCCATTGCATGAAACTTATGTAATATTGTATGAACGATTTATTGTCTACAGTTATATATTTTTACTGCTATTTTCTATAGCCAACTCGCTAGTATTGTAATTTATCAGCATCCCCATAAGGACCGAGCTTAATTTAGAATCTTCAATAATTACTACCTCACCCCAGTTTCATGACTTCATTGCTAACCCAGTATTATATATGTACCTACAGAACATGATTTACTGATGTCTAATCGTGTCCATGATCTCGGATAACATTTTCACATACATCCTTAATGCTAAACTATGACGCATTTCTCATAAATTATTTAGCTAAGCAGTACATTGTGGTTGTATATATAGCTACATGTTTTAACTAAGGCACCATATACCCGGGTATTGTCATCCGCCATTTTGAATCCTATATTGTAAGTATTATTAGAAAATAAAAGATTAAAAATAACAAAAACACATTTTAGTATTTTTTTTAAGCACTTCCCTAATTGGTAGAACGTTTTTTTAAAAATAATAATTAATAATCAACGATAAATTTCTAAAAATAAATTGGTAAACACCCAATGCTTTGCTTATACACCAGACTTAAAATGGATTCAAAATGGCGAATGACAATACTTGTCTAATATAGAGCCCTAGTTTTAACGTTCTCAATATTTCGAGCTATTGCCTATTGGTTTGTTGTTATGAGGATAGAACTATATAACAGTTTTTCTGTGAATAAACTGGCCCTAAGTCCGCTAGGTTGACTTAGTAATAGAACAAAAAGAGTCTATATTTATTATTATTTATTGATTTAACAAGGGGAAATATACCCAATGAAAAGTGTTAGATGATACAAAGTTCGCCGGGTCCACTAGTACCTGATGTAAGAGTGCCATAGAAATTTATGGAGCTTTGAAAATGCATAAATTTGTATTGTAGATTCAGACTCTGCTGATGCCGGGGTATCTAGCCTAGGAAAGATTACAATGTAATAAAGGCAGATTTACAATAATTAGATTATTGTAGAAGTGGTGGTAGTAAAATCCCGGCTGTTACTCATGTTGAAGGCTTGAAAGCATTTTCATTTTCATTATTCATTACAATTACCCGGCATCATTATATTTCAAGATTCTTCTCTGCGTCGGATTTCCCGGAAACATGTAATATTTCAATGTCTTGTGAATCTACTCTGTTACAGAATTTAACAACCTTTCTCCGTGATTTTATACCGAAATTTTGTTAGTTACCTAATAGAGGAATACGAGATTATTGCTTATTGCTAGATTAAGCTGTTTTCAATCTACTATACTGTAGGCAATATTTTCAGGGACGGATTTCTAAATATTTTGTAAACAAGATCGTGTATTTTTGACGAAAATTATCGTTCCACAGCCGCAACGACATGGAAGTAGTCAGATGGAAAGCTCATAAAAATTCGAGCTTTCTCTAAATGCTGTTTACTTCTTCTTCTGCTGATCTACTACAATTCTAGAAATTCTGTAGAATACATTTCATCAGGTTATTATGAAGTAATTATATTTCAGGTAAGAATGTGGACATTTCCCAAAAAGCTTGTATTTTCTTTCAATGTTTCATGGGGCCACTTCCAAATCTTTGCGGCTGAAATTAGTTAATTTCCTCAAAAAATTCACGACCATCTCTTGTTTACAAATATTTTCAAGTCGGTCTTTTGACCTTGGATTGCTATATCTCTGTTACTATTGGTAGAAGAAACCTCCAATAAAATTCATGTCAACCCCTTTATTATGATCGACAATACAAATTTTGATAACTTTTCTCTGAAGCTAAAGATACAAGGACGGTGGACAATGGAGCATTCAGCATTTCAAGTCTACTCTAGATCGGCTACGCTGAATTTGCTGATTTTTCTTCTATATTTCTTTAAATGAACCACTGTCCATTATTACCCTTGATATCAGTTGTGCTCAGTATCATTGATATGAGACAATATATCCTTACCCACCATCTAACTAGTGCACTTAATGAGTTGTATATCTGAGTAGTATTTGGCTGTTATTACCTCACTCTTACGCTTTATCGAACAATTTTCCTTCATTTTTCTTTATCAATGAAATATCGAGTTTCTAATAGAGTCCAAAATGTTATATATATATATGTGTCATATTTTATTGTATTGCACATGCAACCTTCCTTTTTAACTATCTTATATTTCATAGCATATCATCAGAAGATTTCCTCGTGGGAGTAGTCACGAATGTTGCCCACTACCGCCCCTTACGACATTTACGAGCATTACGCCGTTGTGACACTAGATAGTTAAGTTATTATTTACGGTATTACCGGAGCCATAAGTTAATATTTACGGTATAACTGGCA
Source organism: Psococerastis gibbosa (assembly GCA_963971405.1). Classification (NCBI taxonomy): domain Eukaryota; kingdom Metazoa; phylum Arthropoda; class Insecta; order Psocodea; family Psocidae; genus Psococerastis; species Psococerastis gibbosa. Next base: position 21,832,569 of record OZ020485.1, read on the forward strand.
CACCACCTACTATAATTGCTTAGCCATAGGCGGGGTCGAAATGTACCTAACCCCCCGGGCACTCATCGTTTCATTTTGTAAACACTTGATCAAATCTTTGTTTGCATTGTGCAGACTGTATTGTTTACCGATTCATTCGGCGGATTCATGATGGCCAATTGCCAATAACAGCTGCGGGGATTTACTGATAGATGAGTTCCTCTTGCCGTGTGGTAGATAGGCCTAATTATGCTGTCATAGATTAAATACAATGCAATATGTACTATAATACAATACAGTTTTATTTAATAAAAAAGGCATATTTACTGCTTGTAAGCATAATAAGCTGCAAGGCTCACACTTGAGGGTAACTTACATTAAGAAATTATACTTGCAGTAAATGAAAGAAGTACAATAAAATAAAATTCTATATGCGCATTGCTAATTTTTATATATTCCTCTGTTTCAGGTAAGATGAAATTTTAGTCTTCTCCATTTCATAGTTTATAGTAAGTACCTATTACCTATCACAGTTCACTATTGTATCGTACGTATCATAAGCATATACTGTGTATAGCATTATTCTGACAGCAATATTGAAATTTGGGTGGGTATGGATTGTATTGTATGCCTCATCTTCCACTGCAAAGTGTGAATTGCAACGCCGCGCCAAAAGAAAACCCTAAAGCCCGGTGCATAAAAGCAGATGTGCACCTACTCATTTGCTCCCATGTATCTTGACAGATCTCCCAGCGGATCTGCTGCGTAGCATCTGCCCTTGTGTACTGGGCCTTTGTTCAGGTGCATTACAGCAATTGTAAACCAAAAATTGCAGTTTACTCATTCTCTGCTCAGATCTTACTTAATAATCTAATTTAGACTAAACCCACTGAGCTTCTGAGTTAGTAGCACTATTAATAAAATTCCTGACATCATAGTCTTTCATTTCCATATAAATAGTAGGGTAGTCGCTTCCGCAACCTTGCCCGAAATCCATCCAGGACAGGAGGCCCACTTGCTGACCTGAAATGGTGAGGGCAGTTCCTGAACCTTCCCGACAGAACCCCATGGACTTGACGGGTTCTGTGCAGATCATATTGCTGATATTCCTCATGGGTACGTGGATCTGCTTGCAGTAACTGTAGGACGAGATGTGGACGTCCCACTTCTTCAGAACCAACGGTGTGCCGTTCTGCTCTTCCTGAAAAAGCAAATAATATTATTTGTGTGATTTAAACAATGGTAAAAGGTTGGTTAGAGCAAGATTCGAACGCTCTTCGTGTCTAGCTGGCTATGTCAAGCTATGAATTGGCTTTCACAATTTTTTTTTTGTCTTGCAAGAAGAAAAAATATAGTTGCTTTGATTATTGCCAATCATGTAACTTACCAACTTACTAACTTACCCGTAGTATTACAAAGGAATGTTCCCACCTGGTCACCAGCTTCTTCAAATTCGACTTCCTTTTTTCGTAAAACTACAGGCGTAGTACTGTTGGAGAACTCAAGAGGGCTGGCAAGAGTTAGGATGGCCACATCCAAAATTTGATTCTGCTTCTCATACTCGGGATGCTGTTGGACTGTTGAGACATGGTTGTTGTCTCCACCGTAAGCCAGGTGACTTCCTGAATGAACTGTAATATTTTTTGTTTCCTTCCTGTTAAAATGAAAATTTTAGGTGGAATATGTTGTAGTTTGTTGGCAGACCACCCGTACCGGCAATTTTGGTTGACAACTTTGTGAAATTGGGGAATAGTGTGTAGGGTAAAAACAAAATTAACAAGGCAGGATTCGTACGGCATTTTACCAACATGGCTCCTCCATGCAAGTAAAACTAACCCCTAACCATACATTTCAAGCAGCATTGTCCATACTATAAAATAATTGGATGAACAAGCAATCTTCCCGGTTGCATAACCCTATTTTTGCAGATGTGGCAGATTTAAGATTAATCCTATATTTAAAAATAATTATTAAGTAAAATATATAAGAGAATTATTATATACCCATCAGTACAAGAAGCTGCAGTTAGAACATAGTTTTTAGATAAGATAGAACCGCTGCATATCAGGTTTCCGTAGTAATGTATTGATACCTGCCATGGTGCTTCTTCGATTTGGACTGGTATACCAATATCTATGACGCTGGTGTAATTTGACACTGGAAAGCAAAACAATAGGTCATTTTAGTTGCATGACGTATAATAATTATATAGACACACGCGACATAGATTCTGCTCCTCTCGTCGTCCCGTGTCATATTGAGTCCTGTCTATCGCTATAATATGTTAGGGCAGGCTTGTCTTAGTCACGTTAAATAAGTCGTATTACAATACTAATTAAGAATTATACAATATTGTACCTATTTAGCATGGTAGAAAGCCTGTACAGGCAGGAGAATTAGAAAAAGGAAAGCATGAAAAAATGGACGGAGATGAGTTTAGAACCAGAGTCTCGTTGCCTCTGTGGTGAAGACTCGGATTCTAATTTCGTTTCCGCCCATTTTTTTCATGTCTTCGTTTCTCTAAGAATCATACAAGTACACCTAGGCCTACTTAAAATACAGTGCTGTTATTTTTGTGTTCTACATAGCCCATTAACTACTCTGTAGTCACTACAGCATCGCATAGTTGTATTATTGCTTTGCCAAGCTACTGAATTTAGCTCTTTTACTCAGCCATCCTGCAATTTACAATACAACCTATGCAATCGGTGTATTCCACTGCAAGACCGATTTGACAATTTAAGTATTCTTAAAAAGAAAGAGTTACTGATACTTACATTTGTTTCCAATAGTAGTGCCAATATTGTAGCAGGCATAGTAGAAAACGACAATGAAACAAAACTTCGCGAACATTTCAAAAAATTTACTTGCCCTGCCTTGGGCTATTTTCATACTAAGATGATAAGACTTGTTATCAGCTGAATACTCCAATAGATAATGAAATAATCGCGGTATTAGATTGATATAAAGCCTTAAAATACTTGGCTAAAATTTAGTTGCAAAATGAAAATTTTATAGGTAGGTAGATATTAAAGAATGGATGTAACAACCAGGTGTCCACTAATGGCGTAGATGCTCGTAGTTACGGGTAATGAGTGTTTTGCGTGCATAAACAGGTTATGTCGACATTTGCTTCCTGACCTCATGAGATAATAAGTAAAAATTGTCAAAGTTACAGTTTTTCCTCGACTTTTGTAGTAAGAGGATTGGGGTATTGTAGTTGCCCAATTCTCTTAATTGTTACTAAAGCATGTGGATCCTGCTTATTTCTACAATTCCAGGGGGGGAAATGATTGACCGGTCTGGAGATAAGTTGATATGTATTTTTCTATCTTAACGCAGTGGGCTGCAGGGATTTTCACTTTTCGCGTGTTCCGAAGTACTCCTTTTCTTTTGTTCTAAGGACAACTTTGGTCATCCTTCACTGAATAGTCCCTCATGCGTTATAACGTGTGGTGTGGCCATCTTCACGTGTTCCTATATTACAAAAGAAACTAAAGCTATGTTGTTTCTATTCCTGTGATAGTGTGTACGTACAGTATGTACGATTAATTAAGACGTACTCCTTCTATCCACAACGAGCATAATTAAGATATCTCATGTCATTTCTTTACTCATATTTAATGAACCAAACGTCGGCGCCACGGCCTTAAATGGTTTGAGTGCGGAAATGGCTAACCTCCATATCCTCAAATTTAAGATAACCAGTTGAAGTAGAAAAAAAATTGACTTTCAGCATAAATGGTAATGCCAAAGTTGACAAGAATTAGGCCCTACGTCCTGGTTTCGTGGCAATTGAGGCGCAAACCCGAGGACAAGTTACATAAAGCGTGGACGGCGAACGCATCTCAAGATAATGTGGTTGCCTTAAAACTTGTTGAAAGGGGAATTTGATAAGAATCACTAAATCGTCACGAACTTGACTAGCCAGGTATTACTGTCCAATTGTAGCTTTTAACTCGGCTTGTTGTTTGACATAGCCTACTAGTAAGACCCATTGCACATAGGCAGGATCTATGCGTATCAGATCCGTTGGGAGGTAGTGCTCAACCGAGAACATTCTACTGCAGTTCTGCCTTTAGCCCTTTACGCACCAACCAATTTGCTCCAGCAGGTATCGTCTACTTTTTACAACGGGCCTAAGTCTGCTATGTACATTTCAATGCATTTGTACGCAATTGTTCCCAGTAGTACTACCCTAACCGGCTCAAGTTCGGACACTTGAATATAACATCGTATCGTTATGTTGATGAATGAGATTGGCAATTAAGTAAAAAGCTGCAGTGATCACAGAATGGAAGGGCATAAGAGATCACTCGCAGGCTGGCAAGGGCGAGGCTACGGGGAGAAGACCGATCGGCAGACCTATAACAAGTATAACATAACTATAACAAGCAAAGCAAAACGAACAGCAGAGATGAGGGGCAAGTCTAGACCGGAGGTTTCCAACTGGCAGGCGACTACGTGGAGATTAAATAGTTAGTCAGAGAGAGGCATCCCTTTTTAGTAGAAATTGGCAAAAAATGGAATCAGAAGTACATCGAACTAAAGAGTTACAATAGGGTAATGTTTAGCAGATAATGTTTAACGCAGGGATTACCCGGGTAGTATAATCGCAAAATTGAAAGAGAAGAAAGTCCTGAAAGACACACTATGCACATGAGCATGCGCAGTATTGAAAAGAATGGAAATAGGGAACACGCCCCGTCCACACTACAAAATGCATTGCAGATTTTCTGTTACAGAGACTTTCGGGCATTAAAATTGTTCCCTAAAGCATTGCATCGATGCTGTTTAGCGTCGAGACTATCCAGAAAGGATTATGACTTAACATTGCGGCCTATGCGTATTGCATTATGTGGAGTCAGCTTGTGAAATGGCGCAAAACTACATTGATGACACCGCGATGTGACACTTGGAACTACTGTAGCTGTCCAATTTACGAGCTGGTAGAATAATAGGTTCCCTTACCTTGGTTCATCAGAATTGCATATGATTCATATTTTTCCCGGTTGACTTGTGCCGCTATAATTTTTTTTAAAGAAAGTCATGATAAAGTATCTTGATAAAGGCTATTAGGAATAGATGGCAATGATAAGGACACTAAAGCATGATGCAACGTTCTCGTTATGAACCTCCTGTGACGAAACCTTCTTATTGAGATCCTATAACAGCTTGATTAGCATAACTTATAAATTCCAGTTGAATTTTGTTAATTTTATGTATCAAAAAAGACACTCCCTGCGGAACTTTGGGAGGTTGTCACTATTAACTATTTTTAATATTAAATCTATTTTGGTTTTAAGAGAATACCTCCTATTGGCATTGTATCAAGAAAAATTTGGACAGAGTGAGAATCGAACCCACGGTCTATGCCTTTACCTCGTAAGTCCGAGTTCCGCATCCCGGTGTTTCTCGACCTCCTTTTGTATTAGCGAGCTATTGACAGCACTAAAAAAATTACTATTGCTATACGCTGCGTTACGGGAAGCTAATTCATGTTTACGTTCATAAACAACCCTATATCTGACGAAGCAGTAGAATCCGGGATGAAGCGTACTTTCAAACGTTTCGTAAACATCTGTGGTCGACATCTTCAGAGAAACACTGCTTAGACTTCTACGATACAATACCACGGCCTATCATCCCGGATTCTACTGCTTCGTCATGTAACTCCGGTCCTGAAAGCCTTTATAATTATATTAACCCTATATCTTATACCAGAAGGTAGAAATTTTATAAACGACTTCTTTGGTGGTCGGGACAGGTGGTCGCTGAGTTCTTCCCAGGCTAATTGAAGCGTCTGAGAATTGGAACTTGAGACGGACTGAAACATCAAAAGATGGAAAAAGCATGCATAATTAATAGCTTACTTCACTTTAATTGTATATACTAACTGAACAATTAAGAGAGAAAAGTGGGGAGCCTTGTTCAGAAGTCACAAGCTCTACATTGTATACGATTTAATTGCATCTCATTGCCATTTAACTTTCAGCAAAGCGGCTTAGATTTTTACTCTGATTTAGATCTTTGGCGTTTTGACAACGCGGGATTCCATTGCGACTTTTTCGACTGGGAACAGGGTTCCTCTTTGGTTTTTGGACTTTAAAATTGAATGATTTGTAATGTTTTGCGTTTCTTATTTTTACTATTATTACTTATTATTACTATATTCGTGTTTTGAACTTAGTAATTATAATATAATTAAATATATTATATTTAATCTGAAAGAGTACATGCAAGTAGTACTCTTTCAAATTGACCACGGTCGATCAACCTGCTTTCTACTGTACTCACCACATCTAGCAATAACATGCTTCACTAATGTCGGCCATGCACATATAATAGGTAGTTCCAAGATTTCAAGTAGGCTTGAAAACAAAATAGCTTTCCAAATATCACCCGAGAGCACTTGCGTATAGTAGCGCAGTAGTTGGAATATTATCATTTCATTTCATAGCGAGTGGGTAAATACGTCAAGACGTCTACTGGGGTCCGTTGGGGATGTTTACCCAAGGAAATTAAAGATGGCGGCGGAGGTCGCGGACTGCGAGGTTTTCACTTCTTCAGTTTTCTCTGGAAAACTAATTTCCATTTAACACTGGGGATTCGCATATACCTGGGCTAAATGTGGGAAAAGTCCCGGAAGATAGAAATTGATCATCTCCAATGGATTAACACTGACAAACGAGGAATAAACAATAACGTTTACACACATTACTTACGAATAAAATAGAAATAAATTAATAATAAGAAAAATTGGAAAGTGTAACCCCTAAGTTCAGAATTAGACTTTGATGGCAAGGTGGTAGCGTGTGCTTGAACTAGTGCGAGTCTCTACATGCCATACGATCGGAGACGTGTCGTAACTCAGCACAAGTATTAATTTAATCATTGAGATGACTGAAGAGGTAAATCGGATACATTCATTAAATGGTATGTATGCTATTAACCTTTTTAAATAATAATAAAATAAAAATAATAATAAAAAAACAGAAACATCCCAAATACACATACATCGTACACATCAGCCTGGCGACCAGTGGCTGAGGACCGCGAAAGATGGAGGGCTATTGTTAGATCGGCCAAAAGTCCCACTGGGCTGACTGTGTCAAATTAAGTCAAGTCAAAACTGGACAGAGCGGACAATTGGTGTAATGGTAACAATGCCCCGGAAGAGCGTAAATAGTGGGTTCGAGTCCCGCATTGACCAGTTTTTTCTTGACTCTTATTTTTGGCTCTAAATAGGCTATAAATAAAACAAATTCTTTGTCGACTAAGCCCATTGAGCTTCCTTATTGGTAATATAATCAATAAAATCGGAAATAACAGGCGAGCCGATATTGACATAGACTGAGGGAAACTTTTCGCTGACACAGCCATCGCCAATGTCCCTGTAAGACGCAATGCCGACCTGATGGTAGCTATTGCTGCTGACAGCAACACTGAGCGCCCCGCCCGAGTCCTCATTGCAGAAGCCCCTGGTAGCATCCGCCATGGTACACGTCATGTGTTCGGCGATGACTCTCAGTTGACCGTAAGCTGACTGGCAGTTTGCTAACTGCATAATTGTCACTTCTGATTGCTGCAGGATTCCTGACGTTGTGGGGTCGTCTTGCTGGAAATGAAAGAGACAGTTGCACAACTGGGGAACCCCCGAAGAACTGTAATTGAAAACGCACAGGCTTGCTTTGTACCGAACGTTAATTATAACAAGACCACGTCTCGCATAAACAATAAGCACGACAGTAACCACAACTTCGAATCCATCAGCCCGTAAATTGAATTCGCTATAGTGCTTGCTTAGTGACATGCTCTTCTTATGAGCTTACCTTCGGTGCAATGTACTTAGATTTTCCTCCGGTATATCAATGTAGGGATACAATTGTGAGGAATTGACAGTTGATTTAATGTATCTTCTATTATTATACTATATTAGCATTTAATTACAGTAGTTCCATACAACATTTGTCGTTATGGTGTGAGTAGTACACGTTTTAAGGCCAATTAGAACGACTAAACCTTTCGTACCATTTATAGATTAACTTACATGTGTGGGTCCCCACCCTGCGACAGTCGCCGTTTGATTAAGAATGATAATTGACTTGTCACTTCCCCGTAAAATAGCCGGTATAGCGCTTGTGGTGAAAAAAAACGGTTTCTGAAGCTTAATGATGGCTGCATCGAATGTTTGTAAATTTTCATCATACTTTGGATGTATGGTTACTCTGGAAACCTGGGAGATGTCGCCACCAGTGCTTCTGCTGCTTCCAGAATGAACTGTCAAATCTCTTACTTCTCTCCTGTAAAATTATCAATGCAATTCACTGTTCAGGATTAAACATATTCACGAAAGTCTGACTTGCACATCACAGGTTGAGGATCAATTGTCTTTGTCAATTTCTCGAAGAATCTTACCCTTCTATGCAGGAAGCAGTGGCGAGGACATGGTACTTGGAGAGGATGGAACCTCCACAGAAGAATTTTCCAGAATCATGCAGAGCAACTTGCCAGGGCATTTTCTTGATATCAACTGGAGTTCCTCCCATGATTCTCCCTGAATGATTATTTGCCCTTTGTTGGTAACTGTCTAAAAGAATAATAATAATAATCGAAACTTCTTAGCCTCTGTAGTAAACTATACACACAATTTATAACTACCTACTGTATATTTAATTAATTCGTCCGCATTGTCTTTGACTAAATTGCATCGGAAAATGTTACCTTTTACAGACAATGTTGCATCGATAATTTTCTCGTGAACAGCGAAAACCGCACAGTAAAATATAATATTGCGCAGCATTTCACACGTGTACAACTTAGCAATTTTACTTTCAGCTACTATTGACAGTTTGTCCGGTATTCCGGTGTCACCGCTGATAATGAACTGCAGATGGAATCTCTTAACTGATGTATTAATGTTTTGATTATGAATGGATCTGCGTAAATGACTCTATGACGTTAGCCATAATTGTAGACTTTTTGATAAAACAGATTAAAGCTCATGAATCATTTTATATCTTGGGTACTATTTCACCTTGTGGACTATTTATAATTTTTACCGATAATTATTTTCCTGCTTTTTAAACATGAGGGTCTCATTACTCACATTATTAATTTTAAGTTTCCTCAGTCTTTGGGATAAAAAGAGAAGTTTAATAAATGGAAATAAAAGAATACTTTTGGATGGATGTTTTTTAGATACAAAATATAAGGTCGAAATTCCCTAAGGCGTCCATTCACATTATAAGAGTCAAAACGTCAAGAGACATAGGTAACATGAAAATAACGTCACAGTCACGTCATGAGATGGAGGCAGACTGGCCACCCCTGCGGCATCACAAATTACGTGGTGAAGCGGTAGAATCAGGGATGATAGGCCGTGGTTATTCTGTAAGAGTACTTCCAATCGTTTCGTTGACGTCTTGAGTGGAACTGTGTAGACTTCTAAGATTGTATCTCGGAGGCTCTGCAGCAGTTGCTCAGCTGCCGCTTCATCACGTAGCTCCAGCTGTGAACGCCTTTGTGATTATATAGCAAATGACGTCACACTTCAAAGCCAAAGGCTTTTTAACAATCAAACATTAATTTATTAATTAATTTAATTTATGGCAAAAAATATTAATTTCCCCTATTAAATAACGTCTTTTAAAAAAAAGTAAAATCTTCTATTGTATTAAAATTGGGGTTCAAAAATTGTCAAGCAGCCTATTCCTTTACGGAATAACGGAACTCTGAACTGCCGAGATTTTCATTTTTGCAATATCCATATATTCCTTCCTACCACTATTTGAGAATGGGAAATCGATTGGGTTCTAATGTTCGCAGTAAATGTCACATAAAAGTAGCAGTAAAACTCACGACCAAGATGAAAGTGTGTGTTACTTTTGAATACGCTACCCTGTGCCTGCTAAAAGATGAATTTAATATTACAATGCGTAGAATAATATTAACTTTTGCATCAATGTCACTTCTGAACCATGGCCAGATTTATAGTTGTGGGGGCCTGTGGGCATAATATTTATGTGCCTTTAAGCTGGTTTTGACTGAAGCTAATGAATTTAAAAAAATTGCACGAGCTCTTTTTTTACATTTGTTACATAAAATGATAAACTTACAAATTTACTTCAGAGCCTTCCTAGCGGCAAACTCTTCTATTACGCCAGAGAAGTTAGTTTGCCTCAAAATGCCTCTATTCTCGTGAAGGATGGCCAGATCATTTAAGCGTATTTGACTGCATGAAGTCCGACAAGGATTCCTGTAAAATCACCCCAAGTGGAGAGGTTTGCATTTGCTTGTAGGTAACTCCAATGTTTTATTTTCCCATGCTAATTTTGTTCCGGGACTGTTCCAATCTTTGCATTATATCTGCGTTTGAAGGTTTATGAGCTTCTACTATAGGTACGATAGTATGCCACTAAAAACCTGCTATACCTTACATATCGCCTAATATTACCGAAATGGCTTCGATCTGCTGAAAATCCCAAAAGTTACAGCACGTCCTACCAAATAGCCTACGTTGCCGAATTATTCAAAATTTTTATAGTTGGATTTATTTAAGGAGTAAAATAGTTTTCTGAATTCTATAGTTCGTTCTTTGTGTACGCCACCGAATCCTACAATATCTTCCTGTTAACAAACTGTACCTACTGCTACTTTTAGTCTAATTGTCAGAAAACAACACTTCGCCGTTGATTGTTATAACTCCCTCCCGCTCCACCCTCCCCGCGCTACTCCAAAATTCGGGACCTCTGCTCTGTTTCTCCTTGCCACGAAACAAAACCATTAAAACTTGGAGCCATATTTTGTACAAGTTGTCACGGAACTTTGACTGAAATTCCCGTAGGAGACATCCATTGCGTGTTTCCTAGCGCATATATCGTAGTACAGTTCGTACACATGCTTCAGAGGATGCTTCGCAAAAAATACAGTTTTCAGATATAATCTAGGGAAAATAAAAGAAGAGAGAAATAAATATATATTTCTGTTAAATTATACAATCAACAAGTAATCAACAAGAAAGTATAAAGTAAAATCGTCAAAATCTGGTGGTTCTGTTATTGTGCTAGTGCCTCAATGATAGTGTAGAAAACTTTTTGTAAGAGATGGTCTCTAAGCAATTTAGAAAAGTTAGTAGCATTTCTCATTTATCTCATTCGGGAGTTTTCTAAGGTAGGCGAATCCTAGTAGTATAGGATCCAGTCTCTAAATGGATTTCTTTCGTATAGGAAACGGCTAACTAATCAAAACATTGGGGTTTGACGTCATTTCTCGATGGGTTCCTATACGAAAGAGGTTCATTGTTACTTATTGGATCTGTGAAAATGTTCTCTTGAATCCCATAGACGGTAATTCCACCAAATGATTACAATATGAAGTGAAGAAAGCTCTAATTCCGTCTATGTCTACTATCATGTCTAGATTTTTCTTGATTCTCTATTTTCGAATCCTAACTCAATCAGGGCTTGTAGTCCAGCGGTTAAGGCGACGCCCCAGCTAGGCGTAGATCGTGGGTTCGAATCCCACCAAGTCCAGTTTTTTTTTCATTTTCACTAATTTCGCCTATCTCAAACCCCTCGTTCTATCTGTTGTATGGTGCAAATGAATGAGTGGTGGGCCCAGTGAGGCTTGCGTTTTCTGATTGGCGCGAGAAGCGCAGACCGTGGAAAGCGTCTTTGAGTCCCTCGGGATAGGATCTCTGCCCGTCACAACCCGAAGAATATTAGGTTCCGAATGAATGGGAGGAGTCGAATGATTTACAGAGGGCACTGCAGTGGTGGTCATCAGGATCATCGTAAGACTTGTTCGCAACAGTCTCACACGCCCTAACATGTCAGCCGAATTCGTGAGCTTTATAATGGGCATTTTAGGCAATTTAGGGCATGCATGGGCATATTTAAATTGTTTTTCTTTTAATCAAATAAATTGGGAACGTGCTTCCATCTATTTACAGCAAAATGCCATTATAAATACTATTCTAGTATTCTGTAAACTGACGCCTAAAATACTAGGTGATTTTCATTGCAACAATTTGAAAAAATGAGTGGGAAAGGGAATCCAGGGGAAAGGAGCCTTGGTTTCTATCTTGCTGTTGACTCCTTATACCTTCCGGTTGTTTACGTATTACAATAAATAGTTGGTAAGGTATCGCTTGAGAACGTAGGATAGACAACACCAAAATGAAACCAATATATACTGTACACAAGAATAAACCCAGCCTAGGTTCATCAGTCTATACGGCAGAAGGCAAAACTATCCAGGCTTGCCAAGTTCGCACAATTAATCGGCTTCGATGGCTTGGTGGTAGCGTGCTCATACTTTTGCAAGTCTCTCCACACCATGCGATCGGAGACGTGCCGTAACTTAACAGGTTATTCAGATACTTTCATTACATTGCTTGAACATAGTTACTCTTTAAAAGGAAAAATTGCCGTTCAAAACCTTTGTCTTGTCACTCCCGAAAGATGTGTAGGTATAACGGAGGCGGGTTTGATTCAGTGGTCAGCATGTTACCCTTCTACTGTTAGTATGTAGAGGCTAAACAGGTACCCATGAACCATGGTTGCAAGATGTAAAATTTTAAAATAGTTGTAATATACTGCGCATAACTATCGCTAAGCTATTCATATTTCACAAATGGCATCAGGATTATAAGAAAATGCAGGATTTTGGTCAGTCTCTAATGTACAATATATAATGGTCACAAATAAATTTAAATGTTATAAACCTATCGCCAACTAGCTTCTCCATTTGTCGCGCTATTAATAAAGTTCCGAATAACAGGAGCGCTAAGTCTAATGTACACAGCCGGATACTTCTCGCTAAGGCAACCGTCCCCGATGTCCTTGTAAGACGCTACGCCTACTTGCAGTCTCCTGCTTCCCTGCTCAATGGTGAGGGCTCCCCCATTATCCTCATTGCAGTACCCTGATGTAGCTACTGCCCCTGTGCAGGTCATGTGATCGGTGACGTCTCTCAGTGGGAAAAAGGCATCCTGGCAGTCAGACAGTTTGATGATTTTTACATCCAGAGTCTGGAGAGCGTCTGATGTGGCTGGGTCGTCTTGCTAGAAGGAGACAGAGGGAAATGTTAGGTTCTAATTTTTGTTGGAGAGATAGTTTTTCTTTGAGTTCTGAAGACATTGATTGTAGAGAGGATTGAAACCAAGATAAGGAGTAAGCATTGTACATTACATTATCTATTCAAATGGAGTTGACTAACGAAAATAGCGACGCCAGCAGAGCTGCGCCGATGAAGAGAATATGCAATCGGGTAAAAGATGACTTCGTGATAGTCACTAATACAAACCTGTCATTGGTATACGATTTTTTTCAATCGCCAAAGCGTACAAGGGATGGGCGCTGACATCGAACATAGATCACGGGTATACAGCCAGGATGAGCGTTGTCTAAAGTGTTAGCACATGTTTTCTGGTCTGTCAATATTGTGCTTCTTAATATGACATTCCATAATTCTTAGTAGTTTCAACCTTAATATTCAAACTTACGTGGAGAGGTCCCCATCCGGCAATTGTGGCAGTGCTGTTGTAAATCGGAGCCTCGTCAGCGTACAGTGCGACTGGCATAGCGCTTGAGGTGAAGGGGAGAGGAACAAGAAGCTTGACGACGGCCACGTCAAATGTCTGCTTTAGACTGTCGTATTGAGGATGTATCTGGATGCTGGAGACTTTGGAAATGTCACCATCGCTGATCTTGTTGTTTCCCGTACGGACCGTCAATGTGGATATCTCAGATTCTTTTCTGTAACGTTAAATTTTATTTTAATTTAAATATCCGTCTTCTCTGGTTTAATGGCACAGTAATCTCCTGAGCCCTTTCCAGGCATGCTCATGCTCTAATAAACTTTTTTCCCTGAGTTTGCGGGTAATATAATAATTCAACTGATCTGATCGTTTCTTTGCCTGCGCGCCAGGCTTACTCCTGCGCAACATCCCCCAACATCTTCCCCACATATAGAGGAGCCTGTATTCACTACCTTCCTTTTCGCATTCCCAGTACTGTCTCTTTATCTTCCACCTCTTCACATAATTATACCCAATCATCGCAGTCCATAGCATGGTTTCCAGTGAAAAATTCTTACCCGTCAACACAGGAGGCAGCAGTGAGGACATAGTTTTCAGATAATATTGAGCCGCCACAGTAGAATTTGCTGTAGTCGTGTAAGTTCACCTGCCAGGGTGAATCTTTGATTTCGCCTGGTTTTCCTCCAATTATTCTGCCCGTTGGCACATGATTGGATGTTTTTAAGGAAGCCCCTAGAACCAAACATATGTGTTGAGAATTTTACATTATGAAATTAAAATTAAATGCATCATATTAGTCTCTACTCAGGCTCTCATGTATTATTTTGAGCGCGATAATTAATTTAGTATGTACGGCTTTGGATTATCATCAATATAATCAGTGATTATTTACACATTTGAAGCCTTATTTATCACTTCATAATGCTTTCTGCTACCATGCAGATGCGTTTAAGACTGAGTCTGAACCTCATTTATGCGCACACAATATAGGAAATTTCTTCCGGATTGATGTGAAAATACTAACGTGAAGAAAAGCAGGCCTAGTTGTCAAAAAGAATCGTTTGATCTTAATGGCATTTATGGTACATCTAGAAATATTTCGGGATTTGTGAGCAAATTCTGCAGAAAAAAGATGCTTTCAAAGGTTCAATTTGAACCACGTGTATGTCATATTTAGAAAAAATAGATACGAATTTATGTGTAAATTCGGGCATGCATCTACAATATCTAAGTAGTATTGTCGCATGTTTAAGGACATTTAAAAATCAAATTATTAGACTTACCCTGAATGGCAACCAATGCACAAGAGAAGACAAGGAGTAGTTGGAACATTTTGTTGTGTTCGTACTGTACTTATGGAGGGTACTGTATGTCAGACTGTTGGTCTGCCGGCCCTTTTATACCCATTTGTTGCATTTTTATCGGAAATGGTATTCTTACATTCATGAGAGTTTTATTATTATAATCTGATTATATGCAATCCATATCTATTCTGCTAATATCACTCAATGAATTTTCCTCGTACGGTATTGAGTGGGTACTTGACTAATAAGCTTCATATCGTCTCTTATGCCTTAATTAGGTCAAAATTGTTAAAACCGAATTTTGTGAAACTTCCTCGTCTTTTGTGGTTCTTATCATCTATTTTTTATAGCAGGTCAGTCCCTACCCATGTTAAGCATGGACCAGTCCGGCTTCTTATATTGTATAAAGTAGCGAATTTCCCTGTCATTTGGAGCAGACTATGATAAATCCAATACCATTAAAAATGTCATATTTATTGCTATACGGTATTCAAGCCAGAAGTCAAAGCTCTTCATCATTAATAATTTATAATGGCTGTCGTAGCTGTAGAGTGTGACTGTAGAGACTCTAGTAAATAAACTCCCTTCATCAAATAACTTATTTCACAAGATCGGACTGCTTCTTTCCTATGGCAACGTCGAATTTCCCTAGTGCCATCTTCGGCCTACTTGACTACCAGTGCCAGAGCGTGGGACAATTACGAGTGTAATGCTTGCAAATATTTATTTAAGTTTAAAAAACAAGAAAACGCGCATCGTAGCATGTTCTATCTTCTTAAAAATTAAAAATTTGAAGAGTAAGAAGAAAACGCATCATTTTATATAGCATGTTCTATCTTCTTAAAAGGTAAAAATTTGAAAACAAAAAAGAAAACATTTGAATTCTAACGTGACGAGATTCTTAATTTTCTTAGACTGCGTTCATTGCGTTGATAACATCATCTTATTTGCTTAATCTTATTTGCTAGCGGCTGCCTGTAGATGTCAACGAAGCTCTTAATACATTCTATGAATTTGTTAAGTGTAATGCGGCATTGCTCGCCTTACATGCATGATTGCTGACTTCATAACTGCTCACTGTCGCGACAGATTCTTATTGTTACATGTCACATGTTAATTTACGTTATTACCGTACGTTTTTGGCAATGCTCCGATTCTAAATGTTTCGTGAGATATAATAGGTAGAATCGGATTCAGTACTCCAAATATATAATATGCAAAACGAAAGCATTTCAAGGTCAACGGAACCTTAGGTGAAAAAGTATACATATTTACTGGTTTATGATACATTAAAAATTCCGCCTTTTCTTCAGACAATCGGAGGGAGAAAAGTATTATAAGTGTAAAAACCAACTATCTCATGAAATATCGATCAAAGAGCTGTCAAAAATGTCATATCCCTCAGAGAAAAATTTCCTGAGCATTGCGATGTGTGGCTCTTTCTAAATTGAATGGCTACAAATGATCGAAATTGAATTTTGCAAAAAATGGTTGGTGAGGAGGAGTTCGAAAACTGTAACTAATCGATGTTAGTGACGCCCACATGGAATAGATGTCAATTATTAAAATGTAGAGGAGTTCTTCTAAGGAATGCGATATTTCTATTTTTGATAGCTCTACAAGGGAGATTCACTGTAATATTACTCGACTTTGTACAAGGAACGCGTAGTGGAAGGTGTCTGATTCGGGCTTTTGCTTATAATTCTGTGTCTATTCATAATAATTACTGTCAATGGTGTTTCAATAATCAAGAAGTGTTCCATATGAGAAAAAAAGTAATGGCTAGTATAGTAGCTACATACAGTATGTGCGTGGCCCCGAAATAGGTTGGTGTATACATTTTATTTTATTTAATCCCTAAGTTATATAGTTGTTTTTTTTTTAAATAAAAGATTATTCGTATTCAAACAATTCAATGAATGTATCCGAATAACCTCTTCAGTCGCCTATGTAGGTAGTACCTGTGTTTAATTGCGACAGGTCACCGATCTCATGGTGTGTAGAGTCTCCCTCAAATACGACCAAGCTACCAATATGCCATTGGTTTCCTCGTCATTTGGTAGAGGTCTATTTCATACATAGTCTTACGAGGATTTTTTTTTTCAGTTTTGGTGCAGGGGCTTTTCCGGTAAACTGATAGGCGACCGAAATGCAAGTTCAATCAAGTTCATAGAATAATGAAAAAAAAATGAAACTTAATGAAAATGAAAATTAATATGGTGTATGAAATAGTCCTCTAGCATCTAGATCAAATCTATATAACTTAAGTATTAAATTAAATTAAAAAATATAAACCAATCTGTTTTGGGGCGATCAAGTGGTCCGTTTCCTCTTAAAAACAACGAAATTATATATTTTTGTGGTGAAATACGAGTACATACTTTTGGAGCTATTTTACCTGTCTGTGATTAACCATGACCATGTAATGCCGCAAATCTTTATTTTTGCAATCACCGTCAGGTTTGGGTTACGAAAATGTTAGCAATTACTACAAAATTCGCCCATATGGAAAATAAAGACAATTTTCTTCCTTTCTTTATTAAAATTGACCTAGAGTATTAATTGATATCGCCATATCACAACATTCTAATAGGTGAAGATAATAAGACATATAAGAAAGTAAGAAACCGTTTCTTTACTTCACACAGGATGATACATTGGGAATATTGAGAAATAAAAAAATTAATACTGTGTGAAAAATTTCTTCCACTAGCGGTTTTCAAGGTTGATGGTGTCAGGACAGTAAATAAAAAGGCGATAAGTATTCACCCACTCACTCCTAGCAATTTTGCTGCTGATCTGTTGCCGTAGAATCGTTCTCCGGGCTTATATACATATGTAAATCTAAAACGTATCAGTTGCACATTATCACGGCACCCACTTCGTAAGGTGACTGCGTCAACTAAAGACACATCTGAAATAATTCTTCTAGTTCTCTATGAAGATAGTCACACAGTACATAATATACTAATATTCGCCTGCCCCTTCGCATCAGCACTCTCAGCCGAATGTATAAAATATATACAGTATATACTACAAAAAGTTGAAGTATTTGCCTCTGTTTACATTCTAAAAAATGAATAAGAGTATATGCCACAAAAGCCCATTCACAATCACAATCCGAATCTGGTTCATAAGAAGATACAGAATAAAGGTCAGTCTCAATGGGATATAATTGTTACAAATAAATTAAAAAGTTATGCATCTACAGCCAATTAGCTTCTCCCTTTGTGGCGTTCGTAATAAAGCTCCGAATAACGGGAGCGCTCAGTCTTATGTATACAGCCGGATACTTCTCGCTAAGGCAACCGTCCCCAATGTCCTTGTAGGACGCCACGCCTACTTGCAGTCTTCTGCTTCCTTTCGCAATGGTGAGGGCTCCCCCATTGTCCTCATTGCAGTAACCTTCTGTAGCTACTGCCCCTGTGCAGATCATATGATCGGAGACGTCTCTCAATGGAAAAAAGGCATCCTGGCAGTCAGACAACTTGATGATTTTTACATCCAGAGTCTGGAGAGCGTCTGATGTGGCTGGGTCGTCTTGCTGGAAGGAGAGAGTGAGAAATGTTACATTCAACTTTTGGTTGGAGGGATAGATTTTCGTTGGGATTGGGGAAGACGTTGATTGTAGAGAGCAAGGGAGTACATAAGTAGGTCACCTCAACAGGAGTTGGCTGAGGAGAATTCGTGTGAACATATCGTATAGCGCGGATACACATCCAAGGGCGACAGTTAGCTGAAGTAAGTCCCTGGATCTGTTAGCACATGTTTTGGGGTCTGTCAATATTTTGCTTCTAATGACGACCTTCCAGAATCCTTTGTTGTTTATCCTTAATGTTGAGACTTACGTGGAGAGGTCCCCATCCGGCAATTGTGGCTGTGCTGTTGTAAATTGGTGCCTCGTCAGCGTACAGTACGACTGGCATAGCGCTCGAGGTGAAGGAGAGAGGAGCGAGGAGCTTGACGATGGCCACGTCAAATGTCTGCTTTAGACTGTCGTATTGAGGATGTATCTGGATGCTGGAGACTTTGGAAATGTCACCATCGCTGATCTTGTTGTTTCCCGTGCGGACCGTCAATGTGGATATATCGGATTCCTTTCTGCAACGATAAATTCTCATTAGCAAAATGCAATTCATTGATATCATGCCCACATTAGTCCATGTTCTCAATGAGAACTTTCCTCTAGTTTTAGATTCCCTCTTGTTGTTATTTCTTATCCTTTGACAAGCTTCTCATGGACTTGGGCCTGGTTATAGTGGCTCATGGAACCTTGCCCAATCCCAATGACACCACTGATTTTATGCATGATTTGTATTGTCTCCTCATGAATTTTTGTCCATTGGCAAACTTGTAAACATACATGATTTCAACCTGCATGAACTAACCATGTTCAGGTACAAGCCTAGCTTTCGCCTTCCTTCTTACACCATTATTATTACACCTTAGTATAACACCTCCTCATATTTGTAGTTGTACCCAAACATCTCAGTCCAGACAATTCTTTTCAATGACAAGGATTCCTGACTTTACTGTATTCTATGTTAATAAGTTATAACGTTATTTATATTGCAAATTCTTACCCGTCAACACAAGAGGCAGCAGTGAGGACATAGTTTTCAGATAATATTGAGCCACCACAGTAGAATTTGCTGTAGTCGTGTAAATTCACCTGCCATGGGGAATCTTTGATTTCACCTGGTTTTCCTCCAATTATTTTGCCTGTCGGCACTTGGGAGTCCTTTAATGAAGCCCCTGAAACCATACACCTTCGTTGAAAGTAAAAAATATTACAAAGTACAATAAATTAAGTTTACAGTGTATTCCCTGGTGTATTATTTTAGTGGCATAGAATTACTGTAGCATTTACTATTATATGGATCAGTAATTGAATTATTTCCGCTTTGTGTACCGTATTTGAAGCCCTGTTGTTCACTGAATAATGCATTCTGCTACCACGAAGAAGCATTTAAAGCTGAGTTTGAACCACATTTATCCACAATCACTAGGAAAATTCTTCTGAATTTATGTGAAAATTCTAAACTGGAGAAACTTAGTTTGCAAAAAGTTAGTGTTTAGTCTGATCCACATGTATCTTGTTTTTGTTTTGAAGTGGTGTGTGAATTCTGAGCTGAAGAACAATTGGGTTGTCAGAACAAAAAGCGTTTAAGGAAGTTCAGTCTGAACTTGATTTGAACTTGAATGAATTCT
This sequence comes from Psococerastis gibbosa, assembly GCA_963971405.1. Lineage (NCBI taxonomy): Eukaryota > Metazoa > Arthropoda > Insecta > Psocodea > Psocidae > Psococerastis > Psococerastis gibbosa. Next base: position 21,852,606 of record OZ020485.1, read on the forward strand.
TACCCTTATTAGCAGCATGGGAGGATTTCGAAGTGTCGAATTTTAAGACTTACCCTGAATGGTGGTCAATGCACAAGAGAAGACGAGGAGTAAGTGGAACATTTTGCTAGTGTTGTACTGTACTGTAGTGAGGTACTGTATGTCTGGCTGTTGCTCCGTCGGCCCTTTTATACCAGTTAGTTGCAGTTTGCCGGAAATTTATTCAAATCTGATATGCGTAATCAATATCTATTCTGCGAATTGCACTTAATGAATTTTCCTTGTATGATATTAAGGGGATACTTGACTTATAGACTTTACAACGCACTAATCAGGTTACATTTCTTGGAACCAAACTTTGTAAAACTTTCCTCGTCTTTTGTGGCTGCAATCTTTTAATTTTTGCTTTCCAATTTATACGTAGTATAAGGAAAGCTTTGTGACGGTCGAAATTTTCGATTCCGAGATTTCAACGGATTTACACGTTTTAAGGTCCCAGGAACCAAAAAAGGGGTTTTTAGGAAATGTCTGTCTGTCTGTCTGTCTGTCTGTGCGTCGATTTCCGGGCAAACTACTCGGTCGATTTTGATGAAATTCGGCATGTAGGTTCACAAAAATCATACCTCGGGACCATTTTTTTTATTTTGGGCTAACTTAATTTGGGGGGGGGGGGGGTTACCTCAAAAAACTCCAAAAAAAACGTCTAAAAAAATTATTTCTCAAAAACGGCTTCAATGATTTCTTTTAAATTCACATATATTGTAGTCGTTATTAATGTTAACGAAATGCGGGGGGTCGCTTGCCCCTTGATAGGTTGCTTCTGGGGGTAAAAAAATAAAAATAACTAAATCTTAATGAAAAATGACTAAAAAATAATTTTTCTGCGAAGCCTTTCTATCGATGATTTCTACCTTCAGGTATGTTTTAGGTGTTAAATTGAGTAACGAAACCAGACAGGTTGCTTTCCCAGAAAAGTATTTGGTTCTGTAAAAAAAAATGTTTTTTTGAAAAAATGATTGAAAATTCACGATTAAATGCATTGCGTGCCCTGCCAGTATTGCTGTGTGGTAATGTGTTGGTCTGGCCTATCTAGAATTTACCTCATCTCCAGTGAGGTCAGGTGGACCTGGTGGAGTCCCCCTCAGATAGACACATGTTCATCTGCCTCTTCTTTTCACCACAATGGCTGCATTTTTAATCACTGCATCGGAAATCACGTTCCTCTTAATAGAATATTCCTCTTTTGAGATACAGCTCTAATTTAATTATTATGGTATGCCCTCGTTCTATATACGAGCACAGTAAAAACTAATTTTGTGCTGTGTTGTATTCTCTGCCGTATTCTTTCATTGTTCTTTCTCAGAGAATGACATCGCCAAGAATGAGCTTCTAGCCTTTTTCAGAACATTGGAAAATATAATTGAACGTGAAAAAGAGAATTTCAGTTTCAGTGACATGTGGTAACTGCACAACATGAGCAATCTTGAGTTTTTCCGACCTTTTGCTGACATAAAATGATTAGGAGGCGCCCGACGTTGACAAATAGCCTCTTCAAAAAGTTACTTTTTGCACACTTGGCTCAATTGCCGATACCACGTGATTAATTTCATGTTGAATCTGCGGTAAAAACAAATATCGTCAAACCACCCTCCCCCCCTTAATGGCCATCATCATATATTGCCCTTTTTATATTAACGTCATTCTAATATTTGTTCAGTTTTTTTTAATCTGGTTAAACTAAAAGCGGAGGAGATAACATAGAACTTAAATACTTTAATACTTAAATGGTAAATAATTGTCCAGTGGATCTTTTATAGTGTCACATTATCTTTAGGCAATCCCTCAATGTACAACTCATTAATTAATTATATATTCTATAAATTCATCGTTCGCATTATTCGCCTACTACTACAATAAGGGGCAATCAAGTTTTGTAAAAACTTATTCAGCTACCACATTCAACTCTTACGAATTTAAAAGATACCCTCTTGGAGTTTTTTGTACTTGGATCCGTTCGCACTCGCCACAAAAGCAATTCCTTGTCGCCATATATTCTTCTTCAAAGCCACGGGCTATCTATAAAAGGTTTCCTGTTTCAACAGCGCTTTCTCTTCCAATTTTGGAAGAAGATCCAATTCTGGAAAATACTTCATTGCTTGCTAACATGAGAGGTTTACTTGAGTTTTCCCTTAATTTATTCGAAAGCACTTCTTGTGGCCTCCTCTATTTTCTTTTTCAAAATCTTTGTTGTGATGCTAATTTTACGATTATTTGATACGACGACGAAAACGCTTCAGAAACTGCCTAAACTTAGAGTAGCTGCAATATTTACATGCATACTGTAAACTCTGTGTAAAGCATATTACTGTATTGAATTATACTTTCATAACTAGCTTAGCTGCTGGCAATTTCGAACATTTCGTTAGTTAAGATACGGTACTGTCTTTTGTACAAAAGGTTGTTTTTATTATTAAGGCGTGGGACTCTTTCGAGTATTTGCGCCGGTCGATGTTATTTTCTTATTTGGTATTTGTTGGTACTATAGCATAAATATAGTCCGTATACACAAATAAATAGTTTTCTGTTAGATTACCATTGATTTAATTTATGTTATTGAGAGATAATATCTCATAGGTAATAATTGTTTAAAAAAAATGATGTCACAAAAACTTGAAGATTCATGGGCTGTGTGGCAGTGTGGCAAGCCAAAAAGGACCCAAGACTTCGGACAAGTAGAAAATCCATTGTTTCAACCCCGTCATATGTTTTCGCAAACTGGGGAACCTAACATAACTTGTCTGGAATATTGCGCTGGAGCGCAATACCATGTAAACCCGCTCAGGCGTCCGCCAGAAGAAAGTTCTACTTCATAGATGGGAGAAAACAAATACAGTACACAGTTAATTGTAAGAGTGGGCCGAAAGGTCAAAAATAAATTCGCCTATATGGAAAATAAAGGCAATTTTCTTCCTCTCTTTCTTTTTTACCTAGTAGTAGTAGTAGTAGTAGTGTTCGTCAGGTCAATAATATAATAATACAATAACTTACAGGCATACAATTTTTGGTAATAATACTAATAATAACAATAATTACAGTCTAGTAGTAGTAGTAGTGTTCGTCGGGTTAATAAAGACTTAGGCGTCATATTTGGGCCTATAGAAGGACCCCGACTTGACTGTGTCCTATGCCAGCCCATAGGGCAGTGGACCTCCTGATTACAGTGGATTCCGAACCACTTGGGAAACATAGTGAAGTCACACGATTAGTTCGGAGGTGAACAGGACAAGTCCTACCATGTTTCCCTATCGGCACTGTGCACAAGTTAACTGCAGCTTTGAACCTGCTCTGGTCCGCTGGATTCAACATGGTATGGCGGCCAGCTCTTTCTTACCTAGGCTACAGATGATCGCATCTTGAGAATTAGCCAGTACTCAACAGTCAATTTTGTTTGTTTAATTGATAATTGCCTACATGCTGAAAAACCAATAACTGACTCTGAAATTTTGGGGCGTCTGCCAAACCTTGCCCCCAAAATATGTTAAACATAAACTTGACGTCTATAAAGAATTGTAATAGCAATCAAGTGATGTGTTAATGCTCAGCCAGGACGCCAGACAAATATAAACACAAGTCGTGATTGCCGCCAAAAATAGGGGGATTGACGTAAGCAGCGCGCACTTGACCTCACTGACTTGAGCCAAAAAGTCTGCTGTCCAGCCTGTGTTCGCGGAAATTTTCGATTTTGTAGCCCTTGGCTCTGGCCCCTGGGAATTTCGCAGGCAATTTGGCACTATGCTAGTTGAACAATTTAATGACGGCGGAAATCTATCATTTGCGAAAGTAGACAATGATTATTTTCTATTATTTGATTTATGCTAACTTCAGGACCAAATCGCCTACAGGTAGACGGCCGAAGAACGTATTGTTTGAGACACCTGATATTGTTATGAGGCGGGTGACAAAAATGTGTGGTAACCTGAATGTAAAAAGGGGAAAACGTAAGAAGATATAAAAAAAAGTAGAGAAAGAAAGACAAATTGGTGGAAACGGGATTTGAACCAGGGTCCATACTTTACTGGTGTGGTATGCTCACCTACACCAATTAAAACTATTGACTAATACAACAAGCCCGAAACCTAAATCAAAATCATACCCCTACCATGTACCTCTCCCTCCTAATTCCCTTCCATCCTTATGACAATTTCATGTTATGCATTATGATAGATACTGTTGTATTTAATTTAATTTAGTTCATTTTCATAAAATGTTTTTTTTATTTGAATATATATGATGTATGTAGATGCATATTATTATATATTATATATTATATATATATTATTATATATAACCATTATTTTCAGCCAGATGTAAAAACGGGTGTCATCTTGTGGTAGATGATGATTATGACAATGATTATTTTTATTATTTATTTATTTATTTATTTTTACTGTATTTTAACCTAAAAAATAATATACTATACTAAATTCATCCCTAGGTAGGTGTGCATTTATTGGAAACTGAGCCACCGTAGGAGGGGGGGGGGGGTTCAAGCTCCCTGTTACACTCAAAAATAGAGGATATGGAAAAAACTGGACTTGGCGGAATTGGAACCCGCGATCTACGCCTAACAGGTTATAATTTCGGTTATGACGTGGAGGTTACCTATTCAACCAAAGTTTCTTAAATCTCAGAATTTTATGTACCATACACTACTGCAACGTATTCCTGTTACACGCCTGACGCGGTCCCCGGGCCCCCAACGTTTTCTTATGTCTACGGCCCTGTCCCTTATTTTTCCATCAGAGTCCACATTAGTTCAGTAATGAAAGTATGTATACCGGCGTACTTTATCGCAGCTATCTGAATAATGACATTAAACTCATATAACGCAATCTAGTTTATGAAATTGGATTTCAAACGAAGTGGAGCACTATATTAGAGTAACGGAATTTCTGTAAACGAAAAAATAACTATGTCACCACAGCTACTATCGACATTGGAAGCCAGTCGCGGATTTTAATTAATTTTCCTCGTACCATTGGCTATTTGGTGTATTTTTCCTGTTAAAAACATCGAATTTGTATTAGGAAGTTGAGTTGAACTACGAGACTCATTCAATACAAGAATAATTAACTTTTACAAATCGGAATTCCAAAGTTTGCGATTGAACCCTGCTTTCAGAATATGGAAAGTTAAAATAAACTGCTGGGGGTGGATATTAGTCAATTAGCATCTTCGTCTAATTAGTTGGATTATCAAGACAGTGCCGCACACAGCAATTACGGATGCTTATTTTATTATTTCAAAATTTACTTTCCAGTGTACCGCTGCTATCTCATTACAGAAGGTTGGGTATGGTTCCAAAGAGGATTCACAAGTAGGCCACGTCCATAAAAAGTCCTTTAGATAACAATACCACAAGTGCAAAGGTCTTGAAGCTCAGAAAATAAGGCAAGCAGGGTAGCGTGCAGGGGTTGGCATCTATTTTCTCTATTTGACCCTTGCCGTAGATTTTCCCAATCTCGCGTGCTGCGGCCCTATCTTTCCTCGCCAACTCGTCCATTTTTAAAGGTCACAGCAGGATGTGTGTATCCGGTGGGTAAAAGGACGCTGTCAGATATACACGCTATCGCCAGACAAGTCGTTATTTAGCCAGCTTACTGCTTATTCAGTTATAATTTGGGACAAAGTCACGGGGCTTTGAATGAGCCATCATGCATATTAGACTGCTTTTTAAGGCAGCTGTGCGGTTCGCTTATGAAAGGTTTTATGGTCCTTCGAGCCGGATGCAGCTTCTTCGAGCCTTAGGCATTGGACTATCGTACGTAGGCTAATATTCTATGCCATCAAACTAGTAATACTAATGCATTGTAAGTTAATTCAGGCTTATAATTTAGCTGATTGCATATGATTATATATATGATTGGGGAACGTCAGTTTCTATGGGTTGCAAAAAAAAGGCTACATGCATATGTTTTAGCAGAAACCGAGATAAAAATAGTTCAGACAGATTCAAAACAGCGGGCTCCAGATTTCAGTTCCTTATAGTTACAGTACACATTCAAGCAGAAAATGTTCACGCCAACACCCAGAGATGCGGCCATGGCCACCAACAACGGACAAGGGGCAACCAAAAAAATAACCAATTCTAACGCAAAAGCTTAGCCAATAAAGTTAACTGTCTAGAACAGGTCCATAAAGCACACAGTCAGCGGAACCTTTAAATTAGAATACGACCTCACACGTTTAAACAATCAGCGCCTCGGAACAATGCCCATAAAATAGCTTGGCGACACTAATCGGCTGGCTCATAAATGTTTTTGGAAACCGACAAGAAACGGTTGTGTAGGTGAGGGACGTCCTCCTTTAATAGCACTTTACCTAAATTTCCTGGCAAAATGCCAGGGGGCCCAGTGACCCCAATGTACGATATCTCGACAGTGGGCGTCTACTGAAAACTGACCTTTTGTGTACAATGGGCAAAACCTTTTATTTGTCCCATAACATGGTGATGGCTGGTTCATAAACTTCCTTAATCTTGTTATAATATACATAAACATTCCGTATAATTTTCATGAGCCAGGCCATTAGCACATTTGCTAGTTCATTGAATTTCCAGTGTATAACTGAAGACTCAGGCGTACGAGTAACATATCAAATGGAAGGTGTTAACAAAAGCTTGCTGAACACACCCAAGCTTACATTTGAAAATTCCTATATGCCGTGTGGTTAGTGGTATGCCCCTCAAAAAGTCGTACTTCCAGTATTTGGACAATTAAAAGTTTTGCGATAAGTTTGTTTAGTAGTTCGACTGCTCTGGATCACCCTAAATGCTACTTACCATGCACAATATTATTGCAATAATTTGTTAGCAAGTATAAACATTTTAGACTGTTCTTCAATATCGATCCACCACTACTGGTTCTTAAATTTTGCGCAACCTTCTGCTAAAATCTAATATGTTTAAAAAAAACGCTACTATTTCGGGCCAATCTTCCATGGGCAATGTGTGATCCACTTTTCTTATATTTTACTTCTCATTGTTATAATTGAAATTGAATCTTTTTTAATCCTCTGTTGAACCGCATGAAATTGCCATGGGCAACTCCTTAAAAATGAATGTAAGAATTTCAAATCTCTCTCCAGTACAGTAATTCACCATCTGGAGCAAAATTACATACTTTAATTGACATCGCGCACACATTCCTTATGATCTCCACCCAAGCTTACGGGTCTGCATTAGATTATTAGAGTAGGACGTCGTGTCTCTCCCGACCTCGCTCTCCTATACTTGTACCTGAAACACATCGCTGACATAAAGACGAATAGACAACCATGCGTTAATTAATAACGCACATACGGACAGGTACGTGGGTGGTAGTGCCTATGGTCAAGGCCCCGGCAGGTCCTGCAAGCAGAGAGTTGCGCCATTTTCCGCTGGAGTAATTAGTAATTTAATATTAATGTTGATTGATGGATTTGTAGCTGACAGTTAGGGGTCAACACCTCACTAGCAACTGATTAAGATGTCTTAGCATCTAATTAAGCTAAAGACATGTTTGCCGCATGCATAGACTATGTATAGAGTTAGTGTACTAGTTGTGGCACCGTTCGAAGTCTTAATTAAGGTCAAAATATTTGGCACAACTTTGTTAGTCCCTCCTTCTTATAGAATAGGGTTCAAACGAATGCATTCCTGATGATGTGAATTTATACTAGTATATCCTATAGAGAGGACTATAGGAACAATGACTATCAACCAATTATATAGTACAAAGCTAATAAGTAACCATTGTAATATCATAGGACATTTCGTTCACATTTATAAATCTTACTACATTTTTTTTGAAAGGTTAATTGCATACAAACAATTTAATGAATGTATCCGATTGACCTCTTCAGTCGCCTCTGTAGGTTAGTACCCATGTTGAGTTACGACACGTCTCCGATCGCATGGCGTGAAAAGACTTGCACAAGTGCAAGCACGTACCCACCTGGGCATCGAATTTGATGTAGGGGTATATAATCTGGTGTTATTGGACGCACGCTTTATCTTAAATTAAATTACACATTTTAATGAAAAAGAAGAAAATATTGTAGGTATATTGTATGCAAGCCAAATACCTGCAGCGTTTATATCTACCACTACTCAACTATCACAAATATTGAGAAAGTATGCCTGACATAGATTACATTGCGGCATTATATGGTATGTAATACTGACATTAAACTAACTTAAATTGAAAAGGGAGCCTCCTAGTTATAACCGAAATTAGGGGATCTAAAAAAATGAGGGCTGTGCGGGATTCGAACCGACGATCTATTCCTTGCCGGGGTCTCGTCTTAACCACTAGACGTTTAATGTTTCTACGTTTGCGAGCCGCCACTGGTAAATCGTCGACTTTACAACATTTTGGGTGGAAGCCAAAGATGTCAACTACCATTTTCTAGCATTAAAATCGAAAACCTCACACCTGAACCCTTTATTTCAAGTCCTAAGCCGCCGCACAGAGTTTATTAGACGATGCATTTTGATTTACACGCCAGTTCTACCTGATTTAAAACGGATATGCCTGTGCTGTCAGACGCGTGATATTTCCTCCTCACTGTGTGGTCTAAAAACTAGAAATGTAGCGCAAGTTGCCCCCTCCGTCACAGGACTGGGGCCCTTTCGTTTTGCCCCGCTCTCCGGTATAAAATTTCAATGGCGCCCCGCTGCGATGTCAGCCGTAACTTCTCCAGATTTCTCAATTAATGCATTATGCTAATGGTCGGGCTCGCACTAAATGACATTGTCTCAATGTCCATCGTAAAAATGTTGGGAAAAGGACGTGTTGTTTTATAAGTTACGACCGCTACCAGTTTCTTCTCCCACTGTGCATCGCCATTAATCATATCGTTCTTTCCAAATGCTGCCTACCAGCCCACTGGCTTACAATTTTCTAGTATTTTTTTTTGCCTACTTTGTGTAGGATTACGATGTGCATAAAGCTGTCTAAATTACAAGCTTACGAGAGCTTGAGGAAGATTATACATGCTCCTCTCATCCCCATAGTCTGTCTTAAAGCATTTTGAAAGATTGCTCTGGGTTTGATGGGACCTACCCGCTAGTTCTTCAAAATAGCTGAGCTTCAGAGTAAGGTCTCAGAGGCGAAGACACGAAAATCCCTAATCTATACCTCCTCGTGGTGAAGATGGAAGCACGTAATGACAACTGAACAGATAGGGGACCGAGGGGGAGCCGAGATACGCGAAAAACACAGTCGATTCTGGGCAGGGCAGTCTTTTGTCCTGGGGTTGGGAAACTGGCCCCGAAGGCGGAGGAACGCAATGAAGAGTCAACGACATAAGGATGCATGGGAAACCTCTGCATTACAATTCCCTTGTAGTCATCATTATGCCATGCTGATTGCCAATCTTTGATAGAAGAGGCATTAGGCTCTAGGTACCGTAACTTCAATCAATTTACATGAATACTAACTTACATATTCTTTTTGTTATAGGTAAGTTATTGATTTCTCTTCCATCAGCTACTCTAAAGTATTTCAGGACAGAAGTGGGAAAAAAATAACTTGCGAATACCACAGGTAAGTGTTACATAGCGTATAGGCGTATTGGTTTTTGTCGGTGGGTGGATTCCGATAACTTTTTCAAGTCAATCAGTCAGGACGCTTTTGTAAATATATCACGTAGGTAGTCCCAACATTCCTATCTCTCTTCGCTTACGAACACATGATAAAACCATCTTCTGTTTTGTTAACGTAAGGGTTAGTTTTATACCGAGATGGTTTAAATAACCCGCCCTAGTTAAGTTATTATTTTGAGTTGATGCTAGGTCTGCTGCAGTAATCTTGCGACAGAGGAATGGGCGAACAGGCAAAGTCTTAATTTCATTGTATTATGCTGTAGGAAGGTTTTCCTGTATATTTTTATTTTATTTCCTTTTTCTCCTCGCTAGAAATGCAAGGTGAAATACACTGCACTGCTTTGAACATAAAATTGGTCACCTTAGCTGCTAGCCAAAGCTCACCCAATAGAAAAGACTTTTTCATTCCATCTCATTTAACACTAATGCATTAAACCCTTATTACAGTACAGTTCTACAGGAAAAGGACCACTTACGATAGTATTGGAAAAGTAAAATACATTTTCCGGGACTTTTCTACTTGCGCATGCGCTCCCAATATATTTGGAGGAATGGGGAGGGGGTAATGGGTTCTGAAACGTCACTGCGGATGGCCGGATGAAATTTGATGTAGATGGAACTGCGATACGGCGGCCGTAAGATTGATTGGTTCCCTCTGAGACGAGGCAGCTGCCGCCTCTGCTTCCTTCCAAGGACTTCTCCTAATCCGATCATCGGCAGCTCTACTTCAAATTGGCATATAATTCCGCTACTGCAAATGGACAACTTTATGGCGTAGTATCGAAGGCATAGACATTGTTGTTGCTATGCATCCCATTACATAGTAATGATCTAGACCAGGGATTCTCAAAGTGTGGGTCGCAACCAAGGCCGTAGACAGGATCTTTTTTCGGGGGGGGGGGGGTAGAAATTTCATTGGATATTACATATTGGTTTTTATTTTTCCTCTCAAAATCCGATTCTATCTAGTATCAAGCCATTTCATTTCGGGGGGGGGGGGGGGGTTGAGGTTTCAACCCCCATGAACCCCCCCCCCCCTTGGCTACGGCCTTGGTCGTCTCGTCTCTACTGCCTGTTATATTGTACACTAGATAAAATTGAATTGAATGACAGTTTTTTCAATTTAAGTCATATATTTTTTGAAGATTGGTGGGAATCAAAGATATATAATAGAAATTGGCGGGAACCAACGATATTAAATAGAATAGATCGCTAGACCAATAGGAGAATGCATTGCCCTGCGTACGCCCATGGACTGTAAGGCTATTTTTTTTAGGAAGGAAATCGAAGTAAAAATTGCAATGTAGAATTTAGAAGGTTGCGATGCAATTTTATATCATTTCGGGGTCCGCGACGAAAAAAGTTTGAGAACCTCTGATCTAGACAGACAATGAATCAACAATATTTATGGCATAATGAAGTGTAAGCTATACACTGAAACGTAACAAGAATGTTGTTTTAAAACAATCCCCCATATCTAAATAATTAGTAAAAGTCTACTTCCATGGCTAGAGCCAGGCTAGTCTAGTCTTCTTTTCGATCCTCGCCAAATGACGTCAGCCCCAATCTAAACCTTTCCTCTATAATTATCACATAGCATATATAGCTTAAATGTGTATGGAAAACATTATTGTAGACATTCTTTTATTTGTTTAATATTGAAAGGATTGACAAAAATCATTAAAGAAATTCGGCGCCATAATCAGTTAAGAGTAGCTCGGCTGTATATTTGGAATATTACTTTCCATTTGTAAAAACTACAATTTAAGCTGGTAACGCTACCTATAATATTATTTGCCTATAAAGCATCATAAACATTATTTAGCAATAAAATAAAGGTAACAATTAAAGCATTGCAATTCATGTTTTGATGAAGGTAATAACATTTTCTGTCTGACCTCTTACATCCCTCACCATATCCACGTCGTAATCTTCTTTATTGACTACAATTTTAAGCAAAAGAGCGTAATATTTTATATGCGTAACCAAGAAATTACTATAAATCGTTGGTCACAAGCGTTAGACCCTTCTGGTCATAAACCCAAGTGATGAAATCATGTCCATAAAAGTGTAATTTATGTTAAGGGCCGTGGAAAATGGAGACAAACTACTTTTTAACATACGAGCGATGACTTAGTGAAAAAAGTTTGTCGCGGGCTCAAAAGACAGATGTTACAACTCATAGTTAATCTTCAACGGGAGTTAGTGATGACATCATATTCTTGAATGGTTTCTTTTTTGATGCACTGTGGGCATCTTCGACTGGACACTGGACACATCCAAGAGAAGATCCTCTACCAGTTCTCAGGTCTATAGGCCCTCATTGTGTTATCGTGACTCGGCGTTTTTGCTTTCCTATTTATACGTACAGTAGTATAAGGAAAGCTTTGTGATGGCCGAAATTTTCGATTTCGGGATTTCAGTGGATTTACACGATTTGAGCCACAAAATGTGGTTTTTGTTGGGCTGTGAGTCTGTCTGTTCGTCAATTTGTGGGCAAACTACCTGGTGGAGTTCAATGAAATTTGGCATCTAGGTTCACAAAAATCATACCTCGTGACCATTTTTTCTTTCTCATGTTTATTGCTGTTTTTCTCCCCTCTCTTACTTTCATTTCTACAGCCATTATATATATATATATTTTTGTATTATTTTAATTTTAAACTGTTTTAAAGTAATAGGGGGCCCAGCAAGGATTAATCCTTTGGGGTCCCCCTACCACCAATTAATTGCATTGTTTGATATTGTTGATATAATGCTGTAAATTATTATTATATTATATTATTTTGTTTATTTTGGGGTAAGTCAATTTTGGGGGTTTCACTGCTAGAGTGGCCCTTCAGGGCTAAAGCTCCCCTAATATAAAGACGATTTTCATTTAAAAGAAAAAAGAACGGCTCCCGACTTGACGACTGCATTAAAATTCAATACAATTTGGTATCCACTTAATTGTATTTATTGACTTTTCAACCACTTACTCGAACAGCTGACAATAACCGGTTAGCAAAAAATTTTAATTAACTTATTGTCGGGGTAGAACGTAACAAACGTCAACCCCTAATCGAAATCGTACATTCAATTAACTGTACGCAACATTTTTTCAACTCGTTGACATACTTCACCAATTACTTCAATTTGCTTTCAAGGGCTGTCGCCAATAGCTATTATTTTTTTACAGAACAAAAATGCCAAAGTTTGCAATTCAAATAGATGGACGGGGGGGGGGGGGGGTCGGTTGGGAATTCATTGGGTGATTGTTAGGAGCGCGGGGGGAGGGGGGGGGGTGTTGTTTAGCATTCAGCTGCTGAATTGTGTGTTTCGGCTGACCGTTGACACTGACGCTAGCTTCTAATTTTGTTAACCACATCCAAAGTTGGGTTCGTAACCTATTATTGACACGACTCTAATGTCAAATTAAACCCACGGGGCTTTGTTTCAACCCTCAGCCTCTGTTTCTATTACTGCACAATAACATGTTTCAACATATGTAAATATAGGCTACAATATGGACACTAAAAACACAAAGCACTGTTTTCAATTTTGGATTCTGATGAACTTAGACCATTGGCTTCATAGCAGGCATATGAAATGTTATATTATTGTGTATCGTAATGCACCCGATAATGAAAATTATAATAGTAATTATTGTGTATGTGTTGAATACGGAAAGGACATGAAACTATTAATGTCAACATAGGTGTACAACGGAGAATATAATTACAAAATATAATTACACAAATTTTACAATATTAGATACAGTAGCAAAGACCTGATGCCGCCTTTTTTGGTACATTTCGATCTTAATGTGACATAGTTTATTAAAATACACATATCGTACATGAAGTTAATGCAGAAATTTTGCGGCTGCATAACTTCTAGAAATGTTTTTACTGTACCGTATATAAAATAATATATTAATGTGAGCAGTAATAATAATAATAATAATATTACAAATAAAAGTAAAATAAATAATTAAAAATTACATTATTTTTATATTTTTCAATAAAGTTGTTTTTCAATTCAATTTCAATTCAATGATTATGACTTATTTTAGCAGCACTGTATATAAGTCATTTTTCCCAATCAAGCGCTAGCTTGGGGATGCGGGCAATATTATTTCAATGATTGTACAGTACGTAATTGGATTTGGAATGGTAAACATTGGTATTATGTATTGTATTGGTCAATATATGCTCCTTGTCCAGGGAATACTGGGCGAGGAAAGGAGAGGGGGGAAACTCCGTTGGTTGCCTTAGTAACTGTACAAATAGTAATTATTTATTTATATTGCTACCCACAACATTCTAAAGAACCGGTCCGAGTTTACTCGAACATGCTTTCCAATTTATCAAAATTAATAGATGGAGAAAATGAGTAATCTCATGGTAAATAATTTTCCTATGGTTAAATTTCCGATATCTCGGGGGGGGGGGGGGTTGTCCACCTGACGTCACTGGAGGTGAGGTAAATTCTAGATAAGTCAGACCAACCCATTACCACACAGCAATACTGGTAGGGCACGCAATGCATTTGTACGTGAATTTTCTATCATTAAAAAAAGAAAAAAACATTTTTTGTACAAAACGAAATACTTTTCTGGGAAAGCAACCTGTCCGGTTTCGTTACTCAATTTAAAATTTAAAACATGCCTGAAAGTAGAAATCATCGATAGAAATGTTTCGCAGAAAAATTATTTTTTAGTCATTTTTCATGAAAATTTAGTTATATTTATTTTTTCCCCCCAGAAGCAAACTATCAAGGGGCAAGCGACACCCCGCATTTTATCAACATTAATAACAACTACAATATATGTGAACTTAAAAGAAATAGTTGGAGCCGTTTTTGGGAAATGATTTTTTTAGACGTTCTTTTGGAGTTTTTTGAGAATAAACCCCCCCCCCAAATTGAGTTAGCCCAAAATTTAAAAAATATGGTCCCGAGGTATGATTTTTGTGAACCTACATGCTAAATTTAATCAAAATCGACCGACTAGTTGTTGGGAAATCGATGAACAGACAGAGCGACAACAGACAGACATTTCGTAAAAACCACTTTTTTGGTTCCTGGGGCCTCAAAACGTGTAAATCCGTTGAGATCTCGGAATCGAAAATTTCGACCTTCACAAAGCTTTCCTTATTGCCTAGTACTATGTATAAATTGCAATTGTAAATAGGTCAGCTGGTAGAGTAGCCCTTCGGGGCTAAAGCTCGCCTAATATAAAGACGTTTTTCATTTCGAATAAAAAAGGTTTTGTCAAGAGGAAGGATCCTATACAGTCCTCAGGACTGGACCGTCATGGGTAGTCGTGCCACTAAATTTTTTCATAAATAAAATTCTACCACTGCCATATATTTGCCAAACTTCGCAGCTACCATCTCCATTACATTATTAAGCTATTCAAATGACATAAAGATATGACATCACGTTTATTTCGCTACATTCAATCCACTTTATAGGGTGTGCCCACATATTCCAGCGGATTGTACCTCTATTCCACTAATAAAGTTCACGGCCATAAGGGTTAATCGCACCGGCCTGACAATGGACATCATTTATCAATTATCCAATGGCTATTAATTGTATATAGCCTGTAATGTATGGTGTGGAAGAGTGAATTGTGACAGATTTTGAGATAAGACATTGTTATACTGTACGCGGGAGCTGTGTTTCCAGGCTCCATAAGGATACCTTGCTTTTCCCGTGCCAAAAGATCTGGATCTGATAGTTTTCCTGTCTTGTCTCCTGCAATATATCTTTATTACCTCATGATATGACGGTTAATAAATGGAGTTCGGTCAGAGAAGTGGGCTATGAACCGTTAGAGGATTGTGTACTTCATCTCGCTTCAGCACTCAGTGGGCCTACCATGGCGTTTAAAGAATAACTTATCTTGGAATAAGCTTAAATTATTCTAAATCTAAACACCAATGAGTGTTCCAATTACCATTTATGGATTATGGGAGTTAAAAAAGTATAAATTACAATTGCAGATTGTTTTGTCAGCAGAGATTAATTGCTGCATATGCTTAACTTGAGTGGCGGCTCGTGGTTTCTAAAACCAGAGAGTCTGCTGGTCTACAATGTCATACTCGATAAATATCTGCCATATATGCACCAGCTGTGACAGAAAAATCGTTAAATTCTAAGATCAGGACTCCGATGGCATAGTGGTAGCTTGTTCGTACTTGCGCGAGTCTCTAGACATCATGCGATCGGAGACCTGTCGTAACTCAACACAGGCATTACCTATAGAGGCGACTGAAGAGGTCATTCGGATACAGTCATTGAATTGTTTGTATGCGAAAAAAAAGTAGTTTGTGCCTATAATCAGAGGTGTAAAGTTTTAGAATGATGGCGGGGGCAAAACTAAGTACACCTTATGACGTCATCAGGCAGGATAAGGAAAAATTGAAAATATAAGTGCAAAATAGTAGGGTTTTACCCAATTTAATAGTAGTAAAGTATAGCTGTAGATTTTTCAAAGCTGACAAAGGAATGCTTATATTCATATTGCTGCAAAGGGGCCCGGGGGTCTCCATGAACCACGTCTTACAATGCTCGAGGCTGTGGGGGGGGGGGGCAAAAAAAGCTGGAGGGGGCAAGCTGGACCGTGCCCCCGCCAACTTTACGCCCCTGCCGTGCTAATAATTGATTGAATTTTTAGAAATGGTACTATCGGTCAGAGTTTATAGTTCAGTGCCAAGACTTACTGTATTTTATTGCTTTCCAATTTATACGTACAATAGTTTGTATAAGGAAAGCTTTGTGATGGTCCAAATTTTCGATTCCGAGATTTCAACGGATTTACACGTTTTAAGGTCCCAGGAACCCTGTCTCTCCCAGGAACCTCTGTCGCTCTGTCTGTCTGTCTGTCTGTTCATCGATTTCCCGTAAAACTACTTCGATTTTGATGAAATTTGGCATATAGGTTCACAAAAATCATACCTCGAGATTTTTTTTTTTATTTAGGGCTAACTCAATTTGGTGGGTTTTATTCTCAAAAAACGTCTAAAAACATTATTTCTCGAAAAAAGCTGCAACGATTTCTTTTAAATTCCCATATATTGTCGTCGTTATTAATGTTAATAAAATGCGGGGGTCGCTTGTCCCTCGATAGTTTGCTTGGGGGGGGGGGGGGTAAAAATAAAAATAACTAAATTTTATTGAAAAATGACTAAAAAATCATTTTTCTGCGAAACCTTTCTATCGATTATTTCTAACGTCAGGCATGTTTTAGGTGTTAAATTGAGTAACGAAACCAGACAGGTTGCTTTCCAAAAAAACTATTTGGTTTTATGCAAAAAAAAGTTTTTGAAAAAATGATAAAAAATTCACGCTCAAATGCATTGCGTGCCCTGCCATTATTGCTGTGTGGAAATGTGTTAGTCTGACCTATCTAGAAATTACTTCACCTCTATCTACTAATTGATAAATTGGAAAGCATGTTCAAATAAACTCCAAATTTCCAATAACTCAGCTTTTTCATTCTCTTATTTCTTACTTTGGCCCGTGAACCACCTCATATACTCTATGTCTGTGGACCCCTGGAAGTCCATGGACTACTGGTTGGGATCCTCTGGGCTACATTAGTACTGATTAGACCGGTGCTTGGCAACGTCCCTTCCATTTCAAAGTTCCAGTTCCAGTTAATATTTTATTTTATATTTTATACAACTTCTTCAGAATTCAGGCTTACTTGAATTTCTGGAATGTTTAAATTTATGTATTATTGTATTTTGCGAGGATTGTGCTAGCAGTACTGTACAGCTTTAATTAAAGAGCCTTTGCCTATCAAGAATTCAATGCTGCCATCAATTAAAAGTTACAAATTATCTTATGCTTTCCGATGCTTAATTACGTTGTTGCGACATAGTGTCTTTGCGTCACAAGAAAACGAACGCCTAACACTAATTTATGAAGCCTTGTTATCGGAAAGCTATCTGGAATTTGACCCAACAACCAACTTCCTCTTAACTTTGATGGAAATTTCTCAAATTATAGCTGTCTCAGCATGTTCAAGGGTCTCGTCATAACTTTCAATAGTTATAATTAATCTCGGCATTGACTACGTTCATCTTTTTCTACAGAGTAGTCTTCTGTTTTTTTTTCCCCGTAATAAACTGGACCTGTAACTGTTTTATCGTCATTTATGGTTTTAATTTGGCGCTTGAATTGAATATATTAACAATAAGAAAGCATATGATTTATTTATTAATTTTATTATTTATTTGACATGATTCTTCGCTTATTAGAATTTCACGCCCCAGGTTCCATATTTCTCTGATTAAAACTAAATACTCCAGTAAGTAGCAATAGGATACATAATAGCTGCCCAGTATATAAAAGGGTAAGTTCGACCTTAGCCTGTGATGAATTTATTCTTGGCTGTGAGCTAAGTCACAGCGAAGGACACCCTACATCTACTTAATCTAATGCATGAGCAACTATACTCCATTAAGCCAGAATTAATTAGATAAAAATGCACCTGGTGAAGTAATTCATCTTACCAGCCATAATTTTCATCAATAAAGTTTAACATAGGCTAATATATTCATCTAATAAAATAACCTTTAATTTAATTAAAGCATACTACTTTAGATTCCGCTGTTAGAGGTGCGCATTAATTGCACTTGACGTAATTACATGCACCTATTATACATTGACCACTGGACTTGAGACCGTCGCTTGTCCGTAGCAATGATGTATAAGAAATAGATCGCTCCGATTACGTGTGCCTCTGAATAAATTCAGAGCTCGACTCGTTCCTCCTGCATTTGATTGACCACTAGACTTGAGGCCGTTGCTTGTCCGTAGCAATGATGTATAAGAAATAGATCGCTCCGATTACGTGTGCCTCTGAATAAATTCAGAGCTCGACTCGTTCCTCCTGCATTTGATTGACCACTAGACTTGAGGCCGTTGCTTGTCGATAGCAAATACAGTAAAATTAATAACTAAACATAGTAGCAATGATGTGTCAGACATAGATCGCTTAAATATTTACTAGGGCTCTATTCAGAGCCCTACTCGTCCCTTCGGTATTTGATGGCTACTGGCTTTTTTTCACATTGGCAACAATGACCGCGGGACATGACTATGAGCACGTTGTTTGTCGGTAGCAATGATGTTTATAAGACATAGATCGCTCGATTACTTGTGCCTCTGAATAAATTCAGAGCTCGACTTGTGCCTCCTGTATTTGATTGACTATTGGGTTTTTTCACATTAGCAACATTGACCAAGGGACTTGTGACCGTTGCTTGTCGGCAGCAATGATGTGTAAGACATAGATCGCTTTAATATTTACCAGGGCCCTATTCAGAGCCCTACTCGTTCCTTCGGTATTTGATGGCTACTAGCTTTTTTCACATTGGCAACAATGACCGCGGGACATGACTATGAGCACGTTGTTTGTCGGTAGCAATGATGTTTATAAGACATAGATCGCTCGATTACTTGTGCCTCTGAATAAATTCAGAGCTCGACTTGTGCCTCCTGTATTTGATTGACTATTGGGTTTTTTCACATTAGCAACATTGACCAAGGGACTTGTGACCGTTGCTTGTCGGCAGCAATGATGTGTAAGACATAGATCGCTTTAATATTTACTAGGGCCCTATTCAGAGCCCTACTCGTTCCTTCGGTATTTGATGGCTACTAGCTTTTTTCACATTGGCAACATTGACCGCGGGACATGACTATGAGCACGTTGCTTGTCGGTAGCAATGATGTTTATAAGACATAGATCGCTGAAATAATTGCTCGTGCCTTCTCAATTTGATTGGCTACTGGCTTTGTATTTCCTTGAAATGTATGCAGTTTTTTTCAATTAAATTAAAAGTGAGCTATGGCTGTTGTATTCCAGATATTCTATATTGTGTGTTGGTGTAACCTATTTCTTCTCCCATTAAAATAGTTGCTGGTTACTTTTCAATTAAATTGTTCTCCCCTTCCCTCTTTTTCTGAGATCAGGGTTGCCCCCTCACGCGCGGATAGTTAATGTTTTTATTCTAAGGCGGGGTTTCCACCGACCTCTTATTGCAGAATGCAAATGACATTGACGGAAATTTGAATTTTTCTTTTTATAGAAATCTATTAAAATGTTTGTACTTAACATATCCCATGACGCCATTTTTTAATTTTAGTTTGTTTGAGATTTTACTCTATGATCATTGATCAATTTTAACTATGGCATAGAGTAAAACAAAAATTTCCGTCAATGCCATTTGCATTCTGCAATGATAGGTCGGTGGAAGGGGGCCTTAGCTGATGCATCTGTAAGTAGACTAGCAATTTAGTGAAGGCTACTTTTAAAGTCTATGCACTCAGCGTGTAATTACTTGCACTTGCATTGGCCACTGGGCTTGAGGCCTGTCGGTAGCGCTTTTGCGCGGCCTCGCCTGCAAATTAGGCTCATTGGCGTGAATGTCAACGGCAGGGGGCCTCCTTTGTAGCCCCCAGGCTCCGTTGACAACAGGCCCGCTCCATGGCCAACCTGTTTTGCCTTCCACGTTCCAGATCTGCTAAGTAATGAACCTTATTTAGTTGCAAATACTGATATCATTTTTAATTATGAATTTATTACCTCCGATTCCGCAATGTGTCACAGGGTACTAATTGTCCAATTTTCTGATTTGTATGTCCTCTGGAGCAATAATCAATTTTCTTCATGATCAAGTTTTCTTCCCAGCTGTTTCCTTTATTTAATGCCGTGCAGTTTTAGTTAAGTTACGACCTCATGAGCTTAATATAAGGGTGGTGTTAACAAAGTTGCATAATTACATTTTGGAAGGAATTTTTTTTTTTAGGAAATTAGTGGTGCATGGTGGTTTTCACCACTCTAGTTGGTAACTGGGTAATTGGTAAACTGGTAACTTTGTAAGTTCAAAAGCTTCTTTTACCCAATTGCCATGAATTGAATCGTCAAATGCAATCTGATCAGATTTTTTCGAAAATGTGGAAAGAGATGTTTTTTTTACCCTTTAATACCTAAAGCACCTGCATGATTTGGTCTTACAGACATTTCATTAGCAGACTCTTATTGTAGTCTTAAAGCTTTCATGGTAACTTTCCGACCTAAAAACACTACACTATACACTAAACAGCGGTATGTAGACAAAGTGCGACGCTGTCATCTTATTTTGGTAGGAAAGTCACAATTAATGCCCTGCGACTACTGTACTTTTCATTTCTGCAGTTTTATTTACTCGTGTCTGGGTTGACACTACAGTATGTAAGCAAAGTGCGACACTGACATTATTATTTTAATAGAAAAGTCGCCGCAAGCCCTACAACTAATGCACAAAAAATATATACAGTATGTGCTGGCAACAAAATAGAGCGAATATGTACATTTTATAGTAAACATAATATCTGTAATGTCAATATCTTCCATTGAATCTGTTCTAAATATGTCTGTCAGTTGCAATATCATAATTATTAATATTTACTCATTAATCGGCAATCAGGTTTTCTGCGGCTAATGTTATTCCTGACAGTAACGCCCATTTTACTTAGTTTTTCTCATTTGAAAACTTGCAGTTTGGACTTGTCAACTGTCATGTCTGTTCATGCATTGATTGACTCATGGCCAACTTGTTTTTATGTAGATTTGTCCAAATAATGCAACTGTCACGCATCATTTGTATAATTAATTTTCTGAAGAATGATTCTAGTATTCGTAATATCTTGCATTTCCAGGTCTCAGATGTTAAGTCCATTTTAATTTAGGTGGATTTTCGCTGCTTCACTCCAGTCCGTTATCTCTGTCAAGTAGCTAATAGCTGCATATGCGTATAAACCCGTATAGTCACTATGGTTACAGCCAATCGCGGGGCCACTGCTAATAGTCAAGTTACGTTTTATGGCTGTAACTCCGTTAGGGTGGTTTAGTTTTCAATGAAACCATTGTTTATTATTACCTATTCCACATTGATATCATACACCATTCGGACTATATTATTGTCTTACTGCTGACAAATTTGTTTGAACACTGAGTGCTTACAGTTACAAATATAAAGATCCTCAGCTACAGTCAATAAATTTGTATTATTCATGAACTACATTTTGACTTGTGTATCACATCAATAAAAATTTTGTAAATTCATTCATAAAATATAACAACTCTCATTGTGCTCCGACTGTGTACTGACGCAATGCAAATTGTAAATGGAAGCTTCAGTGCATTATTGAAGAGCCAATGCTTTGCAGCATACTATTCACGAGAAACAGCCACTTTGCGAACAAAAGCCAGTTTCAAACTCGATAACAAAGGCACAATGCAATGTGATAATGTGTGTTGAAAATCATTGGGTCTAAATATGGGAAATAAAGGGCGGGGCTTCGGGAAAGAGGGGGGAGGGGGTTAGCCACAACGTGGTTTTCATTGAAATTAATTAGTAAATGCCCATTAGTGTAGGGACACATTTTCATAATGGTAAATAAATCACAGTTTGGTGATGAAACCACACAGTTGGTCGTGTATAAATGTATGCTGGTCATAAATAATTATTAATTTAGTCTCAAATTAGAGTTATTTATGAACCAGTGGCCAAGTGGCGTATATATGTAATATTGTTTTGGGGGGGGGGGGAAGGCAAGGCCAGATTGCCACTATTAACTTCTTGCAGCGGGCTGAGCGGACAGATGCCCGATAAAATAATATCTACCAGAAAGTCTCTTGTAAGGAAAGAAGGACGACGCAGAAAGAGAGTGATGGTGCAACCATAGGCACTGGATGAAAGGCGTGCGATCTGTGAGACTAGATCACTAGAAGCGTCATAGCAGAACTTGGCACTGACAGAAATTCCTGGCGACGCTCGAAGCTGGAAGCTAAAAGGCTTCTTGGTAGGATGCCTGGAGTAACGACGAGGACTGCCGGGTCAACCATAGGCACTGGAAGACTTACTTACTTACTAGCCAACGCCCACCCTTGGCAAGTTAGCCATTAGGTGACGCGCTGGCTTAGGCACTGGAAGATGTACGATCTCCGAGCCAACCAGATGGTCAGATTGCTGCTGACAGAGCAAGAAGCCCTAAACCCACTTCTGAGGGAAGGAAGGTGCGGTGAGGGGGACGAATGCAGATAAATGGGCTCAATCGAAAAACAAATAAGCGAGCACTTTACGAAAGCTTAAGGATGTTGCTCATAATATGGTTCTATTGGAGTTGTGTTTATTTTATTCGTACATGGCATGTGATAATATTCCACTTGACAGCTGTTCGCAGTGCTCCATAAAAGTAAAGAATTGCTCCGTATATTGTCGTTTTTACTGCTTTGCTTCAAACCATAAAATGTGGGAAACCGCGGAGACAATAGTAAGACGTTCCCTGTTTATCGCCCGTCCAATGTCTTATTCAACCTTACATATTTTCTTGCTGAGCTAACAGATATTTCTTAGCTATAAAGTTACTCTATGTTATTACATTACTATTGTACAATATTGTCAGCATCCAATCAATATTATATTTTATTAATGTCCACTATCAGACCGTTCCTCAGTCCTAACAGGCACTTGCCTAGTATGGTAGAAGGCGAGACAAGGCAAGTTCAAGTCGTAGTAGCTGATTGGTTTGCAGCAAATCTTTTCCTCTTCTTCTCCATGCATCTCTGTCCTGGGTCGTTCTCTTCAGTTCCGTATCTTGGTTGAGGTCTTCTGCCAACGCTTCCCTTGGTCGGCTCCAGGCATGGTTGACCTCAATAATGCCGCCTCTTATGGTGTTAAGGATCCCTTCATGCCTGATCAGGCCCACAAGGCTCTTCTCACGGTGACTACCCGATCCCAATGGGTAATTTACCTAATTACCTATATTTTAGGGAAAAACGCGGCAACCGAGCGTTTTGGCCACAACAACATCCCAGATAGAACAAAGAATATCCTTAGGCTAAACCTTGGAAAGGTTGTCGTGCCTCGGTTTTTTTCCCATTTCTATCCACCAAATGTTGTAATAATACATTTTCACTGTAACCGGTTTCGATGAGGACTAGTTGTTGATGAATAAACCATCATCATCAGTCTGTTGGAATATCGTATCTAAACCTACAACATGTTAACAATATTTTTTTGGATCAGGCGGTACTAATAATGGAAACATTTTTCCATGAACATGATGCTACTTCTAAGACACTGATACTCACTATGGCATTGAAACATTTCTGAGCATTTACCGTCAAGAGATGGTTGTATTGACCCTTATTAGGCAGTGCAGAAGCCAAAAATATAATTAATACACTAATTAATTTACCTCCTGAACAACAATGCAGCCATCAATTTGGTACCAGGTACGCACAATTATTGGTAACGTCCCGATGAGACTGCTCTCGCCAGCCATAGTAGGCCCGTATCGAACCTTATTAGGCGGTACATAAGCAAAAAACAGGATTAAACATAATTAATTAATGCACAGATTAATTTATCTCCTGTGCAGCCTGGCCTAATCCATCAGTTTGGTACGTAAAATCATTGGTATGGTCCCGGTGAGACTGGTCCCGCCAACAATGGTAGGCCCGTGTTTTTTAAACATCACTGCCCGTTTTCGAGCCCGTTTGTCTTTCTGCGTAATTGTTAATGCAACGCTCGCGTTTTACGTTAATTTTTACGTTTTTTGCGCTGCCCCTGCACTTGTCTGAATTTTCTCTCGATCTGCTACATGAATGGAACGTGCAAGAATTGTTAATGTTTTTTGAATGCATTCCTTTATTTGATTGTAATAAATTTTCGTTAAGAAGGCTGCCTGTTTGTATCAGGCTTTTGCTTCCAAATTGAGACGGTTCTTTATCTCTGTTGCTGTGTTGTTATCGAATTGTATACCTACTGACGAAGATCAGCTTAAAATAAGTCCATAATAATGAGTCTGGATGGTCTTTACAATGTACAATGACTTTGTTAAAGGTTTCGATCGTGTGAATCATAACATCCTGATAGCTACCCTTAAGGTAGCAGGAATTGAAGGACCCTTACTAGATTGGTTAAAAAGTTATCTGACACATAGACCACAATATGTAAAAATTAATAATTGTGAATCTTACAGATTTTATGCCACCTCTGGCTGTCCTCAAGGCGGTCACCTGTCGGGAACCTTATTTCTTTTATTCATCAATGATGTGCATAAAGTATTTGCAGGCACCAAAGTTAAATTTAAAATATTTGTGGATGATCTCAAATTTTATATAGCTGTGAACAGTATCGTAGACTGCCTGGAATTACAAGCCGTTATGAATAAATTCATTGACTGGTGCAATATGCACGATATTAGATTGAATGCAACAAAATGTAATGTGATGACTCTTACTAGGAAGAAGCGTACTATTTCCTTCAATTACTGCTATAACAATGATTCCTTAAATCGCGTTCTCACCGTAAAGGATTTAGGTGTCTTCTTTGACTCGCAGTTGACATTTCAATGTCACGTAGACTATATATGCGCCAAAGCAAATAGAACTTAAGGATTCATAAAAAGAAACAGTCATCATTTTACAGCGGAAATAGTGAAACTTCTGTATATCACACTAGTAAGACCAATCCTAGAATACAACTGTCCAGCCTGGAATCCATACCTGAATTGCCAAATTATGAAAATTGAGAATGTGCAAAGAAAATTTATGAGATATTATTGCTATAAGAAACATGTCGATAGGAACAATTTCACTTATAAATATTTGCTGAATTTTTTTAAAATCAGCGCACTAACTGACAGGAGAAACATGTATGATGTTATTGCTGTTTATAACATCCTATCAAATAGGTTTCAATGTTCTTCCCTACTAGTGAATATTAATATCCATGTCCCTTCAAACACCCGGCGCAAAAGTCTATTTTATATCAATTTGTACAGAACTATCTACCTACAAGAACTCGGACTTAATAGAATGCTAACCAGGTGTAATATTCTCAACCAGAAGTGTGACATTGATATATTCCATGAATCACTAAATAGCATTAGGAGGAAAGCCTTACAACATGCGTTATAATACCATATGTACTGTTATTATTCCACTTGTAACAACTTTGTCAAAATTGGAGTTTTTCCGTTTATTATAATATTTATTTATTTATTTATTTATTTATTTATACACAAGAGGCTACTATACCAATTAAAACACAACCGTAATCACCCATCAGAACAAACCGACTTGTAAAACGAATAAGTGATTGGCCACAGGCCAGAGAAAATAAGCACAGCTTGCGGTTTTTGTCGAAAACACCTTGGTGGAATGAAAAAAAAAGGTTTCCCCGACTTCTCTCCAAGGTTTTTCACTGGCGATTTATGTGACGGAGTTTTGTGGGTCTTTGGGGGCTTTCCCCCAAATTATTCGCAGTTTATTCAACCTTCATTGGCTCTTGCTCTTGGGGAGACTATCACTTTGCATTAATGTTCGTTTACATTGCTACGGAAGATCTGTTTTCCTTCCTTTGCGCCTGGACTTCTGATCTCACCTGCAATAAAGTCAAATGCAATGTTTTATTCTGAGTTTCTGTCTAATTTCTTTCTAATCTTAACCTAGGTAATGTTGATAGCCTTTCTATTCTAGTTATGATTTTTTATTAGAATGCGGGCTGTTGGACCATAATCGATCTGGATGAGTATTCCAAATATTTCGGCAACATCTTAGAAGACTACGTAGTGCCCCTGAAAAAGTCGACCGGGGATGTTGACAAAACGTTTGGCTCCGTAGTAAGAGGCAGGAAGAAATGTAGAAAATTCACAAAGGCAGTTAGTTCTATTGCGACAGTACTCCGTCAAAGACAAAAATATAAAAATAGTATATAGTATAGTATAAAAATATATATAGTCCAGTCTGCATAGTCTACTATAAGTACCAGAAGTCGCAATTTACGTTTAATGGGCTGCTAGATCTATTATTCTCTTTTGTATTTATGATCGGGCACTGTCGCAACAAATGGTCAATTGGTCAAATTCCCAGTCACCGGTTAATTCCCTCTTGCACATAGAAATAATCGGTTGATCTAAAAATCTGTTAAATCTAAATAAAGGATCTCCAACTAACGATTCCATCGAACCGTGGATAACTAAGAAAGCGTTGCGTCGTCTATTAGATAACACCGAACTAAATCATTTCATAGACTCAGTACCTACTAATGTAATAAAATAAATTGATCTTAACACCACTATAATTGCACCTTTAGACTTGTTTATGACATCATGTTGTCACACTTGAAGCAATTATACAATTTACGAAGATCACAGTTGTGTGTGATTAGAACCTGAGTTGTTGTTTTGTTTTTTCAACGAACTCCACCACTACTACCCATTGATTTTAATAATAATAAAATTATTATTAAAATCTATGCTACTACTATGGCGATTATTTTTCTCTTCAACAGGGTTTAAAAATGTAAACTAGATAATTTTGGAATGGAATTTGTTATTCACAATTGTTTTGTTAACATTTTTAACCCCAAGAATAAGTTAATACTAATCGTCATGGTAGGCCCGATGCACTTTAACTATATACAAGCTCCCTGACTTCCTATTTTTTATTATTTTATTTTTCGAAGCAAAATATTAAATTACGATAACCTTTTAAATACGTGGGTAGTACCGATAAAATAGGAGTAATCCTTCCTAAAGGGTAAATACTACCCTTGTGTCTTACCGACAGAATAATTTAAATTACACAATTAATTCGAAATAAAAATTGATGTAGCCGCCATTTTCACAAGCAGAAGTTACTGTAACCTTCTACTGTTGGTCGGAGTCACGACTAAGCTTACATTTGGCGGCTATTCCACCGGCCAATTTGCTTCACTTGTGAAGCTTCTGAAGCAGTGAATTTTGTCATTGACGTTTTTTTTGTTTTAAGGAGTCTATTATGTAGATACTTAACTTATCTAAGTTATAATATTATTAATGATGTCTGCTACCATATTATAACTTAATTTATAATAGGTAAGTTAAGTATCTACATAATATTCGCCTTAAAATAAAACAAACTTCAATGACAAAATTCACTGCTTCAGCAGCTTCACAAGTGAAGCAAATTGGCCGGTGGAATAGCCGCCTTTGGATAGCATTTACTCGCAGGAACGATTACCCTTAAGGGGAGTCAAAAAATGTAAGTTAGAAACTTACTCGAAACTTATATTAAAATGCAAATGTGAACTCAACGAGTAAGAAACAATTCTTAGGCTAAGTCCAGATCAACACATACGTTCAGTGTAGGTTATTTCTAGTCTGGACATAGTATTTGGTCTAAAAATTAATGTTTTCACCTTTGCAAATGTAACGTACTTAACATTTAAATATAACCCTATAGACTTTGTGAACAGAACTACCCTACTTTAGCAGCTGCTTAAGCCATATTTCTTCAACGTTTTTACTTCACTGGAATACCCGTTACCGCTTTCAGTTAAACAAAGGATAGTCAAGTTTTCTTTATCAATTGATTTCCTACTGAAAATCTTTCAAGTGTTAACGCTCAATTTTAATTGATAATTGCCTTGGACATTGCATTTAAGTGTGTGAAAATGTTTCGCCGCTTTTGACGGGCAATATAACGACGGCATTATTGCAAATTAAATCCGCGAGACAATGCGTTAATAAATAACTGTGGAATTCGCCAGTTTCGTTGGCCTTTAGTTTTTAAGGCGGCTGATTCGCAAACCAACTAAACAAGTAGCCTGTCCAGGGAAAACATGGCTCACACTTTGTCTAAAAAAAATGACATGATTGAAATTCTCCGTGAACTTGTTTTCTGGTTGTCGTCAGAGATTTAAGAGCACTTGTTATTTTTGTTGTCTTGTTTTAATGAGTAGTAATTCAGTGCAACGACATTTTGGACTTTTTCTCATGTTTGAATGATAATTCGAGGGTGTTTTTTTCTACTTGTAAGGCCAACGTTGTTTTATCCTTAAACTACGACACACCTGAATACGATATTATAATTTTATGCTGGAAGGCTTGCTGTTCTTCAATTGGGTTTTGGGTTTTGAACTTTTCTGCGTAGGACCCGCCATCACATTGCTTCCTGCAGGTTGCTTCTTAGTAAGTACACCTTCCTTGGTTGACCCACCGCATTGGTGTTGAGAAGTATCCTGAGAGTATCTGCCATCGAGGTTGCCTGGAAATTTTTTTCCATAGATTCGAAATTTTTTACTGTAGACAGGCTGTGTGGAATGCTACTGTACTGTTGATTTTTAAAATTAAGTAAATATAGTAGAAATATGTTTTGCGTGCTAGATTTTAGAATTTCACTTTCGACAGCAACAAACACTTTTTTAGAAACAGATTAATAGTTAATAATACCGTTTGTCCCAATAAATACTCTCTACTCAAAAGTCAAAACTCTGGCATTTATTGTGTCTTCAAATAAATTTTTGGCACTGACTGTAGCTCAAAGAGCTCCACTTTTCATTTATTTCAAACCTGTTTGAAGCCTCTAATACTCGCGAATTTTCCAAATAAAAGTTCTTATTATGGTACTATTATAATCATTCTGCATAAAACAATATGAACAAGAGGATGGATATAAATCAATGCTTAGCTTGTGCAAGTAGTTGAAATAAATACACCTACTCATGCAAAGGTACTCATCAAAAGCCTGATTACAAAGCCATCAATGGCATCCAGGTGATTTCATCGATTACTGAAAAACAATATATTTACTATCTCCCCATTCATGTGTTCGTTAATTTTTTTCTCTGAATGAAACATTTAAACTATCAATGGCATATTGTCATAGCCTGTGATAACCCTCAATTGCTAATGCGTTTTCTCAAGATTCTTACACGATAATTTCCTTACTACCACCGCATATAAAAGTTGTATGCATAATTGCTAAAATAAATAAAAAGATGCCAAGGCACAAAGACGTAACCAAGGTGAATCCCCCACCTGGTGCCCGTATGTCTGTCAGGTTGGGTACACACCTCTTGGCAGCCAGCCCCATGCTTAGCATACGAGAAACACCTGCAATATGCTAATATGTACACACTATGTTATTATTATTCCAGTGACCATGGAGGAGTATATATCGTAAAATAAATAGAACTTGGTTGTTTATGCTTGGACAGCTGAGGTAGCCTCCATAAAATATTTTTTTGTACGCCGTGTCCGAACTTTGAATGGGTCTAATTTGTAGGCTAACTCTGAGGAAGCCTCTGGGAATTTGGACTGTTCTGTTAATTAAAAAGAATCTGAGCTTGTTCCCTAATGGTATCACGTTTGTTTGCCAACCTCATCTCGGAATTCATATTACTTTTTATGTCTTTAACACTTGGGAGATTTTTATCTTTGAAGTCTGCTTGGCATACAGGGCGGGTTTCTAAATGCTAAAATCCGTGTTCTTTGTCATACTTGACTCTCATGGTATTAGAAATAATCTGAAATGTGTGCAGTCTACGTAGGCTGTTCAAGATTGTAAACTTTGGGTGGTTCCTAACATTGTCAGTCAATTAAATTTGATATTGCTCAACCACAAGGCTTGGAACAAAAGCTTAATTCAACTGTTTTAGTTAAAATAATGGTCTAAACTACCCTTTGACTCTTGGAAAATCTACAGTACATGGCAAATTGACCCTTTATCTATACACTGCAAAAATGTGTGTATGAAATTAAGGTATACGTTAGTCTTCCTTAAGAATCCGGAATTGCGGAAGCTGTAGCGCTGAAAAAAGTGAATGAATTAGTTAATCTGAGATGCGGAAAATGGCCAATTTTAGGGGTTTCTCTTATTATAGTATTGCTACATACCCTGGTTGCGCGTGGAATTGAGGTAGCCTGAACACTCGGTTTCTGGTTTATTTCGAATTAAGAGTTGAAGGAGGGCACTTAAGTCTCGCATGCTGCCGTGCGCGTTGATAAAGGTGCAGTGCACAGGATGAAGCAATGAATGATGATTTTTATTTCAATGTGCTTGGAGAGAACACGTCTTCTCTGTGTAAAAATATGGTAATTCCGATCGTTTATCATGGGACTGATTAGTAGCAAGATGTGGCAGGTGGACTCACGAACTGTCCCTACAACGTGAGCCATTACGAAATATGATTCGTGCGCCGCAGCCCTTCCACTGCCCTCACTTACGGAATCTTTATGGACAATTTTATAATTTCCCCCTTTGTCTCCTCTGTCCCCTTCATTTGTTTCACCTTGAAACTCTATTTGTTTTGTCTTAGATTTGTCAAGCGGGACCTGTTAAGCTTGGGTTTATTATACGGTTTTCGCAATTTTGGCGATAAGGCCTTGGAAGTGTTCATGGAATCCCTGAAGTCATGTTCCTCGAATAGAAACCCGCGATGACAACCTAATGAGTGTTTTGGTCTGAGGACTGCTAGTAGAGGATCCTCTCTTTATTTGGGATGCTGTGGTTCGTGATTGATACATTCGTATTCTTAATCCCGATTTTAATTAGGTGGAATGCATCTAATCAAGAGTGATCATCAATGAATAACTGCTTCTCCTCGGATCGGTTGGCAATAAACTGACAAATAAAATTGATGCGGGCTAATTATTAATATTCTAAGAAAAGAAGCATTTTAACCAGTGAATAATCTGGCGATCAATCATAACTAAAATAATCAATGTAGCCGAAAGCGTCAAAGTTTCTCTAAATTTCCAATCAGAAGTTATTTTGATTCAAACTTCACTATGAAATCAATCAAGGTATATTTAATACTATCATTTATTTCAATTAAGGTTAAGCAACAAAAGTGGAGGGCTCGCACCGAAAGTTAAGTAACATCAGTTAATGAGCTAGCGGGATTTTCGCATTAAATTGAGACAAATTGAAGATGTCCATTGTTGTTCTTAATTAAACCAAACAGAATTACAAATCTAAAGTTTCCGGCTTTAATTTTTTTTCAAAATAATTTGTCCCAACTGAATTTTTCTGTACCTCTTCGTTACCCGTCATTTCTGTAATAAAACTAATTTCCCCATGATGTAGGCAATCTGAAGAGTAATGTTAAATAACTGCTTTCTCGGCGCCTTCCCCCTTTGTGAGCACGTTATATAGCCGATCGTTTTTGCTTCTTCCTATTTCGTTTGCCGCCTTATCAGCTTTTTACTCGTTTGCTACACTGATTGGCTAATTATCACGCTTCGTCATGATTTCTTAGCTTTTTTCACATCTTTCATTTGAGTCGAAGAAGCTTTGTATTGCCGCACTCTGTAATTTGCGCTACTTCTTTTGTGTTTTTATACCTTTTCAGCACGATCCATTGTATTGAATGACTATTTTAGCATCGTTCGTTTGATTGCAACTGTGTTTTAGTGTAAGAGGAGCCTCTCTTGCAGATTTACTAACTTTGCAGGCTTCAATCTTGCCAGTCCACTTGAAATGTTTTATTTTATTATCCCATCCTTCAGGTAGCTACTGTATTTGGCGGATTTAAGCTAACAGCGTTTGGGCATCACAGTAAAAACTACTCCCAGTTTTTC
Source organism: Psococerastis gibbosa (assembly GCA_963971405.1). Lineage (NCBI taxonomy): Eukaryota > Metazoa > Arthropoda > Insecta > Psocodea > Psocidae > Psococerastis > Psococerastis gibbosa. The sequence goes on from OZ020485.1 coordinate 21,884,629, forward strand.
TTAGTTATTTTACCGAACCCTTATGTCGGGCATCCTTGATGGAAAAAATAAATGAAAGGAAGTGAAGATGTTCAGCAAACTTTAGGCATGTTTCAAAGATAATTTCCTTTTGAAAAGTTAGTTACCAATTCATGTGTGAATCATTGACCATACCAATTAATTCACAATTCAATAGACGAATGAATCCTAAAAAGTCCCTACTGAACCACTAATGTAGTAATTGTATGCTAAACATATTGTATCATAAAAATTTACATTACTACAGTTAAAAAGTGAAAACAGAATTTTGAGCCTATAATATATTTTGTGCGTATTTCTTAATAAATAAAACTAAATGTTTGTATGTTTCTTCGATTCGCCGTAACTTCTCACTGTCTGCTTCACCTTGCGTCATTTTAAGCTTAACATTTAAAAAAATAGCCGGTAATTTAGACTGGGCTCCTAGCTGGAAATTTGTAAACTACCCAGTCTACGATCAAAAGTTAATCGGTAGCACCGAAGGGGTGAACTATCCAGTTGTTGTGCCTCGAAACATTCACTGCAGGCGCAAGGGGTGGGGACTTGCTGCATAAAATCTTCACCTTTCCGCTTCAGCCCCTGACCTTAAATCATCTGGGCCAAATCTTGACCCTGGCAGTTCATTTTAATTATTGCCGGCGCGCTGCGTGAACTCGGGTGGAGTCACGAGCAGTGCAATAAAATTGGAGCGTATGGGAAACTAAGCTGCATAGTTAGCACCATTCAGCCGTAACAACTTTATGATACACGCTCACTCGTTATACCGTAATTGAAAAATTGATTATTATCATGCTGAGAAGGTATGGAATGATCCTTGACCCGAACGTACCTGTTGCAGTTTGTGTACCTAGGTTTGTTGTGTATGTAGCGCCTGGCGTATGTTGTGTTGTAAATGATTAACTAATTTAAAACTGAATGTTGTATGTAATATCGGAATCGTCCATGAAACATATATACCTGTTGCAGTTTGTGCACCTAGGTTTGTTGTGTACGAGTATGTAGCGCCTGGCATATGTTGTGTTGTAAATTATTAACTAATTTAAAACTGAATGTTGTATGTAATATCGGAATTGCCCATGAAACATACCCACCTATATAATAAATAAATCCGATAACTTAGTATAATTTACCGCTGTACCATTACACTAGGTACCAAGTTAACTTATTACCCCGTGCCATGGCTGCTAAATCATAAAGTAAGTTGCATCAAGACTTAAACGATCTAGGGCATATCGTCTCTATTTATGAACTGCTTACATGATATTTTGGACCGAATTTCCGGGAATTTTTGTGTACCATGCGTGACGTTCGTGCCTTTTTATTCTATCAGATTAATAAACTCATTTCCGCAACCCTTTGCTTACCTTGTGATATCACCTGGCCCGTGATTTAAGGCTTGCTATTTTGACTCTACAATCAGTTTAGGTTCTTGATTTAGGTGTTATAGTCTGTAAACAAGTATGTTAAATGCTAATCACATTTTCTTTTGATTATGTTTTTTATGAAGTACAATGATTTTGGTTTTCATTATACATTACGAAATATTAAATTGCAGAGTGTATAGATTATCGAGTATCTTGCACTCATGGTAAGCTGCGTAAAAGGTATTTGTATTTTGGTCGTTAATTAATATTGACCTATAGTACTAATCTGGATATGTACTGTTCAATCATACGAATTTTATTTCGAATATTGGTACCTACTTGCAACCTGGCTGTCAAAATTATTTTGGAAAAAAATAGTAGCTATTTGCGAAGTCATTACGGCTCTAGATATTAAGAGCCCTAGTTATGTATACGAAATACGATGCTCTGAATTTTTTTCTTTTACTATTTCTGCACCATACATAAAAAATACTTAATTGTCTGATTGGACGTCCGCATTATTTTATTCATTAACTCTCCGAAGTCTGAACAGTTCATTTTTAACTGCACCTGCCGTCAATAAAAGATTCTCACTTCTACGGTTCTCCCTGCCCTTACTCCCTCATGGAGGTAGTATTTGAAAGCTGGATTTTTACGCCAAATTAGAGTTACTGCAACAGAATGTTGAAAGAATCAGCGGCTTTGATAAAGTAACTACTGAAGAAGTGACTATTTTATTTCCTTATTACTACGGTACCGTATAAAGATTATCGATTCAATCCTGCAAAGCAGCAACTGGTTGCAGCCATTTTTTCCTATATTTTAGAGCATTTAGATGCCCAACTGCGATATAGTACCAACTTGAAGGTTATAAAAAATAATCGTTGTTGAAAATTGAAAGTTACAATAAACAGCAAGTTCACAATCTGACCTCTGCGTCACAACCACGAAAATCGTGACTCCATAGCACAGTAGCCTGGTTCACGACTAACTCCTCTAAATCAACTTTTTAGATGACAAATCATTTTATAATGCTTGTAAACCACCTTTGATCCACTATTATTAATGTCTGACATTTGATGCGCATCGGCTATACGAATTGATTCTGTAATGAACAAGCGTTAATAGCCAGCTTTCACACTTCCATATCGGGCGCAAACAATGCATTTAGACTAGCATGTACTAAGTAGTTAGGGTTCATAGGGTGCGTTCACGATGCGTCTGATGCTGTTATCTGTTGGTAGTGGTTTCCGGGCAACCAGTTCTCCGATCATACATAAGCTTGCATTGAATTGCGTTAGCCCTGTGAATTTTTCGTGTTCGCATTTTAAGAACACAAACTCCCCCCCCCCCTGGCTATGATGGATGGAAAGTGGGCTCAAGCTACGATATAATCCTTTAGTTAGGTTTTAGGTTAGAGGTTTCATCCTTGACGCGTCATGTGTAAACAATTTAACCTCATATGTGTAGCTTTGGTCAGATCGTGCTTAAACCTAATAGTGGGTGAGGCTAGTTTAAGAACAGGTACCGACTTTTTGACCTTGAAGCCACTATTGTTAACCCATGAGTTATGTTCAAATAAATTAGGCGCGGATTATAGGATTAGGCTTAAGCCGGATTCTGATCCTACTGCATTTTGTATTGTGCTCCATATTACACCCTGAATTAACGTTGTCTCTTTTATTATTTTACAGGTAAGCTAAGAATGGGGAGATTACCGTACTCTTTTGCGTGAGTTATTGGTTTCGTTTAATATTTATTTGTGGTAAGCTAAATTATCATATTATAAAAGCAAGCCCGTTCTTTTTAGATTGGAAAGCTGTTTTTCAAAGTTACTAGCACATAATGTAATTGCACATGGGAAAAATCCTGTTTTGTCCTTCTTTTTCTCCCTTACTTCCTAAGGTACAGCTCGGGGTGAGCTTTGGTCTCTCGCACAACCCCTCTCAGACATCGCGGTCGTGACCGTTTTTTTTTTATATCACCCTTCTAGCACTTTTGTCTTCTATTCCCGCTCTCTCATTTTTGGAAAAGTGCTTGGATTGACCGGGAAGACGACTGCAAGTGCAAGGGTGTCCACGAAAGTTGGAAAGAAACTGACTTCCGCGAGTTGGGAGATGGTGGTGTGGCGTGCAAACTGGGATGAATGACTGGAGGAGTAGACTGAAACCCACGAAGGACGAAGAAAAAGTTCCGGTTGACGAACACCTATTGCTTCAAATATTTACTAAAAGTAAGGTACTAGTTAAATGTTCAACAAAACTACCATAGAACGCTTTTAAACAACGAAACAACAAAGATAAAAGAAAGAATCAACGAAGAGAACGAAAAATAGTGAGAGAAAAACGCCGCCTCGTCTACAGATATAGTACTTCTCGTAACTACGTAGTAATCAGTGATTGAAATGCAGCGTAGCAATGGACAAGAACAATTTCAATAATACTCAAATTTCATTGAAAATACCATATCAAATCCCTTTACTGAAATATCCAATGATAACAACACGAATTCATTGAGTTTTTCGATAAAAACATGAATGATTAACACTGATAATTACATGGATATATGTTGTCGTGGCTGGTATTAATATTCATCATGTAATTAACGGCCATGTAGTTGGCTGGAGCTGGAGACATGGCCGAACGCAAATTCAACTGTTTCAAGGTTGCCCAGCCTGGTTGACGGATTGTTTGTCGAAGATGTAGCAACGTACAGGTGCGGGGGCCTGCCTCTTCCTACATCTCAAGGCGTTTCCTGTTAAAGATTTTTTTTTTCTCAAAAATATACCTGATTTTGCATTTTATGGGTGCCTATAATTATGGGTTGTTATGTGAAACATATCTTATAATGTAAAAGATCTGCCTTTAGACGGGAACTGAGTTCGTTTTTGTCCAGCCGCCCCGCATGCATGCATAAGAGATAGCTGGAGGGAGAAAAACTTTATAGGTGTAAAATAGAATTTCACAAGGAAAATCGATCGTACAGCCATAATTGAAAAAGCAAAAAGTAGAAGAAATGATCGTGTGAATGGGGAAGAAATATGTGATACCTTGTTGTACGCTAGCAGCTCGTTTTTTGCAAAAATGTTTCCTAGTAGGTATCCTGGAAAGCCGTTCAAGCTGCTCAAAGTTGGACAATCCATTAAATGCGTGTCTCCTTGGACACGCGAAGTAAGTAAGTTAACTGGCAGCAAGATGCAAACCAACTCGATTTTACCTATAAAGCTCCTATCGGATTTAAAGACTTGCTTGTTCAATATTGAAAACATGGTGCATGCGTTTTTCTCTACCCAACGTATAACAAGGTCAACTGTTACAATACTGTACCAGCAATGCCCTGCGATCCATAAAAAAGGCTAGAGGCATACAGTGTACGCACGCGATACAGATCTCTAATCTCCGAGCCCGTAAATCTTAATTCTATGGTATTGAGTACTGAGTTCCGCTATTTGAAAGCAAGATGCACGTATAGGTACGGCGAAATCACACGAAAATTGGTCGAACTGAGACTGCGGAATCTTAAAGCTTAAATTTCGTAAACTTGTAAATTGATAGAATTTCTTGATAGAGTCAATACATTATGACTCTGATGAAGGCTACCCCTCCCCCACCTTAATGACTCTAGTTGGTCATGTTCTTAAGACGTGTCCAGTTGATGGAATATTGCCAAAATAATAAACACAGAGGCCAAAGTGACAAACAAGTTACAAAATCACACCTAAAATCGCGATTGCGCTAAGATTCAAAAGTTTGGATGAACATTTGATAGTATTGTTTATTCTTGCCTGCCTTATTATTTGAACCTTTTCATAATCTTCATAGCACTCAATCGCTCATCATTTGTCAAAGCCTGAGGACTATATCATTTATAGTACATCCTACTTATTCGTATGTCAACTCCTACAAAGCCTAATTCGGCCACTGCTGATATGGCTCCTTTAATGAGGTCTTCATTCTAAGAATTAGCAGAAATCATACATCATTAAGATATTTGACAGTGGGTTTTACATTAGGCTGCATTATTCTTTTCTCAAAATGTTTCGCAATCTGTGGTCCATTTCGGTGCTCCTCCGCAATTATTCCAGTGACAGGATGATGATATGAGACAAGTGGATGTCGAGAGATTTGGCAGGGAAACTGGGCCAAGGTCCTGCGTAACAAGTTAAATATTCGTATTCATATGTATGTCACTCATAACCTTGTCTTTGTTGTATCCAATAAGCTTTGTCTGCCAAATGGGCTGTAATATTTTATTATTGCTCCTGTTTGTGCGGGCAGTAGAACTCGTTCCTTAGCCAAACAATCAGTAGGCCCAGCTGTCCACTAGGACGTTCTTCCATGTCATTTTCAGTAGGCATGCAGCCTAGAAATCAATCTTGAGTATTCTCAAGGTTGATCAGTCCCTCCCTTCTTTGGCTAGCCAGAGGGTCTTCTGGTATCTTCGAGTGATTGTATAGAAAAACCACTAACTTGAATGACCTTATAACCTTACTGCAACACGGAACCTGTGACGTTGGACTGGTCTTTGTCCTTGCTGCGCCTGCGCGTAAAATTCCCTACTCACCAAACATAATAACGCATTTGACATTACTGTTCATACAGGAAGTTGTTTAGCAGGCCAGCAAGTAGCAATTTATTTTTCTTTAAATTTTTAGTTTTCTCAGCGACAGCGTAATTTGCATGGAGATTAACTGTTTTAAGCCGGAGATTGCTGTTTAGCCTATAAACATGTGTGCTCACAATTTTTCTGTCCTGTTAAGTTTTTCAACCTCAGGGTTAGGAAATTCGGGAGTTATTTTCGGGTATTACAAAGAAAAAGCTGTCTCACAAGCTCAACATCGGAATGTAAAAACAAACTAAAGGGGCATGGACCAAAATTTCGTAAAGGTTGCTAAAAGTTGGGATGTTAGGGAAATAAAGCCTGTATATAGCCTACGCCGGAATGCGTTTCATTTTTCTGCTTTGGTGGAATTGAAGAATTTTATTTGAACATTGCCCAAATTCACTTTCGAAAGGCTGAGACAAAAAAAAAGAAGTTTAAACCCCGTCATTTCTAGTATATCTGACGTACGGCTTTGATATAGCCACCGATAGCTTATAAGGTGACTGCAATCGTTCTTTAAACAATGCAGGTACAATTCTGCCTAAGTCATATTTCGTCTGGATTGATTTATTACGAATAAACGTAATAAAGCGCATACATAGACCGTATTTGATTCGATCATATAAACATAACTTATAAACCCAGGGCAGCTGGCAAGCTAAATATTGGACAATGCAGTTAAAAAGTTAAAACATCTTTATATGGTAGGTCTAACGGCTACAACAGATCATCAATTTCTGGGTGAATATTTCTTTTGCCAAACATTGGATTAACTTTTGTGTTGCGTTAATATTTTTACGTTATGCTATGTTGCCTTCTTTATAAATCAGGCCTCACAAGTCACAGTATAAAATATCTCTTTCGTATAGAAATCTATAGAGAAACAGAAACAGAATGTGTCGATTGGTTGTGCCAGTGATCTGATGGGTTAGGCGTAAGCATTTTCCTATACGTAAGAGGTCCATTATTTTCACTTCACTGTTTCCTGACAATCTTCTTCTTCTCCTCCTCCTTCTTCTGGCTCTACAGCCCTTGATGAGCTTTAGCCTGCTCGACAACACTCCTCCAGTCATCTCGGTTTTGTACAACGCTCCACTATCTACGGACTCCCAACTCGCGAAGGTCAATTTCAAACTCATCCTTTCAGCGTTGTTGAGGACGTCCGACTAGTCGTCTTCCTGTCATCATGCTAGCTTTGTACATCTTTTTCCAAGCAAATATAAAATGATGTTGTATAATCATATTTAAAAAAGCAATATTTAATCCCATTCATCCCATGTTCACATGGAAAATAACATATTTTCCGCCTGAAGTCACGACATAACTAAAACGTATATAAAAGGAGTGGCCAAAGAACTTTTCCCTGCCCTCTAGTCCTGGCATTCAAAGAAAAAATAATCATACCTCGCAGAACATAACTCACCGGCAATTAAAGTCATATGTAGAACTTTTTTATAGAAATTTATCACGAATCGGTGATGTCATGGCGAAGTTATAGGCATAAAATAGGATTATCCGTTGCCAATGATTTAAAAACGTTAATGATTCTGTATGTGTTGTTACCTTGGAGCCGTCGTGATTTCAACGGGTACAAGACACCGGGCCCTTAAGCCAGTTGTGGTGCATTGCCATCGCAAAACACCATCGAGGACTGTGAAAAATGACCATCTGGCTATTCGCGGGGTATCAAGTCAAAATTATAGTCATTCACGGCCATAACTAACTGCCAACTTAGCTAATCTTGCGGTTTTAATTGCATGTTCGCTTCCCGAAATGAAGATATAGGAAGTGCGGGGTAACTTGTCTTGGTATTTTACAGTCTTTCTACTATGCACTATGAAATTATAGACTGTTATTTATTGTGTCTGACGTTAACTACAGTCGTGTGTAATCTGTTTGCAAATAAATAACGCGCATATTACACTCTTATGACTGGTGCAATATCATCTTAATAATGCACAGGGTGCTTTAGTATGCTGCAGCAACGTTTAAAAGTGAGCGAGTTTTTAGCTGCAAGTGCCTAGTTGTTTACGGCCATATATTTTGGTGTATCAGAACAGGTACAAAATGTAACTTCTTCTGGAGTTTCAATCTACCGTTTGGTTTGCAACGAATGTCTCCTTCTCCACTCTTGTTTATCTTGCCCGGTAGAGCACAATAAACACGGCTGTAACTTCTTTAAAAAACAATTCTTGTAACATATATAGGGTCAATGTAGCTTCTTTCTTTGGGCCGTAAAACCAATTTAGGAGCTGACGCGTTTCTCATTTCTAATGGCAGACTTTCTGGTCTTAAATTATGATTGAAAAAGAAGTAGAGCCATGAATCAGGTCATAAATCCAGGCACGGCCATGTTGGAATTGTCAGGTTGATTGCCTGTTTGATGGAAAGCTCCCAATCATTTTCGCACACAATGCTCCCGCAGCCAAATCTCCATCACTAATTCTTTTTTTGTTTACATTGATACATGCCCGTTTTAACTGCCAAGTTTTTGTTTTAAATTTATGTATTTATTTTTTTTTTCACCGTTGTAGGCTACATTTAAAGATGGGATTAACATGATATGGTAGCTAGCTAGACAAATTATAAGTTACTACACGATACTTTTTTTTTAAATCTTGCTAGCAATTATTTTTTACGAGTAATTATTTGAAGTTACAGTTAGCCATTTGTCAATATTCCGTCAATAATTGATGAGGTTTTTTTCTAGTCTATGTCATTGTAAATTTTAATTCCGCATGTTAAAATTGATCAATGATCATAGAGTAACATCACGCTTTGCAAACGATAACAAACTAAAATTAAAAAATGGCGTCGTCTGGAGATGCTAAATAATTTAAATTAATTTCTTGAGAATGAACTAATTATTTCGTAATTTAAATCATAAAATTTCTTGCAGATTATAAAATTAAAAGAAAGACGGCGGGCAAACTTAGAAAATTGGAAAAAATTGAAAACAAAAGTGGTCAATTATTGAAGACAAGTGGAATGAGGTGTAGAAATAAAATGCAGCATTTATGATATTTCCGTCCATCACATTATCAAAATTGAAGAAAAACTGACAAGTGGAATAGCCGCCTTATGCGTATATAAAATTTCACTAATTTTCCATAATTTTCTCTAATAGTATAAAAAACTGTATTTTTTTACTGTAGGTGAAAATCTTACACTGTAGGTACTCGCATACTGAAATGCCTGTAGTAAAATGGGAGAAAACAGGGAACTTAGAATTTTGAAATAAAGAAGTAAATAAATAATAAAAGAATAATAAATTAAATAAAGAAAAAAAACAAAGGTTTATTAATTAACTTTTTATGTAGATTTCTACTTTTCAAACGACCGTCGGCTTCGGTGGCATGGTGGCAGCATGTACTTGTGCAAGTCTCTACACACCACACAATGTGTCGTAACTCAACACTAGTACTGCATAAGTTACTTAGTGAGGCGACAGAAGAGGTGGTTCGGATACATTCACAAAAATTGTTTGTATGCAATTAATATTTTAAAGAAAAGTGAGTATCCCTTGCGTATTATTATTATTTTAGATTATTTTAATTATCTTTCCCACCTGCCTTTCATTTCGCTGTTGCTGCTGTGACGCCTACAACGAAGAATCAAATTAATGAGTTGCTAAAATTCGTTGGATATTTATTAATTATAATTTTATGTAAGATTTCATTCAATCTACGTTCTTGTTGTACAATAGCTCAGTTTGGCTATTACGCAACAAAGAAAACCTCACTTAAAAAAGTTTGACTTCATTAAATTTGCTTGATTTTCAATTAATTCCAATAAAATCCCACTCCACTTGGCTGTTTCTCTTTTTGACATTTATAATAACTTTGTTGTTAAGAGTGTACAGCCCGTAGGAAATTGGCAGCCCGAAATTTAATACTTTTTATTTTTTATTTCATTAATTAAGCATGTTATTAAAGATTTGGCTCGTCAAAGTTGTAGCAGACTATTTAATGTATCATATTATAAGATATATTAAATAAAAAATAAAAAGTATTAAATTTCGGGCTCCCACTTTCCTACGGGCTGTACACTCTTAACTTTGTTGCGTAAACAATGAAATATCACCAGAAATAAGGACTGATGATGTCATTGAATTTTGCGGGTTTTCTGAATTCATTAATTATATTCCCCAAGTTGGTCGCCACAAACAAAGGAATCAGTCAGCAGTTATGTCAAGTCGATGAAAACTTCCCCCCCCCCCGCGTCCAAATTTTTTTGTTGGCCACAAAACTTTGGTTTCCGGGTTTCGTAGTCATTGTTTAGCAGTTTTTGTCTTGTCATCAATTTTTTGTTTGAAAATTTTCAATGGGGGTGAGGTATTACGAAATAATTTTGGGCGAGGAAACTGCTGCGATCGCTTTTTTGTCTTTGGGTTTTTTTTAAGTTCCGAAGTTTTGAAGAATGATGAATTAATATTTGCTTCTCTCTTCGGAGTTATGAAAATTTTTCGTTGACTATTCTCTATTAGCCTACAGTATACGACAACACGAGAGTGTTTGCCAGCCGATTTTGTACTATGAATAATCATATCTTTATGACAATCGAACACTCCCGCGGTCAAGGCCGTACCTTTTTTTTAGGGGGGGTGGGTTTGTTCTGTGTGTTAGAACGGGTTAAATTTTAACTACGATGCATGAGGTTATTTTTTTAAAAATCTATCTGCCGAGGGGTTCAACCCCCCCCCCCCCCCTAGGTACGGCCTTGCCCGTGGTCATTTTTTAAAAAGTCAAAGTTCAATTTCACAGGTAATTTCCATCGTACAGCCATAAATAATGGTAGTTTTTGACAGCTTTTCAACTGAATATTTCACTGTCTATGCCTCAAAGTAACAAAATCTTTATCTGAATGAATGAATGTATTAAATATTTAGAACAATTTAAATACAATAATTGTAAAGCCCCACATGGAGACCTATAACAATTTACCTTACTCTAAAACTAAAGAAAAAGAAAAAAAATCAATTAGACTTAATTTAACTTATTAAACTACACTTACATATTAATAACAGATCTCTCGTAAACACATAACAGTCTAGTCCACTATTTCAAATAAAGATTCCACCTCTTCCCGTCTCATCAGCCATTCCCGGATGAATTTGGAAAATTTATTTATTGACAGCGACCCAGGACAAATATTAAGTAAGTTAAATAATTTTGGTGCTATATATTGGTAGGATTTGGTAAAATTTGCTATGTATGCCCTTGGTACTACAAGGTGCTCAATTCTTCTAGTATTTGCTGGTCTGGGTCTCTGTACCATGTCCCCACTGATTGAGTAAAAAATTCGCAATGTCTTGTATAAGAAGAAGTGCCGCAGCGGGAATAAACCGAGAGACGCAAAGAGAGGGAATGATGGCCAAGTTCTAGGTTTTTTGACTATTGTTCTAATAAGGTATTTTTGGGTAACTACAAGTGAATTTAAATTTGTAACAAAGGTCCCACCCCACACTTGGATACCATACGCTAACCGAGATTCACAAAGTGAGTGGTATAGTTGGATTAAAATTTTTTGAGGGCAGACCGTGCGGAGGTAAAAAAGTTGTCTTAAAAAATTTCGACATTTTCCGTTTATCGATTTTAAGTGGCTGCTCCATTTCATATCACTGTCGAAGTGGACGCCTAGGTATTTCGTCGTTTGTGCTTTAGTGATAGCTGGGCATTGACAATTTGGATTTTGTAAGTCGCAATTATACGCATGGCATCTCACTTCGAGGGGCTCATCTATACTTCCTGTTCTTAGATTGTATGGCAGAAAACAGGTTTTACTAACATTAATTGTAAGGCCATGGATTTGGAACCAAGTGTTAAGATGTTGTAAATCCTCAGTCATAAACATTTGTATCTCATTCCAGTCTCTTGCAGAGTAGCAGAGTGCCGTGTCATCAGCGAAGCTAGTCAAAGTACCATGTAGCCGCAAGTTGCATAGTTGATTAGTGTATGAAATAAATAATAATGGGCCTAAGATTGAGCCTTGTGGTACAGAACATAGTTGTTCCAAAGCGTCACTATCTACAAAACCAACTGTTCCACTTTTTTGAATTTGCAAACGTACTCTCTGAGTCCTCCCGATCAGATAGCTCTTGAACCATTCCCACGCTATTCCTCTTACCCCTGCATTCCATAAAATGTCTAGGAGCAAATTGTGTTCGACAGAATCAAAGGCACGGCTTATATCTAAGAACAAGCTGGCTGTTTTACGGCCTTTATTTAGAGAATCGTATATGGGTCGGGTAAATTCTATTAACGCTAAATCTGTTCCTTTTCCTGCCCTAAACCCAAATTGATTTGAACTTATCCAATTATGTTTCGATAAAAAGTTGTTCAAGCGAGCTGCCATAAGTTTTTCTATGACTTTACTTGTTACATTGAGTAGACTTATAGGACGATATGACTTTGCAGAGCGGCGATCCCCTTTCTTATGCAATGGTATAACTATTGCTTCTTTCATTTTATTAGGAAATATTCCTTGTGAAAAACTGAGATTTATGATATGTGTAAGATAGGTAGTAATATGAGCCACAACATTTTTTAAGCAGTCTGTAGATAGGCCATCAGGACCAGCGGAGTTTTTATTTTTTAGTCCAGAAATAACTGTCATTACTTCATCGTGGGTTACAGGCGATAAAAAAAATAGACTGTTGTGTAGACTTTGAGTCCCACCCTGACATAGTGTGTTGGTTTAACGGTGGTTTTACTAACTGCTCCTTTAATTGCAATGGTAGATTCATAAACAGCCAGTTTAACTCATTTGCCACCAGCTTAGGATCAGAGATCGCTACTCCATCGTCATTTACAATTTCAATCGGTTGTTTATCCTTACTGCACACTCCCATTACTTCATTGATTACTTTCCACTGTTTTTTACTATCACCAGACGCTTCCGTAAACTTGTTGCTATAAAATGAATTTTTTTCCAGCTGAACTTGTTGCTTTATATATGTCTTTAAGAACTTTAGCCTCTCTTTACTCTCATAATTTAGAGGAATTCTCTTTTTAGAGTTTATAATTGCATATTTCTCGTTTATGAGGGCTTTAAGTTCCCGAGATAACCATGGCTTCCCCGGACTTCTGTATTTGGACATGCGTTTGGGTATAGTTGCCGCCTTCTGTGCCTGAATCATTTTATTCTCGAATAGTTCGTAAGCGACATTAACATCTAACATCTAATTAGAATTTAAAAAAAACAACGCAATCAGTACAATAAGAAGCAATAGGTACGAGTACATAACCGCAAAATTTTGTTTTAAGCCATTCGGCAGGCTCGATACTTGAGCACCGACGCACTGGCATGGCATTAATCGTGGGTTCGAATCTCGCCAAGTCCAGACTTTGTAGAGCCTCTAATTTCTGTTATAACTAGGAGGTTGCCTCTTCAACCTAAGTTAGTTAATGTCAGTATTGTATACTATATACTGCTACAATATATCGTTAGTTGAGAGTTTCCGTTAGTAGCGATAAAGGCGACCGGGCATTCATCATGATTTTATCTGTCTGTAAAAAACAATACTTATACAGTAGATGAAGGTTGTGATACAGACAACATATGGACTACTTTACCTTCCATGCGGCCGTAATTTATCAACCAACGGCCATTCCTTTCGCTTTAGCTCATGCTCTTTTAGCCATAACTGGTTGCAAATTCTACAATTTAATACTAACTAACTATTGGTGCGTTCGAGATGCGCCCGACAGTGTTATCTTAAAGATAGAACTACTCAGCAGGTATCTGGCAAGTAAAGTCGAGACATGTAGAGTAGTGGTACAGACTCCGCCTTTCCCCCGAAAGGTTGTTGGTTCGAGTCCCACACTTGCTACATTTCCTGGCCATACTTTGGAGGGCATGTAAAGCAGGCGGTCCCGAGCCTTCCCAGTTGAGTGTAAGAGAGGGCTGCTTTATTCCTAACTCCACTAGGTTGGCTTAGTAATAGAACAAAAAGACAATATTTATTTATTTATTTATTTATAAAGGTGCGTAAATTCCTGCTGCAGTTGTACTGTACTTACTGCCATTAAGTTAAGAGATTTGATGATTTTGGGAACTTATTTGGAATAAAATATTACTTAAATATTGTATAATAGTTTGCCAGTGGCTAAAAATTCATACGGAAACATACAATTAATGTCCAAAATCCATGGGGTCGTTGGCATAGTAGCCCTAGTTTCATAAAGAGTCATTCAGGACATTACTAAGAATTCAATTTAAAAATCCAACTTTCACATAACTACTGTACGAGGAGATTTTAAGTGGTGATGGAATTTTTTCGATTAGTAAAAAAAAAGTAGAGGGTAAAGTAAAGGGTAGAAAAGAGCTTACTTGCCTTGACTCGACCACGTCCATTACAGCCAAGTTCTAATGTATATAGCACAATACATAATAGAACATACCGCAATTCAGATTTATGTATTGAATAATTCTAAAACATTGAATGTATCTGTAAGTCCCAGACGAAACCAGCCGAGCTTGTCCAAATTGATTTATTGGTGGGGACGTGTTTTGAATTAAAATAACTGCCAGGTATAATGTAGACCCGCTCAAATACATCAATCAGGTTCCACATCATCAGTTCAGTTTGTTTTTCACCAGTCAGAGCCACGGGGGCAAATTCATCTTAGTACATTCCCCCCCCAACCCCCCCCCCCCCCTTCCGCTGGAAATTATTAATCGGGTTCTGTATCGTGCCAACGCATTTATCGGGCCCGTGTTGAATTACTTCTTCCATTTCCGCTCCGGGGACTTTGAGATTTCGGGAATTTTTTTCCCCCCTTTTCTTTATTTTGTACTGACGTTGGCTCTATGAAAATTTTCTGGCAGCTTGCCGATATTAATGTTTCCATGGAAGTAGCCAAATGCTGGGTAATTTATTCTATGTCTGGGCGGTTTTTGTAATGGACGTTCTATACATGGGTTTGGCCAATTTTCATTTTGCTGGATCGGGTATGTTTTTGTTTGTCGCGTTTCATAAAAAATAGGAACAGCGATAAAATACTGTCGAATTTTGTTTATAGCCCATTGTGACCCTTTTTTTGGATTTTTTGGCGTCACTCAGCATAACGCAACAAAAATAAATAACTCCATCTTAGGAGACAATCGTATCTCCATTATCAATTTTTTTTTGTCTTAATTCAAAGTTGAATTTCACAGGAAATATTGTCATGGTGCCATCAACGAGATACATACTACATCCCAAATTGTAGAGGAGCATTTCATCTACTTCATTACGTCTCACTGATGGGTCTCAGGTTCCTTGCGAAATTTGACGTTGTACAAAAAGCGGGTAGTACGATTTGCTCTCAATTTAGAAATAAAAATGTAAAAATAGAGTCGACAATCTTTCATTCATTCATAATCTTATAAAAATTGCAAGTATTGTTCTTTGCTAAATAAAGCACACCACTTCAAAAGTGATACTCTCATAATCTCAAGCTATTGCAGCCTAGTGTCATTATATATTACTCTGATCAATTGACCCAGGAGTCAGATTAAAAAATGTGAATTATTGCAATATTCTTATCTTATGTTTATACAATTAGGTACGCTCTATGCGCACCTTTATCGATAAAGGGACCAAACCTTGATCATTCATAATTTATTTTCTTTATTGATAACAATGTTGCAGTTCTGACAAGGAAAACATTATAACACTGTGTTGTGTCATTCTTATCACTACTGAAAATATTCAGCATATTATGACATACTACAATACGAGAGCCGCTAACGTCCTCATGATTGCTACCGTATTCATTAAAATAACTATCGGACACCCCGCACACAGTCCTTTTTCACAAATAAAATCCGACTTGACGATTTGGTACCTCTTAATAAATAAATAGTGACTTCTTATTCTATTACTATGCCAACCCAGAGTTATGGCTATAAAGCTCTCTCTTACACTCAACTAGGAAGGCCTGGGACTCTATACGAATCATGGCCATAAAATGTAGCAGGTGTCTTCGAAAGTCAGAGTCCATGCCACTACTCTACCTGTCTCTACTTCTC
Source organism: Psococerastis gibbosa (assembly GCA_963971405.1). Lineage (NCBI taxonomy): Eukaryota > Metazoa > Arthropoda > Insecta > Psocodea > Psocidae > Psococerastis > Psococerastis gibbosa. The sequence continues at coordinate 21,900,627 of OZ020485.1, forward strand.
ACATTTATTTTTCTGTGCTAACCGTTCATTTTATCATTTCATTACATTAAAAAATGTATTTCTGTATGGTCTGTATGTATATTGTCACTACGCTGAAGATACCAGATTTGCATTACTCGCAGGAATGTAATTGCTCATCGCTTTAAATGTCACAACCTAAACCACTTTAACCAAATTAAATCAACCTCTTTCCAGCAAGCATCCACCTGGGGAATAATTCGCTAATTGTTATTGTAAAGTCATAAATTAGCCGTCACCTGAGTTTCGGGACAGATGTCATCATTCGGCAGTGTAACGCGACTGCTTACAACACCCAATCCGCCCCACCCCATTTCAACCCCCTTAATTAACGTGCGAGGAGGCCTGTAGTTTCCAATACCCCGGCTCATTTGACCCAAGTTGCCACACTCTCCATTTACCCTTTGTTCGGACGCCCCCCCCCCCCTCCGTACGCCCTTTGCCCCCTATCCACAACGAAGTGTAATGCTAAGTTTCTGTTTTACCACAATGCCACCACTTACTATACTGGATTGTTTTAGTTCTGCCCAATTAGTTTGTATGGTGCCAAATTTACTTAAGCCATTTAAGGCCGCGGGTCCCACTCCCGTTCATTTGTTGTACGTGGCTTCTATTGTTTTAGATTAGTTATATTGAATTAATTTATACACAATATAATGTTATCATTATAATCTTATACTTTAGACACAAGTTATAGAATGTCTGGGGGAAAATTTTTTTTGGGGGAATTCCGTCGTAGACCCGCTAGTGTACCGGACTATTAAATACCGCACCAATATGGCTGTAGTTTTTAGGTAGTGAATAATAATGATTTCAAGGTGACCCCACTATTCTGGTAACCACTGCTATTTGATTGGCGGGCAGGAACATTATAAAACTACAGTGTTAGGCTACTCCCTCAAGAAGTAATACCGTAATACGTTCTTAAAGTAGCTCCAAAATAGTACTAAAATACCAGATACACCATTCAATATGCATTTTTTTAAATCATTACTTTGAAGAGATCCTCAGGATATTATAGCCGATAAAAGTGGAATCAAGAAATGGGGGACTCAAACCCACGATCTATGCCTTTCGAGGGCCTATAGATGGTAACACGATGCACTGGGTTGTAGTCCAGAATTGTCCATATTTGGTCCCCTTTTTTTGACTATGAATTCAATTTGCACATGAGTCTTACGATCAAAATATTGAATGCAGCAGTGTATTGCGAATTTTTTTTTTAAACCCACATCCATTCCTTATGTTCTCTTCAAACAATCAACGTTGCACTAACGTACACAATTCTGATTGGATTGACGTTTATTGCCGTCACTAAATCATAGGATATGCCAGTAAGTGCAGTAAATTTTGGCACACAGCCCAATACTAAAGCGCATATCGATTTGGCCACTGGTGGCAGTGCCAAGAAGGAAATATGCATGACATCACCTTAATCCTTCGTGGAGAGGCCATTTTAATCCCGGATTACAATTAACGTTTATGTGGATGACATATTCATGGCTACCCGTTCTGTTTATCTTTGCTGTTGAATTGCAACTTTATTGAATTGTGGGCTGTGATTAACAGGCAATTAATATACAACGTCTGCAATGTGCTTGTGCTATGCAACTTCTTAATGGTTTTATGAGAGAAAGGATCCCCATAACAAAGTAGATGTTTATGACACGCTTGACTCTTCAACATTGACCCCCTTCTTATTGATGTAGCCGCTGTTGTAATATTTATTCACCTATTTGCGAGTATGTGGGTACACTACGTGTAGTTTCATATGGAGTGAAATCTGATAAATGTCGTTTTCTTGGGGAAAAGCTACTTTCTTATGAAACATCAAGTACCATGGGGCTTCCTTTTAAATTCTTGAACTCATTAAAGAATGAATAAACCATCTGACTGATGCCAGGGCACAAAATCGGAAAAAAGGCAGCATGTATTTCGTTTCCAACGTCTAAATCACATTTGTTGACAACATGAGAAAGCGTTCGGAGCTGGATTAGCTGCTGGTATATCTCCACTGGTTTGCAGCATGACACACCTACCTAAGGCGGGGTTCCCACCGACCTCTCATTGCAGAATGCACATACGTGGACGTAGTAGCCGACATTCAAGACTTAGGCGGGGTTTCCACCGACCTCTCATTGCAGAATGCAAATGACATTGGCGGAAATTTGGATTTTTCTTTTTATAGAAATCTATTAAAATGTTTGTACTTAACATATCCCATGACGCCATTTTTTAATTATAGTTTGTGATTTTACTGTATGATCATTGATCAATTTTAACTATGGCATAGAGTAAAACAAAAATTTCCGTCACTGTCATTTGCATTCTGCAATGAGAGGCCGGTGGAAACCGCGCCTTAGCATGGCTTCCACCATGGCACCGACGATGATAAAGCTAAAGAGGGGTTTCCACCGACCTCGCATTGCAGTATGCAAATGACATTGACGGAAATGTTTGTTTTACTCTATACCATAGTTAAAATTGATCAATGATCATAGAGTAAAATCGCAAACAAACTAAAATTAAAAAATGGCGTCATGGGATTTGTTAAGTACAAACATTTTAATAGATAAATAATAAGAAAAACTCAATGTCATTTGCATTCTGCAATGAGAGATCGGTGGAAACCCCGCCTAAGTTTTGAATGACAGCTACCACGTCAACGTAAGTGCATTCTGCAATGAGAGGTCGGTGGAAACCCCGTCTTAGGAAAGTGGACATCATAAGAAATGTTTCCTTCTGAGTTCCTTCAGTTTCTACATTCCGCAACCACTGACGGAAGGAGCTGCCTTTATTCTTTTGAGGCTTCGCCAAAGCGTGTAGGGTAGATCACGACCTAGGTCAACTTCTCCTCATCTTTCTAGTTTGCTTGTGCTTTCTCCCCTAGTTCTTCATTCCCTCTTCTCATATGAGGTTTCTTTGCTCCTTCTTGTTGAGACGTGTGTGTCTGGGGAAGATGTTTCTGATGCTTACTTTGCAGTTATGATAATCATCATGAAAGGGAAGTGACCAACTGTGAAGTCAATGATCTAAGTAGTTACCTATCATATATTTAAATGTCGTTGTATTTCTTGCAGAAAACAATAGCCCAGTCCCCCCCCCCCTTAAAAGTAGTGTAATAAGCCGAATTTAGTGTCCAAAATCCCAATAATGGGATTTATAATAATAATAATAAAAATCGCTGTTTTTATGTTACTTTATATCATTAAGATAAACGGTATATACATTATTTTTAGCCCCAGACATGCCGGCCGCCTTACCAAGTTGAATCCAGCGGACCAGAGCAGGTTCAAAGATGCAGATAACTTGGTAGTGTGCACAGTGCCGGTAAGGACACATGGTAGGACTTGTACTGGTCACCTTGTAGCGTGCAACCCTACCTTTTTATATGTGTATCCAGTTTACTGGATACACTAATCCCTAACAGTACGTTATAGGCTATTTCTTATTATTATAACTTATTAAAATTCTTTTTTCATTTTATTTGTAGATCCGCCATATTTGTTTAGTACAATTAACCAACCTCCAAATATCACATTCGGTTTAAAATAAATTAATTTTTTCTATCTTTTATTATTATTCACAATTTAATTATCGCCAGATCTTTTAAAATTACAAAATCATAAAGTATCTATTATTATTTATTTCTATTTATTAATAAAAATACTTTTATTATTATTATTATTACTTTAAAAAAGTTTTTGACGAGAGGTTGGCGGCCGGTTGAATTTGCGGTGGCTTGTTAAAAAAATGTGACGAAAAAGGATGGCTGAGAATTTCATGTAACCCGATTTGGATTTAAGAAAAGAAAAAAAAAAAGGAGGTTTTAAAGAAGGAAGAAGTCATAAGGATGATGGCTGGCAGGAGTTGTGGTGGCATGGATTTGATTTTGACGATGATGGGCTAAACCCCACCCGGAAGGGGGTGTTCGGACTCCGCTCCCTCCTCAGCCCAGACGATGTGACGATTTAGGACTGAGCCATGAGGTGATCGCTTACTTTTTATTTATTGGGGACGCTTATTGGCCACGCTACTACAGGTGCTTTATTTTTCTATACCTTAGGGTTTCCTAATTCTATCAAGAATATAATTTCTGTTAATTAATTTTTGTTGTAATTATTTCACAACATTCATTCCTCGATCCTACAGCCTCTCCTAAAGAACCCTAAGCCGGGGAGAAAACGCAACAACCTCCGAGCTAATCGTGTGACTTCACTGTGTTTCCCAAGTGGTTCGGAATCCACTATAATCAGGAGGTCCCCTGTCCTATGGGCTCACACATTGGCCTGGGACTGTGTCCAACTATACTACTACTACTAGCCCCAGACATCACATCCCAGAGCCAATTAACATCTCCGTCCACCTACTTTGCGGTTGTTACCTTATCTACACAATTTCATGAAGTCCTTGAAACCCGAGAGAACCTGCTCCGAGTGAAGCCACTTAAGGTGCGGAGGACTAGCTAACTAACCGACCACACCTCCTAGAAGACTTCGCGCCAATCATTGGACGCTTATGAAATCACGCATTTTTCTCGAGCCAGGATCTGGGAACCTGGGTACTTAATGAAACTGGACCGATTCATCACAGGTACGGGCACTGCCTCCTCGCAGACTGCCTGGGGACGGACTGCGTACCTGGCCTTATCTGTTGGCTGGTTCAATGTAATTTTTTTGGTAATGAGCCAACCGCCCTGGGACTTCTCAGAAGTCGCCGATCTGTCTAATTCAATTTTCCAACACGAATTCAGTGAAATGTACTTTTGCATAAGATCGGAAAATTCTTGATTCTCGTTTCGCCCGGCGCAAGGAAAGAAGATTTTTTTTAGTTAATCTAACAAAGAAAGAGAAAATGCCATGTTATTAGATACTTCTACTTCCTACTTTTACTTTGTTTAAGAAATGACCGACAACATTAATGGCTTGTTTCCTTCTTCTTCTTACTCTTTTTGAAAGGCCTTTATGGGCGTATGCTACTTTTAGTGGCCCTTCAACGACCTCATTATTGGTATTGTTTCCGTGTGAAGTATGGCCGCTGCCAAACTGATAACGTCGTCTGAGTCAACCCACACTGGCTGCAAGCGTGAATGGGCAAGCTGGGACATGCATAGCTTTGACATAATTACATCAAGTGTTAGCGTGACTTAACCAAGTTCTGGTACGATGTTTCATCTTCAGTTACAATCTATGAATTGGTTTGCAGCAAAGTTTTCATCTTAGCTTTTATTCTGTTCGGTTTTTGGAGTTTTTAAGCTTTATATAGTTCGCATCTGATTTCTTGCTTCAGGTTGTCTACGCACGTCTTCCGTAACATCGCACCCTCAATTGTCTCTACTATTATAGTGAGAAGTCCGGCTTGCCTTAGCAGGTGACCCATTCATTTGGCTCTTCTCATGGACAAATGTTTTTCATTTATCTTTTGGAGCACACCTTTGTTTCACTCTATTCTATCGACCAGTCGACTTATCCACCGGTCTTAACTTCAGTCCAGTCTTAAACTAGCTGCTATGGTGCCTACCTCCACGGGAGGTGAGAAACCAGCTCCAGCGACCAGCAGGCACTAGGCAGTATAGTATGGTCGGGCGTATGCTTAGTTAAGAGAACCTGCTCCACATAGCAGGTGTAAGGTAGGCGAAAACAATGGAGGTGTCACCTCGCGCCTCGCATCTGTGTTGCTATTCTCTTTCTGCTTCAGGAACGTCACTCGACTACCTGCACATGTAGTGGTAAAGAAGCTGGCTTTTACTCGGAAGGTTGTGGGTTTGAGTTCCAGACTTGCTTTATTTGATGACCATGGTTTTTTTTGGAGATCGCTCTTGCCCTAAATTCATTCACTAGTTGAACAGGTCATTAATTCATTTTTATTTATTTTATTCAACAGGGAGTCTGCTCTAAAACAGTATGCCATTGCCCGTTTCATACAGGGTTTTTGTCGGTTTATTCCTTTGTGAGGTGAAGTGGGGATAGCTACTATATCTCCCTACCTCATACAATAAAGCGCTTGAATTTCTTTAGAGTGCATGATATCATAACAGTAACCTTCGCGCAGATGAGAGATGGAAAATTCGAACCTATTTCATTGCGCGTTATTATTCTTTTCCGTTCCCATATGTAGGTACTTCTTCCATCGCGTGAAAACTCGCGGAAAAGTCTGCGGGAAAACCAGGCGTTTCTATAGTGGCTGAACGGAAATTACATTTCTTTTCATTCTTTTATACGACTTGAATTTCCAATAGAGCAATTTTCCCTTTCACTATCCATCCGCATTTCGACGAAAGGTAGATTTATGGTGCAGTTGGGAATTTAATATTGATATTTTACGTTTCTGGCGGCCTAGTCTTTGAGGCTCTTGAGTTTTATGTCAAATTGAAACCGACTTTTTGACTCTTGATATCATAAAGAGTGTACTTACCCATGTTGTAGACTTCTGCAGCCTACATGCAATGTACTGTACGTATACAGTTGTATGGTTTTTGTGAGATTAGAGCAATTCGGGATTATGTATCAATCAAAAACGGATAGTTAGTCTTTATTAACCACTAGGTTAAGTTAAAATTACTCACCATCTGCGACTTCCACATAACTAATTAACTAATTTGAATTTGTACCAAAGGTTCTACTGCACCGGTTACTATACTTAGTAGTATAGTAGTATGGTTGGACACAGTCCCAGGCCACGGTGTGGGCCCATAGGACAGTGGACCTCCTAATTATATTGGATTCCGAACCACTTGGGAAACACAGTGAAGTCATACGATTAGTTCGGAGGTGACCAGGACAAGTCCTACCGTGTTTCCCTACCGACACTGTGCACACTACCAAGTTATCTGCAGCTTTGAACCTGCTCTGGTCCGCTGGATTCAACTTGGTATGGCGGCCGGCTGTTACTATACTTACTCTTACCTTTTCCTCGCTTTTATCCCTAGGTGGGGTCAACAGGTTCCCTACGATTCTATGCTTCGGCTGCTGTTGCTCCTACAATCCTGAGGTCTTGGCGGACTTTCGCTTCTACTGTTAGCCTTCGTCTTCTTTTTCCCTAAGCTTCGATATGTTTTACCCGCTTTATCAGGTCATTTGGCTGCCTTCTTTCGACGTGGCCCCACCATGACAGTATATACCCGTTACTATAGTAATTGTATATTGTATAACCCAGAGAGAGAGAGAGCCTTCTTGTTCATGATCTATTTCCAAGTCCGCCTTCAGAAACGCAATTATGCAACCAGCTAAATAAACCTTAAGACATCACATCAATGTTCTATTGTCTTACCGCATTCCCCGTTCCATTCCCTATTCACCCGCCAAACAAATTTAAATACCTAAACATTTTGACGACGAGTACAACTCCCCAGAGCCGACCATCTGGCGTCAGACTGTCTGTCGTGTCCAGCCGAAGACCTGAACCGTGGGCGGACCTGCCTGCCATTCACCGAGCCCACACTACCAACAACTGCATCCACAAACACCAGCCTACAATTCCCCTCTAAAACCATTATGAACCTTTATTAAGACCTCTACAGATCTTCATCATTTCAAGTTTTAAACGAGCTACCTCCTGTTTTATCCTACTAAAAAAATACTTCGTCCGGTAGATTATCTCCCGAACCCGGATCTAATTTAAAAAAGAATCAACTCCCCAATGATAACCATAGCATTGCAAAATTTCCGGAGCTTTCAACGCTGTTATAGCTTATTCAATTCCCCGGTGACTACCTGCATTAATTAAAGCTATAATTTTTTCGTTCGGGCCCTTTGTATATTTTCAGGTACGTATTTCATGTAGACGTCAGTTGGATTGACTTGTTTCTTTGGGACTGTGATTGAGTAGAGTAGTGTGTTGGTTTTTATTTTGAATCATGTGTTATAGTCTGCTCTGGTGGGCGAGTAGTGGGTCAAAATAGACTCGGCTGGCGTAGGTCTTAATTGATTGACGTTTGGTTTCAATTAGCTATTGTACGCTGTACCCACTGCTTATTATTGGGTCTGTTCCGAAACTTTGCATCCTACTCTTTTTCTTTTATTTATTGCCTATTACAAGTACTATGTTATCGATAGATCGTATGTAGCGTTTTTGTTTGAACTGAATTCTATAATATCAATCAAGTAAATATTTAGTCCTTTTTTAAACTGAGCACTTAGTACGTAGAATGAATGTTCCTCTAACGTAACTTAACACGGGTACTAACCTACAGAGGGTAGGGGTATCCGATTGTTTATCCCTTAATAGCCAGCTTAAGAGAACTGCACCTGGATTGTGCCATCCGCAGATTCCAGGTTGACCAAGTCAAGAAAATAAGCCAAGAATAGTAATAAAATAAGCAAAAGGGACAGTAAAATAATAAAAATCAGCCAGTCTATTTGGGAAAATTTATTGACATTTCAAAAGCGGCTTGAATTACTTTGAGATTAAATCGATTTAATCAAGCCAGAGCAGCACATTTCATAAGCCAAAGGCTTTTATTATCTCGTCACAAATACTGACCCGCCAAAGACTTTATAGTTTAAACTTCAGGAGCAATTTGTACTGAAGATGGCAGATCTTCGCTTCCACTTAAGACGGAAAAGACATGAAGGTCAACTCCAGTGATGCATTGAGACATGCAGAACATGTGTTTCACTGAATTATTTAAGTACTCTAGAAGAGAAATTAGCTCTTAAATTAATTTTTCTATTGTAAGTAATTTTGTACGCATTCCATAAGTATATTTACAACCTATTGATTTGATTTAGCTCAAAATGGGAGGGTTTTTATGTATTTTCCACAATTTTTAGGAGGATGCAACCACAAGAAGGCGGCTGAGCGGAAGAGCTGTAGACATAGGCTGGAAACTGACAGGCCCAGCGAGTCGTGTAGTAACCAACCGTCTGGAAGGCTCCAGCGAGTTTACCGGTATTTTGTTACACCCCTCCACCTCAGTTACTCTATGCCAGAGCAGTAGGATGTGGGAAAGTTGATCTGTCGGTGGTAACATACGGAACTCAGGCTGCTAACTTACGGATACCACGTAGACGGCAGCGATCACTAGGAGGATTGCAATAAAAATTGGCAATGTTCCTTTGAATTCTAATACTTAGGCACTTATTCCACCTACGTCAATAGTCAATACCACATTTACTATTGACTATTGACGTAGGTGGAAGAAGCGCCTTCAGGGTGTACAGCCCGTAGGAAATTGGCAGCACGAAATTTAATACTTTTTATTTTTTATTTAATTAACTAAGCATGTTATCAAAGATTTGGCTCATTAAAATTGTAGAAGACTACTTCATGCATCATATAATATGATATTTTTAATTTCGAAATTGTAGTTTTTTCAAAAACATGATAATATTTTATAAACAATAACTTTTCACGCATAATCGATTTTATAAAAAAACTACAATTTCAAAAACTGAAAATACCTTATTATATGATACATGAAGCAGTCCTCTACAACTTAAATGAGCCAAATCTTTAATAACATGCTTAATTAATTAAATAAAAAGTATTAAATTTCGGGTTGCCAATTTCCTACGGGCTGTACACTCTTAAGGACAACAAAATTGTAGCAGAAAATAAATAAATAACCGGTGATCTAACTCCGAAAGCTCAGAAGTTGCCGTCTAATTATAAAAAACAATAAATTGAAGTAATTATGACAAAAAACATAGTGAAAAATCATCAAAACCTGTACAGGTCCTGAAATAACTAGCCGGATATTAAAGCTAGCCGGTTTTTTTTTCTATCGAGAAACAATTAAACTATATGCAGCAGCCAAATTGGTGTGACCCGCTTCTATAGATATAAATTAAAGCTGAATTGCTATTGAACCAGATCTCCTCTGTTTCATTATTAAAAATTATTTGAGCGTGAACTAGTTTATAAAAAGTTGCCGAGATGAAGAGCACTTCACGGTGTAATTCATAATAAACAAGTTCAAGGACTCATGTAGAATTTGTTTCATTATTTTTCGTAGGGTAAACGAACCTTGAGGGATTGGTTTTGTGCTCTTGAAAAGCGCATGCATTTTCCAGAAAAACTTGTGTGGTGGCTAGCTACATGGGCGTCATGAGAAGTAAATGGTAGGACCACCCCCCCCCCCCCCTGCTAGAGGGACAAAACTTATTTTAGAAGAGTCGGTTCAATTTAATAATTTTATTCGTTGTCACGTTGTAATGGGTGTCATTACAACGATAAAACTATTAAAAGCTTAATATATTCGCGTGCAACGTTGTCTTAGCAAATACATATAAAAATAAACTTAAATAAATTAATATTGACTTTTTGTTCTGTTACTAAGCCATCCCAGTGGAGTTAGGCTATAAAGCCTTCTCCTACACTCAACTAGGAAGGCCCAGGTCCCAGGACTGACTGCTTTGGAAAATGAAGAAAATGTGGCAAGTGTGCGACTCGAACTACCTGTACATGTCCTAATGATGACTATATACGTCAGTCTTACCTAAATTTGTCAGGATAACCAGCCGTTAAAATTGCATGAGACAGATTTGTAACTTTATGTAGGTATTCACAGCACTCAGTAGTTTAGCGATCAAGCCAGGTCTTACATTGTATTACGAAGACTGCAAAGAAAACGCAAATATTTATTTAAAAAAACTACAAAAGAACTGAACAATGTGTTCAATTTTTATTAAATAAGCTATATTAAATAGATCGAAATGAAATTGGAAGCGTTTAAGAAATTTGTCGCTGAGTCGTAATGAAATGAATCCCATAGAAATCCGTGGATTGCGAATGTGGTGAAACGGATAAAGGCTCCATCCACAAGGCTTATTTTCCGCTGACTAAGCTGTTTTGGGTCTTATCCAAACCTATCCAAGCTTTCTTCTAAGTTATTTTCAAGAGAAAGTACAATTTGAAACCAAATAAATTGCAGTTGAATAGTCATTTGTCTGGAAGGGAGTTGTGTTGTCTACAAAGCATTTACCTGAAGTAAACCTTTGGATAAAATCATATGGTGGCTAATACGAATGTGATAGCAGTGGTATTCGTTATAATCACAAATGAGTCAGAAGTTTGTATCTCGTATTATGGGTCAGTAGTAAAACTGATCTTTGCAGTGTACGAAGTGCTCCAGAAGATATCGACCGTAGTTGTCGACGAAACGCAGTTGTCACAGATTGTCCATTATCGCTTGTAGCCGTTAGGTTTACATCGAGGACGTATACCAGTTTGCCAATGGTGCAAAATTTATAAGAGATAACTATTTTAAAAAAGAATACCAAATAGATGATAAAGGGAAGTACAATACAAGAAACCCAAAAAAGCTTAAGTTTGAGATAACTTATAACAAATACGGAGAGAGATTAAACAAAGTACTCGCACTTATACCAAAGATATTTAATGAACTTTCTCCACAAATGAAAAAATTTAAACAGATGGGTGAGTTAAAAGCGGGTATAAAAAGATGGCTGGTCAATGGGAGTTAATAATAATAATAAAAACTGACATTAAAATAACAAGTTAAAATAAAATAAAAATAAAATAAAATAAACATTATAAATAAATAACAAAAATAAATGTTTAAGCCTTGTTTAGCAGCACTGTATGAGTCTTTTGTCCCAAATAAGCGCTAGCTTGGGGATGCGGGATGGTATTATTATGTATTGTATTTTTGTAATATATGCTCCTAATATATGGTACTGGACAAGGAAAAGAAAGAAAGAAAGAAGATTATAAGCTTGAGCGTGATAATTATACTATTATACAAATTGTTTTTTTTTTTTTCAATATATGCACATGTCCGGGGTTACTGGTCAAGGAAAAAAGTGTAGAGAAGTGAGTGATTATTATTATTATTATTATTGTCTACAAAACATTTGGAAGTACGCTTTCCAGTTTACCACGACCCACTAGCCCGAATTCTCATGTGGTGTTCATCGCTAAAGTTAGCCTACTTGATGGTTTATTGGACTTAATACAAACGACCTCGGATTCTTCTAATCCCAAAATCATCAACGTGAGTCGATCAACTTACCACTAATTCTGCCTATTCACTGCAAAAACACGCCATATAGAGCTGCTCCTCACAAACGCCCTACTTAGCCCCCTCTCCATTCTAAAGTAATGGTATTAACGAGCTTATGTGGACTTGCAATAACTCGCTCCATTACCCTATTACCTGTCAGGAACCCCTTCAAGTCTCTGTTATGGGCTGACTCACCACTGAAAATACAGGTGACAGCTCCCTTCCTGAAATATGACACTTATCTCAATTTACAGGCCCCTCCACTACGGTCACAAAAGCGATATGGATTTTACCTTTCTATCAAAATGAATAATAAAATGATCTTATTTTAGGTTAAAAAAAAACATTATTTATATTATGTTGTTTTTTTACTATTTTTTTTTTTTTAACCTCAACAATACGTGTTTCTAGCTTAGTTGCGTTGAGTAAAACATTTCCCTAGCAGTCTCAATACGGTGGTGAAGTGCAGCAGAAACAACCGCATCCCATATTACCAATTTTATAGAAATGTAACTTTGTCTGACAAATTCAATTATTCTGTAAATGTAGACAGACACGCTGCGGTTACACGGACTGATGGATGAAAAGTTTACTGCTTTGTCATAGCGCGGCAGAAGTGCGACAAATTTCCCGTCTCATTCTTGTCGTCGGGTGGTTAATGGATTGCGCGTTGGCGACATATTTTCCGCTAGAATGGATTAAAAGCGATATGATAATGCTGGCTGGTCGTCTGGTTGCCACAAAAGAACAGCTATTACGAACGGAATTATTCAGCTCCTACTGTGTCTGTATGACAATCCGGTGGTTGTATAAGATAAAGTAATGTCGGTTTGCTATTTAACAAACCAATTTATAATATGATTATAGAAAATAGTTACTTGTAAGTAGAGGACGTTTGCTCATTAATTCTCATTTAGCCGTGCGTATTCTTAATTTTATTTCTATATTTCATATGGTATTTTCAAAAAGCAGGCACGCATCAAGAAATCTCTTACTCAGGACATGTAGAGTAGCGGCGTTCACCCGATAGGTTGTTTGTTCGAGTCTCAGTTCGGAGGACATGTACTACAGGTGGCCCCGGTCCCACCTAGTTGAGAGTATTACGCTAGATTGTCTTATTGTAAGAGAACAAAAATTTAATATTTATGTATTTGTTTATTTAATTATATACGATGTACATATGTATAGAAAGAAATAAAATTGTATTTATTTTCTATATCGGCGAACTTTGGGCCCATTCTTACAATTAACCTATGTATGGTAAAAATGTGTATAAATTCAAAAAATAAAAATATTATTATTATTTATTATTATATGTATAATACATTATTATCAACGGTCTAATTGTATGCTTTTGGGTTTGATGCTTTTAAGAAAGTAAAATTAAAGTGAGAATGACGCGTATTGCTAAAATGTTGTTTCCCGTAAACCCGAGCTCAAAAGATGTGAGAGACATTATTGGCGAATTGGGACGCTCTGTGGTGCTCGTAGTGGGCCTGCTGCTGTTGGTGCATTTTCCTTTTGTACTGATAGAATTTTGCACAGAAATTATTAAATATTCCATATATTATCCCCATCGCCTTTTTCATACAAATTATTCAGTTAGTAACGAGTTTGACAACTACAATATAATTATATTCGGAACAGTGGTCTATTATAGAGAATTGAAAAGCATTGCTTTTTCAATTATGGTAGATATTAAATGTTCTGAATTCTGAGAAATTGTATTTAAGATTAAATGTTGGAGAATATCGTCTGCAACATTGAAATTAGCAGAAACATCTTTCCTTTAAAAGGACAAAGCATTGCTTTTAATTCGAAATATTATTGCAATAAGCTACAATACTATAACTTTATTTATTTATTTATAATTGTCTTTTTTAATGTAACTGTTGTATATTATTTGCACAAAGTAATAATTTCTGTGTCATATCTAATGTAGGTAGCTACAATATACTAGTACAATAGCAAAGCAGTTAAAAGTTATAACAACAATTGGTTATGATGATACATGAACGATGGGATTGAAAATGCAACAAGATAATTTTATAATAGAAAGTGCTATTCAAAATTGTTTTGTTTACATATTTAACCCCAGGAATAAGTTAATACTGAACGGCATAGTAGACCCGCAGGTAGGAATGGACAAATGATAGTTATATTATTATACAATAGACAAAACTAAACATAAAATATGGTACCTGAATTTATGAACGAAATGGAGCTAAAATTATTTTAAATCTACATCATATTGAGAGCATCATGATTTAATAAAGCAAAAAGGAAATTAAATATAGATAAATCCATAAAATTTACATATATAAAACAAAAGAAAAATGAAAGAAAAGAAATTATTTCCGGGGCAACACATACAGTCCTAGAAGCTCCAACAGTTTTCCAATTTTACGCAGGAAATGTGAGATATCTCCTTGTCTCATTAAAAAGTACGATAGCATGATTCATTCACTCTCGAAGGAACAGATATTGCTTTCGAAAATGAAAAATCAGAGTTACGTGGCAAGTGTTATCTGATTGATCTTCTAATTTCAAAAGTCGAAATATTATTGAAATGAAAAAAATCACGTTCAAAAGATTTTTTTCTATTGAGATTTTTCTTTAGGGGCTCGAGTTAATTTGGTAAGAGCTGGACTAAGAATGATAGGATAATGTTACGCTGTCATAATGGCATCAACCTTCAACGAATAAGATGTTCTAACAGTACTAATGACCAAAATTCAAAAATATGCCATTTGCAACCCATCCCATGATGTTTTCTAATATCTCATTACACGATCAAATTTTGATATGCCTCTTGTAGAGGCCTGTGACACAAAAACTAAAAACACTAATAGTTGTGCTCAATACAATTTCATTATCAATATTTCTTCGTATCGGCAACACACAGACAAGTTCCCTTACATCCCCCAATATCACCACATGGCTGGAATACTGGGTTGGGGAAACGAAATTAACGACTATATTGATAAAGTAGATTGTTGAAAGAATCCTATCTTATTTTGATGCATGCCACAACACTCTCCGATATACGTCTTAGCACGTTCAACTGCCAAGCGCTTGCCTCTACTACTACTGAGGTCTCTGGCACCTAGATCCCTTAAGCCGACTCTGGCAACGTGTTTTTGTGTAAACACACTGTCAGCTGTGAGACAAGCGATGACAATAGAACGTATCATTTACTTTATCGTGGAAGATATTGTAGAATCGTGAAAATATGTTCTGCTATTCTCATACCTACTTAAAGCTGTTTCCCGTAAACATTTTATTACGCACGCAAAAATGCAATAAACAAGTAGTTAAACATTATAACGTCGGCCATTTCTCATATTGAAATAGAAACAATGGAACAAGAAGCTAAAGTCTCGTACGATGCAACCCTATTGTCACGAGTTTAAAAATAAATGGTCTGATAAGCACAGCAATTTTAAAATTGTATCGTTTTCGAGGCAATGAATAATAAATACGGTGCAGGTCATTCTCCTGGGATTTCATTTAATACCGGAGCAATGAAATGCAGAGAATAGCTGGAATGGTATTCACTTTGAACACAATTTTACATTAAAATCATGAAATATTGTACAATTTTTGCCTTTGTGCAAAGGCTCATGTTTTAAAAAACAATGAAGACCGTTAAGGTGAATTTCTTAGATTCCGCTATTGTTAATTTGACCTTTATTGCAGTATCTTCTTCACACGTTTCGAATAAAAACCAGATCATTTTAACCTGCATGGTTGGGGTTTCTGCAGTAAATACATGGCTTCTCGGGCACTTTCCTGCATATTTTCCGATCACATTTGCAATGACGTACAGTTTGAAAACAGTTGTCACAAACAATAGACAAGGAAATACAAGCTGCTGAGATGATGTTGACAGCTCGTCAGAGAACAAGAAGGCATAGGGCAAGAAATTAATTGGTGAGAAGAGATATCGGGGTGACGGAGTGGGAGAACAATATTGATGGAGAAGATTGCGAAAAGGAGACTGCAAATTGCAATTGTTTGGACTCGTAAAGTGAATGGTTAACAGATAGTGCGAGAGGAAATGACTGGAAGAAGCATCTGAGGGAACACGAAGAAAAGGAAGATTAAGGATAATATAAAAAAACCAGATTGAGGACGATCTTAGAAGAGTGGGACTGGTGCCAAAGAAAGCTCAACATCAATAACCATCTGAAGCTGAAGAAGAACACGAAGAAGAGGAAGATTAAGGAAAAAATACAGAAACCTCATTGAGAACGATCTTAGAAAAGTGGGGAGTAGTGGGGCTGGTGCCAAAGGAAGCTCAGCATCAATAATCATCTGGAGCTGCAGAAGAACACTAAGAAGAGGAAGATTAAGGAAGATAAACAAAAACCAGATTGAGGACGAACTTGGATGAGATGAGTGGGAATGGTACCAAAGGAAGTCCATCATCAGTAATCAGCTCCAGAAGGTGATTTCCAATGATCCCCGCGCATACACCAACTCCCTTCAAACGGACCCATCAAATAAACAACACTATTGGACCCGTGTTAGAAGGATAAACACTATACGTATACAGTACGTGGCGGAAGCTTTCAGTCTATAAAGGACAGCAAGCTCAATATCTCTAAAGTGAGGGCAATTCAAAGGCAGTAAAAAGTTCAACCAGCAGGATAAGCCATCATAAATCAGCACAACACTTCCGGCTTGTTTTAGGGGTCCATCAATTACAAAGAAAGCAGATAAGATTGAGCGGGGGTGACCGCAACAGGGGAAACCAGCGGCTGCTCCCTCGGGAAAAGCCCGAAAAGTCATAAATGACTAGAAGTTATCAATCAATGCGCGCGGAGAGTGCCGGGGATAAATGAAGTCTGAAGAAAAATAGAAGAAAGTCAATTGGAAAACTAATGCTGCAACAGCCGTAGCGCCAACGCAAAGGAATAACTTATCGGGGAATGAGGGCTAATAAATAATCTTATATAATAATAAGCGAAATAAAAAATAATCGTACGGGAATAAATGACGATAAGTGATAAAGCATTAAATTTGTTTGTAATCAAGAATGAAATAGATAAAATGTAGATCAACATTTTTTTTTATGGCTCTATGAATCGCTATTTCCTGTGAAATTTAATTTTATACAACTCGTATAAGCTTTTTCCTGTCCTGTGGCCTCTTAAGTCTGCAATACATGCTTACACAGATAACCCTCATACAAAGGGGATTGACATTATGCAAGTGGATTAAAACCTCTTTGTTAAAATCGTAGACAGTGTATATGTGCAGACCTTTTCTCTACTACAATATGTCACTTTAATGCAGAGTTTTCTAAATATAGGTCAGTGCATTGTCTTGCTGCTGCAGCTGCTGAGAATGCGTCTGGACAACTTTTACAAATTGGATTACGGTACTTTAATCCACCAAGTGTTGGACACCAACCATGCATTACCCTTATATACTGCAGCAGCATTCGCTTTGTATTCCGCGCTAATCTCATTAGCAACTTCTTTGAATTTTGAAAATGGTTAAAGTCAGTGTCGCCATGTGGCGAACTTTCTGTCTCAGCTCTTTGCTTTTTATGTTCGTACGTAAAAGAAGCATATTGTTAACAGTTATTTCAAAATTTTTACATTTCTTTGTAGGTGTCCTTATAATAATAATATTATAGTCCTAATAATAATGTCATGAATGAGCTTTATATGGAACTTGGGCTGCCAAAGTGGCCCATTGGTCCCTTGCCCATTGCCCCTTGCATTTTCCGGACATTTTGTTTTCTGATGATGGTTTGCCCAATGGCAAACTGGTTCATCCTACAGCGGCTAAAAGCGATAATGGACAAGCTGAGACAAGCTTACCATTGACACATACATAGGTAACAGGCGTAAATATAACTACATCAACTTTGGGTGTGGGTCTGTGAGTTCTATTAAAAAGCATTTAAAAATGTCTTGTTCTTCTATTAAAATGTTGATAGTTTTTTTTTGTCTATTGTTTTCATATTTTCTGCTCTTTTCTTTCCTAAAAACGTGACTAGGTAATAATTAAATTGTAGCGGAATGGTTGATGTTTCATTCACTGATATCCACAAAAGCATTCTACACTTCCCCCCCCCCCCCCCATTCAGCAGACATTTATTGTGGATATTGCTGAAACTGATGAGATACTACCTCAAAGGCCTTGAAAGCACCCTACATATGACAGTGATTTGCGTATTACATGAGAAGAGTTCAAATACTCTCTTTGATTGGGGTTCTGAGCCACTGTCCCTAAACGAAGCTTTAGTGTTGGGAAACTTGGCTTTCGTGTTCCGCGCGTACGGATCATCTTTTCGGGGCGTGGGATATTCTATTATATTTAATAACTTCTTCCAAATTTGCCTTAGAGTATGTTTTCAGTTGTTAATTACTGTCGATTAATTTTGTTTTTCATTTTTTATTGCAGGAGAACTTGATACAACGCAGCGGTTCCTGGGAAATGAGTCTCACAAAGATCACTTCAAACTTTTGGAGAAGGACCACAATTCACTACTCGTTGGTGCAAGGTGGGTTTCCCTTTTTGCTGTTTATTGGTTCAGGTCAGAGAAATACAATATAATTCATTAGACATTCGAAGTTTGACAGCTTGTCTACTGCAGCGGTTCCAATTTTTTTCGACCACGGAACCCGAACTGATAAAACTTTTCTTGACGGAACCCCAGCTTGATAGCAAAGGTGAATAGGTTGTCTCTGACACCCGTGTAACTTAGTTTAGGAAAGTTCATGTTTGACTTGAAAAGAAAGAACAAATTGTGTAACAAAGAAAAAACAACTTTGTACAAAGAAGTAAACTTTGGACTACTTAACCCTTTTAATGTGAGAAGTTAAATTTTTTTAACGATTTTTTTAAAAATAACACTGAAGTTAGGCTTAATATCTGACAACTGAATACGAAGATCTGGTGCATCCAGTTTGAGTCTACTGTATTGTTGAGGTACAAGTGGTACAACCTGTAGAAGGTGGATAGTTAAAACATTATGTACTGTAGGAAATAAAGGGATCGTGAAGACACCACATGTACACACTTTTAAAATACGCAGTGAAGTAAAAAATTGTAATATTGAAAGTAAATATTGAAATTGAAATATTCAGGTAAGAAAATGAAAATTTTTTAATTTAATTTTTTGGTTAATTTTTCATCTGGTAATTTTCATATTTTCGACCATGGCAGAATAAAATTATTAATTCCATCAGCGGGCCTACTATGGTGATTATTTTTCATCTTAAACTGGATTTAGAAATGTAAACAAGATAATTTTATAATGGAAATTGTTATTCCAAATTGATTTGTTTACATTTTTTACCGAGTAATAGGTAATATACTGTAGTAGTAATCGCCATGG
Organism: Psococerastis gibbosa; assembly: GCA_963971405.1. NCBI lineage: Eukaryota > Metazoa > Arthropoda > Insecta > Psocodea > Psocidae > Psococerastis > Psococerastis gibbosa. The sequence continues at coordinate 21,919,967 of OZ020485.1, forward strand.
TAGGCAGATTGACCCGTGCATTATTTTTTTAAAAGATATTTTGAAATCTAAATAAATAAATAAAAATGCGTGTATTTATTAGAAAAACATTACAAATCATACATTACAAACCGGTGCCAAAAAGGCGCGCTGGGACTACCGAACAATTTACAATTTACTTTATATATTAGTTTTTAATGTGTACCTGTGAATAGACTTAATATATAATTCTTAATGATAGACGAGGTAATATTTTCGTGGTATCCGGCCCTGATAATTTCATTGTAGTAACTCAAACCTCTATAGTTGACAGAATTTCTGCTGTGTTAATTTGTAATTAGGAACCGTGAGGAAACCACGTCCTGTCTGCCTAGTGCTTATGTTATTAGCAGAAATTCTGTCACCTTGAAAGTTACTCAAGTTACTTACAACCATTGTTAGTAAAATTTTCTTGTACAATAGTTCACATGACAAAATTCCTAACTCCTCAAAAATTATCCTCGTACTAACATTGTTTTATCTCTGCCTTAAGCTATAGATAGACTTCTCTCATAAACGCATACCAACCACATGAATGCTTTGACTACCATGGCAGTCCACAATTAAAAAGAATTAATGTGTTGTCAGAGGTATGTTTGATAGCACCCGCTTCAGGTCCAGGTACATCTATTAATCACCCCGAGGAGATTCTGTAAACAGCAGTGTCCTGCTCACACCTGCGAAACTGGTTTTACAGCGGTTACAACTTTTGTAATGTTATAGCCTTGTCCAATAGTCTAACAGCAGGCACAAGTGGTTAGATCTCAATCATGGCTAAATTTTACTAATCTTGAGTACCATATTAATTTGCTGAGTCTTCCAGTTATGCGCATATGTGCAATACTTATCTGGCGATCCGGAAAATTTCTCAACATACCGTGTTCAAATGCCAACAAGTTCCAGCTCTAGATCTCTGCATAGGACATTCAGTGTTAAAAGTCATGACGGTCTTGTCTTTTTCGATGACTAACTAAATAAATTAATAAATTAGACCTGGCTGGTGTGGCGTGGCTTGTTCTCTATCGAAAACAGAAAGCCCTATCGAAGTTAAATACACCTCAGGCACATAGCCAGTGAGGGGGCTATGGGGGATGAAGCCCCTACCGAAATGTAAAAAAAGGGGCAATAATATTTTTTTAGTTTATTTATATTTGTTCTCGCTCGATCCAGTGAATATACAGTAGATTCGATAGTGCAAGATACTTCCGCAGATTACGGAAGACTTGACCGGCCGTTTTACTGGGGGTATTCCATACCCCCCCCCCCCCAACCCCCTGGTAGTTAGCCCCTCCTGAAATAAAATCCTGGCTACGTGCTTGATAGACCTACTTAGATATTTCATATGATTAAGCCCAAAATGAGTTCCACAAAAAAAAGAGCTCCGATTGATGAAGAATTATTTAACTGGAAAAGACCCACTTTCCAGGAATCTCGGTGAGATGTAACATGTAAACTGCATTTAATTTCAAGTGTTCCACGCCCTGACCCTCGAGGGTCTGTATCACCTGTTATCAGAAAACATGGGCGCGATCGATATATGTAATTAAACACCTCTATGTATAATGCATATATGTTTAAGATAAATAGTCTTATACAGATAATCCTCTGTTAATATTTCCTGAAAACTCGAGGTGGGTAACTTCATGACATTTAGTAGGCGATTCATTATTATTTATTCCATGACTTGATATATTAATGGAGTGGAAGACTGGTTTAATCGTAAAGCGCAGGCCTTGGTCTTAAGGTTAGTTAGGATTAGGCTACAGCCTAACATTTATTATCGTATAGAAGAAGTGGTGAACTGACCTTAAGAGTCTACGTTCCCTTAGGAAATAGGTATTTTTAATTGTTTTTACAGACTTCTTAATTTTCATTTAATTAACAAAGCAAGATATTAAAGATTTGGCTCATTTAAGTTGTAGACTACTTGATAAATCATATATACATAAGGTATTTTTAATTTTTTGTATCGTATCTTTTTCATTAAAATGAAAAAATTACAAACCCAGAAATTCTATTCTAATCTATTATATGATGAATAAAGTAGTCTTCTACAATTTACATGAACAATATTTTAATAACTTGGGCAGTTAATTAAAATAAAAACAAGAGTATTAAATTTCAATATCCACCATCTGTTTTTGAACAAAATTAAATTTCCCATAAAATATGGATCGTAAAACAAGCAGTTAGAGCAGACCCACTAGAAGAAATGCACCTCTACATTTTGATATATAGCATGCGGTTGTTGACTCGTACACAAACTTAGTAAAGTCTGACTTACCTTTTACAATGTGTCAATGGTAAGCATGTCTCGGCTTCTACATTGTCGCTTGTAGCCAGAGTGGGCTGACATTTAACACGTTTACCAGTTTGCCAAAGGGTAAAACTCATACGGAAACAATACCAGAAATGGCAAAAAAAATGAATGAGGTCGTTGGCAGTGAGAGATTCACTCCATACGTCCATAAAAATCCCAAAAATTAATATGGCTGCCATTATCACAGATTGGCGATTCGTTCCCGTACTTGGTCGTGCCTACGCCTGGTACAATGTCAATGGCAAGGATGTCTGAGCTTACTCATTGACACTTGTGGTCGGTGTGGATTAAGGAAATAAGTGAAATAATACAAATCATGTCCGAAAACCGATGGGGCCATTGGCAGGCCGAGGCTACTACAAGTAAGCCTAAAGAAATAATTAGATTACTCGTGACTTCGTAGTATTTCATTTTAATAAACAAAAAATAACAAAAACATAGAGTTTTAGAAAAACCCAAATAATCGTTAAGAAATTAACTTTGTCTAAGAAACCCACTTGTGTTAGTATAAAACCCTGAGCGCTTTCGGCAAGAACTGCCATCTACAGAGGGAAACCCACTAGCACAGTTACACCTTATCTGCGATTTGAGACTTGCTCAACTAGAGGAGAAGATGCAACTGTTTAATACAAGTAAGCCTACGCCCATAAAAGGTCCTACAATAACAATAATCACAGATTGGCAATAAACGTACAATACGCGTCTAAGGAAGTTTTCACTTCTATAATGTAACCTCTATGTCTGATTTGGTGAGACTATTGTTCTCTTAATAAACTAGTCGTTGAGGCAATGAACGGAGAAAAGAGGTAAAATTCAGGTTTCAGGCAGCACCCACTCTTGGGATAATTAGCCCCTCCTTTACTTACAATGTTGTTAGTACACCGCCTTATGGATTGGCGTGGGGTGTCCCAGCTCCCAGCCCATGACTCAGGTGAATCGCAGTGACTCACCTCTAGTATGTCTGGCCCTCTTAGTCACTGTTCTAAGGTTTCACTTTCGTGAGTCTCAACCCTGAAAAGGGGGCAATGGATGTATTTAGGGTAGGTACTTGTTATGGGTATGGGGTTACTTGGTAGGCCTTGGCTTGAATGAATGAATAACGACTCATGTTAACCATAACTAAATAATAGTGTACATAGTAATATATAGCTTAACTTAACCTATATGGAATATAAAAAGGGGGGAAGGAAGGTGGTAAAGGGGGGGGGGGGCGTCCATTATTCGTACTGCTACGAGGCCAGGCCTTAAGTTATATAGTATGTGGGAGAGATAGGGCAATCGTTCCCACCAGAGCATTTTTTAACAAGTCTACTTTCGCCTAATCAGAGCTTCGGCCAATTGACACGTCTTCTTTTGCCCCGTCAGCCCCGACGAGATTAGTTGTGTTGTTGCTTAGAATTGTCCAAGGCGTCCCTCTGATTGGTTCAAAGAAGGCGTGTCATTTGGCCGAAGTGATTCAAAAATGCCCCTTCTCTGCTATATTAGAACTCTAGGTAGGTCCATAAGTAGGAGTAGAAACGCAAGTGGCGATTGAAAAAGTGGAGGTCATTGGCCGCCCTGATTACACACTCCAAGATTTATTTGATCAAAGAAATAATTGGAATTTTTATGTTGAAGTACTATATGTACAATACGATTTTAATCTGAATTAAGGTACAATATTACACTTTTCAGTTTTTATTAGACCCATTTTTTTTGGATCGGTTCGATGTGTGTAATAGGGGGATTATTAAACTTGCATTGTGGTAAAACAATATATACCAGAAATCCCTAATACGTTAAATAAATAGTGACCAGCCTATAGCAGAGTAAGCGTTATAAAACCTTTTCGTACACTAACTTAAACCACCTGCTTTACAAGCAGAAAGTGCAGCAAGTGCATGACTCTAACTTTATGTTGGCTCCTTTTCCACAAAAGGCCATTTTATTAAATAACAAAGGATGGCGTGCAAGAATTTCTTGGCCCAAGCGTTGTTCATTACTTCCGGTCCGCTGGCTTTCCCAAAATTATCCGCGAAGTCATCGGAAGTAAATGTGGTGATTTATTGCTGTTTTAGAAATGAGTTTGTGAAAAGTAATGGTAGAGGGCGTAAAGTTTCCGACTCGGCATAAAAATCATTGTCTTTCAGTTGGGATAGCACCATGGGACGTGGAAAGGTTATTATTTGTCTAATCTTTCCCGTCTAGCCTTAGGAAATTTGAAAAGTGTGTACTCTAGATAGCTCTGGTTACTGATAGTTTGTTAGGCTGTGAAGAAGGTGGATGAGTGACGTTAGTCAAAGCCAAGAAAACACATTACGTCTTATAAAACCCGAAATTAAAACAAAACGAAAATGCTGGGAATAATAAATGAAATGAAACATGAAAATAATGCACACTGGCTATGTTTTGACCACTGCAAACGACTTGCTCTTGAGCCAACTGCACCTTTACTTATTATTGTCTTCCAAAATTATTTCACGATGAATATAAATATCTCACAAATATTAGCCTAGTAAAAAAATGAGAAATTTACGAAATTAAGTTAGGCACTAAGCGGATAACTTCTGCTTCAGAACACATATATGAAACTTTCAGTACAATGAAAATGTTTTGAATCAGTATTGAAAGCCTCCAGATCCGTTTATGTTCAAAGAAAGCTTTGCAAAACTGGAATCATCTGAAAAGTTTACTGGAAAAGCCAAGATGTAATATTACTGTTGTTTTTACTGCGTATTTCGTTTTCGTTCGGTTGGTTGATTTTAACAATGCTCCGGCAACCAGGCCGGAGCCTCAAGCAAAGACACGTGGCTCCTAGCTTCTTAAATTTTTATACGATATTATCTTCTTATGGATTCGTAGCTTATTGTCTAACAGTGGCATAACAGCCCTATTCTGGCGATTTGGGATTAACGTAACACCGGGGTTTATTCATTTGTTTTAAACAAATGGGTGCAAAATACGCGGGAAATTCAAATTAATAAATTAATCCTCGGCCATGTGTTTGGTGAGTTTTCAATTTTTGGGGTGGGCCTGGACGTAGTCATGCTACGTTCTGTATCTAAAGATGGCGACCTTCACTCCTATGGACAGATCTTTACGGATAGTTCTTCAGAATTAGTAGAGGGATACATAATCAAAACCGGTTCAGTTTTCTATTTCTATTCCATCTATTGTAGGATGCAAAAAGCAAAAAATCTGTCGCTGCTTTTTGATATGGTTACAATATCCCTCCCGCAGTTTTTCTAGCCATTTCCAATAGTATTGGAATAAATGTTTTTTACCCCTTGTGCTCCCCACATTATCAAAGTTTCCATCCCCGAGGGATGCAATTTTATTTATCAGGTCCTCTTTACTCGGATTATGGGGAATTTTTTTTTTCTTGTGATATTTTTCTTGGGTTTTACTGGAGCACATGGCCCCGGTTATATGCTTTCCGCGCCTCATTTATCGGATGCTACGGCTTATTTGTTTCATTTAGGCATGGAAGGGGAAAACAATAAATTATTGGAAGCTCTGCTAATGGAATTTTCCAGTCGTGCGTTACCAATTTTAGAAGTTTTCCAGAGGTTTTTTTTATTATTATTAAGAAATTTAACCCGGCAGCCTGGCCAAGGGGATATTAGGAGTCTCATTTTACAAATTGCTTACTGTTGGTTTTTTAATACAGTCTGCACGGTCTGGGATTGGTTCGAAGGTTCCTCTTAAGTCCAATAGGGGAGCTCACATACCTGCGGGCCTACTACGCCGTTTGGTATTAAGTTATTCTTGGGGTTAAAAATGAAAACAAACCAATTTTGATAACACTTTCCATTCTGAAATTATCTTGTTTACAGTTTTAATCCTATATCAACACTAAAAATAATTGCCATAGTAGGGTCCTTGGTGGAAATCAGGAAAAGTCAAGAAATTGAAATCACGATAAAACGTGGACTATCTACTATGAATACAGTAAATAAACATGAAATGCAATGGATGTTTTTTTAATATTTGACTTTCTTATTTTGATTTTTACTTTTCCCACTTTACGACAGGTTTGTGAGCACCCTTAATAGACACAATCTGACTGAGGTACCGTGGGTTGATGTACGAATTCAGTATCTATATATATTTTTTATATTTTCCGCTCAGACCCGCCATAAATTGTTTACATTTTTGTTGAAAGAACACAGTCTCCCGTCCAGCAGCCGTAGAATAGAAATAACTAGCTCTGCAGTCTAATCGAGGTGATTATAATACCGGGGTTAAATAAATACCCTAGGATTATAACTGTAAACAAATAAATTTTGAATAGCACTTTCCATTATAAAATTATCTTGTTTACCAGTGGATTAAATAAATACCCGTATTATAATCGCCCCGATCAGGCTGCTGACTCTCTGACTGAATCTTGCTTCTTCGAGAAGTTAATTGAGCCTGATTTCCCATGAAACCTGAAACCCAACCCATTCCTAATTTATTTTTTTATAATATTATTTTTTCTTGTTTCAGAAATATTGTTTATAACATTAGTCTCAGAGATCTTACGGAATTTACAGATCAGGTAAGTTTTTTTTTTAGAGTATATCTAACATGCCTGTGGCCACCGCTACATCATCTTAAATTCAGTCAGTTTTTATATTTTTTATTAGCTATTATACAAGTATTAAAAATTTAGCCTATTCAAGTTGCAGTGGACTATTTCATCCATAATATCGTAGGGTATTTTTTATGTTTTGTGTGTGGCGATTTTACAATTAATTTATATAATTATTATACTGCGTGAAATTTTAGTCCTCATTAATGATCATAATTTATCATAATTTCAATAATCACCAATCAAAAATAATTAGTCAATAAAATAACATAACAAATTACAATACCTAGTGAAACGTATGGAAACAAATAAAAATGTTATATAAAAATAATATTTGGTAGATTTTCAACTGTCTATTCTTCTCATCCTTCTGAGTATTTTACTATTGTTGGTGTATGAGCTTTCGAAACTTTCTGTACGACATAATTCTTCTTCTTCTTGTGGCTCAACAGCCCTTGATGAGCTTTGGCCTGCTCGACAATACTCTTCCAGTAAACTCAGTTTTGTACAACGCTCCACCATCTAAGGATTTCTAACTCGCGAAGGTCAGTTTCCAACTCATCCTTCCAACGTTTCCGAGGTATACTAGGTATCTTAATATTCAAGTGTTTGCTATATTTTCAAACAGTATTCAAATGAAAGTGTGTTCCTGAATGTTCCTGAATATAACGATGAATATTTAACTTACCCTAACCTCATGAATAAAATAAAATTTAAAACTAATCCAAAAGTTGCCCAAATTTGTCGCGGACACACAAGGCTGCTGTGTGGGTTAGCCTGGAGAGGAAGTGAATTTGGACTTTTCATTACGTTAGAAAAACAATTATTCATGGCCTTGGGTCACAAGTTCTGAAACTGAATTAAATTACAGTTCGCTATGACATTTTAATTAAGAGAGAAAAATCCATAGGAAACTCCAAAAACTTTTATTCAGAAACACAGTTTTGTCCCGGGGTTTGCCTCTGAGAGGTTTCGGGGTCTTTACCACTGTCTTTGATTGCAGAAAATTAGGATAAGTTTGTACATTTTGTGCCTTCGCAAAAATACAGCAATACAGCAGTGCCAGATCGGCAAAATCTCGTAAAGCTGCTGCCGACTATATTACTTTCTTCTACAATTGCGCTACGTCTATCGCTACAAACTCAAATTTCGCTTGAAAAAATAATAATAATAGACATTGTGGATGCATAGCATAGAAAAAAAATGTGCGTCTACGTCTATTACGTACAGTATTATAGATTTAATCTATTCTGTTATAGAGGACTATTTTATACATAATATATGTATATATATATATAAAATGTGGTGAACCCAAGCGCGCCTTTTTGGCTTTGTGGCACCAGTTCAGTAAAATTTGTAATGTTTTTTTTTTTTTTTTTTATAAATACACGCATTATTATTATTATTTATTATTAAAAAAGGTATTTTTAATTGCTATTTTAATTTATTTTAATGTAATTATAAATGCGTAATTATTCATTTATAAATGCTTTATGATATTATGAAATGTATGAAATGGTCTTCTACAGCATCATTAGACTAAATCTCTAATAAATAGCGTTGTAAACTCAGCAGACAACTAACCCTTAGTTAAATAAAAGTACCGAGTACGCAATAGTGCCTATTTAAAATCATAAGCAAAGCTGATCTTCTGAGAAATAATGGGCTACGTACAGTATGCTTTGAATGGGGGGGGGGGGGGAGCCATGGACTTTGTGGTAGAAAGGGAGAATGAGAAAGGGGGGGGGGGGCTCATTCTAAATGTGTCCCATTTTGATACGAGGATCGACAGTGACTGTTCATAACAGCCCGCTATCTCTTCGGGGTAAACGGCCCATCCCTTGGCCATTATTTCGATCTGGCGCTCGAGCATTTTATGGCAGCAGGGGTGTCATCTATGCGAACATTACAGGGATCAATCTCTTGTGGCGATTCTTGTTTGGGCCCCCTCCCCTTTCTGCCCCCCTCGGTATATGGTATATATTTCATCGCACTCGTGATGGATGAGTTGTATAAGGTTCTTTTTAAATTACGTTTCTCCGTTGCTAGATGTGGAAATTGCTTTTCTCCTCGAGTGTCCTTTCGATTATGGATCCGTTATTTCTCTACTTGTACTTTGACGGTTCTCCTTTGACGGTTCTCTCTCTCTGCTTTTCTCTGTCTCTGTCTCTCTCCAGACTACGGGTGTTATATTTATTATTATCAGTGTATGGCGGATTCGGTAAGCATGGTGGAGGTTGTCAATATTTCAAAATGGCAGATGATTGATGATATTCCGTATTTAGGGATGTTTGAAAAAATTTGACAGCTCACATTCGATCCCAAAGCTTACCCTCAGCACGAGGCATAGAAAAGGAATGAAGTATTGACACATTAGGATAATCTAGGCAAGAGTCTTATATATACCATCCTGGTTTAAATGAACAACTGGAAGACAAAAGGCAAAATTATTCCATGCTTTGAGGTAAAAAAAGTATGCTGCCAGCAGATGGATCGGCGGTGTCACTATGGCCGTGCCCCCCCCCCCCCAAAATTGTATGTAAACCTGTATGGTTTGAAGAATTTATCCATTAATTCATTAATAAATTACACCAAAAACATTTGGACCCCCCCCCCCCCGAAATCAAAACCTGGGCACGGCCTTGGGTGTCACCATTAACCGTTATAACATGAAATCGCCTTTGGAGCTATCCTTTACTGTAATTTCACTCACCCAGATATTCTTAAGATATTCGTATGTACAATGTCCCTTATGTTAGGGTTACTACCATGGACTTTTATCCGTACTCTGTAAGTCACGCTTGACTAAGCTTGTCCATTATAACCGCTGTAGGTTGCCATCCAGGACGTGTACCCGTTTGCCAGTGGCCAAACGTTCTGGCGGAAACAATACTAATATGGTCCGAAAACTCATGGGGTCGTTCGCAGGGTTCAAGGGCTCTTATATAAATAGACCTACGTCCATAAAAGCCATTGTCAGGCTATGTAGAGTAGTGATACAGACTCCGACTTTCACCCGAAAGGTTGTTGGTTCGAGTCCCCCAACTTGCTACATTTTCTGGCCATGCTTTGGAGGGCATGTAAAGTGGGCGGTCCCGGGTCTTCCTAGTAGGGTGTAAGAGAGGGTTTTATAGCCCCAACTCCGCTAGGTTGGCTTAGTAATAGATCATATAGTCAATATTTATTTATTTATTCAAATATATAATTATAATGATAGGAGTAGTGCCAGCAATCACTCCATTCTATTTTATTTCCAAAATTTCATTTCCTAGTCACCCTTACAGTTTTTTCCCGACATTTTCATGGGTAATATATTACACTCATATGCTTTGGTAGAAATAACTGCAAGAAAACTTTGACATTTCTGCTGTAACACAAAATTTGGTTCATATTACGGTTTTGCTTTTAAGGGGGGACAGGGAGCGCTCGGTGACTATTGAGCCTTCAGAACTGAATATGGAACGTCGATATTAATTGAAAAACTTGTCATCTTTGAATCGCTTGGTGGTGAAATGATTTACGGCCATATTCCTGATGTTGCTCAGGGTACGCCCGATTGCTATAATTAAAATAAAATAATTGAAAGACATAAGTCCGCGACTTAAAAAAATTCAGTGTGTAAGCATATAGATTTATCGTTCGATTCTCGGTTGCAGAGTGTAAATAAGATTGAGTCCTATACCGCCTTGGCGTCATCCGGTCTTATAACTCTCGTTATTGCTTCCTTTGTAGCTGACTTGCCTCATCATACCACCCAAAGCCCCAATTCGTATGCATGAGCTTGAAATTACTCATTATTCAGTATGTTCATAGAGAATCACCAATCACTAACAAGCCTACCACTATATACAGACAGTCATCTTGACTGATTTCAATGGGCCGCAGATAGGAATCGCGTTCTCGAGAGCTAACTTTGCCCGGCGCTTGACAAAACAATGATATCCATTTCTTTAAAAAGTCTTCTGTGAATTATACCGGAAAACCTGTTCCTCTGCTATTACGAGAAGTTATTGAACCAGGGAGATTTTTCTGGAATTTATAAGTTACGACAGTAGGAATAACTGTGTCTTATGATCAGCGAGCGAATCGAATGGAGCTCGGTTTTAAATATGTGATCTTGTGCAAGGAATTGCAAGTGGTTACGCTTGGAATCTTCCATTATTATTTCCTTGGTTTCCTAGTGCTTTTGTGCTCATATATTGTAATACGGTTTCACGTTAGTTATTCGAGGAGAACCTATTAAATAGTCATCGATAAACTCATTAAATAATAAGAAATTCGTGTATTCAAGCAGAGACTTTATGATACTGTTGAAATGTGTTTTATAGCATTGCCAAGTTTCACAATAGACCAATTTTCTGCAAGACAGTGTGAAGTCTGTGAATCTTATTTGCTAGATTTAGATTAATTAATTGGAAAGCTATTTTATTTTTATGTTAGGTAAAGTGGTGTCTTTTTATGTGAATATGCCCTTTCCACTGTTGTACTCATGCTGTTGCATAGTTGCGTCTCAGCTTACGGATAACAACGTCTCTACGCTGCTGTAGAAATAGACTCAATTGCATATAGTATATACCTTGTGCATATCACTGTTGTCGTCTGCTTTATCTTCTAAATCTTTCCCATGCTGAAGAATAGACAAATTTTGCCGCAAAGCAAACAGTGTGGAGTCCGTCACTGAAAAAAGCAGAGTGTGAAGTTTTGTTCAAATTATGTAAACCTATGGGTAATTTAGCTCGAAATGTTGGCCCAGTCTCGCGATCGCCCTCATATAGGTAACTGACTGCTGACAGAATTATTATAGAACCATTTAAAACATCTATATTGTAACTGTAATACATACTGTACGTGAGTAGGTACCTACCCGTAATAATAAGTTATACATGTTTATCACTTCAAATTATTCGATTTGAAATAGCTATTATCTATGTATAATCACTATTAATAAGTGTACCTCTACTCCTTATAGCTGAGAACGATAACCTACAAGTATACATAACGTCTAACCGGAGGACACCTGCGTTCTCAACGTCAGTCACCCATATGCTGATGCTAGGCAATAGTGGCAGGTAATCGTGACTATCGGAAACTAGTTCAAATTGTGAAAGAACTCTGAACTTAAAGAGGCGGCGAAAGACGTTACCGCGTAAATGAGTTAGCGTGTCGGACAGATAAACGCCTATAGAACCTTTCGAATTAGGACTGTAGGCATACATGATCAGGGCCGTATTGACCAATAGGCCTAGTAGGCTGCAGCCGAGGGCGGCAGGGTTACCCAATTTAAGCATGCAGTGACAAGGTATTGTGTGTCTGCAAATCAGTTTACATCGTTTTTGTCTCATGAGTCAGCGATATTCAGGTGACGAGCGCATTAGTTAATTGCGTGAACGTTGACACCGTGTGAAAAGACCCCCAATAGGTTACCTTCAATTGTAGTCAGAGCCTTAGCTCCTCCCTTAATTTATCATGCGGTATTCTGATGTCTGGTTACGCCACTGTCACTGTATTTGATTAGCTCAGTGCTGTATAAGCAGCACTATACTTTCCTTAAAATGGGCGTCGCAGCTAACTGATCTGACGTCTGACAGCCTATAGGCAACCGAGGTATTAAATAGGGGAAATTTCGGAAAATAATATTAATAGCAGATATTATTTGTGTAATACCATAGGCTGTCTACAGTATACAGCACTGAGCTAGCCAAATACAGCGGCAGTGGCATCAGAATACCCAATGTTAAAATAAGGCTCTGACACTGTTGTTTCGAAATTCAGGCCTACCGACGCAACTAGAAGTTACACATCTGTTCAACTTACACCATTGTGCTGTCCATAAATTCTTTTTATTGCCTACCCAAAGATAGATGAGTATGTTCACCTTCTTCTAGCTTAAGCGATGATTGGTCCCTTATCACAACTACCGCCTTGCCTTGCTGCCGCACCATATACCATAAGATCTATATTCGAATTATGACCGGTAAGGATGCATTACGAACTGGGCGTTCCTCGCAAGGTGGGCTCGGCCCCGATATTCTCTGCGATTGTTCTCGAAAGTTCTCATATGTCACCTGGGGAGCCTGCCCGCCTCACCCTGTACCATATAACCTCCGGTGCCATTCTAGGACTAATGCAGTGCGGTTTTTTGTTTTGTATATGTCACATTACACATAACTTGTCATCATACCTGTATAATTTGTGTCATAGTTGCTTTGCTTAGCTTGCATGCGGTGCCAAAGCCACTCCTCTTATGAGCGTCATCATTGGCTTTGATTTTATTGAATTTTATTATGGGCCCATTTTTTCGCTCCTGAATATTTGAGCTCTTGGCAGTGTAGCTACTTAAAAACTTGGCCTTTATAGTATTATACTAACCATAAAAACCTTGACATTACTTCTAGTTTACTGTCAGATTTGACTATTTCATTGATTATTCAATGCCTACCATGAATCTATTAATATCAATCAATCCCGTTTAGACTATCGGAGCCAATCAAGTCTCAAGTCTTGGAACCCAGATTATTAAAGTCACTTAATCAATCAGATAATTCAGAGACACTTCCGTTGATCGTTGTTATATTTGCCTCGTGAGCTGTTGAAATACATTATTGCATTATTACTAATTGAAGGCTATTCATAATAGCTGGCTTCTTCATCTTCTTCTTCCTCTTCCCTCTTAGTGCCGCCTGCGCAGCGTGAGGGGGTCACCCCGGACCCATTTCTTATACTCCACTCGGTCGGTCGCCAACGTCTTGACCTCGGCGATTGTTTCCCTCTTGCTCCGGCAAGTTGTTCGACTCTTTCCTCGAGGGTTGTCCTTGGGCTGCCGAGGATTATAGCTGGTCAATCATTGAAACTATGCCGGGAAAATCAGACCGACTATGCTTCAAAATGTAGAAGAGCATTTTTTCTGCCTTATTGCAACTCTATGGTCAATATTTTATTGAGAAATTCGACTTTGTACAAAAAAAAAGTATAGTGGGGTGTCCAATTTTCTCTTAAGTATCTAATCTGGTCCCGAAAGGTCTGTGTGAATGACAACCCTATTTTAACATAAATGTAAGAGTGTAAGCAAGAACAAACAATACGTTTAGCTGTCCAGGGCTTCTAAATTCGGGAGGGCAGCCTCAGAAGGTTAGTTCTTAGTCCTCTTCCCTTCTTCTTCTTTAAATGCCTCTTCAATCAAAGATTAGTGATCAACATGGTAATTCGGACCTTGGAAACTGCTGCTCTGAAAAGGGAAGTCGTGCTCTTGCCAAACCCCTGCCTCAGGTTTTTCAACCAGAATGTTCTTCTTCTGTCGGGAGCCCTCAGTCCTTCGTATTTTCCCTTTTATGTACATGCAGAAAGCGATATTTTTCGTTTCTCATCACATGGCCAAACTATGTTAGTTTCGATCCGTTCCTCAACCGTCAGCAGCAACTTTGCTTCTATATCCAATCTTCTCAGGACCTCAGTATTAGGAACACGATCTCCGCAGGATCTCTTCCCTAATTTTCTATTCCCGTGGCTTTCCATTTAACAACCATGTGTCTCAAGAGAGGCAATCGCCTGTACTGGATTCACCACTGCTCTGTCCTAAAATTCCCCCAATAAAGTCCAACTCGTTATGCAAGTCATTGACGCAATGCATTGAAGGTCTATAATCACAAATTCAGTCCAGTTGTGTTGACCTTTCCGAGGATGAGCCCGGGTCACCTGCATATGGCCGGTGATTCGCAGCTGGCTCAGTCGTGTCTTCGGATAGGGCGTACCGGAGGAAGATGAACTGTACGTGATGTGGTGTGGGCAACAAGTGTGCCCGTACTATGGACATCGTGATGCAAATCGATGGGTGGGGCGCACGTAGAAAGTACATAGGCCGCCTGATCTAAGGCAATTATAATGTGGTTTCCGAAAGAGGTGGACGGCTAAAATACTCTATATGTGGCTATTATGTCTTTGCCACAGGGTTGAAGTAGTAGTTGTAGAATAATTAATTATAATTTGGCTAATGCGATGGTATGCGTTTGAAACCTTTTTAACATAGGCGTTGATACATTGGCGTAGCTTGTGGAAACGTAGCTTGTGCTTCCTGCAAGCCGAGCGATTTCAACGCTGTACCACCCATTTCTGCAATGTCTAATAACCGTGTTAGTGATTGCCTCAATCAGTTGAGAGAGGTGTTGCAAGAGACCAAAGCTCACCCTGAGCAACAACGCTGAGGAAGTAGAAGAATTTATCTGTGGTTCTTGCGTTATGACTGAAATGTCAAATTTGTAACCTTATGGCCAGTTTGAAATACCCAATATCTTTCACAAAAGCGTTATTTTGCATATCTACCTGTACCTTTTTCTCCATCCAATAAAAAAAAATTCTTAGGCTCACTAGGTGGCCTCTCAGTCTCATTGCTATTGTAGAAACATTTCAATACTTCTTCAAGTCCCCTGATTTAAATACTTGAATATTTGACAACTCATTGTAATGCCCATATCAAGTACGCAGCCTATTTTGCTTTCTTGACTGTTATTTATGTCTGTCATCGTGCTCTCAATGTTCATAGAATGAATTGTAGGGAAAAAGTAGAGGAGACTCGAAACGTTGATGAATTTCAAAGTTTTTTTTGTTTTTAAAAGAAGGTTCAATCGCGTATAAACAATTTAATGAATGTATCCGATTAACTTCTTCAATCTACCTATATAGGGGCATTGGATAAGGGACCAATGGGTCACTAGAAGTATGTCCAGATTAATAAAAAGTCCATCAGGACATTATTATTATTGTGGTTTAGTACTACAAAGTACCGAGTTGTCCAGTTAATTGATCCCTGGACTAGTCCATATTTTGTTTTGGATTCTAGAAGGCATTGAAATTCCCACAAGTACCAACGTCTGTGCTATTTCCTCCGCCAAAGATGATTCAGCTATAGAAGAAAATCACTAACCCGTAAAATTAATCCACGAAAAGCTGCAAATCAGCGTTAAACAAACACCCTTGAGGTGTGGAACTGCTAAATTTTAATTTAAGTCGAACCGTAACCCCCCCTCCTCCCTGCCCCTACTTCTTCACCCACGATTTTCATCACCTCTGCCTTTCTTAAAGCACAGCCCTTTCGCTAACCTACATTTCTCAGTGCAGGTGGTACAGCCTTTTGCCCGTAAATCCTAGAGTTCTCTATAGGGGAGATCCGACGCTTGAGAAAAGGTTTCCCGCCAAATCCATGTGTTGAGAAGTTTGGGTTTCGTCTGATCAATTGGACATTGCTAGAAACCATGGGCTGGAATATTCCATTTGGTATCTATCTGGACTATGAAACGGGAGACTTTTAATCTGTAATGAGAAGTTGTGCTCTTGCTAAATTAGTACATTCAAACTATTTGTTCCTAATCACGAAGTTATTAGGTTTCCGTTTCTTAACCGTCAGCAGCAACTCAGTTTCTGTATCCATTCGCCTCAGGACCTCAGCATCAGGGACATGATCTCTCAGGATAAGCGCAGCATTCGTTTATATACCCACATGGAGACATGCCAAATTAGGCCTATTGAAAAAAAACTAGAACGCTCTTCAGTGAGAAAATCCATACTTTAGACTGTTGTGTTGGATTGGAATGATCGTGAGTGGTGAAAATTTAAACTCTTCAGAGTGCTTTTCTCATTCTGCTGATAGTTCCCTTCGTTCATATGACTCGTCCAATAATAAAGCTACTTACGTTAATATGGCGAACTTAACTCCCAAATGGATTCCGTCATATTTCGGGCGGCTTCTTATTCTACAAAACCCAAAAATCATACTGCTCCACTTCCGTGTGTCCGCTCTCTTTAGTTTCAAACTCTTGTATATAGCCTTCCGCAGTAAATCCTTTGATGAGGCAGCCATGAATCAAGAGCACGGAGTTTATATGAAGGTCTACGTTACTGCCTTTCCTCAGCCTCCCCCCCTCCCCCCAACTCTCCCCCCGTTCTACCCTCACTTTATTTGACGCTATCCTTCCCACGAGTTCATGTGTCAGGAATGTGCTCCTCCTTTCTTTTCATTGCCTGAATATTTTTCTTTCATTTCCCTTTTTCTCCACCTGAATTTTTTCGCGATGTTTTGCACTTCTTTTCGTGTGATATTTCATGTTTTTCTCATAACACTGCGTAATGTTTTGATATTATTTGAATGAGTACCTATTTTAGGCCGCTGTCACCACTGTGGCCACTGGCTAGTGTATATATACATACTGTATATCTGCTGCCGTGACGCAAATTTCAACTTTGCGCCCTCTGAAGTATCGAAGCAGTCTAGTACATATACATGGATCAATTGGGGTACCACAACTAGTTGCTTATAAAAGAAATATAATATAATATTATAATTTACAGCTTATGAGTACAACAGGTCAACAGCATATTACAATAATTGGTGGTGTCATCTTACAATATAAAAAAACACAAATTGCACCCTCGAGGTACAGTGAAACATTGCTTTTTTATTTTTAAATTATTGGCTATAGTAAAACAGCGCTGAGTTGAGCCATACGTCACAGCAGAAAAATCACGGTGACTGATGCATACTGTGTAAGTGCTACGCGAACGCGAACAGTCATCTAACAAATCATATGCGATGCGAGCGATCATACATGTCATTTGTAAGATGACTATCGATCGCGTAACACTTGCACATTATGCCTTTGTCAACCGATTTTTCTGCTGTGACGTTTGGTTCAATTCAGCATAGTTTTCCAAATAGTTACATATTGAAGTAATAATTATAACTAGAAATAAAAATAATGTAGCTAATTTAGTCGTATAACAGCTACATATAGCCAATACATATGGAAATAATTAGGAGGTGTACCTCTGTATTAGGTGTGCTTCCCGGTCATAAGAAGAGTTACCCTGGCACTGTGTATTTTCTTAGAACTTTCTTATGCATTTTCTATACAAAGGGTGGCTCCCGGTAAAGGTACGGAATGTGAAGGAGGCCGTTATTACAATAGGAAAAACAACGGCTTCTTTTGGACTCCACTTTCTGTAGCATTTCCTATGATGGTGGAAGCTATCTTAAGAGTGGTTTAAACTCTAGCGTCAGTCGATGTCTTCCGAGCTCTGGTCACTCCGGGTCAACGAACGCGGCCATATGACATTTAGAGCGGTGACTATAAACATGTCTTCTACAAATTTAACTGCTCCTATCCCATCTGACGCAATTTCGACGTAAACAAACACGCTGCTTTGCTGACATTCCGTGTCCCTTATTTTATTACCTACCAACTTTTAAATTACAAAATGCCCTTTGGACACCAGTTCCTTACCATCCAGCAAGTTTTCCGTCTCCTTCAAACCTTCTAATAGCCATGAAAATTAGACGTCAGGCCTTGTAGTGAATCCTACCTCGTGACCACTACACTGTTTGGTATGCAGCAATATGCCTCACAGTCGCGTTTTCCCCTACCAACGACAGCGAGGTACCTGTTAGGATCATTCTTAAGCTGACAGATTTCAAGCAAATGCAGCTAAAAGAAGCAACCGCCCCTGAATACTGATCCAATCAGCCAGCCCAGCGTGACATTAAACACGATATGGTTGCAATTAGTTAGGGAAAAAGTGAAGTTAAAGTTTCAAATTAGTAAACTCAGGCCGTGGTCGAGTGGTTCGAGAGCTTGCATTTCAATCGGGAGAACGGTAGTTCGAATCCTCGAGGGGATTGGATTTACTCAATAATTCTGAGTGGAATACAAGAGTAATGAGTCAATCGTCAGTTATCAGCACTAAACCATCAGTCCTTATCAGGACAAAAACATCAGTCCTTCTCAGGACTATACCTGATGATGGGAGGAGTACCCATTCCCGAAACGTCGCCCCCTGCCCGTGACAATGGGTTCCACCCTAATTGTTCGATGATTGTGAGGCCCCTGCCGGCTGCCTCTAATGACTATTAATACCCTTGTTAAATACCTGTTAGTGGTTTGGTGACCCCAAGTCGGGCGGAGAATTTTCCCGTTTTCTTACCGAAGCCTTTCGTTTCATAATCCAGCTCTCTGCCGACTAGATTATTCCAGTTAAAGAAACCTCCGAATAAGCCTGGATCTGGCGGTCTTGGTGTCGCAAACTAAGTATTCCGCCAGAAAGTCACCTAAATAATCCCCAGAAGCAGTAAATTCCGTTAAAGCCTGCTGCTTTACATACTAAATCTGAAATTCTCTCTCTTGTGTTCTTCCACTCTCAATAAATGGTTAAATTTAAATGTGAGCTCAAGATGATATCAAAATAGCGTCTATTTTAGTGCGTAAAAATGAGTTTTTTAATAAATTTAAATACTACGAGCTGGAGGGACCATGAGACAAATGAAAGAGTGCTAGACGCTATCGGGGAAGAAGTCGCACACGGGCCCTTGCCTTGCGATATGGACTTAAGAAAACGCTGTAAAGACAGTTAGTAGCCCAGATACGAATCAGGAGAGCGAAATGGATGGGGCATTTGCTAAGGCACGAAAATCTGGTACACACTATTATCGAGGGCACAGTAGAGGGAAATAACCGAAGAGGACGGCCGAAGAAGGAATTCATGGATCAAGTAAAAGAAGACGCAGGAGCAATATCATATCAAGAACTGAAGAGGAAGATCGAGGACCGAGTAAACTGGAGGACGATATGCAGGGAGTTGCTGCCAACCAATCGCTAAGATTGTAACCTTAAGAAGAAGAAATACTACGATGGTCCCGTTGGTAGATTAGAGGTTCGATAGTCAACACAAAAGGAAAAATTATCCGTCGGACATTATTTGTATTGTTTCCGTCAGAATTTTTGGAAAACTGGTATATACGTTTTCGATGTCAAGCGACACCGGTTACAAGTGATAATGGACAATGTATAAGACGAAAAAATAATGACTTAACCCAGTGCAGATACTAGCATTTTATTAACGCATGTATGTATATCATATTAAGTAATTTCTACCGTTGATAAATATGTTTTGATCTTTCGCCTTTTTACCATATCATAAGACGCATTTTATTAGTAATCTGTGAACACCACAAAAGTTATACGTTATAACCTAAAGCTGTACTAGAATATTTAATTTTTACCATGGGTGACCGTAAGTTTTACTAAGTTAATAAGGAGACTATTATGTGTATATATGCTAGGACTACTGTGTATATATTATTGTACATGTCATGGCAAATGGTCAAATGTTAGCTAAGCTTTCCGTAGCGAAATGGAGATTTAATATCCATGAAAAGACATTCTCGAAAATACCATAAACGTAATAATAAACTTTACACCACTATCCTGCTTATAAACGCTTAAAATACACCTTTTTATAGTGGAACATCTTAAAGGGTAATTTCCCTAACAACTATTTTCAATAGATCAATTTCCCGTGAACGTAGTACCAGGAAGACATAAAAATATATGCCACTTTTAATATTTTACGGCTTAATATTAAGTCGAGGATTATTTTTCCACTTAACCCTAAATATGGTAATAACGTAGGTATTTTTAGTATTGTTATTTTACAAATTGATGGCTTTATTACCGTAATCAAAGTTATTGGTCACATTAATTTTTCCTCTTGCATTACTGTATGCTCCTACACGGGTCACGTAATCTCTTGATGGACTATAAATAACTTAACCCTAAAGGTCTTAGAAGTGTCTTCTTCGTTGGTCCACATTCTCAATATTCTGTGCCATTTCTGGAATCACCTGACTCCGAATGACGTTAAGAAATAACTTAGCGTAAGGTCTTCTTTGTTCTTCCTCTTCTTCAGCCAACCCCCGTCCTTGAATGGTAGGCCATTTGACGCTGTGCCGCATAGTAGAGCTGGGCCAATCCCTCCTGTGTCGTAGTTCGGTTTTCTACCACAATGCCAATGCAGCTGAATAAGTACTTAGCGTAAGGTTAAAAATAATAAATATAACTATTTTAGGGTAGCACTTTACATTCTAAAATGTACGGTCTAGAGGAAAAGGGGTGCAAGTGACAAAAATAAATATTCGAGATAATTTTGTTGAGGATAAAGTTTGTGGCTCAAATGAAAATGTACAGGTATACAACATACCCCTTTTCCATGAATTCTAGCATTGCCAAAAATCAAAATGACAGATTCCGATGTTCCTGTAGGTTTCTAGGTTAAAGAGTAGCTAGAGTAACAGAATGGTGCACTTAACTTCAAAATGCAAAAAATGTCATTTCCACCCCTTCTAAGCCCTTCAAATTGTCTTGTTTTACATTTTTGAACCCCATAATAAGTTATTATTTAACAACTACATTGTTAGATGCTTATTAGAGACGCATCACCGCTCACTCTGATGCTGTCATATTAATGATAAATCCTTCGGAAACCAGGATTGATGAGGACTCGAATATAGTATGGAAATGTTGCTAGTTTTCTTCTAGCTATCACTCAGATCGTATACCTTCGGTTTGACGGCTAACTGTTCCATTTGATGGACCATCCCGCAGTAGCTGTGTCATCTAGATATTTATAGTTTGCATTTACTTGTATATGGGAGCGCCTCGATTCGTAGAAATGGAAGATGTCTGGAATCTAAATAATGTCAAAGGGATATCATGTAAATTTTGGCCGCTCTGACATAATGTTAAAGCCCCCACACACGATGCTTCCGGGAATGCCAGTTTTGGGAGTTGGCAGTCCGGGACGTATCGTGTGTGTACAAGAATGCCAGTCTTGGACTGTTGTCATTCCTGAATTTGAAATCCCAGGATTTCGGTTTCAATGGAATTCCGAGAGTCCACGCCAAGGGGCGAGAGTTTGCACTTAGCTCCTTGTTGCATAAAATTTCTAAATTGCGAAGGTGTTGATGAGAAAACGTGCCATTAGAACAGCGTTGTTGTTTGTTTATTTAAATTTTTATTATTTATTTTATTTTGTTTAAATTCGGAAATGGATCTAGAACGTCAAATTTTAACTCGATTCATTGAGAAATATCGTCAGTACCCTTGCCTATGGGAAATTAAAAATTCGTCTTATCATGACAAAAATAAAAAGAATGAGGCGTATGGAATTTTAGCGCTGATTTTGAATGAGCTGCAGCCAACAGCTGGCATCAAGGAGGTGAAAGCAAAAATTGCTTCGATGAAGAACTCCTTTAGGAAGGAGCATAGAAAGGTATGTATAAAACTTTTCGCTGTAAGTAAATACTTTTTTATTGACAAGGTACCTAATTTATTTGCACTGACATGGTTATTGGAGTGGGCGTAGCCTATGCGCGCGCTAGTACATTGCGGTATGTAGCGTAAATTGTCACAAACTGTAATTGTTTTATTTTATTGTTGGAATTAAAGATTGTTGTTGTTGTTGCTATGAAGAGGACCAGCGATTTGCAAACTCTGGCATGCCAATATTCCAACTCAATATTCTAAATACAGTAATTGCATTAATTATCATACACAAATTATACATAGTATAAGCAATAATCTTGTACTATGGACAGTGAAACTAATAAGACGTAATGCAACATTATTAATTGTAAG
The DNA here is from genome assembly GCA_963971405.1 of Psococerastis gibbosa. Taxonomy (NCBI): domain Eukaryota; kingdom Metazoa; phylum Arthropoda; class Insecta; order Psocodea; family Psocidae; genus Psococerastis; species Psococerastis gibbosa. The sequence continues at coordinate 21,942,315 of OZ020485.1, forward strand.
GTTTACGTAAATTGCTTATAAATAAGTAGGTACCGAGGTTTGAGACTCGACATAAATAAATGAAATTGACTTTCAAATGTGGTGAACCCCAATGGCTAATTCTTTTGTATTCTGCCCAAAATAACTTATAGGGCCATTGGTATCTGATGTAACAATAACTTACCACCTCAGGCTGCGTTGCGTTGCTATGATTTATATCCAAAAGTATCCTGTTTCTAATTCACATCATTCACCATAACACACAGATCCAGAAAAACACAAACTTCTTCAGGAGGGTATCAACAAACAAAAGAGGGATAGCCTACTATAAATTTAATAACCAAGATAAAACTCACGGCGACGGCCAAACGATTACTGACTACTGATTTAGACTTAGTAGCCAATTAGCTAAGTCTGGCTTATTTGTGTATTCAGCAATTTTCGATTGCATGGTGCTCAAGCCTGGCTCAGCAAATTATTCACAATGAGAATGCTGAAGCACTTAAAAAAGGTGCCTACTTGTAGGTAATTCTGCTTATTGCTTAATGCTTATCCTGCGTTCATGTAGCTAGTCATAATTGCAATTATCCAACTGCCTATAGCAATGAATTATTTATGGCCATCCTCAATTTGCCCAATTGGCCAACTCGGAATTACCAACCTTCGAGAGAAACTAAACTATTTGGGGGGGGGGGGACGCTCCTGGGTACGTAAATAAATCACAACTGACTGATGGGCCGTGGTCAAAATGAAAGCGAACAGTCGCTGATGAGCCTCCGAGATATAATCTTATTAGAAGTCTACCCAGTTCCACTGAAGATGTCGACCGCAGATATTCACGAAACGCTTGGAAGTTCGCTTTCATTTCGACCACGGCCCATCAGCCCGGATTCAACTGGTTCTTCATTCGACTCAGGCCGTGAAAGCCTTTGCTGTTACATTTATGTTTAGTGTTAATAATAGTGAATAATTACAAGAACCCAAAGTCCCAAACATTTTATTCTTAATGAATTTCTATGTAAAAATGGTTTGACAAATACTGTATACTGAAGAAACCAGGCTAACTCGACTGTATATGGCAAAACCTTAATCAGATGGAATATTTGTTGTAGGTCCAAGCTTCCATCCATTCTGGAATGGGTACGGACGAAGTATACAAGCCGACGCTGTGGTATTATGATCTTCTTCTATTCACAAGGGACGAGGAAGGACGTCCTTCAAGCTCAATAGAACATATATTGGATGGATACGAAGACAATGCAGTTGGTTCTCCCATATCATATCTACAACCGACTACGTTAACCCCAACTCGACTACCGAATGTATCAACTCCGACTCCGAAAAGAAAATATAAACCTGATGACTTGTTAAAAATCATAGCAGAGCAATTGCAGAAGCCTGCTCCTGCTCCCCCAGCTGTTAGTATGTTTGAGAACTTTGGGCAGTATGTGGCTACAAAGCTTTCCCAGCTTGAGCCCATGCAAAACACAATAGCCCAAAAGTTAATAACAGATGTTTTGTTTGGAGCAGAGCTCAATCTGTTGAAGCCCGACGCTTCAATTAATGCTGGTGGCAACCCAAAAATAGTCTACTGTGAAGAAGAGCTTCCTCAATAGTGAGGTTTTGTTTGTTAATTAATGGATTTTTCATAAATTGTACTAAAAAATTCCGTCACAGTTTATTTCTAGTAAAATTTGATTTTTTAAATGCATTTGTGATTACGGTTAAATAGAAATTGTCAAAACAAAGAAGCCAAAATTTTTAATTTAAGTACACAATAAAACTCAATTCATTTGTAATAAGACTATAGGCCTACATAATTTCCTTGCCAATCAACTGCTCCTTCGTCATTGAAATATTCTTTGAAAGTCTCTCGAATTAGCTTAGCGTCACTGCTTGGGTTGTGATCATGAGATTGGAGTTGAAGAGGAGTGAGTTCGTCATAAAAATCATCCAAGCTCTCATCTTCGCTAGTGCAATACCTTGCACTCTCGCACCTTAAAAAGTTGTGCAGGGCACATATTGTCAGCACTACGAGGTCAATCTTCTCTATGCTCAAGTTTATAGCGGTTTGTAAGATTTTGAAGCGATTAGACATAATACCAAAAACGTTTTCAATAATTCTCCTCGCTCGTGACAATCGATAGTTATAGACACGCTTATCTGGTGAAAGGGATTTCTGACTGTATGGCTTCAGTAGATCTGCTCTCATAGCAAAAGCTTCATCGCCGACAAAGACATATGGCAGGATCTTCTCCGTTCCTGGCAAAGTTTCGGCACAGGGTATCGATAAATTCTTCGAACATAGTTTATCGTAGAATTCTGTAGCCCTAATTGCACCGCCATCTGAGATTCTGCCATTGACCCCGACCTCGCACCAAATTATTTTGTAGTTAGCATCAGCACAAGCCATGAGGACTACACTATGAAAATGCTTGTAATTCCAATAAAATGACCCACTGTCGCGAGGGGGGACGATTTTCACGTGTTTCCCATCTGAAATAAATTAATGGGCATGAGGCATGATACTAGAATACCTAGAAAATATTACATTGTCTGCAATTAAGAACTATATTTTAAGTCTACTCACTGATACAGATTAAAAAACTAACATAATGAAATGAATTGTGCGGTGATCCCAACGCGCCTTTATTGGCTTTGTGGCACCGGTTATTAGAAGAATGTGAAATGTTTTTTTTTTGTTTTTGTTAAATACACGTATTATTATTATTATTATAATTATAATTTAATTAATGGTAAAGTAACATATTAAAGTATCGTACCTAGCGTAATAATAAAATTGTAGCTAAGCGAGCCGGCAAGGTTGAGGCGGTGCAGTCCGCCGTAGTTTAGCAGCCCAAACAACAGATAGTAGGTAGGTAGGTATACGTACAGTAGTATGTACTTACTACTTACCTATCGCACCCAAGCAGTGTGGAAACTGCCAACGTAGCTCAAAGTCCTTAGCAATTTTCTTCCACTTCTCCTCTGTGTCAGGCATCTGAAGTGTGATGAATCGTGAATGAAACATTTAAATCTGCCAATACCGATAGTGCCAAGTAGATACATAGGCCTATAGAATATGTCTACGTAGGTATAGGCTATATATAAGTGGTAGGCTATCTACATAGATAAAAAAATTACCTTCAAATAATCTCTCAAGACAGTGAGTATGGCTTTGCAAGTCTCAGGTATTATTTCCCCCAATGACTGCGATGAGATGGCTGTAGGAAATTTTAACTCTTCATAGGTCATACCAGTAGCTAGAAACCGCAGTGTTGCACTCAGCCTCTCATTCGGTGGAATTGCTTGCCTCATAACCGTGTCCTTCTTTTCAATATAGGGAGTTATGAGTAATAAAAGACTTCGAAAGGCTTCTTCCGACATCCTCATATAGTTTTGCCAATCGTTTGGTTCAAACAACAACTCCTTCATTAAATTGCTGTGCGACAAGATGTGTCGCTGCTGGTACCAACCTTTGGTCCATTTCTGTCTATTCCTTTTCGATTTTACACATAATACAATTACAGAATATAACAACAACTTATTACGCCTTTGGTCCGGGTCCGCCATTTTTTGTGACATGCCCGGCCGCATCGTCTGTGGGCCCAAAAATCCGTGCCACGCCACGCCGGGAATGGCATTCCTGGCGTGGCATTCCCGGAAGCATCGTGTGTGGGGGCTTTAAAACTACCTCTCATTATATTAGTTGCAACATTTGCATGTCGTTCCGTTGGTCTGTCAACTTCAATCGATAATATGCAAAGTTGAAGAGAATTGATTGGAAAAACGTTAGTTGATTTTATAACTAAAATTCGTTTACCATCTGTCGACAAGGTTGAGTTTTACGTATAAAATATGTGGTGGGATCAAGTTATATTAGAGAGAACATAAGAGGGGCGGATTGTGAACAGGAACTGAAAGAATTTAAATGCCTATTTTTTTATCGCTGCCACCATCATTTTTAAAAGTAGGGGAATAAAGAAGCTGTATTACTATTCTCTTGGGATGTTCCGGTTTTATTCCGAATCACTTCATTCTTCGTGTAATACCCAAAGAACTCAGGCAACAAAATTTTTAGAAGGAGACTGGCAGTAGTATTATTTCAAGGGCTTTTTATGGACGTAGGCTTACGACGACGAACCGACAGACATTTCGTAAAAACCACTTTTTTGGTTCCTGGGACCTCAAAATTTGTAAATCCGTTGCAATCTCGGAATCGAACATTTCGACTATCACAAAGTTTTCCTTATACTAACGTATAAATAGAAGAACAAAATACGTTAATGTACAAGAACTTGCAGTTCATACTTACAGATAATACAAGTTAGTATGCTACTATTATAGTAGTCGTAGCTGCAACAGTTCTACCATACGGAAGTAGAAAGAAGTCGACTACTGCTTTATTCTGATGCTGCTCTATTCTACTGCAGCACTATGACGAAACTCTGTAGTCTTGACTGGTTGTTATTTCTATTAGAGTGAACACTACTGTACTTGATATAAATTAATGTGCTTTCTGACAATCTTCATCTTTTGACGCTAATGTCTATTTAAGAAAGTTGAAGAATGCACCTCAACAATGAGACTGGGGTAATTTATCAAAATTTAATTTGCATGACTGCTCCGACAGTCGTCTTGTCATGGCTAGACAAACAAGTCAAGTCAGACATAAGAGTTAGAGGGGGTGAGAAATGGCGGGATACTTTCTATAGCATAATATACTCTCTTCTCTAAAGAAAAAGTGGAAACTTTGCTTTTATTAGGCTATATAGTATCAGAAAATGCTGCAAAGTTTCGTGAGATCCCGATAATGGCTAATGCCTTAATGGCCCTATATATTCCAATTTCCTTTTGATGAATGTGTAGCTTAATAGGTCCAATAGAAAAGACATAGTCCGGTTCATAAAGGCGCAACGCATAAGTTGGCTGGGGCACGTCTTAAGAATGTCAGATGGCCGCATTCTGAAAAAGAAGTAAAATGCAAGCATGACAGGAGGACGACTCGCCGGACGTCCTCGAAAACGCTGGAAGGATGATTTCCGAGTTGGGAGTCCGTAGGACAAAATTGAGATGACTGGTGAAGTTTTGTCGAACGGGCCAAAGCCCATCAAGGGCTGTAGAGCCAGAAGTAGAAGAAGAAGAATAGGTACAATAGGTAGAAAACCTGGAATTGCCTCCCATCTTTTCTCCAACGTGACATCGTCTGCAATATCAGACATGATTTAACATAGAAATTGCATGTACATGTGACAACACCTATTTAAGGAGTACAACTTCTGGTTTTCATTTATGGCAGTAACCACTTGTCCATTTGGAAAAAAAGTATTTTATGATAATGAGTAGTATATGGTGTACGATGCTTGGAAATGCGGTATTTATAGCAATTCCAATATCGTTCAATACGTTACAGTAGTACTTGACTGTATCAACGCTTATAATTGGGTAACTTGTTGTTTATCTTTTGCTTCTGCGTTGATCAAACCATGTGATAAGAAAAGTTTTATTATTTTTTATTTTCCATGAACTACCTATAGTATAAATTGAAAAGCATTTAATTTGCAATTTAAATGTTGACCCTGGTTAAGGATGCAATGTGTTTTTCGTGGGGAACAATGGCATGATTTTCATGAACCTCACATAACCTGCGGCTATTACCTATGTTTCAATTTAACTTAGTAAAAAATTTCTTGTGAATTGTGAAAAGAGGCAGCGGATATTGTTTTATTATTTAACTTACTAGTGAGCATTTTTTCAATGGTTATACTACAATACTTCCCCCATTTACGATTTATTTCTGTTTATTTTTTGAGTTGTTTACTTACTTTCAATGTAGATGCATTTTAATTCAATATAGATCAATTTGTATAGTTTTTGGCCCAGAAACCTTCGGGAGCGTCCCCAAAATACCTCACCAAAGTTTCATCACAATCAGATCAATGGTATAGGAGCGCATCGTTGACAACAAAATTCTGTAAGTGTTGTAGGTTTCACTTGAGCTCATTTTCCATTTTCCCCAAAGATTTCGCTCATTTTCCCTGATATTGTAGAGATAAAAAATTATAATCCGAATGACATAAAATCTATACGAAAATAATTGAGACCACTTCATCGAGCTTTATATCTCCTGCGGGTCTACTATGACGTTTAGTATTAAGTTATTCTTGGCGTTAGAAATATAAACCAAACAATTTTGAATAGCACTTTCCATTCTATATTTATCTTGTACTCATTTTTAATCCTAAGTTAATATTAACAATAATCACCATAGTAGACCCACTGATACTGAATGTTTATTCGGGTAAGTTAAAGCCCGCTAAAAACGATGACATTGTCAATTGTTTATCAATCTGTGGAAAGAGTAATAAACATTTTCATAATTTATTTTGATTCAAACCTATTTAAAAGCAGCGACGTAAATAGAATTTAATTGGAAAGCGCCCCCCCCCCTAGTACAATACATTGTTACTTCTCCCCAAGTTTATTGGATTGATGGGCAATGGGGAGGGAGGGGGGGTTATTTTGAAATGAGATGAGGGTTAATTTGAAAGCCATCCGCGAGGAAACTTCAAAATGACGTAGCTGCTGACATGCGGAGATTTCTATTTCGACGTATTCAACAATTATTGATGAGTTATTTTGTCTCGATAGCGTACTTTGTGTTTTCAGTACACAAATTGTACATATTTAAAAAAAAAAAATCAGCCAATACTTGCCATCCAATAATTGTTTTAATTAATTTGCTGTGGGATGTTAGGCTACTGGTATAACTGTTACACACAGTATGTACTGTATTTATTATAGTTGTTTGTTACTACATTTATTCCACCACCAAGTATTAGAATGTCGTGAATTGAATTTCTCAGGGAGGCGGAGCTGATGATTATTTTGATTAAAATTGTAAAACAGCGAAATAAGTCAGTGGAATTGCAATTCTTTCTTGCTGGAGCCATATTGCAACTCCCCCCTCGGGGCTTCGTGACTTGGTTAAATCTTTGTCTTCGACTCTCCACATTCAATACGAGGGGTACAAAATTCATTAAAAAAATCTCCGAGAATTGAACGAAAAAAAAAATACAAAGATTGTAAATATGGAAATCTGTTATTGTCTCCCGACAAATGCAAGTCTTTACGAATTCATAGCTGATAGTATCGACCGTATTTACCATTGAATTAGTACAATGTTGGTTCATTGTTATTACAAAAGCTCTACACCAGACTGTGTGAATAAATTTTTCGTTACTATAAAAGCAGAAAGGTCGGTTTTGTGTAACAAAGGGTTATTAAAAATACGTTAGACTCGAGATTTCCATAATACGAGTTAACTCGATGAAATTGTTTTATTTATATCTTCTAGCAGGTTACCTTTATATGGTCCCTTATGAATTATGATTGAATTTTATTACAGTCAGTTGTGCTTTTACCGTACTGTTAGTAAATTTGAAATTCAAATCTTCATCTTCTTGCTCAATGAATTGAAGGCTGTAGTGGATAAAGGCGTTAGGCACCTTTTTTATCCTATGGAAAAAGGTGTTAAATACAGTACCTCGCTTTCACATAGTGCATTATTGCCTGCAAATAAACATGAAAGTGTAAAGTAACAACACATAATACTTCCTTGGACGGATTGAATACGTGAGAAAATAAATACTTTAAAGGGTGGTAATGGAGAAAATTAAGGTGTTATGTTACCATTTGCTGGTATTCATTATTGAGGAATCAAGGAAATTCAATTCCTCATCTTCTTGTTTAATGAATTAAAGGTTGTAGTGGATGAATGCCTTAGGCGCCTTTTTTTACATGGAAAATGTGTTAAATACAGTACCTCGCTTTCACATAGTGCATTATTGTCTCTACTTTCTAAAGCGTGGTAATGGAGAAGATGAAAGTGTTAAATAACAGCATATAATACTTCCTTGGACGGATTGAATAAGTGAAAAAATAAATGCTTTAAAGGGTGGTAATGGAGAAGAATAATGTGTTATGTTATAGTCCACGCAAAATGAGAAAAGTATGGACATGGAATGTTTTGATCCTGTGCAACACTGTACAAATATTTCTTGCACCATTTTTTGTACCTTATTGCATTGGATGCAAGGCATAACAAAAATTGTGCAAATAATATTTTTACAGTGTTGCACAGGATCAAAACATTCCATGTGCATACTTTTCTCATTTTGCGTGGACTTTACCATTTGCTGGGTATTCATTATTGAGGAATTAAGGAACTGGCTGCCTCTAGCTATCATGGTGTTAAGTATCAACACATAATACCTTCTTCGACGGATATAATCAGCGACGAAGTTTTTTCTATGAGTTAATGCTACGTAACGTAATACTTACTTTTAATGCAGTAGTACATTTTGATAATGCTTGGTTTTGTCTTTATTTAATGTACTGTATTACTTAAAGGACTTAAAGCACTGCAAAAAATCTTAAAAATCCCTTTCGGCTCTGGCTGATCAGGTGTAGGGAGATTCCGCAGACCCTGCTTTTCCTCTACATTACCTACCTACGCTATATATGTAATAAAAAATAGAAAAAAACTTCATTCTTTTCCCGACCACGACATCAACACACAAAACACTCATGTGTTCCAAAGTTCGAACCAACTATGAACTTTTATTTAAGTATCACATTATTTTCACTTTGACTGGATGCCATCTCCGATCGCAAGATGTGTAGAGACTCGCACAAGTACTAGCACGCTACCACATTGCCACCGAAGTCGCTGAATTGGAAATGTATTAGCATGATTTCCATTGAAAATATTTTTTAATTCCCAACTAGGGGTAAGTAAGTTGGACTTAAAGTTAAAGCCACTTGTTTGTTGGGTGGCAGGCAGTAGGGGGGGGGGGGTGAAAAATAGGTTGAACGATGGGGGCAACTCACGCGACAAACGCCTCCCTCCCCCCTACCCCGTATCATCTGGTGACGTGGACTTGTTATAGCGCTGCTTAGATTTTTGTTGTCAGATTAAATAGCCTGGCCATTGCACCATGACCCCTAATTTACTTGTCATTAGAATGTAACGGGGGTAAGCTATGATTACGTGTTTTATTACTGTTTACATTCACGCTGGTATTTTCAAGTATAAGATGATTGCGCGGATAGTTTATTGCCTGGGGAATAACTTAATTGTTTCATATATGCTTCCACTCGAACTGGGTGTACTGGGAAGGCTTGCCTCCTCGATGTTCGGGAGAAGAAACCACACAGGTTCAAGGCTGTAGCCAAGGGGGGGTTCATGGGGGCTTCCCCCCCGAAAAGAAATCCTGGCTACGGCGCCTTGCACAGGTTGGATGTTGAATGTGGTCTAGTTGCATATTAAAAAAATATAGACGGTTATGGGCAGCAGCCCCAATAACAACACTGTGAGCGGATTGGTCCCTCACTCCACTGCAACCCAAATCAGAAGGCAGAGAAGGCAGGGTCGGATTACGGATCACTGTATTTACTCATTAAATCATATTATTATATGAGAAACCAGTATAATTCTGTTTGCGTAGCTAAATATGTTTGTATGTAAGGCCATTAATTCCTACTGGAAGTAGGCTTTAACAATATAACAGTGTGGTTTACATCTTATATTTCTCAACAGAGTTTGCTGAAATGCTTTGAATAATAGTGTTTAGTATTATTCCAGTGAATTAGCATTGAGAGTTTTAAGAGTATTTTTTAATCGCATAAAAACAATTTAAGGAATATTATCCGAATAACTTCTTTAGTCACCTCACTAAGCAACTTATTACTTGCATCGAGTCTCCACAGGTCTCCGATCGCATCGTGTGTAGATCCACGCACAAGTACACGCCACGATTATACCGTTTTATGCATTGCAATTATTAGTACAACCAAATTGTAAGCTTGCTGTTTTGCCCTGTGTTTACGTAGGGCAAGATGTTACCTTTTTAAGAGGCTCTAAAACATTTTGCCTTGGGAGACCAGCAAGTTACAGTATTTATTTTTCGCACTAAAATAGCTGTACATGCGCAAAAGGAGTCGAAAAGGGATCGCATTCTCTATATCCTATGGGATGTTAGGTTAATAAAATAAACAGAAAAATAATCGGAGTTTTGGTTACTTGTTTACTTGTTATATTCTTGTACTTGTTATCTAATTGAGGTTGCCACTTTATCTTAAGATTTGTGAGTATAAATACCTGTATATACAGGTACTTAATTATTTTACCCTTTCCTCACCATTTGGAAAAATATGACACAAAATGATCGAAATAATGCTTTTTCTTACAGTATACAGTATTGATTAATTATTTTACCCTTTCCGCACCATTTTAAAAAATATGATACAAAATGATCGATGCAACGTTTTTCTTACACTCTATACAGTATTGATGTTCTTCTGTAAACAGTACAGTAGGTCTACTTTTAAATAGATGTTGATAGTATAGCATAGAATGTTCCAACAGGGGTGGGGGGGAGGGTAAGTGGAAGGTACTCTGTTTTTCCTATTCAAAGACAGAAGAATTCCATTTACCCACAAAAAAAGGAACGTGACGGCACATCTCCATGTGATTCGTTTGATAGCACGTACAGTAGGTCTCCAACGGGTTTGAGCCACTGCGAGATCCAATCTCATGGTCGATTATCGAGCAATGGTCTGGGACCCCTGCGGAGACGTGGGGCGGAGCCCCCCAGAGCTCCTAAGCTACCGGGGGACCCCTTACAGGTGTTCGGCAAATTACAGTAGCTCAAACAACCAAGGGCCTTGGTACGAGGCCACTTTCCCAGGCGCTGGTGACAATCGGCTCGATTGTGGGCACAACTGAAAGGTAGAAGGTAGAATACCTTGCTATACAAAGAATCGAGTGGGTTTTCTTTCGTTTAAGGAGTTGTTCTGTTGTTGTGGAGAGTTTTTATTATTTCGCTCGTTGCGTTATTACTTACTCGCTATTGATGTGGCTACCATTCCTGTCTCTAATTATTTTCATTGTTTACTTCTCAATGAGGTGTGACAGTTGGTGTACGAGCACTTGCTCCAGGCTATTTCTTTTGAAATCACAGCGCATTTAAGTGCAGGTATAATTGCGTGGCAGACAATGGTGTGCTATTATGAGCTGTGGGAAAGTGCGCTGTTGAGGAGAAAGACGGGGGAATAATTTTGTGCTGTAAATTGGATAGTTTTGTAATTTATGAGAGTCTTTGACCATGTTTCTGGAAATTAGCATTCATTGTAATAGTTGTCACGTTTTATTCTTTATATTTTATTGTCAGAAGAAAGGTCGAAGCCACCTTAAAGTCAATCAATCAATCAATCAATCAATACAGTATATCAATCAATATAATATAATCATACTATATGTACATTAGAGAGACAAAAAATACTGTGGACCCGATAGGCCGTAGCCAATGTGAGGCTGTAATTGTAATTAACAAAAGTCTTTAAAATGTCTATGAATATTACATTTAACTAGAGTGGCCTGGGACCACCTGCTTTACACTAAGCTGATTGCAGCGGGCCTATATAATGCCATCAAAAGCGTTAAAAGAGCATTCACAGAACACCTGACCTCCTCGAACCGCGGCTCAGAATTTTTGAAATTTTCAAATTTAACATGATAAAAGCACTACTTAATAATGTGAATATTGTAAATGGCATAATCTTTTTACATCACTCCCTCTCTTAGATCTAGTTTCCATCACTCACAGACCACATACCGCCTACATCTAATCAAATCAAATATATTTGTTGTTGAAGAAAACATACAAGATTGCTGATTGTGTAGGTTTCCTTAAATTAGATTACAGTAACAATACAAATGAAGAAACCTGGAGTCAATCCAAACAGTACATACGTAACATGGTTTAGTGTGTAAGTTGTAGCTTGGGGTTTATGTTAAGCCATTCTGATAATGGTGTTACCACTGAAACATCTGTCACTAGACAGTTTTTAATTTATTTGTAAAATTATTCCACAAGAAAAATAAATAGGCTGTCTAAAGTTAATTTTATATTGATAGAAAATGTAGCAAGTCGGGGACTTGAACCATTACCTTTCATGGTGACAGTGAGTGTCTTCACCCCTACACTATAATGTTTTGACATTTAAAGCGATTAACTTAACCAGTAGGTGATAGGCACGTGGTGACTCTTTCCTCAGCGTCGCGAGCTCCAACATTAAAAACCCAAGCAGATTCCCTATTTCATTGAAATTTTCGTCGTTTTATCAATAACGTGCCGCGAGATTTATTTCCAAGGATTCTTGAAGACGTGTATTGCGTGCCGCCGAGGAAAACGCTGAGAACACGGCCAGTTGTGGTGTATCAAAATTATTTTTAAATGCTAACTTCTATTCTTAAAATCACGCTGACGCTGACGTTTTCTTAGTTATTTTTTTCAAATTTACGTTCACGAGACGTATCGTGTTCTTTTAAACAGAATCTATTCCCAGTGTTTGCCTTTCGAATTCCTATCTATTGTTAAGTTATAAAGTAGGGGATCTTTGCGAAGTTTTCACCCTTTAATTTTAAGTTCATGTTTTGATAAGGGGGGGGGGGGATTTTGGTGCGCTACATACAATTTTTATTTATTAATAATCTATAAAAGTCGATGATGATTTCACTATTTGAGTCATATTTCACCCCAAAAGAAACCCATAAATAACGCTCTTTTCGCTTTTGAGGGGCGAATTTCCAAAAAGGGTCTGTCTACCCATATAGATAACAATATCAGTGGCAAGTAACAATACACGATTTTTTTTTTTTTTTACTGTCATATAGGAATTGAGCCCATCACGTAGGGCAGGCTCTCCTTCCTAATTGAGCCACTAGCTTCCAAATAATCTGCCTCTAGTCTGGTGTGCATTATCCCCCCTCTCCCTGTAGCAGTTGGTTGTAAAACGAAAACCCAATGAGAAGGCCGCGCACAATACAATGCACTTCACAAGTGGAGGATCCAAAGCAACCCTTACTCGAACTTCTTTGACCGTAAAAGTTCATTACATCACTTTTAGTCCACAAAAATTGCAAACAGCAATTCCCCCTAAAAGGCAGCAAGTCTTCCAACAAAAACCCCTTTATGGCTCTCAAAAACAACACAAAATTTCCCATTTCCTTGAATTTAATTGGAAAACAAAGCGGCGAACAGGAAAATAAGTAGAAAGGGCGGAAGTGGTCGTCAAGACGTTAGATAAACCATGATGGAAACAGGGAGGGTGTGTCTCTTCCCGGCTAAAAGGGTTTCGTGATGGAACCGCGATAAAAACGACCCCACAATACAAAATATAATAACACAAAAATGGAAAGAAAACGAACCTTTTTTGGAAACCTGCTGACTACATGGCAGAAATGGCCATGTAGATTAATATATATTTCATATAAAAGACAACCGCCAGGGAAACAAAAAAAAAAAAAAATCACGTCCTATCCCATTAAAAGAGTGACATTTTTGACGTTTTGGTCAGCACAAATCTCGCTGTTCTTTTCAGACTTTTTGTTTCTTTTTTCCTTTGTCTCGCGTGAAATGGGCAGTAATGGTTTCAAATTGGAATGAGCAAATGGTGTTTCAATGTCACGATTCTTGATTAATTTTTTTTGGGAGATATTTGTATTTCATTTTTGAATAAATAATGTACATTTTTAAATACGGTACGGTATCTACTATTGATATTGCACGCTTAAATATATTATTTTATATAATAACTTAATAGATTCTAAGTGATGATATTCTTTCCGGTCGTTATGTATCCGAACAGCTGGTCGCGGCCATTTCAGATTTTTGTACCTAGGTGTACAGGATCGGATCGCTATTATTAAATCGCAATGTGCAAGATTGCATAATCACAAATGTACAGGAAATGTAAAAGAACCAAACGTCGTTACATTGGCTAAGCATTACTAACCCGTAAAATAAATAAATAATCACATGATAGGGGTCTTCACAGTGTTCGTGTTATCGAGTTATACCTAGTTAAGTGTGTTATATCAAGCTAAGTTAACACACCGATAACCCGATAACCAGCTAACCAGCGTGCTACCCTAAACCCACTTCCAAGTTGGTTAACGTGTTATTTACCTTGCTATAGCTCAGGTTTGACCGCCGCCATATTTGTTTTTGTCGATTGATTTGAAACACGAGTTTAAAATTTTGTAGTATTTAAATTTATTTGTATAATCTATTATCACAAGCAATTACCGTAAATACTTAAAATTATAATGACCAAAATGAACAAAAATATAAATAAATGTGGCACTAGAATTGAGTTCTGCCACTTTCTTTAAACCCGTGCCACGAACGTCTGACTACTACCACGTTGTTAACTCTGTCGATATAGCATGATAACTCACTCCAGAGGTCCACTCACGATTGTGTGTTAACTTGAATAGCACATCTAACTCGATAACTCGATAACACGAACACTGTGAAGACCCCTAATATAATGATCCTAAGTGTACCTATAGAATCCCATTGGTCCTTGGTCAATGCCAACAACCCCATCATTTCTCGGACATTATCGATATTGCTTCCGTATGAATTTTTGACTAATGGCAAACTGGTATACATTCTAGATGTCAACCCACACCAGCTACAAGCTATAATGAACAAGCTGAGACATGCTTCCCATTGACGCAATGTAACGGGCGTAAGCATGACTCTACCTAGTGAGAGTGCTACTATCCCCTTATAATATGGCAAAGATTTCCAGGGACTCGTCTCCCAGTCCACCAATCGTCATAGAGAATTCTTTCATTGCCTGGAAAATCCCTTCTGCGCGAAAAAAAGTACTACTGCCATGTCTAGGTTCTCTGAGGTTAAGGGGAACACCAAATCTTCTTAAACCGTTTAGGGACCACCGGGGCAGAACAAAATCCAATTTCATACCGCAGCAAGAGCTCGAGCGTACCAAGAGTTGAAGAGGAAGGCGCCGGAGGAAGATATGCAGGGAGTTGCTGCCAACCAATCGTTGAGATTGTGATCTTAGAAGAAGATCAACAGTAGACCTATCATTGTGACATTTAGTAGAAAGAAGAAGTGGTCCTCTATATTTTGGTATGGTTAGGTTAGGTTAGGTAGGCTGAAGAAGAAGAATATTTTGGTGAAATAACTTAACACTTACCACCGATTGGCCACAGTTCTGGAACTTACTTTTACTTTTTCCGCGCTTCATCCCCTAAGGGCGGGTCGGTGATACGGCAATGGCGCTTCCACAGCCCACTATCTGGTGCGTCGAGTTGTCCATATCTGCCTGGATCTTTCTCGGCAGTGTTATCTTCGATCTTCTTCTCCTGCTTCCCGGGCCCACAGTCTCTTCAACCCTTTTCAGTAGATGCGTCTCACCGAACTTGATTTTTATAAAACTATGGATAAATAGTGGGGGTGTCTGGTGGATGGATTTTCATAACTCTGGCCAATCCGTGTTAGTGATGCCCAGATACTGTATTTCAAAATGTAGACGAACTAATTCTGCAACCTTGTCCACCCCATTGAAATACAATGGTAATAAGTATACGTTAAAGTGGTTGACTAATCTGACTGATGTCTGCGTGTTGTGCTGACATTAAAACTCCCCGGGCCATGATAAGTGTGTAAACGCTGCCCCGCCTTTCCGACTATCATGTTTTCTCGGGAAAGTTGGCTGTAGTGACTCACAAGTCGGATTGAAATCGATTCTTAAGAGTTTGGTCACGATAACCCGTAATTTGTTGTTCCCGCAAACTTTGGTGATTTGCTTGAATAAGTGGCGCAAGCTATAAATACTTGCAATATTAAAACGAAAGGGAAATGCTTAGGATAGTAGGACTCTGGAACTGTTAGACCAGGCACGAACGAAACACTTTGTTTCCCAATAATTCCATAAGCGTACATTACAAAAAACCGAACAAAATGCTTCGTAGTATGATCATGTAGTTTGGAACCAGGCCAGAGGTCCAATGCATCTGCGAATCTCATTATGGCAGCAGGTTGAACTACTAGATCCCAACCGTCATTAGCATCTAAAGCCTAAAGATGACCAGGGACAGCGTCCTTTACATGCTCTCCATGTCCAGAAAAGGCAGCAAGTGGCGTATCACAATGTATTATTGTCCATGATGCAAGCTTCCTTACATTAAATGAGTGCTGGCTAATTTCTTGAGATATCGCGGCCCCCCTCCAGGCACAGGCCAGGTCGTGACAAGTCGCACAGGAGGCAGTCCGCTAATTTGTGTAACTGCGGGCCCCGAAGCTTCTCTAAACATTAAATTATCATCATTAATGTCGGTAGATTTCTTTTTCTTTGAGGTCACCCCATTGTTTATGGCCGTAGGCTGTATTACTGTTCCCGACACAGATCAATCTAATGGTAATCTGATTATTATTGTAGCAAGAGTAGGCTACATTGAAATTGTGTAGTAAAATACGATAATTATGCCTGAGCTGATAGCTGATAGAGCTGGCCAGTGGCCATTAAGATGGATGGATTGATTGATTGATTGAAGATTGGATGATATATTGTTTACGCTCCTTGATATTTGTTAAGACGCTGAGGAATGTACCCGCATCAAAAACGGTATTACCCTACCAAGTGCGTAAGTTGACGGACCTGAAGCATGAAACGAGATACCAACCTATCTAGATCTTACGAGACAATCGGACACCCCAATGTCGGTTTTTTGCATAGTATACAGCCGGTGCTAACACAGTTTGGCCACTGTTTATAAAAGCTCGCACCCAGCCTAACTTTCCATATTGTTCTTCTTCTTCCCCCTTAGTGCCGCGTGCGCAGCGGGGGGGGGGGGGTCGCTCCGAACCCATTTCCTGAACTCGCCCCGGTCGGACGTTAACGCCCTGAGCTCGGCCATTGTTTTCCCTCTTGCGCCGGCGAGTTGTTCAATCCTTTCCTCGAGTGTTGTTCTCGGTCTGCCAATGGGTCTTCTACCTTGTGGCCTTGCTTCCGCCAACCTCCGGGTGGTCCTGTTCTCGTCCATCCTTTGGACGTGGCCGAACCATTACAGCTATTTGTTATCCATTTCAGTTCTCTATTTTTTTTTACAAGTATTTAAAAACTGTGACCAAACGGTGGTAGTACCGGCTACATAAATAAATAAATAATAAAGAAATAAGGACTTTTTTGTTCTATTGCTAAGCCAACCTAGTGGAGTTAGGGCTATCAAGCCCTCTCTTACACTCAACTAGGAAGCCTGCTTTACGTGCCCTCCGAAGCATGGCCAGAAAATGTAGGAAGTGTAGGACTCGAACCAACAACCTTTCGGGTGAAAGTCAGAGTCCGTATCACTACTCTACATGTCCACATACTTCAAGTTTCAAACTGTAGAGGAGTGTTATTTCTACTTAGTCTATTCTCATTTATGGCTCTATGATTGATATTTCATGAGAAATTTGACTTTGTACAAAAAGTGCGTAGGAGGGTGGGGGATTTGCTCTTAATACTGCTGGAACATGTTTATAAAACTACTCAGAATAATAAAATTTGAAGTCATGAGCCCCCCTTTAGAAGCGTCAGCACACGCCTCTGCCATGTCGGCTGTCACTGCTGTGCACGCGATACCACCCTTATCACGGGCTCCCCCTCCCCCATGTTTAATCTCTGTATTTAAATTCAAGTGTACTTAAGGCGCGCTGCATGATTTTCGGTGTTTTGCACATGATTAGAGGGCTTGTGCGGCAGGTTTTACTATTCTTTGTTGACTTGCATATCGGTTTCGTGCATACTGCAGTGCGAGTGTATTGTTGCGCATGTGAAATATGACAGTTTCCACGCAATTTTTTGACAAGCAATGTTAATAATTTCTTATGGGTTTTGACGAGAATTTGCCCATGCACTTCCACGGTACTCAATTTCACTTAATATTATTTGGCTAAGACGGATGAGCGGTTTTCTACGGAAAATACGTAAGGTCCTGCGACATGGCACGACTACCTATAAGGACTGAGGTCTAAGGATAAAGGACTCTTGACAACGGTTCAATTTGGAACGTTGTGGTCAGCAACATCCCCTGCCAAATTTTTCTCTGCCAAGGTAAGGTGCCCGTTAGCAAGGCCGTAGCCAGGATTTTTTTCGGGGGGGGGGGGGTGGTTCTGAAATTTCATTGGATATTCCATAGTGGTTTTTATTTTTCCTCTCGAAATCCGATTCTATCTAGTATCAAGCCAGAAACCCCATGAACCCCCCTTGGCTATGGCCTTGCCCCTTAGGGTTGGGGTAAATTGGGAAATTTTTCTCATTATTTTATACCGAGCCTCGAACCACATCCTTCCGTTTCAAGGTCCAGTTCTATACCAACTGAATTATTCCGGCCTGGTGTAAATGACTAAATGTCAAAGCAGTCTGAATGAATCGATTCATATTTGACAAGTTATTTTTTATATCGTGTCGCCCACCATTATAGAAAATAACGCTATTTTCACGGTAAATCACATAATGATGCCCCGTGTGTTGGATAATAACAGGAGTTATGAGCCCTGTTATTGAGCCACCCTCGTGATCTGAGGGAGATAGTGTGACCCCACAATAACTTGTTCACTCTACGCTCAATTGTTAGTTATACGACATGTACAACTAATCATCGTACACCGCACTCATTAGTATTAACCCTATGTTATTTATGTTAGTAATAGACTTCCTTGTCTATTGTGTTGTTTCCAACATTTCGTATTGTTCAATATATTGCTGTATTATATGGTATATGACACTGACATTTTTTCTCTAAATCCTCTAATTTCGGTTATTTCGTATTGCTTGCTTTTCATTCAGAAATACTTATAATAATAATGACTTTTTATTGTTTCTATTACTAAGCCAACCTAGCGGAGTTAGGGCTGAATACTTCCTGTTATACGTACACCAGTTTCGTGAAGGTGAGGTATCTGCTTCTTGGAGCTGAATACAATTAAGAGCAAATTGGACAGGACATGTCCCCCACTAAGTTTAGTTTAAGTTAGTTTATATATTGTATTAGTAATTAGTCTTAGTTTGAGGGGCCCATCACGGGGAAATCCTAACAGTGCCCCTCTGAACCACTAATACCAAAATTGTATACTTTTTCATGTAATAAAAATTTACTTTACTTTAAGTAAAATGTTTCATTAAATGAGGAGCTTGGTTACAAACGTGGCCAACTCCATTTTTTCACAAAATGGGGTTTTGATACGACCTTGCAGAAAATTTCAATGTCCACCTGCACGTTGTAAAATAAAGTGACAAAAACAGCCAGATTGCGCACAGAAACGCTGAGAAGTCTAGGGTTAGCTATAAATTTTATGCAATTTTCAAAAGAAAATCCGCTCTCCTGAAAAATTCTACAACTTGGAGTTGGCCATGTTTGTAAACAGCCGCCTCAAATATTGATCATAAAGCCATGATTGAGATGTCGTCAAGCAGAAGGTATTTTAGCACAGAGTATGTAGCCGGGACTAAATTTTGAAGGCGTGGGTGCAACTAACCTAAACATGAATTTTTGCACTTCTTGAAAAACTGTTGCCAAACTGTGGTAGTGACGGCTACATATTATAGTTCAGAATGCAGAGGAGCATTTCTTCTATTTTATGGCGTCTCATTTATGGTTCTAAGGGGGATATTCAATTAGAAATTCGACTTTGTGCAAAAAACGCGGGATCTTTTCCGTTTTCATTCCACACGGCTGGAATGGTATTATAGAGGCAACAACTGTGCATTAGTTATTATTCCAATTCAGAACGTTTCTTTTTGTTACGTTATTACGTTGTTACGAATTTCCTAGAGTTAGCTGGTGTTGTCAGTACAAAGAAAGGTGTGGTTGATATTTTTGGTGGAAAGAAGGTCTGCAATAGCCTACAAGAAGAGGGGAACTAGGACAGTGGTCGAAAGCTATTTGTGCGAAGTTTACAGTGTTTACACATATCGTCGCTGTTCTTGCAAAGCGCCGTAGTGCGAGACACCCCTACTTTTCAGGAGGCGAAAAAAAACTTTAATTTCTTCTATCGATGTGTCCACATTCGTCCTTTATCAAATAGAGTTCAGTCACTGCAGGATGTTTTCCTCGACATAGAACCTTCTGCAAAATGTGTCTTCACAATATCTTTCCAACTAGACCAAAAACGGATAATCAGATTTTGTCGAAATACGGCCTTTTGCAAGAACAGCGACGATATACTGTATATCTGAGCCGGCCGCCATACCAAGTTGAATCCAGCGGACCAGAGCAGGTTCAAAGCTGCAGATAAATTGGTCGTGTGCACAGTGCCGGTAGGGAAACATGGTAGGGCTTGTCCTGGTCACCTCCAAACTAATCGTGTGACTTCACTGTGTTTCCCAAGTGGTTCGGAATCCACTATAATCAGGAGGTCCACTGGAGTCCTATGGGCCCACACCGTGGCCTGGGACTGTGTCAAACCATACTACTACTGTATATCTGAGATTTGACCTGTAACATAATATAAATAAAAGTCAATAAAATCAGTTGGCAAGCTTGAAATACGGGTTTTCTTTATAAATTAAGTAAAACCCGAAAAAAGCTATATGGGTAGGGATAGCCAGAATTATCAGACATATAAAACCGGGATAAAGAGATAAAAGATAAAGATAAAGAGAACCATTATATAGCTAGTGCAAATTTAAAAAAGGAAAAGTCCGTTTTATCTAGTACATTTTTTATTAGATTAGTAAGTTTTGCAAATACTCTTCATTTATTATTTTCTGGTAAATTTTCAGTAATTTTTTTTAAAAAATCATGCTAGTTATGTTAATATTGTCTGAACCGGAACATTTAAGGATGAAACCGGGACGCCGGGACAGAGAGATCAAACACGGGAAACCGGGACGAATGGCAACCCTATATATGGGATGCTAACGGAAAAGGTGCAAAACGTGTGTTGGAGTTGTCCAAATTGCTCTTGAGTCCTGACATGATTCGTACATACGATCAAACATCAGAACATTGGCTACCTGAAATATCAATAAGGTGGCTATTCCACCGGCCAATTTGCTTCACTTGTGTTTTGAGATTTTTTGTTTGTTTTGTTTTAAGGAGACTATTATGTAGATACTTAACTTATCTATTATAAATTAAGTTATAATATGGTAGAGACTTATTAATGATGTCTGCTACCACGATTAGTGAAGCAAATTATTCGGTGGAATAGCCGCCTAATTACAAGATGACTCCTCGACCTACGACTTCATTATTAATTCCAGAAGGAAATAACAGTATGGTAATTCCTTGTAATTCTCTCAAGTAATTTATTAGCAAAATATTGCAAGTTTGATTAAAGCTGCTCACAAAGGTGTAGGTTAAAATGTGGCCTTTGTTTTCAAGTTGCGGGTAGGCGTTGAGAGAAGGACATAAATTTTCCCGATAATTAATGGAAACGCAAAATAAGCATTAGCCATTTTCAAAATTACACGAGCTAGTTACTAAATATCCCTTCCCCGTTGTTTCAACTATAATTATCACCGAAGCTGTGCATGCCTACTTCCTGATAATTTTGCTGGTTTAACTAAAATTATGAGGTTTTTGGAGCATTGAGGTGTCGAATTTTCTACTTAGAGTAATATGAGTGTGAGTTAAAACAGCGTAGGAAATAAACGAAAACATTTCATAGCGACGATAATAATCTGAATTATTTTGTTAAAAATCCACTAAGAGTTCAGAAAATGCTCCGTAGTATTGCTCCTTTAGCGCGTTTTTACTTCTGCAAGCGCCTCGCGGTCGTAGGTGGGTTCGGACTTTTTAACATACTCTGAATACGCTGAATCATAATTCACGAAATAATTCAGCCCCCTGGACGGCTATAAGTTAAATAAATAAATAATAAATGTGGACTTTTTGTTCTATTACTAAGGCTAGTTAGGGCTATAAAGCCCTCTCTTACATTAAACTAGGAAGGCCCGGGCCTGCCTGCTTTACATTCCCTCCGAAACATGACCAGATAATGTAGGGAGTGTAGGACTCGAACCAACAACCACCACTCTACATGTCCTGACTTAATGAACCTCTTTCGTAATAAAGGCGAATAATGGCCGTGTGTTACAATAAAACAAAATCAATTATATTTTATTTATATTTGAAGCGCTTAGATAGTCCGGGTTCCAGCTTGCATTTTTTTGTTTAGTAAATTCCCTAAGAGGGTCATCTCAGGTTAGGTTATTTGGATACATCCACGTAAATAACTAAATATTGACTTTGTTCTATTACTAAGCCAACCTAGCGGAGTTAGGGCTATAAAGCCCTCTCTTGCACTCATCTTGGAAGACCCGGGACCACCTGCTTTACATGCTTTACGAAGCATGGCCAGAAAATGTAATAAGTGTGCGACTAGAACCAACAACCTTTCGGGTGAAAGTTGGAGTCTGTACCACTACTCTGCATGTCCTGACAAATGTAATAGTTCCTAATCTCGCTGTATCTAAATAACCATCTAGATCACATGGTGTGTGGAGTACGAGTGGAATTCTGGAACGTCTCCCGTGTCTTAAAAATAAAAAAAAATAAAAAAAACGAACATGTGACCAACTATGTCACCACTGTCAATAATTATTGCCCCTCCAGTTTCATACAAGTTACAGCGTTCATTCGAAATTAGGTCATTTAAAAAGGATGAAATAAAATTCCTTTCTGAAAAGTGAAAAAGTTAAATTTTTCGTTCATGACGACAGTCTCTTAATGGTTAGCTGTTGGAGCCCTAATTTGGACGACCTCCCGTTTATCACGATAAATGTCAGAGTAAACCTACCACCTCTTTCTTGGCTTAACTCTTCTTTTTTTCATTTTGCAACACTTGACTGCCAAGATGGAAAAAATTTTAATTTTCTCATAGTGGTTTTAAGCGGCGGACGTTATATTATGTTTCAAAGCGTTTTTCCCTTTTCACCTAAAACCCAGTCGGTATAATGCCTCTTTTGAACTTTGTTAAATACGTTTTTTCATGTCACAATGAGTAGATTTTTTAAATTTTGTGAATAGTATTATTCATTTGCCATTTTCATCTTATTGCATGATATTCTACTTGCCATATACAAATTTTTCCTGATAGAAACCCGTAAATGTTATACTCCACTAAAGCTTTGCTGATATCTACCATCCAGGGGTGGCCAAAATGTAACGAACCCGTGGCTGATCCAGTTCTCAACCCACTACACATGTTAAGCGAACTCAAAATAACCTTACTCCGTTCCTATCTGAAAAGATATTGTCTCAGTCATTATACATGGGGATGAAAGCCCATATTTTAAACATAGAACTTGCTAATAAAATCCAAATTGTTGCAAAAAGAAAATGTTGGGTTGCGATTCCAGTAGACCAGTGTACGTAGTATGTTCCTTTATGGCGGCTATTCCACCGACGTCGTTTTTCATTGTGCATGTGCGTGACGTGGTAGCAGACATCATTAATAAGTCTCTGCCATATTTTAAGGAGACTATAATGTAGATACTTCACTTATCTATTATAAATTAAGTTATAATATGGCAGAGACTTGTTAATGATGTCTGCTACCACATCATGCACATGCACAATGAAAAACGACGTCAGTGGAATAGCTGCCTATTGAAACAGCGCAGTGTTCACCTCTATTCATTTCTGGTGAAATCCAATAATACATTATCATTATGCTTCGGAGTAACTTAAGAACTTGCTAGTAAATTCCAAACTATTACAAAAAGAAAATGATGGGTTGGGGCATCTTCTCGCCTTTGAAATTGTGGGGGGGGGGAAGCAGACTGAGGATCTGGTTTCTCTATCAATATTGTCTCTGACTAATGGACTGGGTTTGCCATTTGGGACTGCTGATCCTCAGTTGACTGCTGGAACAACAAAAAGCCATATCTACCCCCCCCCCCTCACTATCATATTCCATATCATCTCCTACAGATGCCATTTTCTATTTTTTTTTTTTTGGGTGAAACAAATCTTTTCTTTATTTATTTAGCATACTTCAAAGTGAAGGGAGGTTTGGATGTGTTTTTTTTATGCTCTGTTGTTTATCTATTTTCTGTCTATTCTCATGCATGTGTACTGTGTATGTCCATCAATTGTAAGCGCTAGAGTGCAGTAACGTTAATTTTACACGAAATATGACCTCTAAATCTTTAGAGGCACATTGTAACTTTGGGAACATTAAAACAGTCTTCCTTGGCTCGTATGAGGTAGACTAATCTAAACTATGAAAAGGATGTCGAGATTCGAGATTTGACGTAAAAGGAATAAATATTCTGCCTGGTCTGGATAATGGGTACCTCACCTACATTGGTAGGGAAAAACCCGGCTGCCGGACATTTTGCTGACCTCAACATCCAAATAGTGCAGCGGTCAAGAAAGAGGATATTCAATCAGTCCTGAGGCTTAGACCCTCATGGGTTGTCGTGGCACAGTGTTTCTTTCTTCCTTGGGTCGTAGCCAAGGCATGAAAAAGGAAAGCAAATGGAAGTTTTTAATTTGTTTGGTTGAAAGATGGCCATGGTGAAATTAGTAAAATAAAATGTGAAAAATATCTCTTTCACTGTAGCTACTCAATCTGCATAAAAAATTAACAATTTAGAATTTCATAGACTAAATAAGCAAGAAAGGCGATCAATTAAAAGTCTTTTACGTAATGGTTACCGTCTCATCTTGCAGCTGCAGCTTCGACTTTTTTTTTTGTAGAAAAAGATTAATCGCATACAAACAATTTAATGAATGTATCCGATTGACCTCTTCAGTCGCCTCTGTAGGTTATTACCCGTGATGAGGTACGACACGTCTCCGATTGCATGGCGTGTAAAGACTCGCACAAGTGCAAGCACGTTACCACCTGGCCCCCAAAACTACATAATAAAAATAGGAATTATTATAATAATTCTAATTATAATTCAATGATGACGAGATGTAGTACGAGAAAGAACTTTTCAAGGAAACCATTCTTTTAATAATAACATATTGTTTCTTTTGTTTCAGAGAATTGAATGGCATTCCAGTGCTTCCCATCAAGAATTGTGTCACCTCAAAGGAAAGTCTGAGGTAAGTTTCGCCTTTTTGGTAGCACTAACCCTAACATAAGCTGAAAAATAACTTATTACACTCTAACCGAACCATCGTATGAGTAGGATATGGAGCATATATGGAGGGAGGGGGGGGGGGGGGTGAACGAACGTTTAGATAAAAAGTAGAAAACCGAAAGGGTAGGGTATTTATTAATACACGAAAATCTGGTACACACCATCATTGAGGGCACAGTGGAACGAACCAATAAATGAAGGAATTCGTGAAGGAGGGTGAAGAGGAAGGCGCAGGACCAAGAGAGTTGCTGGCATTGTTGAGATTGTGAACTCAGAAGAAGAAGATCGAGTGTTTTATATAGAAAAGAAGAACGAGTGTTAAGATAGGCAAAAAAGAAAAAGAATTCGATGGATTGAGCATTTGGAGGGAATGGCTCAACACCAAGTTCCAAACTCCGTATGCAGAGCAATTAGAAGAGAGTAGAAGTTGGCAAAGCCACAGAACCTATGGAGGGACGAGGTGGAAGGAGACCCGTGGAAGATGTCAGTGGCCGCTTCGTTGAGGAAGACCAAGGACCGGGATATCTGGAGGGAGGTGGTGCGAGAAGCCAAAACTCACCGTGAGCAGTAGAGCGCAGAGGAAAACTGTAGCAAAACTTAGAAAAACAAAGATTTTATCCAGATTGCAAATGGTTTTTACCATGGGCTACAGCCTACGTGCTCCGACCCTATATTCTTAATGTCATAGCTTTTAACCGTTCATTGACGAATCAATCACAAGCCAAGAGGTTATATGGATCAAGAAAACCACCTCTCCTGCCCCCTCGATGCCATTACTATTTAAGGAGGTGAGTTGATTGGTTGGGCATAATAGATGTGGAGGATCTCCTCTGGGCAAGACGTAGGAATCCCCCGGGCTAATCATCACATAGCTCACGTATTCGCTATTAATTATGTAAGTTTTCACTTATGATACAGCCTGTAGCTCACTTGGCCAAGTCGTGGCCTATTCCTGTAGTGTCTGCCCTTGTAGGTAACAACATATGGACACCTCTGATAGTAATGGCAATGTGGAAACTTGTAGCTGTGCTGTGAAGTGGCGTCCTTTGAAGAACATTTTTGATGAGCTTTGAATTGTAACACGAATTGTCTAGGTAGTGGAGCGATCGAAAAAGAAAGTAGGTTAATTTACCATGGATGTTTGAAGTGAAGTTTGAATAGCACATTGGTTGACCAGTATTTGTCAAAAAGCATCCTCTCAGGTTTTAAAACTATAATTAAAACGGCTATCACGAACAGGAGAATAGGGGAATCTGGGATGAAAGGCCATGGGCGATCGCAAAGCGCACTTCCAAACATTTCTTCAAGAAATGAGGTCGACATCTCCAGTAGTAACTGAGGCTACGAGATACAACCTTCGAAGTCGACGTATAGCCTGAAGTTTTCGAACATGGATTTTCTTTTAAAACCAAAAGCATACCGTCTCCATGCAAAAACTACAAACTGCAAAGCAACGAGTAGACCTACGTCCTTAAAATATCTATCAATTGACCTCGGCTAACGACCTAATAACTCTTTTCTTTCACAGGATGACTGCCAAAACTACATACGCGTCCTCGCCAAGATAGCACCTGACAAACTTCTAATATGCGGCAGTAACGCGTACAAGCCCTACTGCCGCAACTACCGCCTCAGCCCGGGCGGGTACTCAGTAGATAAGGAATTCGATGGCCGGGGACTGTGTCCATTTGACCCCGACCACAACAGCACCGCGGTCTACAGCGATGGTCAGCTATATACGGCCACTGTTGCTGACTTCTCGGGTGGTGACCCTCTCATATACCGGGAGCCCCTTCGTACTGAACGATCTGACCTCAAACAACTGAATGGTAAGTCTTAGAGAACTATTTGTTGGCCCCGATCCGATCACAACAGCAAGGCCTATGGTCAGCTATATACGGCCACTGTCGCTGACTTCTCGGGGGGGGGGGGGGGGTGACCCCCTAGTATACCGTGAGCCCCTGGGTTTCTCACACTCTGACCTCAAACAACTTAATGATATGTGCTGTAGAGCTATTTTGTTTACGCCGCCCACAACAGAATGGCGGTTTACAGTGTTGGGTAGCTATATACAGCGACCATAGACATAGTAAAACTATAGACTCATCGTAAACATTCGGATTGAAGCCTCTTGACTTCGGCTATAGTAGCATAGGAGCAGATGGAGCTTTTTGGTATTTGATACCGTGGTAACATTTTATTTTTTATTAGATTATTTAACGATTATTTAGAACAGGAAATCATGCCATATAACCAAAAATATTTTTATGCAGAATTTGCAGTACTTTTAATTTATATTTTAAACAATATTTTAAGCGAAGTTTTCCCTACTTTTAGATAATAATAATTTTTTTTAATGCAGAACTTGCAGTACTTTTAATTTAAATTTTAAACAATATATATAATAAATTTAAATAATAAATATAATAATATATGAAACAACAAAGAAAACAATAAAGAAAACATTTAATAAAACTATTAAATTTGAATTTCCCGCCGAAATACACCTATGAGGGGGCGTGGTCGTGGCTTCAGTCCTCCAACACTGCCGAAATACGACATGGTGGCTCCATAGTTTTATTAGCTCCATGACAGCGACCGTCGCTTACTTTGGGGGAAGGGGGGCGTGAGACCGCCTCATATACGGAACCCCCAACTTATTGACCTCAAACAACTTAATGATAAGTGCTGTAGAGCTATTTTGTTGAAACGTGTACATTGTCGACTTTATTGTAGTATTAGTGTCTTTTCACAATGAGAGGATCCCACAGCTGGGAGTGGTTTTATATTGTGCTGTCTCCATTAGCTCTTGTGAGGGAATTCTCTTTTATCCTTGGCTTTTGCTACGTTATCAAGTTTTGTTTTATAGCTATGATTTGTTACCCTACATGTTGCCTCATCTGGGAATTTAATATTCCAGTAGATTGAAACTCCTAGCGCTTAATCTATGGAACAGATATTGTGCACTCTTTTAATTATTGTACTGTTTTATTGTACAGTACTGAGTTGTTTGGTACAATAGTATAATTATTTATTATTGATTATTATTTAATTATACTGCCAAGCTGTTTTGTATCGAAAGGTCCTAACTTATTTAAAAATGCCGCTTGCCTAGGTCCAATTACGTTAAGGGCGATAAAGCCCTCTCAACACTCAACTAGG
This sequence comes from Psococerastis gibbosa, assembly GCA_963971405.1. Classification (NCBI taxonomy): domain Eukaryota; kingdom Metazoa; phylum Arthropoda; class Insecta; order Psocodea; family Psocidae; genus Psococerastis; species Psococerastis gibbosa. The sequence continues at coordinate 21,970,422 of OZ020485.1, forward strand.
AAGGCCCGGAACCGCCCGCTTTATATGCCCTCCGAAGCATGGCTAGAACCTTACGGTTGAAAGTCAGAGTCCGTACCACTACTCTGCATGTCCTGACTAGTTTTGTATACGTACTGGTATACTATACTTTAGAATAATTTAACACTAAGCAACAGGTGCTATTACTCGTATACCCAAGTTAGAGGAGCTAGAAAACTCTGGACTTGATGGGATTCGAACCCACGTTCTATTCCTTGCCGCGGCATCGTTTTAACCGCTAGTTTCTTAGTATATACCATATTATTATAAATGCTACTAGTACAATACACTATTATATCTATCACTTAATAAGCCCTCGTCCCTCGATTAGCCTACTTTGTAACAGGTGGTGGTAATGGGTCGTTAGCGAACTTGGCCCGTGTACTACCACACCCATTACTTACTTGAATTTCATTGCCCCTTGACCTGGAGTTTGACATTTAATGAAGCGACAGCTTGCTGATATGAAGGACTTGTTGGCTCAGAGTCCCTGTGATAGAAAAGCTCTCTTGTACATTATGTTTTAATAACCACTTAAAGACGATACGAAAATAATGAAGCTTCCTAATTACACTAATAAGAGCTGCCAGAGACGCTTCAATATTATATTTTAAGTACCATATACGGTATCCTGTTTGGATTATCTAATAGTTTGAGCTTGTAATGAGCTATACGCTATACTACGATTGTACTTTGTAATACAAGAGACTTTTAGCTGGATCAAGTTTACTCTATGTTTAATCCATAAAATATTTTGAAGATAAAAAATTGTTTATGATTAATAGATAAACAAACAAGAACGAAAACTTAGTGTTTTAGAATTTTGTTATAACTACTATAACTAGAATTAGTAAAACCCAAATAATGGTTAAAAAAAAAAAAATTAACTTTGTCTAAGAAACCCACTGGTGTAGGAAACCCACTGGTGTTAGTGTAAAACCCGGTAAGCTTTTCAATTATGATTAGTAGGTACGTAAATGATTTGTAAATGACAGGGTTAGTGGTCCAGTGGTTAAAACGTAGATCGTGGGTTTGAATCCTGTCAAGTTCAGTTTTTTCTATATCCTCTAATTTTGGTTATGGAGGTTAGGTTTATGCAGGGAGAATATTGAGGTAAAATGCAAAATGCATCAAATGGAAATTAAATAGAAAATTTAGACTGTACCAATCAGTATAGACTCCACAATAGAAATTATTAGAAAGCCCTTTATCTCATTTTGTGAAGTGAGTTATTGTATAACAAAGTCATCGGTAAGTCGTTAACTAATAATGAAAGAAAGAAAAAAGTTGTTTATGTTTTTCATATAGGCGACTTTGGCCCACTCTTATAATTTAGTGAGTTTCTTTGATTTAATAGCTCAATAACCACGCGAAAACTGTGTGACAAAATAAAAATATACTCATAATCCAACTAATTTGGACTGACAGAAAGGCTTATGATATTACAGTTTAAGCATCAGGATCATCCTAGAAGCAGCACTTGAGCTTACCAGACGTCGAGACATGGGATATTCTCGCTCGTTTGGATCAAGTTCATTTCTCCTTTGAAAATTTTATTTGGAGATGATGAAAGACAGGTGTGACTAGAGTAAATGAAGACGTCAGGTTGCTTCTCCGAGAAAATTGAGGTGAAAATGTTGGATGCAGAAGGCTCATGTCCTCCCCTGACAGCTTCTCTCCCTTTTTTCTTCGTTTTGAGTGAAAAAGTAATCAGAATCATTTTCTCTTTATTTTGCTCGAAATTTTCATTTACCTCCCGCCCAGAATTGTTTCTTATACCATTAGTTTCTTTCTTATCCCTAATTATATATTTTTTCGTTTCGCAATATTAGATTTGGATTCGTGTCTAGGCTTGTTGAGATTTATGGCTCTGGATTTAATAAGAGTTAATTTGATGCTTAGGGCAATTGAGGAACATTTTTGTTATGCGTAGGGATCTTAATTCTGTTTTTTAATTTCTTTAAATTTCTTTTAATCCACTTTTTCAGGAATCAGAGTAAGAAATACGGGATTCTTTGGTATATTCAAATATGTTTTGCTATGCAAGTTTTGGATATCTAATACGAGTTTATCTTTGAGGTCTCATAATCATAATATTGTAATAATAATAATAATAAAGTCTTTATTGACAAAAAAATATGCAGATACAGCTAGATTAGGACCTATGGCCCTCTCTTTCACCTAACAGCTATACATATCAACGATAGTTTAAAAATTTGAAATATTTGTACACAAGACTACTACATTATTCCCAAATATCAGCCATACCTTCTATTCACGATGACAGTCACACTAATTCAAATTCGCTACCATCCTTGGTTCATTTTCTCACACATTCACACGCAGCCTTGCCTTGATCAACCGGTGACAGTGGTGACTAAGGAGAAACTTGCAATATAATTTTTTGAATGCGTTGAGAGAAGGAGAGGTATCGAGTTCCATAGCGTAGAGGAAGAGGTGAGAAATGAAGAGTGGAAGATGTGACCTTGCGACGTTTAAAGAGTTGGCTTCGAGGATTTCTTGGAATACGTTTTTTTTTTTTTTAAAACTTCCAATTTATTGAACAAGTTCTAGAACACTAAAGCTACTGTTTATCACATTTAGAATGAAATAGACGAAAGTTTCGTGTCTTATCTAGTGGTAATCTGATCCTGGAAAGCCGCGCTACCAGCAGCAGTTTGGCTAAACTCTTTAGTATTAAAATTCCACTCGCCGGAAGAAAATCCCGAGTTCGTAAGTCAGGGGAAAACCATTCAAACCAGCATCTATAAAAGGATCCCTTTTTTTAAAAACCCACTTCCCAAAAAGACATTAGTGGGAAGGCTCATGAAAGCCTTGGAATTGGGTCAGCTTGCCTCTATTTGTATTCCAATTGTAAGAGCCGAGTCCGAGTGTTTCCCTTCCTTCAGGCTTTGAGACACTTAACCCCCCCTCTCTATGGTCCTTTCCCCCTCCCCTATCCTTTTTCACAAGTTTCCCTTTTGCCCGCGTTCTTGCGTGTTCATCTCCTTTCGGTTACTTTTAACATTATTGCTCTCTCTCACTCCCTTAAGAAATTTCGTCAGGAAAAAGTGAGGCGGTGCTGGGATTTAATTCATTTCAGCTACTGCGCTAACTTTCACCTATATTGTCTCTTTTTTACGTGACTTGACATTTTTCGTTTTTTCCAATTTTCGAGAAATCCTGTTTGTTGGCAGCTGGAATTTTATGCCTCAAGACATTTTCGGATTGTTTATACGCAAACCTTTTAAAGAAATATTAGGTTTCTCAACTATTCTTATTGAGACTGTAGTTGCTATATTTTTTAAATGTTTATAAGTTGCTCTGTTCACAACATTCTGCACTGATTTATTTTTAGTGCCCAGAATTTGTCAATCCGTTATGGCCCTTGTATCCCTTGTATCCTACTCTTTGTATTTGCCTAATGCATATTATTTTGTTTACAATATGTTCTCTGGGGTTATTTTCTACGTTACCTATAGGCCTACACGCTGTTAATTTTTTTTTTTTAAATATGAGGCAACCAGTACAAATTATTTAAATTTAACTTGAGTAGGTACACTAGTCCTGTACCTGGATGGAAATATTAAACCATGTTGTATTTCTGTTTCAGGTCCGAGTTTTGTTAATTCTATGGCGTTTGACGACTTCATCTTCTTTTTCTTCCGTGAAACTGCTGTAGAGTATATGAATTGTGGCAAGAAAATGTACTCGCGGGTAGCCCGCGTCTGCAAACACGATAAGGGTGGTCCTCACCAGTTTGGGGACCGCTGGACCTCCTTCCTAAAGTCCCGCCTCAACTGCTCTGTGCCTGGAGAATACCCCTTCTATTTTGATGAAATTCGTAAGTACCCATTATTATATTGATAGGTTTATTAATTTGGGTAGGCTGCAAATTAAAACATGCTGTACATTATAGGCTACAAGTGAATGTATTCACATTATCTCTGTAGTACAATGTTGGCTCCTCAATACTTGCCAGGAACGAGGACCATAGGCAAAAGGGGGTAAGTAATAGACACGATACACAATGGTGGTTTTTTGTCGGGCGTCATACGCTAAGAAATTGTCATGAGAACACATGGGCTATTTATTGATTGGTTGGTGCACATCAAAAGATTTTTGACGCGGAGGCGCGTCGCGAGGAAATAACCGTACCCATTTCCAACTACCCAAATCCACCACCGTCATTGGCGCCGCGATCGTCCGTGTGTACCGGGCCTTAGTGTAACCGATCTCTCCTAATTCCCGATATGGCGTTCTACAAGATTGCACCTGCGGGAGGGGGGGGGGGGGCTGCCGACAATGTGTGCAATGCAACTGTTTCAATGCGTGTTACTGGACACGCGAAGAATGTAAGAAACCCATTTTCTGCGATGCATCTCAACGATAGAACAGCGTTGCAGTCTTTATGCATCAGGCTTTACGTGCCGATTTGGAAAGTCTCAAAAATTTTATATTTCAGTTCGTTATACGTCTCATATTTCAACTATCGTAAAAGCCGTTAAATGTTTGATAAACATAATTCCACTCGCTTAGTTACTGCCACTTGGTCATGCAACCGGCAGCGTCTCAAACTACGATATGATGGCGTGCACAATGTGGAAAATAATGTATTCAAATGTGTACTACAAAAATAAACTTGTGCTCGACTAGCCGAGCGATGTTTGTCAACACAACGGTCTACTGCTTGTATTGTGAAAGCAGTGAAAAGTAATAGACCATAATGGGGGGTTGCGTGAGCAAAGTTTCGCGTTAATCCCTCATTAAAATGCTGACCTCAGCTATACTGCTTATAATAATCTGCAAATGATGCAAGTCACAAGTCCCACTTCCTTATCTCTCAGTTTATTCCAGTTTAGTCCAGTTGGTAGAGAACTGGACTATGAAACGGGAGATCAGGGTTCAAGACTCGAAATAAAGGGTAATTTTTCGACCGGTCCTGCTTACACCTTCATCAGTATGAGAAATACCCGGGCATGTTGCTGACCATAACATCCCAAATAGAGCAGTAGGCAAGAGAGAACCCTCTACCAGTCCACAGGAGCTTATTTATTCCTCCAGGCCCCTGATTGCCAGGACAGTCAGGATAATGGGGACATGTAGAGTAGTGGTACGGACTCCAACTTTCACCAGAAATGTTATTGGTCCTAGACCCACACTTGCTATATTTTCTGGCCATACTTAGGAGAGCATGTAAAGAAGGTGGTCCCGGGCATTCTTAGTTGAGTGTAGGAGAGGGCTTTATAGCCGCTATGTTGGCTTAGTAATAGAACAAAAAGTCAATTATTTATTTACTTATTGCCCAGCTCCACGTCTTGCACTTGAGCTGAACCCAATTTGCTCCTTTGCAAGGAGAAGTTAATCCCCACAAACTTTTAAAACTTGGAGGTAAATTAATCAATAAATAAACAATCAAATATTTGCGAGCAGACCTTAAAGCCCAATAAAATGAAGGAAACGATAGGCTATTAGGTCAGCATAATTAACAGTAAAGTATCTACTGTATATAGAAACAAAATTAACTTAAAAGGTCTATTTAGCTGAAAATTACCTTGAATGACTGTGTAGTGTTTCAGCCCCGAAAGGTTGTTGGTTTGAATCCAATACTTGCTACATTTTATGGCCATGCTTCGGAGGGAATGTAAAACATATAGAACAAATATTTTTCATTTATTAAATTGCGGAATAAAGTTATCAATCAAGTGTGTTCACATTGTACACCCGTGTCAACTGTTAACCCCCCCCCCCCCCTTCCCAACCCGAAGAAAAAATTAGAAATGACGCTTCATCTTTTTGCGATCTACAAGTCTTCCGCTGTGACGGCATTAGCCACCAGAGTGGTAACTTTAAAAAAAAAAAAAAAAAAAATGAAATCCGTTCTTATTCAATTATGGGATTCCAATACCACATATAGCCACAAAGGAAAATCTAATAACTTACTGAGGTAAAATCAAGACTCTATTTTCCGCAGCAAACAATTTACTTTTAGCCAAAGATCTCTTCTTTGGTGTTTATCTTGATTGTTCCTACATCTTAAAATCTCTTCTTTGTTCCCGTATTAGACCAAACAAAACAACTTTAACATTTTACCAGACTTCCCTCTATTTTATTTATGACTCGGCTAAGCAAAAGATCATGCACAGCAGCACTTATTTTAATGAAGAGAGACTTACCTCTTGGTTATGATTGGCTTCTTTGGAGCGGAGGAGTAAAAATTAAATTATACAGTAATGTTTCCTACTTTGCGACTTTGCGATGAGCAAATATTATAAGGAATAGTGCGACCCTATCTAATCAACATTCGTTCTTACTAGAATGTTGCAGCTTACAGCCTTATAAAATGTGCTGTATTTTCTTATGATATAAATTAAAGGGTCCGGTGGATGAAGGAGTTAAGTCGCATTAATAGATTTGTGAAAACCCAGATTTTATCATGGTAGAAGGTGTTAAATTCACTGTTTTAATGTATTAATGTGAGCAGTACCCCCTCCTACCAGACACTTCACAAATAATGTACGCAGGGTATACATATAACGCCTTCTTCTATGATAAAATAGTTTTATCTTATTTTTTTATAGTGACTAATGCGACTTCTTGCACTGGACCTTTCAATTGTAACGTTACTTTACTGTCTTTTCGTCTTCTGGGAAAATGTCAGGAGACGTGAAGCACGGCAAGGCATAGAAACAAATAATGGCTTATGCCCGGTCCCACCAACACAACGCTTCGAAAGTATCCGTAAGGATTCCTGGACGGTACCATCAGCCAATGCATAGCGATGCCGTCCAGTTATTCTCACCAGGACTTTTAAAGGATGATAGAAAGCTTATTTTCTGGAACTAACCGGTGCTTGAAGGGATAGTACGTATGTAGTAAATTAATACCATGTGCTTGACCTGCCAGGCCCGGCAAAGGGACCCAGCGCTTCGAGCTTGGCGAATCCCCTGCTGGGGCTCGAATCTGGTTCACCCAGGTGGTAGACGATCATACTACCATTGGACTAATCGGCCAGTTGGGCCCATGGTTGTTTGCAAAACGCCTGGTAAGGTGGGGTTTCCACCGACCTCTCATTGCAGAATGCACATACGTTCACGTGGTAGCAGATATAATTAATAAAGGCGGGGTTTCCACCGACCTCTCATTGCAAAATGCAAATGACATTGACGGAAATTTTTGTTTTACTCTATGCCATAGTTAAAATTGATCAATGATCACAGAGTTAAATCACAAACAAACAAACTAAAATTAAAAAAATGACGTCATGGGATATGTTAAGTACAAACATTTTAATAGATTTCTATAAAAAAAAAATTAAAATTTCCGTCAATATCATTTGCATTCTGCAATGAGAGGTCGGTGGAATCCCCGCCTAAGTCTTGAATGTCTGCTACCACGTCAACGTATATGCATTCTGCAATGAGAGGTCGGTGGAAACCCCTACTTACAGAGGATTGACAGACGGATAGAGATGTACATACGTGGAGCTAAAGAGGGCAGGATCATGTTGCTGCCAACCAGCCACCCGGCTGTAACTTGAAGAAGAATAGACAGACTCAGGCTCCCCCCGCCCCCCACATCATTAGTAAAGCTGCGGTAAGAGGAATCCAAAGGAAGCCACCATGTTATTCCAATTATTATGCATAACGGTTTCCTTTGGATTCCACATTCTATAGCTTCACCTGCGAACATGGTGGAAGCTATCCTTAGTTAGGGAAAATGTCTCTTTTCTACTGTATATCCGTCAGCAAACATTCTTCTTAAAATTGACAGATTAAATTGAATGTGGGCGATGTTACATATTTTGATTATAGAGGAGAAGCTCCTGACTTTTATGTTAGATTGGTCTTGTACAATTCAGTTGGTAATTTTTTTTTTAAGTCAGGTGAAAACAAGCAACCAAAAATTCCCCTCCCTCCTATTTCAAAAGGTTTTGAAATTTTCATTTGTTCTGTGTGTTTTCTTTCAATTTTAAAGTTGGTCTGTGCGCCATTTGGCTGTTGAGGAGGCCCCGCTTTGCCTTTGCGCATTTTGTGTAGGCCCTGAGGCTATGGCCTCAGTAGCCTCACGGTTAATCCGGCACTGCTATTGGGAAATTCGGAGGAGAAAGCAACATTTTGGCGGGTGTTGTTTTGGAAGCTAGCCTTTTTAATTGGAACAAAACAAAACGAGGACTCTCATTGGTGAAATGATGTCTGCTGGCACCCCATAAATTCAAAATACGTGAAACCATGACTAAACTCATGAATCTTCTGATGGGGACTTCTGAAGAAAACTCAGCCGGGAAACCTTCATTTTTCAATACAAACAAAACCGTGTCTGAAACAAGAATCGCCATTGGTCAGAAGATGTCTGCTGGCACCCCGCAACTTCGAAATACACCAAACCATGACTAAAGTCATGACTCTTGTGATGGGAAATTCGGAGGGGAAAGTCACATGTGGGTGGACGTCGGCCGGGAAAACCCTATGATTTATGTCGTCCAGTTGATGGAGTGGTCTCTGCCGTGCCTAACCCCCTCCAGGAAATTGTTGACGAGCACCAGGCTTTTCTTGCAAGTCCGCCACTTTGTTGGTTTGCTTTACTGACTTGATCAATGCGCCTCCTATTTCTCCCCATTTTCCACACTGCTTCATTTCTCTACTAAATTGCCAGCTATCTGTTATCTTATTTCATATCCCAGTCTGCTGGTTCTAGCGCCTGTTTTTCACCTCTGTTTTCTTTGCTTACTGTATTACTCTCGTGTATTTAATTTACATCAATGCCCTTTATACGTTGCTTTGTTAATTTGAATTCTGCAGTCTTATGCTTTGTAGACTATGACTTATTTTATTATTTTGTAGTATATCATACAATAATAATAATATGCTGTAAGTCCCGAATGCTATCCGCTATGCTATTTGTAAGGTGACTCTTGTTATTCGCGTATCACTTGAATATCGTAGTATGGTATGTCTCAGTCAACGTACCGATCAACTCAGCGTGGTTTTACTAAAATAAAATACCGTACGTACTAGTGCAATGGTGAGCTAATAACGTGTACGATATTCAACTGTATACAATGAATCTCTCAGGAAGGAAAAAAGGAGAAACGAAAAGCCAGTGCAGAAGTTGGTTACCTTACTTACTTTCCCCTACTTCATTTAATGGTCTATTGGAGTGGTCTAAGCAAATCACTGTTTGTTGAAAGAAACATGGAAAATCGAAAAAGTCCCTCAAAGCTTCCCAGTCAAGTTGCAGAAAGAATTAGAATATTGCGACGTTGGGTCGTGTATGCACAATTGTTACAATCCTGCCTACCATAGCCACGTCTGACTTGAATACTTTATTTCGTATTGGTTCGCTCAATAACTCGGATTACGCATTCATCGCCCGTCTTCGTCTAGTTTATGGCTTTTGTGGTTTGTCAGTTGACACAGCATTAGAGTTGGTAATTGTTTGCGTACGTTGGCCACGTTTGTAGAACCCCCTAGCGCCAGGATGTGTTCCTTTCACAATAGACTGACGGCTATTGTACTACGACTTATTGTAGACATCCGTTGTATCCATCAAGACAAACTTTACACGCAGTTCTTTGAACTCGCTTAACCATTGTTTTTCGTTCGTGCGTACGATTTTTACTGGGTTACCATTGATTAAATGCTTAAATTACTGGATTACGCCAATTCAGCCAATTAATAAATTATATTCCACAATACTTAGATTACTTTACATTACCACGCTATGCTTGCCCTGCTCTACGATATCTAGTGGTATTACTGAGACGAGATCTAGAGGTCTCGGTAGCCACCGGCTCGGTCTCTGCCTTTATAGAAAGTCTGCGGTCTTGTCGTCGCCTTGGTCTCATCTCCGAGACAAATACACACCAACACAATCAATATCGCGCCAGACCGCACGGTCTAACGCCCTTCGATGCCAATCACAAACGTCTTTGTCTCTTGACGTCGCCCGGGCATCAGAGCCTCGGGCTCCTCACTCTTCTTCAGCCCTGATATGTCTTGTGAATTTTGTGATGAACTCTCCTTGCAGAAATACAAAGCAATGGCTTAATTAGAATGTTCTCCATCTTTTCAGAGTCAATGAGTGACATGGTGGACGGAGTGTATGGTGAGCGTTCAGCTCAGCTTCTGTACGGGGTGTTTAGCACTCCGAGCAACTCAATTGGCGGTTCCGCCGTCTGTGCCTTTAGCATGCAGGCCGTCCTCGACTCGTTCGAGGGCCCGTTCAAGGAGCAGGAGACGATGAACTCCAACTGGCTGTCGGTGCCGACACTGAAGGTGCCTGAGCCGCGGCCCGGGCAGTGCGTCAACGACTCGCGAACCCTGCCCGACGTCTCCGTCAACTTTGTCAAGTCGCACACTCTCATGGACCTGGCCGTCCCCGCCTTTTTCTCGCGGCCTGTCCTCGTCCGCATCAGCTCTCATCTCCGCTTCACTATGATTGCGGTAGACGCGCAGGTCAGTAACAAAGTGCTCAAGTTATAGTCGTAACCTTCTGCATAGGAACTGTACGTATATTCGGGATTTTCGAATCATTGTCAGCTGGAAAAATTAAGGTAATGAAAACTACTCTCAAATTCGACATGGTGATTGATGAAAACAATGTTAGGTTGCTTTAAGTTGAACAGACCTATCTTTTTTAACATGCTTCTGTTTCTAGAAGTTGGATATTCTCATGATAGATCCAGGTCTCATAGACCAATATTTCTTCATTTCTCTCTCCATACTCTCGCTACACATATGACATTGATGTGTTTGTCGCAGGTGCCGACACCGGATGGTCGGGCATTCGATGTCCTGTTCGTGGGTACGGACGACGGGAAGATAGTTAAGGCTGTGAACGCGGCGAGTTTCGGCGCCGACGACAAGGTCGACACTGTTGTCATCGAGGAACTGCAGGTGCTACCCCCTGGCATCCCCATCAAGAACCTCTACGTCGTCCATGAAAAACTGGTCGTCCTCTCGGACGACGAAATTCAAGGAGTGCCACTTCATAGGTGTAATACTGATAAAGTTACGACATGCAGGTAAGGAACGAATCTAAGTAACATATCGTTTAATACGTTGCAGAAGTTTGTATTTTGCTGTGGTCGCATTCCTTTCAAAAAAGTTACTGGTATGGGTTTAACAGAAACGATTTTAGTGGTCAATTTCTATTGTAGCTGTGAAAACTCCTCGGTAGTTTCTCTATGATTGACAAGAAGGATTCCTCTGTATTCGCTGGGTATGGACCCATGAATTTTCGTTCTTTGGTGCGGAGCCTCTGCTGTGTATTACATATATTTCGGCTGAGAAAAAATAATGAGTTTAATGCTCTGTTGTAGTAGTGCGGTACCTACCTCGGAAAACTCCTCAGCATTTTCCATATTTTTACCAAGAAGAATTTAGCATATGAATGAATGAATAACGACTGTACTGTTGCAGTAAAGTCGTTATTCATTCATTCGTTCAAGAAGGATAACGTTGCTCTGGCTAGGCAATGGAGTGCAAACTAAATCTTAGTCTAATTTTTTATAATTAATTCTAGGCATTGCGTGGCGTTGCAAGACCCATACTGCGCGTGGGATATTGTCCAAGAACGTTGTGTAGCTCGGGATGGACCTGTCTGGTCTGCAGACAAGCGACGTTTCTTGCAGAACGTCGCTACAGGCGTCGAGAAGGCTTGTCCTCATTCAGGTAACTTAATTACAACTTATTGATCTTACTTAATCCCAGCTAAGACGAAGTTAATTCCTGCTAATTTTAAATACCGTAACATAGCATCGCTTTTCAAAGCTAGAGGCATGTTAGGCTTTAAATTTTTTTTCTCATAAGCAGAAACTCGTGCGCATGAATTCATTATTTTGGGAGTTGAAAGTAGCCTATGCGAGTTACATCCTGTATACAGTACCTTGGTAAATACTTTACAAGTAGGCTATTTTGTTATGATTATGCGTAGATCTTTATTTACCCACCAAGTTTTTTTCGTTTCTTACCCAAGGACCTAGAGGTACAGCCTCTAATCCGTCGCCGGATTTTTTTCTGAACCTATTTATATTTCTCAGACCCATCCTTACGCGTGGGTAAACACTGTATAAGCAGGCCGCTAAGTTACTATAATTATGCATATAGATCTTTATTAATTTACTTACAGTATTTTTTCGCTTCTTACCCTAGGACATGTAGAAGAATAGTTTCACCCGAAAGGTTGTTGGTTCGTGTCCTACACTTCCTACATTTTCTGGTCATGCTTCGGAGGGCATGTAAAGCAGGCGGTCCCGGGCCTTCCTAGTTGAGTGTAAGAGAGGGCTTTATAGCCCTAACTCCGCTAGGTTGGCTTAGTAATAGAACAACAACAAAAAGTCCTTATTTATAGGACCTATAGAGGTATTTGTCTCGTATCCTACACCTTAGTTTTACCGTGCCTACATCTTCCATGCCCATTTCTACTTGGGGCTTTATTTGTTTCCATAGCATCGTTAGCATTTTGTAAGCGATACCGGTAATCCTGCCAATCCATTGTTGAAGCTTGAAACTAACGTGACATTTTCTAAATATGGTTACTACAGTATACTGTATATGCGGTAGAAGCTAAATACCCCTTATTTTTTATCCGAGTTGATCCGCTGTATGTTTTACATTTCGTGACCCATTTATAACAGTCCCCGTTCTCGGTTTTAATGTACCAAAAGTCATAAATCTCCATGACAATTACTAATGTCGACTCATTTGCATACGAGTATGTGAACACCCACCAAACTTTTTAAAATTCAACCTCTTTATTTGCTGCTTCCATGAAGAATGTGCCCTAGTTGTTTTAAATTAAAAATACTCGGTTGATATAGGTATATTATTATCCTCTGTTTAAGTAAGCTATTGCAATTTCGCATAGTAGACGATATGACGTAGTGAAACTTGGAAAGACTATTCCAGAAACTTGTAGCATTTGTAGAATTAGAAATGTAAGTTAAAGAAGTGAAAGTTTAATGATGACAAATTGTTAAGGTCCTATATTGATATACATATAAATTATATTGATTCACATATATTTAATAATGGCTTAGATGGGCAAGCAATCAGATCATGGGCCAACCAATCTAAACATTGGGATTTGAAGTAATTTTTCTATGGATTCCTATACGAAAGAGCCAAGAGGTACCTATATATTGTAGCTTAGCTCTCAATTGCTGGAATGGACGAAAACTAGCCAGCTCAGTATTTTTTTTTTTTGATAATTGATTTAAAAAATTTAAAATATCATTTTTTTACATTTTAAAATTTTAGCCAATTTCAATACTATAAAATGATAGGCTACATTTGGAAAATTCTATAAAATGTTAGTACTATATGTATATGTAACTAAAACGATAATACCATGCATGTACCGATACTAGTTAGCAATTTAGCATAGCTTTGACTTAACAATATGGCATCATTTGGACATTTTTAACTAGACTTCAAACAATTTTTTAAGTTGGGGTTATTTATGTTTTAAGCTTTCTGTCTGCTAGTCTGTTCATTTTAGAGGCATTCGCTTTATTTGTGCTTGGCTTTTTACAGCAGCTGCAGTTGTTCCAGAGCCTACAGTCAGTCAGGCTAAAGCCACGGGTAAGTCCAAAAGTTTTCGTCACTATCTATTACCTATATCCAATTTTGTCTTGTGATTTTCCGTGTGAACCTTTTAAAACTGTCAAACATTTGTCGTTATCCACCCAGTGTTTTTTCACAATTAATATTTATAAAACTGTACACCAAATTCTCTGAGTCTGTGCTATGAACTGTGTTGCCTAGTAAGAAAAATGCCAAGTTTGTAATTACTAAGGATATACTGTATATACCTATACTGCGGGGTTTTGAAAAGCTCGGAATATTTATTAGACCGGAATTGTTTTACGAAATAGTCCAGCTAGTAGAGAAGTGGACCAAGAAACGGAAGGTCGCGGTTCGGAACTTGTCGTAAAATGGGTCCACCCAACCCATTGGTGGGGAAAACCACAGCCGGGCATGTTACGATACTCAGCACAACATCGCAAATAGAGCAGTGGTCAAGAGAACACCCTTTATCATTCCTCATGCATACACTTTCATGGCTTGTAGTGCGATGGTTTTTTTTTCTTGTTCTGATGAATCCCAAAATTGCGTCTCTTCTTAATTTTCCTACTAAACTACCTACCTAATTTAATAACGATTGATGGCTTAGAACCATGGAAATTATTTATTATAATTTCTAATAATAATCGAAAATATCATATCTATTGTGTATCAATAAAGCCTCGGCAGTTTTGCAACAGTGACAGCACAGACTAGGCTACGTATAATAAATGTTTCCCAGTAAATGTTAAGACTATCAAGCTTATAATTTTTTAGGTGTTCTTTATTATTCAGAGTAGCTAATAGGGGCGCCAATATATAATTATATATTTTTTAAATAAATGGTTGTTTTTTTGACGGCGTTATTATGGGTGTCCAGGTTCTGAGGAGGTTCAGGAGGAATCGAAAGAGGAGGTTTTGCCACTGACTTGCCCTCCCTGCCCTGAATGTTTGAGGCCACAATTTGAAACCACTGTCTCCACCTCAACTCCTTTCGCTGCCCCCAAACTGAGGGATGTCGACGTGCTCCACCAGCAGGGTCAGTCCCCTAAAATTTTCTTATCATGGGGATGGGTGCCGTAGGTCTATGTTAACAATTAAAACGTAAACAATTACTAACTGTACTGGGACTAGATACAATTTCTGCAAAAAGCTTCGAAATAATGTTAACGCCTGCAATTTTTAAATTATGCTATAATGCACCTTTTAGCAAAGTGATCTTTGTTGGGATGCGTTTTTAGAGTAGGCTACCAAAACTATAGGATTTTCTTCAAATATCGTACCCTATCCTCTATTATATATTAAATTTTTATTTTAGTTTTTAGAGTAGGCTACCAAAACTATAGGATTTTCTTCAAATATCGTAGCCTATTCTCTATTATATATTACATTATTACTAGATCTTCCGTATACAGCATTAGGTTATAGGTTAGGCTAGTTACTCGTATTAGGGTTCTATTCACGTCACGCAAAATAATATGTCTTTGTGCCCCCCCCCCCCCCGTCCCCCTTGTCCTTCAGTTGGGTCTAATAGAATAATTTGTCCCGTTTCAAAGATTCCTTTTCGTAACACTTTATTATAGGTGCTACTGTCCTTCGACAGTAGTTTGCCATCGGAATAAAAATAGGAACTTTTCTAAACTAATTGGTTCCTTTCGACTATTAATTAGATACCTACTCCAGGTTTCAGTACCCCAATAGCTCTCTCTCTCAAATCTTTAAAACCGTTATTTTTTTAACTAGGTCTACTGTGTCAAAATTTTTATTTGCTTCCTATACATAAAACGGAACAAAAGTCAAACCTATGAAAAAAATAGGGAAATTCAATTCTTGCCGAAGTAAAATAATATAAAGTTTGTGAAAATCTTTCTCGTAATCATAACCATTTTGAAATGCTACTCAAGCATGATAACACTCATAAGACTTTCAAAAGTTTTACACATTACGGACCCTATAAATCTGGAGCAAAAACTGAGAAATTGGTCTCTTCATTCTTTCTCTGAAAAATATAAAGTTTCGTTTCCTTTCGAAAAACTTGGCTTATCACTAACGCTTACGCTTGCTTACACTAACGGTTACGGTTGTGGCAACTAACGGATCAAAGTTTATCCTCTGTCTTGAAAGTTTTCACCTATTTTTGTCTATATTGTTTCCCCCGGTATTGGCGGCTTGCACCCGTTTGGCGCCGGTGCCCTGCTCAGCTTTACTACCCTTTTTTACGAGAAAAGTCGTCCATTTACTTATTTTAAATAATTTGCATTAATTGGTTGATGTGTGGACAAAGGAAAACATTTTAACAATAACAGCGTGCCTAGACGGAAGCGGTGCGTCATGTTATGCCTGTTGCAAGGCAAGGGCTTTAAAAGAAATCCATGACATTATTTTATTTAAAAAATAATATTTGTCCATTGTTCATGACACTGTGCGTACAATATATAATTCACTATAAGAGGCCACACGGCCGCAATCTAAACATTTTTCCACTTCCGCCGATTAATTCATATAAGCCTAGCTGGCTTTATAAACAAGTTTAATTGTTATATTGGCGCATAAGCAACCTAGAATTAAATAGGCTTTCATCTTGAGTCTTAATCAGCAAAGTAAATTTTATTTTAACGTTCAACTGACGGATAATGTTGAATTATAACAAAGTTACCATGGAGACAACTTTATAATCTTCATAGACTTCTACCAAAACTTGGTTGTGTCCCGCTTACCAATGTTACATTTTTTCAATGATCAGTATGTCTCAGCGTATATCCGTTGTCGCTTGTAGCATGTGTGGGTTGACTTCAAGGAAGAATACCAGTTTGCCAGTGGCCGAAATTACGGGTACTGGAGAGGTCAATCGTATTGATTGTATGGCATCAACCTTTTCCTTAAAAAAATCTAATATAAAATTGCTGACTGCGGTCCTTTTGAGTCCAAAATCGCTGAGCAGGGCTCCCGCGCACGCTAGTCTTGTGTTGTTGGTCCTTGAGCTGCCCGCTTGCTGTGCAGGACTGGCCACAGGCCACGGCCGCATGCTCGACACGGAGGTGGACAACGAGATTATCATCGAAGTGGATGAGAGCAACATCATATCTGACACCTTGGCCGGAATCTCTCATCAAGGTATCTGACACATAAACATCCTATGCTAGGTTCGAGCAAAAGAATGTAGCCGACGCATTTTTATATTCATGGCCTATCCAATGGGGAAGGTAGTAACTTAATAAAACAAAATTGTACCATGGAGGAATTTAAATTGTTCTCAATTTTCTGAACAAGATTTGCATTTCATTGGACTTTTAGTCTGCAAAATAAATGATCAATTATTTACTTATTTAATAAGTCTAAAAAAGGGATTGGTTTGAATAGGACGATAAGCTTAGTACATTTTTTTAAATTTCATTTTAAGAAGGTATCGTGAGAGTAAGATTACCTATCGAAAACGTTGATCGGATAGGTAATTTACAATTAAAGCTATATCTATAAGCTATTGTAGAGGCCGGCAGTTTACTGAAACTCAATATCAGAATATGTAAATTGGGCTTGGCTATTCCAATAAGCCAATTGCCTACTAATAATTTTGGTTTCGGGTGATAAGCCAAAACAACCTTTAGAACCTATATCATAGAACCTATGTCATAGAAAGTACGGTACGGTAGTGATAATTATTTAAAATCTAGCTGAGAGCATATTGGTAGCTTCAAACGCAGAAGACCGCTTTTCGGAACACGACTTATAAGACAATTTGTCTATAATAATAAGGTTCAGACACTATATCAAAATTGTAGTTTAGACAAAACAAATGAATTTTCTTGAGGAGTTACAATGCATGTTCAAGTGTTGGCGCATTTAATGCTTTTTAATAGTAGGCTAGATTTTTGTTAGATCCCAATCTTTAGTAGCTTTTTATTGTAAAGTAGGCTAAGCTTGATAAGTGCACATATAAATCAATAATTGGTAAATCAAATTCTTCAAAATTAATTCATCTAATTTACATATTTTAGCAGGCTAAGAAACACCAAATTTTAGCAATTGTGACTCCTATATGTTGCATTCGGTTGTAATTGTAATTTAGCTGAGGATACAGTGAATTTTTTCATTATTTTATTTTATTTTGTGTCTCGTCCAATGTCTTTCTGTTTAGATATAGGGGTTAGTTCGCATTGGGTAAGCTACTTGCATGATCGATGGTGTTTGATCGTTAAAACTTTGCTAGTGTGCTGTTCATTGGGATCGGGTTCATATCTCTGTTTTCTATCTTTTCATTGTAAAGTTACTTGCGAATTAAGCCACTTACTGTGGGCCAATATGTTTTGTTAATATAATAATACGAGATATTAAAATCATATTGAAACCGCTTCGGTGTAAAATTTGATTTGGAAACATTAGGAAGTAATCGGGTTTTAATAGTGCCCCTTTTTACCACCGGTATCTCCCGGAGCCTTTTCTTGCATATCTCAAAATGTTGTACCAAACACCATTTAATGCGAAGCAATTATTTTTTAGGTTCAAAATTACCTTCATCGTCGCAAGAAACATTGGTGATATACTCGGCGGGGACCCTTGGTATCGCGGTGGCAACCAGTGTAGTGGCAGCTTTGTTCGTCGGCTTCGTCAGTGGCTTTCTTTTTTCTCGGCGGTGCCGCCACGATGAGTACTCGGACATGCCTAGGTTTCCCGACAGCCAGCGCCACCAACTTAACAGGTAAAACTACTCAACAACACCTATTAAACATTGATAGCCTATTCCTTTTATGGTTGCACTACAGATACGATATAGCCAAAATATGGTGAAATAATTTACGATAGATTTTCAATGAAAATTGTTTGAGTTTCAAACTTATCCTGGTAAAAAACGTCTTATCGCATATGAAATTGATTCTATATTAGAAAAACTTAGGAAAACTAATAATTTAATCTCACGAATCGAAATCCTAAAACACATTCGCCAGGCTAAAAGAACAAAATTTCGTTAATTTCACCCATGCACGAGATAGGGCCTACATAATACTGGTAAATAGTATTGGCTTACCACACACAAGTAATAGACAAGACTAGACCATAGCAAAATCAATAGTTTACTGTACTTTGAGGCGATTTCTAAAGTTTTGGAAAGCCTATAGATACTTTAAATAAGCCACAGGAAATGGCCACAGTCGAATAGTCCGTATAATGCAATTTACGAAATATAAAAATTTTCCGCACATGGGTACCTTATATCTTCATAGGTATTCGAAAGACGCCACTGCCGCGCATGTTGTTGACCACGATATCCCATATAAGTAGGGAGTAGTCATGAGAAAGGATCTTCTAGGTACCAGTCCTCAGGTGAAACCCTCATTAGTTAATCGTGCCGCGGCGTTTTTTATCACAGAAAATTAAGTAGTACTTACCCAGTGTGCTATTGCAAATAAAAAAAACTATACTACTACATAAATACCTATGGAACGAAGCCTACCCAGGCTTGTTATAGAAATCGCCCCTTAGTATAAATTCTTAGCCTATATTCTAAGTTACTGTATGTGTTCAAATTTATTTTAAAAATTATTTCCGAAGTAGGCGGCTATTTAGTACAGTTTGCATAGAAGAAAAGCCTTTTTTTGGTCATGCATTGATTTTGCTTTTTGATTCCCACCACATTGGCCCCTGCCCAAATTCCTAAGCTGTAAAAAACATGGGCTTGTTTTGTTATTTGAATGCATCGGGATGATTCGGAGTTAACTGCTACTTGATTGCTAGTTCTTCACAGGTATGCAAATTTGTTTTATTTTGCCTCAATTTATGCACGTGATACTTAAAAGAGACAACCGGAGGTATAAACCTTATGGGAGCGAAAACAAATCACAGGAAATATCGATAGTAGAGAGGGGGGGTCTAGAGTTTTAGGTATGCTCGTATAGTGGACATTCATTCAAACCAAAAATATTTTTGAATTTCTGGATGGGATCTGATGCATCTACTTCGGCAGGTCACAGCACCGGGAATTCAAAAATTATAATTGGCGGGAGCGATTGTCCCATGTCTCCTATTTAGAATTCTATGGGTGTCTGGTTGTCCCTTAAGCCTGGTTTATGAACGCCTACAAGCAATATACCCGTAGCCCCCATAAGGGAAGCAAGAACAGCAATATCACTTCTGAGGATGTGCTTATAACTTCACTTATGGAAATTACGGATGGCTTGTTTTATATTTTTATGTCAATCTTTAGTCACTGTAGTGCATGTTTTAGTTTTTCCTTTAAATATTTGAAAATTATTCACTCTCAAATTGAACCATAAATTATCAATTAACTTCATCTCCGTTTCTTATCATTCTTTAGCCTACCTTGAAACATTTCATATACCGCTATAGATTTTCTGTACAATAATTTTCCGTCTTAGTCACCAAAATGCACCCAAGTAGGGGTACCTCACATGAAATTCTGATTTCTCCTTTCGAGAGGTTGTACAGTGTACACCGTTGTTAGTATAGCAATATGTCTTTGTCTCGGGAGGTTTTCACTGTGTGGGTTCTTAAAATGAAGGAAAATTAAAATTATTATGGTCTCTTGTCGGTGCCGTACCTTCAATCTTGCTTTTACTTGTCAAGTCTTTGAACAGCATGCTATTGGAGGCGTATCCAGTATAGCTCATCACCGCCTACAGAGGAGAGTGAAGAAGTTAGATATCTGGGCACTCATCAACTTGTCTAAACAGCCTAAGTCAATTTTAATGGCAAAAAAGCACAGTTGACTTGATATGTTGCATATAACTTTGTAAAGACGTTACTGTGCTTATTTTTATTAGGCGCCAATTACACCGACGTCAATAGTGATGGTACTGGTGATATTGACGTGATTGACGTGGTAGCAGACATTAAAGACAGTCTAAAAATGTCTGCAATCACGTCGATATCACCAGTACCATCACAGGCGCCTAACGTATTGATCCTTGTAGCCATTTTCCAAGTTCTTCTGGAGTTGCACTCTATCGATTGATATGCAGCGAATGCTTTTAGTCTCCTTCTCCACTCTTGTCTATCTATTTCTACTATTTTCCAAGTACCTAATGTGCATAATACTAGTTTATTTAGAGCGAGTCCCACAATCATTTATAAAGTCTCGGTATGAAATACAATCAAGCGATCAAACTATCTTGGTACCCACCCATACAATTTTAGAAAGTCGGCCAAACTGGTTGAAATTGCTGAGCCCTTTTCCGCTAGTACTGTATTGTTATATAGTAATTTTCAAACTACTTTCAAATTAAATTTTTTGTAAATTATTTCATTTCCGGTTATACTATAGCCTACAAAGATTTATTGGATTTCTCCTCCATCATACTGTCTGTACTAGGCTATATATGATTGGGTTAGAAGCCAAGGCGTACAAGAGAAATTTTCTTACTTTTTGAGATGTCATGCAACGTGAATATCTCCAAGAGATAATATTATGTGAGTGCCAAACGGTATATCACTATCATGCATAGGTTGTTCAGCTGCAAGGGGTTGAAAATATTGCCCACATAACAGACCATCAAAACTTCAACTGGGTTTTTCTCGAAATAAGCATGATAGCACACGTACACATTGGCTTCTAACCCCTTCATATAACGTGTCGTCACGGCGAATTGCTTAACTGTATTATGCAAATACCTTAATTTCCTTATTATTCCCTTTTATTCGTAATTTAACTAGTAGACTACAGCCATTTTTATCATTTAGGCTTTCTCTTAATAAAGCTCTACTGGTCATGCTCGGAAAATTGTACCTAGTCAATCTTCTCATATACCGTAGCCATATACGTAGCTTTATGATTCCCCGAAAATCTTAAACAACAAGTTCTTTTAAAAATAATTTAATTAATTTCAAGTTCTCATTTAAGGATCAAATTGAAGCTAATTTCGAAATATAAATACAAAGGCTTTCACGGCCGGAGTTACATGACGAAGCAATAGAATCCGGAAATCAGGTTGAGCTAGTAGGGAGCCAATCAGGTACGAGGATGACTCCGCCTCCACCCCACCACCCCGCTGCTTGGTATAAATATCAGTTCACATCCCCTGCCCAAATAGTTGCTGCTGAGCCTTCGACATACAATCTTGGAAGTCTACGCAGTTCCACTTAAGTTGTCGACCGCAGATGTTGACGAACGACCGCGGCCTATCATCCCGGATTCTACTGCTTTGTCACGCTAATTTAAAAAATTTTGTATCTATGAATGCCTTGGTTCATAACATAGAAAACACCACGCGGTGTAGTATGGAATTTTCCAAAATGACGCGCTACAATTTAGCAATATTTTCTCATTCCAGGTTGACGGATTCTGGTTTGAATGCCGATATGCCCCAGCACATCAACAACAAGGCCATCAATTTGGTATTGAACGTCCCGCCGAAGAACGCGAATGGAAAAAACGCCAACTCGTCCGCTGAGAACAAGCCTATACAGAAAGTCAAGAAGACGTACATCTAGCAGAGTCTGATTCTAATTCCTCTCGGAGCCCTTCTCCAAGTCACCGTCTCCTTGCTGCATACCGTCCTCAATGGACTAGCAAAGACTAAGACCAATTAACAAGGAGATGAAAGTCTTCTGCTAGTTATCGGAAACGTCAGAGTTTCTGTGGTCTCAGCGGACATGAATAAAATCATTTTTGATTTTATATAATAGGCTGGCGACGTCATTGCTGACACAGTGCCACACCACGCTCCAGGACGGGTGGAAAATTTAAAGACAGAAAAGAGAACAATCTGTAGCCCCTATGGATGAGTCTGGACGGAATAGCCTTTTCTCAATCGGGCAAGAATTTCTAGATAGTATCTTTCATCCCATTCGTCTTATCTTTGAACCCGTAATTAGAGGGATCGTTTGTAGGAATACTTGGTGGTCCTTGAATGTAATGTACTTGGACATCAGTAGTACTGGAATATTTCAGTACTTTCGACCTTTTAAACCTAAAATTCTTTAACTGCGGTTCTCCAACTTTCAGAGAGCCCGCTTACCGGATGAACCGGAAGACCTAGCCCGACTAAGAGAGATTTTTTTTAGCAAGCCGTTAGGCAATTTTTGGAGAAATTTTCTTATTAGCACGAGATGCCTAGTTAACTTATTAGGTACCGGGGTTAAAAAATGTTAACAAAACGATTTAGAATATCACTTTGCATTCTAAATATATTTTGTTTACATTTGTAACCCTTAAACTAGTTAAATCGGTACCTCCGTGCTACGGCTGTAGTTGCAGGCTATAGAAAATCGGCCCATTTATGGCTCCAGGATGTTTTTAAATTTTCATTCCTTATTGGAAAATGGCAATGACTAAAATAAAGTATTAGTCAAGTTGGCGCAGTAGGAATGGGATGATATGTTGGAGGGCTAACATATAAGCACTCTCGACCAAATATTTTTACTATCAAAAACTACTACAATACCTATTAGTATTGTGTTGGATAAGTATTTTCAGTTGCTGAAAAATCTCAATTAGGCTTGCTCGCACGATAGAATAGTCGCAGAAAGCATAAGTTAGACCTATTGACTTTGTTGGCAGAAAATCCAAAAAGTTCCTGAAGTGTGGTGTTTTGGCAAATTTTAAGCTAGAATTAGAAAGCGAGTAGTTTTTCATGATGGTTTCATTTATGACAATTTTATATTTCTATATTTTAAATCGTAATCTTCTATAATGTGTATAGTAATTTCAATTGTCTGCAAGACTCTGTTGCAAAATTATATAGGAAACCATGGAAAAAAATTGCTTCTATATGTTCTAGATTTGACGTTCTCCCACTTCATCTAATTATGTCACAATTTTTAGACCTAACACTAATTAGTTCGTATGTGGATCGGTTCCATGACATTGCAAACTAATTTGTGATTAATAAAATTACTTTTATCTTTGTACAGACAGTAGGTACTGTCACGATCTTACTTGTTCAGTACGCAGCAAAGTAATATTAGCAATAGTTTGGAAACTCATAGAAATGGACACGTATGGTCAACATAAAAAAAAACTCTATTACTAAAGTAGATCATAGTCGCTAAGCTGTCCGCTATTGAACATAGTACCTTTTTTTTAAATAGTAGTATGGTTGGACACAGTCCCAGGCCACGGTGTGGGCCCATAGGACAGTGGACCTCCAGATTATAGTGGATTCCGAACCACTTGGGAGACACAGGTGAAGCCACACGATTAGTTCCGAGGTGACCACGACAAGTCCTACCATGTTTCCCTACCGGCACTGTGCACACGACCAAGTTATCTGCAGCTTTGAACCTGCTCTGGTCCGCTGGATTCAACTTGGTATGGCGGCCGGCAACACAGTACCTACTGTGACCTTGATTTTTAGAATTAACTTTTGCACTGTCTGACTTGCGAGTGTTGAAAGGAAGAGGATGAGTGTATAAGAGATCTTCGACAGAAGAAATAATGTGCGAAATTTTCAGGAAAACAAGGAGTTACTATACCTGGTACAACTAGAATAGGACGTAGAATTTTAATTGCTTATTGTGTAACAGTTGGACTTATGATTGGATGAATCCGAAAAATTGCCTAGGGCTATCCAAAATTTTGTGATGAAAGCTTACCCAGTGACCCACAATCTTTTTATCAAGTAGTGGTACAGACTCCGAAGTCAGGACCTGTAGAGTAGTGGTACAGACTCAGACTTTCACCCGAAAGGTTGTTGATTCGAGTCCCACACTGGCTACATTTTCTGGCCATGCTTCGGAGGGCATGTAAAGCAGGCGGTCCCGGGTCATCCTAGTTGAGTGTTCGAGAGGGCTTTATAGCCCTAACTCCGCTAGGTTGGCTTAGTAATAGAACAACAAAAAGTCAAGATTTATTTAATCAAGCTGTGTTACTTTAACGTAAGAAGGAGCCTTCTACATAATAATTAAATTTTATATCGTTGTTTTTACAATAAACCCCTTAATTCTTCTACATTTGCTGTATTTTTCTACTCACACGTTTTCACCGTATTATAAGTCTGACTGCATCATAGTAGGTACCAGACTAAACGACAGCAGTTTGAATTTTCCTACCCGCAGTTTTTTACGTATACCGTACTGTAAAATGTTTAATTATTTTTTCGAATTGCAAAGTATTGTTTTGCGGTGATTAGCTCATGGTCTCTTCCTTTTTGCACTTATTGTAAATCGTATCGTATATATTTTATGTGAAATTGCAATGTTGTCAGTTTGATGGGTATCCTTTACATTTGGCTCTAACGGAATATTAGTATACACTACTACTAGTAAGTAATGCGATTAAAAAAAAAAAAAATTCTAATGGTAACCGTTTAAATAGAAACGGCGTAGTTTGGATTATGGATTATACGCAATAGGAGTAAAGTGAAGAGGATAATCATGAAATATTTGAGAAATTTTAGACAGATTATAAAGCTTTACATTGAGCTCAAATTGAAATTGTACAGATTTGAGAGAAATCGACATTTCCAAGGTGAAGATTTATGAGTTACAATTTTCAAATTTAAATTTGAAAAACCCGAACGCTTTGCATTTGCCGATTTCTTTAAATTCCAGGCTCTATTATCATTCTTGTTTATAAAGCCTACGTATAAGAATGACCTATACTTCTGAATTGACCAGAATCGGTGTAGTTGCTGATTTTGTACGTACGATGGGAATCAGAGAGCAAAATCGATCTCAAAGAGATATTAGGTTTAGGAGCCGCTTTTCACTGTAAGTCATAATTAGAAATTGCAAATATATATATTCTTAGGAATGCGTACAAACATTATTAGCTATTACAGTGGCCATTTCTAAATACATTATCTTTGTCTGTAGATACTTTATTTGTTGGAAATCAAAGTGTCTTGCCAGTTGTGAATGAACGTTAAGCTTTTTTATTTTTTTGAAAAGTACATAAAAACTAATACTGTTATTGCGCAAATGGTTGAATTTAGATGTTAATAAAAAAAACTGACGATATTTGATATTTTTTGATAGGTGGCCAAAATCGTTATTGTAATGTGTCTGAATATTCTAAAGACTTCCGCCATTCTTTGTGCTAATGTTAAGCATATGATTCATCTTGCTATATATATTTGAATTTTATTTGAAAGATACAGTACTTTGTGAGGAAGCATTAGAATCCAGGCTGATGGGCCCCAAACGTTTTGTCAGCATCAATGGTTGCCATGTTCAGTGGTACTACGTAAACTTCTAAGTTTGTATATCGGGGGCTTTGGGCTTTTTGGGTAAGGGGATGTGCACTAATATTTATGGTAGGAGGAGGGGTGGGAAGCGAAGGGAGCCTGGTCGCTGATTGGTTCGCTGTGATCTGAGCTCGATTCCCAAAAAGTTGCTTCTAAGCCTCCGAGATATGTAATCATAGAAATTTACGTTGGACCACTGAAGATGACTACAGATGTTGACGAAACGTTTGGAAGTACGCTTTTAGATCAACCTCGGCCCATCAGCCCGGATTCTACTGCTCCATCATCTGACTCCGGCCGTGAAAGCCTTTGTAATTACATTGTATTCGTAGATAAGTTGCTTCCCCTTGCAGGAGCCAGCAACATAGCACAACTGAGCTATTTACGATATGTGGGGATTACAATATAGGGTGCATACCCAAGTTAAAACCTGGCTAATTATTAGCTTTTTAAAGTTGTAAGTTAGACTATTACGAATAAGTATGACTTTACTTGAAACTTTCAATTATACAATTTATAGTGCTAAAATGCTTATCTTTAAATAAAACATAACTTGGGGCAGTCGTTTTGATACTTACAGTATTTGCTTCTAGTCAATGAATCAATTGCAAGCCTGCAACTAAAACGTGGTTAAATTTGCAATCACTGCAAGTAGTACTGAAAATTAATTGAATTTACATATTACAAAATCATAAAAAAACATTACCCAAACTAAAAATCATACTTCTGAATCATTAACATTAATTGTAAAGTTACTTACAGATGGTACGCCCGACATACAGACTGTATTAAATACATCAATGCAGCTTACATTATTTTTGCCAATTCCACATTTAAATCTTTAAGTAGCTACAGTAAGTGAAATATGTACGCATTTAAACACCAACAACTTTAATCTTCATGATTCACGTTTGGGTTCTCAGACCCTCATTTATGTACTGTGTGCGATTAATGTCTGTAAGTGACGTTACATTTAATTATTGCTTGTTACGATTTTGACGTCAATGCGGGAAAAAAATAAGGAAGGTTCATTTGGATCACGTTAGAATTAATAAAAAAACATTTAGCAATGTGAAATATTAAATGTATGTGAATAGTTAGAATATTCTGTGCCTCTGCTGGTACTCTGGAGTGCATGAACATTATTATAATTAGATTGTGTTAGATGAGCTTGAATATGGTGTGAATGGGTGGCAGTAGATCTGTAGATGATTTTTATTGAGTGAAAAAAATAGTTTTAATTAATTTCCATCTGATTTCAGTGTTTTGTTAGCTATTTGTGATAGATATGCAAAAGCAGGTCTTAAAACATGATACGGTAATGCTTAGATATTCTATGTAATGTAACCTCTTAATGATTTTATGTTAATTTTATTTACGCGATGGCTAAAGCGCAAAATTCTGTTTAGATGCTATACTTTTCATAATTTTTTTATTTCTCTTTCGTATAAAAAAGACTGAAAGTGCGAATATGTAAATATTTGTGTAAAAAAAAGATGTGGATGTGTTTGTTAATATTACATTGAAAGTATAAAATATTAGGCAATTTGTGTTATTTTCTGATCCCTTTTCCGGCTTAGGCTCAACTTGGACAACTTGTGGTAATAAAAACGGTTAAGCTGTTTATAAAATTCCCCTAAATTTGGCTCTTTTTGGAATGGGGTGAGGGAGGCTATATATAAATACCTAAATCTCTTACCAGTTAATAGGGCATCAGGAGTGATAGGAGGTCTACCAATAAGATGTTTGGGAATAACCCCTCTCCAAATTAAGTTATCCAAAATATATGAAAAATAAATTTGTAAACCTATGTACCGAATTTCATCAAATTCTATCGAGTAGTTTGGCGACGAATCAAGTTTCGTGCCGACATTTCGAAAAAAAAACACATTTTTTTGGTTCCTGGGACTTAAGAAAAAAACGTGTAAATCCATTGAAATGTCGAAATCGAAAATTTCGACCAACACAAAGCTTTCTTTATGGGGCCTACTAACAAATAAATAGGAAAGCAGAAATGATCAGGGCCCTTTATAGTGTAGTGAGGTGATTCGCATTGCGTTAATGAACCAACAGCAGGTGAAACAGGCGCGTGTTACCAAGTGGAAAGCCACAACTGTCTAACACAGCCGGCACAAGTGGAATGCTGAGATTAGTAAAGGAAAGATACTGCCGCAATGTCGCTCGAATGTTTTTCCTTTTTTATCATATTTATCGCCCTTACTTCAGTTGCGGTAAGTAAAGCTTTAGGATTACTTAAATCTATTAATCTTTACAGTAATTTCAATAACTTAAACTGAAGTGATATTGTAGAATCCGGGCCAATGAGTCGTGGTCGATCGGAATTCTACTATTCCATCGTTTATGAGAGCCTTTGTAATTAACTAATTATATTAATTAATAATTAACCAGTGCGACCTGGAACCGAAAGAATTGAAAACCGTGTTTCGTCAATTTCATGAAAGTACAATATGTCTTAGTCTAGTGTGACCTTCGGTGGCATAAGTTGGAAACATGCTTGTACAGTTGTACACACCATGTGATCGGTGTCCTGTCGTAACTCAACACAGGTAATATCTACAGAGCCGACAAAAGAGGTTATTTGGATAAATTAATTTGCATGCGATTAATCATTTATTTATTCCGAAACATGTATCAGAATAACAGTGTTTCATTCCGGGCCAGTTCATAGAGGACTGGACCCATGGTCGTGCCCAGGGGGGCGGTCCATGGGGTCCGGACCCCCCCCCCCCCCCGAAATGAATTTTTGCATTTTTGCATGAAAACCTGTATGGTTTGAAGAATTTATCCATTAATAAATTACGTAAAAAAACTGTCCCTACAGAACCTCATTTGTTTCTATTTTTTTTTTTTTTTTTTTTTTTTTTTTTTATAGGCTTATTTTAGTTGTGAGTGATGATAAAATAAAAAATAATGTTTATCATTAATAAAAATAGGTTTTATTCAATTTTTTCGGCCTTGATATTTCATCGGCCCTCCCCTTAAAAAGTTTACCCATGCCTACTAGATTTATCCAATCAAAAGTAATCTCTTATATATGTATATAAAAAAACCGGATTTGTATTATTTCGTCAAATAAGTTCATTCTATGTATTGTGTGGTTCGGCAAACTGCTATCGCGGGCGCACTAGACAACGAGGTTGCCCATGGACCGTCTAAAACCGTTCGCCTGTGTCTGCTTAAAATTGAATGGAGGGTTTGTGAGTAGTTAATGGTGTGGGATTGTGTATCAGACATTGAATGGTGACTTTCTAAAGCGGGGATTCCACCGACCGGCTAGGGCTAAATACAAAAACGGTGACGTGGTAGCAGACATTCAAGACTTAGGCGGGGTTTCCATCGACCTCGCATTGCAGAATGCAAATGACATTGACGGAAATGTTTGTTTTACTCTATGCCATAGTTAAAATTGATCAATGATCATAAAGTAAAATCACAAACTAAAATTAAAAAATGGCGTCATGGGATATGTTAAGTACAAACATTTTAATAGATTTCTATAAAAAGGAAAATTCTAATTTCCGTCAATGTCATTTGCATTCTGCAATGCGAGGTCGGTGGAAACCCGCCTAAGTCTTGAATGTCTGCTACCACGTCACCGTTTTTGTATTTAGCCCTAGCCGGTCGGCGCCTAACCATATATAAAAACACTAGTCGTATGCAGTCAGGAGTCACGACACCAGTCACCAGATGCGATCAACGGTAGAAACATTAGATTTTGTTTACGCCTGGTGTTTTCATCATCATCAATAATCAGCTTCAGTTAACCGGGTGGGATAAATGAGCCTCCTCCACTCCCCTGTCTCTACTTCAGATTATTCAACACTTCCTCTGGTACCAGTCCCACTCTTCTGAGATAGTCCTCAATCTCGTTTCTCTATATCATCCATGTTCTTCCCCTTCTTCATATTCCCGCTATTTCTTCCTCGAGCCATTTCCTCGCACATCCAGGCACTTCACATGTCCAAACCTCCTTCTGTTTTCATATTTCGGTACGAAAGTCACCATAAAAGTCTAATAACTGTATATTTTCGTTCGCAGGCTATCAGCGATGACATCGAAAACGAAAAACACCCCGAAAAAAGACAATTCCTCCCTTTCTTGGTAGAGTCCAACCAACTAATTGCACATTTGACAATTATCGACTACCTGATATCAGGAGGGATTGGCGAGGCAATGATAAGGCATGGACCTATGGCGCCCTCAAAGCCGAGGGACTATCCCAAGTCGTTTCCCGCGCAGACACCGATAATTCCGTTTTACCATATGAAGCGACTCCTGTCTTTACCTGCATTGATTCCGGTGGAAGCAATGAAGATCATTCAAAGAATTGAAAATTCGATAAGCCAGAAAACTAATTCGGTACTATACAAGCTGAGAAATTGGATCTCAAATAACCTTTGAATTCTTTTATGAAAACAAATTAATGTATACGTACCTAATTAATTTGGTTATGCGATATTCATTCTGTTCCAATATTAGACATGACAAGCTGTCTGAAATCATTAATTTGACTTCCTAAAAAATACGTTGTTGTTACTGTCCCCTAAATTCAAAATTTTATGTAGTAGGCCCATTCTCTAACTGTTAATGTTAAAGCAGAGATTTCCAAATATCTTATTGACAAAGAGGCAAGTGCATTTTCGCACCTGAAATATTATTACTCTTGAAAAATACGGTAGAGTGCTTTACACAGATTTTTTAGCGTAGACGTAAAATAGTCAGGTAAATAGTATTTATTATTTTTATTTTTAAAAAAGCTTGAGTTTTTAATGAATTTTTCGTAAAACGTAGTCTTCATATTTTTGCGGCTGTGGAAAGAAGGATTGAATTAATTACGTCAAAGCGCCAGGGAATCCTTTGATTGCAAAACATTTGGAAATCTCTACCTTAAGTCCTTAAATGTTGCTAAATTATCACTCAACATTTTGGACGACAATCTCACGAAGGAAATGCTAGGAATCAAAAGATATGCATGTTACACAAAGTAGTCTAATTGAAGGTATTCATACACTGAGACCGTACAGTTAGGTTTTAAGTAAAAAAAACAAAAACAGTAATGACAACTTAGAGTGGGTCCCATGATCTCATGAAAAATCTTGGTAATGAATACTGCACTGCCATGCATTGAACAAAGCGGTGCTGTTCAGTATTTCATTCAAGCGATCATGGGAAGTATCCTTAACATACACGTAAAACAGACCATCGCCTAGAACTAAACTTAAATTGAGCTTCCAATTCATTAAGTCACACAGTTTCAGGCATGGGGCTTAGGAAATCCACTAAAATTAATAATAAGGGAGACTAGCTGCCAAATCTAAAGTATGGCTGAAGAATTTAAAGAGAATTGGAAATCTGTGCTTAACATACTGCAATTACCCAATAATTAGTCTTTTCAACGTTTTTTAATAACGCAAGCCATCTAAATTACAGCAACGAGTAAATCAATTCTATTTTAACTTAAATTTAAATGTTTGTTGATCAAGCGTTCATTATTCAGCAATTACAGTACAATTTGCATAGATGTGAAATGAATTCAATTAAAGTTCCATTTACTACGTTTCAAAACCTTTCAGCAGTTTTCCTAAGAAACAAAGTAAAAAAAAAAAAAACAGCTTACTAATGAAAATAAGTGGCTTCAATTGTGGATTATAAAAGGCATATTTCCCACTGGACACAGAATTAGATTTATATACAAATAGGCAGCTAAAACTCTCCTCGATTACCCCGAGACGTATCACAACTGTATTTGGACTAAGGTAAAAAATGTTCAAAATGACAAACCGCCTGGTAAAAATTTAGTAAGGCTTGTGTTTTTGTTTACTTCTGACTTTGCCCGCTTTCTTCGGGTGGGAGCTCAGCCTCGCATCGCCAGATCTCCAAACGCAAAGACAGCCACTTTCTCCGCCAGTAAACAGCAGGTTCATCTGAAACCACAAACTTGCCGGTATTTCTCTATTGGATTCTATTTTGAGTGAAAGGGACTTCTTTCATGTAGAAATCCAAGATGGCGGCTATACATGCACCTATCGAGATATGACGGCACAGTCCTAATTGATTCAATATTTTGATTGGTTGACCGCAAGTATTTTCCTTTTTGAAAGAGCTCCATTAAGACCCCGAGTGCCACCCACCTTGGGGCCGTTCCCACCCCCTTTATCTCGTTAAGGAATTCTGGACCGTCCAGGACGGCACCGCCATCTACCAATGCATGGCGTTGCCGTCTACCATTCCTTACCGAGACATTTCTAAAGGTGGCAGGAATGGTCCTTAATCGTTGTACATTTACTGTGTATCACTACCACCATAAACTGATTTGCACGATTGGTTCGAAATAACATTAGATAAAAGAGATCAATTTTTACCTCAGGAATGTATTGACTAGTGCGAATGATTTGTCGATTGCCCACCAAAGGCACACCTTGCTTTAGCTTCCCCTTCGTAATCGGTATCGCCTTCAAACATTCCCTGAAAATAAATATAAACTAAATTAGTATTGTAGGTGCTGACTTGCTGCACTCTAAAAATAAAAGCTCAAAATAAAATGGAAAAAATTAATACTAGGCTAATGCTGAGTACAAACTTTCTTGTAGCAAAATCACAATTGCGACAGATGGGACTTTGGACATTGCCTACAATATCAGATCTGCAGGACACCATGCGCTTAATGAGAGTGCTAAGTAAGCATTAATCACTATAATTGATTTTCTTTTATTTCGCTGGATAAACAACACTGACAGTAATACAAGAACAGCAACATACAAGACAATTATAAGATCATGGGCAAAGGATGAGGTTCACAAATTGCATTTTTCAAGACTATTCAGCTCAACAGATGTAGAATGTACAATAGTAGCTTGTGGTGCAAGTTTTATATGTTACATTTTATGGGTACATTTTTAATTATAGTTAGGATAGTATAAATTAGTTCGTAGTCTGTAGCCAGTAAAAGAAATAATTTTGAGTGTTAGGTATAGGTATAGGTATTGAGTCCTACCCTCGCACGCCACTGGCATGAGGGGGCACTTCAGCTCTATCCACTCATGTAAAAAAAATTGAGAAAAAATACACGAATTATTTTATTATTATATTACGTTAAGCCTTCACAGTAGTCACAGGTCTTACTTGAGCAGTACTTACCCTTTTCCACAGTTAGAGCCCGCCAAAAGAAACCTCTCACCATCACCCGCGGAGTGGACATTGACAGAGTAGCAGTCGTCAGCCGGGATTCCCAGAGTGCTGCTGATATCTTCACGACTCCAATGTTCCATAGGCGCAGCCCCTTCGCTTTCCCACAGTTGCACCTACAACCCATAAACATAAAACTCAATTAGGTTTTGATACCATAAGGGTTGTTGGAATTTTTTGGAATTTTTATTTCCTTCAATACAGTACAATAGTGTTGTTTCCAACGCCTGCTTTCAGCATTTCTGCTTTTTCAGCAACCCTGTCAGCCTGGCGGGGGAGTGAGTCTGTTTGTTAACTTGAGGCACCGTAAGGACAGACTCTTACTCCTCGGGGGAAAGGGGAGTTGACTGACAGGGTGGCCCTCCTGATTCTAGTGGATTCCGAACCACTTGGGGAACATGGTAAAGTCAATCGGAGGTGACCAGGACTCGACACGCACGTAGACTGACTGGTATAGCCTCAGCGCGTTATCATGTCCTACCATGTTCCCCTGCCAACGCTGTGCGCACTACCAAGTTTGCTGCAGTTTGGAACATGCTCTGCTCTCGTGGATTCAACTTGGTAAGGCCGTTGGCTACAGTACAATAGTAACACGTAAAAAAAATTAACGCTGGGTTTTAGCAGCCCGTATGCGATTAAGGGAACTGTATCACAGACCCTCCGCAGTCGAACTGGAAGAGGTCGTAACGTAATTTGTTCATCACAAGAGCAATCAAGTCGTAATCAAGTAGCCCATACACTATTATTCTATCCGAATATGCGTTACGCAGCAACCAGAATTACAATTTTTTTGATCGAGATCTCGCATTTATGTATCCAATACGGCTGCTTTACAAACAACCAATACAAGCACGAGCGATATCAAAGCTCTTTAGTCTTTGTCATAAGCAATGAAAGAATATCAGCTCTAGCCTATGTTTACCAAGCGACAAAGTCCTTTGTTTCGGCTAACATTTAACTTCCACAAAAGCTTTTTCTATATGAGGCTACCAAATTTAATAGCAAGAACATTGAATCGTCTCGAAAGCAGTAATAGCTGTTACAAAATTTATCAAGCTGAAGTACCGTTTCAGTATGAGTGAGAACAGATAGAACATCGTTGTCATGCCAACGCGTTCTCGCGACACTGCACTCCGTGTTCAAACTCGTCTGCAGTGATTCATCCTCGCAAGGCTGTCGCAGGTCAAACAAATTGACAAGACCATCCATTGAGCTACTTGCAACCGTGTCAGGCGTTGTGGGGTGGAAGGACACCTGTAAACATTAAAACACACCATTTTGTCAAGGACAACGTTACGGAAAAGCTTAAAAAGGAAAAAAAAACATTTACTTTGTTGTACCTAACTAATAACTATAGAATAAAGAAGATAGATTCATCATCATAAATAATCAGCTTCAGTTGCCCGGGTGTATTACGTGAGCCTCCTCCACTCCCACCAGTCTCTCCACTTCTGATTAATTATTCAACACTTCCCTTGGTACCACTCTTTTGAGATCATTCTCATTTCTGTAACTGTTCCTCTTGTCCATGTTCCCACTATTTCTTCTCCATTGCGTCGTGCACCTTCTGTTATCTATTCGCTTTACGTGTCTCAACCATTTTAATCTCCTCCTCGCTATCTTCTCCATCAATAGTTCTTCCACGTCAAACACTCTCCATAACACTACATGGTGAATTATATTGCCTTAATTAAATACTTCCCTCGAATAACAAACACTCTAACCCTCATTTTCATAAATGTGCAGGAGTGATTAAAATAAAAAATATTACAATTCTTACGCGCACACCTATGCTACAGAGTGGATTGAGATTTGAGGTACCATCTGGCGGAGTATTCAAAAACTAAAAATACTGACCGGTGGGGAATTCCCTGTAGATTTTACATTTAATTCAGTTTTCAAAAAAGTGAGAATGAAAACGTTATTCGAGGGAACTATTCAAATTTACAGGTTTTACAGGCTTGCTTACATTTGTAATGTCATCAGTGTGAGATTCCCAGTAACCACCGAGAAGCCTCTTAGACCGGATGTCCCAGAAGAGGAGGAACGCGTCACCTTCGACCACCTCTGTCCCCGCGCAGAGGATACGCCCATGACAGGACACGTCCATACAGGTCAGAGGCTTCAGGCCAGAGTCCTTCAGTTCTCGAACACAGTCGCCACTCCTAACGTCCCATATCTGCAAACGCAAGTTTATTTTTGTAAGGAAGGAGAAACAAGAATTTTGTCAATAAGCAATCCACCCTTGAATTACGGATTTAGAATCAACCTGTACTCGGCCTGTAAATGGAATTCCCCAACGGCCCGATGCACCAAGACATATGGGGCTTCGTATGGACGTAAGCCTACTTTGTAGTGCGACCCATTGAACTTTGGCCTTTTAACGACCACATCGGTTTTCTGACAATATTGGTATTGTTTCCGAATGAATATATAGCCATTGACTAAATAGTTCACTCCTGATGTCAACCCACACCGACGCCATTGGGCAAGCTCATGCTTACCATTGACATTGTAACCGGTGTTACTGTTAGCTCGACATAACCAAGTATGGTGGCGAGTCCTGCAGGGCCGTTAATATACATGTATGTCTATACGAAAATATGGTTTGCGCCTGAAAATTGTTTACCTTGACTTTGCCGTCCAATGACGAAGTATATACAACACTGTCTGAATCGGGGCTGAATCGAACACTGCTTATATGATTTGAATGCCCACTAAAGGAAGCAAGCTGCTTAAACTGTGTCTGACTTAACTGGTAAACTTCACAAGTATCCGAGTATGCGATAGCGCATTTAATGTCCTGGCC
Organism: Psococerastis gibbosa; assembly: GCA_963971405.1. NCBI lineage: Eukaryota > Metazoa > Arthropoda > Insecta > Psocodea > Psocidae > Psococerastis > Psococerastis gibbosa. The sequence goes on from OZ020485.1 coordinate 22,006,160, forward strand.
GACTCTGAAAATGGAAGCAAATTACAATCAGTGGTCATATAAGTAGGAAGTCCGCGAAAGAGCTGGGATGGCACCGTATCTCTATTTAATATTAAATAAATTTGATAGCAGGAATGAGAATAACAATGTAAAGGGAAGGCATGAGAAATTGAACCTTGCCGGACATTCAAGAAGACGTCACCTAGTTGCGGCAGTTCAGTAACGTAGTTCATCAAGAGGTTAGAGAGCTTGCATTTCATTCGGGAGAACGGTAGTTCAAATAATCAAGGGGATCCGATTTGCTCAATACTTCAGAGTAGAATACAAGAGCAATGAGACAATCGTCCAGAAATCATTAGTCCTTATCAGCACTAAGCCTAATAATGGGAGTAGCACCCACTCTCGAAACGTTGCCCCGTTCTTCTGACAATGGGCTCCACCCCACAGCAGGCAATGTAAGTCCTACTAACCCGTGGTTAAATAATATTACACCGTTGTCATTAACCTTTACCAATAGATAACGTAGTTCAATGGATCAATGTTGAGTTACTGAGACATGCATGCAACAACTAGGTATCGTTTAAAACAACTCATTGGCTTGCAAAGGCACAACTAGGATGATACGCAACTTAGGGCTGGCCCCATCTCGGTATGGAATCCTGGGTGGCGCCACCATGAAGTCTTTCTTATCGATTAGCGATGGTGGGTTCCGGTCGTATAATATTCTAATACGGGAAAATGTACCGAGTAGACCGAAAACAAGACTGCAGGTCAGCAGTCAGCAAAGCTGGGTTCGAGTATGGCTGTCGTTCAATGGAGAACATTTCTATGGGATAATCCAATGTGACGGGCCTCTTCTTCACTGTGTTGGCAAGGCCCATCACCATACTTATCTTACAGAGCAATGGCATCGTATTATAACCCATTTTGGAGGTCATAAAGGCATCCCACTCAATAAATTATTATGAACTAATCCATTTGTTTAACGCGTCATGTATTTACCTGATAAAAGTAGCCTGGTATGTCTCCATATCTATATCTGTCTAATCTATCTGTATCTATTGACTATTAGGCCATAGAAAGTCATGAGCTATGGTCAGCTTTGATGCAATACCTACAGCAGTTTTACTTTTTAGTTTTCCAATGAAGGCTATGTCTTGTCAAAAGTTTAAAAGTTCGACATGGTATTTACTAGATGACAGCTTGCTAGACAATTTTCCTTCGTCTATTAAGATTTAGAAGAAGAAGATTTAAGCTTCAGCTTAACTACCGAGAACTTACGCAATATGATAATTAGTCATTTTCAGGGAATATGATATACGATACAGACATATCTTTATTTAGATAGGCTAGTAGGCTACACCCATATGAAGTAATTAGGCCCTATACTATAACTTTCTGCATGAAACTAACGAAGCATAACAATTAACCGAGCCGAGCCGCCCTCAAAAAATTTTCATGTAAAAGAGATAATGTTACTTAGTGAAATTACAAATATTTTTTATGTTAATGAATTATTGTTATGCCGTTTTAATGTAATACTAATAATACAACAAATGGCTAACCTGTTTTGAACTTGAACTTGAATAAAAATTGTCGAAATATTAATTTTTTATTTTTGTTTGCATTGTATTGACTCTTTAGATGTAAAACGAAGGGGAACTATTGACAACAGCAGTATCAGTGTGAAGATCGGATCCGAGTCACGTTTTGATCTATTTTAAGCGAGTAGTAAAATTGTTTATGTTGTGTAAATGTCGAGTTTGGCCCATGATAAATAGTAGACAAATAGCCCTGCTGCCCTTCTGGTTTCAGGAACCACGAGCCAGCACTGCAATTATTATATTATATTATTATATTATTTTTATTATTTATTATATTATTATTATTATTATATATCTACCTACTCACCGTTTTAAGGACAGGTCGACAATATAGACTTTTTCGAGAGATAAGGCATGTTCAGCTAATATGTGGTAGCCATCGCCGGTATTAGCATGATTCCCGTTAAGATGTAAGTCCTTAATATTACCTGAAAAAAATTAAACGAGGAATTTAGTTTTATTAGATAGAGTAGTTTTTTTTATAGTGAGGGAAGCGTGGTTTCAAAGTAAGTAAACCAAACGATATCAAAGAACTCAAAGAAGTTTTAACACAGAATTCAAAAAGCTTTACGATAATTAATTAATACACACCTATTTCTTCGTCAGACATTGCAAAAATATCGTTTAAGAACAGAAATATCCATCAAATTATTAAACAAACTTTTTAAATCCTTACTTCACACAATTGTTTACAAAATATTTGATATTATTATTATCACCGCCTTTGGCGCCTGTTGTATAATAATTATCACTGCCTTTTAAATATGGCGGAAAATTTAAAATTTGTTATAATATGAAAGTAAATTGAAACCTCCATATTTCAGGTCCGGGCCCGCATTTCTTGCAGTTTGGCTACATTCTTTGCATGTAAAATGTGACTCTTACTCCTCTCAAAATGCCTAAGACTCTACTATCTCAGGCCTGTTTTCCAAACATTTGCAACCAGGCTACGCATAGGCATTTGCATGGCATCAGCATAGGCATTTGCATGGCATCAGCATAGGCATTTGCATGGCATCAGCATGGCACACAGTTTTTGCATATCTTCTATCGATAAAGATATTGAGAAGATATGCAAAAACTGTGTGCCATGCTGCCAGTTTAAGACGCAACAAAGAAAATCACCTACGCACTACTGGGAGTATTCAAGCCGGCCTTGGGAGCGTATACATATGGACTTTGCCCAGTTTGGGGGACGTACCTTTTTAATAGTGGTGGACGCGTTTTCGAAGTGGCCGGAAGTTTTGATTATGAAGTCGATGTCAGCGACGGCCACCATAACTGCTTTGCGTACGTTGTTCTCGAGATACGGAGTACCAACTACAGTGGTCTCCGACAACCAATCGACCTTTGTGGGGTCGGAGTGTCAAGAGTTCTTCCGAAAAATTGGGGCAGTGCATAAAACATCCGCGCCTTTCCACCCCGCAACGAATGGGCAGGCCAAGCGATACGTAGCTACCCTTAAACAAGGTCTGCGTTGCTTGCAGTGTAAGGGCGACACACAGGACCGACTCCAAGAGTTCCTGTTTACGTACCGCCGCGCTCCCCACTGCAGCACTAAGGAAAGTCCGGCCATGCTGTTCTTCAATCACCGCTTACGACCATGCGCCCAGGAGTTAATCAGGCTACGACCAAGAAAACCTGGTTCAGTGATGTGGTAGTATTTTCCCCAGGACAGAAGGTAGCGGTGCGCAATTACACAACACCCTACAAGAAGTGGGTTTTTGGGGCCGTGGTTAGCCGGGACATTTACAGTACACTGTTCAAGTTGGGAATGAGCTGTGGAGACGTCATACAGACCAGCTACGGTCGATCGGGGCAGAAGTTCCACTTTCTCCCGTAAACATAACGGTGACGACGTTCATAAGAACGGACAGCCCGGCAGCACCGGCGACTTCAAGTGAAGGACCGAAGATGGGGGAGCCAGAACTCGCAGTGGAAGATGAAGGTGATGCGGATGAGGCTATACTTACACCAGAGGATACAAGTCCAGCCCCGATTTCTCAGCTACCTCGGCCATCAAGTGCAGCAATAATACAGGCGGGAACTCCTGAGGCGGTACTTCCACTCCGGCGTAGCAAAAGAGTTCCTCGCAAAACTCAACGAATGAATTTATAGTTACATATTTTAGTTAAGATTAGCCAACCTTGTATTTTACTATTGGGTTAAGTTTTTTTACTTACAGTAAGTTACTTAAGTTCTTTTAAGGGAGGAAGACTGTGGTGTACACACAGCAGTCGACAGGATGTCGCAAGGATAGTAATTCCAGTATGGAGAATACAGAGTTATAAGCCAAAGTCGTTATTTTTCCTTTCCCGTACTAACCTCAAGAAACACCACACATACTATGCTTGCTGGCATAGGTATGCGTATGCGGTATGCATCAAGATTAGAAATAGGCTGGCAGTTTCGTCCTGGGTTTACATACGATTCGGCTATAGGTTTAGAAAGTGGCTACCATGCCTTGTCTCCGAGAGAGTCAACAAAGGGGTAATTTAGTTCATACGCACATTTCACAATATTGCATTGCGTCCAGGTAAGTCATGGCAGTGTTAGAAAATTTCAAAGCGTTTTCTAGTCACTTTATGGCAGCTATCGACTATCGACGGCCAGGTGGTAACGTGCTTGCACTTGTGCGAGTCTTTACACGCCATGCGATCGAAGACGTGTCGTAGCTCAACACGGGTAATAACCTAGCGAGGCGACTGAAGAAGTCAATCGGATACATTCATTAAATTGTTTGTATGCGATTAACCTTTAAAAAAAGCTATAATACTATGACCACCAGTATGGGAATATTTAAATTTGACTTGGAATTCGAAAATTTGAAGTAAATTCTGGTTTCAATTGGCTGCAGTTAGAGCCTCCATGATGGATATCTATATTTGAAAGAGATCCAATTAGCGGCAGGAATAAGTGGGCCGAAAGGCCCAAAATTCGCCCATATGGAAAATAAAGACAATTTTCTTTCTTTCTTTGCTATTTTAATTGCAGGGCTCAGATGTGCCAACGCATGTATAATGGGGTTTAATCTGGGTAAATATATAGTTGGCATTAAGGATTTCAATACGAAAGAAGTTCAAATGACAAATGCAAAATAAGGTATTTAGGCCTAAGCTAACTTATAATATATTTCGTCTCAGAACACAGTAGAAATAAATTTCAAATTTTGGCGCTCGATGTGCATGAGACGAAATTTATCGCTGTAATGTATAGGGACCTTCATATTAAACCATTTTTTTTTTTTAATTTGCCGCTCTTTATAAAAGACGGTGAAAAATATACCCAGAAAGGTGACCTGGCTCGTCTTACTACTTGAACGGTGTCACGTGACAATGACTTCATCACAGCCTTGTAAACAAGACGGGAAACAAAACTTTTGACTTTTATTTTTTTGTATTCTTTTGAAAATTTTGAACATATGATAGTATTATTTGATTTATTTCAACTAATATTGTTGATTTTAAGAATATTAAAACATAAATATCACTCAAATATGGATAAGTTACTCCATTATCCCCGGAACATAAACGTTGTCCCTTATATAACTGTTCATTTAAATTTTGCAGGCAGACCTATCAGCAAATGATTTTTTTTTCATTTTTTGCATTCATGTCAGAGCCAGGCTTCCACGAAAACATGAAATTCAACCAAAAAAATATTTCACTCAGTTTTTGTGTAAACAAGGAAACAATAAGAGCATGCGCTGATATTTTATTGATTATCTAATTCTGCTTTTGTTGCCTATCCTTAATATTGCAGGCGCGAGCTGCCCAAATGAAAGAATTATAAGGATTTAGGATTGCTGTTATTAATGTGTGTTAATATCGTACCAACTGTACTTAAGAAGGATTAAAGGTTAACTCTGAATAGTGAGCAGTCTCTATATCTATATAACGTATGGTACTATGCAATAATTATGGACTTGGAGGTATCTAAAGGTACTGGTAATTTGAAGTACCATAGGACTTCACATACTATAGGGCACTATACAATTTAGATGGTAAATACGGGTACCTACAAGATTACTTATTCGTTTCTAAATCTTGGATAGGTACGTATAACTTACAGAGGTCACTATGGCCATGTACTAAGGTGAATCCACCAGAACAGAGCAGCGGCGGAGCGTGGGATGATTGCGAGTGTAATGCTTGAAGAACAATTTTATTATATACGAAGCAAGGACGGGTACAGCGAAGGGAAGGGGGGGGGGTAGCTGTCCCCCCAAAACAAAATTGGTAAATCTATTGTAAATTAATTTATTATGCTCTGATTTAATCGATCCTACGTATGTTTTTCCTATTTTGACCCACAACTACCCCCCCCCCCCAAGATACCAAGTACAGTAGGTATTTTTTACGGTACAGTAGCCGCTGAAAAAAACTATATTAACACAAGTTCGAGATTCCTATAGCTAAGCTGAATAAAGTAACTGAGTACGTTAGTCGTTTTGTTTTTAAGTAGTACTGTTAGGTAACATAAGTAGGCCTATTTCGCTTCAATTTTAATAGAAGCATAATTAGTTATCGATGGTCAGTGTTGCCCTTATTACTGCCTAAAATGATTAAATAATATCAAACTCTCTAGAAAGCAAGGTAACTTTAATTTTTTTTTCATATAGGTACCATAAGTTAATCTATTGTGTAATGAAAACAGTATCATATTTAAGACATTAGAAAGAACTATTTATAACAGGAATGTATTTTATTTTTTCAAATAAATTATCTATAGTTACAATTAAATTTAACATTTACACTAATTAGGCCTATCTATTATGTTTAGAACACAATACACACACAAACTATTTGAGTGGAACATTAAATTAAACACCGCCGAACCCCAGCGGCGTACATGTAAAATATTGCCGGAAGGGGCGAGACAAGATAGAGCCTACTTCTTGCCGCGGGCAGACGAATGAATGACAATTAATTCTACTGGGCCCCCCCCATACATACGCCTCTCCCGAACACGATCGGTAAACATGTAGAGTGTTTATGGAATAACGTAGAAAGGGGCATCAGTAATGCTTATTGCTTGGCTCTGCCAGGCTTGCGGTCGCTGATTAATGATTAAAGAGGAATTCCGTACATTTGCTACTCGAACATTGTTGGCCTAACGGTGGCCGGTGGTAGACAAGAATTTTACGACACAGGCCACAGGGTGGTCAATTATTCGGAATTTTATCAATCAAGCAAGTGCGCATCGGTACCGCGAAGCTGATGGGGCGAGCCATTATGAACGTAAAGAGAAAATCAAAATATACTCTAGAGATTGGGTCCTTCCGGTTTTTGTATAAACAATTTGCGGTTTGCATTTTCAAAAGTACTTCATGTTTCTCTCATTTCAAGCTAAGTTCAATTTTAATAGGTCTATCAACAGACAGCAGATTTTGTATTTAAAAATTCGATTGACGTGCTTTTTTATGTCTTGGACTGTTTCCCTAATAAAACATATACCGATAGTATATACCGGTACCTATTATGTCTTCAACAATTTTGAAGAATATAGCATCTCCCCTACGATATAGAGAAAATAAGAGTGTAAAAATCACCCCGAAATTACAAACTTGCAAATAAGATGTGGTCAACTGATACAATGCATATTATATTTCAACAACCTATTATAAATTCTCAATATTGTATCACAGATAATTAAATAGAATCTCGACACAAAACATACGGCACAACGCATGAGAAAGAAGTTAACAAAAACAATACATTAACTGACTCAACAATAATACTTAGGCATCTAGGCTATGGCAATACATTATGAAACTAATTTAATAATAATTGAAAAGGCAGGCCGTTATTGATGGCTGCACTAATATGCTTCTTCATTTGGTTGATTTTTTTTGGCCCTCATTAGGCTCGATACACACGGAGGATTGGAATGCGGCAATCGCGCTGGGAAAGTTGTCATTTGCTCCAGTGACAAATTTCTCAGCGCCCGACGCCGGTGTTGAAAGACAGTGGCCGGACCATAGAGTTTTCCTTTGGACACAACAATGTATGCGGCAAATTATTACAATAATGCCATCGCTCATGAGTAGTGAAAGAGTAAAACATCATACAATATATCTATTAATGTACTTTTCATCCATGTACCTATTTAAAAAATTATTCTACAGCCTAATATTCTCCGGTAGGTAGGCCTACTGTAAAATACTACATACCTAATCCACAAACTTTCAAACTGAACCTTTAGTCTACAAGGTTTTTAACACACAAACAAATTTAACAAAAAAAAATGGTTAGGGGCATTCATTATATTGCTCAAAAGTAATGACTTCAGCATAGTCTGACTACGTTCGCAAAATTTAATGTACTGTATAAATAAATATAAAATATATCCATTCGGATTTAATCAAACATTCAAATAATTGAAGTTTTCCCAAAATAATATTTGGATATTCGGATAATATCAGTTCGGGGAAATATTGGTGTTGTAACGCAGATAACATACGGTACATAACATAAAAATGGAGGTATGCCACTGTAGGGTTCTTGCCCCCACATACAAACAATGAACTTATGTCAAATATAGGCTTTAAAATATTATACTACAATATCCCAATAAATAGGCCTAAAAATAAGACTTTCTTGATAGTAGCCTAACTAAATGGCAAGGTCGTGAACACCCTTATCACGAAGCATATTCTCTATGGTATAGTAAAGCTAAGCTACCATCCTGGAACAAACACTTATTGTCAAATACAAAACGATTGGTATTGATTTTCAAACTTTTCCTAAGGCAAAAGCTAGCTTATTGTCTTATTTGTAGGTAATTTTGGAAGATTTGGATTATTTACGAGTTACGACTATGTCGGTGTTTTCAATGTATTACAATATACATATTTTTGTATATTGTATTTGTATTATTGTCATTCTAAGTTTTATGGGTTTTTAAGTTCCCTGGCTTCAATAAATTAATTATTTTCAAATTCGAAGCCAGCCTAGAAATGGTATAAATTTAGTTATGCTATAACTATTTAGGAGAAATGGGACGTTCGGGCCGCAGAGGTTATTTTTGAAATGTCTGGTGCTACATTTATTTTGGTCAATTACAGCATGCTTTGGATGTTTCGAAACAACAAATCCCGTCATGGTCTAAGGTATGCTCTGATTGGTCGAAGAAGGTGGCACCAGAAATTAAAAAAAAATGTAATTGGCGGGAACCATCATGTCTCGTCTCTCCTATATGGATCTCTAGCTATTTAGTATTGTATAACGGCGCGTCTTTCTAGCCTTTCTCACAATATTCCTTTAAACAACAAAAGTTTCATCAAAAGTGGCTGAATGCTAATATACTAATTTAAAATTGCTATTGGGGGAGGGCACCAACTTCGTATTTTCCACTTAGCTTACTTGTCTAGTACCTAGGTGAGGACATTAATATTGAAATGCATAATGATGTATTCCTACCAGCAACTTCCAGGTCTTAGGTTTATTGTCATTTATGTGGTGCGGGTCATGCCGATATATTGTAAATCAATAACCGATCAAATTTTTATTCTATGCGAAAACAACATATTGTGAAAATGGTACTCGTATTTTAAACTATCTCATGTACTGTACATCAACAAGCAACTTAACGAATAAAATTTCTAGTAATAGTAATGATATCTTTGGCTAGGCAAAAATATTTTAAAACACTGCAACAACATTTTGTTCAAACAATCTAAACAGCCATCGTTTTCCGATCCTTTCCTACAAGTATGGTTCAACCCACTTGTAGCCCTACTAAATTATCACGACATTCTGGTAACCAAATTTTCTATCTCCCTAAATAACTTATTTAAATTTAAAATTTCTCCTTATCTGGCGATGTTTCCGTTTTGAGCGCATTTTGCCGCCTTAGATCTGACCTTACACACGCCGTTAGAATAGATCCGATGAATAAGGATATGCAGAGTGCAATGTTAGCCCACATGTCTCCTAAGTCTTCTAAAATGAAACTATAAAATGAAGTGAAGACAAGTCCGAAAACCTGAAAAATAAATCAAGCAAAGATGTGAGAAGTTATGGGCCAATGGGTGGTGTGGACTACGGTGGAAAGGTATGGGCCAATGGGTGATATGGTGGAAAGGTATGGGTGTTTTCTGCATTTTTCGCATAGCCTACGTTTTTAAGGGCATGCTATGGAGAGCTTGATGTCCGCAACTGGGGCCGAAGGACTTGATGGAGAGACGAGTGCCGGGTGACGTGGCCGCAGCGGCCACTTTGTACAAAATACTTTCATTTCTATTCTTTATTTTACTTAATTGATCTTCGGTTGAGGTTGGAAATTTTCCACGATTCGTATTTTGCGCAATGACACACTGACACATGTCTCTGAAGTGAACCTGTAGGCTAAGACCTGACTCAAGTCGATATTGGGCACTCACTAATATTACATTACGTATATTGCTGTTTGATTATTTTTTAAGGAATTTTTATGAACTTATTGAATCTTACCCTGCCAACGACCCCATCGGCTTTCCGAATGAATTTCTAGCCGCTGGTAAGCTGGTTCACTCCTCCATGTCAACCTACACAAGCTGTAAGTGCTATGGGCAAGCTGTGACGGGCTCACCATTGCCAATGTAACAGGCAGAAGCTCGACTAAACCAAGTATACTTGGTGTAACTCACACTAAAACGAGTATCTAAGGTATACTGTATACCTAGGTACCATCAGCCTAGAAAACCATAGTTCACATTGCCAGTATATAGCAATACCGGTCTATGCCTGTTGTAAATGTACGCAAATTCGAGAAATAAAAGAAACCGTTTCGTTTCTTTTACTTTCTGGTCTTACAGTGCTTACAGCCTTTTGCATGTTACTTTTTTTTTTTTTTTACTTTATCTTACTTGAGATGATGCGTTCAGCAACCCCGCTGATGTTCCCTCCGGCTCCGGGTACGTCAGTTCGGCTGCAAATTCGAACCCCACCGGCAAATATCCGGTCATAAAGAACCTGAAAAAATACCCAAAATGGTCGAACTTGCGATGAAAGAGACAGCTAACGTCATTTCGGCAAAACTGCTAGCAGGTAATTGTAATAATTATGTCAATGGTGAATTTTTTTTAAACCTCAAACCTCAAATGTTTTTCATATACATCTTGATTGATAATGATATACAGTGGAAACATAAGTTGAATGGGTTTATATATTACATATGGATCCATAAAAGACAAAAGTTCGAAAAAAATCAAAATTTAAAAAGTCCTAAACGAAGCTGAGTGTTTAGGGTGTGCGTATAATAGGGTACCCTAAAATCCGCTGATTTTACAGTCTTCTATTTTTTTTTTCATTAACAAAGCAAAATATTTATGATTTGACTCATTTAAGTTGTACTACTTTACATCATGAGTGGAGGAAGAAGAACGCAATGATCTACAGTAAAATACTTTAATAGTGACCGTTTAATAGTGATCCATCATCAGACTGATGATGGATTTTATCCGAAACCGGTCACTATTAAAGTATTTTACTGTGGATCATTGCGTTCTTTTTCCTCTACTCATGATGTTCTCCAAGTTCCACGAAGTCACCAAGGAAACTCTCACAAGGGTACTACTTTACGCATCATAATAGGGCATTTTTAATATTTGGTACCGTAGCTTTTTCATAAAAATGGTTAAGGGCTAAAATATCACGCAAAATAGATACCATGAAAAAAACTACAAATACAATACAAAACTACAGTAGATACATTGAAATAAACATAAATTAATAATACCCTATTATAAATTTATAATGCTAAAAGTAGTCTTCTGCAACTTAAATGATCCAATATTTTAATAAATTTGTTAATTAAATAAAAATTAAAAGTAGGCCTATTAAATTTCGGGCTGCCAATTACCTACGGGATACATAATGTACACTCTTAAGAGCCCGTGGCCCGTAGGAAATTGGCAGCCCGAAATTTAATACTTTTTATTTAATTAGCTAAGCATGTTATTAAATATTTGGCTCATCAAAGTTGTGGAAGACTACTTCATGCATCATATAATAAGGTATTTTTAGTTTTCGAAATTGTAGTTTTTTCAGAAACATGCAGATATTTTATAAACAATAACTTTTCACGTAAGAGCGGTTTTATAAAAAAACTACAATTTCGAAAACTAAAAATACCTTATTATATGATGCATGAAGTAGTCTTCCACAACTTTGATGAGCCAAATCTTTAATAACATGCTTAGTTAATTAAATAAAAAATAAAAAGTATTAAATTTCGGGCTGCCACTTTCCTACGGGCTGTACACTCTTAACCCTTGTCACTTGTCAGTCTGTCAACTCACTGTGACTAGACAGTGAGAGGGCTCACTTCGTGTGTTGATGTAATAATTCTATATTTACCCAAGTAAAAACGCTGTAATGTAGACTACAATGATGTGGCCGACTCCAAGCGTGAACGTATAGATGACCATACCGACTAGGGACAGAATGTAGACCGCCAGCGTTACTTCTCTGTAACATCAATTGACACTTTAGTCACGAAATTTATGTTAAAAACTAGAGTTTCAAGAAGAAAAAAACTGATAACGATGAAAGAAAAGATTCGTGCTGATCAAGACCTAAAATTGAACAAAATTTCAATTGCTGAAAAAGAATGCTGCCAACACCTTTGAGAGGTGAGTACAATATATTCTCGTTTTATTAGTTATTTAATGGCCCCCTGATCCCTGCCCTGTCAACGACTCCCATTAATTTTAGGGAAATTATTGATTTTGGTTTTGCATGAATGTTGGCCACTGGCAAACTGGTTCACGTCCTCGATGTTAACCTACACAGGCTACAAGCGAGCGACAGTGGACAAGCAAAGATATACTTACTATTGACACAATGTAACAGGCGTGACGTGACTTAATCTTACATTATTCAATACAGTAACTACAATAATGTGTAGGAAAAGCTGGGAAGATGTAGCACCAAATTCAAATAACTACGCAAAGTTAGACGGCTGGAGTCAGATGATGGAACTGGAGAATCCGAGATAACGGGGCGAGAGACGGGGAAAGTCGAGGCAATCGAAATTTAACCCACTGTACTTACCGTACCGGTTCTCAAGGCCGTAACCAGGATTTTTTCGGGGGGGGGGGGGGTTGGAAATTTCATTGGGTGTTACATAGTGGTTTTTATTTTTCCTCTCAAAATCCGATTCTATCTAGTATCAAGCCATTTCATTTCGGGGGGATTTGAACCCCCATGAACCCCCCCCCCCTTGGCTACGCCCTTGCCGGTTCTTGACAATGTTCCGGCATGAATTTTAGTGGTAAATTCAGAAATTCAACCTAAAAAACTAGAACAATGTTGAGGGTTTTCTGAAAGCTATATTTTATGATTAAAGAGTCTTAGCTAAACTTTTAACTATTTTTCAGCTTCTGATGAGTAATATTAATACATTTGGTCTAGTAAATAAATAAATATTGACTTTTTGTTCTATTACTAGGCCAACCTAACGGAGTTAGGGCTAATAGCCCCTTCTTACACTCAACTAGGAAGACCCTCCATGCCCTCCAAAGCATGGCCAGAAAATGTAGCAAGTGTGGGACTCGAACTAACAGCCTTCTGGGTGAAAGTTGGAGCATGTCCTGACTAGTGTAGTTTATGTTATACTTTTAGTTAAACAGTAAATCACAACCATACCTCACGATACACAACCATTAATACAAGTCAGACCCAAAACTACCTTAATACAGAGACAAACAGAATTCACTGGATTACATTTATTCAACAAACTTCTCCTTGAGATTAAAAGAGCTAAAAATGTATCAATCTTTATAAGAAATTTAGAGAAATGGCTGCGAACAGAAATTAATTACTAACAAACATAACTAATTGAATTAAATAATTACTAACTTACTAACTATCTACTGATACAACTAACCTGATTTGAATAATACTACTTACCAATAATTAATTATTTAACTACTGTATTGTATTGCGATTGAATGACAAGTACTGTACATCCAAAAGCGAAACCGCACACGGGCTGACTAAAGCCTTGCGGCATATGATTTTGTTGTAACAATATAATGTATTGTATTGGATCAATATAATAATAATAAATAATAATATTCTATTCCGTTAGTTTTTAGTTCAATATTAGGGTTAAATTTGTGTGCGTCAACACCACTGCTTTTGTCCACAAATTGCCTTCTTTTCCAATAGGTACCTGCATTCTTTTTCTTTCATTATACCCAGGGATGGTTTCAGAAAAAGTTTTCGGGGGGGGGGGGGCGGTGGCCTGAAAAATATCGCGTTTCCCTTACTTGAGCAATAATTTTTCCTAATTTCCTTCAAAAGGCCATTCTATCTAGTATAAAGCTATTTCTCTCGGGGGGGGGGGGCGCCCCCACCGCCCCCCAAGGATCCGTCCCTGATTATACCTCGGTTTCTCCTGTTCCATAAACTTCTCCCACTCTTTTTACTGAACTAGGCAGCCATCTTCCCAACCGGACTCACTTGAATTTGTGTGTTTTGTCGAGTACGATGCCACAACAAACGGACCCAAGCATGCCTGCCACAACGATCGCCAATCCGATCCGCCCCACATCTTCTTCCTTCCCCTATTACATCATTGAAACAAAAAGAGTGGTGCTCAAATACAAAACGTTAGTGGTGCAATACAAAGCCAAGAGTAAGTGGACGCAAATAAAAACAAAATAAAGGGTGAGACAACCAAGCTACTGTACACATAGTATACTGTACAATAGTATACATTAAATTGGTGCTTTGTTGTAAAGTGGACCAGCGGGCCGATAAAGATAACTGAACCTGGGATTAAAAATGTGAACAGAACAATTTTAGAGAAGTATTTTGCATTCTAAAATTATATTGTTTACATTGTCTAACCCTAGGTTAAGTTGGTATTAAACGGCATGGTTGGCCCGCTGCTTGGAACGATCAAACTTGTTTGGTGGCGTTCCCACCCAGTCACCATTCAAGATCGTCAAACTGTAAGTATAAACAAGTTAGCTCTGACCTGATTGGTCTTTGGCTAGATCGAACGTCTCCAACCATGGTTGATCGTCTGTGGACTTCATGAACATGTCCTGTGAGGCTGTGAACGCTAAATTGTTTTCTATGAAGGGGTGTACTGTGTATATAGTGAATATATATAATATATAGTATACCTAATTGTTATGGAGGCAAGTAGCCTGTTATTACTTGAAACATTGAACCTTGCCCAATGCCAACGACCCCACGGATTTCCGGACATTATTGGTATTGTTTCCGAATGAATGTTTGGTTGTTGGGAGACTAGTTCACGTCCTCGATGACAACCTACACCGGCCACTAGCGACAATGGACAAGCTGAGAGTGAGACAAGCTTATCATTGACAATATATAACAGGCGTAAGCATGACTCATCAAGTTCATGTACGAGTCGGTAAGTAGCTTAAAAGTATTACAAGTATATGACAACTAAAAAATCTATAAAATTTGGCAGAAGTTATTACAACACGTTATTAATATGTACGTTACATACAATAATACTGTATATGGAGCTATTCATCCGGAATCTGCGGATACGGTAGCCTACCTCTAAAGGTGCCTAAAATATAAAATTGTGTTGATTTTACAGGTAGGCATACTTAGTTCTATATAGGAGAGATGGGACATTCACATAATTTCTAGTGGCACCTGCCAGCACGTCTTCGACCAGTCATTGAAAAAGGTGTGACAGCCAACACGTGCCATTAGAAATAAAAAAAAAAGAATTTTGGTGGCAGCGAATGTCCCATTGCTCCTATATGGAACTCTAGCTGTCTCTAGGTTCACTAACGGCAGTCTGCATAAATGAGCTTGAGTTAGGTACTATAGAAACCTGTTAATATTTCCCCAACATAAAGGTTTATTCTCTTGATGTGAGAAGCTTTATAACGAGGTATATTCCCCCGGATATAGCCTCGGAATTCCTATATTATAGCCCAAAGATCCATCTTTTGATAGCGCTAATACACCCATGCATGTATCAAAGAAGAGGTTATGAATCTGAATTATCCACGCAACGAAGCGCTTAAATCGAGTTCTAGAATTTTGAAAGTTCATCCCTCTCGCCCCCTCCCCCTCCCTTGGCAAACGGGATATAATGTTCACTAGTAGGCACCGCAAGTTTAGACCAAGATGAATTATTATACGACTTTGGATTCCGTGAAACTTTGAAAATAAAATAGTTTCTCTGGTTGAGTTGTGCTTGCTGTAATATCAAAGTTTGTTTTTGTTGAGTGCACGTGTGTCTGATGTGTTAGTTTGAGTGCTCAAGTTTGGCTCAAGAAACGTGCAATTGCCAAAAGTTTAATAAATGATTAATTTGTGAAAACTTAATTGCACTTGACAGGTTACTTTGAAAATGATAATAAGATTAAAGTAGAACCCCATTTTTCACAATTTTCACCGGTTAGGGGAAATGACTTGATAATGCAAGGATTTGCTTTGCAATTCAAATTTTTTTTAGCTAGCCTATGCGAGTATGCCAATTTCCACCCTCTCGGATATTTTTAATCAAGAAATATTTCTCAAAATTATTTATAATAATAATAATAATTAATTTAATTAATAAATATAATAATTTATAATTTTATATAGGCTAAGCTATTAACCTGAATAGCTTAAACTTAAATTTGCTTAGGGTTGCAGTATAGAGCACGTTTGTTGAGCCATTGTTACTTGCAATATTATAATATTACTAAAAAAAATTAAGAGTGCAGTGCACTTTTAACAGTTTTTTACTGACGAAAATCCAAGAAATTCTTACCGGGAAGTATTGCAAAACCACTTGATTGAGAAGAGTTGAGATGGCATAGAATACACCGACGTTGATACCGTAGGAGATGAGCAACAGAATGTAGCCGGGGTTGGTGCAGAGACGCTTGAGTGGGCCCAAAAACCCGGAGCTCTCCCCCGACCTCTGGATGGCTTGAGCTGCACTAGGTGGCAGAGGAGGCTCGTTTCGGAACACTGAAAACATTACGCAGCGAGTACCAATTAGTTTCTAGTTTGAACAGCTTTGAGGTAATAAAACCCTGAACCCTGTTCCAAGGCAGCAAAACTTAGACCCATAGGCCTATTAAATAATTGGTTCCATTTACGGAAACACACCCAAAACTCCACGGAGAAGACATAGTCCGGTTGTTACGCAGGACAACGCCTAAAATTACTGGGAGACGTCGTAAGAATTTCAAAGATGTACAAAGCAAGCATGACAGGAAGATTACTGGTGGGACGTCCTCGAAAACGGATGGAAGGATGAGTTCCAACTCATCTTTCTGACCTTCGCGAGTTGGGTGTCCGTTGGCGGTGGAGGAGAAGCAGAAGAAGAAGAAGCAGAAACAACGATTTCGACGTGTTTTAATAGGGACGAAGGTGTTTTCCCTTTATATGCAAATATTTAGTCTCCTAGATAGGAAACACAATTCTTTGCCCTATTTGAATGCAGGGAATAACAATGTAAGCATGCATTTGATACTGAAAGCTCCATTGGTTATAGCTTATGATGTCCGTGTCTAACTTCAGCAACATCTTCTATAGAAAATTGTTTGTAGGTATGTGGCGGACATGATGTAGAATTAGTCAACCGTTTTTAGCTTCTGATAGCCTTATTATGCTCCTCGATGCGGATAGATTAAAAAAAAATTCCTTGACATGCGTATTGTTTGTATTAGTCGTACGTTATTGTTTTCACTTATTTTCTATTTCTATTGTATTTCTGTGCAATCAACATACAGTAGACCATCCTACATTAAAATTTATTAGATAGATGACACTTAAGTTGAAATTAACCTCGGAACGGGAACAAAGTAGGAAAAAATTATCCAAGTGCAGGTCTTTTGATGAATTCAGCAAAAGAAAAAATTTCAGAGCGCCAACAATTGGAAGCAAAAATGAGAACAATTAAATTCGTATTCGTGTAATTAAAAAGTTGGCTGGGTATGTGCCTGATTACCCTCTACAAGAAAAGTACATTATCAAGTAACTTCTTAATAAACAAACTCTTCGTAATTTTAAGTTGCCAACTTTGCAGAAACCCATTGATGCAAATTAACTGTAATTAAGAAAAGCACAGTGTAATTTTGCTATGAGTCAGTTTTGCTAGATAAAACCACCCTCCATTTGAATTAAATGAGAGAAATCTATTATCATATTATTTTAATATGACATATTTTGAATATTTGAATATATTATGAATTAGTCACATTTCTTGCTTCTTAGGGTGTATACGGGAATCATATATATATATATATATATATAATTACAAAGACTTTCACAGCCGGAGTAGTACCTGGATGATAGGCCATGGTTTTTCTGAAAGCGTACTTTCAAACGTTTCATCAACATCTGCGGTCGACATCTTCAGCGGAACTGCGTAGATTTCTAATATTGTATCTCGGAGACACGAACTGCAGATGCCAACCGCAGTACTATTGCAGAACGACCGCAGCCTATCATCCCGGATTCTACTATTCGGGGATCGTCAATTCTAACATTTAGCTGGGGATACCTGACTAGATTAGTGGTAAGGACTCTCACTTTCACCCGCAAGGTTGTTGGTTCGAGTCCCACACATGCTGCTACATTTTATGGCCTTGCTTCGGAGGGCATGTATAGCAGGCGGTCCCGGGCCTTCCTAGTTGAGTACAAGGGAGGGCTTTATAGCCCTAACTCCGCTAGGTTGGCTTAGTAATAAAACAAAAAGTCATTATTTATTTAGATAGGTACTTAAATTGCTGCTGCAATTCTGCTGTTTAGGTACATACTGTTACGAAAATTTACCATATCAGTTCTTCCTAATGTGTTTATTTTACACAAAAGATATAGGTACAATTTGTAATTCATTGATCAGGAATCAACTATTTCTTAGCTGAAATTTGGTAAATTTGTAACCATCAAATAGGTTATTTAGCACATTATGCACCTGTGACCAGTTTGGTGGGCAACAAGTACTAGCTCGAGTTGTAGTACGAGTTCATATCGATACTCGTCCCACACTGGCTACATTCTCTGGCCATGCTTCGGAGGGCATCTAATGCAGGCGGTCCCGGGTCTTCCTAGTTGAGTGTAAGAGAGGGCTTTATAGCCCTAACTCCACTAGGTTGGTTTAGTAATAGAACATAAAAGTCAATATGCAAGATACTCGTAACACTACCCGGATATTCAGGTACAATACGGGCAGGAATACTACTTGGCACAAATACGAAACACAGCTATTAATGTCATTCTCCTAATACAGAGGAAGAATGATCGATTCGACAATTCTCCATTCAAAGTAAAATAGTGCCTATAAAATTGAGCCCGTGCCTCTATTTTCCCACACAAAAAAAGGAAATATGCCAGTTTTAGTTGGAAAAGAAATAAAATGGATGGATCGAGAAATTTATTTGCTTCTTACACTGAGTTATGGGAGGTATAAATAATTCAGCATGTTGCTGAGTATTTACTTTTATTCTCATCAGTTTATTTGGGGTTCTTCAATATTGGATACTTAGCTAGAAAGGATTTAATAGTATCGGCATTGACTTGGTGGCAAGGCCGTAGCCAAGGGGGGGGGGGTTCATGGGGATTCAAACCCCCCCCCCCCCCCGAAATGAAATGGCTTGATACTAGATAGATTTTGAGAGGAAAAATAAAAACCACTATGTAATATTCAATGAAATTTCTAAAAAAAAAACCTGGCTACGGCCTTGCTTGGTGGTACCTACTTTGAAATCATGAAAGTCATGAAGTCATAAAAAAAATTACCTTTTAAACTTTCAAACAACTTGTGAATCCTGGGCTCCCCTAAATTTTCCGCGCTGGATTTGCCCCTGGTATGTACTGACTATCTGAGACCTACAAATAGGGTGTTACGGTATGGCGACCGTGTCTTGAAATAAGATTCTATTGTATTATAACGTACCTGCTAGAATGGTGACAAAAATGACGGAAGTGAGGCCTGCCACAACGTAATACATAAACTGAAAGTCGGCTCCTACTTGGTCCATATCTGCATGTGTCTTTACCATCATGGGCGGAAATAGGAAACCAATGGCTACGCCAAGCTGAAAAAAAAACATAATGAGACTCACACTAAAAATAGATTAATGGATTTTATCTTCTCTCAAAAGTTAGCAATCCTAACAGGGTCGTGCTGGGTACCATAGCATAGGGGGCGCGGGGCACCGCACTTTGGTACTCACTGCTAGTGAGTTTATTGAAATATAATGTGTTTTATACGTTTTCCTCCAAGTTATTGAACTTAACTTTTATAATGCCCGCTCCAACCAACTAAGTTTTTCTGTTCTCCATCTCCCAATTTGTTTTCTCGAAAATTCTAAGGCGCCGTTACGGTTTTTGAGCAAGAGCGCAGGGGGGCAGTCCTACCCTGGATATTCCAGATGCTATGGAAATCCCCTTTATTCCACACTCGAATATTGGATCAATATATACTACACATACCGTATATACAATGTATACAATGTTACCATATTCGATCAAATGAATATGGGCCTAAGAATAATTATTGGGAATTGTACGTACATAATAGGTACCTAAATTGAGATTCAAATCGTATACTTCAAACATAAAAATTCCAAATATTTCTTGTACCGAATAAAAATATTATAGATCGAATAAATATTAAACTCTGTAATCAGGGCTCATTAAGTGTCAATTATCATAAATATACCGAAACAAATGCAAATGGATTAAAGCGGAATAAGAATTGTAAATTAACAATTTTTTTGTCAACAGAGATGTTCATTGTAGCATATATATTGGTTTTTGTGCTCTATTAGGCCCAACATGACAAACCAGTTGGATGTCGTCTGGCTTGGATAGGGAGCATGATAAGAACTGCTCAAAATTGCACAGTGAAAATTCTTTTTAAAAACATTCAATACTTGCATACAGTATCTACAGATAAATCTCGTTTAAATGACAACATGTTATAGTATGGTACATATTTACTAATAGTAAGTACTCCATCATTTTCAACACCAGTCACGGCAATAAATCAAATTAAATTAACCACCATCCTTCCATTTGCTCTATCAGCATGTCAATGCATTGATTTAAGCCGACATACTATAATATCGAATCACACTTTACATCTGCCATCCCTACAAAAAATGCGGAAATTTTTATAAAATGACCGCCATATCACAATTTTTATTTTTATTTTTAAATAAATAATTAATTGCATACAAACAATTCAATGAATGTATGCAATTAACCTCTTCAACCGCCTCACTAAGTAACCTTATAGGTACTTGGTTCGAATTACTACTCCCCGATTGCAAGGTGTGTAGAGACTCGCGCAAGTACAAACACGCTACCACCTATGCAGCAGATCTGCTCGGAGATCCGCCGAGACACATTGGAGCAAATGGGTTGGTGCCCAAAGGTAAATTTACTGCAACAGATTTATTGCAGCTGAGTGTGCACCGCATCCAAGTAAACCTCCCAACAAATCTGCCACGTGGGATCTGACTCTGTGCACCGGGCCTTTCAAATATGCCTTTGCCTGGTCATTTAAAAATTGACATTTGTTCAGTCCGTACTGTAGCATGTTCATGCAGAAGTGACATACAGTAAACTAATTCAAAGCTTTTGTTGTATTATTTAAAGACTGATCCATCGATATATATGAAGAGAATGCATAGCTTTTCGGGCGTTCGTATGGCAAAGACACTATAAAATATTAGCAGTTTTTATTTTAAATTAAATTAATTGAAGAGATAGGCTATTCAAGTTGTAGGCCTAATTTAATTATATTATATATATTATTATATAATTAATTTTTGGTGTTGTAATAAGGCAAAAAATTATTGGGGGCTAAAATTTTAAGCATTGTAAAATATTTTAACACCGTCACGTTACACCTTACTAATGTGTTATTAATAAATAAACCCCAGTGTTACGTTAATCCCAAATCACCGTAATAAGACTGCAATTCCACAATGAGTTGACATGTGGCTAACGCTAACCAATATGAACTGTATAATTTTTTGATGCTCAGTCGGAGTATTTCTTTAGTTTGTTTCAGAAATTGTAGATGTCACAAAAATATTTTTTTAAGATTCGTTCGGGAAGAGTCCCCTGGAAAAGGATGTCCCGTAGTAGGCTAGAACAATACAAAAGTACAATAAATAATCTGCCAAGACGATAAAGATTTCAACAAAGGTTATGAGCACCCAATCGGGATCATCCTCCGCTAAGCGCGAAATTATTTTGGCAATTTCCCAACTAAAAAGGTTTTATCAATAAATAATAACTAGAGATTTGAAAAAAAAACTCCGCAGTTTCTAAGGGGTTTTATAGCCAATAAATAGCAACTACCAACATGATTCTCAACCGTAAAAATGCGATGATGGTTCTCCCTTTTGTATAATTCAATTCGGTATAGCTTTTCAATTAAAAGGGGCGTGTTCAGCGATAATATTAACTTTCAATTGGTTCGAATGGTGAGGTTATAGATAAGGGTGGGTCTGACTTTCGTAAGTCAAGTTAAAAAAAAAGACATCACAATGATCCAATGGATGGCGGCCGCCCTGCATTCCTCACCAATACCTTACAAACGATCGGGGGACCCGCCGCCAATTGTAGTAAATTCAATCATTTCCATGTGGAGTTTTTATAATATAAGGGATACTCCCACGGTAAAGTGGGAATCTCAGGTGTAATATTGATAAAATATATCGCAAAAATTTTGTTCTTTCTTCACATTTATTTCGAATTTCACATTATAACTAAGTTCCTACTTCACCATGGGATATGTGAGTTTTGAGTTTTTGCTTTATTACCTATTACTTTATAAAAACAATAATAATTTATAATTACTTTATAATAACTTGGTTTACTGAGAATTAAGGCTATAGGAAAGCTGGAAATTCTCTACTAACCGAGATTCTTTACTAAACGAGGTTCTCCCCTTCCACTCTAAATCAATATAGTCAATGAGTTTCTCTCAATGTGTACGCAAGTCAGGGATGTTTCTCTATTTTACCTCCAAAATCTTTAAAATTTCCTTCATGCGTGCAAATCAGAGATTTCCTCTCCAAGTTTGTAAGTCGGAGGGAGAAATTTCACATTGGCCCAATTTTAACTCTAAAATATCCAAAAGTTCTTTTACAACCGCGGTGGTGCTCTTTAATACGCATAATATGTGTTTTTATTTGTTTTTAATTTGTAGATAAATGCATGCGTTTCGTTACAGTGACCAGTAAAATAATGTTATAGGGAAGTAGAAAAGACAGATCCTACAAGTTATAAAGACTTTACCAATAAATTTTGTGACCCGTATAAATGGAGATCTAAGGAATACTTTGCTGGACAAATTCTCGAATCCGCTCAAAGAGAAGAAAATGGTAAGTTGAAAACATCTCCAAAGTCATTAGGGGAAGGTAAATTTTGGTTTGAGGAGAAACAGCATAAATTAGGGTAAGCAATGGGCAGGCTGACGTGTACCTACCTACCCTCTCCCTGTTTTCATTCCGACCGTTGTAACCTTTGGCGCAAGGGTTTTCGGTAGGCGAACAAATTAAATTAGTTGGTATTTGTAACAAACAGCCTATTGTGCCTCCATCGCAAAATTTATCTTAATGAATGTTGGTAGCCTAATTGGTTTAACCCTAAATTGGGAAACCCATAGCTTTTATTTATACAGTTTTTTCAGTAATTAAATTTTTAGAGAGTAAGGAACCATCCCACAGGCAGTACTGTTTTTGTGTTGTAAAACCCGAAAAATATCGTGGGTAAAAATATCAGTGATACATTTGGAAATGGGAAAGTCTGCTCAAACTGTAAAAAAGCCCGTGTGTGTCGTAAAAACACACGATGTAAATGAAACGTTTGTATGATATAAACATTTTAATCATGCATCAATCACTTTTGAATAGCAACAACGGCAACGAGAAAGAAAGATGGCGATACTCAAAAGCAATCGAGACTAGAGACACCTTGCGGACAAACGCAACACTAAGCTACCCTCCGGCAAACAATACATTGGTTGCTTTTCGTCACACGAAAATGTTGAGGATCAGACTACACTACATGCCCGCCCAGTAAAGACTCGACTCGATTTTATATGGCATGACTTTTGACAAGATTCGTATTGTTAGATAGGTACACAACTGTCTATTTATATCCCCTCCCTGCATTAAACAACCTTGCCTTTGACATGTCCAGCACAGCCAGTGATTACAAAAACTTGAGATTTAAGTGGTACAACGCAACCCGGATGAGATTACAGTAGCTAAATTGAAAAATTGCTGAGAACAACGCCAATGCTGTCAGCAGTGCTGTGCTGACTGACTCTGATGAATGGACTTTGCTTATGGGATAGCATTGCTTTCAGTTGCCAACCGAACAAATGATGTACCTTATTTTCATTTGCAAGAAATCCCTTTTTACTGCTTATATAAGAGCAGTTCAGCTGACGTCTTTCGATTCCAAGGACCACTTACTATTGTCTTTTTCATTTCATTGGACTCCATTGACCATTAGTGGGAGTATTATTGCTTTTATTTTTATACGTAGTATAAAGAATACGTAGTATAAGGAAAACTTTGTGATGGTCGAAATGTTTGATTTCGGGATTTCTGTGGATTTACATATTTTGAGGTTCAGCAGCCTGATCGAGGCGATTATAATACCGGTATTTATTTAATCCCCTGGTAATAAAAATGTAAACAAGATAATTTTATAATGGAAAGTGCTATTCAAAATTTGTTTGTTTACAGTTATAATCATAGGGTATTTATTTAACCCAGGTATTATAATCGCCTCGATCAGGCTGCAGGAACCCCAAAAACGAAATGTCTGTCTGTATGTCTGTCGGTCTATCTAATTGTCGATTTGTGGACAAATTGAATGAAGAACCAGTAGAATCCGGGCTGATGGGCCGTGGTCGAATTGAAAGTGATCTTCAAGGTACAACCTTCGAAGTCTACGCAGCGCCACTGAAGATGTCGACCGCAGATGTTGACGAAACGTTTGTAAGTTCACATTCAATTCGACCACGGCCCATCAGCCCGAATTCTACTGGTTCTTCATTTGACTCCGGCCGTGAAAGCCTTTGCAGTTACATTGTGGACAAATTACTCATTGGATTTTGATGAAATGAAATGACTAAAAAATCATTTTTCTCTTGGACCTTTCTATGGACGCTTTCTTACTTCAGGTATGAATTAGGTGTTAAATGGAGTAACAAAACAGAACAGGTTGCTTTCCCAAGCAAAGATTTGGTTTCGGAAAAAAACATATTTTTGGATGAAATTATGAATAATTCATGCTCTAATACAATACAACACGTCAGAGCGTAGTATACCCTGCCACTATTACTGTATTGTTTAGTATTGTATGGGTCTGCTCATTCTTGACTATGATATCGTCCCATCGGTCAATTCAATGCTTTGGGATAGGGAGATATCTGAAATGTGACCCTAGGACAATTAGTTACTAAGGAACTGTTACTGTATTGTAATTGATAAATAGAAAAGCATGTACGGGTTCACTCGTACCGGTTCTTTGATTCAAGAACAGAATATGTTCAGAAATGCTTTAAATATCATATGTTACTCATTGTGAAGTAACATGAGTTTTATGCAAAATTCTGTACATTACTGTAATATATCTTTACACATTATATTGCAGTATTTTATGGTATATGTAACACTGGCATTAAATTAACTTTGGTTGAAGAGGTAACCTCCACGATATAACCGAAATTAGAGGATATAGAAAAACTGGTCTTTGAGGATTCGAACCCACGATCTACAATTAACCGGGGCGTCGTCTTCACCGCTGGACCACAAGCCCTAGTAAACTGTATAAACGTTTTAAAAATAGCTTAGTAGAATAAAATAAGTTTTTACAAAGCTGTTATAAAATTTCAACACATATTTATTTGGCTACAGAGGTGAAATTCAATTCGCAGCTTTGATCAAACTAAAACTAAAAACATGAGTTGTATAAAAATACTGTATTAAATTTTCTTCTTAATCGTTCTAGAAGCTTAGTTACCGTGCCTATTACGAGTAGATACAATATGTTTTATTAGGGTTATACCCGCTTACTGCCGTAAGGTTTGTATACTAATACTACAGTATTTATTTGGCTACAGAGGTGAAATTCAATTCGCAGCTTTGATCAAACTAAAATTAAAAACATGAGTTGTATAAAAATACTGTAATAAATTTTCTTCTTAATCGTTTTAGAAGCTTAGTTACCGTGCCTATTACGAGTAGATATAATATGTTTTATTAGGGTTATACCCGCTTACTGCCGTAAGATTTGTATACTAATACTAAAGTATTTTTTTGGCTACAAAGATGAAATTCGACTACCAGCTTTAATCACGCTATACAAAGATAAATACCAGGAATGAGAGAGCCTTAATATAACACGGACAATGAAGTATTGCACTAATAAATCCTCTTTAACCTTTCCAGTCATTTATTATACTTTATACTTTGTAAAGAAGATCGAGTTCCCAAGAAACGTCCCTGGGGATTCGCTTCTTAATTGGAAGCATGATCGAAATGGTAATTAATTTTAGCTTACTTAAGGCCCAACGGTCAACCCCTTCATCCAAATTTCACGTGAGATGTAGATCGTTGGATAAAATCATCTCAGACATTGTGATATAGTATGTGGCCATCACAAACACCAGTTTGTCTTGAAAGTAGCTGAACATTTGAGTAATATCTCATGGTTTCAGAGACGAAAATCCCTAATCTGTACCTCCCCGTGGTGAAGATGGAAACGCGGAATGGCGAATGAAACGGATAGGGGACCGAGAAGAAGAAGAAGAAGAAGAAGAAGAAGAAGAAGAAGACCAATTTGCACAGTCAGTTTCAGGTAAAATTCAAAATCCAGAACCGTGGCCAACACTAATATAGTAGTCTAAATACTCCATATATTGTATATTAAAATGTAGGGGACCATTATGTTCTGAATGTGCTGGAATAGGCCTATTGGTAAAATTAAAAAAAAAAGTGTGGCTTTATTATTAAACATTTATATTATTTCATCTTAGTATATGATCTTACTTATTTACTTACTTAGTGATGTTACATAGAGTCTACATAAAATTAATTATTATCGACAAAGTTTTAGTTAAGTTTCGATTAGTTTTAGCTTAGTTATTAGTATTAAGGGAGCCCCAGCACGGGAGAAATCCTTTGGGCCACCCCTACTTCATTATGTCACTGTATATGTAACATTGAAGAAACGAAATACATTTATTATTTATTATTATTATATTATTTATATGCATATTATACCATGGAGAAAATTTTACCCACGCGCAAACCTACCACTGAAGGGGGGGGGGGGGGTCTCTCCCGGAGAAAAAGTTTGAAAAAATTGGCCTGAATTATTGGGGTTTTTAGGCGGGGTTCCCACATACGTCAATGAGAAATGAGAAATGTGAAATTGACGTTTTAGCAGACATTAAAGACATACTAAAAATTCTGCTAAACGCAAAACCATATTTTCCATTGACCATTGACGTATGTGGAAACCCCGCCTAAGCATTTTGAGTAATATATTTCTTGTGAAAGTACTTGGTCAATATGTTGATTTTTTTAAATGATGTCTTTAATGTCAAATAAGCAAACCAAGAATTAATTTCACGTTCGTTATTGTGGATACTATGTCTTTATTACCAGAAATCCTGGGGAGGGGGCTACGGGTGACCTCTGGGGGGGTCCCCCCTATTTACGCCAAAGTAAATGTTTTGCATTTTTGCAGGCACGAATGCTGGTCGTTGGGTGCTATTTACATAAAGTCATAACACAGAACGCAGGCAAATAATTGTGCATGCAAAATGTTATTCACAGGCCAGAGTGCAGGCAGGGAGAAAATCAGCTACCGCCATTTCCCTCCCTTAAATCCGCCGAAGTGCTTAAGGGGGAGTGTATATTGAACGTGTGAAAGTGGGCCAATGGAAGTAGATAAGTGTGCCAATGAGTCCTCGTAAAAGGGATACCGCTGCGCTAAACGACACGACAGCAAAGCAGCATTGCAACAGCTGTTCGTTCAGCAATGCACTTAGGACTCTGCTGACTGCAATAGAATGTCACTGACAGCATATTTACAGTACGCTAGCGTTTTCCCCGCAATGCTGCGGATATTCGATTTCAACGAAATGGCAACAGGAATTTACTTAGTTTAGCTGTACATGGTCTTAAGAGGATGCGGCACGTACACATTTATGCTAAATTTTTACGAAATATACGGAAGCAACGACCAGAATAGTTCAGATGGTAGATAACTGGACAATGAAACGGGAGACATAAATGGAAAAAATTACCGCGGGCCCTGAGTCCATTTAATGTTGTGTTACGTTTTTTGTAAGCAGAAAATTGCTTGTAGCTCTCAAAATTTTCATTGGATTATATTATAGTTGGTTGGTCTATTAATATTTGGCCAAATAATGTTTTCATAAAAGTGATTAGGCTATCAACCTCCTCAAGCTGCACTGGAATAAAAAATAAAATAAACATACTAATAAATCTGATTTAAGAGCAAATGGAACCCGCACTATCCGTTGTTGCAAAAAGTCAAATTCCTCAAGAAATTTCAATTTGTAGAGTTATGAATGAGATGTACCTATTACACTCGTAGTATAGTTGTATGGCCGTCACTAACACCGAAAAAGTACTTTTTAGTAATTTGCCATTGAACCTTTTTTATTTTTGATGCATCCAATAAACTATCAAGCTGATAGCGATTTAGTGGGTTCTGTTATCATTAACAGCAGCTACATTTTTTAATATTTTAAAAAAGAATCATTGCAGCGTTGTTTTGGAAATAATGTTTTTAGCTGTATTTTAGAGGTTTTTGCTGTTAAATCTCCAAATATTGAGTTAGTCAAAAATATAAAAATTGCCACCGAGACATAGGATGTTTGTGAACCTACATGCTTAATTTCATCAAAATCAATTGAGTATTTTGCCCGACAGACATACAGTCGGACATTAATTGAAAACCACTTTTTTTTGTTCCTGGGACCTCAATACGGTCCCCTGAAATCTCCACTTCGAGAATTTCGACAATCCCAAAGCTTTCCTTTAGCTACGTATAAATTGGAAAGCAATAACGTCTGAAATCCACGGGGTCTCTGGCATTGGACAAGGGGTTCTATTTTCATAAATAGTCCATATAATATTATTTATAGAATTATTTATAGGCGAGTTTTAGCCCCTTTTTAAGGGCTACCCTTACAGCTAACCCTAACATGAATTATTATACTGAACGGTACATTTTACAACAAAAAAAATCTTAAAGCTGCTTCCCCTTTACGGACATAAAAATACACTTGGCAGCAGTAGAACCATTCCTGTATAAATATACCCTCTTTTGGCTTTTTACTATTGTTAAATCATAAAATAAATTAATGAACTCGGAAAAAGTCAAGTCCTTTTGTTTTTTGAAGAGAATACCCTCGAAAGTCCTTGGTATTCTCCAGTTCTCCACGCTAAAACGCAATTTAGAGTCTGATGGCACACCACCCACCCCCTACTCCCCAGCATGGCATGGCATGGGGCGCCAACGACTCATCGTAAATTCAAAACTCCCAACAGTGGATGAAAACAGAAAATTTCGGATTTGGAACAGGATCAAAATGTACGCTCGGAAGGGCTGGCAATGTTCAATGGGTTTCCAATATTCGAATCTAACAGAGTCCGTAATTGCTGAAAAACGAGTGGGGCTGATTGATAACAACCTCTTGAAATAGGAATTGTTTTTTTATCAAGCGATGGAGCTGGTTTATTTACAAATAAACCTTAGTTTTCCTTGTTCAAATCAACAAAATTGATTAAATAATGTCACTGCTTACGCACTCGAATATTTATTCGACTCAATATTTATTCGATTGAAGAAATATTTGGAGTGTTTATGTTGTAGTATATACGATTTGAATCTGAATTTAGGTATGACTATTTCGAATTTTTCATGGACGCCACTGAATAAGCAACCACCACGTGTTGGGAAACTGGCTCCGAAGGTGGTTATATTGTGTTGCCAACAGGAAAAGTCCAAAAAAGACATCACTTACAGTAAAAACGTAAAACAAGCAGTCAAATAGAAAAGGAGGAGAAAAAAAAACATCTTATCAATATGTCAAATGGGTAGCACCTATATACGTAAAATATATACCTAACATACAATACAACCCAAGTGTGTACGAGTAACCATAGTTCATATGACATGAAGAGTTAACGGTATAAGAATGCAGAAGGCAGAAACCACTGCATTATAGGTACAATGCCCTAGTACAGTCTTTATGGCTAAGTACATTTGATAGGTACTCTACATACTTGACTTCATTTTGAAGAGTCCAAAGTAGCCTACGGTATCCACGTGTTGTAATCACGTGTTGCCATGATGATCGCCAATCTTCGATTCTAAGAAGAAGAATCAAATAATCTGCCCCCTTCCCCACGAGGGTTTCCTCAGTCTCTCAACATTTTTCTTTGACCCAGGACCCGGCTTGTGTCCTAATGACGAAAATCCTGGATCTTACCCTGCATGAAAGTAGGGTGGTCCTGAGCCATCCTAGTTGAGTATAAGACAGAGCTTCATGACCTGTCTAGTAACATAACAAAGAACTTCAGTATGTATTTATCCTAAAAGTAAAAGATACAATTTATGAAATAATAGCCCATTTCGATTCATTGCGAACATTTTCCAATAAAGAAAATGATTTGAATAAATTTTTTTATATGAAAGCTTCTTTCTAGATAATTGATTTAAATGAAGGATATTCTTGATGTAAGGCACGACTTATCTAAAGAATGGTTAAAGTTAAAAGGGTGGCTGCCGAGAGAAAAATGAATTCCATTAAATGTTTTGTCGTTCAAGGAGAAATCTGAATTTGAAGAAAGTTATCTAAAACGAAAGAGAATGCGAATGTTTTCTTAAAGATTCATCGTCTGGATTGACTCCAGGAAACTGGGATCAAACTGTTAAAGTACCTTTTAATAATGTTTTTGAAACAGTAGATCAGTTCTGAATTAATTAATTATTTAACAATGTTTTTAATAATGAAGGCACGGCAAAAACAGAAAACGGAAGTAATAACAATACTGTATCGGTCTGTTGGTGGAGCAAGTTTCAATGAGCAGACATGTTGCTGATCACAGCAACTATCTGCGCAGTGGTCACGAAAGAGGATCTTCAACCAGTTCTGAGGCACGAAAAACATTCAAGTCCTCATGCTCTCATACAAAACCGGTTAAGGAATTTACATACGGTTTGGGGACGGTGCAGGCTCAGTGCTGTCGCCTGCCTGAA
Organism: Psococerastis gibbosa; assembly: GCA_963971405.1. NCBI lineage: Eukaryota > Metazoa > Arthropoda > Insecta > Psocodea > Psocidae > Psococerastis > Psococerastis gibbosa. The sequence goes on from OZ020485.1 coordinate 22,037,010, forward strand.
AGTTGGACCTTATAATGGCTACATAGAAAGTGAACAAAGGAGAAAATGGAGGCGCAAGAATTGTGGGACTTAAGGGGGATTTAAAGCAGAGGGGAATCTCTGATTGAATTCCAGTGCGAAATTTTGCATCCCTGAACGTACAAACCTGTTAACGACCGTCCTATTTATGCCGCTTGACGTTCTGTAGGTGGTAGCCATTGACTCACGTTATTGGGAACTCACATTTGATATTTCACCCTAATTCATGATTTTGCTTTCCTATTTATACGCCAAATAAGAAAAGCTTGATGGTCGGAATTTTCAATTTCAGGTGTTCAGTGGCTTTACACGTTACATTTACACATTTAAATTGATTCAGCACCATTGAATAAGAAAATAGTTTCTACGCTGGCGTCAGTGAAGCCCTAGAATATTGCGATTTTTCGAAACTTTATACATATTGTACCGTTTACATTGTACCATATATATTGCATCTATATACATTGTATAGCCTACTCAGTGCAGCAATCGCATGGCAGTATACCTGTATCATAAAGGCTTCTAAAAGTTATATAATTCGTAAAAAAACAGGTAGTTTCTCGTGCAGGTAGGCATTATTCATGCGCAAATTTACGCTGCGAATATCTCATAGAGTATCAAAGCTTTTTTAATCTCAGAGAAAATGTCAAAAGCCTTTCTATCAAGGAGCACTTTGAATAGGATTCCTCGGAACAGATTGTCAACAACACTTATGGGGATAGATAAGAGCGCAGATTTAAATTGTATTTACTGAAAGGCTTGAAAATCTGGAAATTTTCCAGGAAGAAAACATTTACTGACAGTCCCATAAAATGGAGAACGGAACCTACACTGCTCGGAAAACTTGACAAGTACATTTTTATTGCTGTTATGAATACAATTCTTTTCACTTTTTCCACTATATTCTATGGTCTAAACAATTATTTATGCCTCTTATATCAAAGGTAAGGTTTTTATTTATAAGTACGACGTAGGTTGACTTAGATGAGCAGGTGGTAGCGTGCTTGTACTGTACTCGTGCGAGTCTCTGCAAGCCATGAGATCAGAGATGTGTCATACTAACTTACAGAGGTGACTGAAGAAGTCAATCGGATAATCGGATACATTCATTAAATGGTTTGTATATGATTAACATTTAAAACAAATAGGCATAGATAGCATTCTTTATCAACGTATGGCCATTCAATTTTCCAATTCATAATTAATAATTCACCTCTGCCCATTCTTCTACAAAGGCGAGCATTCTCAACTAAGAGTAAAGAAATGTCCCCAGTCCCCGGCACCAAATTCCATAGCAACGCACTGCAGTGGAATTAAAAAAAACCCTAACTGTACAGAGTATTTGTAGATAATCGCCCGGAACTACTGAGCTCAAGATCTAGTTGGGGCAAATTTACTCGTATTGCTAGCTGCAAGCCGCGAAGCGCCCAGACCGTATTACAAGTGATACAGCCTACTTGCGCAGTATTCCTCAGTGAACTGACTGGGAGTTTTCTGCTGTAATTTATGGGTCAACTCAGCGTAGTTTTACTATATAAATACTCAGCAGGTGGCTAGGGAACCTACCTAAAATAATTATTGTCATCATTAATGAACATTTCTTCAGATGACAAACTGTTTATTCCCCAATGCAGACACATATGCTTTTATTAGGGCATAAATCAAAAAATCAAATGATACCAGGTGCCAGTCAGGGACGGATCCAGCCATTTGGGGGGGGGGGGGGTAGTGGTTGGTGGTAAAAAATAATATAATAAACGTATTTAGTTTTGATTAAATTATAACGTAATACATTGAATTACAACAAACTTACTAAAATTGAGGGGGAGGGGGCAGCCACCTATATCAGTCTATGGCGCCAGCTCTTATAGGATATTATCGGAAATCTCAGGATTTTGCGATAAGCTGCGGAAACCGCGAAATCACCGTATTTGGTTGGTTTTCTCACTCTCTTTGTTAGTGGCCTTTGGCTAACTTAGTTTTATCCACAATCGTGTTACAGCCCCACTATCCGTAAATGGACCACTTTTCCTTTGAAATCTTTATAAATAGCTTTTCTCCGCAGTCTTTGCCATGAGCATGTCCACCTTTTTTATTTATTACTGTCTATCCTATGAACGTACCATAAACTAAAAATGGGTGGTTCCCTGTACTATCTTCACGACACTTTTCAATTCAATTTTCAATCTTATTACCAACACAAAAAATACAAGTTATAGCAAGTTACAGTTGAAGCTGGTTTGTGGTTTAACGTTGGTTAGTTTGATACCTGACAATTATTTATTATAAATATTGTGCCATTACTGAAATAGCCTACATATACTGTAAGCTTGTAATTATTTAGCAGCAGGAAGCATTCGTTTTCATCTATCAATGCCTATTTTAATACTACAAGAGGCCAACTCGCAACGTCACAGCCAAATTACAATTTACTATTACCATTAAAAAAGGGCGGTTTCCATCATCAGACTTAAAGTGTCGGTACCGTAAGAAATACTTTCATGCATGGGCAGTGCCGTCAAGTATTCTTTACGGATAATTTTCCTGTGATAGTACCCGGCCTTAATATCCCCTTTCACGGTGGCATAATTTTTGAATAATTTTAAATTTTACTTTAAAGAAATAAATAAATAAAAAAGAAAGAAAGGAAAATTGTCTTTATTTTCTATATGGGTGAATTTTGGGCTTTTCGACCCACTCTTCCAACAACCCCATATCAATTAATTCAATTTACTAATTAAATTACAATTTAACTGAAAAAAAGTAAAATATTAAAATAATAATAATATAATAATAAATCCGTGTAATTTCTTTACATTTTTTCTCGGTACATATATAAAGTAGTGCCCCCTCATGCCATGGCCGTGCGAGGGTAGCACTAAACTAAGACTACGGTATTATATATATTTACTTAGATTATTAAAAATAAAATATTATTAAAATTAAAAAATTAGAAACAAACAATTACTCATTACAACTATTGTAATTTGTCGTCGCATTACTATTGTAATTTGTCCAGTTCTTTCCTCGTCCATATTCTAATGATTGTCTTGTAAATAGCTGTTCTTGTGTTCTTGTCAGTGTTGTCGTTGTCTACTGTGGGATACTCGTGTTTGTTAGAGTGTAAGTCCTTAGTGAGTAAGTTGTACAGGGTCGTTGCCTTATATCGTAATGATCGTCTTGAGTTTGTCAGGTTCCAGTGGGGAAGGGGGAGAGTATGGTAGGCTGTTGATCTTGTTGTGTGTTGTCTTGCATTATTACGTGTGTTTATTGTTGCAATATGTTTTGTGGTAAACATTAGCAAATTTTTATTGTATAGGAGGTTTATGGGCAGCAGTTTATTCATTTTATATATTGTGTTTGAGTGTGACCATCTATGGCTTCTTGTGAGAGTTTTTACTGTATAATTTTGTGCCGTTCGTAATGGTTGAATATGGGTCGCTGCTGCTCCCCCCCATATGCCTATGCAGTAACTTAGTTTGGCTTGGTACCATGCTTTATATAGAGTGATTAACGCTGATTGTGGGAAAAACCGCCGTAGATTGTATAATATGTAGCTGATAGATCGGAGGTTTTTTTGTAATTTATCAATGTGTGGTTTCCATGTCAACTTGTTGTCTATGGTGATACCCAAGTACTTGATTTCGTTTATTTCCTCAATTATTTGGCCATTATATATCAGATTTCTATTTACACTGTTGGTTTGTCGGTAGCTGGGGTACATGAGCTTGGTCTTTTTTAGATTAGGTATTAGTTTATGTTGTTTTATCCAGGTCATGACTTTTTTTGTATCATTTTCGATTTCTTGTTGGAGTCTTTCGCTATCAGGGGCTCTCACCACGATACCTATATCGTCTGCAAAGGTGACCATCTTTGATTTAATAGGAATATTTGATAGTTGGTTTGTATAAATCAAAAAAATTAGGGGGCCTAATCCACTCCCTTGAAATATTCCATGCTTAATTGGCAATGGTGAGCTATTTGCGGTACCTTTAGGGCTGGTTATTTGCACTATTTGCCTTCTGTCCGAAAAATATGACCGAAACCACTCTAATAGCGATCCATTAATTCCCAAACATTTTAGTTTCTCCACTGCAATCGAATGGTTGACTACGTCAAAACATTTAGATAGGTCGATTTGAACCGTAGCCACCCTCTCACCCCTCTCCAGCCCTTCGATCATTGCGTCGATCAGTTCGAAGATAGCATTTTCTGTACTTACTCCTGCTCGAAACCCGAATTGATTAGGAGATAGGTAGTTGGTCGAATCTAAATATTTTAAAATTCGCGTTTGTACACAAGTTTCGAGTAGTTTCCCTATCGCCGGTTGGACATGGACCGGCCTGTACTGAGAGGCCTGCGAAGCATCTCCGTCTTTATATATCGGGACTATTTTGCTAACTTTGAGTGCTGTTGGATACCGACCTATACTGAGGGAGAGGTCAAATAGGTGGTGAAGCGGGCGGAGCAGTGGTTCCTGACAGTCCTTAAGTAATTCGCAAGAAATTCCGTCATAGCCACGGGATTTTTTCCTTTTTAGTTTTATGAATGCTCTCTCCACTTCTTGTATGGAGAGATGTGGGGAAAACATTGACGATGGCTCTTTTATAAGGTGAGGGATGGGCATGCATTCAGTGATTCCATTTTCTTTCAATAGGCTTTCAGCGATACTCGCATAGTAAGAATTGAAATAATCTGCCACTTGCTTTTCATGTCCCTCCGTGTTAATTTTTTCCCCTTCTATGTTCACTGAATTTATGTAACTTTTCTTTTCGGGTTTTACCACTGAGTTTGCTATTTGCCAGAATTCTTTAGGTGTTTTTGCCCCTTGAAATTTCTCAAAATAATACTGCTCTTTGGTGGTTTTAATTTTATGTTTTAACCTTGCATTAGTAGATTTTAATTCCTCTTGTAGTTGTTGGTTAAAAGGGTTGCGAGCACTTAGTTTATACAGTTTGTTCTTTTTGTTACATAGACTTATTAGTTCATGTGTGATCCATTCTTTTCTTTTTCTATTTTTACTAGTTATTGTCTTAGTCTCAGTAGATTTTAAGGTAGCCCTTGTTATTTCTTTCTCTATTATTGAGTAGGCTACATCAACATCGTCTGTGCTGTATAACCCTACGGCCTCCCAATCAACTTGACATAAGTGGTAATTAACCATTCGGTTATCCCAGAACGTAATAGATTTATTCGATTTCGTGGCTGCAGGAGTTGCTGTACTTTGCATAGAAATAGATAGGCACATATGATCACTAATTCCCACGTCAAGACATGATGCCGAAATAGTCAGTGATTGGGCAAGTGTGTTTCTTACAAATATATGGTCTATTGTAGTAGCTGTTGTTTCTGTTACTCGAGTTGGGCAATTTATGAATGACTTAAATCCCTGTGCTGAAAGGTAGTTTATATATTGGGTTGTATTTGGACAGTGGTCATCGTTTAAGTCTTGGTTTATGTCTCCTATTAGTACGTCAAAGGAGGTGTTATGTGAAGACAATAATCCATCAAGTACGTTAATAAATCTTGTTACCTTCGAGTTAATATTTCGATAGGAACAAAGTATGCGAAAAATGTCGTTCCCCAATTTAATATTTATGAGGAGGCTCTCATGTTCCTTATTTCCTAATGTAGGGTATGTAAGAGTGTCGTGCGCCACTGGATGTGGCGCATGCGCAGGACAGTCTCGGGTGTGTTGAAGCTTGGAATGGTTCTTCTTTTTGTAATGTTTCTTAAATCAAATAAATGTTTAACTATGTAATCGGGGCGTATCGTGTATTTAATACAATTCATCTCCCTATATTTGGGGGCTCGTCCGGGATGTGTGGTGTATCGGGGAAGTGAATTGTGTGCTGTGGAGGCATCCAGGCATGTGAGTAGAACTTGTGACTGGGACGATATAATGGCGCTGTCATGTTATAGCAGCAGGCAGAGTACGGTGGTTCGTGTAATAAGGGCGTAAGTTAGTTGCAGTGGCGTCTCCTATCATATTCTTCATCAAATTTTTTTTAATGATGGCGTGCCTGGGGGATGTAAGGAGTATTAAAAAAGCTGTTCTATACACAAAGACAAAGACTTTGAAGCAGTTTTTTGAATTCTTATATAATGATCAAGCGTTTAATAAAGCTGAAATATTGGCGTTTTCTGGATTTGAATATGAGACACAACAGCTGCAGGACAAAAAGGCAGAGCTGCTTGAGATGAAAAAGTGTGACCTTGTGGCTTTTTGCATTTTGTTGGGCATCAGTTTTGAAGGTAGGAAAGATGAGATAGCTGATCGGTTGATGGTACTTCTCAATAATGTGGGTACATACGTTCCGGAGGATAAAGACGAAGACGATGAAGACGACGGTGATCATGAAGACGATGACCACGACAAAGACGAAGACGACGGTGATCATGATGAAGACGATACTAAAGATGCAATTTCTGCCAAGACAATTCCTAAAAGAGCTAACGAAGACGCGATACAGCTCCTCACCTCATTGGCTAGCCGTGTTGGCGTTTCATTCCATGACGTCCAAGATAGTATTCGCCTATTTGACGGTTCAGATAGGATTACCGTCGAAAGTTGGGTTGAAGAGTTTGAAGAAATGGCGACTACTATGCATTGGGACTCACTTCAAACGTTTGTGTTTGCTAAAAAATGATTAAGAGGCGTCGCCAAGCTATTCATTGAGAGTGAACGAGGTATAAAAACGTGGCCTCAACTGAAAAGAATTCTGTTAATGGAGTTTAAAACGCACACGAGCAGTATGCGCCTCCATGAGTGTATGAAAGAGCGAAAAAAGCAAAAATCGGAATCAGCCGTTGAGTATTTTCTGGAGATGAAGAAAATTGCAAAGTCGGGGTCACTCCATGATGGTGATTTAATGCAATATGTGATCGATGGCATGACGGACGATTATGGTGGTAAGGTGATGTTATACGGCGCTAAGACGCTCACTTCGTTTCGTGACAAGCTGAAAGACTATGATATTTTGGCTACGAAAAGCCGAAAGGTGGTGAAACCTCCGGATGTTAAACCTGTGAAGAGGCGGGAAGACAGTCACGTCAACAAGAATGGGGAAAGACCCGAGCATTGTTTTAATTGTGGCAATAAGGGTCATAAATCGACGGAATGTCCGTACAAGGCTGATGGTCCTAAATGTTTTAAATGTAATTCTTTTGGACACATAGCCAAATATTGTCCACAGACAGTACTGGAGTCTGCCATATGCAGTCGACCGGACGAGAGTGGCATGTGTAAAGAAGTTCTCGTGGAAGGCATACCAATTGTTGCGCTCATCGATACCGGCAGTCAACTGACCCTTTTAAAAGAAAGTCAGCATGTTCTAATGGGGAACCCAGAGTTAAAGGCATCGGATGTTCAAGTACTTGGAATTGGCCATACCCTTGTCAGGTCCATGGGCTTTATGGACACTAAAGTAAGCATAGATGGTGCTACTTTCCGGACGAAGATTCATGTCTTGCCCAATGACGCATTACGAAGACCTATGATAGTTGGACGTGATGTCACTGATCAAACCGTTATGAACATTGATCATGGAAGGGTTACTATTGCGCAGAATACCATTTCAAATGGCTCAGACAACTGCGACGATATGTTTGGGTGCTTTAATGTGGAGGAAGTACCCGGACCTTCAGTTAGTTTGGTATCGAATGACCAGTTTCGCGCTGAGGCTCTCCACATGATGCATAATTACGTGCCTCAGAAAAATAAAGACTGTCCTATTAAGATGCGTGTTGTAGTTAAAGATGAGACACCTGTCTACTGTGCTCCAAGAAGACTGTCTTTCAAAGATCGTGACATCGTTGATGCTCAGGTGGAGGTGTGGTTAAAAGATGGCATTGTTCAACCAAGTGTGTCAGAATATGCTAGTCCTGTTGTCGTTGTACGGAAGAAAGACGGATCTCCGAGGGTCTGTGTCGATTTTCGTAATTTCAACAAAAAGGTATTCCGTGATCGTTTTCCACTGCCGGTAATGGAAGACCAGCTGGATCGTTTAGTGGGCGCTAAGGTGTTCACCACTTTGGACCTTAAGAACGGGTTTTTTCACGTACCTGTTGAGGCGGACAGCCGTAAATATTTGGCATTTGTTACGCACAAGGGACATTGGGAATTTTTGAGGGCTCCCTTTGGGTACTGCAATTCACCGCCAGTGTTCCAACGCTTTGTGAACACAGTGTTTCGACAGCTCATTATTAGTGGTGATATCATTACATACTTGGATGATTTAATTCTTCCCTCAACAACTTATAAGGATTGTATGAATAAACTGCAAACTGTCCTAGACACAGCTTCTCTGTATGGCCTTGAGTTTAATTTAAAGAAATGTAGACTGTTGGAAAGTGAAGTTGAGTTTCTGGGACATCGAATTCGAGAAGGACAAATCTTCCCGTCAGAGGAAAAGACGCTTGCCGTGAAGCAATTTCCTGAACCCAAAACACAAAAAGCCCTCCAATCATTTATAGGTTTAACGTCGTATTTCCGTAAATTTGTGAAAGACTATGCGCGTATTGCAAAGCCACTCACCGACTTATTGCGAATCGACAATAGTAAAGTGACTTTTGGGCAAGAAGAGAAGATCAGTTTTGAGACTTTAAAGTGCGTGTTGTCGAAAGAACCAGTGCTTTGTATTTACGATCCTAAGTTGGAAACAGAGTTGCATACCGACGCATCTCAAGATGGATTTGGTGCCCTGATGCTTCAGCGACAAATGGCTGATAACGCCTTTCACCCTGTTTATTATTACAGTCGCAAAACTTCGCCTGCTCAAAGGAAGTACACGAGCTACGAACTCGAGATCCTGGCAGTGATTGAAGCAGTGAAGAAATTTCGGGTTTACCTGCATGGTATTCATTTTACTATTGTGACAGATTGCGATGCCTTTAAGAAAACGATGGACAAGAAGGATCTGTCAGCACGAGTGGCCCGTTGGGCTTTGCTACTACAGGATTTCGACTGTGTGGTGGTGCACCGCGCTGGAAAGCGACTGTCCCATGTGGATGCATTAAGTCGTTACCCTTCTGCAATGAATGTTGAGGATGGAATCGGACCTCAAATCGAGCAGTGCCAATCTGAGGACGACGACCTTCAAAGAATTAAGACTCTCTTGTCACATGGTCCTCACGAGGACTTTCTACTTAGGAACAACATTCTGTATAAATTTGTTGACGGTACAGAACTGCTGGTGGTTCCCAAAAATCTGCAGACAGAAGTCATCAAGAGAGCTCATGAAAATGGCCATTTTGGCTTAAGAAAAACTGAGGAACAAATCAAACAGATGTACTACATACCAAAGTTGCCCGAGAAAATTACTAATATTCTGAGAAACTGTGTGCTGTGTATTTTGAAGAATCGAAAAGAAGAAAAAAAAAGAAGGATTTCTGAACCCGATAAATAAGGGAGACACCCCGTTGGACACGTACCATGTCGACCACTTGGGTCCACTGGAATCCACGCATAAGAGGTATAAGCACATCTTGGTCGTCGTCGATGCTTTTACCAAGTATGTATGGCTGTATCCTACTAAATCCACATCGACCGCTGAAGTCCTTGACAAGCTCAACTTACAGAAGTCGTTATTCTCAAATCCACGCCGCATTATCAGTGATCGCGGTACGGCTTTCACGTCAAAGGAGTTTGCAGAGTACTGCACGGACAACCAAATCCAGCATGTATTGATAACTACGGGACTACCCAGAGCAAATGGTCAAGTTGAACGTGTCAATAGGTCACTGATTCCAGTTTTGGCGAAGCTCTCCCACGATGATCCTACTAAGTGGTATCGTTTTGTACCCCAGGTTCAGCTGAGTCTTAACTCTACGTCGCATCGAAGCACAGGATTTTCACCTTTACAACTTTTGCTGGGAGTCCCTCCAAGGACGCTGCCCGATCAAAACGTCCTTGATCTGCTACAATACGAGCACGAGACCGATTTTATGAATAGACGAGCAGACCTACATAGTTTGGCAAAACACCAAATCCAGGTGGTGGCTAATGAAAACCAGAGGACCTACAATCTGCGACGGAAACCACCTTCTGTTTATAAAGTTGGCGACTTCGTCTCGGTCAAGCGGACCCAGTTTGGGCCTGGCCTCAAACTTAAATCAAAGTTCTTGGGTCCATATCGCATTTGTTCAGTTCTTAACGGACAATTTCAAGTCGAGAAGATTGCTGGGGAGGGTCCCCTTTTGACGACGACGACTGTTGAATTCCTCAAGCATTGGCCCACATCCGGGGCGGATGTGGCGCAGGATGGCCGAGTGTAGGGTATGTAAGAGTGTCGTGCGCCACTGGATGTGGCGCATGCGCAGGACAGTCCCGGGTGTGTTGAAGCTTGGAATGGTTCTTCTTTTTGTAATGTTTCTTAAATCAAATAAATGTTTAACTATGTAATCGGGGCGTATCGTGTATTTAATACAATTCATCTCCCTATACTAATGATGCTATAATCTTATAGTCTAAGTCCTGACGAATAAATAACGCCACTCCCCCTGACCTTCCCCATGACCTTTCTCGCAAGACACCGGTATACCCTGGTAATTTAAATATATTGAATTCTTTTTCTCCGACCCAGGACTCACTAACAACAATTAACTGATAGTCGTTATTTTTACACATTTCAGAAGACAATAAAACTGTTAATTTGTCAAAACTTTTGCGTAGTGATCGCGCATTGCAATAGAAAATATTTAGCTTCATGAAGGTAGTTTAGGAACATGTTGATACATTTGTACGGTAATTTAGCCTACTCTCCTAAGTCGTAATATTAGTGGTGGTGGTCGCCATTGTAGTAGTAGCAGCATCAGCAGCGTCAGCATCTGGTGCCTTCTTTATCGGACTCTTTGGGATATCTTCTATCTTCTGAATACGGAGTTTTTGGCTTTGTTCATCCTTTCTCATAAAAATCTGGCCATCGGAGACCCACACAAATTTGTATTTCAGATTCCTTGCCGCCCTCCTTGCTTGCCAGAATATTTCTTTGTTTAGTGGTGTCAAATTGTCGTTTATGAAGATTCTATCCTCTGAGCCTCCAGGAATCAGGTCTTTACTCTTTACTTTACTCAATTTAAAACTAACAGACCATTTAAACACCATTTATTCTCCATACATACGGTACCTATTCTAAATTTATTTAACTTCAATTAAGTTAATAGAAAACACATGTTTTTGATAGAACCTTCGCCTCTTGCCCCTAGTGGCCTAGAATAACCTAATTTTAATGCTGCGTCAAAAGGGATTATAAGTTTAGGCCTAGTTGTTTTTTTTCTAATTGGTTGCAAACTTTTCTTCCCATAACACTGATCCAACGTTATTCATCATCAAGATGAATGGCTTTCCCTCTCGCAGAGCTTGTGATTAATGAAATTAAATTCAATAGAAAGCATGTCAGATTGTCTAGCAAAGGCAATTTCAGTTGAACGTTCTTTTTCATTTTTTGCTTGTTTGGATTTCTTAGTTGGATTAATTTAAAATAGACTACCTACAAAGTACGTGTAGATAACATAACTTAGATAAATAAAAGAAAAGAAAAATTAAATACCATACCAGAGAACCATACGCGTGAGCCCGTGCCTTTTTATCAATTAGTAGTATAGATACCAAGATATTTGCAGTTTCATTGTAAATAATGGTCCTAGAGTTGAGATTGTGACCTCATTAGTAAGACAATATGTGGATTTACAAAAAATAGTTGGAGCTGTTTTTATTTATATATGAAAATGTTTTGACGTTTTTTGACGTTTATTGGAGGTAAAACCCGTCAAAATTAAGTTATCCCCAAATAGAAAAGCTGGCTCAAAGATACGATTTTTGTGAATCTACATCCTGAACTTTATCAAAATCCATCGAGTAGTCTGTCCACAAATTGACGGACAGACAGACATTAATTTCGTGGAAACCAACTTTTTGGGCTTCTGGGAGCTCACAAAACTCTCACCTCAAAACATGTAAATCCGGTGAAATTCCGAAATAAAAATTTCGACCATCACTCAACTTTCCTTGTACTAATGTTTAAATAGGAAAGTAATAAATCTAGAACTGGACTGTGAAATAGACGGTCTAGGCTGAGTCCAGAGTAATCAATCACTGCTGGATGCCGCATAGTAGGCCTAGGCTATAACAATCTGTACTCAGTGACCAATGCAGCTTAGCCTATTTCATTTTTCATCCCATCGCAAAAAGCACTCGTTCGTTCGGTATTGTTTTTGTTCAAACTTCTGGAAAATGCACATCACGGCAGATGAAGCATAAAGCTCGTTATTTATGACGAACGTCTAAAAACCCATATTTCACTGCCTGCTTGCTGTTGGCCCATCATTTCCATTTTCCTAGATTCCGGACAATTTAACAAAATGCCGACTGGAATATTTTTTCGTATTTTTCATTTGCATACATAGAACTGATTGTCATATAATAAAACGATAGACCATCGCATCACCATCGTTCCTGTTTCTTCACAAATAACTGTGCTGTAATTAACAATTTATAATAATTGCCCATTGTCAGCCCCCTTCCCCTGACAATGGGCTTCTCCCTAATTGTTCGGTGACTATGAGGCCCCTACCACTAATGTAAGTCCAACTAACGCATTGTTAAATAGGTAAAGGGTCATCATGATAACAGGCAATTATGCTATGGAAGAGAATTCCAGTTAGTATTTATTTTTTATAACATTATACCATCCCGGGGCTGGAGACCGTTATCAATATGGCTGCTAGTGTAGCCTGCACAAGAGAAGTACGCAATTTGGCGGGGAAACCCAGTGATAAGTGCAGCCTGCACTAGCTAAGTACAGAGTTTTTGAGCGGGTCCAGGTATCCGTTCTGCTATGCTGCAATGTGTAAGACTTCGATATTTTTTGCGTTGGTACTTACTGTATCTCTGATAGTTGGCTTATGGTTAACGGGTGCCTCGTAAGGCATAATATGGCTCCCGCCGCTCCAGTTAATGTATTTCTATGCATTATACTAGTAGTACTTGTTTACAGTACTTGTTTACAGTACTTGTTTACAGTACTTGTTTACAGTATTTTGTGACAAGTGCCAAGTTGGAAACTTACCTGGTTACCGAACACACCGATTGAGCAGGCTGACGACACTTGATCGGGGCCGAACCAGACGGCCGCGAGGCGGGCGGGAACACTGAGCACGAAGACCTGGGAGCACGCCACGACGGCCTGGCCGATAAAGGCGACGTAGAAGAGGTCTCGGCCGACGGAGAGCACCTTAATCCACGCCCCGAGGCAGGTGCCTGCGGCACCGACAACGCAAGCCACACGGAGTCCCTACAAAACATAAGACGGTTACGGTATTCTTTAAGAGACAATGTCCGTTTCTTAAAAAAAAAAACCAACATCACAGGAAATTATTGATTGTAGCGCTATGAAAATTGTCACTTCCCTTAGTTACAATATTCCCTTGTATTTTGACGTACAATATGTGACCGGCACTATCAGCAATTAGCCACAGTTTTGAAATTCATTCGTCCTCACATCCTCAGTGTCCGTGATTTTTTACTAATCAAGTTCCATAATTGTGTTAGTGGAGCCACACACTAAACATCAAAATGTAGAGGAACAGTCTTTCTACGGGATATGTGATAATTTTTGTAGTACCTACGATTGATATTTTCTGTGATATTATTTGAATTTATACACCTGTAGGGTTTTCCCACTCCGGTTGCCTTTCCACCTTTATTTGGATATTTAGGGATAACAAGGCCACTCCTAGGTCTCGTCGGGCTGAGGAGGAGGGGGAGGGGGTGGTCAAGATTCCAGTACGCCATAATTATTGTAGCCATATATATGCGATAATAATGGCTGATTTTAGGCATGCGTCCCTAAGTAGGGTACCTATATATACTGTACGTTATTTTTGCTATGTAGGCTATTTATTACGGAACATTTGTTACAATGTCAAACCCAATAATACATATTAAATTGAAACTATATAATTTTCAAATACTGTATCAATAATTTTGGCCTCAGCAGGTGTCGGTTACAGCTATTTATAACTAACTAGAGCTACAGCGATACTAACTAACGTACGTGGTAATTGGGGTCAAAATAGTGTAAGACGTCATCAAAGAAATAAAGGATGATCTAACGAAGAAATTGAAATGATACACACAGGGAGGGTATGTAAAGCAAATGGACCCGGGCCTTCCTAATATACGAGATGGTTTTATGGTCATAGCTCCATCTGATTGGCTTAATTTATTTATCTCAATCATATATAGTACAACACCATTGAAGGTACTGTATATACAAGATGCAGAAAATTTATATGGTGGCTTCCATACCGCATTTTTTGTCACTGACCAATTACAGTTTATGCAGGCATAAAAATAGTTAGTACTGTACATTTTGATTTTTTAATAAGACTAAAAGCTATGAAGATTCATAGCTCACCTAGCTCATGAAAATGGCGCCAAAGAGTCGATGTGAGCATTGAAAACGAAAAAAAAACATTCATTTTCTGAGTGAAAAACGCAATATTCAATTTTATAGAGTATCAAATAAAAGGAGAAAATTGCCTCATTCTTTCTGTTTGCAATCCTTATTCTGGTTTATATATAAAAAGTTTTATGGAGATCTATCCAGTAGATAGAATCCAGGCATTGTTGAAGTTGTGGAAGTTTCGAACAAAAGTTTTAGGTGACAAATAGGAGGAAACTTGGTTGGGATTCTCCGAGTATGGTAACAAGAGGTTGATAATTCCAAAACTTCAATTTATCACGCAGGAAGATGGTAAACTTTTGTGGTCAGCTCCAGGTGGACGTCCATTCAAATTCGACCCGGGGTTTTGGAAATTCAAAGGAGAGGGGGTTGCAGATTAGATTTTCATCTTTTGATCCTTTAGGTATTTAGAGGGAGATGCATGTTTTATGGAGAATCATGGCCGTGTACAGGGGGGTTGTCCAAGGGGTCCGGACCCCCCCCCCAGAAATATTTTTTTTGAAAACCTGTATTGTTTGAAGAATTTATCCGTTAATTCATTAATAAATTTCGTTTAAATTTTTTTTGCCCCCCCCCCCCCGAAATCAAAACATGGGCACGGCCTTGTGGAGGAACATGAATATTTACTTACACTATTTTTATTGTTATTAATTATTCAACTTAATGGGCTATATATTAGTAGTTAAGAGTCAAGGAAATGGATAGCATACATAATTTACTGTTTTTTGGTTCTTCAAGGTCAGAACAGGTCAGGTCTCAGGGACGGATTGAGCCCATTTTTTGGAAGGGGTAGTGGCGGGTCAAAGTGGAATAAACTCATTAATTATAAATAACATTATAAGGTAATTAATTTACTTAAACAACTGACTTGCTAAATTTATTGCGAAAGTCTATATTTTATAAATTTTTCATAGGTTCAGTTTCTATTCTTTGCAGCTGTGGAATGAGGAGTTAATTGATTTCGTCCATTTTCACCTGGTCTAAATTTGTTTACAAAATATTTTGATATCTCTGCCTTAATTTTTCAATTGCTTTCATCCTTATAATTCCCCAATTGCTTCATTAGCAAGAAGTATTATAATCAAAATCTAGTGGAAATGAGGCTGAAAGTAATCAATGGACCGTATTGAAAGGCTTTAGTGTAATGATGAGAAGCAAATGGATTCGCAGAGAAGCTTTCAAGTAATTTAGTCGAGTTTAACCAAATTATCCATTGTATGCCCGGAATTAATTTCTAACTCGGCGGGGTATCGCTGACATGCCGCATTTACACCTCCCATTGCTGACTTGTAAATATAGCCATTTGCAAATTTAGTCTGAACATTTCACTGATGAAATTAACCCACGAAATTCCAAAATACGGTCGATATTCAGGGGGGCCTGTGGATGTCTTAGTTATATTACCGTCACAGGCTGCTCTTTAGTGGTCAGCGTTCTAGAGAGCAAATAATTTGCTATTATTATTTGCAATATTATTATAATATTGTACTTATACGATGGTGTGAATAAAGTAGAGAAAGACAGGACGATAGAAATGGGAATAGGCCTGATAGTAAATAAATAGGTTGGGCATAAAAAATGATTTTATTTGGTTTCGTATGTACAATATGATCATGGTAAGTAAGTCTTACCTAAAATTATTAATTTCCCAGACTTTTCACAATTTATCACAATTAGTACCCTTTAAAACAACGAAACTAATTAAAAATCTTCTGTTTCTTGTGAGGCCATTTAAGATCTTCTGGATTGGGGGATTCTCGGGGAGTTGAGACCCACTTTTTCGTTCTTCTTGGCCTGATGTCACAATTGTGCGTCATTGTTAGCCAATCAGAGCTCTAGTTTCATGTCATTTAAACTACTGATCCGGGATATTATATATGGATATTATATTGAATAGTGAATATTGTATTGAATTACAATAACAGAATTACACCCTTTCTCCAAGACCCACAATGGCTGTATACGGCCCTTCCATTAGGCTACATCCCATAATGTTAAGATTAATAATGAATACGGTATCTCCCTCAAGTATATGCATAAATCAAGTGCTCTTAGACAAACGCACACCCCATTTCGCCAATGAGGAGGACCTCTTCAGAGCTTCCACGCAATAACCTAAAAGCCCTTCGAGTGGTCAAACAAATCTCCTTTAAGTAGTCTTACGAGGGAATGCGAAATAAGCGTTTTCAAAATAAGGGTTTTAAGCAGGAGGGGGGGGGGGCGTAGAAGCGATGAGGCAGCAATGTTTCATTTTCCAGCAATGTTGCCAACTCTTCGCGATAACAGCCTAAGCTTAGCAACCAGAGACATTTATCCCTGCACATTTCTTATTATATTGCCGTTTATACGTAATGAAGTGTATACAGTGTAAATTTAGTGTAACATTTTAGCATATTATAATTTAGCTTGATAGTGTTGACGCTTATAAATGTTAATACCTATGTCTGCTGCATTATGAGATTAGACTTTTATGTTGCTAAATGTTTGTTATTTTCACCCCTAAAAGGCAAAAGGGATGAGATGTTAAGTTGCAACATGTTGTTACATTGTAGCATTATATATGGTATATACTATAATGCTCACACTAAACCAACTTAGGTTGAAGAGGGAACCACCTAGTTATAACTGAAATAAAAAGATTAAGAAAAATCTGGACTCGGTGGGATTGAATCTCACTATCTATGCCGCACTATGGCTGCATCATTTTTGGTTCATTTTCAGATTACTAAATAGACTAATAGTTCTCCAAGAGTACCTAGGTATAGTAGCATCGTAGCCAGAGAGGGCGCGATCACATATTAAAATATCTTATCGCCAACAGGGGGGGGGGGGTGCAGGGTGGAAAATTTTGAGATTAATACTTGAAAAGTAGTTTTTTTTATAAACTCATTTAGACTTTTGCAATTCAATTAATAAATGTTTCAGATTTTACAAACAAAAGCATTTTCAGCATACATATTATAACATCAACGTAAAAGAATAACTTAACGGAGAATTATTTAAAACATTTAAATACGGTGTAATGAAACTAGCAGCCGAGAATCAATTTTTTTGTCATGTTGGAATAACTGCAGCCCAGGATAAAGGTTCCCCATGCGCCTAGCATACTATACAACAGCAAATAATTTCTGTTGACAAACCGTTTTAATTTTAATTTAAATAATATGTATATGTTTACATTCACAGGATTATATTTTGATTAATATACACTTATTCTCGGATATGTTCGTCCTATGGCTACCGATGAAAAATGTTTCCCAAAAAAGGGGGGGGGGCATCACCAGATATATTGATGATTAAATCAGATAACGATGTAAACCTCACTTTTTTGTTGTAATATTGAACGAGTAACAAGTTAGATTTTCGAAAAATAAAATAGCTGGGAGCATTAACCATTTTATTTGTCGACATCGACACAGCTGACAATTTCATGTCAAACGCAAAATCTCGCGCTCCATCATATTTATTCCGAACAGCAGTAAACAATGAAATTTCCCCAACGGGAAATGTAACAGCATAGTGAAAGGCCCTAAGCGTCGTCATGACAGTGATTGAAATTTGCCTCAAAGGCATCGGAAAATACTCATACATTGGAAATGTAACGGTCGCAACACTATGGGTGGTTGATTAAATTGTGTTCGGAATGGGCATCTGTCCAAGGTACCAAGGCCTGTTACTGTAGGAAAAGCATTTTCCGATGAAACGCCTTTGTTCAAAATGAAACTCTCGTTTGAAATATAATAATAAGAGCGGGAAATCTGATACGTAGCAGTTAAATGAGCCAAATTTGCAGATTTCACTTTCATCTGGCAAAGTTTTCCCTTTCAAAGTTAATGCAATTATAATTGCTGAAACGCCTTTCTTATTGCTTTCGCTTTTGTAGCGAATTTTAATTTACATTGTTATAATACAACTTATCTGTAATATACGACATTCTTTGACTTTTGATACTCTTCTGAGTATAAGGGGCTTAATTAAGAATTTGAAAATCTAATGGAGACGTAGAGTTCTAGAATTTTTAAATTATAAGTGCGGCCGTGGGTAGGAGGTCATAGCTCATGAGGGTGGCTCTAGGTAAGCAATACGGGACAGCACCCTCATGTTCCAATGCACAGGAGTATCGCTAACCGAATCTTATTATCGTGGGAGTCACAAATAAGATCTAAATGGGTACTCACACAGAATTAATTTTGTACAATTAATATGGCACAGTGGGCCTACTATGCCGTTTAGTGTGAACATATTCCTGGGGTTAAAAATGTAAACAAAACAACAATTTTTAATAGCACTTTCCATTGTAAAATTAACTTGTTTACATTTTTAATCCCAGGTTAATATTAAAAATAATCGCCATAATAGGCCCGCTGGTACACCTAGCAAGATTTGGAAATAAGAAATAAGAAAAGACCAAATTTTTAATAACGTGTTTAGTAAATTAAATGGAAAATATTAGGTATCGGATTTGAGATTCCCATTTTATACACTCCATATCCTCTTAACTTACAGTAGATATAATTTTATCAGCTGATTATTTTTGTTACGTGTGGGTTTGTTAGCAAAAATTCCGGCTTATGTCCTTCGTGGGTAATCCCACCAAATCTCTTTCAGCAACCCGTATTTTATTACTTTATTTCAGGAAAAAGTTTTGCAATGGTGTATTTTTGTAGTTGATTCAGTATGCTAGTGTAGTGAATGAGAGCAACTCAGCACTCCTTCTTTGAAATGAGAATTTCCGGAAAAATGGTTAAACCTCGATCCACTCTGCTGTGCAGCAAATTGGAGCAAGACGAATATTTCGTAAATGAGTTTCACGATGTGGATAAAACTGATAGAGCATTCATTGTAAGCGGGATCTTCAAACGCATGCATAATTTTCAGGGTGGGATCCGTGGGCGCCTCTGCGGCGGAAACAAGTCAGCCATTTTGGCAGAGGAAGTTACTTAGTTTCCAGTGGAGTCTCGTATGCTCCCGCCAAAAAACTTAGATTAGAGCTCTCATGAGTCATGCCATGCCTCCAAATAACTTTCTGCGCCTGCTGCATAACATAAGTCTACTGCATAAATCAATGGTATAGAAATCCCTCTAACTGTATGTGTTCAGTTTTAGGGTGATTCATCTACCTATTGAGATGGTGACCAATGTTCTACTTTCGGAAAATTTCTTCACAACTTATCATTTCATGACCCCCTGAGCCTAAAACCACCCTCCATTCAAAATGTTATACAGGTATGTGTATGTATATCGATTTTAGGAAACACTCTAACTTCCGTAAATGTTATCTGATTTTGATGAAACTTGGCACAAAAAATGATCTTGATCGAGTTCGTTAACCATCTAGATCCTCTATTTAGTTACAAGATGGCGGCCAATTGAAACCTTATATAATTCATATCTCAGTTATAATATTTGTTGCAGAGGAATGAATTAAAATCTGACTGAAAGCCCGTATTATTATGTATAGTATTATAATGGTAATCAACACTTTTTACGACAAATGAACGATTTCAAGATGACGTCCAGTCAAAGAAAAAATAATTTAAGGCTGAGTGTTCAAAATGTTTTGTAAACAAGAAATTATCGTACTTTTTGGACGAAATTAATTAATTGCTCGTTCCACAGCCACAAAGATATAAAAGGGAAAAAATCTTAAAAAATACGAGCTTTCTGCGGAAGCTGTCTATTTCCCTTACAGATTTACAGCTGTGCTACAAAATGGGTTTAAGGCTATTTATCCAATTTTTTTTAAGGTAATAATATTTCAGTTCAGAAAATATAAACTTCTTGCGATAACTTGGATTTTTATGAGTTTTTCATCTGTTCACTTTGTTATCTTTGTATCTGTGGAATGAGCAATACATTATTTTCGTCAAAAAATCAGTAAAATTTCTTGTTTACAAAACATTTTGAACACTCAGCTTTAATAAGTAAGAGTTCATAGTCGTCATTGTTTGGAATACAAGAGTGTTTTGTGTTGATGTTGTGGTCGGGAAAATAATGAAATTTTTTATTATTTTTTATTACATACTGTACATAGCGTAGGTAGCGTAGAGGAAAAAACAGGGTCTGTGGAATCTCCCTACACCTGATCGGCCAGAGCCGAAAGAGATTTTTTTTCCTGTACGTATGCTAGCCAGTAATGTGCAATGTACGGTAGATAAAAAATTTTGAATTTTCAAATTACATGCGTAGGCACAAGGAATTGATAAATAGGTATGGATTGTGGTGTGATAAAGGATCTCTATCGTGCAGAAATCCCAAATGGCGGCTATACATGCATCCATAGAGAAATGGCATTGAAATCCAATGTTTTGATTAGTTAACCGCATGGTCTAATTGGTTGGCAGCAAGCATTTTCTTATCCGAAAGAAGTCCGCTGCGGACTGGGACTGACCGAATGATGTGCTTATCCATCTTATCTTATCTTTATATATTATTTTCTCTTCTTCTTCTTATCGGTGATGTAATATGAGATTATGTATTGATAATATCGGGCATGGAAACACATTTTTTTGTTTAAAGATACCGTACATTATAATTTGTTTTATGCATAAGTTACATAATATCTAATACGGTACATACTAAATACAGTATGCACTGTTTTTGTTCTATTACTAAGCCAACCTAGCGGTGTTATAGAGCCCTTTCTTACACTCAACTAACTCAACATGCTTTACATATATGCCCTTCAAAGCATGGCCAGAAAATATAGCAAGTGTGGGACTCGAGCCAACAGCCTCTCGGGTGAAAGTCGGAGTCTGTACCACTACTCCACATGTCCTGACGATAAAGCATAAGTTAAACTTATTTTTAAGATGACTCATTAAAAAGGCAAGGGGAGTTAAAATACTCAATCTTAGCGGTGACCGGGGCCGGAACCTGGGGGGGGGGGGTAGTTGTGGGTCAAAATAGCAAAATGGAATAAACATATACAATATAATGAATATATACGTAGTATCAAATTAAATTAGAGCGTAATAAATTAACTTAATAAAGATTTACTATTTTTTTGGGAGGGGGAGGGGGGCAGCTACCCCCCTGTATCTGTCAATGGCGGTGACACTGGTTAATTAGAAAAGCAAGGAAGACACACATTATATATACTGCAATGAGAAAAATAATTAAAGTAGCTGAGGAAATTAAAAACAAACATTGCCTTGATAAAACACTGCGTAAATTTATTGAGGTCAATGGGAAATTGGTGGGCGAAATTTGTCAACATAAGGACGAGGAAATGAGGGGAGGATTCCACGAGATAAATCGCATTTGGAAAGGAGATGAATTGATGGAGAAAGTTAAGTCAATCACTGCTTCACACATAATCCATCAGAGGTTTACCCTCCCCTTGGGTTCCAAGCTCATTAACGTCCGTTTTCCTTAATCAGGCAGGCCATGAGGCTTCATTATAACCAGCGCCAGCGACTTTCAGACATAAAACAGTCTGAAAGTTTAGCATTTCAACGATGGTATCTTGTTGACCAGCATATTTCCAATCAGTGATTTTCCAGTGTCACAAAAGAGGAGGTTCTAACCAGGATAAGCGAAAGAAAAACTCTGGCTGCATCGATAAGTACAAGAGCTCAAAATCTGAAAAGAAGGCAAAATGCCAGCCACAAATTCAAATTTTGTTGGGAAGGGCTGTAGTGAAATTCGGACGTTGAATCTTTTCCGCACGAATAGATACATCTCACAGATTCGTAACCTACAAACACGTTCTCTGACAGCCCTGAAATTCGAGAAGGTCTGTTTGCAGATTTTTTATCAGTCCCATCCGGACCTCTCTGGTATTTCGATACCTCTTTTCCCATAATACTTTTAAATTCCCCCCCCCCCCCAAAGAAAACTACTTGCATATTATCTATATTTCAAATGGCTTATAACAGGATAGTTTTGTTAAGGTGGGTATTTGATGAAATAGTATAATACTATTTTAGCAAAATGACAGTAGCTACACCGTTGGCTAGTACAGTACTTCATTGGATATGGCAGACCTGCAGTAACTCAACACAAGTAAAGCAAAGCATGCTACTCATATTGCTAATGAGGATACATTGATCGAGTTGTTAAGTACACAAAGCTTGTGCATGAATCACACCATAGCATAGTATGCACAAAGTTCAGGAACTGCATGTCGCTATTATATTGTATTAGCAGCTACCGGTACGCTACTAAAACTCAAGAAACTAATAAATAAAATAATGACATTTGTGGACTTCGATGTAAAACAATAATTTTAATAAACTATTTTTGGAATAAAAGCTCGCGAATAAAGTAGAATGTTATGCTAACATTACTAAATGAGTGATGGTTCATCTTTGTATTCTGATGCAGTAATATATAACAATTTCATTTTGGATTTGATGCTCAGTTTCGCTTCATTTACCCATTAAGAAATGATGTGATCCACAGCTGAATTCCCATTTACCCTTATCCCCTTTCTCAAATCTCCGCTTTTTGGCGCCACTTCGGAAGTTCTGTTTTTACTATAAATTTCTCCTCAATGTTGGACTGTCTGAGGAACATTCTCATTTTCATGTCTTAGCATTATCTTTATTTTGTCAAATTTTGCATATATTTTTATAGGTACCGTACGCATAATGCAGACGTAGAGATTGAATGATTGTTATGTGTACAATTGGTATTTGTAATATATTATGCATGCATATTGACTATTGTAAGTTGGCGCTCGTGGAATCGCAATCGACTTTCAAAGGATGGTATTGTAAGGTATAGTTGTGTAACCTACAGCATATAATTTCTGTTACGTTCAAATACTTAATACGTAGTTCTTTAGGACCTGAATGGTTAGAGGTATGGTGAATGGTGATATGACACATAAAAGTCAAGGTCTCTCTTTAAGGCGCCCATACCACCGACCGGCTAGGGCTATTTACAAAAACGGTGACGTGGTAGCAGACATTCAAGACTTAGGTGGCGTTTCCACCGACCTCGCATTGCAGAATGGAAATGACATTGACGGAAATTAGAATTTTTCTTTTTATAGAAATCTATTAAAATGTTTGTACTTAACATATCCCATGACGCCATTTTTTAATTTTAGTTTGTTTGTTTGTGATTTTACTGTATGATCATTGATCAATTTTAACTATGGCACAGAGGAAAATAAACATTAGCGTCAATTCTGCAATGTGAGGTCGGTGGAAACCCCGCCTAAGTCTTGAATGTCTGCTACCACGTCACCGTTTTTGTAAATAGCCCTAGCCGGTCGGTGGAATGGGCGCCTTACTGTAACATTATTATGTTTGTGTTGCCGGCCGCCTTACCAAGTTGAATCCAGCGGACCAGAGCAGGTTCAAAGATGCAGATAACTTGGTCGTGTGCACAGTGCCGGTAGGGAAACATGGTAGGACTTGTCCTGGTCACCTCCGAACTAAACGTGTGACTTCACTGTGTTTCCCAAGTGGTTCGGAATCCACTATAATCAGGAAGTCCACTGCCCTAAGAGCCCACACCGTGGTCTGGGACTGTGTCCAACCATACTACTACTATTATTTTTATGTTACGCTGCATAATGTTTGATTGTCTCAATGTCGTACTAACCATATAACCGTATATTTAATGGATAAGATACTAACGCCATGGGCTATTTCTCGTTCCGCACTCCGTAATCGACTTACCCATTTGTCCAGAATCCAGGAAGCGGGGAATATAAGAGGAATGTACGTAATCATGAAGATCATGGAAGTCCAATTGACCCAGTCGAGGGAGACTTGGTAGTAGTCCATGACTACATTGGTAATGATGGAGTACTGAATCCATTGCAGGGCATTTGACATGGAGTAGATCACAAAAATAGCCAGCATCAGCCATCTTCTCTTGTATACCTTGCATTCTGACTCCTGTAAGTAAAAAAGTAGATAACTTAGTGTACGTAATCATGGAGATCATGGAAGTCCAATTGTCCCAGTTGAGGGAGACTTGGTAGTAGTCCATGACTACAATGGTTATGATGGAGTACTGAATCCATTGCAGGGCATTTGACATGGAGTAGATCACAAAAATAGCCAGCATCAGCCATCTTCTCTTTTATACCTTGCATTCCGACTGCTGTAAGTAAAAAAGTAGATAACTTAGTGTACATAATCATGGAGATCATGGATGTCCAATGACCCAGTCGAGGGAGACTTGGTAGTAGTCTAAGACTACATTGGTAATGATGGAGTACTGTATCCATTGCAGGGCATTTGACATGGAGTAGATCACAAAAATAGCCAGCATCAGCCATCTTCTCTTGTATACCTTGCATTCTGACTCCTGTAAGTAAAGAAGTAGATAACTAAATAGATAATCATGGATTTCTAATGTAATCAGACAAAGGAGACTTGGTACTTAGTAGGCCCAGCTGGTTACTATATTGCTGATGATAAAGTGTATTGGATCAATTGCAGCATGGGGCAGATTATCAAAGTATTGATGAAGGGGTGTTGAATCCACTAAAGCGGGTTTGATTTGGATCGGAGGAGACAACGAATTTTGTTAAAATCCCGGTCCTACCATCATTTGAAATCTACTGGTAAGGAATACTAGATGGCACTACTATTTCAAGCACTGAAATATGGAACGTATACCTGCTGACGATTTAGATACCCTTAGCTGACACGTTACTGGTGAAAGAGAGAAAAGGGTTCGACGGGGATCGCAGTAGACCACGATTTTTTTGAAATAAAATCCCGGCTCTACCATCACTTGATATTAAAATGTAAAAGTAGGAAGAAGAAGATTATAAAAGTTTATATAAAGGGAAAACAGCATCGGGAAGCTCAAACAATTCGGTCTTTGTGCTGATGAAGCAAAACTTGCTTTTAAATTCACCAAAAGTTGAAACCAAAGAAAGCTGGCAAAGCGTTACGCTTCATTACTTGCTCAGTCCATTAGTACCGAATACGAACGGCACATTTTCATGCGACAACAGTAACTGCGTGGGACAATGCCAAGTGATGCTTGGAATATGAGGATGTTGGGAAAGGCACTTTGATAAATGATCCCTCGGCTTTACAGCAATTACGTTTTTGACGTTGTATCCATACAGGAAAGGCCGTGCATGTGTGTGAGCCTTAGAGCTGCAGCGTTGTTTGCAAAACGAACACATGAGTCAAGACCAAGACAATTGGGGAGACAGCATAGAAACAGGGTTTGTTTAGCTGCTTGACATACATTCAAAAGCAAAACAAAGCTGCTGATTGTGCATACCTGAGCTATTCAAATTTTAGCCTACTACAATATTGCACTGTATGTACTTAAGTAACCCACTAAATTTCTAATTAGGCATGTCTAAATGATTTTTGCTACCCACATACTAATTAGGAACCTGTATATCGGAAATATGAGTAATGTTCAGGTCAAGCCATAGTTCCCTAGTAACCGATAAAACACAACTTACACTGCATAAGTCAATCCAATGCAGTATGTAAATACAATAGTATCAGTAAAATGCATTGTCCAATAATTACACAACATTTAGCAGCAAATGTACTGGTTTTCAAGACAAAAGGGGCAAAGAAGATTGTTTTCTAAAAAAAAACGCAAAAAGAAACATTGATCGTGTTGATATAAGGTCAACCACCGATTTTGGGAAAACGCCAGCCCCATTCTTTCTCTCATTGTCTGGGGTTGTGGCCAGTTTTTGCCATAAAGACTTTCTTTTAAAAGTCTAAGACAATCTCTGTAATTTTGGGCCGGAAGAGCTGTCATTTTCTTTCAAAGGAATAGTCCGCACGTTGGCACAGTTTCTACAGGAACTCGTTTTCACGCGGAAAGAGCAAATATACAACCAGAGATATTTGACCGAATGAAAAGAAAATGTGTCAAAACGTTCCAAAAGGGTGAATTTATGTTTTTACTGCGGATACCTTAGTAATTTATCATATATTTACGATAGGCTTGGCTTATTTACTCGTACTGAATGTATACGTCAGTGAGTGTTCTTTTATACTGTGTAACGGTTTGGGCCAATTTGTATAGTTCCAAGACACCGTATTTCTTCTTCATAAAGGCAGGGCCGGTTTTACAAGGCGCGGAGCCTGTGGTGGTTCCATGGGCCACGGGGCCCCTACCTTAGGATATATTTTCTCGGGCGAGGGGGGGGGGGTACACTGACAACAATGTAGCCACGTACTCATGGACGAATTTAGTCCTTATTTCCAGTAATTAAAAAAAATATATATATATATATATATTGTTATTAAAAATTTTACCAAGCGCGGGGCTCCCTGAAAGCGCGGGGCCATTGATTTTTGTCACACTCGCCTCTTGGTAAAACCGGCTCTGCGGGAAAGGGTGTCCTTGCGAGGATTTTTAGTCGTTGTAATCGCTGGTATAGCCCAGTTGTTAGAGACACTGATCTGTGACACTGAAAGTTCGAGGCTCGAGACTGGACACAAAAGGAAAATTTTTAAGCCGTATTCGTAGAGGGTACCTCCTTCTTCAGCGCTACAGCTCGGGGTGAGCTTTGACCTCTCTGCAAACATCCCCGTCCTTGGTCTTCCTCTGCCTTGCAACCTTCTGCCATCCATTCCCGCTTTGCATTCGGAGTATAATGCTCGGTGTTGAGCCATTCGCAGCACATACCTAATCCCCCGAATTATTTTGGCTCTTGGAAAGTGAACGATGTCTTCGTTCCCTAAGATCTCATCTATACCTGGACGTTTGTTCTCCTTTTCCAGATACAAAGTTCGTTCACCACCCCCCCCCCCCCGTATATGTGCCTTACAGTTGATCTTTTAAATAGGCGCAGTTTCAAGGCATCAGCGACAGGTCTTAAAAGAGTACCAGTACCATTAAGGCCCCATGGAGAAAAATGCGTTCAACATCCCAATAGACAAATGGTCAAGAAAGACGATCCTCTACTGCTAGTCCTCAGTTCTAGATCATCATACGGCTTTTTTTTTGCTCTGACCTCCCTTAATCAAAACGGCCACTATATTTTAAATAATTGAATAAGCTGTTATGTCACAGGGACGAAATAACTGTTTTAGCTTGCTAAAATAGCAAGTTATTAAAGAAAGAAAGAAAGAATGATTGAAAGAAAGAAGAGAGAAAGAATTGTCTTCATTCTCCATATGGGCGAATTTTGGGCCTTTTTGCCCTCTGCTACAATTAACAATTAGACTCTTTCACTACATATGAAATATGGGTTTCCTTGAAATGTCCTGGATTAAAAATGAACAAAATTATAAAAAGTAGCGTAACCTAAAGTGGGGCACATCAACGTCTGCACTTCCATCAAGAGGATTGAGAATAACCGTTAATTACTGTTGGGAAGCCAATTTTTTGTTTGGAAAACAAAAGAAACCTCTTCTCTTCTAACGTCTATCACTGTCGACCTCATTAAGTGCCACGGTTTCATTTAAACATAGCCGACTTTCCGCTGGATGAAACATTATGCAATCATCTGATGAAAAATGATTTTTTATTTTCACATTGAAATCAAATAACAGCTGAAAATTATTAAAATTAATTTAATTAATAAAATAACAACCGTCGGAAGAAGTGAACTACAATATACTCGTATTGGGGAAGAACAAGTAATGTGTAGACTTTAGAATCAGATTATTGACCCAGCCCGGTAATACAGATATGCAGGTTTTCATGTAAGGTTTGTTTCATGTAGGTTTTAGGGTTTAAACCCGGGACAGGTCAGGGATCCTGTTTCTTGGCCACTGCTCGATTGAATGATGTTGTGGTAGCCGCACATTTCCCGTAGTAGTGAAGGCATTACAGGATTGGGTGGACCCTGATCCAACTAACAAAAATTTCATTTCATATCGCGTTTTGTATCTCGACCTTCCGGCTTGTATATCCCAGTTCTCTACCAACTAGATTTCCTTTAAATAATAATTTAAGCGATTAGTCATAATTTACCTGGAATTGCACTAAGGGTTCGACATTTCTTAAAATCTCCATTTTAAGTTATACTGCAGCTACTCAGTCAGAGCTATATAATGTTCCCGATAATATTATAAAGCCACATTGTGTGCAATTATTGTAGCCGGCACAATTAACCAAGTTTTTCATTAGGTACTTGTACCTGTACCGTATATCTTAGCAACATCCGGCACAATTTAAAAAACAACACTCTCATTTATAAATCCACAGAAGAAAAAATCGGCACACAAACTGGTAGAAGATGGACATTCACATATTGAGCAAGTAAATCGCGCTTTAAGGTACTGTTTTACAGTAGCCCACGTACGTTGGCAAATAAACAACGGCTGTAAAATTGGCATAAGGCGGAGTGACCTTGTTAATGTCATGTGTTGACTGAGTCCGCGGACCTACGGCGGTCGTTTTGCTAGTGGCCTACTAAGTAGGTACGTTAGGTAGGTACCGGTTTGTAAGGAAACACAGTACAGCGATGGGACTTAAAACGTCATGGGTTTAGTGTTTTTCCTTGTGAGAATGACAGGCGCGGTATAACAGTGCATAAATAATGCAAATATAACAATACAAAAAATGTCCGAAATCCATGGAGTCGTTGGCATTGGACAAGGGACCTATGAGGCACTATAAGTAAACCTGGCTCCATAAAAAGTCCTTAAATAAATAAATAACCCACAAAAACGCCCAAAAAAGTTATTGTACATTGGTTCTAGATCAAGTCGGTGCTTTGGAATAGGGAAAGTGGAGGACAACCGAAATGTAACCCTAGGACAATTATTTACCATGAAAATACTCATACTATCTATTTCGGTACTTAAACTAATTGATAATTGGAGAAAACGATGGAAAATCGTCCGTGATTACCGAGCCTAAAGAGATGGTAATTAGATCGCATGTCTGGAATAAGTTCTAAGGTAAAACAACCCATTTTTCACCGAATTTTTTCTTCATTTCTTTTATTGGAATAATTTCCTGCAGACGTAGAGAAAACTTAATTAGTTAATCCCCTCAATTAATGTAATACAAGGTATTAGACCTGCTGCCTGGGGTATATAAATCCTGAAGCAAGGCACTCATCTAAAATATTACTTTTTTTAAATTGACAATTTTCCTTGTGTTTTTTAGAGAAGAGTCCGCAACTTCCTAAATTTTCCTACATTATTATCTCTTGAAGTACAGTATATAAATTTAATATTCGTACTTTTAAGTGAGTATACAGTACATGTATTTCAGCATTCCTACTAATAACGCGCACCGGAACAACGCCGGGAGTAAACGGCAAAACCACCATTTTTTCCACGGAATAAAACTGCCATGTTAAGCTTATTAGGAAACCGCTCAGGGGTCCAAACGGACGGAAATTAATCAATTTTTTTATTTATTAATTTATTAAAGAAAGCAGCCATGGAAACATATTTTCCTTTCTTTATTTGCCTGCCGAGCTTTTCTAAAAAGTTACTCTGTACCTCTAATTGCTTCTATATGATAACATAAATATCCATAAAGCGTGGTATCGCTTAAGGTAGCAAGGCTATGCATAGACATTAGTAGATACCGTACAAATGTTTCGGTGGAAACCTGCATTTGAGTGCATCACATTCGCTGTCACTACTATAGCATTTAGATACGGGAAGGCCTGGAGACTGGCGACGGCTTTGTTGTAGTGTAGTGGTAAACTTACCACCCCGGCAAGGTGGAGACCTGGGTTCGATTCCCGTTAATTTCATTTTTTGATGTTTTTTTTTCTAAATTGTACCTGTAATTGAGCTGTTATATGATACCATTCATGGCCGTGCCCAGGGGGGTGGTCCAAGGGATCCGGACCCCCCTCCCCGGAATAATTTTTTAATGTAAACCTGTATTGTTTGAAGAATTCATCCATTAATTCATTAATAAATTACGTGAACAAACTTTTTGGACTACCCCCCCCCCCCCCCGCCCGAAATCAAAACCTGACCACGGCCTTGATGCCATTCAATATTCTAATTCACATAAATTATAGAAATGATTTTGCGTTTAAGAACTACTCCCAGGTAAAGAAAATAAAATAAAATAGAATCCATAGGAAGCCTCCCTTACGCATGGGAAAAAACATAAATAATTAGATTACTCGTGACTTCGTGGTATTTCATTTTAATAAACAAAAAATAACAAAAACTTAGAGTTTTAGAAAAACTTGTTATAACAACCCGAATTAGTAAAACCCAAATAATCGTTAAGAAATTAACTTTGTCTAAGAAACCCACTTGTGTTAGTAAAAAACCCTTCTATACATATATACCCTATACTAACACAAGTGGGCTTCTTAGACAAAGTTAATTTCTTAACGACTATTTGGGTTTTACTAATTCGGGTTGTTATAACAAGTTTTTCTAAAACTCTAGGTTTTTGTTATTTTTTGTTTAGGAAAAAACATGGCGGCTTCATTCGGATTCCATACTGTAGCTCGGAGACTTCTTAGGTCATAATGTGCAATAGACACTACCATTCAGGGAAATGAAAATAAACAAGAATTAAATTTATACGTATAATGTTCATTACTGGGTCACATGTTATTAAACATGCCCTTAACATACCTTTGGAAAACAATATCAATAGGTGAGGTGGGGTTGTGTAGTTGGTGAACACACTGCTCCAGTGTGGCATAAATTGTTTGTGAGGTTTCAGTTTTCAGTTTCTATAGTCAGACCGTCATTAATTTTACATTTTAATCATGCCAGAGATATTGGACATCAGGACATGTTGAGTAGTGGTACAGACTCCGACTTTCCCCAGGAAGGTTGTTGGCTTGAGTCCCACACATTTTCTGGCCATGCTTTGGAGGGCATGTAAAGCAGGTGGCTCCGGGTCTTCCTAGTTGAGTGTAAGAGATGGCTTTATAGCCCGAACTCCACTAGGTTGGCTTAGTAGTAGAAAAAAAGTCAATATTTATTTATTTATATTGTATTATCAGCCAAGTATTGTGTTTTTCATTTAAAGTTATTAGTTATATGTATATAACGTCGGTTCAATTTTTTGAAATAACTAGAACGCGTCCGTAACGCACAACGCCGGAAACGCGAAACGGAAAATGTTGGCAGCATCACACTTGTTTTTTGTTTTAAGAAAAAGGCATAAAAAGTTTCAGTTGCTTGAAGAAACCGTCGGAAACTACAGTATACAGAGGCGCCACGAGACCGCGCTGTTGTCGGCGTATTTCTTGCGACAGTATCGTTAATGTGCTGCACTTCCCTTGGACACAACAAATTAATTGCGACACATTATTTATACCCCACGGTTTCTTACTTCCCTTTTGTTACCATCCGTTCTTCATCAGAGGAACAATATAAGAGCTTTTATGGAGCAAAGCTTCCTTTATAGCGATTAGCATTTTAACGACTACTTTAACAGTCGGCAGGAGGGGAAGGTGTATATTACTAACTTGAGTGGAGTGTTGAAGTGGCCATAATGGAACCAAGTAGCTCAAATAAACTTGGTTTATTAACGTACACTTATTATTTCGTCATTGCGTAGATTGAGGGGATTGGGTGAAACCGTTCTGTAAGTTCTTGCTTTCGTATTTATACGTTCGCATAAGGAAAGCTTTGTGAAGGTTGAAATTTTCGAATTCAAGATTTTATCGGAATCACACGTTTTGAGTTCTCAGAAACCGTAAAATTCGAGTTTTATAGATAAAAAAGTGTTTTATTAACGAAATGCATGTCAGTGGGTATGTTTATTCGTCGATTTATGGAGAAGCTACTCGATAGATGTCTTAGCCAAACCAGGTTATGGTTGTTTACGATCAAATATTAGTTTTATTATGTTACAATGCAAGTCTACTACAGAATGAAGTTATGAACCCAGTCAAAACGCAATGATCCATCGGAAATAATGGCATGTGAAAAAATTAAACGAAAAGAACGTGCCCTTCGCCGGACCCTGTCATTCCCACTGGAAAAGTTCAAGCTGTAAATTGCCCTCAAAACGCCATTGCCTAACGATTTATGTTCTTTGATTTCAACCGCTGGCCAACCCCTAATTTATCTCCTACTGCCAAAATAAGTCCCACCAACCTGCCTCGTAGTTTCATTTGGGGATAGGATATGTAGGAAATAATACCTGTAGTCCAGTTGATAGAGTCTTAAACTATGGATCGGGAGGTTGAAGTTCGAGACATTTAAAGGCAGTTAAAAACCACCAGATATGTTGCTAACCACAACTTCCCTATTAGAATAGTGGAGAAGGAAAAGGAGTAGTCTGGTCTAAGGGTTTCCCTAATGAGTACATTACCTTCATCGATAAGGAAAAACGCAGCAGCCGGATATGTTGCCGACCACAACATCTCAAAGAGGGCACAGTGGTCAAGACCTAGACCGACTAAACCCTCATCTAATTTAGGACAATCAACTAACTTGTCCCACTTTGAGCATATCAAAAACCCAATCAACCAAAGGGAAAGGGAGAATAATTTAGAGGCCGAAAATTTAGTCTTTATTAAAAAATCTGGGAAAACAAGAAATCGAAAAATCCTGACAGTTGAAAATAGGTACTGCAGTATTGAAATTGTACGGAAAGCTTATATTGGGAAACTTTTGCCGCCCAATATCATCTTAAGAATTGCTTTCACCTTCCACCAAGTACCTACTCTATAAAAACAAGAGTGCAAACTGTCAGAAACTGCTTTTGGGCAAAAAGGAACGAACCTTTGTGCGAAGGACAGAAATAAACCTCAAACCGCTGAGGGGAGAGAAACCCTCATGAATCTCTAATGAAACCAATTAGACCTGCCGAGTACCAGAGGCTAATGTGCCCACCACAGTCCATTATGTGGAAATGGCTGCCCCAGGTGAAAACTCATTTTCTCCGCTTCATTGCGGCAAACCACACAATGATACCTACCCCCACCCTCCTCCCCTAGCTCAGTATAAACACAGACAAACAACAATAGCTGCGGCACTGCGGTTTATAAGTCGGAAAACTGCGAAGACTTTCCACTGTTTTTATCCGATTTTCTCTCGTTTATATGCAAAGACTTTTATTATGCGCATACGATATGCTTACCACTTTGCAGAAATTGAATTTGTTTAGGTATCCAGTTTGAAGAGGGATATTATGGAATTATTTTCCATGCGTAAATATCAGCAGGAGCTCTAGATTTTGCTGATTTTCGTTAACGCTTGAAGTAACCTGAGCCGTCGAGCGCTGTTTAGTCGAAAGGACATTTAGTTGTTTCCAGTGAATTTTTGAACATAAGCAAATCACGATTTTGCGTCCTTTTATAATGCTTGCAGTTCCAATCGCCAATGTAGGTAATGAACACATTATTGTTATTGACTTACTTGACTAAGGTTGGCGCGTCCAGCCCGGGGGGACTTTAGGCCGCTGCCACTACACCACGCCACCTCGGACGATCTTCCGCCGCTAGCTGCCAGGCTCGGGTGCCGGTGGCGTGCATATCTTCGAGCACTTGGTCTCTCCATCTTAGTCTTGGCCTACTGGGACGCCTAGGGTGGTTGAAAGTGTTCTCGGAAACCAGCTTCGGCGTCCTCTCCGCTTGCACACGGTGTACATGACCCAGCCATTGGATTCGACGCCCTTTTAGTTCTAAAATTATGTTCGGAGAGTCGAAAAGGGCATGTTTTTCGGCATTGTGTCTGATCCTCCAGACGCCGGTCTCCCATCTACAGCCGAAGATAATGCAAAGCATTTTGTTCTCGAAGACTCTTAGTCTTTGTGCGACCCTTATGGATAGAGTCCAGGCCTCACCTCCGTACATTAGAACAGGCCGAATTAGGGTCTTGTACAGGCGAACCTTTGTAGTTCTAGACAGGATTCGAGATCTAAATATTGTTTATTATTTATTATTATTAATAATAATTTTATATTTATTATTATATATTAAGTGACGTCAAGATCTAATCAGTGCAGTCTTTCGCGATTTTTCCTATGCCCTAATCCAAATTTCAAGATTGTTACTTCTGCATTTATTGGTTTTCATTTCTAAGTAATCGTTCCACTGGAAACAAGTGTATTTTTAGGCTCCTGTTGTATTCTATCTCTTTCACTCAGTTATCACTACTGTACTAGCAGCTCTCATATTGTATAATAGTGGAATTTAAATTTAAAATATTTGCAAAAATTTATGGGTTTAACATCCATTTCCGTTCATACTCAGGACATATGGCGTAGTGACACGGACTCCGAATTTCCCCCGAAAGGTTGTTGGTTCGAGTATCGAGTCCTACATTTGCTACATTTTCTGGCCATGCTACAGAGGGCATGTAAAGCAGGTGGTTTCGGGCCTTCTTAGTTGAGTGTAAGAGACGGCTCTATAGCCCTAGCGCTGCTAGGTTTGGTTAGTAATAGAACAAGAAGTCATTATTTAGTTACATACTATAAAACCAAGAATAATAATAAAAATAATAGGAAAGTAGATTACAGTATTCATGGCGTGTCAGTCCAATAATGGTCACGGGGTCATCTCGGATTTTATTTCCAGGACGGGATACCTGAAATTTTTGCTCTAAAACTTGGTCATTTTTTTAATTTTAATTTTTTTTCCAGGAATGATGGAAAACTTCCTCGTTCACTGTTACTCAACCCCCCCCCCCCGGATATTCGCTCCAAAAAGTCCGCTTCCGGTTTAAAACATTGTTAACTTTTACTTACGGTACGTTTGTTTTTCGTCGCTATGTGGAGAATTTTTTATTTAGCAAAGAATGCAAAGTCGAAAAAGTGTTCATATGTACACTATACTGTACAAATGTAGTGTGTCGAAAGGGTTTTAATAAATTGATTGAGATTGTTGGTTGATTAAGACCGTCATGTTATTTTATATTAGGCTACTTAAACTATTGTATATGTGGCCAACATGGTTCCATTTAAAAGTCGTTTCTATCTAAAAAACATACTTACTGTATGTTATGCATATTATATGTTCCCCCAAAAGCTCTTTAGTTTTATTATTATGTTTATTTTTTTATTTTTATTATATTATTTTATATTATTGTGATTGCACGAAGTTAAGAGGTGGCATTTCTAACTGTATATATATACCATAATACGAGACATCAAAGTGTTACAAACCTTGACCACATGACATCAACTTTTTGTAAGAAGAGCATCTTCCATGAGGGGGCTATCTAAATACCGCACAACGCGCTAAGTAGGGAAATAAAAATCAAGACTGATTGAGAAATTCAAGATGATGTCATTGAACAGTGAATAATAATGATGAACTGAATAGTATCAAGTGAACTCAGTTGATTTATTAGCACATAGTGCTACTTATAACTATAACAACAACAACAACAACAACAACAACAACAACAACAACAACAACAACAACAACAACAACAACAACAACAACTACAACAACACCAACGACATCATCAACAACAACAGCAACTAAGCACCACGGAGAGATCATTCTGCATGTTGAAATGGTGGGAGAGGCACAAGTTTAAAAACCGGCTCAAGTAAGACTCAGGGGCATAGCTAGATTTTTTTTGAGGGGCGGTTTTCATTCAACGTCAAAATACAACAATTTGCCCACTTATACGACAATACGAGTATACCACGGACGGCATAAATTGCCCATATAAATCTAATTGAATATTACCTTGTCCCAGGAGGGAAAGACAATTATAATAGGAAATATTAAAATAACCTTTTATCACTACTGTTATAGAAATGTTTCAGAATGAGCTTTCTACTACTTCTGGCAATTTCTTCCAATATTTCGTCGCTAGTGACAGTAATAGGGTAATGAGCTCATATTACAGCAAAACCAGTCAGTCGCTCATTTTCCATCAAGTTACTTAAATATGACTAAATCCGTTTCAACTATAAAAATGTTCTAAAAAATTTTCAATTTTGCACCCCCATGGCTACGCCACTGCAAAGACTTCCTTTATTTTTGACACAAAACGAACAACTGTTTGTTACATTCTTTTAATAGTCTCAGCAGTGTTCCAGAAGCTCATTAAATTGTATTGATAATACTTTTGCAGGACTAGACGATGACGTGCTCCCAAATTTTGAGAGTAAGATAGTCTATGTTTTACTTATGGGGGTTTATTAGCTTAATAGGCATAATGAATGTATCGTAACTTGAATCTTCATATATTAACACAGTGCGATATACGAAAGACACAGAGCAGCTGTTGTACAGTATTAATATAATAAGGCTGAAAATCACATCGAATGAAGAATAGACCAAGAGCATCGAAGGATGAGAAATTGCTCCCTCTTGGAGAAAATATTTCATTTGAAGCAGAAATAAGAAGTTTTAAATTATTGCTCTTTTCCTGCTTATCGGATTTTCCACGTTTTCGCTCCAGTTCGGGAAAATTTGTCTGCTACGGAATATTAAGTAATATGTGTCTTTGATATTTTAGACATTACACTGTTGGAGGAAAAATCTAAAACTGAACTCAATGGAAAAGGTTATATAACAATCGTACCCAATAAAAACTTTTAGCTAGAGGATTGTTTGTATAGATATCGAAAAAGCAGAGTATCATATGTGTCCGTGAATGCCTCGCATTTCACAGGCTAAACATAGTTGTGGGTTGTTGTAGCAGGTACCCCTCATACAGTATATCGGCTAGGTACTCATCCCCAATCCCCGCATTTTACAGTTAGTCTTAATTTCGCATCGACTCCAATAGGTTCCGTATTTATTTGCCTATTGTTTATTGAATTTAATTAGTCTAGTTGTGGTTGTAGTGTCATTCGTGTTTTGATATTCGTTATATTAAACAGAGTTTATTGTGCTCGCCCCTGTTGCGATTCCTGTGGATACTTTGCAAGCCACGGACTCCAGCAGTAGATACGATAAGTAGCGTAGCCTATTCACTTAAAATACATACACCCAGACACATTACAGCACCACACTAAACAATACACATTTTAATAGGTCTGCCTACTGTACTACACCTTCACCACCTAGTAAGCAGAGCACTTTTTTTTTTTTTTTTTGCGTCGGCGATGGGGAGCCATTCAGCCAATAATGTGCGGCAGTCTTAAATAGCTTTTTTACTGTCTTTTAAAAAATTATGAAGAGCAAAATATATTGTTGGGCTGGATGTTTCTAAAATTGGAAGTAGATTGAAAGGTCTGACTATGGAATTTGGGAGGCAATTAAGGAGGACTGTACGTTGTGCTGAGTGTGAAGGGCATTCTAATATAATATGCTGTAGGGTTTCAGTTGACCCCGGACAAGTGTCGCACATGCCACTGGGGTCCCTACCTATCTTCCACAAGTACCTCTTCGTGACCCCATGGCCACTTCTCAGTCTTGTAATGATCGTATAAAATTTTTTTGTGAGTGGTGACTGGTAACCTTTAAACCACGGAGAAAATGATATTTTTGGGAAGATCTCCCAGAGCAGAGCACGGTAGGCTTATTCTTTTATTCCTTATATTACCTAATCATTTTATTTTCATACAGTCCAGACGAATATATTTCAAAGCTTAATGAATTAATTCTACCCATGAACGTAAAACTGGTGTCATTTGATGTTACAAGCCTTTTCACAAATATCCCCATTTTGGATGTTAGAAATATAGTTAGGGAATTAATGACTCATGAAAACTTAGATTCCAATGTCAGGATAGAAATTGAATCCTTATTGGAAATAACTCTGAATCAAAATTATTTCCAATTTGGGGATAGTTTTTACCACCAAGAGGATGGGTTGGCGATGGGTTCCTCTCTTTCTCCTATTTTGGCGGAAATTTTTATGAGCGACCTCGAAGTAAAATTTTTTAACTCGCGCCATAACCTATTAGGTAATATCCTGGCTTATTTCAGGTATGTTGATGACATTTTTCTAATTTTTCGAGGAAGCGACCGCCAATTAGACAAACTTTTAGAGCATTTTAATAACTTGCATCCGAAGATTAAATTTACTAGGGAGATAGAGTTGAATCGGTCGATTAATTTCTTGGACGTAACTATAACAAGGATGGATAATGGTAAACTAGGGTACAATATCTTCAGAAAACCTACTCATACAGACAGTATCATTCCAGAGGATTCGTTTCACCCACCACAACACAAACATGCGGCCATACACTCCATGATCCATAGACTCTTACATGTACCGTGCACGGTTGTACATTTTAACAAAGAACTTTCAACAATTATGGAAATTGCTAATAATAATGGATATCCTGTGAGTCTAGTTAAGAATATTTTAAGGAAACACAGGAATAAGTTGACCCTCTCTTTAGTCTATGGAGCGAGCCAGACTTCTGAACCAGATAAAGGTCACGTTAAGTTACCATATCTGGGTAGGATTAGTTTGGAGTTGGTCTCTTGGATTGGAGATAGGGTCGATAAGGATGTGTCATTTTATTCTGTGGACTCGTTGGGTAAGCAACTGATTAATTGTAGACCTAAATTGGAGAAAGGGAGGAAATCAGGGGTTTATCAACTAGACTGTAATGATTGTGGTAGCTTATATATTGGACAAACTGGGAGAGGGTTTAAAGAAAGAATAGCAGAGCATAGACGGGGGGTAGGAAAACCCGAAACTCAGTCCGCCTTTGCCCAACATATAAACACCCACAACCATGCCTGTGATTTCGATAATTTTAAGATCTTACATGTAGCCAACAAGGGGAAACTTCTTGATAATTTAGAAACCATTGAGATTAGGGAAGCTATGGTTAAAAACAAATCGTTACTTAATGACAACCTTTTTAAGTAGTTCCCCCTTGTTGACGCTTCCATTGGTTAATGTTTAATTGTTCAATTTAAATTGTTTACTTTATGCGATGCTGTGTGTTATCCTGACAATGAGTTTTATTTTGTTTTAGCTTGCATACCTTTTGGTTTATCTGTTTTCAATCGCACTTGACGATGGCGTGAGCCGAAACCGGTTGTGAATTTTTAATTTAATATTATTCGTAAAACTATACAAAGTTAATTTTAACAATGAGAGATACAGTCCACTCGCTTTTCATAGGTACCTAAACCTTCAGGAGCGTAATTTGGAGTTCCTAGTTATTAGCTTATTAGGATACGCCCCTGTTGTGAGTTAGGTACTTATTTTTAATTTACTGAGCTAACGCAGAAAACCACAATATGTTTTAAACTAACTGCAGCCATAACACAAAAGAGAAAAGGTTAAATGATGGCAAATTAGCTTGAGGTGTAAGTATTAAATAACCCTGAATTACCACTTCCCGCTATCAAACAATTCGGAACAATATTCAAACCAATAAATATGGGGCTAAGAAAAATTGGAAAGAGTAATACCTAGATAGGCCCTACATAAATTCAGATTCAAATCGTATACTTCATGATACGCATTCCAAATATTTCTTCGATCGAATAACGATTGGATCCAATAAATATTAGTGTGTAATCAGGGGCCTTATTAATAATAATAAATTTCAAGGCTGGCGTCATTGCATCTGATTGCTATTACAAATCGTACGAGGTACTTAAAATATAGCTTAAAAATTTAGTTTTTTGGGGCCTCTGTGCTGAACAATTTACCTGTCGTGTTAACTACAGCTAACCACTTCCTGTTATCGTTTGAAAAGTCACGGTAAGGAACATGGGCGAAGCTAGGATTGGATCCAGAGGGGGATAGGTGCAATAGCTCGATTAATTAGCTATAATATAGCGATAATTAGCTCGATTGGTTTTCGCGGGGGAATTTTTTGGAATATTTTAAACATTAAAATTTTACTCATTATATCTAGTTTAAATTCCCTGCACTTTTTTATATTTTGTAAATTCATGAAATAAAAGTCAATTCCATCATTTTAACTCGTCAAATTTTTAGGGGGGGGGGAGTTAATCTGTGAGTTAGCTTATCATTACGAATTAGTGCCTATTGGTTCTACATTAGTCGACAATTTTATAATAAAAGTGGGATTCTACTAGTAGTTTGTATAAAAATTCTACTTCTGGGACAGTGGGAGGGCCATCGGTGTATTTAGGGAAATACCGACTCTGTGAAGCGATAAATCACGAAAAAGGTTTCAGCATTTCCCGAAATTTCCCATTTCCATGAAAATCAAGCCGAGTAGGCCAAAGTCATGGAAGTGCTGGTTGAAAAAAAAATCAGGGTTCACCTTTTCAATTTTCACTCAGCTCTAAAATAAGGAAAGAGGATCTGTTGAGTTGCGGATGACGCCTCGTTATTTTTTCTTTCATTCACATAATGCATATAAAATTGATTGTTATTATTGCATAATATTGATTAAAAATGTTCAAACTGTTACAGTTACTGTCAGCATACAGTATCCGCGATATTTATCCAATTATCAATTTTTTATGACTATTTTTTTATAATTTCAAAATTAATTAATAATTCCCTCTAAAATACGGGATGGTAGGCCTACTAAAGTTGGCCTAAAAATATATATGCTTCATTTACATAAGAAATTATCTATTTGACACATAAAATGCGAAATAATAACACACTCACCCAATCTACTACGGAAGATACAGATTCCATTATCGGAGTCCGCGAGAGACTGACAGCATGTTTGTAACATATGGCAAAGGTTATCAATAAAATATCATGTCACAACGTACGACTGCGCAAATTTTAAGTGGGAAAACAGTGATAAGATATTATCGAACTTATACCAGCATCCGCCTAGCAATCCATGACCTAATCCAATCTGGCAATGTGTTTTTGAGGAGTTTCAATGATTTTTTCCTTATTTATGAGTTAGTATGAGGCGGCTATTCCACCGACGTGGATTTTGAATGTGAATGTGTCATGACGTGGTAGCAGACATCATTAATAAGTCTCTGCCATATTTTAAGGAGACTGTTATGTAGATACTTAACTTAGTTAACTTATCTATTATAAATTAAGTTATAATATGGTAGAGACTTATTAATGATGTCTGCTACCACGTCATGACACATTCACATTCAAAATCCACGTCGGTGGAATAGCAGGAATGCACCTAATGCAGGTCAGTTGGTTGGCTTTTAGATATAGAATCCCAGGTTCCCAGCCCCGGACAAGTTTTTTGTGGAGAGTTTTAGACAGCGTGTCAATAAGAAACCTTTGGTTTCGAAAGTTTTTTGTATGTTTTGAGATAGTGAAAAGTTTCTCCTGGGGATTGGAATTTCGAGCTCTCGATCGGCTTCCTATTGATACTTTACCAAACACTTACGCCAATGTCACAAAACTGTCAGTATACTGTACACTACTGTATATGCACTGTGCCTACGATATAGATACAGATACAATACTTACTCATGTATCTTTGTTTAGTTTTGGCTTAGAATAATTTCGTGAAGATATGGGAGTTTATTTAGCTGCCTTACCTAGTGTATAGGTTGCAGCCTCCCCCCCCCCCCCACCAACGTTTCTTCGTTTTACACTAGATAGAATTGACTTTTCCTGACGGGCGACATTTCAGTACATACTATAAGATCACAACCCTCCTCTTTAGACCCTCCTCTTCCACAACTGAAGCCGTGGGTTGTAAGTATTTTATCGTAGTGTATCTAAAATCTCTTCTAAAGGAAGAGGAAAAATGCAGGGTCCATCACATACTAACATGTCTAACTTGTCTAACTTAAACTACGTAATAAGCAAGCATACAAAGAAAAGTTCCCTGCTCATTGTATTGGTTACCGCAAACTTGACAGGTAACCTATCATACACTTTAGCATGCATACGTCATGTGCCTACTGTAGGTACTAGGAACCTCTTCATTTTGTTGAATAGGTCCATGACCTTAAGTGACTGTAAGAGGCATACCAAAGAGTTCTTTCAAACCAAATGCAGGACAGCTCACAAGACCGACAATGCTGGGAAAACGTGGGAAAAACTAGTGCAGAAGAAAGACAGGCCGCCAAAGAACCCAGACACCAATCAGTGGCAGCGTTTAGGATAACAACGGGTCATGACTATCTTCGAAAACGCCTTCACCATATAGGTGAAGCGCCAGAGTCTTTCTGCCCTCTGTGCGACACCCGGGAAGAAATGGACAGGAAACACCTTAATAGCAGAGGTTCACCAGAGTGTGTGTTGTATGCAATGGAGAAATTAAAAAAAAAGCAAGACAAGTGACTTCTTAAGAAATTAATAAAAGGTTCCTGATGGTGATACCAGTTGAACTTCCTGAACGCACTTTAAATATGTACGAACTTGTGGAACAACCTATACTACTTTTTTATTGTAGAATATCCATTGAATCTTCAAGGCATAGGCCTACAGCTAAAGTTCGGGGCTGTACCTGGGAATCTGGAACTTTGAGGTCGACCACGTCGGCGATGGGAGCGTCCTGAACGCTCATTCTCGCGCGTTTCCACGCCCCCCGGAGACGCTGTTACCCGCACGCGACACTGCCAAATACAACCGCCATCGCTGCGAGGTCCCGCAGCGCTTGACTGCGCATGCGTTGTCCAGCCAGAGCCTCTGCTGCTGCTGCTGGAAGCTACCTTGGGCTCCACTCTTTGATGTTGCGTTCAATACTGCTATATTATTAATTTTAGTTTCAATAGTGCCA
The DNA here is from genome assembly GCA_963971405.1 of Psococerastis gibbosa. Classification (NCBI taxonomy): domain Eukaryota; kingdom Metazoa; phylum Arthropoda; class Insecta; order Psocodea; family Psocidae; genus Psococerastis; species Psococerastis gibbosa. Next base: position 22,079,873 of record OZ020485.1, read on the forward strand.
ATATTAGTATCGGGTTATTGGCAACGGCGGATGTTCATATTCCTCGCCGATCAAGGACTCGATTTTGGAGGGGGTCAGGCCATCGCTTCATGCAATGTAATTCCTGTACTGTGTCTTACCACGGCAAAGCTTCGCGAAAAGTTCATGATTTATAAAACCATAAGGGTCTATATCGTTTCAATTTCAAGTCCAACAGCATATGGCCCTCCTATAAAATATATGCTTCTGGCTGTAGACATCTAGTTTCACGCTATGTGTATTAATTAATGGAATGTTTTTTTAAACAACTTTTTTGCTTAATTTCAGTTTATAGCCTACAGTTTATAGCCTACAGTTGCACCCAGAATATTACTAATTACTGGTTCATCGTTGAGTTCATTTTTTTCAATTAATCAATCAATTTGATTTTTGTGGGGAGCAAGCGATGTATCTGCAAGTTAAATTAAGACCCACCGGCAATCTGTAGAGTTTTGATTATACCACATGGAAATACAGTACAATACAAAAAAAACATAGATTTTTGGAAGGGTCGTAACTTTACTGACTTGAACATTCATCTGAATAAATAAATAAATGCAGTATTTAATGATCCAACCGTATCGGGCGTAAAATAATGGAGAAAATATGTTGAAAATAAGAAATCCTAGAAAGAAAAATTGTAAGATAAAAGACCATAGCCATGAAACACATCTGCTGCACATTGCGACTGCTGCTGCTCACTGTTCAGCCCTTAGTCAGCAATGCTGCTGCCTGCATATAATTTACTGCAAATGGACAACAGCATACATTAAATATTCTACATATGCAAGTTTGCAATATAGAATAGAAAGGAAGTTTGACCTTTAGGTTTTGAGTTTATGTGTAAAATTATTTAAAAAAAGTGTTTTCTCAATTTCGGATTTCATATCATACAGGTATACAGTATATACTGGTATATACAGGTATATTCAGGTATATATACAGGTGCCTGTATAGGTAATACTATTACACACCAACATTAGGGGCGAGGCCTAGTTGTAGGAGCAATACAAATGATGATGGACCCTCTATGATCCTTTACGGCCTATTATGCACCACCTAATTATGTACTACCCGATTCTATGATAGGATGACTCTTGGAATACTTTGTTTCTTCGAAAACTTGCATGAGCGGAACACCGAGTGTATTGGATTTCTATAAGTGTTCCAAGTGCCCTCATCATATCGTGGTCTGGTTGTTATACTGAGAATTTTGACATTTTGCTCAAATTTCAGGTCTAAGTAAATATTTATGTATGTACATTATACATGTCCTATGTGACAAAACATATCCAAGGCAAAGCCCCAGCGAGCCTTCTTTTCGCGGATGACGTTGTAATAAGTACAGAAAGCCGACAGGAAGCTGAAGCTCAGCTAGCCAAATGGGTGAAAACGCTGGAGAACGAAGGCATAAAGGTCAACAGAGGCAAGACAGAATACATGGAGTGCGTTACGCAGACTCCCGGTAGCATAAGCGTTGGCAACCATCAGCTAAACAAAATAGGGAAATTAAAGTACCTAGGCAGCAGGATTGGCGAAAACGGAGGCTGCGATGACGATATGAAGGCGCGTACTGCTGCGGGGTGGGCCAAGTTTCGAGAGATGTCCGCGGTCCTGACAGACAGAAGGATGCCAAAGAAATTGAAAAGTCGTATATACAAACAAGTGGTCAGGCCATGTATGATATATCGCGCTGAGTGTTGGGCCGTGCGTAAACGCGAAGAACAAGTGATCCACGTAGCGGAGATGAGGATGCTGCGGAGGGCATGTGGCGTAACATTAAATGACAGGCGCAGAAACGAGGACACTCGAGAAGAAATGCGAACAACGGACGTGGTGCAAAAACTAAGAGGGAAGAGGCTCAGCTGGTGAGAACACGTGCAAAGGAGAGAGGCATCAGCGCTTATACGCTGAGTGGGAGAGGCGATGGTACTTGGACGCCGAGCACGTGGGCGCCCAAAGCTCACCCTGGAGAGGAAAATTGTAAGCGACCTGCAAGAAACCGGGCTCACAAGGGAGGACAAGCAAGACAGAAACGTCTGGAAAAGCCACAACTCTGCCGCCGACCCTCCATGAGGAAATGGCGCGGAAAAAATAAAGTAAGTAAGTATGCGATGTTTACAGAGTCCTGAACTGTCTCTCTCTCCGCGTCCGTAGGTATGACAATGAAGAGTAATGAGTCTTATGTAGACACCGGGAAAGTGCAAGGCACTTTTCCTTTCATAGGGGCTGAATCAGAGGTAGCCAGTGCACACAAATCCTGATTAATATTTCTACCTACCTATTAAGACCAAATGGAAGGAGTCACGTGACTGGCCTGGAAATGTCTTTGCAGGGGGTTCCTAATACACGTGTTAAACCGCAGGGGTATAGTAATAATCAATAGGAGGGACTAGTAATACTAGTATACGCGTAGGCATGCTTGCACTTTTGTCTCGAACTAAAATTACTAATACATTAGGTCTAAAATTCAATAAAATACAATAGTAACACTAGTAGCAGGTACTAAGAACGTTGCGTGCTGAGATCTCCTTGTATCGCATTCTCGTACTGTACTCGTAAAGAGTCAAATTGTATTTATTCACAATGTTTCTCTCTCCTTGCTCCCCCTCTCTTTTAAAAGTAAGTTAATCAACTTAGTATCGGAGTCATCCACTTCTACAGCAGAACCGCAGTGAAAGCCTTGATTTTGATTAATCGTAGGAAATCAAAGCGCGGCCGCAAACACTGTAAATCAAGGAGCCTGACAGACACAACGTCTAGTATATTCTCAGAGCTTTTGTCTCAAAAGACAATGACGTGCCATCCCCCAGCTTTGTTTGACAACAACAAACAGACCATGTAATAGCCTATTATCTGCCCGTCTACAATTTAGTAACCAAGCATGTGTATAACTTGCCAAATAATAACAAGGCTTAAGTTGTGGTTCTCGTTAATGGGATTTGAAAAAGAGGAAGTGTGGACTATGGTTTATGGTATGACTATATACTATATAATAAGGCACAATATACCCGGGTATTGTCATCCGCCATGTTGTATCCCATATTTCCTATATGGTAAGTATTGTAAGTAAAAGATTGAAAAAAATTGAAAAAAACTAATACACGTTTTAGTAATTTTTTTTATAAACTTCCCTACTTGGTAGCACGTTTTTTAAATAAAAATAAATAAACAACGATAAATTTCAAAAAATAAATAGGGAAACACCCAATGCTTGGCTTATACACAAGACTTATAATGGATACAACATGGCGGATGACAATACCTGTCTAATATAGAGCCCTACTATATAATATGGGTCTTGGGTTCAAGGCTCGTTGGGTCCAGTTTTTTCTTGTTGTTTTGTTTCTTACCTTTCTTATCTTTATCTTTCCAACACCTGATTTCATCATTTCTGCTCTAAGCAACCCTGTCAGCGTGGTGGCGAGGTTTTTTTAAACTTGAGGCTCACTAAGGGCAGACTCTTTCACCTCATGGAGAAGGGACTTTGACTGACAGGGTGGATCCCCTCATTATACAGGATTCCGGACCCCTTGGGAAACATAGTAAAGCCACACGATTAATTCAGCGGTGACCAGGACACACTTAGACGGACTGGTATACTCGGCGCGTTGTAATGTCCCACCATGTTCCCCTGCCGACGCTGTGAACACTACCAAGTTTACTGCAGTTTTGAGCAGAGGCTCTGTTCTGGTGGATTCAACTCGGTATGGTCGTTGGCAGTAGTTTTGAGATTTTCGAATGTAATGTCCTAAATACAAAGAGGTGCCTCGTCAGCCTAAAGTAAATTTAGTATTAAAAATAGATGACTCAACTATTCCTTCCTTACCAAAAAATTTGGAATTTCTACCTTAACGACACACAAGAGGTGCATATGGGTGACTCAACTTTTATGGCATTGGACTGTGTTATTGCTTAAGCTCAAACAACGACAGAAAAGGTTTAAAATTATTACGAAGGTAAGTCATTTTCACATAGAAAGCGAAAGTAACGTAAGCTCAGCGCCCTCAACAAATGAGCAAAAACCAGACACGAAGGCAAAAAACGTGTATCATTGTATTGTAAAGACTAATTCGTAGCGCCGTGCCGTATCTCTGGTCTGGAAGAGCTCCAAAAAATCAGTGAAGGATTAGAAACATTTCGCCAGCATGCACTGCTGACAATGTGGCCTTGACACATAAGGGCATAGCTCTTAAGCTGACTTTGGAAATTTATAGGGACTGGGCGAAAGCATGGAGTTGGCTCCCAGTTCTCAGCAGTCAAAATTATACGCGCTATGCATGAAGTTCATCAGGGGGGTGGGAAACTATTATTTCAAGGATTCATGAATAACACTTTTCCCTTTTCGACTTTGCTCACTCGTTTTTTTAAATGAATGTCAGCCCCTGACGCTGACTTCCTACACTGTCACAGCTATCCAATTGTGTATTTCAGTAGCCTACAAATAAGTAGACACGAAATCCCTGTTTTCTGAGCTGTGTAGCATGTTCATGAAATTAATCTTCAAAATGTCCGTCAGTTCTTATGTAGCCTTCACCCATTGTATTTAAAACTATTTTTTACCTATTATTACAATAGTAGGTTACATTTGTAAAACTTTAAAGAAATTCCATGGTTTATATACAGTACAATATAACAGAGTGTAATACAATATAAGATTTCTTATCCTCCGTTAAGTAAAATGCTTACATTCAGCGGGTAATCTCCCATAATTTGAAGTCGTGTTAGGATCAGTTAAGAAGCGATATAGCTGAAGGCAAAACGAAAGCACACAGCGCGACAAATCAGCATATAGTCATCCTAAAGTTAGAAGGGCGTACCATCAAAAACAACATTTTGAGTTACTGTCTACCCATATTTGTCTATAAACAGTCAGATATACCAAAAATGTCAGCCTTATTTTTCAAGATTGAGTTTTGCTTGGTCACTAAATCTGCTCATAGCTCAATTTCTCCAAAAATGTTGGTTACGCCCCTCTGACTTTACGGTGACGATATCGCTACTATTATCGAAAAAATAATTATATAGAGTTAAGGCGTTTATTCCACCGGTGAATTTACTTCATTTGTCTTTGAGATTTTTTGTTTGTTTTGTGTTAAGGAGACTATTATACTTAACTTATCTATTATAAATTAAGTTATACTATGGTAGAGACCTGTTATAATGATGTCTGCTACCATATTATAACTTAATAATTTATAATAGATAGGTAAAGTATCTACATAATAGTCTCCTTAAAACAAAACAAACAAAAAATCTCAAATCACAAATGAAGTAAATTCACCGGTGGAATTGCCGCCTTATAAACACATTTTTTTTTAAAATACCTAACAAACAAATAAAAAATATACAGGCACCGTAATTTACATTTAGCCATGAGGTAGTTCTTTTTTTTTTTTTTTTTTTTTTATTATAAAGCGCCAGACCCGTGTGGGTAAACGCGCTTTCTGGTTTGTAGTTGCCGGTGTTGTTGTCTGTGTTGTGTGTGTATGGTATTAGTTGGTGGTGTGTGGCAAACTGCGATCAGGAGGGCACTGGACAACGGGTTGCCCAGTGACCGTCTAAGGGCAGTTTGCCAATGCTTGTATTAAAGTAGTGTGTTGTTTGTTAGATGAGGCTTGCCAGAGCTGTTGAGTGAAGAAAAGGAATGGTGTGCTGGAGAAGAATTGTATTGTGCGAGACTGCTTTCTGGAAATCTGTATCAGGAGGGAAGGTTCTGTATCTTGAGTAGACAGGGCATTCTATGACAATGTGAGGAATAGTTAGTCGTACCTGACAATTGTGGCATATGGGGGGTGGGGTGCCTGCCATTAGGTGTCCATGTGTTAACCTTGTATGGCCTATTCTCAAACGAACCACCTTCACTTGGTCTCTTCTACTCATCTGGTGCTCGAACAAGTTCCAGCCCCCCACCCTTGGTTGTATTGTTCTTAGTTTATTTTCCTTCGCAGTACTCCACTCTGTCTGCCAACATTCTGTTAAGAGGTTGTGTGCTGTATTTTTAAAGTCTGACGGGGGAAAGTAAGGGAAGGGGGGAGAATGAAGACTTGTTGCAGAATTGGCTGCGTTGTCGGCCCTGTCATTACCCTCTATCCCTATGTGGGATGGGGCCCAGAGAAACTCAATGCATTGGGTCGGTGGCAGGCATGCGATTAAATTAATAATTAGGTGTATTAGGGGATTTTTAGGATATAATTGCTGAATAGCTGTAAGTGCGGCTAAGCTGTCGGAGATGATAAGTGCTCTGTCTATGGAATGTATTATAATATGCAATATTGCTTGATGTATAGCTACAAGTTCAGCTGTATAGACGGACGCTTGCGGCAATAAAGGTATGAGGAGAAGATCTGAATTATATGACACACCGGCCCCTGCGCCGTACTTGGTTTTGGAGCCATCCGTATAGAAATGGTGCCATGTGTGAGTCGGGTAAAACAGCAGTTTATTCTTAAAGTATTTGTTTACAAAAACATGCGGAATAATATCTTTGGGATAATCTGTCAGGGACGTGTCGCACCGTATTTTAGGGACAATCCATGGTGGTGGCGGAGTGAACCCGAGAGTGTAATGCATTGTAATTGGTGGCAAGCGGGTGGTTAGCTTTTCTAAAAGTAGTCGTAATCTGTAGGAATAGGGGTGAGATGATCGAGGGTGGGTTCTATAGACGGTGTCAAAAGATGTGTCTGTTACATCAGTCGGGGTGACTAGATGTGGATTGCTAATGACTCGGGAATAAAAGGTGACCATTAACTTGTCTCTGCGAATATGCAGAGGTGGCTCCCCTGCCACTACCCCTATACTGTTTGTAGGGCTAGATTTAAAGGCACCCAGGCAAAGGCGGATGGCTGTGTTATGCACCACATCCAGAGCCCTTAACAATGTTTTATTTGCTGAAGCGTACATGATGCAGCCATAATCGATTTTGGAACGTATCAATGCTCTGTACATCGTAAGGAGGATCTTCACATCTGCCCCCCAATTTTGATTGGCCACAACTTTCAATGCGTTCAGATCTAGAATGCATTTATGCCTGAGACTGGTTATATGCTCAGTCCAAGTGAGGCGCCTGTCCAGAGTTAAGCCTAAAAATTTATGGGATTGTTTGAATAGGATCGGATGGTTGTTTAGCGTCAGGCGGGGATGATTATTGCACCTTCTTTTTCTGCAGAAGTGAACAGCGGAAGTTTTATTTATAGAGAAAACAAAACCATTCTCTCTGGCCCACTGTTCTAGAGATCTTATAGCAAGGGTGAGTTTGTTTTTAATTACTGGCAGGCTAGGGGATGAATACATGATACACAAATCATCTATATATAGTGACGCCAAAATATCCGGCGATAAGTAGTCGCTGATTGAATTGATTGCTATAATAAATATACTGCAACTTAAAATGGACCCCTGGGGGGTCCCATTATCTAAACGTTCAATTCTTGATAGGGTCTCACCCAAACGGACGGTCAGGGAGTGGTCTCTTAGAAAGTTCTTGATGAAGCTTAGTAGGTTCCCACAGAGTCCCCATCTTTCCATAGTTTTTAAAATTTGATGGTGCCACAGCTTGTTGTAGGCGGCCTCCAAGTCAAAGAACACGGCTACGGTGTGTTGGCGACGTGTAAAGCCCTGTTGTATGTTTTGAGTTACCCTTGCTAATAGATCTGTAGTCGTGCGACCTTTTCTGCCTCCACACTGGTAATTTGTGATCAACTGGCGCTGTTCGAGAATGTGCGTTAGTCTATTATTGACTAATCTTTCCATTATTTTGCATAGGCAGTTCGTTAGGGATATAGGGCGGTAAGAAGAAGGTGCACCGGAATTTTTTTGTGGCTTTCGTATGGGTATTAGTATGGAGTGACGCCACGCTCCTGGAAATTTATGTTTTGTCCATATTGCATTGTATAGCGCAAGTAGAAGCGATTTATAGTGTTGTGGCATCTCTTTAATGAAAATATATGGAAGGGAATCAGGTCCGGGGGCCGTGTTTTTACATTGGGAAAGCGCGTATTGCAATTCTTTCAAAGTAAATTGGGCGTTGTAGGGTTCATTGTGCCCCCCTGTTACCGTAATTGGGGAGGCTTCCAGAATGGACTTCGACATAAGGGAGGTTAGGGGAATACATTCATTACTCGAAATTTCCCCAAAAAAAATTGCAAACTGGTTCGCGATATCTTGTATACTAGTGTAACAACGATCTTCAATTTGTAGTGGACCCCAGTTTACTGGTCGTGTTATGCCTCTTATATGCCTAATTTTATTCCATACTGTAGCCATAGGTACGTCGGTTCTAAGGGATGATACGAAATTCTGCCAGTAGGATTTCTTTTCCTGCTTGAGAATACGCCTGGTAAGGGCTTCCTGTTTTTTGAGAAGCAACAGATTAGTTTGGCTAGGGGGAACTTCTAGGTAGTTCTAGTTTAATTTTAATGATTATTTATATAAAAATCATGCAGCTCCTCCATTGCTTGGACATGCTACATTTGAATAGCCTAGGTTCGCAAGAACACTGTAGCCTATACTGTGTAATATGTATAGCTTATTTGCCATCTATATCTTACATAGTAATTTTCATTGTTTTGGCCTAAATGGCTGTTTCGGCAACAGTTTGACAGATACAAATTTTTCAAAGCGGTGCATTACAGTCAACACGTAGCTACGTCATAGATAATGAATCTAGGCTAAAAAATTATTAATACACTATTGATAATTATCAATGTAACATGTTTTCATACTAGAAATTAGATATTGATGTAAACATGATACGGCCTTCAAATCGACATTCGTTCCACAAGAAGGGATGCATACGAACACACATTGTGGTAGGTACTTCCTTAATTCAAACAGAGTTTATACAGAATTGAATACCAATAATGTAGAAGAACAGGAATGAACACCAATAGAGCCAGGGAACGAAGACTGGCGTGGTGGGGCCATACGCTAAGAAGAGAAGACGGACACCTCCTACAGCATGTGAGGGACTACATGGTGGAGGTAACAAGACCTATAGGACGACCGAGGATGTCCTTTGAAACGAAATTGAGGGAGTACCTCAGGACCCTCGGTCTCTCGCCGGATGATACCCAAAACCGAAACACCTGGAAGATTAAGATCCGTGCCGCCGACCCCGTGGGAGGGATAAGGCGCCGTTAAAGTAAAGTAAGTGAAGCATCTGAAGCTGTACAATAGTAATAATGTCGTAACTCAACACGGGTACTAACCTATAGAGGCGACTGAAGAGGATTTCTTTTAAATTCACATATATTGTAGTCGTTGTTAATGTTGGCAAAATGCAGGGGGTCGCTTGCCCCTTGATAGTTTGCTTCTGGGGGTAAAAAAATAACTTAATTTTAATGAAAAATGACTAAAAAATTTTTTATGCGAAACCTTTTTATCGATGATTTCTACCTTCAGGCATGTTTTACGTGTTAAATTGAGTAACGAAACCGGACAGGTTGCTTTCCAAAAAAACTATTTGGTTTTGTGCATTTTTTTTTTAATTATAAAAAATTCCCGCTCAAATGCATTGCGTGCCCTGTCATTATTTCTGTGTGGTAATGTGTTGATCTGACCTATCTAGAATTTATGTCACCTCCAGTGACGTCAGGTGCCCCCCCCCCCGAGATATCGGAAATTTAACCATAGGAAAATTATTTACCATTAAATTACTCATTTTCTCTAGCCTATCTACTAATTTTGATAAATTGGAAAGCATGTTCGAGTAAACTCGGACCGGTTCTTTATGTTTTTTTCAAAGGCTTATTATGGGATCGATCAGCTGTCCCAGGATTCCAAACGTCGCCCTGTTAAGATAACGTGCAAAGGATTAACTTAAGCCAGTACAGACACTAAGTTTCACCTGAAAGGTTGTTGGTTCGAGCTCCACACTAGGACTAAAGCAGATGGCCTCAGGCCTTCCCAGCTGAATCCACCAGAAATGAGTTTGTTCAAGACTGCAGTAAACGTGGTAGTGTGCACATGGCAGGGGAACATGGTACGCCATCCATGATAACGCTAAGATGGAAAATCGCGTTCCCGTTAAAGTTTTTAACTTTAACTTTATTTTTTCTCTAAGTTGTATTTTTATGACACTGTAGTTTTAAACGTAGTAATAGTTAATTTCCCTATAGACTTTGTCTGCAGTCACTTATTTTCAGAAATAATAGTATAAGTACTTATGTAAGGTACGGTATATATTGTACAAGAGATTGGGCCTACCTTTTTGTTGGTAATCAGCAGCTCCACTGATGCCGGGTCCATTGTGCTTCAGTCAGTCACACACTATCAAATGCATCATCACCAGCTACAGAACAACTGCCTACAATAACGTGTCCTTGTACCGACAGGTAGTATAAGTTACTTTACAAATTACATGATAATATCATTGATAATGTGCGAATGTACAGCAACTGATGAGTGAAGAGATGGGGTGGTATACTAGGAGTGAAGCTATTGTCCCACCGTGTTCATAAATGGTATATCGATATTCTAACGGATTTATACGCTTTGAGGTCCCAGGAACAAAAAAAAGTGGTCTGTCTATATGTTTTTTTGTTTTTTGTATTATAAAAGGTTAAATCGCATACAAACAATTTAATGAATGTATCCGATTAACCTCTTCAATCACCTCACTAAGTCACCTAATAGGTACTTGTGTCGAGTTACGACACGTCTCTGACCGCAAGGTGTATAGATACTCGCACAAGTACAAGCACGCTGCCACCGAAGTCGCAAATGTATGTCAGTAACACGATTTGGCGTCAAACTACTCGATAGAATTTCGAATTCATGATGTACGTTCACAAAAATATTGTCCAGGTTTTTTTTTAGATTCACATACTAGTACTGTATTTTGTAGTGTATATTCATTTCAAAGCAAAGTCTTTTTGAAAAACAAATTTTTTTGAGGAAACTATGCCATTGCTATTGTGTAGTACAATATTATATTAATAGTCTGCTCATTCTATATACTATGTAGTCTAATTAATAAACGAGATACAATCTTAGAAGTCTACGCAGTTCCACTGAAGATGTCGACCGCAGATGTTGACGAAACGTTTGGAAGTTCGCTTTCATTTCGACCACGGCCCATCAGCCCGGATTCTACTGGTTCATCATACTGTGTAATTGTTCCATTGATCAATCCACTGCTTTAGGATAGTGGAAATCTATAGGTGATATTATATATAGTATATTTAACCACGGGACAATAATTTACCACGGAGCTGTACCTATACTACAATAATTGATAAATGGTAAAGCTTGTACGGGTTCACTCGTACTGATTCTTCTTATTTTCGGATATGTTTTTGCCTGCTAGGTTCCTCTGAGTATTACTATACTATTTATTCCTCAAGACCTCAAGGGCAAGGACCAGGATCTTACGGAAGTGCGGTTATTTTCTGTTATGCTCTACCAATACAAACGTACAAAAAAAAAAAACAGAAACAAAAAAGTACAATGAAAAATACAACTTAAACTGGCCTAGGCTATTTTAAACCTTATTTGAAAAACTCACAATTCACCATCTGACTTATTAGTCACTTTAATGAAAGGATATCCACTTTTGTTATTTTGTTATTTTTAAACTTGGCTGACAAATCTATACTGTGGCAGCACCGATTGGGATATACAAAGAGAGTTTTGGTATTTACAGTAAGCCTAACCCCTTCGGTCCCTGCGTCCCTCACAAGGGACAAACTTTTGAAGGTTTGAAATACGCGCTTTTTTAGATTCCGGAATTAATGACAAACACAATAAGTTTTTACGCGGTATTAACTCTGTGTTACTGAATCAAATCGATTCGAGATCGTGTCTGCTGCATTTTGGCGCTCAAAAGTTTGTTTACATGTCGGAGAAAATGGCGGGAAAAGGTATGCTGCATTTTTATCACTCCACATCTGGCCTAGGCCCCACTTATATTGGTATAATTATTTTTTAAATTGATTATTGAGGGTTTATAAACTAGGTAAACTAGATAACGGAACTTTTTTTGTTGAAGGTGGACCATTTTTGAGCCTTTTACTCGTGTCCCTTAAAAGGGACAATAGGACCCAAGCTACCCCAAACTCGGCCATACACCAATATTATCATCTGACTTTATTATTATGTTTACATGTAGTGTTTTGAAGAAGTGCAACTGAAAAGTGAAGCCTGAGGACTATGAAAGAGTAATGGAGATATTTGGGGATTGCGCGGATTTATCTGGGCTATCCGATGATGAGTCAGTTCGTGATTTCGAGGCTGAAGTAGACCAAGAGCTGCTGCAGTCTGCAGTGTACAGAAGAATTGCCTTTGACTGTCAAAGACAACGATGATGAGCTTGCCTGAATGTGGCTTCATAAAATACCTATACGAATGCGAAAGGTGTGCCTAATGGACAACAAGTTGGGTGCTTCTGCTTACGTTTTATGTAAGTTATTACATGAAATTCGGATATATATTTGGAGAACTAAAAGCCGTACTTTTGATTGTCAAGGACATCCAATGCTGTAGTACATCTTCCGATTGATAATGATGAGACTGCTGTGGAAGTTGCTGAGAAATACGTGGCGAAAATTACAGACACTATCAAGAAAAAAACTGGTCTTATAAGAAATAAGAAGAATGGCAAGAGTAAAACGCAGAAAATTATTGTAAAGGGAAATAAGAAGGAAGGAATGCCAAATAAGAGAGGCAGTGGCAAAATACTGAAACAAGGGAATGAGTCCTGCCAGTAGAATTTTCATAAAAAAATAAAATAATTTTTTTAATAATACGTTTTTTTCTTCATAGCTATGTAATATAGTCCCAATGTCCCTCAGGAGGGACACTCCAGACTGAATGAATGAATGAATGAATGAACTTCAGATATGGTAAAATTAGCCTTAAATTGACCATAGAGTATATTCCACACGAGAAATAATTTTTTTATACGTCAACCTTAATTTGGGTCTGAAGGGGCTAAACCCAGATACATTTGGGCCCATTATCTGCTATATTGCAACGCAAAACGCCCACCACATCGCTTATTAATACCAATGATAGCCTCACTATGTTAGGGGACTTCCCCCGTAGAGCCGGAGACTGACAATTTTTCAAAATTCGCGCCCAAATATAAAATGCAAAGTTCTCATGTCTTCACCAGGGGGGCAGCAGCAGCTGAGCGACAAAGTAATGCTGCCTTGATGAGTTATATGTAATTGTATGCAAGTCTATAATTACAGTAGCTATCGCGTTTAAAAGTACCTAGGTGGATCAGAAATTGCCTTTAGATTTAAAATTATACATAGGCTAGTCGATTTCTATTAATCAAATACTTTATGACCTAAAGATAAAATAAAGAACAAACTTGAGTAGTTTACCTGTTTATTGTCGCAATGTCGCAATTTTACATAATCCTGACTTTCTATAACTTATTCAGACCTTTCATGAGATCAATATAAATTTAGTTGGGTCACTCATCAGTCATCACATTCACATCCCTACGTGCCAGTCGACCTTTCAAAATTCAAATTAGTTTGTAGTTGTACCGTATTGCAAATAAAAATAAAAACTCAGTGATTAAACATTAAGAGGATACGCTGTGAAATTGGATTTGACATAAAATAAAAACCGGGCTTGGCGCTTGTCTGATTCTCACCATATTCATTTCCTTCAGTTTTATGACTATGCAACCTTGTCAAGAACACGTCGTAATCTCTATTTTAATACGAATACGAAAGTTGGAGATTCAGGGTTGCTCCGATGCTTTAAAACGTGTTTCCAATGCTTTGAAAATGGGGAAATGTGGGCAGCTGGAATTTGAATATTTTTTATTATAGTTTACCGTGGATGATCGGTAGCATACTAGCATACCTACTCGAAGAGGTTATTGAACCAAAAAAAGTCCTGTCTTGCATGTACAGACAACTTGCTACAACGTTTTTTTATGGCTTTTTTGGACATAAACCTATTTTTTAGTGGGTCATTGAACCTTGCCCTGTCTTCGGGCCACCAGTGGCGGCGCTAGCAATTTTAAGGCGGGGGGCATTGGGGGGGGGGCATGACTTCTATCTGGGGGGCCAATAAAAAAACAAAACATTTTTCACTGGGAGTAAGTATAATGTAAGTAAGTAACTTGTAGTCTTGTAACCAGTTTTAATTCTGACGTTTTTGAGTGACCAAAATTCTACCTATATATAACATGTAAAATATCTCAAAAGTGGGGTGGCCCAAAGGGGGGGGGGGGGCAGGCCCCCTCCGGGCACCCCCGTAGCGCCGCTACTGCTTCGGGCATAATTAGTATTGTTTCCGTTAGGTTGTTTCACTAATGGCAAACTCGTACACGCGCCCTCTATGTCAACCCACGCAGGGGTACAAGCAACAATAGTCAAGCTGAGACAACCATTGACCAAATGTAACAGGCGTAAGTATGACTACCAATGTTGGGCCGTACAATGCTACAAAGACACAAAAGTTAATTATTTTTCATAAATAAATTCCTATTATTCACTTTTCACTCACTTCAGACGAGCTGATGGCGTGTACCAAACTATAAAAAAGACATTTAAATTTTATTTGAATAGCCTAATAGTAAAATCCATTTGTGTAGCTGAGTAATTCTTAATACGCTTCTCTCACAGCTGATCACAGGGTGTTGTCAGAGTCTGGTGCAAGGAGGCTTGCCTCCAGAGACTTCAGCAGAGGTAGAGATAAGCACATGGCAGTTGAAGGTGCTAAGACGCATATAGGAGAGTGCTGCACATCACCCATCAAAATTAGGTAGGTTTCTTGCACAAGTATTTTATCAATATAATCCTTAATTTCGTTTTCCCCAATCCAGTACATTATTTATTTATTAGCTTAAGAAAGATCATGACAAAATTAAATAAATAACAGAATTCAGATTGGGACGAAATTAATTAAATAATAGAATTCGGATTGGGACGAGTCAGGCTTGATCGCACCTGACAGGATTTACATACGGTCGTTCATAGCAACCTTTTGCAAAAGTTCCTGCATGGTAACATTCACAAGGTAACCTTATATTAACTGCTATTAAGCCAAAAAATCTTTTTCAGTCATTGTAAACTGTAAAGCCTTTCCCAGTTTTTCCAGACCGCGGCAAAAACAGAACACTATGCAGGGACGGATCCGGCCCATTTGGGGGGGGGGGGGTAGTTGTGGGTCAAAATAGGAAAAACATATGTAGGATCGATTAAATCATAGCGTAATAAATTAATTTACAATAGATTTACCAAATTTTTTTGGGGGGGGGGGCAGTTACCCCCTGCCCCCCCCTGTATCCGTCCTTGACAATATGCCTGTTTGACTCTTCTACTGCACAGCTACACTAAAAGTTGTATCCTTACTGAATGGCCCAAAAATATATTTTGATTTTTGGTCTCTGACTTTGATCCTTTCCATCCGTTGGAAATATCTGTGTCACGATGTTATAATTTGAGAATGGTCATCTAGACCTACTCGTACAGGTGGCTTCATTCTCTGCCTAAAGTTATCTAATAATTGTGAAGGTTAAAATTTGCCATGTAAAATTAACATAGTACTAGGATAGCGCATAGGTTATTTCGATGAGAAGTCGACACGAATTGCGAGGAAGTGAAACTGAAGGGGAAGTGACTGTTCGATGGCAGGAAATAACTTGTCTGTAAGGTTGCGTCTTTGGGCCACGACGTTGTCTACATGTTGGCAGTTGGCTTTCAGTCAGTGGTTCAAAATATTTCACTTACAGCAGGTATGTTTACATTTTAAGCATAGTATAGAACTATACTACTATAGTAGACACATAAAAATCTTGAGGTACGTTTTTTTACTATTCAGTATTCATAGCTGAAACATTTTAGAACCAAAAGAATCTGGAATCATATTCCGGTTTTTTAATTTTCAGAGTGTATGTCCAGTAGGAAATTGACAGCCCGAAATGTAATACCGTATTTATTATTTTTTATTTAATTAACTAAACAAGTTATTAAAATATTGGTTCATTTAAGTTGCATTTCATGTTTTATTAATTTATGGTTTTGAATTTTTTCATTGTACTATCTACGTATTTTACGTGAAATTTCAGCCTTCAATAATTTTTATGAAAAAGCTACGGTAAAAAAATTAAAAGTGCCCTATTATGATGCATGAAGTAGTTTTCCACAACTTAAATGAGCCAAATCTTTAATAGGTACCTTGCTTTGTTAATAAAATAAATTAATAAGAAGTCTGCAAAAGCAACGGATTTTGGTTATTTCTTACAGGACGTGTCCACTCTTAATTTTAATTGTAATTTGAAAGCCTATAGGGGTTCCTTTGATATGGGAAATAAATTATACCATCTAATTCATTATTTAATATGAAATTAATAATATGCAGCTTTCTCCCAGCAGCTTGGAGCAATATGGCTTCATAAATTAATTACCTTTCTATCCCTTTACGAAGTGTAGGCCTTCAAGCGACTCTATACGTTATGAACTGACAATCATTCTTTATTACGCTTGACAACAAAACGCTAAGCAACAATACCGGCGCGTTTCCATTCACTAACCTCTAGGCTTACAAATAGGCCCATTCAAAGATGTTGCTGGACCTGAGATTACCAATTTAGCGACCAAGGTATGAGGTCCCTGATTAATACTTTCCATAAAAGGCAATCATCGGTTATACTTATACAAGTACAATCATAACGAAAAAAAAACTGTCTAAACGAGCAGTCTGGACATTATTATTTTCCTCAGAGCTAATTTCCAACACATGGTTAAAAAACTGCGGTTTGTATTCGATATACAAAGGCGTGGAAACATCATTAAGAGCTAGCTGTTGCGGTAGCCGCACACGGAGAATTTGCCGCCAATTTCAACAAATTCTCACACCATATAAATAACTTTTTGCTTGTTAGCGTTTATTTTACTGAATTGCAAGGCAGAGCACATGTGCGGCATGCCCAAGTGCTGGACGGCCGTAAAGGATTATCATTAAATGTCAATTTGAAGTGACATACGGGGTATACCCGCGGCGATATTGCGGAAATAAATTGCCATTCAATTGGAGACAATGTCCATGCATCAAGCAGCATTCTGTCGGAATGTGCAAACACCTGCAAGTCCGATAGGAGTTGGCAATTTCTCCTGGAACGGATGACACCCGGAATAACAGCGAAGAAAGAACAGGATTTAGCCCAGGAGCTGACACAGCTACCTGATTTAAGGAAAGGTGTAACCAGAGGGACGCAATGTGAAACCTCCGGTTACAAAAGGAGACGAACCATTCTTATGTTATTAAATACTTTTACTTGTGGTGCGGCAACGAATGATCCCACTAATAAATCAATTCTCACCAAATAATTGGCTAAAATCCCTCGGTATTAATGATGGTGATAAATAAATAAAATTACTTACACTTTGTTAGGAATCATGGCCGCTCCACCACATCAGTCCGACGCAGCCGTTCTTCTCCAGTTTGCGAACGTTCAGCATCTTGCAAATGAGATCTGTGTTGATAAGGTCTCTTTCTTTCTTTCCAAGAAACTCCTACCTGCTGAATGCTGAATGAATCAAAGCGATGGCTTTGATTTTTTTTGGAATCAAAAGTTCCCCCCATAATCATCTCAGCGTGACCCAGGAACGGATCTATGATTTTGAGGAGGAGGGGGGGGGGAGGTCTGCTGATCAAAAATCTAGTTTCTAATAGTTAAGAGGACTTGTTAACGAATATGGTTAAGTCGAACGAACACCTGTTACATCATGTTAATGGTAAACATGTCTCAGTGTCAATTGTGGCTTGTAGTTGGTGAGAATTGACATTGAGGACGTGAATAAGAAATATTTTAGGTGGCGCCAAATTCAAAGTTCACATTTTTTACATGTCGATTTCAATTAATGTGGCCGATCGGTTACGGCCACATGCTCTACTTCAAAATGCGGAGGAACATTTCTTCTAAGGGATTTGATTGCTCTACGATCTATATTTCTTGTGAAATTTTATTCTCTCTATTTGCTCCTACGATAGTCTTAGGGCGGTTCCTGTCATCGCTTGAAAAGTCTTGATAGCAAATACTGCGCACACCGCCGTGGTGGATATATCGCTGCTGTCAAGTATTTCTCACTTCACTTTTGAAGCGACTGGGAGGGTTTCAGGGCCTAGCCGTTCTCACATAGGCTACTATAACGAACATATTGGGGGGGGGGGTCAATTGCCCCTTCATTGCTCCGATGCTCCCCCTGTCCACAGCTCAGATTGGTTCCCCCTCTTATGTCTATGAGCCTGCCTGCCTTTATGTCGCTTATAAACGCCCATTAATAGATGCCTTCAATTTATTTCTGTAACGAAGATACAGCCAGAAGCAATGGCAATGTCGTTAGGACCGTCCATTACCATTGGGTGTGTTCACATACGATAGTTATTATTAATGAAATGCACTGGTACATTGCATTGCTTTAACGCCCTCTCTAGTAGTAAATCGTATTCGTTTAATTTTAAAAGATTGAAAGTTTGTTAAGAGGTACTGAGTTATCGCCTTGTTCGTTGTATCATATATAAAATTGTCATTTAGTTTGTGTTTAACAATTATTATCAAATGTACAGTCATTAGTTTTCATCCTGCGCAAATTACGTTCGTGATATAAACTTATACTGAACATACCTACCCTAAAAAATGTACCAGCAACCCACGCATTGGTATAGACTATAGACACGTCAGGATGTTCCTTAGGAGGGGGGGGGGTGATATTATTATATGCTATGTAGAGCAGCGGTTCCCTAATAAAATTGTGTCTTGCGGAACCCTGGGGTTTCGTGGAAGGGTCACAGGAGTTCCGTCGCTTCATTGGAGATTTAAATTAATAAAATCTTTGTAGACAGTAAAAAGCAATAAGAAAATAAACACAAATTAAAAAAAATTGTTCAAAGAAACTGAAGGTAATGTTTCGGGAAGGTAAAAAGATCAAGCTCTGGTTACAGGCCCAATACAAGATTCCGTCTTCTTTTTCATTTACTCTCGAAGCGATTCGAAATCTCCAATGAAGTCTAGTTTTGTTATTAAGTTTAATTTTTAGTGAGTCCATAAACTACCCGAGCCTAGTTTTCTGTACGTTCTTAATACTCCTAAACGTTGCGCATATTTAGACGCATTTAAGTCTGAGTGTTCAAAATGTTTTGTAAACAAGAAAGTTTGCTGAATTTTTGACGAAAATAATTTATTGCTCGTTCCACAGATACAAAGATAACAAAGTGACCAGATTAAAAACTCATAAAAAATGCAAGTTATCGCAAGAAGTTTACATTTTCTAAACTATAATATTATTACCTTAAAAAAATGGGACAAAGAGCCTTAAACCCATTTTGTAGCACAGTTGAAAATCTCTAGGGGAAATAGACTGCTTTCACAGATAGCTCGTATTTTTTAAGATTTTTTCATCTGTTCCCTTTTATATCTTTGTGGCTGTCGAACGAGCAATTAATTAATTTCGTCCAAAAATTACGATTATTCCTTGTTTACAAAACATTTTGAACACTCAGCCTTAATATAAATTATGGAAAATCTCACATAGGTTAATAACCTAACTGAGAATATTTTTTATTGTTATCTTGTACCGGTAACCAAAAACATGAAAGGTCAATTATTAAACTTACTTCATACTTACATACATTATTAGACTTTTATTACAAAAATATTGAAAAGCCCACTAAAGGAAGTTGACTTTGACTGAGGCAGTATCGTATTCTCTTATCAGACCATGACAGCAGCGTGTAAGTTAGTGCTGTTAAAACATAATAAATTGCGAAATATACGGCAAAATCCAGTTTTCAATAATCGATCCCTCCCCCCGCTCCCCTCCCATATTGTGCCTGATTTACTACCCTCTGAACCAACCTCGATAATATTTCCATTAACAGTTGGTATATTCATTCACAAGCACAGTCCATATGGTAGAGAGCTGGACTAAGTAACGGAAAGTCGAGGTTCGAGGGGCATTTTTTCACCGTGCCATGGTTTTAACATAGCAGATTTACCTGAATGGGGAAAATGCAACTGCCGCGTATGTTGCTGACAACAACAACTCAAATAGAGTGTTTTGTCATGAAAGAAGACCCTCTAGCAGTCCTCAGGAATAACCTATCAATATGGGTTTTCTATTAATATATACATTTTCTATAAAAAGTCGGCTTGTGTCCAATGCTCAGCTTATTAGCAGCGTACTTTTCATCTCCAAATTTCATAACCGGCTTAAAACACAAAATAGCCTATCATCTGCGTTCAAATCAAGCTCTTATCAATTTCAATTGCTTTCTCTTTGGGGTTGCCGTTTCTGTACTTGGATAAGTCATGCCTTCGCTTGTTTCATTGCGTCAGTGTTAAGCTTGTCTCAGCTTGTAGTCGGTGTAGGGTGACATCGAGAACGTATACCAGTTTGCCAATGGCCACAAATTCATACAGAAACAATACAAATAATGTCCGAAATCCATGGGGTCGTTGGCATTGGACGATTGGCCTAAGGGCCACTATTAGTAGACCTGGGTCCATAAAGAGTCATTAAAAAAATTTCATTTTAATTACGTTCGGGTAGCCTAATTTTAAAAAAAAAATTGCACCTACTATCTTTTTTGCTATCCTATTTGTACATGCAATAGTATAAGGAAAGCTTGGTGGTCGAAAGCCTGCTATGGTCGGTCGAAATTTTCGATTTCGAAATTACAGTGGATTTACACGTCTTGAGGTCCCAGGAACCAATTTGAGCAGTTTTTACGAAATGTCTGTCTGTCGGTCAGTTCGTCGATTTTTGGGCAAACTACTCGGTGGATTTTGTTAAAATTCGGCATGCAGGTTCTAAAAAATCATATCTCGGGAATATTTTTATTACCAAAACTCTAAAAAACAGTTAAAGAAAAGATTTCTAAAAACACGACTGCTACAATTTTTTTTAATAACATAAAATGTAGATGCTATTAATGTGAATAAAACCCACTAGATAGCTTCTCATTTTTGATAGTTTGCTTCAGAGTGCAAGAAATTAAAAAAAAGTTCAGTTTTCAAACAAAATTACTAAAAAATAATAATAGGCATCAGTCCTATGTTTTTTTCTTGCTCTTATTTCAAGGGTGGGGGTTGAACACCCCTCCTAACTACAGCCTTGACAGGCGTGAGCCCATTATAACCGATTTCGTGTACAAATCCTGCCATAATCTTGTTGCTTTCCAATTTATACGTAGTATAGGGAGAGCTTTGTGATGGTCGAAATTTCCGATTCCGAGATTTCAATGGAATTACACGTTTTGAGGTCCCAGGAACCCAAAAAAGTGGTTTTTACGAAATGTCTGTCTGTCGCTCTGTCTGTCGCTCTGTCTGTCTGTATGTCTGTCTGTCTGTTCATCGATTTCCGGGCAAACTACTCGATCGATTTAGATGAAATTTGGAATGTAGGTTTACAAAAATCATACCTCGATACAATTTTTTTATTTTGGGCTAACTCAATTTTGGGGGTTTTATTATCAAAAACCTAAAAAAAAGTCTAAAAAAACTATTTCTCAAAAACGGCTCCAACGATTTCTTTTAAATTCACATATTATATTGTAGTCGTTATTAGTGTAAACAGAATGCTTGCCCCTTATTATTTTGCTTCTAGGGGTAAACAAATAAAAATAACTCAATTTTCATGAAAAATGACTAAAAAATTATTTTTCTGCGGAACCTTTCTATCGATGATTTCTACCTTCAGATATGTTTTAGGTGTTCAATAGAGTAACTAAACCAAACAGGTTGTTTTCCAAAAAAATATTTGGTTCTGTGCAAAAAATAATTTTTTGAAGAAATGATGGAAAATTCACGCTCCAATACATTGCGTGCCCTGTCATTGTTACTACTGTTACAATGAATATGCAATTGAGTTTTAAGGGGTTTTTAACATATTGAGGGATACCCCCCCCCCCCCCCCCCCCGAGGGATCCGAAATTTAACCATAAGGAAATTATTTGCAATCAAATGACACATTATGTCTATCTACTACTTCATAAATTGGAAAGCATGTTCGAGTAAACTCGGACCGGTTCTTTCTACTTAGTGCCAATGAGAGGAGGAGGTTAATCGTAATAAAAATATCATCTAGTCTGTTGCGAAGAGATGTTGAGAAATAGGTACAAGCGGGAAAGCATGGGTGTGGTACATACCACGCGTGTCCCAACAAATCTGCCAGCTCTATGTCAACCAATTAATAATAACTCGACCAATACCATATATCTTCTCGTTCCTATAATTACATGTTGCCAGTGCATTGCTTTTTTTTCTCAATAGAGTGAAGGTGCGTGGATATCATGAGGCTGCCAGTTTGGTCCATCAAAAACAATTAGCGAGAACAATTAAAAATTTATGACTTGTAGCATTGCATCAGTGCCATTATTGTCAGCAAACCAGCTGAATAGAAAATACAGAGCTATACCGCCACAGTTATACAATAGTGTTTTTTAACTTCATTGTATGTGTTATTGTAGATATGATTCGTTTCATGTACTTTCTGTATGTATTATATGAAATAAAGGTTTAGTGCATTTTTAAGTGAATTAGTGAATTAAACTGAGAAAGGATACATTTAAAAAAAGTTCGTTAATAAGTCAGTAGACAAAGCGGGACATAAGGATAAGGTAAAATGGGACAGAACAATAGGTCCCATACAAATGAAGTTTGCTGAGTTAAAGTTAAAAGAAACACTCAAATGTTTGTAGCTAACACTTGAAGCATGCGAACAGAGTTTTCCCCCTTTCCTCTGCCAGTTGTTCGATTCCTTCTTCGAGTGTTCTCCTCCGACTACCTTGTGGCCTTCGGGAGGTCCTTTCTTCTCCCAATCTTTGGACGTGGCCGAACCATTGTAGCCACTTGGTATGCAGTCCTTTCTCTACTAATTCGACTCTCAACTACTGGAAATTTCTTGAACTCTTTAAATATGCATTATCACTTACCCCCAGGGCAATCCAGCCCATTGGATTAAGTAGAATTGTGTAGGCGCGATTTAACAAATACTGGCATGACAACACGGTGAATTACTGGCCTGTAGTTACAATGGGCGCGTGGTTCCCCTGGCATTCTTTAGCCTGGTAATGATATACTACGAGGATTGGCATGCTATCCATTTTTTAACTAGGCGATAACTCTAGGGCACCTTCAGTACAAGAACCTTCAAGAACCGGTCATTGGTTAACTCTTTCCTTGTCTCTGTTTGTTGCTTTCCTATTTATTTTGGAGTTAAAATTGGGCTGACCGACATTACCCCTGTTTTCCTACTCGCGAAGATTTATTATCGGACTGGGAGGGGATAATCCTTAATTACTTATTTATGAAATTATTTCATTCAAATAAATTATTTTATAAAAATCATCACTGCAATATTAAAATGTACACGAATTGTGGTAGGTATAGTGTTTTGCGCAATGTACAATGCGCAAATATCGATTCAATAACATTTTCGCTTTTTCAAATTTCCCTGATACTATCCGTGTGGCTTAAGCGAATATCCCCAATCAATGATATTTGTTAAAACATATTCGCGGGAATCCCACTTTTGCACCGACCATACATGCATGTTTATGCTCTATATACTGTACAGGCCTATTTCGAATTTTCATACCGATTTTGGATATTGGTGCTGGACAAAAGTTTTGGGGGTTATCGGTTATTAAAAAATACTTTAACTTAGATCTGACCTAATGTATATGAGTCTTTTGGTTTGATAAGCATAGGCTACCATTTGCCGCACCGAAATGGGTTGTAGGTTTGTAGCTTGTTCTCGTATGTAATAATACAATAGAAATAATAAGGAATTCACTTATTTTTCATTTGACAGTTGGAATGAATCAGTAGAATCCGGGATGATAGGCCGCGGTCATTCTGAAAGCGTACCTCCAAACGTTTCGTCAACATCTGCGGTCAAGATCTTCTGTGGAACTGAGTAGACTTCTAAGATTGTATCTCGGAGGCTCAGCTCCAATGTTGTAGTTACTCTGAAGATGTTGACGAAATGTTTGGAAGTACGACTACGGCTTATCATCTCGGATTCTACTGATTCATCACGTAACTCCGATGACTTCGATGGCATAATAGTAGCTGGTTCGTACTTGTGCGAGTCTCTACACATCATGCGATCGGTGACCTGTCGTAACTCAACACAGGTATTACCGACAGAGGCGACTGAAGAGGTTATTCGGATACATTCATTGAATTGTTTGTATGCGAATAATCTTTTTTTAAAAAAAAAAAAAAACTCCGGCTGTGAGAGCCTTTGTAATTATAGTTGGAATGAAGTCTAGATGCCAGTACATTATGATTTTGGAGTATATGAGCTTGATATGGAATCATACTTATATTTGTTAAATTGCTATACTATATGTACATATAGGCATAATACTGTACTAGTAGCCTGTATTTTACTTCTATAACACAAATAATACATGTGTACAATATATACAATACACAATATACAATTGCAAGCCTAATTAGATTGTACCTAATTGGATTGACCAGGCATGCAAGAAAAAGCCAGGATTTAAGAAAACTGAAGGATTATTTAGTTCCCATCGGTATCAATCGCGGAAACATGGTTTCTGCGATAAAAAGCATAAACGCTTCGCATCTAATAAAACACCAACATACTATTGCCATAAGCTTCACGACATTCAGCAAGTGCAATAATCTGACTTGATAGCGTTAAAAAATGTAATTTCGCTTTTTCAGCATTTAATTATAATGCAATGCACAAATACCATTTTATGTATGAATGGAGAACATGAGCATACGGTAATTGGGATGTAAAATACGTACTTATAAATTCACACCAGACATATCCATGTATTGGCACACATCTCCAACTCAAGATTACGTGCAGTTTCTTCTTAATGGGTTCAAGACTCGGAATTTCTCTGGAAATACTCTGGAAGCCTGGGGCACTATCTGCTAATCCCGGATTAGGATATATTGAATGGTATGTGGCAAGACAAGCGCTGATCCCATGTTACATATAGCTACCGATTTCGATCATTGGTGTCGGTATTTCTTTAAAATATGAAGTCGATGTCAGGACTTGTGGAGTAGTGGTGACTTTCACCCGAAAGTTGTTGGGTTGAGTCCCACCCTTGCTACATTCCATGGCCGTGTTTTGTAGGCTATGTTAAGCAGGCGGAACCGGGCCTTCTTAGTTGAGTGCAAGATAGGGCTTCATAGTCCTGACTCCAATACATTGTTTTGTTATTGCCTTACTGCGCTCGTGTGTCCTAATAAGCGATTCAATCAGTTCATTCGATTCAATTCAATCAGTTGATTGTGTAAATGTACAATAGATGAAATGAAATGGAATGAAAAAAAACGACTTTATTGCAAACAAAAGGCGAACAATAAGACTATAAAGTCTTGTTTTCATGCTAACCTTATGCAGGATAATGTAGATATAACTTTTAACATTATAAAATATTAAAAACGCTGTGGTATGACCTGAGGACTGGTAGACGATCTTATTTCATGACCACTGTTCTCTTTGGAATATTTCGTAAAATACCTACTAAATGGTTGAGAGTACCTACCTTTTATGTCAAGTCTCAACCTTTCTGTCTATTGTCCTGTTTTCAACGCCAATAAAATTACGTACCAAAGGGTAAATAAAATAAAAAGAACCGGTCCGAGTTTACTCGAACATGCTTTCCAATTCAAAATTAGTAGATAGAGAAAATGAGTAATTTCATGGTAAATAATTTTCCTATGGTTAAATTTCCAATATCCCGGGGGGGGGGGGGGTTGTCCACCTGACGTCACTGGAGGTGAGGTAAATTCTAGATAGGTCAGACCAACACATTACCACACAGCAATACTGGCAGGGCACGCAATGCATTTGAGCGTGAATTTTCTACCATTTTTTCAAAAAAAACATTTTTTTTTTACAAAACCAAATACTTTTCTGGGAAAGCAACCTGTCCGGTTTCGTTACTCAATTTAACACCTAAAACATTCCTTAAGATAGAAATCATCGATAGAAAGGTTTCGCAGAAAAATAATTTTTTAGTCATTTTTCATTAAAATTTTTTATTTTTATTTTTTTTACCCCCAGAAGCAACCTATCAAGGGGCAAGCGACCCCACGCATTTCGTTACAATTAATAACGACTACAATATATGTGAATTTAAAACAAATCGTTGGAGCCATTTTTGAAAAATAATTTTTTTAGAAGTTTTTTTGGAGTTTTTTTGAGAATAAAACCCCCCCCCCCCCAAATTAAGATAGCCCCAAATAAATAAAATTTTTCCGAGGTATGATTTTTGTGAACCTACATGCCGAATTTCATCAAGATCAATCGAGTAGTTTTCCCGGAAATCGACAAACAGACAGACAGACAGACATTTCGTAAAAACCACTTTTTTGGGTTCCTGGTACCTCAAAACATGTAAATCCGTTGAAATCTCGGAATCGAAAATTTCGACCGTCACAAAGCTTTCCTTATACTACGTATAAATTGGAAAGCAATAACTAAATAGAGTTAAGGAAAGAGTGAGGAACAATTAAGACCCACACTGTAGTGGAAAATATAGCTACTAGTACAAATATAATTACAAAGGCTATCACATTCCAGGTTCTACTGCTTCGTCACTTAGCTACAATTTTCAGTCCAAAATGTATCTAACCGAATTTTAGAAGGATAATATGTTGAAATTAACAGTCTTGCATATTAGAAAGGTTCATAAATCCGCTGCATGAACATTAGATTTTATTTATTTGTACAAATTAAAATGTTTGAATATGGATTGATTGACTTGTTTGAATATTGATTGATTGAATAGTAAGAATAATATATTAGTTGTGAAACAATTACGACCATGATTATTTTCATCAATGTGAGCAAAGTTTCTGAATAATGCAGTGGACCTAGAGGCCAACATTGGCACCATCATGGGTACGGGCCTATTGATTTAATAGAACACCAAAATATTATATTACATTGTACTTCGATATTTTCTGTAAATATATTTATTAGAGTGACCTTGTCATATTGTAGTAAACAATAGAGAATGAATTTTATGTTTCTAGATTTTCTGATAAGGCATAAGAGATAAAAATCACAAATAAGTGGTTTTCAGTTCACTGGCCAAGCAGACCTATAGCCCGAGGAGCATTGCAATGATAGGAGCCATTAAATCTGGGGCCAAAACGGGCATTTCTCTCCTAATCAACTCGATCAGTTTATCTCATTTTGTCCGCCTTTATTTTGGCACCAATGACCATGATTGGAAACTGTGCCGCAGTCCCAGGGCGAGGCACATGCCACGTTTTTCTTGTATTTCTGTAGGCGTTCCTTCAAAGAAACACGTCTTTTAATCTAAGGGTCTGCTGAAAAAAAACCGTCTGATTGCTAAATGAGAACGTAAGCAGACTACCGTCCGTTATGAACGTTGTCAACTGCAACCACATCATTCCGCCACTCGTCTTCCTCTTTCAGTTGCGGAGGTAAGGCATCAAGACATATTTTCACTATAATCCTTTATGATTATTTATTTCGAACTCGTTTTTACGTTCGCATTCAAGCCCTGTGCCCTATTGTTCCCCCTCCCCCAGCTGAGTGTTACTGCTACTTGCTCCGTGTTACACCCTAGGCCTAACACAAGAGCATACGCTCCTCTTGGCCTAGGCTCATGGCTGAGGAATGACAACAATCTTAGTGGTATTCGGAGTTTGACACTCCTCTAGGCTTTCATCCTTACCTATAGGCTAGGATCTTGCGGATTCGACCCTATTCAGGGTAGACTTTTCTTAGCTCATGTCGCTGAACGATGTCTTATTTTGTATCACTATGGTATGGGTAGCTCAGCAACGGTCTTGCACAATTGCCAACTCCCATATGACGACAAGTTGTTTTGCATTCTGAATGGTCTAAGCTCTAATCTCCAACTATTAGACACAGCAGAAATTGGGTGCACCGCGATCAAATGGCTCGAGTTGCAGGAACAAGTCAATATTTCCAATAAGACGCACTGAGTTTCCTTGTTCAACACCTTCTTAGGCATTTGCATTCTCCCTAGCAGTGACATAGCCATTTGAGTTGCTCTGATTTTCTGTCGTAAATAATGGAACCTTGGAAGACCTAGTTTATCAGAACTTTGTTCGAGCATATGCCTATCCTTGCAGGGAAATGGGGCTGTAGTCGTAGGGGAGTATTTAGAACGCCTATTTAACTAGGACTCCACCTCAAGGTCTGCCCGCCACTGGAGTAATGGCAGGGTCAGTGGTTTACCCAATAACATAGGAGAAAGGAAATTAGGAAACGGAAGATATCGAAAAATCAACCTCGCCGGGGTGGTATACTGACCGTTGCATCAAATGACCAAACAATGGATGTGGTCTTAATACCACGGTCCACCCCGGGCCAGGGGGAGAGTCCGTATAGGCCTATTATCTTCCTTTCACATGCCTGTGTTTGAAGGCTTTCTTTCTAAAATGTTAAATAGGTTCTTTAATTATTATTGTTATGATCACTTACGATATTTTTTACAACCATGGTTGCCGGTGACAGACATACAGCCGTATTTTGTATATTATCCTGCAACAGATGCTTGGCCGGAAGTTATGTTCTCCATATCAGTCCCTTTTATACAGGACTCTAAATAAACCCATCTCTTATCTTGTTCTCTACATAAAATAATTGCCTACATGGCAACCAACGTCATTGGAGACAAGCTGAACATGTAGTTCATCGCCAATCCCAATTACAAGTACCCAACTCGAGGACGACGTAAGTTGCTGTTACAGAACATGTAAAGCAGGCGTATACATACAAATAAGTCAACCCCCGGGTTGATGAAGAGCCAGATAGCGAAAGTGCGGTTGACCGCGTGATGCAAGCCGAGACGTGCCGTCATATAATTAGGCGCGAAACCACTGGCGACTCGCGCGCCATGTTTTTTTTCTTTCAAATGTGACCTGAAGAAGTGTGCACGAGAAGTGTCAGATTCAAGGCTGCCAACCTTGCGACACTGCATGTCAATAGGGTGCTTATTTGCATTATAAATGATCCCTTACTCGCATGAATGATCCCCACAACCAAGGGCGTCACCAGCTCACACGCTAAGGGGGGGGGGGGCATCAGCATGGCCTGTGAAAAGACAGTGTTTTTTTTTGTTGGAATTGACTTGCAGCAACATGCTACAGTGAACAATCTGAACACTGTGCATCCTGCTGCTGCTATATGCTTCATGGTCTCAATAACCGCGTACATGATAGAGACTGCCAGACAACAGAACGTGCAGAATACTAGCAGGTCTGATGGGATTTGACAACAAGTTTGAGAGGTGGTTATCGAGTGACTACGCTATGGGGACTTGAATGATAATCAAGAAGCAAAACCAGGGCTTAGTCCACGGATAAACATTGTGCAACCAGAGAGACCCCGACCAAAACCCTAGGTTACAAAAAAGGATGCGAACCGGGTCACAGTAACCCAAGAATTTCGTATGAAGGGCTTTCAAATCAGACCGGCTTTGACCTAGGAAAGCAAGGGTTGCGGCGATTTTTGTTATACAGGTATGCACACCTAAACAGGGTATGTAGCTACTGCAGGCTATTTGCAATAATTCAGATTAAACGATTAAAAGCATAAAAAGTTTTGGTTTCATTTAAAATAAATCTCACCTAATGTCAAATCGCCAAAGGTCAAGGCGCCAACTCAAGAGGGCGACAGAGGAAGCAGTATCTAGAAGGTGTTATGAAGGACCTAGGTTGCGACACCTACAAAGGACTAAAAAGGACCGCACAAGACTGGCAAGAGTGGGGAAGAAGACTAAAACATTCGCTGCAAACCAATCAACAGATTGCAACTCAAGAGGGAAAATGCCAAATCGCTTCAACATTAGCCATTACCATGAATTTTGAGCGCAAATCATTACGTCACACCAATTCAAGTAGCCAAATGGTTCTTATGATAAACCTGTAAGCCAAACGTCTAAAGAGTAAATCGGTACCTAATAGGTGTACTCTGACAGTATAAAGCTTGTATAGCTATGTACGATAAGTATGCAATAGTACCTATGCCTTGTTCCCTATGAATTGTGCGCTCCACCCCTTAATCGTGATGTACGTTGAATAGTGAGGAGTCTTATGCAAATTTCCCGTCAAATACATGCTTGCAGTTTACGGTAAATTTTATGTAAAATGGGCGTTGAGTTAACATTCTTGGGGGTTCTCGTCCGTACAGTGTACACTACTACTATAGTACCAAGAAATTTTTATTTTATGACCTGCCCCCTATATCCTACTGTTCAACGGGCCATTCAATATTGTACACAATTCTACAATAGTAATATTGGGAATGCGTACTATATATAGGTAATATTCAATAGCGGGTCGAACAGCATTTTTTGTATTTCGAAGACACTTCGTAATTTATCATAATTTCATTAATTTTTTCGGAGTTGCCTGTTATCTCTCAATTAAGGACATCCGATTTGAGTCAATTCCCGAATCAAATAATTTATTTGAAGTGGGTAGGTGTTTGGAATCGATTTCCACCGTTTTCTGGTGGTAACGAGTCCTTTTCCACGGTATCGAATGATTCAATTATAATTTTGCGCCGTTATAAAAAGGTAACAGTGACAGGTTAACGTTGGAGTTTGATTTTTGATTCATTCATGATTGTCTTATTATTATGGAACTACTCGTGCATATCATTGTGTCATAATAATATTTGCGTTAACTCGTATCTGTTCTGGGTTAAATCTTGCTTTCACCTGTTACATTGCGTCAATGGTGCGCTTGTCCATTATCGCTTGTAGCCGGTGTAGGTTAACATCGAGGACGCATACTAGTTAGCCAATTCAAACGGAAACAGTATAAATAGTCTAATGTCCGAAATCCATGGGGTCGTTGACATTGGGGAAGGGACCAATGGGCCACCTAAGTTCACAGAAAGTCTTTCAGGTCACAGGACATTATTACTATTATTATTATTATATACTCTCGTTACGCGAAAGAAGGTTTCTTCTAATTATTATTTTTCGTGTAGTCAATAAGTAAAGCTTACTTCAGTAGTTAGTGAATACCTGACAAACCCAGCCTTCTTAACGAGCCAATAAGCACATGATGTCAGATCCTTGTAAACTTGCTCTACAACAATAGCTTATTTGTATCGCTTTCGATTCCGAGTAAAATCAAGTCTTTTTTCCGGTTTGATTCTCGTTTAGAATTCATCCTTCCATAATCGAGTAATTGGTCGGAATCCGATGTCCTTAACCCCAAAATCGGACGTCCCTACTCTCAATAACACACCCACTTTCCTTGGCAACGATATAAAATTTCAAGTCAGGCTCACAGAACAACCTGATACCTCATCTGGTGACCTATTTGCAACTACCTACAAGCTATACGTAACCGCACTCTCGTTCCATTCCAAATTAGGGCCAAGTTAACAAAAAATGACCAATTAGCTGGTTACAAACCCGGGCTCTATGACAGTGGCTCAGTTCAGGTTGTCTTTTGGACCTGCATTTTACTACCATAAAAACGCTACAAGGTTTGCGCCGTGATGAACGATTATGGGCAATCGAACCTGCGCAGTGATCTTGATACCTTATCCCAGCCTAATCCTTCAAGGAGATTATATCGGTGCCTGGAACCAACCTGGTTTAAGCGTAATCGGATGTGTCACTTCCAATCCGTTTTAGCGAGCGAGCTTCACTGGCAGAAACTTTGAATGTAAGACTGAAACTAATTTATGGAATGGCATAATGTCCGAACCTGCGGTTCCTCTCGTATTGAGCAGAATTAATGTCGCATCGACGCTAATGTCAGGGTAAAACTAAACTGTTTCAAAACGGTTTAATTCCAACATTTTTTTTGCCATGGCATCAGTCAACGTACATATTTTCCCTTCGTTTGCGATTGAAAAAAACAACATAATAGTTAGGCTATGTGTCAAAATAATGGACTACTTTCCAAGTAAAAATTTGCTTACCTGTGTGAATTTCACAAAATTAATTCATATCTCGATCCACAGCAGTAAACCTATTAGAGCAGTCTTTAGAAGACGGCATATAAAGTTCAAGCTTCGTAGTATATTTGCATTGTCATCAAACCTGAAATATTATTTCTCTAAAAAAACACGATAAGGTGCATTATACCAATTTTATAGAACATCAGTAAGCCCGCGGGATAAATAGGTTAGTACTCGTATGTGTCTAGAAAAGTTCTGTATTTTTTATGAGGTTTTCAAAAGAATATTCTTAGATTTTTTGTAGCCGTGGATTGGATTGGGAAATTATTTAATTTCGGCAAAGAACCCCATCCGCACTTTGTTAACAAAAAATTAGGAATGCACCATGAAATTTGAAATACTGCACCCCCTTCCTCCCCCTGTTCACCATGGACTCCCCCCTCCCATAAAAAAGTAGCCAACCTGGCTTAGGGTACTGTAAAAAAGTGTTAGGTACTTTACATTGGTTCCTGCAATAATGGCTTCCCGGACACCCCGTTCGAACCGCCTTCTATCCCCGAAAAATATCTACCCGACTTTAGCGCAAGAATAACATCCTGGGCATCGGTCAATTTTCAGCGATAATCCCTACTTTATAGAAATAGCTTCTTCTACTTCTGCTTTTTAAGGCTCCTCAGCCCTTGATGAGCGTTGTCCAGCTCGACAACACTCCTCCAGTCCTCTCAGGTTTGCACGACGCTCCCCCGTCAATTCGAACTCCCACATCGTGGAGATTTCAAAATCGTTCAGCCAGCCGATTCTTTGATGTCTCTCCTGCAGTCGGCTTCCTGTCATACTATATATATATATTTATTTATTTATTATTTTTATTTATTTATTTAAATTTGGTTCGGCATGCGGTTTTCTGACAATAGCCAAATCTAGACATACCGCTGTATATGAAAGCGAAAGTTACCTCCGTAAAATAAAGGCTTGGCAATGATGGTATCATATTATTGTGCATTAATATGAATGCATAATGTGCATATGTTATTACAAGCTAGAAATACAGAGTGTATTTTTCGTATACAATGCATTACTGTAATGACAAAGTGGGTGTATGCGTAGGTAGTAATAATTGCTCTTAGATGAGCTAGTGGGTCGATGATGAGCTGCACCTCAGCAAATCGGCTATTGTGAACAACTTAATTTGTTTGGTGTGCCCCCATAAAAGCTATAATAAGTAGCAGAAGACCTAATTAGACAATAACTATTATTAAATTGTGGGCCTACAATTTAGATTCATCCTTTTGTGCCCCCTATCTGTCTAGTAGTAGTCTAATTTTTCGGTCCTGCCTGTTATACATGAAAGCGAATAATGGGTTTTTCCAAAGGAGAAATGTTGTGCACTCCCATGGAACAAGGAACGCTGACCGTCAGGATCTGCCAGTATGCAGACTGAGCAAATCACGAGACTCCTTCCCAAACACAGCCATCAGATATTACAATCCACTGCCTAGGGGTCTTGTTACAATGAAATTCCCGTTGTTTAAAGCAGCTATTGACAGGAAACTGAAGGAAAGCCCTCTATACAGTTTAAAAGAGTACTGGGATTTAGATGGGGTGATTACAAAACCCCCATCTCTTGACATACTACAGTAGTTAATACCTTTGCTTATAACGATTGCCTTTGGCAATATTGTTTTATTTCAATTGATTGAATCATTAAATGTGTAGGTAGTACTAGTTGTACTTTATATTGAACGCCGTCTATCCCACCTCGGTGGGTCACAGATGTAAGAAATAAACTAAACTAAACTAATGAAAATAACACATATTGAACGTTAATATAGGCGTAAGTGTATTGTATATCAATACAAAATATGGAAAGATAAAAAACTGGAGAAAGCGGGACTCGGTACTATTATTTGTATTTTGATTCCCCGACGACCGGAGTAGCTTTAAGCACAAATTCAGTATTTCGTATAATCACATAGCCAAATAAGAAATAAGAACCAACAAACAGTAGTCAAGGCTCTACTTATTTTACTATTTTACTGTACAACGTCTTCATTGATAGTTTCATATGTTTCGTTGTTCATTTCTAATTTTTTTTAAATATATTATAACGATTAATTTGTTTTACGCTACTTACCCATATAATAAGTCAGTCTTTTTTATATTCGTTTTTACGTTAGTTTATATATTAGTAATTAGTCTTAGTTTGAGGGGCCCATCACGGGAAAATCTTAACAGCCCCCTCTGAACAACTATTACTGAAATTGTGTACTTTTTCATGTAATAATTTAAGACTTACTTTACATTACTTGTCTTTACTTACTATATTATTGTATTAAATAACCATCCTTGGTATGTCAGTTATTTATATAGGCACACGTTCAGCCGAACAGCAGTGGCTATGAAATAAAAATATATTTTTGTTCTATTACTAAGCCAATTTATAGCGGAGTTAGGGCTATAAATCCCTCTCTTGCACTCAAATAGAAGTGTCCGGATCCACCTGCTTTATTTCCCCTCCGAAGCAGAAAATTTAGTAAGTGTGGGACTCGAACCACAAACTTTCGGGTGCAAGTTTTAGTCTGTACACTACTCAACGTGTATTTGTATTGATAAATTCGGAAGCTGTTGCTGCATCAGCAGATGTACCCGATATTTAGTTAGTATATGAGGCCCGCTCACTTCAGAAGCGGTATAAAAGTATATAATAAAGTGAAGGAGAAGAAACTGTCAATGATGGGTTATGGTGGCTGAAGACAACAAAGTGTTGATTGAAGCTAACACCCAATTTATCATTACCAATTTCATTCCCACGTCGCGGGACAAGCTTGTCGTAATTCTTACACGCGACATCTTCAATGTTACTTTGTCAATACTGGTCAAGATTTACTGCCAAAAACCCACTCGGAATCCTCTATGATTTTTTTTTTAAATCCATGGTACGTAGCATTTATCATGTAGTTGGAAAGTCAACTTCAATCGCAACTGAAAAGAAAGAAAGAAAAAAAAATTGACTTTATTTTCCAAATGGGTGAATTTTGGGTCGATCGGCCCAATCTTGAAAAATTTCAACTGAATGTTTATAGAGGTTGTGTTCACAAACTGTACCTGATTATGAAGGAAACACGCATGTGCCTATTAAAATTTAGGATTTTTTTTTTAGTAGGTATTTACGGTCTGATGGATTACCACTAATGCTTAAAATTTTAGTATCAGTCGCCGAATAGGGCCTTAATATACTATAGTAGATGCTTACAAAGTACGATTTTACCTAGTGTAAATTTAGAACCAATGGGAGAGGAGATTGTTCCCCGTAGATACGCCCTTGCATAAAACTTGAAAGAGCCTAAAAATATCGTCTTCTCCTTTTAATGGCTCTCCTATATTCGATCATTATGGCAGTTTGGACCTTAGAGACTGCTGCTCTGAAATAGGGAAGCTCTTGCCAAATCACTGCCTGAGGCTTTATAAAAATATCAGATTATTAATTTGTCATGAGTTATAAACGACATTTAGAGCTAGAGGCATAAAATGTATACAAAATCATTTTAAAAATTCAAAGTACTGTTCTAAAATTGTTTGGGTTATACATTTTTATGAATAAGTTGAAGTTAAGCTTGGACTGCGGTTATGTATGCAAAAGGTATAACAAGGAAGCAAATAGAATTTACATTGTAGTATTATATGGTATATATAACACTGACATTAAATTAATTTTGGTTGAAGAGGTAACCTCCTCGTTATGTTAGTTAGTTTACAAAAATCCCAAATGGGCAATAGTAATTGAAATCATCAGTCTTTACTAAAAGTATCAAAATTGCACTGTTCTTGGTAGAGAGAGCAATTAAGCCTGCACGTCCAATGAGCAATATACCATAATTTAATTATAAACAAAACAAAATCAATTTTCATCCTCTCCCTCTATATCGGAATTGACATCAGGATATAAAGTATAATACTGTATGTGTAACTCATGAAAGCTAATGATCAGTTT
Source organism: Psococerastis gibbosa (assembly GCA_963971405.1). Lineage (NCBI taxonomy): Eukaryota > Metazoa > Arthropoda > Insecta > Psocodea > Psocidae > Psococerastis > Psococerastis gibbosa. The sequence goes on from OZ020485.1 coordinate 22,115,780, forward strand.
CAAAAATTTCTGCCATTAGCAGGCATAATTATATGATATTAGCGTAGGTAGAGTTCATTTAAATGTCTGTAAATGATACGCCTCTGAGCCAATTCGATTTCTCCTCGGGTTTCAATTAGTTTCGTTTCCGTCACTATTTACTAATGTCATATGCCAAAACCCGGCTTAAATTAAAATGATGCTATTGAATTCAATTTTTATAATTTGACTTTCGAATTTAAATTAATAATTCTCTAGGTGTACGGTAAAACTGTATAGCTTGAATCTAAGCCAACTTACAGTTGATATTAATTGATAGTGAATATCATTATTGGAAATGAAAATGAATATAATTCTGATGGTATGATATTTATTTCCAAGCAAGCATTTGTTGCAAATACACGATCCAAATTGGTTGTTCAGTTAAGTTTGACAGCTTGGACAGTCCGAATTCAGTCGAATGTACCGACACAAACGATCAGACGGAATTGTCCAACTGATATTGTTTTGTTTTCGTTATACCTATCTTCTGCGATGTTATCATAATTATTCATATAACAATGGATGGCATTGTCATTAATCGGGTCCTTGTCTTTGTCTTTGTAACAGGAAGAAATATCCATAAAAAAGTCACTCCAATACTTGTTTCTCAGCTATTGTACTGAATGAAAAGTAAAGACATTTAAAAATTCGTGTTGTTATGGCAACAGAGGGCTAGAGGTATTGTAGATTCTGCACATCAATACTCCAAGTCTGCGACAGACCAAATCTGTCGCTCCAGGTTTTCTACTAGTATAGAAAACGTCCCAACCGGGTTGGACAACTTGGGCACATACGATCCGATGAGGTCTGCGGTAGACCAAATCGTACATTCAAGTTGGATCGTGTATTTGCAGCTTTGTACTCGTACAGTACGTAGTCAGTAGCCTATTTGCATAAAAAAATCCCTTTCGGCTCTGGCCGATCAGGAGTAGGGAGATTCCGCAGACCCTGCTTTTTCCCTACGCTACCTACGCTATGTATAGAATTAACAAATAAAAAATACTTCATTATTTTCCCGACCACAACATCAACACACAAAACACTCTTGTGTTCCAAATTTCGAAATTTTTGTATATCAAATTAATTTCGCTTTGACTGGATGCCTTCTTGAAATGGTTGATTTGTCGTAAAAAGTGGTGATTACCATTATCGTAGATAATAATACGAACTTCCAGTCAGATTTTATTCCCCTGCGACCAATATTAACTGAGATATAAATTATACATGGTTTCAATCAGCCGCCATCTTGTAACTAAATTGTGGATCTAGCTGGTTAACAAACTCCATCAAGACATTTGTATGATCAATTTTTGTGCCAAGTTTCATTAAAATCGGATAATATTTACGAAAGTTAGAGTGTTTCCTAAAATCGGTATACATATATACAGTACATACATATATACTCGTATATATAACATTTTGAACGGAGGGTGGCTTTAGGCTCAGGGGGTCATGAAATGAAAAGTTGTGAAGAAATTTTCCGAAAGTCGAACATTGGTCGCCATTTCAATAGGTAGATGAATCTCCCTAAAAAACAACGCAAGTAATGCTTCGCTTCCTGTATTATAGAATTAACAAAAAGGCGTTAAAAAAACAGTGGAAGAAAAGAAAGAAAATTCCCTTCATTCAATTGTAAATGGGGTGAAGTCTGGGCCTTCTTCGCCTCCAAGCTTCGGCTACGTCAATTAACTATTATTCACGCACTCTCTAACATTTAAAACCATAGAATAATGTTATACAACCTACTATTAGAACAACCTATATATTGTAATATCGATATAGATAAAAATTCAAGTTCATTATAATAATTAATAGAAGTAATTTTCAGTGTATTCGTAGTATTCTCACATTATTACATACATTTTGGGGCCAACTCCCCCTCCACTTCCAGCTCCCATGACTACGGCTCTAGTGTGTCTATATACTATGCCTAGAAAATTCAACCTGGTACCTTTTTATGCATCCTAGAAGGAGGCCGGGGTTAGATTCCTGCAAATATTGCTTGCATTCGAAAAGGTGAGGATGGGAATAATGGTAGCAGAAGTTTTATTGTGAAAGTTGAAGACAAATTAGCTCCAAGCTCTCCAGGGAAAACTGTGGCATTGCTGCGTGATGGTTTCCAGGTGCACACAGTTCTTGCTGGAGTTTTTTTAAAAAGTTTTTTTTTCTTTTTTTTATAAAAGGTTAATCACATACAAACAATTTAATGAATGTATCCAATTGACCACTTCAGTCGCCTCTGTAGGTTAGTACCCGTGTTGAGTTACGGCACGTCTCCGATCGCATGGCGTGCAGAGGCTCGCACCAGTACAAGCACGTTGCCACCTGGCCATTGAAGTCGATTTTAGACTGGACACCACCCCACACCGTATGTAGTCTTCGTAGCCTTCGAGTCTAGAGTGGGGGAATCAGAAATGTAACTGCATTTTGTTAATTTGAAATTTTAACTGTGGCAAGTCTAGTTACTCCACCCTGACTTTGTAAACTCTCTATGCATGTCAAAGGAATGTAATTATTCGGCAAGTCACCCTATTTTAATGTTGTTTCTTCATCTCCATTCGATCACATAACTTGATGAACAACAGCGCGGACCAAATAGTTATGAATGATGCTCACTTAATAAATCTCATCAAGAAGAATCCAAAGATATAAAAAACTAATTTACAGGAAAAAGTCAAGTTCTCCTAGTTTGCTGTCATGTGGCGGAAGAAGAAGAAGAACACATCGCTTTATAAGATTCCAATAAATAGCGTAAGTCCATAGGATTCCACTTTTAGTAACTGCATCGAAACGCAGTTGGAATATACAGCATACACTTGTATGGGTTCCTCCCACGATAGCTAGAAAAGTCCCAGTAAGGAATACTCGACGTCACTGGCATTTTCCAATGCATGGTGATGCTGTGCAGTATTCCCTACCAAAACGTGTCAAGAAGTCCCTCTAAATGGTTAGTAACTGTTTGAAAATCTGTAATAATGTATACATTTTTATAAAAGTTCATTACTTTCCAGCATTCAATCAATCAACACTGCTCCAATTCTCACACCGCCTCCCACCAAATCCTTAGACACCGACCCAAAAATGCATAATTTAGCGTGTTCTCAAATGATTTCCACAAACAGGTGGTTCCTCCGAGTTTCCATAGCCATCAGACTTCCAGCTGGAGTCAGAGCGACTGAAGACTGTTCTCTCGGTAAGCGAAAAATAGGACAAAGCAGACTTGCGCGATGGGAACCGACTCTGCAACAAGTCGGCTCGGGAAAAGGAGTTGCTCACACTGACAGTACCTTGGCGGTTGTCGATGAGGGATCACTCTCTATCTATCTAGTGACATACGTGTCTGTGGTAAAGTTCACTGGTTTTAGTGCTGATTCTTCGCACACCGCTGCCACGTTTGGACCAAAGTCTGTTGGAAAGTTTTCCCCCCGGTCGATTTGATAAAGTCTGAAAGAACAGGCTGTGACTACATATCGGGCATTAGTTTGTCTTTACTGTGTGACCTGGTCTATTCTGCACTTACGGCTTGTAATTGTATAGGTGAGTTCCTTTTGGTGTTAAACATCTCTGAGGATTTCAAGGATAGCCAATTATTGTTGTAGGCCCACTTGTGTGTTTAGTAAGTAAGCTAAAAGGCCCAATGAAAATTTGATAAGGGGCTCTCCTCCGAGTTCGGTCTGAATTTATTATATTACTGTAAGATAAGATGATAGGACGAACATGGGGTGACCAACTGCAAAAAATTTGATCTTGAATGAATAATTTGTAAAATGCCACTTTTTTACCCAATCCCAACGACTGTCCTACTAGCTCCCACTGAGTAAAAATCTGGATGCAACTATCTGCAACCTCTGTTCTGTAATTGACTACGTTTGAGCGCTGAACCTTTGAAGAAAAACGAGTGTAATGAACTAAACAAAACATGGGCGTCATTTTGGAGTCTTTGCAGGGTGGGGGAGAAGAGTTTGGTGGAGCAGTTGACAGTTTTGGCAAGCTACCAACATACAGTTGGTCCGCAAACCTTAGTTAAATAAAAATAATTGAAGAGATGGGGCAGGGAAGCTCTGCGTAGCGTTGCTGAAAAGCAACGTGAAATATCAATTTAATGTATGAAATTAATTAATTTATTCGTTGGCAATTTTGTATGTTTTGTCAGTAATATCTAGCACCTATCCCCTTGACCACCACTCCAGAAAAAAATCAAATAGAAATTACGCCACTGGTAACAATCATAGAATTAATAGGATTACAATATAATGATTGAATATAGGCTATAACACATCCGATAGCTCAAATACACCTATGTACAGGTCACAATAAATCAGTGTATCAACATTGGGAGGGGCGGGGGTCACAATTTAATTTGAAATCACTTTTGAAGAAGGGGCAAATATTCTAGTACTAACAATTAATGACAATCCATCCTTAATGTAGCCTAAGCTATTGCTATAGGCTACCGTATCTAAGTTTGATTTTGTTTGCCATGTGCTTGAATTTAATTACTGACTTAACCTGTCACTTGCTGAAAGAGCTGGCAACCGCAGCAAGTCTGTGTCATTCATTGATTTCTATTTTTGATATAGGCCTATAGTTCTAATTTGTGTATCATCCCACTGAATTGACACGTCAATAGTCACGGCCGGCATGGCCATAGCAATAGTGGCATAGTGTACATTGATTGTATTCTGTGTAATGTGTAAAATAGCATGTATTAATTTAATATACTGTTCGCCCAGAAAAGTTTGGAAAATGCACAAAAGATATTCCCGTAATGCTTTCCCAAGTCCCGCCTCTCCATGGAAATTTCCTATGCTGCATTTTCAAATCATATAGAACTACTTTGCATGTGTTTGTATGCGCAAAACTTATGGGGGTTCCATTCCAAATTTAATGCATTAAGGTCACAAGTGGATATTTCTTATTTATTTAGCTAAAATTGTCGATCTGTTGCACTTTATACGAATTTACTGGTCCAATCTCAAAATTAAAATTAAAATTTTCTGAATGTTAGTTGATTGTCTTCAACTTCTGTAGCACCGTTAGTGGAACGGTTTTGGGGTCATCATAGAACAAAATCAAAGCAATATTTGTTATTATTGTAAATATTATTAGTGCGTTTCTTGAATTTGAGAAATTTATATAATTTCTTCTTCCTATAGGTATACTGTATTATAAAATGGATCAAATTGAAAGTAGACAGTTAACTTCGACGTTAAGAGCATTCAGACCACAGAAAGAGTGGTAATTATTACCAAAGGAAGCAGGCCTAGTAAGTAGTAACAGGAAGATGAAAGGCCAAAGCAGTGAAACTGAAGCAAAATTTCCGCATAAACCGTTTGGTAAGGCAAGCAAATTCACTAGCAGGCCCGAATGATGATCTTAAACCTTTGGACACCCTACGACATGAAAAATTAGAGCTTGATGGTCGTTACCAAATGCCCAAGGAGAGGCTCCGCGTATTTATCACCAAACGTCTTCACTTCAGGTAAATTAAAAATCTGTACTCTGTCGTTACCATATATGAAAAGTAGTTCCGAGAGAAATGAATTTCAATTTGCTAGTATTAGTACTTTGGTCTGATAGATACAATATTTCAAAAGACATCTCCATAATATATGGAAATCAATGTAATCAATTAGTACTCGCATCAGAACTCACTGTGAAAATGTTTTTCTTTGTAAAGTTTTACGTAATAAAATAAAAAACACAACCTGTTTCGGCGCACGCCATCGTCAAGTTACTAAGGTGACTATTATGTATGCACGCATCAGAAGGGCAGCAGAAAAAAATCAGTCACAATTTCAATGCTTTGCAGATTTAAGAAGTTTAATAAAAAACAACGTCTTGGTCAAGTCGCCACGCAACCGTTCTTGGCGCTATACTGTAGGTATTTACAAGGAATCCGGAACGCCAGGCCTGAAGGAAATCGCATTGTACACCTTGATGAGACCCTTATTGGTATGATACACAGAAACTCTTTTCTGTGGCCTGAACGCTCTCAAGTTAAGTGTCTACTCTCAATCCATTTTATAATACAGTATATTAAGAAGAAAATTTTATAAATTTCTCAAATTAACTAATAATATTTATAACGTTATTTATGATAATGAATATTTATAATAAATATTGCTTTGATTTTGTTCTATGATGACCCTAAAACCGTTCCACTAACGGTGCTACAGTAGTTGAAGACAATTAACTAGCATTCAGAAAATTATAATTTTAATTTTGACATTGAAGCAGTAAATTCGTAAAGAGTGCAACAGATCGACAATTTTAGCTAAAAAAAATAAGCAATGTCCACTTGTGACCTTAATGCATTAAATTTGGAATGGAACCGCGATAAGTTTTGTGTATACAAACACATGCAAAGTAGTTCTATCTGGTTTGAAAATGCAGCATAGGAAATTTGCATGGAGAGGCGGGACTTGGGAAGGCATTACGGGAATATCTATCGTGCATTTGCAAACTTTTCTGGGCGAACAGTATGTATCAATACCTAGACCTCCTCCCGAAGCAAAATCCTATATACAGTACTAGTATGTCACTACCATCGAGCCGCTGATTGTTAACTGTAGACTGACATATAATTAAGGGCGTCGTCAGCTCTCAGACTAGGGGCAAGAGTTGTCATAATTACAATTTTTATACCGGATTGTTTTGCAGGGAGTTGGCAAATATTTTTTTAATCGAACCTACTTATGTAAATACTGCTCCTACAGGGTAGCAGCGCGCCCTTCTAGGGGAGGAGCAACTACCCATCGACCCCTCGTTCTTCCTATAACTGGCTACGTAAATTAGCAAACTGTAAGCCTTATATTATATGTTTCTGATGTGTTGTTACCATCGTCCACTTGGGCTTTTTGCAGACTAATAGTTTCCTCACAACGCGAGTCATCAGCCCATTTCTTTGTGTTCCAAATTCTTTTTAAGCGCCTTTATTTTCTTTAGCCCATATCTGGTTCTAAACTTCTGTGGCAGAGGTGCGTTGCATAAATCAACTAGTTGATTTTTTGCGGCTCTTTTTGCTGTGGGTTCTGCTTTCATTCACCAATGTATTTTTTATGAAAATTGTAACAGAAAAGCACCCTGAGTGATTCTATAGGGAAAGAACCGATCCGAGTTTACTCGAACATGCTTTCCAATTTATCAATTAGTAGATAGAGAAAATGAGTACTTTCATGGTAATTAATAACGACTAAAATTTATGTGAATTTAAAAGAAATCGTTGGAGCAGTTTTGAGAAATAATTTTTTTAGACATTTTTTTTGGAGTTTTTTGAGAATAAAACCCCCCAAATTGAGTTAGCCGAAAATAAAAAAAATCGTCTCGAGGCATGATTTTTGTGGACCTACATGCAAAATTCCACCCAAATTCATCGAGTAGTTTGCCCGGAAATCGATGATCAGATAGACAGACATACAGACAGACAGGCAGACAGACAGAGCGACAGACAGACATTTCGTAAAAACCACTTTTTTGGGTTCCTGGGACCGCAAAACGTGTAATTCCGTTGAAATCTCGGAATCGGAAATTTCGACCATACCAAACCTTTCCTTATACTACGTATAAATTGAAAATCAATAATAATCAAACGCCAGAAATGTTACAATGAGTGATATTTTCTGACATATTTTGATCAACAGTAGAAACATTAGAATCTAATGTCATTTGATGACAGTGGGACAATAATGTGCACTGTGTATACTCTACATATGACTATTTGAACATTTGGCCAAATAACTACGACAATGTAGCCTACTGTAAAGTTTTTCGCCTTTGATGAACATTTAGCCATGAATAGGACTACTAAACTAACTATTGCCAATGAATTGTGCCTCCACAGTTATATTGTATTTTACATTACGCGGTAACGCAAAAACGCCATGGCACGACATCACAAAGGGCTGAGGTCTAGGCCTGAGGACTGACAGAGGATCCTCTCACAGGTACACAACTATTTGGGATGTTGTGGCCAGCAACATTCCCGACAGCCGTGTTTTTCCACTACTAGTAAGGTAGTAATTAGGATTGGCTGGACCCAGGCTGGAACCTCGGGCTAATGTTTCATAGTCCAGTTCTCTCCCAACTGGACAATCTTTTTTTCTTCTTCTTCTTCTTCTTCTGGCTCTACAGTCTTTAATTGGCTATGGCCTACTCAAATCATTCCACCATTTCCAGACACCCAAATCACAGTGGGCGGTTTCTAGTTCGATCTTCCAGTCGTGGACGTCCCTGGAGCCTTCTTAAAGTCATGCTTGCTGTGGACATTTTGTTCTGACATTCTTACGACGTGTCCCAGTCATTTTAGACGCTGTGCTTTAACCAGCTGGACAATAACCTGACCAATTTCTACGTGCAGCATGTCAATAAATTTAACACCCTGTGTTCTTATACACTTACAGTCGAATCTTACACATCTCCAGTTCCATTCATTATTCGGCTAGGCTTTGGGCAGGATTACATTGGATCAATTTACCCCATTACGGATTTACAGCGTAATTCCGTCAAGTCCACCTAGATTTAGCTCAATTTTCGTCGAACATCTCTCCGTTTACTTCTTAATTGAGTTTCTGAATCTGATGAGGGTCGTTCCTTAATAGAGAGAAGACAATTACCTTTCCTTATCTCATTTGTTACTTAACTCTGGCCAGTGGCGGCTCCAGATGGGGGCTCACGTGCCACACCCCTCCCTCCTAACGCCGGGGGCTAACAATTATTATAAAATGTTAAAAACTCCTAATATTTCCCCGGTCGAGACTCCAGCAGCCTGATCGAGGCGATTATATTACCGGGGTTAAATAAATACCCTGGGAATATAACTGTAAACAAACAAAATATTTTGAATAGCATTTTCCATTATAAAATTATCTTGTTTACATTTTTAATACTAGGGGATTAAATAAATACCGGGGTTAACTAAATACCGGGGTTAAATAAATACCGGGGTTAAATAAATACCGGGGTTAAATAAATACCGGGGTTAAATAAATACCCTAGGATTATAACTGTAAACAAACAAATTTTGAATATCACTTTCCATTATAAAATTATCTTGCTTACATTTTTATTACCAGGGGATTAAATAAATACCGGAATTATAATCGCCTCGATCAGGCTGCAGGCTGCTGAAAAGTGAAAAGTACAGTCAATAGTATAGTACGATAGTTAGTGCATGGTAGGCTACTTACTTGAAACTAATAAAATAAATGTTGCACCTTTCTACGGCGCCTATTGAGTACCTATACCTATAGAGGTACTAAATTTGGTATGAGGTACACGTCATATTTTACTCAAATGGTTGCTCATTATAATTCAAAGTGGCTCGTAAATTCCTTGCAGCGGTGTCTGCGTCAGAAGCTAATTAGTGGCCTATACCTTTGCCTACATCCTACTCTAAACTGTCATCAAACCTGTGCAGGCTACCTACATAATTACATGAAGAAACTCATGGAAAAAACTGTCAATTCTCTCGGCTTCACATGTCTACCAACGCAACGACAGTGTTCAGAACGTTGATAATATTGTAGATAGACATTCGAATTTTGGCGCGAGCGGCACAAGGCTCTTTCCTGACTTTCTTTCCTCTAAAATCTCAGACCATGGTCCGCGAACCATAGCGTATTAATTACTTTTCATTTTAGGAATATGAAGCTTCGTGCACTTAAATTGTCAGTTGAAAATACCAACTAAACGATAGCCTACCGTGCTGCCAAAGACTTGACGATGGCTAGAAGCAAAATACACATTTAACGGGCCATGAAACATAGTCCAAAATCTTATAGACACAGCTGAAGACAATTTACCTTTGTAAATCGACTTCGATGGCCAGGTGGTAGCGTGCTTGTACTTGTGCAAGTCTCTACACGCCATGCGATCGGAGACGTGTCGTAACTCGACACAAGTACCTATTAGGTAACTTAGTGAGGCGACTGAAGAGGTCAATCGGATACATTCATTGAATTGTTTGTATGCGATTAACCTTTTTTAAAAAAAAAAAAAAAAAAAAAAAAAAAAAAAAAAAAATCTCAATGAAAAACGACGGCAGTACCGTAACTATACCTACGTATTATAAAGGTCTGTATACTGCTGTTGATAGTCGGTTTTCCTTGCTTTTGTGCCACACAATCCAAAACGAGGAACACTTATCAGGCCTGTAATGAATCAATTAATTTTTTAACTTGCCCGGAATCCATATTGCAGCTTCATTAGGTTGACTCGCTGGAGTAGCCAATTCGTGGAATGGGGGCCTTAAGGAACAAGGAAAATATCCGGGGCGACTTTAAGGCACAACTGCCACCGGTCGGCTACGCCTACACGTTCGAAACACGGGACCACCCGCTGCGAAGTCTACCTCTGGGTTATGATGACATCACGGTTGAACCCCACCGCGTTCTGTTATACAATAATCCTCAACTCTTGACATCCACTTCTATTCGTCAGAGCTCTATTGTCTTAGGGTCTAAACAACCAGTGACCCATATAACAACGACTTGAGTGAAGCAGAAAAGCGGAATGGTTAGGGCCTTTATTAAGACACGAAAATCTGGTACACACCATCATTGGGGACACAGTGGAAGGAACCAATAGAAGAGTGCGGACGAAGAAGGAATTCATGGATCAACTGAAGTAGGACGCAGGAGCTCGAATGTATCAAGAGCTGAAGAGGAAGGTGCAGGACCGAGAGAGCTGGAGGATGATATGCAAGGAGTTGTAGCCAACCAATCATTGAGATTGTGACCTCAGAAGCTGAAGAGTGCTGGGTTGGGAAGCCAGGGGTTCCAGACTACCCTGGGTCTGAATTTCGGCGAAGCACGTGATGGAAAGTCTTGATTTGATCCCGGTAGTATGATTCAATGAATAATATGCATGTACTCGTATATATAGGAAGGCCAGGAGCTAAACTTCTCATCGACGTTAAGAGAAAATTTGGAAGGGCAAAAGATTTTCAAGTGTACAAATCAAATATCTCGTGAAATATCAATCGTAGAGCTGTCAAAAATATCACATCCCCTAGAGGAAATGCCCAATTTTGAAAATATATGATGTGTGCCCAATCAGCCACAATGATAGAACTAGATTTGTAAAAAAACGATTGGTGGATTTCTAAAATTGCGGTAAATCGTTGTTAGTGACGGTCCCATATACAGTAAATGTAGAGGATTATTTATTCTAAGGCGGCTATTCCACTTGTCAATTTTACTACAAATTTGATTTGAGATTTTTTGTTTGTTTTGTTTTAAGGAGACTATTATGTAGATACTTAACCTATCTATTATAAATCAAGTTATAATATGGTAGCAGACGTCAAATGTGATTAAAAAGAGTCTACTGCCATATTATAACTTAATTTATAATAGATAAGTTACGTATCTACATAATAGTCTTCTTAAAACAAAACAAACAAAAATCTCAAATCAAGTTTGAAATAGTGGAATAGCCCATAAAGCCCTATGGGATGCGACGTCTTTGATAACTCTGCTTTGGATATGTCCTGTGAAATTCGACTTCGTTCAAAAAAAGCGAGGGGGGAGGGGAGGGTGCGCAATTTGCTCTTAAAAGCCCAGCAAAGCCAAAGCTAAGTCGAATTTAAGATGAATGACAGGTGTGCCAAGTTTGCGTGTGCTACTATCATATCGTATGCTGCCTGCCTACTCGCAAAATGCGATCAGATGACAACAACTTATAAACAAGGATTTGTTTACATCTTACGGCAGATCCACTAGTTTCTGGTTGGACAATAGATCAAGTCATTGTTGTCTAATGCGAAGTCGAAGACTGTTTAATTTCAACTGTCAAATTACCCACCTCCTGTAAGCACCAGCACAGCTACATCGATTCTATGTCAAAACAAATAAATAACCGTCAACCGCACCGTGTAAATTTTGGAAATAACTCACACCGTTTTCCACAGCTCTCCTTCCTCTTGCAAACTTTTGGGGGTAGAATATGTTGGGTGAAATCTCTCGTGACTTTCCCAAAGGAGTTCTTGTGGAAAAGCAAAGTTTGTTTGACCCGATAGCGTACTACAGGCGTGGAAGCCAGTAAAGTCTTAGTAGCTTGAGTGTGGTAACCGGAGCTTGAAGCCTCACCTTCACATTAATGAGATCGAAACTAAACAGTGTGGAACTATGGGTCGTCGGGTCAAATTGGTTTAGGTCTGTAATGATAGGTTTCGCGATACAAATTGATATTTTCCGGAATACTATCTTATAGGAAGCCATCGTCTATCTGCATAACTTGTGGAAACCGAAACATTGTGCAACTCATTGGATTTTGACTCTTAATATATTGTTTTTTTTTCTATCAAAATCATTTTAATACAATATTTTATTTATTTTCCTTCAATACAATACATTATTCCATTATATTACATTACATTACAAAATTATAACACTAATGCTCTATATTACGTTAATGCTCTAATTTTGTTTATACATTGGCTGTAAGAGGGAGACAGCCAGTTCCTGTTTCTTTTTTAAATATTTGTTTGACGTAAAACTGTACAATGTTATTTCATTCACAATGAGTGACACTAAGTTTTACAAAGTTAATAAAGGAGACTATTATATATTGTAAATTATATCCTACATGTTGATACCTTAAATTCGCAAACCACATAAATCCGAAATTGGCGACAATGAGATATCGATATCCACGTGTTCGGAAAAAAAATCCCTTTCGACTGGCAAAACACTTATATCAAGAAAAAATGTATTTGCGTAGTTAGAGCCGTCATAGAAAATAGTGATTCAATGAATTTTTACTTCGTATAATACCTCTCTTGAAAAGTGGCGATTTTGGATTTATGTGGTTTGTGAATTAAGGTTTCGATATAATAATAATAATAATAATGCGTGTATTTATTAGAAAAACATTACAAACCATACATTACAAACCGGTGACAAAAAGGCGTGTTGGCATCACCGAACGTGATATGCTGCTTATGTGTTAAAATAAGCGAATGGTCAAAGTTATAATATTCAGATTTTTAGCCTTAGGCACTAGATGATTGATATTCGAGGAATAGTAATGGATCCAACAGCTAGCCGATTCCGAGCCAAAAGTCATTCAACTTGTCAAAATCACAAGGGCCGTTGCACAAATTGATGCTGTGCCAAATTATTTGCCATTATTAACCAGCTGTTAATCGTCATTGTTTGTAAACAAATTGGTACAGAAAGAACTTTTACTTTGTAAAAATTAGCAACATGTTGTACATAATAATAATAATAATTATACTGTCTGTATAGGAAACGAAATTAACAGCGAGATTAGGACTTTACATATCAACGACATCAACTGAAATGATATGTATTAAACTACATACTGTGCCGAATATAATCTATTTGTAAAGGCTAATGGCAATGGTGTAATACTATACTAATTACGAAAGGATTAGTTGGACTTACATTGCCTGTTGTGTTAATAGTCATTACAGACATGGGCCTCATAGTCATCGAACGATTAGGGCGGAGCCCATTACCGATGACATTAACATAACTGGCAATGTAAGTCCAACTAACCCTTTGATAAATACCGAATATAAATCATACCTTTTATTCACTATAGTAATGCCTTCAATGGCATAGTGGTAGCTTGTTCGTACTTGTGCGAGTCTCTACACATCATGCGATCGGAGACCTGTCTTAACTCAACACAGGTATTGCCTAAAGAGGCGACTGAAGAGGTTATTCGGATACATTTATTACATTGTTAGTATGAGAATAATCTTTAAAAACAAACAACAACAAAAGTCACACTAATTCAATTTCGCTGCTATCCACATTCATTTTCTCACACATTCACATACAGTGACTATATTATGAAAAAAATTATTATCACACGACAAACCATAGAGTGTTCATGCCTCAGGATTGGTAAAGGATCCTCTTTTTGAACACTACTTGGCATAGGCTAATATGAGGAGCTTGGTTACAAACGTGGCCAACTCCATTTTTTTTACAAAATGGGGTTTTGATCCGACCTTGCAGAAAATTTTAATGTCCACCTGCACGTTGTAAAATAAAGTGACAAAAGCAGCCAGATTGCGCACAGAAGCGCTGAGAAATCTAGGGTTACCTATTAACTTAATGCAATTTTCTACAGAAAATCCACTCTCCTGAAAAATTCCACAACTTGGAGTTGGCCATGTTTGTAAATAGCCTCCTCATATGTGTTCAACAGCAACATGTCCGACAGCAACGCTTCTCCAATATAGGCTACTGGTAAAAATCAGGTATGCGTACCTTCATAAAATACGTTTCGAGGAGCCGCCAGAAACAGTGGAAACTATTTACATTTTATCTCATTTCTTTCAGCTGACTGTCCAGTTCTCATTCAACCTGTCCAAAGCACAATTTGTCGTTTCAAATATTAATATACAGGATATGAATATACTAGGAAACAAACAATTTTTGCCGTTTTTCTATTCTACATACTGTATGTTTCCAGTTTCCACCTTGAAATATTGATATGTTATTGGCATACCTACCTATTCCTTGTACCGGAACTAACATTTATGGGAAATTGCATTAAACAACAGCATCTTTGCCTTGTATACACATTTCATAAAAGGACATGTAGAGTAGTGGCATAAATAATGAGATTACTCGTGACTTCGTGGTATTTCATTTTAATAAACAAAAAATAAATAAAAAACTCTAAGTTTTTGTTATTTTTTGTTTAGAGTAGTGGTACAGACTCTGACTTTCACCCGAATGGTTGTTGGTTCGAGTCCCACATTGCTATATTTTCTGGCCATGCATTGGAGGGCATGTAAAGCCCGGGCTTTCCTAGTTGAGTGTAAGAGAGGGCTTATTAGGAGCTCTAACTTCGCGAGGTTGGCTTAGTAATAGAACAAAAAAGTCAATATTTATTTATTTATTTTTATTTCATAAAAATGACTGGAAAATCTCATTCAATTGGAGATTGCCCCTTCCGTTCCAACGTTACCATATATTGCGGGGATTTACTCCCTTGCTTTTATAAGGTATACAAAAATAAGAAAATGCATTAAGTGATTAATAGTCCGGTAGCATTACTCAATTGGAAAAATTTCTAGGGGTGACTAAGCAGTAGAATCCGGGATGATAGGCCGTGCTCGTTCTGAAAGTGAACTTCCAACGTTTCGTCAACATCTGCGGCCGACATCTTCAGCGGAACTGCGTAGACTTCTAAGATTGTATCTCGGAGGCTCAGCAGGTGCACGGCTTATCATCCTGGATTCTACTAATTTGTCACGTAACTCCGGCCGTGAAAGCCTTTTTAATTATATTTCTAGTGTTATTCACATACAGGTACTATGGTGTTTAAAGAATAACTTATTCTGGGGATAAACATTTACACGAAACACTGAGTTTCTTCTATTTTATAAATAGATGTTTCTGCAAGAATTGGAATAAACCAAGTATTTCGACATGTAAATTCAATCCTTGGTGGCACTGTACCATGGTGGTAAAAATATGGGAAGCAAAGAAATCCAAATAAAAATGAAAAAAAATAAACAACATTTCCATTATATTTGTTTATTTACCTTTTTATTTCGATCTCTATCTTTCTAAATTTTTCATTTTTTTTTCATTTTTTATCATTAAAAGAAAAGGTTAACCGCATACAAACAATTAAATGAATGTAGGCATCCGATTTACCTCTTCAGTCGCCTCTGTAGGTTAGTACTCGTGTGGTGTTACGACACGCTTCCGATTGCATGACGAATAGAGACTCGCACAAGCACAAGCACGCTACCACCTTGCCATCGAAGTTGATTTTGCAACAAATCCTCAAAAATATTACTTGAAATTATAATTCACTCAATTCAATGAGCCTATATTAAGGTTTATGCCAATAATAAATTTCGTACCTTTATTTCCTCACTAATCGGCCTACTGTATGGACAGTAGACCTACACATAATATAGGCTGTGTCGTAGCCTATAAGATAGCGTTTTCGAAATTTGCATTTGCCAGGGTGGCGGCTGCCACTGGGCGTGACATCCATTGAAGGGCCCATTATGCCGTGGCCTAAGTTATTTAATCAACGCTCATTATCAAATGGAAATGATGTCGTTCGAAGGCAACACTTGAAAGCGAACGGCGGAATACAAATTATGAATAATGAATGAGTTGCATACGAGAGCGCAAACTCTTGTACAAGTTCAGTGCTTTACGTTATTACACACTTGGACAAGATTTTCCTCCACCTGAATACAGGCCAAACAATTCATTTTAAGAGTGTACAGCCCGTAGGAAATTGGCAGCCCGAAATTTAATACTTTTTATTTTTTATTTAATTAACTAAGCAAGTTATTAAAGATTTGGCTCATTTAAATTGTAGAAGACTACTTGATGCATCATATAATAAGGTATTTTTAGTTTTCGATATTGCAATTTTTTTATCAAATCGATTATACGTGAAAAATTATTGATTATAAAATATTATCATGTTTATATTATGAAAAAACTACAATTTCGAAAATTAAAAATATTTTATTATTATATGATGCATGAACTATGCTATACTAGTCTTATGCAACATTAATGTCCCCGTCTTTAATAATATGCTTAGTTAATTAAATAAAAAGTATTAAATTTCGGGCTGCCAATTCCTACGGGCTGTACACTCTTAAGAATCGCTCTCACCCGCTTAAGAAAAGTTTGCGCGAGGAATACTACGCACCATGCATAGCGGTGCACTACTGTTCTTCACGAAACCATGTCTAAGCGTGATGTGGGACGTAGGGAAGTAGTATGAAAGATTTTTTCTTCAACAGCAGAAATATGAGATGATATGATGTCATGACATGTAGAGTAGTGGTACGGACTCTGACTTTCACCTGAAAGGTTGTTGGTTCGAGTGCCACACTTGCTACATCGTCTGGGCATGTTTCGGAGAACATGTAAAGCATGCGGTCCCGGACCTTTCTCGTGGAGTGTAAGAGACGGCTTTATAGCCATAACTCCGCTAGGTTGGCTTAGTAATAGAACCAAAAAAGTCCTTATTTATTTATAAATATTTGCATTGTAAATGTCATAACTTCTCGATTGGCTAACAGAAAATTACACAATTTTTAAGATTAACCCAAATTATAAATTAATGAGCTAAGTGAGAGCTCGTTTGTTTGTTTTTATAAAAGGTTAATCGCGAACAAATAATTTAATGAATGTATCCGATTGTGTTGAGTTACGACAAGTCACCGATCGCAAGGTGTAAAGACTCGCACAAGCGCAAGCACCTTGCCACCGAAGTCACTTAAGTGTCGGGTTTAAGCATTTATTGCATGAGTGGCTAATCAATTAAGCTGAAGAGGAGAAAAAATAATGAAGCAGAGAGCAATGCGAAATTAAATGCAGTGGATAATTGCAACGTCCCATGCTGGGGAAATTATAACCGATTTAAGCGTCGTTATTAACCATGGGGAATTGCAGGATTAATGATTAAATTTTTGCTTTTTAAATTTTATTAGCCTAATTTAAAATAATTTGAATTTCAGCTCTGCAATTTAAATTATACTTAATCAAACATAATAGTATTTACAATTTACGTGAAATGAATATTTTAAAATATGGGGGGGGGGGGGGTAATAGAAAATTAGCTTACTGCAAATTAATGACGTAGGCCATGCAAAAATTTAAAAATAATGTATTTGATGTGTAATTACCATTATGATCATATTTTCAATAATTGTCACGTTTTTAGACCAAAAATATAATCTACACCAACAGAGCCCATTTATACAAACAGATTTTTCAAGCAAAGAAAACATAAGATAAGCATGCTGTTTGGTCGTGGCTTTTTAAAGATAATTCTCACAAACTCTCATTATGTAAACACATAACAAGCTACGGTCAACATGTTACAATATAAAACTACACTGAGGTGAGCCATACATCACAGCAGAAAAATCACGGCAATTTGGGTGAGACATACTGTATCAACAGAACGGTCATCTTACAAAAGCTCGCATCGCATGTATCAGTTTTTGTAAGATGACTTTTTTTCGTATACCACTGGCTCAGGATTCCTCCAACAACTTAACGTGTTATTTCTGCTGTGACGTATGACGTAACCTAGCGTAGTGTTACTTATATTATTTATAAGCAAGTCTTTCATAAATTTCAACGTCTTCTTTTTCTGGCTCTACAGCCCTCGATGAGCTTTAGCCTGCTCGATAACACTCCTCCAGTCATCTCGGTTTTGTACAACGCTCCACCATCTACGGACTCCCAACTCGCGAAGGTCAGTTTCAAACTCATCCTTCCATGCTTCAACTACCACTTGTGTATGTATTAGTCGGATATTTCAGAAGTAACGGCAGCCTAAATACGCACTCAAACAAATGTGTTAAAAATATTACAGTATGCAATTCATCTATCCAACTCTATCAACAACTATGGACCCATTTCCGTGTGATGTGAAGGGAGTCATGTCAGTCAATGAATCTTATTATATGAGATAAAAACAGGCGGCTTATCGTAGAATTGAGATAAACTGAGAACAAAAGCAAATCCTTCTAAATCAATAGCCCTACTTCAAATAATGATGATATCAGATATTATGTTTTCGAATTGAAGGGGACCCGCGTGGAATGTTCGATAAAGGCATCACTGGTAGGTACGATATTTCGAATTCCCAGAGGAATCCAAAAGGCATTCGTCCCAGAGAACCCTTTTAGTCACCCCCCCCCCCTCCCCCTCCTGGCCCGCCCCCATTCCCCCGGACCACAAAATCCTGCGGTTCCTATTGTGTACCTGGAAAGTAGTCGTCTGCTTGTTTCTTTTTAATGGATCTCCAGAGAGACGTGCGGTTTGTCATTGTTTTCATAGAAGGTTTTTTGTTTTATTTTCAGCAAGAAATTTTGAACGTGCGAACCAATTTAAAGCATGGCATGGTTACGTACTGTCATGGACATATACAGCCTATATACAGTATATGGACTCGCAACAGCCTTTGCAATGTTTCCACAATTCCAATTTCTAATTATTTAAAAATGCTATCGAGAACAGGAAAGGCTATGTAAACATGTAATGAAGATATCAGTGCAAATGGCTGCCTGAATCCTGAATTTGAAAAAAAATGTCGCCTATATTTTATAGGGGGGGGGGGGGGTGGTCAGCAGTCAACCGACGTGACGGTGGGAGAAATGGGTACCTATACTATTGTAAAATAATAAATAAATAAACTGGCTTCAATTCTTAAACTGGCTAGATGAGGTAATCTTCTTCTTCTTCTTTCTTCCTTGTTTTCCTTGCCCAGTATTCCCTTGACAAGGAGTATATATTTATGAAAATATACAATACAATACCATCCCGCATCCCCATTCACTTCACTTTTCACTTTTTTTTCTTGACCAGTAACCCCGGAAAAGGTGCATATATTGAGAAAAACAATTTGTTATTAATCAACATTATCACGCTCAAGCTTCCGCTTATCGAGCGATCTTAGTGCAGTGGCACTGCAAGATATAAAATATAATTAATAATAATTAATAATAATAAACCATTGTAGAGTACTCACTCTAGCCTTCTGCAATGAGTGAGATCCTTCTGAACTCTGAAGGATGGTATTGTTATATATATAATAAAATTTATATATATAATATAAAAAAATATATGTAAAATTATATGTATAATAAAACGGCTAATAGTCTGCATTTGAAATTAAGTATTTTATTTATTTATATATTTTTCTATTTTCCCTATTTTGTTCAATTCTTTTAGTTGAAGAATGGCAATTTGTTAAATATCTCTGGTAAAACTGTTTCATTGAGGCGTCTGCCGTACTTATTATGTGTTATAGGAATATTTTGTCTCAATGTGTCTTCATTTCTCAGTTGCCTCTTATTCTGTGTGTTTCCAACAATTTTGCTTAAATACTTAAAATAGATATTCTTTAATATAAGATATTTGTACAGTTTTCCTATTGGTAGTATATCTAGAAAGCTGTATTTTTCGTCTATATTTTTTAAATGTTTTGTTTAATTTATTAGATATCATGTTTTTTACTGTTTTATTTTGCATTTTTTGTATTTTTGTGAAATAGCTGTTATTATCTCTCCCCCAAGTTAGTATTCCATAATTTAATACCGATTCTATTAGTGCATGGTAAATCATTTTTAGAGTTTTTAGCGGAAGGCAATAATTTAATTTTTGTATAGCACAACATCCTGACCTAATTTTTTTTGTAAATACAATCAATTTGATTCTGCCATGTTAGTCTACTGTCCAATATCAACCCATCAATAATAATAATAGCCTAGTAATAATAATAATAATTCGTGTATTTTTTCTTAATTTGTTTTACCTACATAAGTAGAAGAAAGTTGATGTGCCCCTCATGCCCGCGCTGTGCGATGGTAGCACTCAATATCTATACCTAACACTTTAAATTACTTCTTTTACTAGCTACGGACTACGAGCTAATTTATACTGATTTTATATACTTATACGTATTTATTTGTACTAGTCACCTTGACGCTTTAAAAGTCTCGATAAGGCATACTGAATTAATTGGAAGGTCCGGTGGAAGCCGTTAAGTTGTACTTAATCCAGATCCAGATTCAGAAGAATCCAGATTTTATCATAAAATCATTTTAAGCCTCACCGTGGCACATAATATAATCTAAAGACTCTTCAATTATTTAAAAAAATGTAACTTATAAGAGTTTGATATTAAAGATTGCGATAGAGTTCATTCAATTGGTATTCGGATCATTTTCCTGGCTGAATCTCAGAAGCCACTAGCTCGTCAATAAAACACTTATAATACCCAATAAACAGACGCAGCTCAACTAGCGTGAAGTGGGTAACCAGTCGTCATCCTCCCATATTAGGCTACCAAAGGTTACCGAGATAGCGGCGTCTTTGTGCCCTAACATTATCGGACGGCAACATCTGAGGCCTTTAATTCATACGGATGGACTACATCCCAGCCCGTGGCCAACACATGCTCTTTCTCATGCTGACAATTTCGTCCACTGAACTGGAAAGCAGAACTGCCTATTTCCTTTGTAGATGCTACAATGTCGGGTTACACTTCATTGTAGATTTCAGATATCATAGCTTCATCCTACATTCTACGATAACTCAGAATAAAGATATACCTAACACACTTCAATGGGCATATCCTAATAAACTAAAGAGACTTCAAATTACGCTTCTCAAGGGTTAAAACATGTAGCAACCATTTATCGCTACAATATGATTTTTTAGTTCATGAGTTTGAGTTTGCATTGCTAGTTCACCGAGGTTGTGTATATATACTTCGTTGTTTCGTTGACAATTTTTTGACGTTGACAATCAATTCTTAAATAATTCCGCCAGTCATTGGGTTCATTTCGTAATTCTCGCAATAAGTTTATATGAGAAAATTCCCTTTTCTTTAGCAACCATTTGCGGCTCAACTGTTTTCTTGGTCTTCGCGACTTCCTCGCTATTTTCGCTAAGCAAGCCGGCCGCCATACCAAGTTCAATCCAGCGGACTAGAGCAGGTTCAATGATGCAGATAACTTGGTCGCGTGCACAGTGCCGGTCGGGAAACATGGTAGGACTTATCCTGGTCACCTCCGAACTAAAAAGTAAAAGTAAATTCGTGTCGGGGTGGTACTACCCGTGGTACAGGAGTTTTCAGGTTGCATCAACAGCCTCCTGTTTAACCTATCGACAGTCAGGGAAGACTGCCGGGACCGCCGGCTTTACATGCCCTCCGAAGCATGGTAGTCAGAAGATAAATAATTGTACCACTAGAAAATTTTGGCATTCGGGTGGGACTCGAACCAGTCACCTTCTGGATGATAGTCCGAGTCGTTACCTCTACGCCATTCTGACTAATCGTGTTACTTCACTGTGTTTCCCAAGTGGTTCGGAATCCACTATAATCAGGAGGTCCACTGTCCTATGGGCCCACACCGTGGCCTGGGACTGTGTCCAACCATACTACTAATACTACTACTAAACAAACTATATATAGCGACCACAACAGTACTTCCTCCGTGGCGAAAGCTGATGGCCAAGTGAAGTGTGAACCAGGGTCAACGAAGAATATTGGACAAGTAATCGTAGCGTGTAAACAGTATCCAGTCTTTCGATTAATTGGAACAATAAAAACGACGATAAATTGTCATTCACATCGATACGATTTATTGTTGCGTGTAAACCCGGCTTTAGGTATAAAGAGTGGAGTATATATAAATATGAATAAGCCCACCGCACTCTGCTTATTTGGTGGAAGTGTATAGTACAGTATGGACTGATTTAAAATTGAGAAAACTATTTTTGCTTGCAAAATAACTTGAAGAATCCTGTAGAAATAAGTTTGGAAATTGCATTTAAATTTCATAAAGCTGAAGGGAAGAACAACTTCAAAAGAGAACTTTACACAAGGTGTTTGTCGTGCTCTTTATTATCTGAAACGTCTTTGAGCTATATGTATTCCATTTTGAGAGGTTCTTTATAGTTGTTTGTTCGCAAAATCGTAAGCTAAAACGGTGTTTGATCATGAGCTGTACCCCTCCTCCCTTTTGCTATGTTAAGCAATGCGATTTTGCCCCTCCGGTTCTGATTACCGCATATAATTTTCATATACCATAAGTACATACCTACATACTGTAGCATAACTACTACATAAAACCGTGTTACAGTAGCCCGAGCCCGAAACGATTGGAAGTAGGTTTTCAGAACTAGCACGGCCTTCCTTCACCTCGTAACTCCGGTCGTCAAAGTCTTTTATTATATTTCTCATTATTATTATTATTTTCTTAATCCCATAACATAACACGTACTACACTGTTGAATATAGAAATAATTGATTCGATTTCTGTAAATATAGGCGTAATGTCGTTAAAATTGTGGATTTTAATAAACTTCCATGGTCGAAATTCAATTTCTTCAAAATTTGGAGCCTAAAACTAATAAAAAATTTCTGTGAAAATATGCGTAATGTTAAAATTGTGGATTTCAATAAACGTTTATTGCCAAAATGCAATTTTCTGAAACTTTAGAGCCTAAAACTAATAAAAAAATTCTGTGAAAGTAAAATGTTAAAATTGTGGATTTCAATAAACTTTCATTGCCAAAATGGGATTTGCTCAAACTTTGAAGCCTAAAACTAATAAAAGCTTCATTATGGACCGTGCTTGTCGGTCCCATGTTGCTGCAATGTAAAGCCAATTTGGTATTCTATTTGACGGTTTTTAATGAAAACGCTATTCAAAGCAAATTATTGTTAACCGGCTCAGTAATGAGAGATTGCTCTCCGTTGAGCAAGGATTAATTGGTCTGATTATAAGCTTGTGCTGTATGCAGAGCGCGGATCCCGACATCAATATCATTAACACTGCGACACACTTCATATTGGCACTGCGATTTAACTAGGGTATCAATTTATCAATTTAGCCACTAATTGATTAATTAATACAAAGTACTCTATGGAAATAAACTAATAATATAATACAATGTAATAATACGTTATTGGAGTGTAGGATGTTTTCTGTCGTTGTTTCATTTATGTTAGGTACCGATATTTTCAGTGAGTCACCGGTTTAGTATTGTAATAACAAATAACTACTGAAATCCCCAGGGTCAAAAATGTAAATAAAACAATTTTGGATAGCACTTTTCTTGTACTAGTATAATTATCTTGTTTACGTTTTTTAATTCCAGTTTTGGATTAAAAATTATCGCCATGGTAGGCCCCCGCTGGATGCTGTTAAAAAATAGGCACCGAATTAAATATTACCTTCACAGAAATTAAGTAAATATTTTAATAATAGTCCGGAGGCTAACGGGCAAAAAAATGGCTCCAACTTACACTTTTTTAATATTTGTACAATTATTTAACGTACTGTATCTCTAAATTAAATTAAACAGAACGAAGCAATGCTATTTAAAGCATACTGTACCGTTTTCTACCAACTCTAACATACTGTTGGTACTTGGGAGTTGGGGGGGAGGGGGTTGATGATCACAATTGCCACAGACCCCCCCCCCCCCGACAAAATATCCTGGCTACGGCTAAGGGCTGTATAGAGCTGGAAGGAGAATATTTGCAAATTGAGGCTTAATCAGGAGTTGAGAGTCTGAATATGCCAGTGGGAGAGCTGAGCACTGAGCAGAAGCAGCACGTATAGCTGGCTAATATCCATGCAGGTACGCACTCCCCTTATTTCACGGTTGGTCAGTTCGCAGCTCGTCATGGCTACTTTTTCCATTTGCTCTCTTAATAATCCAGACGTCTTGGAAGCTAGGCATACTCTCTAGGAATATCAATAATTACATTTCCCACTCCACAAGAAATCGAGGTACCTATTGTATACTATTGTACGTGTAACGTATGTGTCGTGTAAATAAACAATTAATTAATTTATTAGTGTTGCTATGGGACTGAATTCGAAATATTTTATTAGCAATCAATGGTCGTGTATTTTTGCCGAAATTAATTAATTTCTCGTTCCACAGCCGCAAAGATATGAAAGTGGTTAGATGAAAAATGAAGAAATTCGAGCTTTTTCAGTTAATTAACAAAAAACTGATAGAGTGCATTGAACCGATTTTTTTGAATAGTAGTAAAGTCGTTTAAAAAAACAACTCACATTATTTAATTTTGTCTTACATTTTCCCATTTCAAGGGGGGGGGGTGGCTCCGGGTTCCCCTAACATACGTCCTTGGCTCATGGAAATTTAAATTATTATTGTTTAATTAATGTAATAAATAAAATATATAAAAAGCACCCGCCTGTTTCAAGTGTTTACTAACATTTAACAAGATACAATATAACTTATACATTGTAATTCAAATAACTTCATACAACATCATTTATATAATAAAACACAACCGGTTTCGACTTAAAGTCATCGACAAGTAAATAGTATCAATGTAAATTCGTTGATGGTTCATTGAAACAGTTTCGGCCTCACTGAGAACAGAAACCAAGTTTGGCTGGCAACATTTGATGAAATTGTTCACGACCTAAAACAATTTCAAACGTTTCATATAAATACGAACCCGATTGTCCGTATCGCGGTGTAAACAGTGAAGTGAGTTTTTCGATTAGCATTCAGTAGAATTGGAAAACTAATCGTTCGAGTTTGTTTAGCTTTTGATTGGGTAGGTACAAAAGCGGGAATCTATCTTTGAAGCAGGTTGTCGTCCATGCAACACGATCTGTTTCATTTCGACTGAATGGTTCGATGGCCAAATATAATAACGTGAGTTGTCGAGCACCCAAAGTGTCAAATGGCTCCTTATGGGTATTTTAGTTAAAATGCTGTTATTGTTTTATTATGGTTAGTTGATTTGAACAATTTATTTTTTTAAACGTCCACACAAGTTTAGAGTAAATATTGAATTTACTAATGTGAATTCACTGAATTGTGATACCTACTCTCTTAGTGCCTTAAAAAGGCAATGGATATTTAAAAAGTAACTTAAGGGACGTCCCAGGTGCCACTATCCGTTGCATTAAAAAATAATCCCTTCGTCTGACCTGACATCATACTCAGTGGCCGTTATTTTTTTACTTCTTCTTCTTTTAATGCCATTCCACGTTCTCAAATCATCATGCGTAAAAACAATGATGAACCACATACATTTACATGAACATAATACCGTAAATGATATGTCTTGTCTAGATGTGTAGTGCAGTAATAGGGACTTTCACCCGAAAGTTTGTTGGTTCGATTTCCACATATGCTGCATTTTCTGGCCATGCTTCGGCCATGTAAAGCAGGGGGTCCCTAGCCTTTCTAGGGTTGAGACTGAGTTAAAGAAAGGGCTTTATAGCCCAAATTCTGCTGGTTTCACTTACTATAGTAATAGAACAAAAAGCCATTACTTATTTATTAATTATTTTGTTACTGTTTGAGCAGGCATTGAATATTATAACAACAATATATTATTGCAACGTTAAGCTTTCTTATCAAGACCAGAGTCATGCCACACCTGTAGACAAACACAAGAGAACCATTCTAAACCAAAACTACCAACATTAAGAGTGTACAGCCCGTAGGAAATTGGCATCCCGAAATTTATTCCTTTTTATTTTTTATTTAATTAACTAAGCATGTTATTAAAGTTTTGGCTCATCAAAGTTGTAAAAGACTACTTCATGCATCATATTATAAGATATTTTTAATTTTCGAAATTGTAGTTTTTCATAAACATGCAGATATTTTATAAACAATAACTTTTCACGTAAAAGCGATTTTATAAAAAAAAACTACAATTTCGAAAATTAAAAATGCCTTATTATATGATGCATGAAGTAGTCTTCTACAACTTTGATGAGCCAAATCTTTAATAACATGCTTAGTTAATTAAATAAAAAATAAAAAGGATTAAATTTCGGGTTGCCAATTTCCTACGGGCTGCACACTCTTAACCAAATAAGTCAACAACTCCGCACACACACACCCACCGGCGCAAATATACTCGAAAGAGTCCCGCGCCTAAAAATTAATAAAAGAAATAAATATTACTGTTCTGCATAATGTAGGGCTCTTTATATTCAAAGCCCTAGTATAATATTCAATGCCTGCGGGCATACTATGCCGTTTAGTATTAACTTAACCTGGAATTAAAAACGAAGACAGGTTAATTTTAGAATGGAAAAGCTATTAAAAATAGTTTTTTTTTTACATTTTAACCCTCGGATTAAGTTAATATACACAATATACGGCATAGTAGGCCTGCTGGTCGAACAGAATCGATCCTTTCTCATGATTCGAGTTCGAACCTACTTGTGGTTGATCGGTTCAATGTACTTGAGATAGCAGTTGATGCAAGTAGGTACCAACAATACTTACGTAGGTAATAGCGCAGTGGATATAATACAATAATAAGATATGGTCTGGTTGTCATTAATAAAGTCATAAAAATAAATAAAGGAGATAAATAATAGGAAAATTCTCCGTGCTGAGGCTAGACAGGTCTACAATCGCAAGTTCTTCAAGAAACTTGCTCAATAAAGTACAGGTATGAAGCCAACTATGTGCTCGTAATCTTGCACTATAAAGTAATGATCATTGCTAATGTACTGCAGATAGGAGCACAATAATTTCTTTGTATGCACAGAATTAATAACCTATTGCCCTATCACCACTACTGGTCTATTGGTAATGGCTAATTGGTGTAATATTATTAACAAAGGGTTCTTTGGACTTACATTGCCTGTTAATAGTCACTAGAGGCATGGACCTCATAGTCATCGAACAATTGGGGTGGAGCCCATTGTCAGAGGAATGGGGTGACGTCTCGGGAGAAAGACTGGTGGTTTCTGGACGATTGACTCATTGATCTTGTATTCTACTCCGAATTATTGAGTAAATCTGATCCCCTTCAGAATTCGAACTACCGTTCAACCGATTGAAATGCAAGCTCTCTAACCACTCGACCACGGTCCTCGCCTCTCGCCCTCACTCACCACTACTACTATGAGTTAGGTAGAGATGCCTAGTAGCTCCCCCCCCCCAACTATCAGATTTTTGAAGTGAAGCTTCTTATCGAAGCGCCTTAGGTTTGGAGTTGTCCGCTAGGTCTCTCTAGTCCCGTTTGAGATCGGGTATCGCAGAAGAGTGAGACATACAGTCTTATCGCTTCATTCTTTCTTTCTTGTTGACCGTGATTACTATTCAAATGTGATTAGTAAATAATTAAAATATTTCCCTGTCATTTTTTGTTACAAATCCAAATCCACTGGACATACTAATCTTAGAGTCATCTATAGTCACTCTCACATTGCGACTTCGGCGGCAAGGTGGTAGCGTGCTTGTACGTGTACGAGTCTCTAGACACCTTGCGATCGGAGACGTGTCGTAACTCGACACAAGTATCTATTAGGCTACTGAGGCAATTGAAGAGGTTAATCGGATCATGAAGTCGATGAAATGAAGAGTTGTGAAAAAAATTTCCGGAAGTCGAACATTGGTCGCCGTCTCAATTGGAAGAGGAATCTCCCTAAAAATAATAATAATGGTAATAAAATGTAGGAAGCACTCAAGAAGTAAGAGAGAGCATTGATATTTCTTTGGCCCTTGACTAGAGGTATGAATTATTGTTGATGTGAGGGAACTAGACTAATATTTGGCTGACCATTGGCGGCCGGGTGTGGTAATGGTAGTGTTCTTGACCCACATTGCTTGTATACCTTGCTCCAGAGCAGTTCCTGACTTCACTTGCAGCTTATCTCCACTTCCTCTAATTGATACAATTTACCAGTTTTTAACAGTCTTATTATAGAGGAGATGCGACAACGCCAGGCCCAATTTTTTCCTAATTAGGCTATTTTTGTTGCGTGTAGGCTTTCGTAGACGCATTTTTGCTTCCGGGTCCATTACGCTACATGGTTTGGGGCAAAGGCGGATTTACCAATTTACCGCCCATGGGCAAGGCCTGATTTTCCACCCTACCCAGTATCTACCAAGAGGGGAGGGGGGGGGGGTAAAGGAGTTAGGCCTCAAAGTTTGGTTAAGACGTGTATTCCACTTGTCAATATTTCGTCATTTGTGATATAAAAAAAGTTGAGATTTTTGTTTTTAAGGAGATGATTATGTAGATACTTAACGTGTCTATTATAAATTAAGTTATAATATGGTAGAGACTTATTAATGATGTCTGCTACCATATTATAACTTAATTTGTAATAGATAAGTTAAGTATCTACTACATAATAGTCTCCTTAAAACATAAATATCAACTTTTCTTTAATCACAAATGACGGAATATTGACTAGTGGCACGCCTAAGTTTAATGCAAAACTGTGAGCTTCGGAAGCCTTCTCGGAATAAAAATTCTAATCATTCAGTGCAAGCATGTATATACCTATATATTATATGCATCAGTGAAAACTCAACTTTTTGCCACCTCTGGGCCATCGCCCGTCCTGCATCTGTTAATACGCCACTGATATTGGATTCGGGATGGAGGTTTAAACTAGCTTTATCCTAAGTTTAATCATTTATGGTCGCTTTAGCTGATTTCACCCATTTTATTTAAATAAGCAGTTTATCACTTCTTTCAACGGCAAATATGCAATCTACGAGTATTTGAAAGAAACCATCTTAAGACGCATGTTTGGAGCAGTATACGAACATGGTGTCTACAGAAGGAAAACAAGCCTCGAGAGATCCTGAAAAAATAAGACATCGCTCGCTTTACAAAACCCGTATTACCGTATTCGGTGGATTGGGCAAGTAGCGAATGGTTCAACATCAAGTTCCAAACCCCTCATACCGAGCGGGAATCGAGGGCAGAAGGCGTCATGGCAAACCAAGGAACCGACGGAAAGACGAGGTGGAAATTGACCTGCGAAAGATGTCAATGGCGGCTGGGTAGTAAAATCAATACCGTACCTATTTAGGATATTAAATCTAATCCCATAATGAAGAACCAGTAGAATCCGGGCTGATGGGTCGTGGTCGAATTGAAAGTGAACTTACAAACGTTTCGTCAACATCTGCGGTTGACATCTTCAGTGGCGCTGCGTAGACTTCGACGGTTGTAGGTCCGTAGCTACGGAGCCACTGAGGTACAACCTTAGAAGTCTACGCAGCGCCACTGAAGATGTCGACCACAGATGTTGACGAAACGTTTGGAAGTTCACTTTAAATTCGACCACAGCCCATCAGCCCGGATTCTACTGGTTCTTCATTTGACTCCGGCCGTGAAAGCCTTTGCAGTTACACTAATCCCATAATATTATTTAATTTTTATAAAAAATGAAAATTTCTTAATTGAAATATGAATATAAATCTAGAAGAAAACTAAGGACTGGGATATCTGGAGGGAGGTGGTGTAAAACACCAAAGTTCGTCCCGAGCTGTAGTGCCGAGGGAGAAGAAGAACTTGTCAATTAAAAACACTGTTAAAGACGGAACCACTGAAGTCATACTGGTACTAAACTAAACCAGCATTCAACAGGAGCAGACCGGCAGATCCCACTGTTCTTATTATAAGACGCAGGTCTAAATACTTCGATATCACGCTATAATAAAACCTCATTATCTTGCCACTACTTGTATAAGATTTAACACAGAACTAATTGGATTTCCTTTGACAGATGAATCAGAAATTTTGACACATATCCAATATTAAATTGCCGGCCAATTGTCCTGTCTCTTACTAGAGGTTCTTTGAAAGTATGATAATCGACTTTCCTCTCTATTAAAAAGCCTGCAGAGCATAAATATATTTTATTGAGACCAATCCAAGTCAATTGATTGGATGTTTAAAGCAATTGAATAAGATTAATCGAACTATTTTCAAGCATCATCTGTACTGTCAGTGTTAGTGCCGGTATGGGCATTGCGGAAAAACTAGTTCCTTTCCGCACAATGGTGAGGCTTGTGTGAGTAGGTTGTGTTGTTGATGCGACATTCTCCGACAAACATTTTTTCACACACTCTGTGCATATAAATATTGTAAAAAAAATAATATAATAGAAAAAACCGGTACTAGTGAACAACCCGCACATGCTTTCCTATTTATTAATTTGTATAGTATAACTTAATGGTTCCATGGTAAGTAATTGTCCCGCGGTGATATATCGGCTGTCATATAGGTCATAGGAAAGCAAAAATCCGGACTAATTGTGCAAGTATTGACCATGGAAAGAAGACTGGCAGAAAAAGTTCAGAAACAGAAGATAATGCTGTTTGAGAGTGAGTGTTGCTGCGTTGTTTGTGGTGGTTTTTTCATAAACGACGTATTACCATATTAATTATTACCCAATAAACAATATTAAGTCGGTATAGGCGTACAATAAGTTGGTAATATCATAAAGTGCATTAGCTATAGCTGCTAGACACCAGTACCACATAGGTAGTACTTAAACCCATATTTTATTGCCCTTACTTCACTAAACTATACATTAGGCGCAGCAGCAGATGGTAGTACCTAACGCCAAGAGTAGGTACTACCCAACCACGGTAGAATGGCAATGGGAACACTTATAAAAATCGAATAAACTGGGTGTTCCACTTATGCAAGTTTTCGAATAAACAAAGTGTTCCAACTTCCAAGTGCCATCCCATCGTGATTGGGTAGTAAGTATGTCTTATTTATCACACTTTAGCCTGTGTGGCTACACCTAATTTAATTTAACTTGCATAATGTTCCTTAAATAACATTTCAGATATAGAGAAAAGTTGCGGATCCACATTCTGTATCGTATAACGTATAATAATTGAAATGACCTAATCTCCGTTGATTCTATAATACAATAAAAGAGTATGTTCTCCTCTACCTCACAAAAATAGAAATAAACCGAAAATCATTAGGAAAAGTCTAATATTTATTTTTGTTTCGACTTCTGTAATATTTTCTTACACCCTACATGTTTCGTGTTATCAAATAATATTTCTTTTAAATTTACAGCGAGGGGAGGGAAAATGAGCTTTAGAGTACAAGGGGCAAACTTATCACATGTTACATCTTCGATGTCTTGCACGAAACATTGATCTGCGGCGCTGCTTCATCTTACTTACTTACTTGTATTGTACATAAATATTATATTTTTTTAAATATATTACATAGTACAATACTAGCAAACGAGCATTGGTAGAATATTACAGGGCATGTACGCACGAAAGATATGTAGCGTAGTGGTACGGACTCTGACTTTCACCCGAAAGGTTGTTGGTTCGAGTCCCACACTGGCTACATTTTCTGACCATGCTTCGGAGGGCATGTAAAGCAGACGGTCCCGGGCCTTCCTAGTTGAGTGTAAGAGAGGGCTTTATAACCCTAACTCCGCTAGGTTGGCTTAGTAATAGAAACAATAAAAAGTCCTTCTTTATTTTTATTTATTTTTTACAAAGATAAGTTTTAAGGCCGGGCAAGGAAAACTGTTTGTTTTCTAGAACGATAAAAATCAAATTAATAAATTGTAATTAGTTTGAGAAATTCAAAATGCTTTCTTGCCTTAATTTCTATAGATCTTATCTGCTGTCAAAGACCACCTTTTACAACTTGCTTTTTACAACTTTACATAAGTATGTTTGGCGCGTATTCCTGGGGTTCCAAGGTTATTCGACTTCGATGGCAAGGAGGTAGCGTTCTTGTACTTGTGCGAGTCTCTAACCGCCATGCGATCGGAGACGTGTCGTAACGCAACACGGGTACTAACCTACAGTGGCGATTGAAATCGATAGGATAATTTAACTAAATGGTTAGTATGCGATTCATTAAATAATAATAAACAATAAAAAGGGTAGATGCGTAGTTTGGCGCATGCGCGACTTTATTTTTTGTTCAAAACCGCCCAGCAGCCTTAGCGGAAAATTAGAGTGAGGGTTTGGCATGTGTACTATTATATAAGAAGAGTTGTCTACAGTTTATTTGATCAGTTAGAGCGTTTTGATTGATTGGCTTTAGTTATCTCCCATTTTGACTAAAGTGTACATAAGGTATGCATTAAATGAATTTACAGAAATCTTGAAACCCGACCAGACTGACCTCAATTACACATACTTTCTATTGTATTATAGGCCCACAATGATTTATTGTAAGCAGGTACCGTCAGTATTTTCAATCAAGGTCCTTTTATTAATAAAAAAACTAGTCCTTACCCTAATTTATACTAATTGAATTTTAATAATGAAAGCTTGAAATAAGAGTAATACCCATATTTTAAGTACTATTTGTACATAGTATACTGCATATTACTTGTCTATGTTTTTTGTTTTTTAATTAAAGTTAATAAAATCGCATACAGACATACTTTAGCCAACTTCTGTAAAGTACCATCACAAAGCTTTCCTGGAACGAACGTATAAATAGGAATGCAATAATGATTCAGTCATTCATTGGGGTTGTAAATGAAATCATTATTCATATGGGATAACTTTTTATCCACAATAGAGGAAATTCTCAATCCAAGTTTAATATGCGAATATGTGGGTATTTCATTTTGAAGTTAAATTAAATTAATAAAACTGAGTCCCTAAATCCCGAGCGGTAGGGACCGTACACTATTGTATACTCTTAATATTTGATATTTACGAGTTTTTGTAAGTGCTGCGGAAAATCCTTTAATATACCCAAAACAACAATACTCTCCACACTAAATACAGGCACGGTAGCTAAATAAAACAGCTAATTTACACTAGAATAATTAAATTTTGAATAAGTGATGCGTAAATTATACAAACAAAATTAGTAATTAAAGTTGCTGTCTTCCTTAAATCCTTCCTCCTGCCCAGTTTGAATTAACTAAATGAATATATTGAAAAATCCATCAGCGAGAAGAAGAAAAAAGTTATTAACATAATGCATTGCTTGCGGCACTTAAGTAGCCTATCATATAAATTTGTTTTATATTTCTTTATTTTAGCATTTCTATTAATGTTTTAAAGAAGGTTCATTGTAATACAGTATACATATTTTAAAATGAAGGCAATAATTTCTTCATTCACGATCAACGTACGTACTACCCGAACCGGCACTTGGAACACATTGTTTATTCGAAAACTTCCATAAGTGGAACGCCGAGTTTATTCGATTTTATAAGACGTGTTCCAAATACCATTCTATAGTGATCGGGTAGTACAGTGGATTATATAAGCCACTGTGATTTTAGGTGTATTTTAGATAATTTGATTATCGTACAATTTCTCATAAACGCACGGTTTATTGCCAATTGAACTAATTGAAGCTAATGTGCCACCTAGTCATATTGTAGTATGATATTTCGCAAAATACACTCTGCTGGCATGGAGGCAATGAGATGTCACCAGATTTTTTCTCTGATTTTAGGTGTATTTTAGATAATTAAAATTTTGGTGTATCGTACTATGTGCTATGCGTAGCTATGTGACCCGCAGTATGAATTTGCGTGGCATGTTATTTCTCAAATGAGAGATTCGACAGTTACAATGAAGGCAATATTTTCTTCATCCACGATCAACGTACGTACAGTAGATTATGCATAAGTGTCTCTGATTTTAAACATAATAGTCTCCTTAGTAACTTTGTATTACGTAAAACTATACAAAGTTATTTTTAACAATGAGTCTCTGATTTTAGGTGTATTTTAGATAATTAGTTTATCGTACAATTTTTCATAAACACGGTTCATTGCCAATTGAACTAATTGAAGCTATTAAGCCACCTAGTGATATTGCAATATGGTGTTTCGCAAAATACAGCAGCTACTGACATGGAGGCAATGAGATGTCAGTAGATTATTTCTCTGATTTTAGGTGTATTTTAGATATTTGATGCATCGTACTATTTCGCATAATCAGAGTTTATTGCCAATTGAAGCTATTTGACTCGCAGTACGACATTGTGGCATGTTATTTCTCAAATGAGAGATTCTGCCGTTTAATCTGGAGCGTGTAAATTTCGTCTTTGTTGCACTAATTCTCAGTTGAGTAGTTTGCGTCAGGTCTCGGGTTTGTTCTAATAGTGCGTCTATTGGAGAGTCTGTTAGACACGATGCATATCAGTTAAAATAGATGTGTGAGGGGCTCCTATCTAGTTGAATTTGAACTGAACCTTACGCAGGGAGGGCAATAAATCTACACGAAAATCGTCTTAGTGGAAAATATTCCAAATAAAATTCAGAAAGTTATGGTGGGGAAGGCCATCTTCTCAAAGTTACTATCGATAATAACGTTTTTTATGGTTTCCGCCGTCCTACGTAATATAAAGATACAATAAGAAATAAGAAATTATTCTTTTCAGATCTCTTGTATATAGAGTTCGGATGTTTTTATTATATTTGTATATCAATAAGAAATGAAATCGCCTTCCTCTTTGGGTACCGCATGCCTGTTTCATTAATTTTGAAAATGTTTAAAATACCCATACATAAAGTAAATCTTATGTAAATCTTTTGGTAAAAGGGGAATTGTCAAGGATAATAGAAATCGGACATTAAAAATGCGATTGCATTTTTCGTATAACTTATATAGGCTCTGGGCTATTTTTATATTTATTTTTTATTTCGTTTTGGTACCTATGTATAGAATTCTATAATTGCACATATTTATAGTTACCCTCACCGCTGATTCACTGCTTGAGAATTTTTGGTAAAATAATTTCACAAAAATACATAAAATTTCGGTTCCCTTTCGCTATGTAGTTTATATTGTCAGTTGTCGATTTTAATCTTCTTCAAGGATTTTAAATAAAGCACTTTATCCATAATTTATCAGACGTGGTGCGGTTTGGCCCTATAAAGTGGAATTCAAGAATTTCTTAGCGAGTTTTTCGCCCTAGTTCCCAACTGCAAATCCGCCGTCTATCCCAATTTCTACAGCCTTACCGTACACTTTGACCTTAGCGATCTTACGTACGGGCTCGCTTTAATTACTTTTGCCTGCGTGACGTCTTAAGGTAAACTGCCAAATGAATTCAAACGCCGAAATGTCTTAGAAACGTGCGAGTCTCACTTTCAAGAGACGACTCGAGTCGTTCTTCTAAAAGACACGGTTCTCCAATATACCTTTGTCAGTGATCTGTTATTTGTAACGCACAGGGAGGCAGTTGGTTTATTCATTTGTTTAGCCTCTGAATCGTGCTGTACAGTTGCTCCAGTTATTTGAAGTTATGTTGCTCCGGTAACGTAGTACATACCGTAGACCTACGAGTCTATAGCGTGCTCTCTCACGTAGGAAAGGTGTCCTTATATAGTAGGCAACGCCAACTCCTTGCCTTGTTCTTGTAGTATTTTATGGATTAGCTTTTAAAATTTAGATCAATATGGCATGGGATACACGATGTTGACCATGGTTGGTCATAAATTTTCAGGTTCGAGTAGGCACATAACCGTATTCGATGTCCTATGACTCATTCAGCCTTGCTTTTGCTCTCAAGTCTTGAATCTCTAGGAGTCGTAACGCAATTGGCTTGAATATGCTTAAAAGTGCAAATTTTTTAAACGTAACATACCGTACTACAATAGAAAATGACGAATTTAATGTTATTCACCATCTGCATAGTACCTTTGTCTGCCCCAGAGGGGAGGGGGGGGGGGTGAAAATGTAAATTACTTAAAAATTCACTTCCCAACTATGCTACTATTTTCCACATTTTTCCTCCCCCAAGCCCATGCTTTGTCTTTCATAGTTTGAATTTTATTGGACGCTACCACAACTTGGAGAGGTTCAGGGCCGAAATGAGAATCAGTGAGCTTTGGGTCACGGAGGAATTTTTTCACTGGTCCGGTCTGTATTTTCCGCAATTTCTGCTATATTTTTAATGCCCAAACGGTCCACCCTGGGGATGGGGACCATTTGTCTTCAGCCTGTTTAAACCCCTCGCTGACGAAAAACTTGAGTCCGTCCTTGTATTGCAGTACACTCGTTAAGATCTGGGAAGAGAAGATTCCCTATAATAGTTTCACTATCTATGTCTCACTTTTGGCCACAATATAGGTAGGTACCTAAAACATTTCACCGTACGATTTCTGGTGGATTTCTTGACGATTTTAGAAGCTTTCGTGAAGCCAACCGCACGAAAGTGAGACGTTTTCTCATAGATAAGCTAGATCATAAAAATCTTCTGAAGTAGACTGCGGGTTTGCACCAACCATTCGCTATGCCCCATTCCTACAATGGAAAAGATGTCGGCAAATTGCGACTGCGAGAATCGACCGTGTGTACCGGGCCTTATAAATGAAAGTTCTGGAATTGAGAGCAATAAAATTGATCAACTTTCAAAGATGGCGCTGAGAGCCTTCAAATGGGATGAAATAAGTGATAAATACAAATTATGCCTCGTTAGCGACCAGCGTCAAATGTCGTTTGGGCGTATGACCGCACAATTTACGGCTCCATACGTCATTTTGGATTACTAGAAACCATTAATTTTAGCCCAACGAGCGAATCTATTTCATGGCTGGAAATATCGCGTGTGGGCTATGCTATACTGTACAATTTATAAACCGACAACTTTCCTATAGATATCCAAAATGTCGGGGTCTCGCTCTGATTGGTTGGGCGCGATCGAGCCCGTGATCTGATTGGCTGGGCGCAAGCATATTTCCTTTACGAAATTTGTCTATTTAACATTGATTTTTGGTGTAAAGTGTGCAAGAAATCTCCCATTGCCAAAACACCAGGTGGATTAGAGCTTGATTTGGTGGGTAGTGGTGTATTTAATAATATTACATTATCCAATTCCCCGATTATCCGAAGTAGGAACGCGGGACGCGGGACTTCATTCCCGCAGGATGCCCCGGCAGAAATAGGGGAGTATGCGATTCCGACGGTATTTCTTGGTTGAAAATAAAATTCAAACAAAAAAAATCCCTACATCATAGCCAGGTCCACCCTCAATTTTGTCAGTTTCGGCAGGCTATTTTTTCAAGAGTTGGGTTGACATTAATTAATTCAATAAGGCAACAGAGAAGTCGGCTCACAGAAGAGTCGGCAACTGGAATTCTATGCAGTCAGTCTTTAAATAAGACCAGGGCTTTCAGGTGGTAGTTACCATGTACTGTAGATACAGCAATTGATGAAAACTAGTAATGTTGGTATCAGGGGGGGGGGGGGGGTCGTTAAATTTTAAGGAAACTGATTTTTTAGGACCCATCTTGCACTCATTCCCTCTACCTACTCAATGTAGATCCGCTACTAGGGGAATAGATTTTGGTCATAACGATGCTTATATAGTGCCACTCTTAAACAAACAACAGCATTGCTGGCTGTTGATGTTCTAGGCCTAGTTGTTTTATTAGATGTATTTACGTGTAATTTATTTTGTTGCAGACGAACGTTTCAAACTCAGCTGAAATATTTGGAAGGGTGAGCTTCAGTTAATCAATTATTATTTTTTATCATTAATTATTAATGAATATTGAATGGACGTAGGCGTGGACCAATGTGAACAACCCCAGTTATTATTCAGGAGTGACTTAATTGGTATTTCTCCGTGTTAATTTTGGCCGTTGGCATCTTCGATATCAACCTTCACCGACTGCACTGGATAAGCTGAGGCTTGCTTACCATTGTCACATCGGTAAATATTTATTAATTCGTGTTGACACTGATTGGTCACTGGATTATTTACCAACAATCATAGTCTAATCACCACATAAAACAAAATTAAAGTTCACTGTAAGTTGGCGACAGTGCAATCCAGAAACTACTAGGCTACATTAATAATTTTAAAATGGTATTTAGCTGCTCTTCCGGGATTATTATTATTTTTTGCTAAATTAAAAACAACTCTGGGGATTTTAATTTCAGTTGTTCTTTATAGAAATTCAATTCATTTACCCTCGGGTGCTAGATTTTACAAAGTTCTAAGAGATTTTTTTATTTTTTCATTTTTTAAATGAAAAAGATAAATCGCATACAGACAATTTAATGAATGTATCCGATCGACCTTTTCAGTCGCCTCTGTAGGTAATTACCCGTGATGAGTACGACACGTCTCCGATTGCATGGCGTGTAAAGACTCGCACAAGTGCAAGCACGTTACCACCTGGCCATCGAAGTCGATAATATCATAATCTCAAAATGCAATTGTAGCTAAACTCACTTTCAGCATTATTTTGTTCGGCCCGGTTTTTGGCTCAGTCCATCTTTCTTTAGTCCATAACAGCCACTGTAATATATAAAATCACACTAGCAGCTCATATAATACTAGTAGTATATAAACACACTCCTTTACATATCTTTTCCACCCACTATCAGAAGTACTTCTGGGGGATTTGAGGACAATATGTTCTTGCAAAAAATAAAGAACACATTGGTTATATTGTAGGAATACAAATTATATGTAACTGCAAAGGCTTTCACGGCTGGGATTTAGATGAAGAGCCAGTAGAATCCGGGCTGATGGGCCAGATTCTACTGGTTCTTCATTCATACATGGTATATAATACTGACATAAAACAAACTTAGCCTACTCCTCGTTACCAGCGAAATTGGAGAATTTATAAAAACCTGGATTTGGCGGAAATCAAACCCACGATTGCCAGAGCATCGTCTAGCGGTTAACACATTTTTTAATGACTAGCCTCGTTTGCCTAAATTTGGTGTTTTCTGGCATAAACGTTTTCTTCCGGCTCTACAATCAGCCGTTGATGGGCTATGACCTGCTCAAGGACTCTCCTCCAGTGACACTCCTCCATCTGCGGGCTCCCATTATGCTTGCTTTGTACATTTCGTTCAGCATGCGGTCTTCAGAAATTTTCTGGCATCTAAGGTACATTTATTTCGGTCAAATGGCGTAGGCCATGGAGGTAGGGGCCTTTATATCCAGTACCAACTGTATATTGTATAACTTCCGTCTTAATTTTAATGCAATACTACAAAGGCTAATGTATTCAGCAGATACAATACGGCTCATTAGACCGCGGAACAGGGTCGCGTCATTATGAATACACTCATTGTGTTCTCATCCTTGGCAATATTAGTATTCATTATGGTGAAGACCGGGTTTTATATATCCCGAATTATTCCACTTCATACAACACCAGCCACAATGCCACGGATCTCTGATGGAAATGCAAATTTGACACCTACAATCCTACATACTGTGTGGTAGGCGACGTGTGTTGTCAAACTTGGTAATATATTCACCAATTCTGCCATTATTTCATGCTATGGGAGTCCCTATGCTAACACTAAAGACAAGACCCCTTTAATTAAAATCACAGTCCCATCGCATAAAATGATGCGGGAAGATCCTCCCCAGCAGGTGCAGGGTGCGGCTGCAGCCCCAGGAAAGTGACTTGTTCAGCAATCATTCATATCCACGCCGTCACTTTTTGATCGCCTTCATATTAGATTCCAGCGAGCAGCCTGCCCAGACTCTGTTTAGCATACTGCATGATGAATGGTAATTTGGCATCATTCCCTGGGGAATTCAAAATAAAATCCGCGAATACCAACGTGATAGGTCGGCTACTATAACCATAAATTAGGCTGGTTTTTAGCTTGGAGCACAAAGTAAACTTCTTTTGATTTGGACATGTGTCAAGTTTTGGCTTGGCTATTTTATTGTGCTTTTCAAGAAACTCGCAAAAGTTCCGCCTGTGAATGGTTTTAAACGGTGTTTCGATAATTCTATAGTGAACTTGAAGGTCTCTGTTTTGGTTTCTTCAAGCGCTCATCATGAAAATTGAAAACTAATAACAATCTTATGTCGTGGTTCACGTTGTCGTCTCCCTATATCATTGTATAATGTCCTGAAGTACTTTTTATGAACCTGGATCCTTTGGCGTATTGGTCTCTTGTCTTGTATCGTTGACCCTATGGATTTCGGACATTATTTATATTGTTTCCGTATGCATTTTCGGTCAATGGCAAACTGGTATACGTCCTCGATATTAACCTACAAGCTACAAGCGACAATGGACAGGCTGACACAAGCTCACGAGTGACGCTATATACTATAACAGGCAAAGGCATGACTTATTCAAGTACAGTTACTAGTCCTTCTTATAAAAATGGGTTTAATTTATTGTACCGTAATGTGAGAAAACTTTGTAAGATATTTTTGGCAGTATCATTAGCGATGTAGCTTTGGAATTCAAATAGTATGTACTTTCTTGTGTATCGTAACAATAAATCTGGGGCTACCTGGCAAGGAAATGAATAATAAGAAAGAAAGAATCTATTGTACTATCATAAATAACTGTACTGAATAACTGAAATGCAGTAAGCTTTATTTTTAAAATCTGAAAAGTTTTGGAAAATACTCCATTTCTTTATATATATAAATATTTTAGAGCTACCTACTTATTGATTCCTTTTGAACCTATGAAATAAAATTCCATTTTCCGGCTTCCACTCAAGAATTTTTGACAATTTTCGTGAGCCCAACCTTTTTATAGCAATCGAGGAAATCTGGAGAGTTTCAGATGTTGCAAAGACAATTTGGAAGAGAAGAATATCGTGGAAATTGGAAATAGGTAGCCTACCTATTACTTTTGAGGCGCCCCTTTACGTCATTCTTCGTTCAGAACGAAAGCCATCGCTTATTATTTTTTTCTTTCAATTTTTCGTTTCTTCTTCCAAAATATACTGTTATTCACGATGTTTATCTGTAAAAAGCCGACCGCGTGTACTTTGTATCATTGAGATAGCATATAATAGGTCTTTTTTAAAATGATTTTTCTTTTTGTAGACATTTTAAAAAGTAGGTACCTACAGTAGGTGTCCAATTCATTGTGCAGTTATGTACTCAATGTGAACTCATCGATTGGTGACACAAAAACATACAGTGGGAATTTTGTGCCCTCGTATTTCTACAATAGCCTGCAAATAATAATGTTCAGAAGGACCTTTTATGGATTCAGGCCTACTTGCAGTGGCCCATAGGTCCCTTGTCCAATGCCAATGACCCCATGGATTTCGGACATTATTTGTATTGTTTCCGTATGAATTATCGGTCATTGGCAAACTGGTATACGCCCTCGATGTAAACCTACACCGGCTACAAGCGATTATGGGCAAGCTGAGATGAGCTTACCATTGATGAAAGTCCGAAAGCAGGTTCATAAAAACTGGAGTTTAAGTGAGTTCTGTATCACCATCATATAACCTGTATTTGAGTTCTTCTGCATATTGGCTGATGACGCAAGTCCTTGAACGCTCACATTATTAATAAAACTTCTATATCTTGACTTTTAGCTCTGATAAGAGCGTAAGATCAGTTTATCTCTTGTGGGGGGGGGGGGGGGGATTCAGGCGGGATGGGAGCCGGAAGGGTGTAGGCCTACTTGAGTTTTAAAATCCATGTTTATTTTAAGCTAAATAATATAATAATATAATAATTCAATACAATAATGCCATGTTACAGCGTTTTCTTACGTCCATATCGCAAGGCAAGGGCCCGTGTGCGACTTATACTATCTGGCTATGGAGGGGGGGGGGGTGGAGTGTTTACGCTTCTTTAATTCATTTTATGCCGGCAATAAGTTATTCTAACCTATAACATATCTTATAACTTCCTCCCAAATATGGTATATTCGACTTTCACCCGTAAGGTTGTTGGTTCGAGTCCCATACTGGCTACATTTTCTGGCCTTGCTTCGGAGGGCATGTAAAGTAGGCGGTTCCGGGTCATCCTAGTTGAAAAAAAAGAGAGGGCTTTATAGCTCTAACTCCGCTAGGTTGGCTTAGTAATAGAACAACAAAAAGTCAAGATGTATTTGTATTATTTATTTATATACAGTTTTTTATATGAATTTAAAGAAAATCGAAATCGAAAATTGTTTAGCCGTTTTTTGGAGTTTTTTTAGGGTTAAGTCCCCCGAAATTTATCTAAGCCAAAATAAAAATAAATGATGAGACATGATTTCTCTGAACGCACATACCGAATTTCATTAAAATCCACCGGGTAGTTTGCCCACAAATTGACGAACAGACAGACAGACATTTCGTCCACTTTTTTTCTTCCCTGGGTACTCAAATCCACTGAAATCGAAAATTTCAACCATAACAAAGCTTTTCTTTTACTACGTATAAATAGGAAAGCAATAACGCCGTGGAGTGACAAGTCAGTGAGGGTCTACGCCTGAGGGCATGTAGAAGATCCTCTTTCACTACCTACTCGATATGGGATATTGTGGTCAGCACGTACCTATTTTTCCCCTAACGATGAAGGTAAGGGTAAGGGGAATTGCATTTTGGGTGGGGGGAAATTTTTGTCCAGCATCAAGTCTCGAACCTCGACTTTCCAATTCATAGTCTAGTTCTCTGCCGACTGGACTATTTCTAACCAAACAGTAGAAACAATAGAATGCAGTTCTGCCCAGAATTTACAAACGGGTGGTATGCATTCTAGTGTTCATATTTTGTTCGAAAAGTTACCATAAAATTGCTAGGACTACTGTACAAATAGAACAATTAAAAAATACCGAGGAAGAGTATGACTGCAAAAACGATCGCATTGTGATGTGAAAGAATACCGAGGCAGGGCGTACATTTTCCAAGGAATTTCTTTGAAATGAGCTTGGTTCCACGAGGGCATACTTTTCGTAAAAGGGAAATAAATTCCTTTGCATTTCCAATTCCAAGCATTTCATATCATTCCGAGTAATCATGAAAAACTATATTACTCAGCGCTGTGACGTTCGGATAAATGACATATTTTTAAAAGCAGGACATTATTTTCTTCTTTCTTTCTTTCCTTAAATAGAAGTAGAAAATATTTTTGTCATTTGGGTAAAAAATGGGAAAGCCTCCACTTTATTTATTTTATACAGGTCTAAGGCACCAGAAAATATAGTTCAGCTAGATGTTAAAGAATTGAACAGTGGAATATAGACAATTTATCGAGTCATTATTTAATTAACATCAGTAGTGGTACAGAGTACAGACTCCGACTTTCACCCGAAAGGTTGTTGGTTCGAGTCCCACACTTGCTACATTTTGTGGCCATGCTTGAGAGGGCATGTAACATGGAACTCCTAGTTGAGTGTAAGAGAGGGCTTTATAGCCCTAACTCCACTAGGTTGGCTTAGTAATAAATTAAAAGTCAATGTTTATTTATTTGAAAAAAAGGGTTTGAGACATTAAATATGAACAACTTTCCGCCGGACTTAGTCTCAATGTGTAGCTTACCTTCAACGGTAGAGAAAAACGCAACTGCTGGGCATGTTGCTGACCCCCAACATCCCAAATAGTGCAGTGGTCAAAACGATTGATCCGCTATCAGCCGCCTGCACCCTCAGTGGGTTGTCGTTCTACACTTTTTTTTTTAATACTTTGGTAATACCACGTACTTATTTCAAAGAATCGGTACGAGTGAACTCGCACATGATTTCCTATTCATCAATTAGTATGGCTACCATGATAGATAATAATATGAGAAGTTCCATGGTAAATAATTGCCATCCGGTTAAATTTAGGTTGCGTCGACTTTCGCTATCCCAAAGCACTGACTTTAACAATGAGACGATTGCATAATCAAAACGGGCAGACCAATATAATACAATACGAGACAGTAATAATGGCAGGATATTCCATGTAATGAGGTTCATTTGTGACGTCATTTTGTAGATGGCAGCACCAGTTGCAATGATATCAAAGCGTTGATTTTTCCATAAGTCTGAATAATATTTTTAAAATTATTTTATTTATGTATTATTTTAAAGTGATATTTTTCTATAAATCATGGAGAATAAATATATTTAATTATATGCAGCGAAATAAGGTCCAGGCATAGTAAAAATATTATAAAAAATATTAAAAGAATTAATTAAATGCTAAGAGCTTAGTTTTCAGATGCAAACGGCGGCCATTTTGAATAATATGGATATTGGTTTGTCGTCAGCGAACCTAGTGACCAAAACTGTTCCTACAGAATTATTCACAATTTCTTCCAGAACTAATTATTTATTCAAAACCGAAACTTTGCTTGGAAAGTAACCTGTTCCGTTTTATTTGTATTAATCTATTTAAAACCGAAAACATACTTGAATTTAAAAAGCATCGATAGAAAAGTACCGAAGAAAAAAATTATTTTTGAGTCATTTTTCATGAAAATTTAGTCTTTTTTATTTTTTTTGCCCTCAGAACCAA
Source organism: Psococerastis gibbosa (assembly GCA_963971405.1). Lineage (NCBI taxonomy): Eukaryota > Metazoa > Arthropoda > Insecta > Psocodea > Psocidae > Psococerastis > Psococerastis gibbosa. Next base: position 22,160,275 of record OZ020485.1, read on the forward strand.
ACTATCAAGGGGCAAGTGAACTATTGGTTTTTTTTTTCATTTATAACGACTACAATACGTGAATAAAGAAGTATTTTTTCCTGGATCCTCAAAATGAGTGCAAATCCAAATTTCGACCATACAAAGCTTTCCTTATACAAACGTATAAATAGGAAAGCTAAAAATTGTATTTTATCATATCTTACCTTATTGTACGTCTTAGTAGTTGACCTTCATGTACCGTAAAATGTTTAAATTTTAATTTCTTTCCTTCTTCACCATTTGGGACTTTAGTAGGGTGGTATGTTGCGTAACCCTTAAATGCAGAAATGAAAATTTTTGAGCATACAGTGTAACATTTATGGACAATGATGATTGATGACCCTGTAAAAAACGCCACCTACGAGCCACATTTAAAACGGTGATGCTGCGTATATACTGTAATATTGTAATGATTGTAACTAATAAACATTAAACATTTAATTACCAAGACTTTCACGGCCGGAGTTACGTGATGAAGGCCTGTAAGCCCGGATTCTACTGCTTCATCAAACACAACTGATTATTTCATTAGCGCATTCAACTCCAAATTTTAACATCAGTATCGATTTCATTCATTCATTCCAATTTGTTTCTCAATCCGAGTGTATGTTTCGAGCGTTTTGCATGCATGGTTAGTCGAGTACAGGGAAAATGGTAAAAAATGTGACCCAAAATACCCGATCTCTCTATTTATTGAAACCCATTCAACCAATCGTGATTTGCTCGAGATGAACTTTTCATTATTCCTACAATACGATATAAACTATTGTGAATCATTAGTCTACTTATTAAATGTACAATGAACATGGAATTTCCCGGCATTCCTTGCCCACATTACTTAATTTAATCTTATGTTGTGAATAAAGTAATATAATATAGGTAATAAGGTATATACATATATATATAGGTATAAGGTAATAACGGTAATAAGCTGTAATCTTTAGTATGTTGGCCGTCGGCATTTTGCATATTTCACTGATTGGTTATAATGTAAAATTGGACATTTTAAATTAGCCTATCACGTTGAAGGTTAATGCAGGCGATTTGAATGAAAGTATGAAAGTATTACTGCAGATAAAGCTAAAAGCATTAACAAGTTAAGTTAGTGGTACGGTAACTACATATATCATTGGATGGGAACACTTAATTAGCATTCTAAATAGCTGGATAACTGGATATTCTATGACTTCGTGCAGAAGCTACATTACCCAAGTTAAATGATAAGTTGAAGATTCTGTCTGCTTTTTAAATTTTAATTGTGCCCCAAGTGCCCCAAGTATTTAAGCTACTTTATACATAAAAATCAGCTAGGAGTAAAGTAACTGTTTTCAAATATCTCTCCCTCCAAAGTCGCACTTCGAGCGCTAAGATGTTTTCACATTTCAGTAGCGTAAATTTTGAAAGTTTCGTCCACATCTGAGGCGGGCGTCATCTTCATCTTCAGTGTCTATAGTCTTCATAGATTGTATCTCGGAGGCTTAGCAGCAACATAAAAAATATGTTCCAAGATCAACACTACTATATAGTGGCAGCTCCAAGCATCTATGTGACATTGCATTGGCTATGCATTCTTAGAAGTCTACGTTGTGCCGCTCAAGGTGCCCACCGCAGATATTGACGAAACGTTTGGAAGTATGCTCTCAGATCGAGCACCTATCAGTCTTCATTTCATTTGAGTGGAAACGGCCACTAACCACTGTCTTCGCATAAGACTTGTTATGTGCTAACATGGTAATGGCTTGAAGTACAAAAAAAAGGAAAAGAAATGTGCTGACAAGTGTTCCCTGGAGGGTGTTTCCCTTTTTGATGCCAATCTGCGGCTTTTCTCCAGCTCCAGTCGTGAGGTGGACGACTAACAAACACGGCATCACACTTGTTCATGAAAAAGTCATTGTAACTCCATTGATATAGATGATATATGATAGACGTGCAACATTCTTGACATGTTCGGACCGTTCGACTGCAGTACTTTGTCATGGTACACTTCAGATTTTCCCAGTATCCCGCAATGGCATTCAATCATACCAATTCGCAATGACTTACTCTCCAACCAAATAGAACTGCATCGAGTTTAAAAAGAATCGGACATACCACGATGAAATTTCTTAGGGAATATCGATCGTAGATCTACTATTACAAATTAGTAAGTAGACTTTGATGTATTATTGTTTCGGTTCTAATTTCTGTTTACCCATATTTAGGCCCAAGGAACTAACATACTTCGGCCAAGGCCGTAGCTAGAAATGTTTTTCGGGAGGGTTCCATCTGACGTCACAGGAGGTGAGGTAACATATTTAAAACTTCATTCTATCTAGTGTATACTGCAAATATTTCGGGAGAGGCCCGGACCCCCTTCTTGACTTCCGCCATTTGATGAGGAATGAAAAGTATCGCTTCCAAGGGATGATAGAAAGAGAGAGGGCTCCCGGCAGAAGAAGAACATCCTGGTTGGAAAACTTGAAGCAGTGGTTTGGCAAGAGCACGACTTCCCTTTTCAGAGCAGCAGTTACCAAGGTCCAAAGTGCCATGATGAACGTCAATCTTCGACAGAAGAGGCATTAAAGAAGAAGAAGAATTTAAGGGACGCCCGTTTGAGAGTTTTGAAATCATTATAGTCGGGGATTTTCTCTCCATTTTGGGTCAATTGTAATAAAGGCGACAGGACCATTGTCAGGCTACAAAAACACAAAAAAATGTGAGAGAATATTGTGAAATCACTGCTGTAGGATCTGTTCTTAATTACTAAAACAATGAACTTACAGGTTATGCCATTTTGTTACAAGAGGGGATAATATCATATGCATGTACAATAGGAATTAACTTGTTTTTACATTATTGTAAGTTAGTTGTATATTATAGATTATACTGTGGCTCGTTTCGGATCATTGGCCTTGCCATATCTAAAAGAGCAATATCAGTGGAATGTTGGTACCACAGTTTAGGCCAGGAGCAAGTTTTTTTTCTTAAGGTGTAGCATTCAGTTCTTAACCGACCAGCGCGTGATGCGACTGTCAAGTTCTATATAAAACTTTTAACATTTTTATTGGACGTTTTTATTATTGTTTATGGTGTTCTCACCGCGGATTCCCTTTTAAGTTATCTGCAGTAAAATTGCCAAAGGTTTAAACAACTTAACAACTGAGTAAATAATGGAAGAAAAGCACGAAATTCATGTCGTTGTTACAACCGAACTTTAATGTCAGTATTATACAGGTATACCATATAATGCTGCAATAGGCTACATGTCGTTGTTTTTTAATAGCATAATGAAGAGTAATTATGGTGCCATTAAGTGTTTTTTTTATAACTAGGACCGTATCGTATATGCTATGGCTAATATGGTACGGTTCCACCCGACCATGATCGGATGGCACTTGAAACACTTTGTTTATTCAAAAACTTGCATAAGCGGAACACCGAGTTCATTCAATTTTTATAAGACAGTGTTAATTGCCATCATATTGTGGTCGGGCAGTACTACACGTTTTCTTTCTTTCTTTTTCTTTTTATAAAAGATTACATCGCGCACAAACAATTTAATGAATGTATCCGATTAACCTCTTCAATCGCCTCAATAAGTCACCTCATAGGTACTTGCGTCGAGTTTCGACACGTCTCCGACCGCAAGGCGTGCAGAAACTCGCACAAGTACAAACATTCTACCACCTTGCCACCGAAGTCGCTTAGTCATTTAGGGGCTTTTCTACTGTTTCAGAAAAAACTGTGAATGGTTTGGATTAGAGACTACCTACACGGCTAATAGTGTAGTACAATGATCAATAGTACCAGGAGACCGAGCATGAAATTAATAAAACGTTTTATGTACAGTAGGCCTGCTAGAGTTGTCACAGTTTTCAATACCTAATGTACTTATTTAATTTAATTATTGAACTAGATTTGTACAAAAGTCTATTGGTGTGCCAGATAGTTCCGAGAAAGGAGTCCAAGAACAGTGGGCAATGGGTGTTAGTGAAGGCCACATTATGTCAAATATACATACATAGGTATATGTCATATATCGAAATGTAGAAGAGCATTTCTGCTAATTTAATGGATATTTCATGTGAAAATCGACTTTGTACGAAACACGCGTGGTGGGGAAGCTCCAATCTGCTTTTAATTAAATCTGAAGCATTTAAACATCACATGTGTCATGTGTATGAAGAACCAGTAGAATCCGGGCTGATGGGCCGTGGTGGATATGAAAGTGAACTTCATATCAACCACGGCCCATCATTCTTCATACGACTCTGGCTGTGAAAGCCTTAGCATTTATATGACAAGTGTATATTTGGCTTATTCCTGGGGTTCTGAAGTAAGTGTAAATGCCCCAGCAGGCTGATTATGGCGATTATAATACCAGGGTTTAAGTAATACCCTGGTATTAAAAAAGTAAACAAACAAATTTTGAATAGCACTTTCCATTATAAAATTATCTTGTTTACATTTTTAATACCAGGGATTATTTAAACCCCGGTGTTATACTCGCCATGATCAGCCTGCAGACGTGTAGTTTGGTGCACATAGGACCTTTTTTTCGGAACAAAACCGCCCAGAGACCCTAAAGAAATACTATACGGTAATTGGAATTGAATTTGACCCCAATATAATATATTTACATTATTAAAACTTAAATCAAACAGCCATAAGGCCTATAGGCCCTATTGTGTGTGTGTACACCTGACGCTGGTACTAGTGCCTGCGGCAAGTTGTTAAATCACGCATTATGAGAGATATATTTCAGTATTAACAATCTTTCCAGCGGGCCTCAATGACGACAAGGGAATGTTTATTTGGGTATTTTATAGACCCATTTCGTTGTTTATATTACAGTGAGGCTGTGGGCCGTATAACTCCAAATGCTTACCATTATCCTATTTAGCATCCGCGGGTTCTGTACTTTCAATCTACCGCTCGCAGAGGTTATAAAATGCAAAATATATTGCCACTGCTGGGAAGCATGGTTGGTCGTTAAGAATCTGCACATAAAATGAAATATTTCTAACTACTAATTGGGGAATTTGACTTTTACAAGCGCGCTTTTATACTTAACATCTAACACGTTGAATTTTTTTAAGGGGAAGCTGACTGTAGATATTGGCCACCCCAATTCATTTCAAAACCTGTCAGTTTATAATTTTTATTTAAGATTGTACGTAACGTAAGAAACGTTTGGAAAGACGCTTTCAGAACTACCACAGCATATCATCCCGGATTCTACAGATTCATCACGTAACTTTGGGGGTCTGGCCCCCGAAAGGTTCCCCCCCCCCTTTTTGATATATTTTTACCTATATTGCAGAATTTTTGTAATTAAAAAACGTCAGAATTAAAACTGATAACAAGTTACTTTCGTTAAACGTATACTCCCAATGAAAACTATTTTGTTAAGAAAGAAAGATAAGAAATCATGCCCCTTAAAATTTTTAGCGCCGCCACTGATAGGGCAGACTGCTAGTGAAGATGTTAACTCGAATCCTTAAAAAAACTGTCCCCACTGTCGGATATATGGCCTAATGTTCCGAGGAGGTTGCCACTTCAATGCAATGTTATAATCCCATAACCATGTTCAGGCCACTGCTGTTGACAATAATTGAATATGAATAATTGAATAATTGAGTCAGCATTTTTAAAATAATAAAGTGGTCCCTGGGACTTGTTCCCGCAGTTAGAAGGGAATTTTCTCATTGAGAAAAATCCACTATTTATCACTGGGTTCAACAAATTGCTTCTTAAAATTCTCAAGGGATTTTGAGATTGCAAACTTGCTTCATTCCCCTTTCAAAATAAATTGAATTTTCCATTATTCCTTGGATATTGTCTACTTCACATCCGATTTAGGTCTTCCGTTCCCATTTTCCTTCATTTGCTAATGTATATCTACATATGTCGCCGCCACATCGTTCTGCTCACTTCATGAAATGCTTGAGAATTTCATGAAATGGTCGGATTTCATGAAATGTTTCAGTGTCCATTGGCCACGTGGTATGGGCAGATCAATTCTAAGAAATTATTTCTCGATATGGGCAACTAAACGCGCGGTTACTTCATGAAATGGTCAAGATTATTTGATCATATTGTAAAATAATTACATTCATCAGCGGTGGAGGCGCTCGCTACAAGCGCTTTAATTATGTTTGAAGATGGCGACCATTTCATGAAATTCTCAAGGAGTTCCTGAAGTGAGCAAATCTACAACATGGACATCCTATTTATACGATCAATGGTCAAATGTATATACAAGGCCGTATCCAGGATTTTTTCGGGGGGGGGGGGGGTTAGAAATTTCATTGGATATTACATCGTGGTTTTTATTTTTCCTCTCAAAATCCGATAAATCCGATTCTATGTAGTATGAAGCCATTTCATTTTAGGGGGGGGGGATTTGAACCCCCATGAACCCCTCCCCCCTTGGCTACGGCCTTGTGTATATATGACAACATCGTGAAATTATCTGGTCCAATTGCCCACAACATGCGATGTGACCACTTCATGAAATTCTGGAGCATTTCATGAAGTGATAAGCAAATCTACGATATGCCCACGACAATCATATAATTAAGATCAAAATGTAAAGTTTTTCTTTTTAAAAAATCAAATTTATTTTTCCCAAAAAATCTTACAAGTAAAGAAGTAACTAAACGCTCGAGTTCTAGAGTATTACTAATGTCTGCCTTGCTGCGCATTGCTGGTGTAGTCTCCGTGCTGCCCGTGCAAGGCCAGGTCTGGTGCTGACTTTGCTGTCAGCACTATGGTTGCTGATATTTCTTCTTCTTTCACATAACTCCTCCCGCCTTAAGAGGGATGAACGTCCTCGTTCTTTATGTCGTCACTATTACTGGTGTGATCAAGGTGAATAATGGTTCTCGGCTTGCAGAATAGGTCGTGGAGGCGTTTTCTGAACCTAAGGGTGAAGAATAATGCCGCTGCCAAAATAATAAAACACGTGGTAGTAGTTGAGTAGTGGATAACTTGTTGTAGATTCTCGAATGGTTTTGATTCACTAAGTTCTTTTACGTCAGAAGTAATTTCTTGCGGGTTGTTGAGATGTTGGAGCAATAGTTGTACACTTTGATTTGTATTTAATGTAATCATGGTGGCTTTTGTTATGTTCATTTCGAAGGATGGCACGGTGAATGAGTAAGTGTATGGTCCAATTATTATGCGACATTGAGAACTAAGGAGAAATATTCCTTGAAGAGTTTTTCGGTCTAGTAAACCGGTAAACTTCACATGGTTCGTTAAACATAACTAGGAGTTGTCTATTTTTTAGTTCGTGCACTAATTTGAAGTTATTAGACACTTTGGCGGTTTTACAGGTAGTCGGCGTTTCGGGGGAACACTGGTCTTGCGAGGGTTCTTTCGTGCAGAGGGTGATTTCGTTAATGGGTACGCATCCATCTTCAATCCACAGTTCGGAGTCACCAATTCGTATCAAGAACTTCTTCGGGGGTATGACAATGACGTCATCAGGATTTGGTGCTGGATATATACGAGATAGGTTGGCAATGAAAGGTTTCAGGATTGGTATTTTTAGGAGAAAAGTGATTGTCTGATTTACTTCAAAAATCGATAGTTTCGATGCTTCTAATAATCGGAATGGGTGGAATTTGTCAAGCGGAAGTAATTGCAGTGGGCTGTAAACTTTTACCAAGTGTTTGCGAATTTCTAAGAGTTCTTGGAGGTTAATTATTTCTAAATTTGGTATGCTGACCAGTGACATACTTATTGTCCTTTCTATCATCAAGAGTGGTCTCAATGTATTCTGTGCTTGAAAGATTTCTGTTTGAAGGAGGGCTCTGAAGTCTATTTCGGTGGTAAGGTTATGTAGGTACTTTTTGGTTTGGTTCAAATTGCTGTTAATAATTTTGGTTTCATACGAAAATCTCTTACTAACATGATTAGCAAAGGAAACAAAACGATCTATTTTGTCGATTTCAGATTTTTGATTTGTGAAAAGTTTGTTTATGTTGTTATTAATCGTTTGTAAGTCGTCATCGTCGGGATTTCCTGTTATAAATTTTATAGCTTTCCCCAGAACATTAACTAAGCCCTCTTTTTATGCGACTACGATTAAGCTTGTCTAACACTTGCCTTATTTCCCTTAATTCTAATTCTAGGTTTCCCCTTATATTATTAGTAATTATATCTTTTACTCCATTATCTTTAATTCTATCAAAGTTTCCTTTTAAGTTTAAATAATTTTGTTCAATTTTCGAGAGATCGATGTAGAAGAAAAAGCTATGATAGTGGTCTAGAATTCTGCAGTTGCCCATAGGTTCCTCAAAGAATCCATTAGTCCTCGTTTTCGTCACCTGAAGAGCTAGGCCCGGGTGATGGGGTACGAGCAACCTGTAAATTAACATTATGTTGTCTCAGTCGTTTGATAGCTTTAGCGTGGGCAGTTCTTGGTCTGTTTTTCTCTGTTAGTCCCGTGATTTTTCCGTCGGACTGATTTACAACTTTAATTTTTTCGAAAGGAGGGTCTGTTTTCTTCGGCCTATTTCTTTCAACGTACATCTCCTGATTTCCGAAGTCAGGAGGATCTTCTCTATTTTGGTTTAGTTTTTCTAATTGTTTCGTGGCTCGTTCCTCATTTCGAGAATATACTTGATCATAAAATGGGAGGATTTCGTTTTTTCGTTTTTGATTGTATTGTTCTAGTACTGTCATGTTAATGTCAAAGTCTGTCAATTTTTCATAGGGCCCGTATAATAAATGAAAGGGTGAGTAACCTGTTCCTGAGTGGATTGACTGGTTGTAAATGAGTATTGCTGAAGTCATTAGCGTGCATGGGAGATCGTGAGGGTTCTTGATTTTAAGGGTTCTTAATTTTTCTAAAATTGTGGAATGGAATCTTTCTATTGGGGAGTTGGAGCTGGGGTTGTTTACTGTAGTAAACAGTAAGACAGTAAGACAGTAAACAGTAAGTAGTTCTTTAATGGATCCGTGTAAAGGTCTGAAGGCCACGTGTCTTCGTAGGGGAAGAAAGCTGCGTTTTTAAGGGCTGCACTAAGTTCACAGATGTCCTAGCGCGAACCGAAAAACTTTGGCACTAAACCCCCGAAATTGAAAACACTCGCGGATCCTACCGACTGCGCCAATTAAGATCAAAATGTAAAGTTTTTCTTTTAAAAAAATCAAATTTATTTTTCCCAAAAAATCTTACAAGTAAAGAAGTAACTAAACGCTCGAGTTCTAGAGTATTACTAATGTCTGCCTTGCTGCGCATTGCTGGTGTAGTCTCCGTGCTACCCGTGCAAGGCCAGGTCTGGTGCTGACTTTGCTGTCAGCACTATGGTTGCTGATATTTCTTCTTCTTTCACATAACTATATTATATAAATCAGGATTTTTGAATTATGCGAAATATTCAGGTAAACATACTGTATACAGTACAGTACACAAGGCATGCGGAAGATTCAAACTAAATTTCGAATAAGATAACATTAGGCTTTGTTTTTAGATCTTACTGATTACATTGCAATTTTATGCGATCTTTAGAATCATGTGGGGAGAGGATAACATTTAAAGCTAGGCCTACATCACAACTTTTGTATATCAAGCCAGTCTATTCATGCAAAATTAATCACGAATTTCCCCTAATTAAGTTCCTACAAAGCAGGACAGGCTTCCTAACGATTTACAAGCAAATGCTGTCAGATCCAATCAAAGCAAGTTGCACTCTAGAGACAAGTTGGCAGACACACTAACGCACATGCTATTAAGCAATTCGAAATATCTTGTTATTAGTCATTTCTTTTCGAATACAACTTTTAACAAAATATTTTTGTAAATAGGATTTCCCACCTAGCCCATCAACAGAATTTCCTTTTTTTTAATAGATTTGGAAAAATTAGTTGACGAACCAACATTTATCAATCACAAGCATTCCACCACAAGTCTTCTTCTTCTTCTGGAGTTTCAATCTACCGATTGGTTTGCAGCGAATGTTTCAATCTCCTTCTCCACGCTGGTCTATCTTGTGCGGTTCGTGTTAGCTCACCCCAAATATATTAAAGTATACATATTTACAATAGGTGTGTTCTTTTTCAGACAACAAAATGGCGGGAAGAGTGTAGAGAGCTCCATTTTGGAGAGGGGATGTCGCAGAAGTAATGGGCTGCAAGCCTAGCTCGCAGCAGGCAACTGAAGTGGCACCAGACTCCCATGGACCACCGGGGAACCAAAACAAAAATAACTGCTCCCCACAGAACCATTCTCTGTCGACAGGTACTGTATCTACCTTAGCATGTTAAAATTAAAGTGTGCTAAATTGTATTGTCAGGACATGTAGAGTAGTGGTGCAGCCTCCGGCTTTCACTCGAAAGGTTGTTGGTTCGAGTCCCACACTTGCTAATTTTTCTGTCCATGCTACGAAGGGCATGTAAAGCAGGCGGTCCCGGGTCTTCATAGTTGAGTGTAAGAGAGGGCTTTATAACCCCGCTAGGCTGGTTTAGTAATAGAACAAAAAGTCAATATTTATTTATTGTGCTTGAGATCAGTTACATTCCGTACAGTATAGGTACTGTTTTGGCTCAAATACTCGATAGAGTCCCACGCCTAAATATTAAAACCAACCATAAAGTATAGCCTACACTGTATCCAGCAATCGCGACTTGTCACTAATTAACCACAATTAATTACCAACCAATCAGCGATGTACGTAATCCAAAGCTTTACAAATCTCAATAAACAGTGACATTTTGATGTATAATAATATTCAAAAACATTCCAAAAATGTTTTGAAAATTCATGAAAATGTAACGAAAAACACAGGTGTGCCAACTTTTGGAGGCACTACATTTCCTAGGCCAACCCAATACTTTAATTCTCAATCATGTTTTGATCTCTTATTGATTTTTATTCGATCAGTGTCCCCCCACCATTAGAACTGAATGAGATGGAGACCCGAACCCACGTTATTCTAATCAGGCAGTGTAAGGAGACTTAACTGTCAATCCCGAAATGGGTTTGGCACCCTAGTGGCATACCTAAATAGACTGCTACCACTTTATTTCAACAAAAATGATTAATCACACAGCTAGATAGTTAGCTTATGGTGGGCTTGTCAAATCTACATATTCACTATATCTCAATTCGTTCGCTTCGTAGCTCCTCCTACACAAGATACCATCTAATACCAATTTCGAATATACTAATTACATGGGCTAAGTAATTTCTCCAAGAATTGATTTGACCGAAACTTGCCGGCTTCGTAACGATTTTATTATAATTTCCAATTCTTATGGCATTCCACATCCCAATGTCACTTTTTAATCATTTCCTACATTTTTGCGCTAATGCCACTGGCAAGTTGGTTGCTATTTTTTTTTTCTTCATGAAAAATCTTATGACAATTAATGTGAAAAATAAATTGTAAAAGTTGTAAATAGAGTAGCCATTCGGGGCTAAAGCTAAAGCTCGCCTAATTTACGAGAGATCTGTTATTAATATGTAAGTGTAGTTTAATAAGTTAAATTAAGTCTAATTGATTTTTTTTCTTTTTTCTTTAGTTTTAGAGTTGGGTAAATTGTTATAGGTCTTCATGTGGGGCTTTACAATTATTGTATTTAAATTGTTCTATATTTAATACATTCATTCATTCATTCATTCATTCATATAAAGACGTTTTATATTTACATTATATATTATGATATTTCATTTCATTTCACTGGCAGGTATTTGAATTTGAAGTCGAGATACGATTTACGGTATTCAGAGCACACTTTAAATGCTATTTAAGTTTCTGAAGGGGACAAGGGGAAGGGGGGTCATAGCCGAGGCATAGGCGGTTTTTTTAGAATCGGTGTAATGTTAAGTTAGACCATTATTCTATTTAAGTTGATTTTTATTTTATTTTTATGTTTATTTTCTTAAAGGATAGGTTTCATTTAGGTTAAGTTTATTTTTTTAATTTGAAGGGGGGCCCAGCACTGGAACCAGTCGTTTGGGATCCCCCTTTACAACATTATACGATTTATTTATTTATATATTCATCGGTGTGCGCGCCCCCCGCATTTGGGGGACCGGTGCGATGTAAAACTGTCGAGCGTAAATTTTTCCCTTTATTGCAGGTACCGTTGCTAGATGCAAGTAACTTGGTGAAGCTATGCTTTCGCCTGTTACATTACGGCAATGGTAAACTTGTTTCAGCTTGTCCATTGTCGCTTGTAGCCGGTGTAGGGGGGGGGGGGGTGATGGTGGAGGTGGAGGGGGAGATGTTGACAAAACATTTGGAAGTACGCTTTCAGAACGACCACGGCCTGTCATCCCGGATTCTACTGCTTCGTCACAATTTTCTTTCTTTCTTTCTTGTACAAGTCAGCTCAAATCTTGACTACAAATCCATACACTGATGCGCGTTGAATGAAAAGTGAAAATTAATCGATGGACGCCGTTATTTTCGAGTTATGGCCGGTAATGAGTTGCCCATTATCAGTGATATCTGTATTGTCTATCATGTCCTCATTCTTAGACTATCACTCATCTCTTATCACAAAATCTCATCATTAATTTTGCTCACTTTAATCTTCTTACGTTACTGAAGCAGCATCACAATAAAATCTATTCGAGCGTCTTATAACCCAGTTATTTGACCAAGCAGATGAATCCGGGGTGAATAGATCTAAAAATACGTGCTTCAAAACGTTTTGTCAATTTCTGCGACTTACATCTTCAGTGGCACTATGTAGACAGAGGTTTTTTTAGCAACTGTTGCTACTGAGCCTCCGAGATACAATCATTGAAGTCTACATAGAGTCTCTGAAGGTGTCGACCGCAGATGAAACGCTTGGAAAACATTGAAACATTCAAATCAACCACGGCCCATCAGCCCGGACTCAGATTGCTTCCTCATCTTACACCGGCCGTGAAAACTTTTATAATTATATTATTAATATTGTTCTTTCCCCTTAATACTTACGTTGGATGTAAGAAAAGCTTCGCAATGGTTCAAAGATTATGTGGGGGTCCATTTCCTCTTAGAAAAGTTGCAGTTGTGCTCGTTAACCTGCCTAAAGCTGACGATTTGAGAACAATATTTTTTTGTAACGAGGTGAGAAAGATCCCCATCAATCAATATAAAAGGGTTAGAAAAACAAACATAGCTGACAAGTTGTGTTGCCGTCGCTATTGATTCGATTGTATGGACTCACGGCTGCTTCCCCTTTATCTGTTTTCCTTTCTCGGCCGGGGGCATCTTTTCACAATGCTCTTCCTCTTTATCGCTACCTACTGACATATCGCTGTCGTCGTGTCTGAACAGTTTGATTGCTTTTTTTCAGGCTTCAGTTGGAGGAAGAAAGAGAAGCCCCATCTATCCAAAGACTCGGCGGAAAACACGCTTGTGAGTATTATTTTTTTAGACCAGAATCCACCAGACCCTGTTCCAAACTACAGTAAAATTGGTAGTGTGTACAGCGTTGGCAAGGGAACATGGTGGGACTTGATAACGCACTGTGACTACCAGTGTGACTTTACTACGTTCCCCAAGTGATTCGGAAACATGTATGATCAAGAAGTCCACCCTGTCAGTGAACTTCTCTTCTTTCTGAGGTGAAGGAGACTTGCCTTAGGGTGCTCCAGACTCGTATCTGTACTTGGTTAAGTCATGCTTTCGCCTGCTTCATTGCGTCGATGGTACGGTTGTCTCACCTTGTCCATTATCGCTTGTAGGCGGTGTAGGTTGACATCGAAAACATATACCAGTTTGCCAATGGCCAAAAATTCATACAGAAACAATACAAATAATGTCCGAAATCCATGGGGTCGTTGGCATTGGACAAGGCAGCTATGGGCCACTATAAGTAGGCCTGAGTCCATAAAAAGTCCTTAAAAAAATATCAATCCATCAAAACGTGTATTGTAACAGAAATTGTGACCTCAATACTATAATACGAAACTACTAGGGTGCCTCAAGTACATAAATATTCAACTAGAAAGTCTGGGCACCTGATGTTCTTGGGAATAAAGAAATTGCGAGCAGTTAAGCCCAACATAACGGAATGGGGCACGTCCTATCGAATCAGCCGCAAGGAGGAAATTGTATTGGCCCGAATTAGAATAGGGCATACAAACCTCACTCACAAACATCTAATGAGGAATGAGGCGCCCCCCCTATGCACAAAGTGCGGAGTGGCCCTCACAATAGCTCACCTTCTTCTCGATTGCCCAACCTACTCGGCCCAACGAGCCTCCGTCCTACGACCATCCTCCTCCCTCTCCGATGCTCTAGGAAACAAAATAACAGACACAAATAAAAATAAAATCATACAATTCCTAAGAGCCACCGGCCCTTTCTTCAACATTTAACCATCCCCCCCCCCCCGCTCCCCAATACTTACACAACAGAACGGAACAGAACTCTCTACCACTAAATAATCGGTAAACGTTCCCAATTTCCTAGCGCATATTCCCAACAGGAACCCGCGCTTTAAAAAAAAATAAAATAAAGTAAAAAAATAAAGAAGTGCAATCAATAATGGCATTTAAGAAGTTCCTTGAATTGCTTGCCATGACTAAAAATTATTATTATTATTATTAGATAAAAATATATATATATAAATATAAACATTATAAATAAGTAACAAAAATAAATTATTAAGCCTTGTTTAGCAGCACTGTATGAGTCTTATGTCCCAAATAAGCACTAGCTTGGGGATGCGGGATGTTATTATTATGTAAGTTATTGTATTTTGTAAATATATGCTCCTTGTCCAGAGGATACTGGACAGGGAAAAGAAAGAAAGAAGAAAAAAGACTATTAGCATTTAAAAAATAAAATAAAAATGAAATAAAAATAAAAATAAAATAAAAAATTAAATAAATAAGTAATTAAAAAAATAAAAAATAATAAAAAAATAAATTACTATTTTAAAATAAGAAAAAATAATATGATAATATCTTGTTTTAGCAGCGCTGTATAAGTCCTTTGTCCCAATCCAGCTTAAGCTTGGGGATGAGGTATGGTATCATTATGTCTATTGTATTTTGTAAATATATGCTCCTTGTCCAGGGGATACAGGGCAAGGAAAAGGAAGAAGAGGAAGATTATTATATTTTTATTACCATTGACACAAAAGATTAAAAGGCGAAGCGTTCGTATTGTTTAGTGCGGTACTTTGAAGCATTGACTTGGTTTCAAAAGAATTGCGATTTAAAAAGAACCCACTTGTATTCAGAACTGAATTCCTCTTCTCATCTCATTTTGTAATAGTCTATACACCGGCATAAGACATGAATCTAATTTAATTTAGTAGATTGGGTGGTTTCATGCTTTGTTTGTACATCACCATTAGTATAAAATTAAATGAAAACAGTCCCCGGAGCGCTCCCATTTTCAAAATTGAAAGTATTCTCTTTCCAGCCCTATTCTTGGTTTCGCTTACGATATGTTATATTGTATCATTTATCAAAGTATTGAAACTTGTGTTGGATGTAAATTTGTTATGAGCTCCCGCTGGGAAGAGAATGAGATATTACTCCCTTCCTCCATTATTTATGAACTGTTCTCCTTACGTAAACTAACACAGTCATAAATAAAAAAAAGTCTTCTTTAATCATTTTTGAAAATTTCCAGACAAAGCAAACAACTTCAAACCTAATACAGCATAGTCAAATTATCTTACTAATTAGCCTTCCTTCAGTTTAAACATCAATCGCGGTTCCCCAAACAGTAAATTATGTACAATATTTCTTGATTATGAATTTTTATTTACTTTTTACTTTTACTTACATTTCTTACTGTATACTCAATAAATGTATATCAGATAGGCAAGAGATTTCGGGATCCTTCCTCAAAACGCGTAACTTCTTAGAAATACCGAATTCAAAAATTTCGACCATCACAACGTTTGCGTAAGTAGGGGGGGGGGGGGGTCCTTGGGTAGGAGGGCGTAGCTACAGGATTTTCGAGGGAAATTAAATATTGATTAAAACACTTAATAAATATACGAATAATTAAAAATACGACAGTTTTTTCTCACAGAGAATAACAATATTTAAAATATAAAAAAAACACTTTAGCGCAAAAATTAGACTATTTTAATGTACCTGTATTATGTTCTTTTGTCAATGTTCATGTTCATGCACTACAATCATGGATAGTAATATCTTAAAAAGTTTTTGGGGATCTGAGCCCCCACACCCCCCCCCCCCCATTTTGACTACTAGGGGCCCGGAACACGTGGGGTTCTAAGACCCCCGGATATTTTTGCAATTTACGCCAATTCATCACGAAGCTTTCCTTATTCTAACGTAAAACATGAAAGCAAAAATACGGACTAATCCGGCCATGGAAAGGTGACCGAAAGATTGCTGGCAGCTTGGCACATTCCATCAAGTATGCTGAAGAAAAAGTTAAAGAAAAGAAGAACTCCAGAAACAGCAAAAACAGTACGGAAACCGAACAAAAATTCCATATTTTTGCTTTCCAATTTATACGTAGTACAAGGAAAGCTTTGTGACGGTCGAAATTTTCGATTCCGAGATTTCAACGGATATCTGAAATTTAACCATTGGGAAAATTATTCACCATGAAATCACTCATATTCTCTATCTACAATAAGGCCTAATATTGATAAATTGGAAAGCATGTTTGAGTAAACTCGGACCGGTTCTTTTAATTAGTTTTGTTGTGATTACAGTTATTTCTGTGTCTGGTATCTTACTGTTTTGGAATGCACAAGCGCAATGCACAATGTTTTAGCAATACTCCAATATTTTATTTTAGAACGTTTCGGAATAATATTTTTTCATTTCTATTGTAGAACAAAAATACTTATTTAAATATCTAGTGTATTGCTCATGAATGCTCTAAGCTGAATGCAGTAGAATCCGTATAGTGTAGTGGTCAAAACGAAACCCCGGTACGGCATACATATACCCTGTATGGCTGTATATAGGGGGTTCGAACCTCCCGGACCCCCCTCCCTGCTACGCCAGTGCTGCTCACGTATGATAGTTGGTGCAGTGAGATTTATACACCGACGCCGACCTACATGATTCAAATAGAAAAAACGATACCTTATCGCACTATCTGTTACGTTGTTGTCAGTACTGCGTACCTACTCCTATGCAAATTATTCAAAGCCGTTTACATCAGTAGTGTAGTTTCAACGTATTCTGACCGTCAAGTGCTGTGGTTTTACTTGTAATCACCTTATTCATTTCAAATTTAAATTCAGTGTCTGTGTCATCTTAAGTTCTTACACTTTGACGTTTTACTTCAATTATCCATGCCTGCTTCTTATACTGATTGTCCGCTATTATTGAAATTGGTTTGTAGAAAATAATAATATAAAATGAAAATGTCGGGAAGAAGAAGTGTGGTCAATCGATGTTAGCGACGGCTACATGGAGTAGGCATATCTTGCGTCGAAGAGGAGTATTTCTTCTATGGGATGTGAAATTTTTATTAATAGTTCTATAATAGATATTTCTTGTGAAATATGATTTGGTTTAAAAACAGATATTATTGGTGGAGGGGGGGGGGGGCAATTTGCTCTTAATGCAATTCAGTCACATGGTAATACCTAAACATAATAAAATTGTCATAAAATGAGTTATAACGGGGTACATCGTGTCATTTCCATGTACTATTTGCCATATTATATTTTGATGTTCAACTATGGTGAAACTACGCTGAGTTGAACCATAAGTCACAGCAAAAAAATCACGGTAAGTTGAATTAGGGATACTGTGCTAGCGTTATTAATCGCCATATTATAAATGATATATACGAATACGAAAGCACGCATCGCATTTATCATTTATAAGATGACTGTATGCCCCAGTCAACATACCGTCATTTTTTTTTTTCTATGACATTTGGCCTAACTGAGCTTTACTATAGTTATTCTGTATACATGTATTTAAACTACGGTACGGCAGTACGGCTCCCCCTAATTGCTGCGCTACAATATCCGAATTTCGTGGGTTTCTCATTTTAGTCAAATGGTACGGTGTGATAAACAGCAAGCTATAGACTTCTTAAAGGAACTAAACAACATCACTATACAGTATATTTTCACGAGAGATGTAAGCTACGAGTCTACGACCAGGAAGACTTAGCAGCGCTCAAAGTTTATGTGTCCTTTGGGTGTACTCAACCGCAATTGACCCGTAGAGGGACAACGCGGCTTTATTGCTGCTCCACATCCCAAAATAGCATTTCTACCCAATAGGTGGCGAAGGGGGACTTCAGCACTAAAGCCCTTTTCGAATAAACCTTTTATTGCGTTTTTAATTGGATAAGAATCACTCGTGCATTTTTATGTTTAATTCTACATAGCTTATGATGCTGTTGTTGGACCTGCAATTATTGAAACGAATGAAATACTTTGTGTATTCCAATTATTCGATAAGCCTACATTAATAAAACCCAACAAACTCTATGTTTCGTTGGTTTCAATTGCTGGTCCTATTGGTATTAACATAAATTAACACTGGTCGCTGTTACACAACTCTTGGTTGCAGGGGCGTAAAGTTGGGGGGGGGGGGGGGGAGGGCACGGTCCAACTTGCCCCCCCTCAATTTGTGGGGGTTTTGCCCCCCAGCCGCCTCGAGCATTGTTCATAATTCATGGTTCCCTTTGCAGCAATATTTATGTTAGCATTCCTATTTTAGCGTTGTAAAATCTACAGCTATACTTTACAACTATTAAAATGCGTAAAACCCTACTATTTTCCTCTTATATTTTCAATTTTTCCTTAAATCCTGCCTGATGACGTCATAAGGTGAGCTTTTTTTGCCCCCGCCATCATTTTATGACTTTACGCCTCTGCTTGGTTGGGAAATTTATTATAACTATATATTATAATTATTATATATTATATTATAACTATTTATATTGACATCGTCCATGCACCTGAAATAAGTGAGCCGCTTCTATGTCTAAACTATAGAATAAATATTTACTTATTGGCAACCCTTTTTTACTTTTATTTTTACTAATTTATGGTTATATTTTTTTTTAATCTTTTAATTTTTGTATTACAATAAAATATTTATTATTTTTTTAATTTAATTTTTACTATTATTATTTTTTTACTGACTAGTAGTACACAGTATGTTCATGAGTTCTCATAAAATAAATGAAAATGTACTTGTACGTCAGCATTCTTTAGGCGGGGTTTCCACATACGTCAATCGTCAACGAAAAATATGGTTTTGACGCGGTAGCAGAATTTTTAGTATGTCTTTAATGTCTGCTAAACCTTCAATTTCATAATTTTCATTGACGATTGACATATGTGGAAACCCCGCCTTAGGCGCTTATTCCATATACGTCAATAGTCAATAGTAAATATGGTATTGACGGAAATTTCAATTTTTCAATGATACACTACATTCCACATGTTTTTTCAACTATTGATCACTTTTCTTCTATTGACACGTATGTGCCAAATTTTTGAATTTTTTTGCATTTGTTTTTTGAAATTTTGTATTTGTATTTGTTTTCTTCGTACACTTATTATTTTTAATAAAACCTAATAATAGTAGGAGATCCGAAGTAAGATCGACCTTCACCGATCTGTTTAATGGATGAAAATTGTTTTATAAAAAATAATATATATAAAATGTTTGTACTTAACATATCCCATGACGCCACTTTTTAATTTTAGTTTGTTTGTTTGTGATTCTACTCTATGATCATTGATCAATTTTAACAATGGCATAGAGTAAAATTAAAATGTCCGTCAATACCATATTTACTATTGACTATTGACGTATGTTGAATCTGCGCCATAGTACAAGTTCTAACGTGTTCATCCCGTCACTGTTAATTAATGGCTGCTATA
The DNA here is from genome assembly GCA_963971405.1 of Psococerastis gibbosa. Classification (NCBI taxonomy): domain Eukaryota; kingdom Metazoa; phylum Arthropoda; class Insecta; order Psocodea; family Psocidae; genus Psococerastis; species Psococerastis gibbosa. The sequence goes on from OZ020485.1 coordinate 22,180,096, forward strand.
TTGCTTAACATATGAGTGCCTGTACAACAAACAATATGTTTCCCCTGTCCACAACTGGAACCAATTTCTTTTGTTGTTGTTCACTGCAGTGTAGTGTCATTTCAAGAGAAACAGGACGAAAACTGTTATCGTCGTGGAAGCTCCGGGCAAACCATTTGAGTTTTTACTGTCCGTTTTGAAAGAGGAAGAGATATACGTTCCGGCAGATGACTGAGAAGGGAGGTCTCTCGCGATTTACGGCAACATTAACCCATTTCCTTCTTTCATGGGCTTTAGTTATAATTCCAGCAGAATAAAACCTGTTTACGCCTTTTTAAACTCTGATCACTGCCATAAGAAAATTGCTTTTCCAAAGCGGCTTGCCGGCGCCACGGCAGATAATGCTGCTGTTAAATCCGCGATTTAGCTGCTTCCTTTTACTCCAATGCAATCCTTTTAATAGTTCAGGGGTTGGGAGGGAACGTGAGGATCCGAAGCCACTTCCGGCAATTAGAAAAATAAGAAAGCAACATAATAAAATCGACACGGTAAGCCATTAATGGCCTAGGTCTGGGTGAGGACTTGTAGAGGATCCTCTTTGGTATTTCTTCATAGATTTAGACTTGATTGTATTGTAGATTTAAAGTTCAAGATACTTTTCAGCAGAATAGAACTTTCCGCATATTCAATTAGCATAGCTATTTTATTTTATTAGGCAAGCAAGCTATACTGACTTATAAAAAAAAACTCCTTGACACGGCGGCATTGGCCGTAGCTTGCGTGCAGTAACTTGCAGTCCGGACTCGTATCTGCCCTGGGTTAAGTCATGCTTTCGCCTGTTTAATTGCGTCAATGGTAGGCTTGTCTCAGCTTGTCCATTACCGCTTGTAGCCGGTGTAGGTTGACATCGAGAACGTTTATACCAGTTTGCCAATTCAAACTTAAACAATAAAAATAATGTCCGAAATCCATGGGGTGTTGGCATTGGACAAGGGACCTTTGGGCCACTATAAGTAGGTCTGGGTCGTTAAAAAGTCCTTAAAAAACATTCTGAACACTGAACACACAATTTAGTACTATGATTACCGGTGTCAATAACCGTGTACTTGATAGATAATAATACAAATGTGTTGTTAGTATACTGTCGGACTTTCTGGTCTTGTGAGAGTTGGCGATTTGTGTGAGGTGGTTGTTTAGTTGCCCATTATAATTTTGTCAGGACATGTAGAGTCGTGGTATGAACCTTTCTCCGAAATGTTATTGGTTCGAGGCCCACACTTGCTACATTTTCTGGCCATGCTTTGGCGGGCGTGTAGAGCAGGCGGTAAGATAGGGCTGTATAGCCTTAACTCCGCTAGGTCGGCATAGTAAGAGAACAAAAAGTCATTATTTCTTAATCTATTTGCTTATTAATACTCAATAACAGACGGGGTTTCCAATCCCACGGTTTTTTACAGTTTCTCTTAAAAGGTAGGTACGGTACGCGTGGTTACTTAGCGAGTTACGTTGCATTCAATTTTTCATTAAGAATGGGGAAAAGCTTACTCTCCTCTTTTCACCATGTTCATGCATCACGGGCTAATATATACTTTTTTTTTCGAAACCTTGGGTGGAGTCAAAATATCTCTCAACCATCCTCCCTCCCCGGCCCATAAATGACGCCCCTGTCCTAGGTATTCTCTTAGTATTGTCCATTATTAATGAAACTTTAAAAAACTTTCTTCTCTATCGTACCGGTTTCACAGTACCGCATCCTAACTAACTTCTCAGCTATCATCGCGGCGGTAAACGGGAGGCAAACTTGGCACGAGTCCAAACTTCAATTTAACATTGATTTTTCCCAAATTACTCGCAACCCAATTATAAATGTAATTAAAGTTAGTGACTTTTCGTGAAATATGAGGGGCTAAATTAATGTGATGGTGCCGGTGCCTCAGAGCCAAAATGCTGGTTTCCAATTTCGAAAACATAAAATAGGCTAAATATTCAGTTAGAATAAATATTGTCAATATTAATATTGACTCATTTCCCCCTTCAAAGTTCAATTGCAATACCTTCAAAATTAATTTACCAATGTTTGTTTTTTCTGATGTTGTAGCTTTTTAGGGTTACTAAATTAATATTTATTGTTTTCAAAATTACGTAGCGTGGTTGCCTAAACGAGAGACAAATTTACTGTAAATCCAGTAAGTTATATTAGTTTGCATGGGTTTCCAAGCGAGGAAGAAGGAAAATGAAAAATAGCAAATGGGCCTTCGATGGCATAGTGGTAGCTTGCTCATACTTGTGCAAGTCTCTACACATCATGCGATCGGTGACCTGTCGTAACTCAACACGGTATTACCAACAGAGGCAACAAACCGTGGCTTTCAACATCCCGGTTGCAATTAAAATCCCCAATACAATGAGTTATACAGCTTCGGGTAGAAAAAAACCCGTGTGAGGATATAAACGAATGTCGTGTCGTCTGGTCGCCCCTCAGCAAATTCTGAGTTTGCTGCCGCTCTAGAAAAACTAATTCCCCCCAGTTTACTGTAGAATGAGATGGATAGTTAATACGAGTAGTTATAATCCGTCAGATTACAGGACTATTTTTTAAAAAAAAATGTATGGCTAGATTACAAAAAATAATATAATAATAATAAAAAAATAATGCAAATACCTGTGGTCTCAAAATTGGTTAACGACATGAAATAGTGCTAAGAGGATATGCTACGTAGAAAATTAGCATCCCAAAATTAAATACTTTTCATTTTTTATTTAATTAACTCAGCAAGTTATTAAAAATTTGGCTCATGTAAGATATAGAAGACTGCTTCGTGCATCATATAATTGGGTATTTTTACTTTTCGGTTTTGCAGTTCTACAAAAAATCTCAGAATACGCGAAATTTTAGTCCTGTCTGTTCTGGTATTTATGAAAGAACTAAGGTACCAAAAATTTAATATTTCCTATTAGATGATGCATGAAGTAGTCTTCGATGACATGGTGGTAGCGGGCTTGTACTTGTGCGAGTCTCTACATACCATGCGATCGGAGACGTGTCGTAACTCAGCACAAGTATTAATTTACTCATTGAGGCGAGTGAAGAGGTCAATTGGATACATTCATTGAATTGTTTGTATGCGATTAACCTTTTTCAAAAAAAAAAAAACTTCCATTTCCCGTAATAGATTTTATCCTACAATATTTTTTTTTCTTCACACTTTTTACCATTTTTAAAGGTTCCTACTCTGGATCATTAACCTTTACTAATAGACAATCTTTGATAGGTGCATTCATTACCATTTTTTAAAAAAAGTTTCGATGAAATCCATGATAGTTTTTACCACAATGGCTTATCATGCAACCGTTAACGTTGGTGAGCAGGAGGATCATGCACATGACAACGTGAAGTGCATGGCAGGTCCCTTATCGTATCATGCAAATGCCAGTCAAATCCCCACCCACCCCTCCCGCTCTCCTCAACTATATTGCTTTTTCCCCTTCTCTTTTTACGTCCCGAGAATATCATAAAACTAATTTTAAATACGTGTCAAAGAGTTTCTCGATTTCAGTAAAAAAAAAATCGTGTTAAAAGTTTAGGCCTGCTAAATAAAAGCCACATTATAGTCTGAATTTCTTAACTTTGACCACCTGGGGGTATCTTTTTTTTATCCTAGATCTCTGTCTCATTCAGTTTTCCAGTCATTGGGGCTGGGTACCGGTAGGTACGCTAAACTTTAATTTGGGTGATTATTTTCAAATTAAATACTTACAGTATTTATTTACGTTTAGGTGTGTCTTGTATGGGTGTAATTATTAAATTGCTTATCTCTACCATCGATATCAAAGGCGTGAAATGAAATGAAAAAGGAGTATATTTCTATATTATTACATATTTTTATAAATGATTAATTGGATACAAACAAAGCGATGAAGACCAGTGGCGTAGCCAGATTTTTTTTTTTTGGTGGGTCCAGTTTTTATAAAGTTTGCCCGCTTACGATAGGTTTTCGAATGAGGTGGTGTTTCATTTGGCGTCCCCCCCCCCGGGATTGTTTTCTAAAAAATAGGCCTGAAATTTTGATTTTGCAGACGATAACTTTATTAACAAAACTGGAAAAAGGGGGACCGGGGGCTCTCCGGCGAATTTTTTTTAGATAAACATCTTCGATCGCGTGGTGGGTAGAAACTCGCACAAGAACAAGCAAACCTACCAAATGTGCCACCGAACACCATATTATATATATATATATATATTTTATTAATACATTACCTATTTTTTATTTTTTATTAATTAATATATTTTCGTAATACTTGACGTACTATAGGTAGCGTAGTGAAAAACATGATTTTTTGCTTTAAAAAAATTGTGAGCAACCGTTCAAGTCTACAGAATTTGGAAATTTGTGGATAAGACTAGTTCTTGGTGTCCAAGATACGTCTTTTCCCACATCTCAATATCTCTATTTTATGCATATGAAAGGGGAGAAAAAGTAAGGAACTGTTGACATTGAAACAAGGAAAAATCTAAACTACATAAAAGTCTAAACTGAAAAGCACTGAGAGGTTTTCTACTTAATTTTAAATGTATACTTTTACCCGACATCCCCCGGTCCCTGTGACGAACTAAAAAGTTGGCAACGAATTCTGACAGTGTCTCCCACTTTTCCATTCCCTTTAAGGCTTTAACTGACAACTCTCAAACATTATCACTGAAACGAAATTTTACCAAACGTGGGAGCATATAGTGGCCAGTTAAATTTCAACCGTTTGTGCTTTTACCGGCAAACGAAACCGCATTAACTCCAAACATTCCAAAAAAACAAAGTTTTTGCCTGCTTGGTCTATTAATTTAATAAACCTAGAGTGAATTAGAGTACATATAAAATCTACGTGATTATCTACCTTTTTTTGTTGATATAATGCCCTGGAAGAAACAAGGGCGAATCCAGCCGAAAATTTAGGGGGGGTCACAAGTTTTTTGTAAGTTTAAAAGGTAATTTTTTAGTTGAAAATTCAATTTTTTTAAAACTAGGTATCATAAATTTACTAAGAATTTACTCATTTAGGGGGGGGGGGGTCATGACCCTGAAACTGAAACTGACTCTTCAACCTTAGTCAATGTAATGTTAAAAATTGATTACTTTGAACTATTAGCTAGCTCGCCGACCTGTCCAGTTAGATAGTTACGTAGCTATGCTAAATTCTGACTAAATTCTGTCCAATCTGTCTGTCTGTCCGTCTTACTCTGTCTTGTTTTGTCAATGGACAACGTGGGCACTTGCTCCAATTAATGGTGACACGATGCTTCGGAAAGGCATAGTCCAGCAGTGTCCAGTTTTTTAATTGATTCTCTATTTTTTAATGTAATCCATCAATTATTTTAATTTAAGAGGTAACGGGGTTTTCAATTCAATTAGAAAAGACACGAAAAAACCAAAGAAGTATTAACCAATTTGACAATACGATGAAAGCACCACCGGTATGATGGGATTTTTATTACTTATTTGCCAATTGATTTGGATTACCTATAGGCCTATAGCATAATTAAGAACTAAAATTTAAATATTAATAGCAATTCAATGAATGTATCCGAAGATTCATTCAAATCACCGAAATTAATATATACCATATAATTCTACAATGTAATAAAGTCATTCAAATCAAGTTATATTGTAATCTGTTTAAGGGTAGCACTTTAGTAGGTACCGTTATGACCAAAATGTAATGGGCCAGTGGCGGTTCGACATTGTGTGTTGAAAGTGGGGTTTGAAGACCATGCCTCACTACGATACTGAGCAAGGCTATTGGAGTGTTTCCGTTTATTATAATATTTATTTATTTATAACTTAAACATCAGCAAATGTCTCTGCTACAGCTGTGTTAAGTCTCCCTGCATATTCAGTCAATGGTTTCATATAAGAAGGGTTTAAACTGCTTAATATTATATGAATAAGAAGGTCTTCTTATATTAGATTCTCAAATTGGTACCTACGTGGAGCATACCGTACAACAACGGTTCTCAGCGCTATAATGCTAACCTTAAAAAGACTATAGTCAGCTGTGTCTTCGAAAACAATGAAACGCGGAATAAAGGGTATAGATTTTCCGGTTTCTGGCAAGCAAAATAATTGATTGTCAATAAGCATTGGCGGATTAAATCAAAAGGGCTCTCAAGGTAAAGTCAGCTTAATTCAATCAAGGCTGAGCCGTACGTCATAAAACCGTGCGAAACACAATTAATGGCTTACCCTTTCCGTACTCTGATTGCCAATATTGACTGACAGCCTCCCAGTACCTACTCCACCGCGATCTCTGTACTCTGTAGCAATATCAGTTTTTAATAGAAATACGTTTCCATTCAAAAAACGAACAATATATTCCAGTTATTAAGACGACACCCGTAGATCGTGGGTTCGAATCCAGCCAAGTCCAGTTTCCAGTTTTATCTACGATATATCCTCTAATTTCGGTTAGAAAGAACAATAAGTGTTTTATTAAACCTTGTTACGTAAATTAGAATTATTATTACCGAAATAAAAGTTAGAAGTAGCTCTATCAAAGTTACAGAGGCGGCCTTAGGGAGGGCAAATAGGGCAAATTTTAAAAATATAGATTTTTGAAACTAAATTTTTTTATTTAAAATTTTTGATTTTGATCAATAATTATTTATTAAGGTTATACAATGACATAACATTAAAAAGCATAAAACTAACTAAATAAATTTAAATAAAACTAACAGAACATACTGTAATTATTTGGATTTCATAATGAATTGGGGGTTTTTATAGGCACAAACACAAACAAAATCTAGCTGTCACTGCTCTGAAAATGCTTAAAACCCAACTATTTCAAGCCAATTTTTCAAATCATTTCATCCGGGGGAGACCCCCGGGGCCCCCATGTTGGCAGTTACATTTTTCGCCTGTAAAAACATCTGGACGCTACTGCTATCAAAATGCGTAAAACCCCACGCTTTCACGCCCCGGGCCCCCCTTCTTTGCAATTATATTCCTCGCCAGGAAGATCTAACTTTTACTGCCTCAAAATGCGTAAAACCCCATTATTTCAGACTTTTTCTCAAAAAACTTTCACCCCCTTGTTTGCAATTGTATTCATCACCTGAAAAATCTAAATATTACTACCATCAAAATGCTTAAAATCCCACTATTTCAGGCACATGAAGGTGGGGGGGGGGGGCACCAAATTAGATACCCTCGTCAAGACTTGACAAAGAGCCTCGCAATGGCTAAGGCCGCTCTGATCAAAGACACCCAATAGTAAAAAAAAAACCCTAAGCGCTTTCGATAAGAACTACAAATGCACATTGCACATTTGCATCTTCTCCTCGGGTTAAACAAGTATCAAATCGTTGATGAAGTGTAAGACGTGTGCTAAATGGTGCGTATATAATGTATGCTAATCAATACAGCTTAACAGACTAATCATAATAAGTTATTAGGGGGACCGGCCATTTAGCTAAAATAGTTTTTTAATGACAGAGAACCCCCAAAATGTTTGCAATATAGAATGTCGAATAGAATATAATAGAATAGAAAACCGTATATTTCGCAACAAAATGAACATGTGAACGTGAAATAACCTGTGCCCCCTCAAGCCGATGCGTGGGAGGGTGGCACTTCATACCTAATATAAGTTTAAACTTATATAACTAATATTTAAAAATATTAATAAATATTAACATGAAAAAAAAGCGGACTATTGTCATTGTTAAGCAATACAATGTCTAGGTTTCTATTACATTTTTTTTTTAATTTACACATACAAAGCGGACTATGGTCCTTGTTACTGAAATACATTCCTAAATAAAAATCAATAAATCAATAAATTACAAGACGTAGTTAGTTTAAGTGACATAATTCCCCCTCCAGCCAGAGTACAATTTCACGTTTATAAGCCTGTACTGTTTTTTTTTCCTGGTGAATCGCTGTTGTAGGTGCGTTTATTTGTGTAATTGTATAGTGTTACTGCTTGGTATAGTAGTGAGCGCCGCGAGTTCGTCTTGCTCCATTTAGGGAGTGGTAGTACTTGATACGCTGTGGACCTAGTGGCAGCTGAGTGTAAGGGTTTGAGAGGTGTAGTATGAAGTGCAATGTATTTATGGCAAAATAGGAGTATATGTTTTTTGTATAGAAGTTGTAAGGGTAGTAAATTATGTGTTCTGTAAACTGTGTTTGAATGAATTAGTACAGGAGTTTTTGTTATGATTTTAACTGTGAAATTTTGTGTGGTACGTAGGCGCTGTAGATGGGTAGCGGCTGCATCTCCCCAAACCCCCATACAATAGCTTAGTTTTGACTGGTACCAGGCTTTGTATAGTTTAATAAGGGCGGCTTGTGGAAGGAATTGGCTCAGGTTATATAGCATATAGTTGATACTCCGCAAGTTTTTATACAGCTTGGTTATGTGGGGTACCCAAGATAATTTTGAGTCAATAGTTACGCCTAGGTATGTTAATTCGTTTACTACCTCGATTGTATGGCCTCTGTGAGTTAAAGAGTCGTAATTGTCGCCTCTTGTTTTGCAATTTAAGTACATAACTTTAGTTTTGTTGAGGTTTGGGATTAACTTGTGCTCAGCTATCCAGTTCATAACCACAATTGTATCATTCCGGAGTTGGTATTGCAGCTCTTTTTGATGTGGGGCCTTTATAACAATTCCAATGTCATCAGCAGGTTACAAAAAAGAGAGGCGAACTGGGAATTGCAATGTGATGTGCTATGCCAAAGGCTGCAATAAGGGCTACACAAGTCCGACCAGTTGCGGCCTAAAAAAAGATTACCAGGCGTTTGGGATTAACCTGGAGAGTTAGGAAATGAGTCCCATTCGAAATTCAGCGACGACATTTCGCACCAAAATAGTTTCGCCTCCGCGTCGGACCTATAATTAGGTTGTTCACTTGGATGAAGATGGCTGCTGGATATGAGTGTAATTTGAGCAGGAAATCAGATTACGATTGTGGGGAGGATCACGTCCTAGTGGGGATGGAGGAATTGTGTATTCTATTTAGGTTGCAATCCCCGACCTTTCTTTTTAATTTCAATTCTCTTGACGTCGAAACGTGCCGCGTTGTACCATGGGATAATCCCCTGGATTTGGTCTCAGTATATGCGTCTCTCCAGCTCTCTTCCTCATGATTTAATAAAATATTTGTATCTGACCTGATATTTGCGTTATGTTTAACAATGTTCCGTTGGAGACAAGATGTTATGGTTGAATGATTTTCTGACAGAGCAAGAAGTTACTCAGTAACTCATATATTAATTAAGGAATCATTTCACGGTCTATAATCTACATATTCCACATTCAACTGAATTAGGTAGCCTATTTGTTTTTTATGCCTAATGATCCATTTGAGACAAGATGTTGTGTTTGAATGATTTTTCTGACTGAGCAAGAAATTTCTCAGTGGCTCGTATATTACTTAATTAATGATTTCACGGTCTGTATATCACTCATTCAAATGAATATCTTTGTTTCTGATTCTACAATATAAGTAAATCATGGGACGAAACTGATCATTGCGTCAAACGGTCAAACTCTTTCCAGACTAAATTAGTTAGTGTGTGGAACTGTATCAAAATAACAAGTGTTTTGTACTCCCTAATTAGTTCAGGAATTTAATACCTTAATGTCCAGCTGCATAGAAAACAAAAGGTACGACACCCATTCTATGGATTTGCACTCGTTAAGATGGATCGTAGACTGACTAAACGTTAATGAGAGCCTTACAAACTTTCAAAATTAATTAATAATTGGATGAAAAATAAAGGGCGAGAGTGGGAACATTTCTTTTTAATGGGAAGAACTGAAGTTGAAGGCAAATGAAGGTGAATATAACTTTGAAGTTTGAACTCATTAAAAATTACCCCTTTCTAAAAAAATAAGTTCCAAATTTTTAACGCTTAAAGAGAGCGGGCTGTGTCGTAGTGAACATTCTCTTTTTACTCCTGCATGCCTATTATGGCGATTTGGGATTAACACTAAGTTTTTCCCCCCCCGCATTAGTAAGGTGTCACGTGACGATGTTAAAATAAGCGCGAAAAATTCAAATTCATAAATTATTGGAATAGAAGAAAGGGAATGGCCGCATTGTCTTAAACGCAATTGAAGGAAAACACTAATAAACATTAAAATGTCCAGATAGATATTTTTTTGAAAAATGTAAAATAAGAATTTTGATTAATTACAAGGGAGAAAAAATGCAAAAATTAAAAAATTAATCCGAAATCGCCATAATTGCAGAAATTATCAGGGAAGCGTGCAACTTGCTGCCCAAGAAAATATATTATCGGAAGAAATGCCCATACTCTGACATCGAAGCACACAGACAGGTATTTGTTGAAGAGACAGATGTAAAAACGTATCGAAAATTGAAGGTAGAAGGCACAAAGATCCAAATAGAAGTTACCACAGCAAGATTAAGCAGTATTAGCAATGTAGTCAATGAAAGAATGGTAAGAGCCGGAAGGGAAGGTAAGCTCTTATGTCGTCAATGCCAGCGGCTCATTGCCCTTTTTCATGTTTCACATCCAGCTTTACATCTTCTTCTACCCTCTAACAACCTTATGTCGTTTCAATGGACTTTTATCCTCTTCAGATTTATCTCTTGACACGATACTTTGGGACCGCAACTAGTTTGTACTTATTTTACATTATCTACAGTATTACCGAAATTAGAGGATATGGAAAAAACTGGGCTTGGCGGGATTCGAACCCACGATCTACGCCTAACCGGGCTTGTGGTCCAGCGGTTAAGGCGACGCCCCGGTTAGGCGTAGATCGTGGGTTCGAATCCCGCCAAGCCCAGTTTTTTCCATATCCTCTAATTTCGGTCATAACGAGGAGGTTACCTCTTGAACCAAAGTTAATTTAATGTCAGTGTTATATATACCATATAATACTACAATGTAAATCTACAGTATTGGTCATAAATCCAGAAACAAACACGTTTATGGCTTTTCATACAAAAGTATTTCACATATCAAACTGCACATGATATTGTAGTATTGTGGGTAGGTACCACACACTTTCACCAAAAAACTTTGAAATTGGATTAGTGGTTTCAAGAGGATGAGCTGAAGACGAAAATGTCGTTGGCCATAATGGTTGGAACAAAACTATCACAACTCTTGCTCGCGCATTTTCGGCTTCTTAAATAATAATTTAGTTTGTCATTGTAAACATTTACGTTTTAAAACATGATGGAAGACAAATCGTTGACCATGGACACAAGAGAAAGAATTTTACATTATATTCAGATCACAGTCATGTATTGTAACACAATATAGTGCACTAAAAATTTCCGTTTCTCTCTGGGACCCATTGTATTTATTCTAATGTCATTCCGTCGTATTATTGGCATTCTTCATCTTCTTGCAATACAACTTCTATCGAATATCGGTGATCACCATGGTGATCGTAATGATGACCATACTAGGGGATTGTTTTCTGCATCCTTATGCCATTGACTCTTCCTTGAGTTCCTCCGCTTTCGGGGCCAGTTTCCCCCTCCCAGGTCAAAAGAGTGTCCTAGCATTGAAAAAACCTATATAAAATAATATAGGCCACATTTATATGTTGAATATTTTTTTTCATATGCGACCAAGCCAGAGGGGGGTACAGGGAGTCCGGACACCTCCCAAAATATTTGCAGTGCACACTATAATGGAGTTTTAAATATATTTATATATATATGTATACATATATATATTTCGGTTATATTGAGGTTACCTCACCTCCGGTGACGTCAGATGGACGCCTCCCGAAGAACATTTTTGGCCACGGGCTTGTATGTGACCCCTACGTCTGGGTAGGTCTGGCAGGTACGATAAACTCTCTCATTGGTCAGTTCATTTGGTTATAGGCTAGACCATTAATTTAGCCAATCATAATTTAACCCAGGAACAGACCAAGTATCAGATACACACCGGTACCATGTACAAGCCAAACAATTGCCCAAACCATCATTGATCGAGACAAACTCTCACTGCAACCTAACAAATATTAGGCTAATATTTTTAAATTCGTATATTAATTTTTAATTATTTTTGAATTCCGCATTATGGTAAGATTTGCAAATCATTTTAGGTTATGACAGGCTGTCAAAGCTTCGAAAATGGTGGTTAGCTTAGTGGACGGCTCAATAAAAAAGCCGCCGTCACATGAAACCCAAAGAGGGTCCAAGCCTGAGGACTGGCAGAAGATGATCTCGCTTGGCCACTGCTGTCCGTATTTGGGATGCTGCGATGAGCAATAATGTCAGACAGCCGTGTATTTCCCCTACCAACTAAAGAAAGGTACCCACTAAGCAAGGGCAAATCCAGCCGAAAATTTAGGGGGGGTACAAGTTTTTTTTTATAAGTTTAAAAGTTTTTTTTTTTTTGAAAAGTTGAGTTTAATTCAATTTTTTTACTAAGTATCTTATGAATTTACTATGAATTTACTCATTTAGGGGGGGTCATGACCCCCTGACCCCCCCCCCCCCGTGGATCCGCCATTGCCACTAAGCTTGGATGGACCTTGTTAATTTTTTTTTTATAAATTCACCATGTTATTTCGATTTTCGGACCTCAATTCGTCTATATGGGATGACATACTACTATAATACGATAAGCAATGACAGCTGCCACTACACAGAAGCCGTCTACATATTTCCTTTCGATAAGGTGGATCATTAAAACATGGTGTAAGAAATATCAATTTAATCATTCAGATTATCAGTCGATAAAAAATCTTTACGGGTCTTTGACGGTAGTATACCAATAACCGTATGATAGGACCCGATGTTCTCAGTGAGATGGAAATGTAAATCAATTCTAAGGCTACTGGGTTTTTGTGATTTTCCAATGAAAGTGAAAGTGACGAACGCGTTTTCCGTGTAATGAACTGGAAAATTTTGGACTCATGTTATAAGTTGGCGCCCTGCTTCCACTCTCAACACCCTAATGTGCACCGCCCTAGCGAGAATTCCGTGCCTGCAGAATTTTATAAGGTAACTAGGAAGTTAATTATAAATCGTAAAGGAGGGCTCACACAATCTTCGGAAAATTGACGGCAAGTGGAATCCGAAGGAAACCGCCATGTTTTTCCTTTCTTCTGATTTCACTTTTTTTCCTATGATTGTGGGATTTGAGATTTATAAGGTAAAAAGGACGTTAATTATAACTCGTAAAGGAATGCATGTGGAATCCGAGCGAAGCCGCCATGTTTTTCCTTTCTTCTGATTCCACTTTCCGTAGTTTCTCCTGATATTGTGTGAACCACCCCATTGTTATTTGAAGGGCTTTTTACTTACAGTATATAGTGGACTTTTTGGTGGGGTTTTTGAGACATTATAGTCATGTAATGAATTGTATTGTATTGTGTATAATGTTTCCGCAAGAATTTATGGGCGTTGGCTACCTGGCACCCGTTCTCCATCATGTCAACCTACACCGGCTATAAGGGATAATGGAGAAGCCGATGCAAGCTAACCGTTGACATAATGAAAAGTAGGCGTGACTTGTATAATTATTATTATTATCGTATTATTAACGATACAATAAATATAACATAGTATTTTTTTCAATATATTGCTCCTTGTCCGGGGTTACTGGACAAGGAAAAAAAGTGAAGTGAAGTGAAGTGAAGATTATTAAAATTTACTGAACAACTCATTAAAATCGAAAATCTCAGCTCCACTCAGCTCAATGATTTAGCTAATGAATTAAATACCATACCTAATTTGACAATAATTAGATCACAAAGGCTCTTATTTCTCCTAAGTACAAATGAAAACAGCAACGAAAATTGAAATAATCTAATATGATTTTGTCAGTTTCTCTAAATTCCTGAAGTGTGAAGTTTTATTGTATATAATTGTCATTTTCTGAAATTGACAAATCGGGAATCGGGGTGAGATGTACATTTTACAGTGTATGATGTCAGGCCATGTATAGTAGTGGCAGAGACTCCGACTTTCACCCGGGAGGTTTTTGATTCGAGTCCCACACTACATGTACATTTTCTGGCCTGCTTCGGAGGGCATGTAAAGCAGGCGATCCCGGGCTTTCCTAGTTGAGTGTAAGAGAAGGCTTTGTAAACCTAACTCCACTACGTTGGATTAGTAATAGAACAAGAAGTCAATATTTATTATTATTTATTTAGTTATGTATTTTTTGAAACTGTCACTATTATTTCCCCAGATTCAGACATAATAAAAATATAGGATATCAGAAATTGTGTTAGATGTCCATCAATTTTAATTTACCTAGTATGATTGTCACCAAAAGAATTTATTCTATGCTCTTATCCCAAAGCATTGGAATTCACATAATGATTTAGTTGAATTCTGGCTTGTCTCATTGAATTTTATGGCAATCTAAACCCAACATCACATAGGCTAAGATAAACAATTTTTTTATTTTTGTTAGTTTCTGTGTGACTCCGATCAAGTAATGTATTTCCGAATAAGCGGACTACGCGCGCACCTAGGGTGGCAGCTTTCATGGGCGGCAATGAAAGTATAACAAATAATATTTAAAGCAGCCGCAGTTTAGTAAAATTTGTAATGTTTTCTTTTATAAATACACGCATTATTATTATTATGATTATTTGCCGATAACCTTTCTACATAATCGGCGGACTGGGCATAAATTGGGGTAATCTTAGTGACATCGCTGACATGGGGGGAGGCGGTAAAATTCGCTGCCCAGAAGTGGTACATACTTAAACACATCCCTGCTCCGACCAACAAGAGTAAATAATTATATTCTAACACCCTAGTAGTAGTATGGTTTGACACAGTCCCAGGCCACGGTGTGGGCCCATAGGACTCCAGTGGACCTCCTGATTATAGTGGATTCCGAACCACTTGGGAAACACAGTGAAGTCACACGATTAGTTCGGAGGTGACCAGGACAAGTCCTACCATGTTTCCCTACCGGCACTGTGCACACGACCAATTTATCTGCAGCTTTGAACCTGCTCTGGTCCGCTGGATTCAACTTGGTATGGCGGCCGGCTTTCTAACACCCTAATATACTGTAATCAATATAGGTATACGGTATATGGCGCGGGAAGTACCTTTGGCCATTATACACTCACGCCATAGTAAAATTAAAACAAAGACAAGATACAGGGTAAAGCTTATATAATCTTGCTTAAAGCTGCCTATTAATACCCTCATGATACCAGACCACTAAGCTGTACGTGACTGCATCTACTTTATTGATAGGCTTCTCATTTACAGACAACCGCTTAATGGGTTGCGAGGTTATAGGGGCTCGAACTTTGGCAAATAATTCAGCACATAAGGCTTCTCAAAACAATGTCGGATCCACGGGGGGGGGGGGGGGGGTCACGACTCCCTCAAATTTTCAACAAAAAACTTACCTTTTAAACTTACACACAACTTGTGATTTGACTTGTAAATTTTCCGCTGGATTTTTAAATACAAGGCTTGGAGTGGCCGCAATCCCAGAACATTGGCCCCAAAAACATCCCTGTTTTAAAATTCACAACAAATACACTCTTCCAGAAACAATTAAGCAAATCAACAGCATTAAACTTTTCGATCGTACCATAAAAAGGCACATTTTCATCCAACTAGCCGAATGACTAATTCTGTTTAGCTCAATTTGTTGATTTGATTATAATTTCTACTTACATACATATTGTATATACAGTATATACTCACTATGCATTGTACTTTATATTGCAGTATTATGTGGTATATAGGCAAGGCCGTAGCCAGGTTTTTTTCGGGGGCGGGGGTTCAGAAATTTCATTGGATTTTACATAGAATTTTTTATTTTTCCTTTCAAAATCCGATTCCATCTAGTATCAAGACATTAATTTGGGGCGGGGGGGGGGGGGGGTTTAACCCCCCATGAACCCCCCTTGGCTACTGCCTTGTATATAGGCTACTAGTATAACAATGACATTAAATTAACTTTGGTTGAAGAGGTAACCTCCTCGTTATAACAGAAAATTAGAGGAAATAGAAAAACTGCATGGGCTTGGCGGGGCTTGTGGACCAGCGGTTTAAGACGACGCCCCAGTTAGGCGTAGATTGAGGGTTCGAATCCCACCAAGCCCAGTTTTTCTATATCCTCTAATTTTCGGTTATGCATTGTACTTACTTACTATTTTCTCTCTTGCTTACTTATTAATAATATTTTTCTGTGTTTACAGTGGTTTATTACTGAAATTAGTGTAGCCTACCTATTGATATTGTTTGGATTAGAATCTGTTTAGGGGCCGTTCACTAATGTATGATGAAGGAAATATTTTGAAAAACATTTACCTTACTTTACCCTCATGTGATTATAAAATTTTCGATTTTGAATGGGCTTCCTTCAATGAGGATACATTCAAAATAAGTGGCCGGTAAGCTAACAGAAATGATCCCGAGTTGGCAACAGCATGGATTACTATGTATATATCTCTATTTAGTTGGAGTACGTACGTAGCGCATCGTCTGTACTTGAGTCTTAACGACCTATTGTGCCCCCAACAGAGAATTTCTACTGCACTTATTATTCTTATTACTATTATTTCTTAGAGGGCATTCTCTTGAGCAGATTTGTCCAATTATTTGTTTTGTTGAAATAAGTTAATATATTTGCTTCGCTATGTCTTAGATATTCAAGGTTATTCAAGGATATTCAAGTGTTCGAGGCAAAAAAAGATGATATTCATACCATAGTGGAGCAACTCAACAACCACCTCACACAACTACACAATTTTTAATGGTTTTCTTTTATTCCTTTTAATAACTACAATTTTTTTTCTTTTATTTCAGAACGAATCGAACTGTGCAGCGACTTTGTCTGCAAAAACTTCTCTAAAAGTAAGTCCTTCTATTGTATATTTCTTCTCTAATATTATTAGAAACTTAGAGCGGTAGGCAAGTTGGAACAAGCTCCCCGTCCGAGTGATGCTAGTCCGAAGATCATGAGGCTCGGTATACACGAACGATTCTTCCAGTCGAGATTTGCCGCCGTCTTTTCCATTGTAGCCATATATATGAATGAATTAGATATGTATACGTATTTCCAATCTCTGCAAAACATGGACATGGGCTAGGGGAGTTTTTAAAATTAAGATAAGATTAACTGATTTAAAGCAATATATACTTTATTGAAAGTAAGTAGGCTATGTAAGAATGTACTCATATGTATTGTATGGTAATGCGTAGTATATTATAAATAGGGCTAGCAAAAGATTTCTTGTCGTTATTGTGACGATTTCGCCAGCTGTTATCTAGCCCTCCGACACGCGTCAACGTCACAACACTTTCGGAAGTGCGTTCAGAAATTAACTTTTCCAGGCCATTTCTTCCCATTACAACTTTCTCAACGTTCCACGTGCGCCTCAGGTCCATATGTACCAGGTCTAATAATTAAGTTGTGGTCCCGAGTAGGCCACTTAGCCTACTAGTATACAATAAGACTAATAATAGGGAAAGGGAAAAGTAAAGATAAAACAAGGTTTGGTGTAAAGTACTGTTTGCAATATTGTATTGACTCTTCTATGCGGCAAAGGCACTCAGTGGAAATTAATTAATTAGTTGAAGCGAAGAGCCACCGTGGTAAATAAAGGTGACGCATAAGGCAACGGGTCGTCAAAAAGTGATAATGAAATGAATTAGGCCTACTTCAGCCATGTGATGAGGAACGAAAAGTATCGTCTTCTGCATATAATAATCCAAGGGAAGATAGAAGTAGTCCCGGAAGAAGAGGATCCTGGCTGAAAAACCTGAGGCAGTGGTTTTGCAAGAGCACGACTTCCCTTTCCAGAGCAGCAGTCTCCAAGGTCAAATTGCCAGCATGATAATCGCCAATCTTTGATAGAAGAAGCATTTAAAGAGGAGGAAGGGCTAATTTAATTTTTTTACTCAATGACTATTGAGTAAAAAAGGGTGCATTCGAAGTCAGCACCATAACAAGTCCGCTAACTCCTTGAGCCTCAACGACCGTGTACATAATAGAAATTACCAGTAACCTGTCACACTTTGTCTCACTTTCTGGTCTGATGGGATTTGGTAATTGTGTGAGACAGTTATTGAGTTGCTCCGCTATCAATGGTAGGAATACCCGAACCATAGCGAAGTAATAAAAAAATTAATAAGGACATAGTCGAGCAAATATGCCAATGCTTTAGGTAATACAGGTAGATATATCCTGTTGACAATCATTTATGGCTGGAGTTAAATTTACGACTACTTACGATACAGAATAGCTAAGTCATATGCTGAATCGCAGTGAAATATAAAAACTTAAGTAACTCAGTTTAGCAATACAACTTTGAATAATAATGTACCGGCACTGTAGACATAGCCTACATGTCTAAAAAAAAACAGCAGGCACAGAGTGATAAAGTTGCAAGCCTAAAGGTTGCATGAAAACTGTTTTCCCATAGGTTTGGAAAAATATTTTTCTTACTTCGATAACTTGGGCTTATCCAAAATAGAATCTTGGGAAAATAATAAGAAAATAGGAAAGTAGAAACAGATTGGGAGCAAGAGTTTAACTAGACAATCTCCATTCACTTCAAATTTAAGACGGCTGGGTGATTTTTTTTCTTTTCCTTAGCCGGTGATTTGTTGTCTTCAGTCAATATATTTTTAACTCTAAATTGAAGATTTTATTTATGCTAGATATAAAGATAGGCTACCATCAAAATTTTCAGTGGCGCGACCATTATTTAAATTTTGCAAATATTAATTATATCAATAATTAGATCTTAGGAATGTTGATTATCTTATTCGTGTCTACCGTTAAACAAAAGAAGAAAACAAGAATATTGACAAATGGACAGTTAGATATTAATTTATTAGACATGAGACAGAGGCATCAGCGGTTGCGTACTTTATGTACCGGTATATTAGGCCTATAAGCCTATACTAGTACATAGACATTGAGTTTTCATACGATAGAAGGAACAACTCACTCCATTTTTATATAGGCTATACAGCATGTGGTCATCGATAACGTACCATTCTCCACAATTAAGGAATATGTGAGAAATTGACGAAAAATACTGGGAATATGCGCACTACCCACGCTTTTCATTACCGTTAAAAATCGTTTTTGTAACTTATGAGACTTCATTAACGACAATGAACATTCCAAATAAATCCGACATTATAGGCTAAACTTTACGAACATTTTAGTCTAGTTCTGTTTTGAACTCATACACCTCATTGGTGCTCACGCATGACACAGAACTCAATGATGTCTTATACGTTAGAAGAAATGTTATTCTCAAGTAGTTTAATATTTACTATAGACAATTATGGAAGGTGTGGGAAATCAACGGAAAATTATAATTACATTAGCTCTTTTCCCACGCCATCCATTTCTTTGGAAATCTTGGTATTCTAGCTTACTGACGGTTTTGCGAACAGCATTTCCTATGAAATTGAGGCATTAACATTACTGTTCCAAACATTTCAGGTTCTCTTGGTCTTCCCGAAAGAAGATGCAGTTGCCGAAGCGTTCGCGGCTGCAGTGGCCAGCCTGGGCTACGATTGTGCCATGGAGCGGACGGCCGAGGGAGCGCTGTCGTCCTACGACAAGGTTGGACACGACATCTCCGTTCTCGACCTGCGGCACCCCAAGATCATCGACGGTGTCGATCTTTGCAGGTACAGCATGCTGTTTAGAAATTTGGATCGTATAAAAATTGAATTAAAAAAACGCCAGTAGCCCAAAAGCCTGATCGCAGGTAAAGGACTCTTATGGCCACTGCTCTATTTGGGATGTTTTGGTCAGCAACATGTCCGGTAACCGCGTTTACCTATGAAGGTTTGGACCCGTTAGGGTTGTGAGGACCCAGGTCAGTCGGAAATTTTCGCCTCGACTTTTCGTTTCATGTCCCAATTAGACTATTCCTGCCTGACTCTTAACAGCCAGTAGGCAGTGACAGATTAACCACAAGGCAGACCAAGCACGTCATTGTGTCCGCGGATGCTTGGAGTATATTTCTGTGGTGATTTTCAAAAACGTGTAAGCTTATTTAAAGTGTGTTCCGTTAAAACATTTTCCCGCCAATTTAATAATTAAAAAAAGAAGTCACCGGAAGTAACTCTCTACGTTCTGCTGTCACGATATTTGGCTTTGTTACGTTGATGGTATGGTGCCTCCACCCGCCGCTCCAGTTAATATATTTCTATGGGTGCCTCCCATGCCATTTTTGTTTATTTTATTATTCAGTGTCTATATTCATAATATGCATGCTGTTTTAAATCTTTGATGCATTTTTGAGATTGATTGGCTTGAGAAGTAAAATGATTAAAAAACGTGGCCCAAGAGGGCAAAGTGGCCGGAATAGTTACCAAGACAAAGTAAGTCGGGAAGCAAAAAGAAGGCGGAAAAAAGATGTAAAACAAACGCCGGTAATTAGCACATTTTTTAAGAAAGTAATTCCTGCTACTTTAGTTAATGAACCTGCAGCCTGATCGAAGCGATTATAATACCGGTATTTATTTAATCCCCTGGTAGTAAAAATGTAAACAAGATAATTTTTTAATGAAAAGTGCTATTCAAAATTAGTTTGTTTACAGTTATAATCCTAGGGTATTTATTTAACCCCGGTATTACAATCGCCTCGATCAGGCTGCTTAGAGACCTGATTCCCCATAAGGAAAAGTAACTGGGGAGTCTATTTCAGCTATAGAAAGTCAAACCATTTGCCCTGCAGGGCCCTGCTGACTTATTTACAATATCTCAGTGATGACCCTAGCGAATGGGAAATTAGTGATATTACTATTAATTACTGGGCTTCTCGGAAACTGCCAGAAAAGAAATATGGCTTTGTTAACACTAAGAGAAATTGACCCATCAGGAGTCAATAGGCGTGCCAAAAATGTTATGATCAGCATCCACATATTCACGAGTTTTGACAACCTAAATGAGCAGTCATACCGTACCACTGCTACCTTAAAACAGAAAAGGTTTCGCATATGGTGCCCACAGCCAAGAGAATAATGGTAGTCACACAAGAAAGGAGAAAAGGCTGTGAAAATCAAGTAAAATTTCCAAACATTTTATGACCCATTTTTATTAACGCTCATCGATTGAAATTTACCGTCATCCATCCAGGTTAGTTGAAAACCCCCCTTTGAAAGAAGGTCGTAAAATTCTGTTCAATAACGACCAGGGTTTTATGTACTTTTGTACCGAACAGGTATTATCGTATAAGAGGCTCAAGAGTGCAGGCTGCGACCACCAATAAAATTTTTTAAATACTGTTGCAAAAATTATTACGAACCCATGAAAACCGACGCTACAGAATGAATAGGCTGTGTAAAAAGGTTTATTTATGCATACCTAGTAAACGAGAAACTGACAGACAGGAAAATACTATTATGGACCTATCAATAAATTACCATACTTTACAAAAACAATTTAAAGGCGTTAGAACAATTAGAAGGCAGCATCCGATAGATCAAAAGTATTTGTTCTTTGCATGCGGTATAGGGCTCAGGAAGCAAGAAAGGGCGTTGACATCTCTCTGGCCAGGGGAAGGGTTGCCCGGTTGCGGCTATTTTTATTAACAAATAAATAATTACTTTTTCCTCATTAAGTACTATACCAAGCTATCGGAGGTTTTACAGCTACAATACTGAAATTACGGAACAAGCCTTACGTAAGATGTAAGGGGGCACTCCACGGACCATAGACGGACTGGAGACTTTTTTTGATAAACGAAAAATGTTCTTTTGTGTCATTACTTTCTTTAAGTTAAAAATGCTTAAGAGTCTACCATTTTCTATTTCGCACCTGACCGTGAAAATATGTTTTTGTCTGCTAAAGACCACTTAATCATAAATCTGTCCCTAATAGCAACCTCCCAGGTACCAAATTAAAACTTTCAGAACCACTTTTAAAATCCTGGCTACGACCCTGGAATAACCAGTGATAAAACCAGATTAAAATGTGTATGGGAACAAAAAAGTTAGAAGGCATTTTATGAGAAAGAGCACTTGATAAAATATTTTATGTCAATAATAAAATGTTGTAATGTCTGGTACTGTTGATGGCGGCAGCGTTTGAGACCGTGTTTCTCCCACAACTGAGCTTATGCCATAGATTGTAGTCCAGTCTTTATGTGTTTGTGAGGTTTGTTGAAAAATAATAATTGTTCTTGACTAGGCGCAGTGGAGCAAAATTTCGCACCATAGTACCATTGATTATTTTTTTTTTTCAACCGATGATGGTGGAAATGGTGAGCTTTTGTCGGGAGACTTCACCATAGTAAGAATCAACTGGTAGTTGTAGTTATATTGTTGCAAGACTTAATGTTTCGATGGTGGATTAGAGTACAATTATTTTAGGTTAGGCTTTATATAAAGGCATGGAGAGCGTCGAAAGTTGAGCGGATGAGCGAGGCTCCCTTCACTTTGATGACGAATACCTTATGCTGGCGGTTTGACAGTGGGCAACAATATGTGTCTCTACCACAGGAATGGCTTTTGGAGACGTTTGGAAGAAGGTCTCAATCATCAGCCCTGGTGATATTTTAGTCTTTATTTTTGGCACATCCAAGGTGCAAAGCACTTAACTGATTGTAGGGTATTACTAGTGGCTAAGAAATTGATAGAATTTGTTGAAGTGGATTCGCATGAGAAGTGAGGGTCGGCACCTCTAAAGTGGATGCAAGCATAATTCTTGGTATCTCGTGCAATTAAAAAAAAAGCTATAAAAAACAGGAAATATTACAAGGGCCAGGAATTTTCCTCAATACCCCGCCATTTACGGTCTCTATAGTTACGGGGATTATACCCTTCTCTCACTCCCCGCTATTAAACTAACAAGAGGCAACTACGTAAATTAATGGAACCTTTTCCAATTAAGTTTTCTTTTAAATTCACCACAATATAATTAGCATAATTAGTTTTTTGCTTATCGTAAGAACAACAATGTAGACCGGTGTTACACCATTTCCACATTCACTACGCTTTTCTATGTGACACATTGGATGCCAGCTCAATAATTTATATATATATATATATATATAATTTATATAAGAGTAATTAAATTCCCCATGAACAATATAAAATCGTAAAAACCCATGATAGGCTCAACAAGTCTCATAGCGAATGGAGTACAAAAACTGGAATTGTATGGGATAATGTAAAAACTTGCTAACAACTATTCAGCCGAAATCCTAAATGGATTCTCACTGAGTGTTTTCCGATGTTCGCTTCTAATATAAACGCCATGGTTCTCATTTTAACAGGCACATCAAAATGAAATAATAGCCTTTTAGGGCAGAGTTCAAACCACGAGTAAACTGTTGCAATTTAGGCTATTCTAGGTCGATCAAATAGCTTCCCCCCTCCCACCGAACAGTAGGTGGCAAATGGGGATGGTTGGGGGAGGGGGTGGTTTCCAGTCCACTGGTCGGCCAGCATGACGTCAAAAGCCATCGCATGTAAACAACCCGAGGGCCCTCAATAACTCCCGTCGCTCCACATATATAAATCCTATGGCAACCTTGTCCTCAGCATTTACTCCCCTCCCCTATTTCTAAGCCCCATGTCCGGACAACATTTTGAGTGCTTACACAAACGAAAAAGTTTTGCTGAAGTGGCAATTGCAATTCAATGGGTGGAAAAAGTTCAGCGAGGCTTCGATATTGCGTAGGTAGGTATTTACTTACGCTCCAGCTGTTGATCAGTAACGCTGGCACTAATGTCATTAGTACAATCCAAAAAACTGCGAGTTCTGAAGTGAAATCCCTTGACTTGCTTTTACGCTTCAAAATTGTCTAACATATAGACCAGCGGTCGGCGCAACCTTTTTCTCCAGTGGGCCAAATTTTTTATTCTGTTCCTTCCTGCGGGCCGCACTTATTAAATACATATAGGTACCTATTACGGAAACTATAAAAAGTTTTCTTTTCTTAAGTAGGCTATATTTTCCAACAATTAATGTAAACCTCAACAAAAATTCAAAGTCAAAAATCGCATTAACATTTTTTGACTTTGTGTATCATTTGCAATTTCGGACATGTAGAGCTTTGACTTGCTGCACGCAATGCGCAAAATATCACCAAAATGGGGATCTGTGAGACGGTTACGATACTTGTTCTTGGCATATTTCAACTTAGAAAATGATGCTTCGCACAGGTGTGTGGAGGAAAACAAAGCAAGTAGGATGAGGGAACAATTCTTAAGATCCCCAAATTTTTCGGGGACACCTTGCCCAAATTCACAATGACTTTTCCCATCCCGCTTTTCCTTGAAAATTGATTCCAAATTAGAATCGTTTTTTAAATCAATGAACTGGTCGATCAACGTTGCAACATTGAATCCTAAGGCGGAAAATTCCAAAATAGTTTTGGTTTCCGTATGCCAGGGATTTTCAACAAAGCGCAGCCAATCCTTCTTGCTCCTCAAATCTTGAAATCTGCGGGAGAATTCATCACACAAGCCGTCTAAAAAGCATTTTATACTTTCATAATTTTTTTAAATGCGTAAGTTCAAAATTCAAATATTTCTGTTTTTATTTGTCGACTTTGTCTGCATTACGCGGGCCGCCGAAAAACACTCCGCGGGCCGCGGGTTGCCGACCGCTGATATAGACTGTCCAGAAATTCTTGCTAATATCGAGCTCCACGTACCAACTTCCCAAGATCATCGTCGAAACAACCTCTTCCATGTTCTGTACCCCACTGTAAATTTTAGGTGCAATCAGGCGCGGATCTACGGGGGGGGGGGGGCTATAGCCCATTAGGTCCCTCAAAATGCGTAAAACCCCACTATTTCAGTCCTATTTTTCACAAATTTCCTCCCGGGGGAGACCCCGGGCCCCCCTTGTGCTTGATTGTATTAATTGCCTATAATATAGGACCCTTAATGCTCTGAAAATTCGTAAAACCCCAATATTTCAGCCCTATTTTTCAAAAAATGTTCGTATTTAATCTTAGCCCCCTCCTTGGTCTCATTCTAGATCCGCGCCTGGGTGCAATTCCACACTCCGTAGACTGCCTCGTCTGTACAATATTATATCTGAGATGAACCTAGTAATGGATAGGTATTAATAGAAACAGCTTAATCTCCTGTAAACTTATATCATCCACACGCTGCTTGTATACCTATATGTAATAGTTGACGATCATACCGTATGTTTGCTATTTTTACTTAGTTTACTATGTATTGTATATCACTTATTGTTATATTTATATCACTATAAATGCTATTTTTTAAGTAGTTTGTAATTTAACATGACGAGTTAGATTTATATTTTTATTACATAGTGAACTTATTTCGGACTAACCGACATTCTACCCGTCTGGACAAGAAAGTAAAGTACGAAAGTAAAGTGGAAATGTATTCCTCCAAAACATTACATAATATTTTCATTGATACAAAATTTTCAATGCATACACAATACAACAATACAATATATGTATGACTGCTTGATAGGCCACCAGCTGTGCAATGAGAAACTCGTGTCTGCATGGATGGATGGCATATCAAGCAGGAGTGAGAAATGCTTAGATATCAATGATAATTGAAAAGCATTGCGGTGAGCCCCCCACTATAAGAACTCTTGTCAAAGTGGAAGGCTAGAGCAACGATCGTAAAGCAATCTGTGCGATAAAAAAAAGTGTCGCGCGTATTTTAACTACATGTTGAAATGGGGACCCCGTGAAAGTTGTCTCTCTCACTTCAAATCATTAAAAATCATGACAGCCCCAAGTTTGTACATATTTAGCTGCATCTTACATATCTTAAAGGCTGAGGTGTGGGGACATTTAAACAAAACGGGGACACTCACACCTACAACACGAGGCAACGGGGAGACCTTGTAAGGCCAGCGCCACGCACAGCCAAGTGTGAGCGACTGGATCCTATACTACAAGGTTTTGCCTATCTTAGAAAACTCCCGATTGAACTGAGAGCGGCAAGAAATGCTTATAACTTCCCTAAATTGCTTAGAAACCATCTCTTAGAGAAAGTTTTCTACACTGTCACTGAGGCACTAGCACAATGACAATGACAGAACTACCTGATTTTGACGATACTCTGACGATTTTCTCTTATACTTTACATGTATTGTATAATTTAAAGGAAATATATATTGTATTGTATTGTATTGTATGCATGCATTTCGCCCCCACCAATTTAAGATGGAAGCGTTTAGCGTATAGGTCATGTGCTGTAGCAAAAGCTCCCAGAAGGCCAGACCACATAAAACCTGCTGCATTTAAAAACTTGGATATAAGGGTTACCTACTTAATTTTGATTTTTTTTTCATTACAGGAAGATGAGAAATTCAAAATGGAGTCGAAATTCCGTTCTCATTGCAACAGTTAGAAAAAGGTATGTAAATTTTTGCATGAATTATAACTTTTCACATACGTCACCTTCCAAATCATACTCTCTACCTGTTGCAAGGTAAATAAAACTTCAGCCAACCATTTTCCTTTTTTTGTTCCCGAAATTACTTTTCGTTCATGGATGAGTACCTTTTAAAAGGCCAAGCCTTAGGGCTACACTTCTATCGATTTCCTTTTAAATACTCTCCAGCATGACTACTATGCCGATAAAGAATAACTTATTCTGGGTGTTAAAAATGTAAAAAAAAAAACAATTTAGAATAGCCCTTTCCATTCTAAATTTAAATTAAATTTTTAATTTTAAAGGGTGGAACTGTATCCTAATTTTTGGGCTCTATAGCGTGGCTTATTTTACTTAGTTTATCAAAACGTATTTTGCACTTTGTAAAGTGAAAAATCTTTCCAAAATGCGAGGAGAGGAGCTGCAAACCCTACTTAGGGTTTAAAAATAAATTGGTCCATAATACTTAGTTGCTCTTCTTTTATGAAAAGCAATATATAGAATATAATATAATTTATTGATCCATTAAGACACAAACAGTCCTTTCGGTAATCGTCAATAATAATAATAATCACCATATATTATTATATTTGTACGTGTGTAGGGTTATATTCTATGTGAGTATGTATAGGCCTAATTCTCTAATTGCTGTACGTGAGAATATATAAGATACAGTATATGGGACCCATTTCATAATTTGAGAGACATCGTAGGTGGTTAGTGAGGTTAGTACCTACACAAAGATTTTAAATGTTGCTCGTGAGACTGTTTATGTCCCCTTTGTACAAGAAAGGTAATTAGTTAGCTCAAAGAATTGGCCGGAGGAGATGATTTAATCACGAGCTTGTACCGAAGACTTCCATCCTCTCTTCTAAATACTTCGATGAGCTGCCATTAACATTTTATACAGTATGTCTTTACAGTGTTGTATAAACTAGGCTACTTGTGACCATACTACTAATTGGTAGCATGTCTATAGGCATCTACATTTACGAATTTTGAAAAGACCATTTCGTATCTTTGTGGCTGTATCTAATTACATAATTTCGTCAAAAAAATTAAGCCTGTTTTTTTTTTTACAAAATATTTGGAAACTACATTATAACTGCACCCGTTGGCATAATGTGCTAGAATAGTTTGCCCATTTAGCATTTCGTGCGTTTCGAAGCACAACATTTTGAAGCTCTTCATAGCACATGGGTAGCTACCAAACTGAACTATGTTGCTAAGATCACTCATCCATGATGTCATATACATCGGAATTGAGAAAGCTGAGATTGCCCAGAACTTGTCAGAATGCACTAAATAAATAATTGTTTGTCTCTTGGAAATCATGGAGCTAATAAAACTATGGAGTCACCATGTTGTATTTCGCCTGTGCTGTAAGACTGAAGCCATGACCACCCCTACTTATAGGGGCATTTTGGCGGGAAATTCAAATGTAATAGTTTTATTAAATGTTTTCTTTGTTGTTTCATATAGACTATTATTATATTTATTATTTGAATTTATTATATTATATTGTTTAAAATTTAAATTAAAAGTACTGCAAGTTCTGCATAAATTTTTTTATTATCTAAAAGTAGGGAAAACTTTGCTTAAAATATTGTTTAAAATATAAATTAAAAGTACGGTACTGCAAGTTCTGCATAAAAATATTTCTGGTTACGTGGCATGATTTCCCGCTCTAAATAATCTTAAAAAAATCTAATAAAAAATAAAATGTTACCACGGTATCCAATGGCAAAAAGCTAAATCTGGTCCTATACTACGGAAATAGCCGAAGTCGAGCGGCTTCAATCCGAATGTTTACGATGAGTCTATAGTTTTACTATGTCTATGTTGGAAACAGGCAAAAGCGTACTACTATATACAGTATATATGTACATGTAGGCTTGCCACTTTAACTGCGGTTAGGTACCTGACGCGTTAGCCTCTCCATTATAGCGATGGGTTCCAATTCACAGAGATCCCTATATTCTTTGAGTACAAATTTCAGTTTAGCGAGGTCCCAAGCCCACAATTAGGCCTATAATGTATTTATTTCAACCTATTCTCAATCTGTAATTAAATTAATTAAAAAGGACTTTCTACAATTCAATAAGAAGTCAATTTCAGTCTAATTTATCTGTATGCTCCACTTTCATTTGTCTCAAATTCGCATTTTGCCCATTTTTCAAATTCAGCAGCTGGGCACAGATCTTTCTCATTCCAAGCGTGTTTCCTATGTTTCATACTTATCATATACATATCGTATATATGCCAGTGTGTGCAGTCATCAACAGTCATCGACACCAAGGGTCGCCAAAGCTACCTCGACGTCGTCTAGCCATCGCATCCGTGGTCTTGTCTTGTTTACAGTTTTAAGCCCACGTTCTACAGTATGCATATAAATAAATAAATAAATAAATAAGGACTTTTTGCTTTCCAATTTATACGTAGTATAAGGAAAGCTTTGTGACGGTCGAAATTTTCGATTACGAGATTTCAACGGATTTACACGTTTTCAGGTCCCAGGAACCCAAAAAAGTGGTTTTTACGAAATGTCTGTCTGTCTGTCTGTTCGTCGATCTCCGGGCAAACTACTCAGTCGATATTGATGAAATTCGGCATGTAGGTTTACAAAAATCATTCCTCGGGACAATTTTTTTTATTTTGGGCTAACTCAATTTGGAGGGTTTTTATTTTCAAAAAACTTCAAAAAAAATTATTTCCCCAAAACGGCTCCAACGATTTCTTTTAAATTCACATACTGTATATTGTAGTTGTTGTTAATGTTGATAAAATGCGGGGGGTCGCTTGCCCCTTGATAGTTTGCTTCTGGGGGTAAAAAAAAATAAAAATGACTAAATTTTAATGAAAAATGACTAAAAAATAATTTTTCTGCGACACCTTCCTATCGATGATTTCTACCTTCAGGCATGTTTTAGGTGTTAAATTGAGTAACGAAACCGGATAGGTTGCTTTCCCAAAAAAGTATTTGGTTTTGTATAAAAAAAAGTTTTTTTTTTAAATGATAGAAAATTCACGCTCAAATGCATTGCGTGCCCTGCCAGTATTGCTGTGTGGTAATGTGTTGGTCTGACCTGTCTAGAATTTACCTCACCACCAGTGACGAGTGACGTCAGGTGGACAACCCCCCCCCCCCCCCCGAGATATCGTAAATTTAACCATTGGAAAATTATTTACCATGAAATTTCTCTGTCTGCTACTTTTGATAAATTGGAAAGCATGTTCGAGTAAACTCGGACCGGTTCTTTTGTTCTATTACTAAGCCAACCTAGCGGAGTTAGGGCTATAAAGCCCTCTCTTACACTCAACTAGGAAGGCCCGGGACCGCCTGCTTTACATGCCCTCCGAAGCATGGCCAGAAAATGTAGTAAGTGTGGGACTCGAACCAACAACCTTTCGGGTGAAAGTCGGAGTCTATACCACTACTCTACATGTAATGACCATTAATGAACGCTAATAAAGTAGGATAACAATAAAATTGCGGTTAAAGTTAAATTACCGCAGTGGGATGTGTCTCTCCGCTAATGGTTGTAATTAAGCCATGTGTAACCCACAACGCAACTCTCACACTCAACTATGAAAGTCCGGGACCGCCTGCTTTACATGCCCTCATGGCCCGAAAATGTAGCAAGTGCGGGACTCGAAACAACAACCTTTCGGGTGAAAGTCAGAGTCTGTACCACTACTCTACATGTCCTGACATAATTAAGCCTTATTATCGGCTCATCCTAACGATATCTTCGTTTAATGACGGAAATTCTGCTAATTATCTCATAATATAGATAGATATAGACTATGGATTATGCATATATGCAGATAATACAGTCATTATGTAAGAAACCTTGTATCGTAGACAAGAACATACAGTTGTGAAAAAAAAAACCAACACCTACATGCTTTTTACCCATTACGATGTACCTACACGCTAGAAGAAACCTGTACTAAGTACAAGTAAAAGAGACAACATAGCAGAATACACTGTATCAGAAATGTACATGTTAATAGACGGAAAAAAGGGACTATTGAATGAGTTTTAGGCGGGGATTACACCGACGTCAATAGTGATAGTAATGGTGATATTTACGTGGTAGCAGACATTTTTCGACTGTCTTTAATGTCAGCTACCACGTCAATCACGTCAATGTCACCATTACTTCACTATTGACGTCGGTGTAATCCCAGCCTTAAGAGGATTGCAAGGGAATCGACGCAAGAGGAACGGCAAAGCCATTATAGGAGAAAGAAATGGAAGCCACACGATAGAGAGGGAGGCCAAGAACTAGATCGAACTATCTAATGCAGAACGAGGGAGAAGGGAGGAATTGTCTCGGAAAAATGCGAGACCGAAACATTTACCTGCTTGAAAGAAGAAAGATAATTATATTGGCTTTACTTCCACAACGGGGGAATTTTGGGCCTTTTGGAAAGACCAATGTGACCAATAACACCTCTTCAGGGTTTTTTTGGGGGCTTTTGGCTCACATTTGAGTACAATAGAGGAACCTGGGATTTAAAATGTATACAAACTAATTTTAGAATGGAAAGTGCTATTCAAAATGGTTTTGTTTACATTTTTAACCCCAAGAATAAGTTAATAGTAACGCCACTCAAGCTGAAGGCGTTAAGCGAATAACTTATTCTGGGAGTTAAAATGTAATCGAAACTATTTTTAGTCGCACTTTGCAATCTAAAATTATTTTGTTTGTTTATTTTGCATTTATAACCCTCAGAATAAGTTGTTTTTTTAGATCAACACAAAAGGTTCAGCTAACACAACCCAATCTATCGTAGACTAATAGGTAGGCTCTCAATAGTTTTTTTTTTCAGTGTACTGCTGATTGTGAGCGATAGAAATTGTGAAAATAGGAATAATGTTTTTACAAACGATAGGCTACATCCTTTGTGACACTTTGACGTACCGTTAATCCTCACGTAACCTGGCATCAGATAGGATGAATGCACTACAATTTGTTAAGTTATTTCATTTCCGGGTCGGGAAGTAAAATTAATTCGAGCTGGGGGAAGCAGCAGCAACAGCAAATAAACCACCAGCTTTAATCAAATGCCATTCCTCCTTCCCTAAACCTTAAACCCTTTTTGAATTTCCTGGGGAGAGTTAAATTACTTTTTATCAATAAAGGTTTCTTTTTATCTAACTCATTTATTTCTTTGTAGGAAAACATGTCTTTTTTTAGTTTACTGCAGGTCTACCAAGGCGTTAAAAGAATAACTTATCCGGGACCAACATTAAGTTAACCAAACCCAATGAATGTAACTGTACCTACAGCAGCACTATTATGGCATTTTTGGGATGAACATAATACCGGGGCTTATTTTTTAATACTGCATTAGTAAGGTGTCACGTGACGGTGTTGAGATATGCGCGGGAAATTCAAATTAATAAATTATTTGAGTACAAGATAATGGTTGCATTATTTTATAATTGAAGGTAGAATTTTGAAATATAATAAGAATTTTAATTAATGTGTCTACAGCTAAGGGTGAAAAAATTGAAAATTCACCAAAAAACATATAGGCAAGGATTAATTATTTATCAATTTGAATTTTCCGCGCATTTTTCACTCATTTGTTGAAAACAATTGAATAAACCCCGGTATTAATGTTAATCCCAAATCGCCATAATAGGGCTGCAGGCTGCCCATGTGACCAAAACCAAATGACTTTAGTCGGCTGGGAGAGAGGAGTTTTAACAGCGTAATTAAATTGTTTTTAAATAATTCCCGGGGTAATTCATTCATTAACAAATTACAACAATAAAGAGGAAGTCGAGGGGCTATATTATTGTCTTACGCTCAATAACAAAACTTCAAAGTTGAAAATTACTTTCCATTGAAGAATTTGGAAGTTCGTGATTTTTTTTTTTTTTCATTTGTCTGTGAGCGCTCGAGGAAGTAGAATTATTAGATTTTCCGATCTCGAGGACCCCTTGCTTACTTTAAAGGAATATTCTGCTTTTTGCTTAGGAAAATTTCATTTTTAAAAATTGTACAGACATCGGGCACGTCTGCTGGCAGCGAAGGTGATATCCTACCGCCACAGTACTAAAAATCAACTCGTGCTAAATTGCTAAAGCAAATGCATGAAAAAGGAGGCAGAGGCAGGAGTTAAAAACTAAAATTTATGAACTTTCTCAATCTCGAGCATACCCATCCGCAGTATAGACTGTAACGCAGGTTTATTTGGTGTGTAGCTACACCAGGAATTTGGATAGGCACTTCAGATGCACGAAAAACGTAATTTAGGAGTTTATCGTATAAGCGGAAAGGTGAAAAAGAGCTCATTGGCCTTTCGAGGTGGGAAACTTCAGTAACATACCAAAGTGTCGGGCTGCTGACTTAATGTTTTCCAATTTTGCATTTAAAAAAATTTCCTCGGCTGCTGGGCTGCAATTATAAAACTTTCTTTTTTCAGGTAATGCTGGAAACGCTGAGTCAGCGAGTGCTGGCCAATGAGCTACTACAAGTACAAGTGGACGTTATGTGGCGGACTTCTGTCTGCAACGCCCACTCCCTCTACACCGCTTTGTCCGAATGCCGGCAACTCGTCCAGATCACAGACGAAAATTTCCAGGTACAGTATTGCGATTTTGCAGACCTGGGCATAAAGTCTTCCAGCACCCCCTACCCCATTAAAAGAAAATGTTGTGGAATAAATTTTAAGAAATATGGCCTAAATATTATATAAGGTGTAAACTTTTGGGTAAACACCAATGCTAAAAAATAGATCTCAATGATAGATCAGGATGAACAACACAAACGTATTTTTCTTGCCCTTAGTTCGGCAAAGTTTTTGACATCCTTAGAAAACTCAGTACTGTGGGTTATCTCCTTTTCACATCACATTAATATCGCGCCATTTTCAGATCCTTTTAGTTCGCTTCGTGATTTTTATTTATTTCATATTATTTCCCCAAATGTCATACATTTCATATGAGACATTTTTTCATTTCGACTGCCGACTGCCCCCCCCCCCCTGAAGCTTGGCGCCCTGGGTAAATGTTGAGTCTGCCCATTTATAGGACAGTATTAAAATAACAAATCTCACTGCATAGCCTTGATCTCAGTGCTAACACTATTTCTATTATTCTTCACAGGTGCAGTATGTCAATAAAGCGACTGAGAACCAGCTGGGATTTCGCCCCGAAGACTTACGGGGAAAAAGCATAAAAGAACTGCATATAGGGCCAGCAGTTTACGAAGCAATAGCACAGCAGCTAAAAGTGGGGAAAGAATGGTCAGGACCCTTCACGTACCGACGGAGAAGTGGCGAATCTCTGCAGATACCTTGCCGTGTTTTTAAGTCGTCTGTAAATAACTCTAGGTGCGTACCTAATAACATTTTTGACGTGAAAACTTCAATAGTCACACTTTGTACTTTGAGTGCTGACTTAGTATTTGGCGTCAGATGTCGGACTTTAGATATTCCCGGCTCTCCACAGTCGGCCGGTATGTCCTATTAGAGAAGCATATTCCAACTTTATTAGCGGAGGGTATTAAAACTTAACGACTAGCCCGCCGCTCCAAAGAACCATTTTGTTTAACACTGCTGCACTCCTAAATACATCCAAATTAAAACAGCAACCTTTTCCATCCAATCCAATAAAGCACTTAGAATCGCCCAGAAAGTCTGGCTAGCAGAAGAAATCAAACAATGGTTCAAAATCAGAGACAGCATAAGCCTTTACCTTAAAGTTTTACATTCAGAATTATCTTTCAAACTTCAATTTTTAGAATGGACCACTTTCCAAGATCAAATATACACAAAAATCAGTGGCATCACTTAAAAAAAAAAAGCACAACACTAAATAAAAAAATAAAAGAACTGAGTCAAAATCAAAAGAACCGGTCCGAGTTAACTCGAACATGCTTTCCAATTTATCAAAATTATTAGATAGAGAAAATTAGTAATTTTATGGCAAATATTTTTCCTATGGTTAAATTTCCGATATCTCGGAGGGGGGGGGGCGGTTGTCCACCTGACGTCACTGGAAGTGAGGTAAATTCTCGATAGGTCAAACAAACACATTAATTACCACACAGCAATAATGGCAGGGCATGCAATGCATTTGAGCGCGAATTTTCTATCATTTTTTTCAAAAAATAATTTTTTGGGCAAAACCAAATATTTTTTTGGGAAAGCAACCTATCCGGTTTCGTTACTCAATTTATCACCTAAAACATGCTTGAAGGTAGAAATCATCGATAGAAAGGTTTCGCATTTTTTAGTCATTTTTTCATTAAAATTTAGTTATTTTTATTTTTTTACCCCCAGAAGCAAACTATCAAGGGGCAAGCGACCCCCCGCATTTTGTCAACATAACAATAACGACTACAATCTACGAGAATTTAAAAGAAATCGTTGGAGCCGTTTTTGAAAAATAATTTTTTTAGACGTTTTTTTGAAGTTTTTTGAAAATAAAACCCCTCCAAATTGAGTTAGCCCCAAAAAAAAAAAATGGTCCCGAGGTATGATTTTTGTGAACCTACACGCCGAATTTCACTCAAATCCACCGAGTAGTTTGCCCGGAAATCGACGAACAGACAGACCGACCGACAGACCGACAGACCGACAGACATTTTGTAAAAACCACTTTTTTGGGTTCCTGGGACCTCAAAACGTGTAAATCCGTTGAAATCTCGGAATCGAAAATTTCGACCATCACAAAGCTTTCCTTATACTACGTATAAATTGGAAAGCAATAACAAATCCAACGGAATACATAACACATCACATCGCGACACGAAACATCAGATGCGCGGGACGAAAGTGCGTTCCCGGTCTAACCCCCTTCATCGATCGATGCAGAATGGGGTAGGTCAAGGCCTCACGCCTTCAGCGCAGACACTCACTACACTACCCATCACAACACATAAATTCTATCCTCGTACCGTCAACTTATCTAACACGATTTTCAACACAAAAGAAATGCAACTTATCAACAAGGGCCTCAAGTATTGCCCCGATATAGGTCTAAACAAAAACACGTTAACCAACTTAATGTCAGACACTGAATTTAGCCTAAAAAACCACAATAATGAAAAACACATAGCAGCAGATATTCTGAAAAACGTCAAACTTACACACAAAAACGATAGCACTAAATCTATAAAAAAGAAACTAGCCCAAGATAACCTTAAACTCACCAAGGCGGATAAAGGAAATTCTATTGTCGTTTTACCTACCCAAGATTATGTTTCTAAAGTCTTAGACCTCATTTCTGATGAATCCACATTCGTAAAACTTAAAGTAGACCCCACAAACAAATTCCAAAAAGCAACCAAAAAAGCCATTAAACAAAGCTCTAATGCGATACCTCAAGATATAGCCTATAAATTTACCAACATCAACCCCGTAGCTCCCTCATTTTTTGGTCTGGTTAAACTTCATAAACCCAATCAACCTATCCGCCCAGTAGTTTCGTATAACAGTGCCCCAGCCAGCAAAGTAGCTAGTTTACTCAACAAACACATTCGCGAGCTATCAAACGTCACACCCCGCCACAGCGTCAAAAACTCATTCGAGTTGGTTTCCCGCCTTAAACACCTTTCCTTATCCAGCAATGCCAAACTCGTCTCTTTCGATGTCAAAAATCTGTTTACTAATATTCCCGTACCCGAAGTACGTAAATTAGTAGCCCAGTCACTCTATCACAATAATAGCTCGAACAGCCTTATTTCTGAGACCCTCCTTCTGTTAGACAAATGCACTCATCAAAACTATTTCCGTTTCGAATCCGACAACTACCAACAAAAAATAGGCCTACCTATGGGTTCTTCCCTTTCTCCCCTTCTTGCTGAAATTTTTATGGATAACTTCGAACACAAACTTCTACTCAATAAAAATCCCCTAGTTAAATGTATATCTTTCTGGACAAGGTATGTGGATGATATCTTCTGCATTTGGACAGGAAGTAACAGACAACTAGACAATTTCTTAAGTTTTATCAACACAATTCACCCAAAAATCCAATTTACCATGGAAGTAGAAGAAAACTACTCCCTGAACTCCTTAGACCTCACCATCACCAAAAATAATAGTACCCTAGACTTCAAGATATTTCGTAAAGAAACCCATAGCGATAATATAATCCCTGTTGATTCTTCTCACCCATTCCAGCACAAACACGCAGCATTCCATAGTATGATTTTTCGACTCCTTAACATCCCTATGAATGAAACCAACTATAATAATGAATTAAATACAATAAAACAAATTGCCCAAAATAACAATTTCAATCTCAATCTAATAGACAGAATACTACGACATCACAAAATCAAACACAACCTCAAACTAATTTACCCCCCAGAGAGCTTAAACCTGGAAGCCAATAAATCATATTTTAGGATAAAATACATAGAAAAAATCGCAGAAAAAATAAGTAACCTCATTTCTTCTACAACAGACAAAACACCAGCCCCGTACAACCGCAACAATTTGGCCAATAAACTCATGAACTGCAAAACCAAACCAGAAAATGAGGCAATGGAGTTTATCGTCTAAATTGTAACGATTGTAACGCAATTTACATAGGCCAAACAGGCAGAAGCTTTAAAACTAGGGTCAGAGAACATTTAACAGGTATAGGAGACACCAACGCCAACAGCACATTCGCGAAACACCTTAACTCGGAAAATCACACATTCGATCGTCACAATTGGACAGCCCTACACAAAATAAAGAAAAGTTTCACTTTAAATTTTTTTGAAAATGTTGAAATCAAAAGAGCTTTACACAATAGGGAAATATTAACAAACGACATAACATTCACACAATCATCCCCTCTAATAGATCTAGCTAGTAGGTTAAGAATAGGTAACCAGCCAAGCCCCCTCCCACCCCCTCCTCCCCCCACTCCCAGTCCTATATAAACCAAGGTTACCTCCCCCTAGTCACATTTGCATCTTCTCCTCGAGTTGAGCAAGTCTCAAATCGCAGATAAGGTGTAACTGTGCCAGTGGGTTTCCCTCTGTAGATGGCAGTTCTTGCCGAAAGCGCTCAGGGTTTTATACTAACACAAGTGGGTTTCTTAGACAAAGTTAATTTCTTAACGATTATTTGGGTTTTACTAATTCGGGTTGTTATAACAAGTTTTTCTAAAACTCTAAGTTTTTGTTATTTTTTGTTTACACTGCTGTTAATAAACAAACCTAACCAAAATTGGAGGATATAAAAAAAACTGGACTTGGTGGGATTCGAACCCACGATCTACGCCTAACCGGTCCAGTGGTTATAAGACGACGCTCCGGTTAGTCGTAGATCGTGGGTTCGAATCCCGTCTAGTCCGATATCCTTTAATTTCGGTTTCTGTTTAATGTCGGTGTTATACATCCAATGTAATACTGCAATATAATAAACCAAACCAGCCGAGTTAGGGCTATTTAACGCCCTCTCTTACACTTAGGCTAAACAGCTAGGAAGGCCCGGGACCGCTTGTTTTACAAGCCCCTAGAAGAATGGCTAGCAAATATAGTAAGTGTGGACTCGAACACAGAATAATTTTAATAAAAGTCGGAGCTAGAACCACAGTACTACTACAAGTTCTGACAACCTGAAATTTTGGCCACAGCGTAACATGGACACAGGACATGCAGAGTAGAGGTGCAGACTCCGATTTTCACCCGAAAGGATGTTGGTTCGAGTCCCACACTTGCTAAATTTTCTGGCCATGCTTCGGAGGGCATGTAAAGCAGGCGGTCACGGGCCTACCTAGTTGAGTGTAAGAGAGGGCTTTATAGCCCTAACAGAAAGTCAATATTTATTTATTTAATTAATTTATTTAACATTAACTTAACGGTGCAATGTTCTCATTCCAGTAATATCACAAATTATATATTTATCGAAGACAACAGTGGCAGCATGGAAAGCTCTGTCGTTTCTAAGGATCAACCGCCTCGTGGCAGCTTGCACTCAATCCGAAAAGGCTCTTACGACGTCAAGTCGTTAGCGAGTGAAAGCGGCCAGTCGCTGCGGCGACAAAGTCTTGCCAAACTCAACTCATTGCCCATTGAAGCGCCCATCACCAAAATTATCACACTCCTCTACTCTGCGCATGAGCAGTCCTCGCCATCCATTCAGGCGCAGCTGGACAAAGTGGTGGATATTTTAAGGTCCACCGAGTTGTACTCGCCGCAACTCAAAGAAAACCGATTACGGCCGGACGATCCTGTTACTGTCGACCTTATTAGCGCTCTTTTATCTGTAAGTTTACGTATCATAACTATTACGCCAGACGCCAGATTAATCAATATTTTAAGTGAGAAATGGTTCATAAGATTTATTCATAAGAGTTATTATTATTATATTTTTTTTAATTACACCATAGCATTAGGCTTCCACCATCAGCTGTCTTGAAGCCCAGTACAACACATAATTTGGTGAACCTCTGCTACTGACGAGAGCCCGGCGGCCGGCACGTCTTAAGGTGTTTCCCGCGTCCATCTATTCTCGGGTGTCGCATGAAGGGCAGAAAGGCTCCGCTGCTACACCTATACGGTGAAGATGTATTTGAACTTTGAAGGTAGCCTTGTCCCGTAGTTAACCTAAATTCCGCCACTGACTGGTATCTGGGTAGGTTCTTTGGTGGCCTGTCTTTCTTCAGCACTAGTTTTCCCCACGTTTTTCCAGCGGCGTCGGTCCTTTTTCGTAATTGAACAGTGTGGCACACTGCATGGTGGCCGTGTGCTCAGATAGGCAGACAATAGACAACCATTCTAACTCATAGCTATGAGTTTAACTAATCGATTGGAACTAGACGGAAATTATGTTAGTTCCAAGACACGCGGGAATCGATGGCATCGAGTAGCCTGACATTAGTGACATTGGGCATGAACCTACGAAATCTATTATTTTAGGTTAGGCCTAACCAACATTTAAAGTGATAAATGGTTCATTATAAAAGGCATGGGGCATTTACTGGCCATCATTCAGCCCTCAGGAGCACTTAAGTTCATGTACCAACCAAGGGTTTTTCTTTACTTGCCAAAAAGCACCGATTTGGAAAAAAGAGAATGCCATAGCTGTGCATTTCTAATGGGACGTGGCGGTGGCTACAGATTGCCTCAAATAAATAATAACGGGCACAAATTTCCTGCAAAATTATTATTATGTAGTGGTAGTAGTAGATTTCGGCAAAGTCCCAGGCCACGGACACGCCCCATCTTGCTCACTTGGACAACCCAATGGGGTTCATTTGTGGCGTCATTTCGTAGATGGCAGCGCAATGATATCAAAGCGTTGATTTTTCCATAAGCCTCAATACTATTTTAAAATGATTTTTAATTACGTATTATTTTAAAGTGATATTTTTCTATAAATCATGGAGAATATATATATTAAATTATATGCAGCGAAATAAGGTCCAGGCATAGTAAAAATATTATAAAAAATATTAAAATAATTAATTAGATGCTAAGAGCTTAGTTTTCGCATGCAAACGGCGGCCATTTTGAATAATATGGATATCGGTTTGTCGTCAGCGAACCTAGTGACCAAAACTGTCCCTACAGAACCTCATTGCGGTCGCGAGGCGCGCCACCTACTTTGAGCGACGCTGTTTCTCTGCCTGTAGTCCTTATTATTATGTAGCCAAGTCACATTGGCTGGCGACAGTATAAATTTGAAAATAGGCTACTAAATTGTACTATCATTGTATTAATAGTTTCTTTATCCATTTCAGCAGGCAAGTGTTCCAATATCGACAACAAGACGCAGTTCAAATGATTCTGCCAATGTAAAGGGTTCGGCGGGGTCCAGACCAAGTCTCCCGTCTATAAACGCCCCAGGTCAAATCACTTCTGTTCTCGAACATTCCCTCGACTGGGCCTTTGACATTTTCAAGCTGGAGGATCTTTCCAAGTAAGTTCTCATTCAAACAGTTCCGATACTTGAGTTTTACTTTTGGATACGGAAGTTACTATGTGTATTGTTTCATCTGGGGTACTGTATGATTCCTTTTTCATTCCCTTCCTCATGTTAGAATTCATTTCAAGAAGTAATGCAACTCGGCGCAAACTTTGTCAGCACTAAACTAAATTAATCTTTTCAATAATAATATTTTTTTTCTTTCTTTTCCTTGCCCAGTATATTAATAATAAAACAATATTATAGTCAGCGTGGGTTACATGGTAACTTAAAGTTTGGTACGATCAGCACATTCAACATGAACCAATATATGTGCAAGCATGATGAGTAGAACGTTGAAGGTCCAGGAAACACGCTAGTATTGCAAACCCCCCGAAACTGTGGAAAATATACGAAGAAATTAACTAGATAGAAGTAGATGGCTAGAGCCGATCTGGTCTTGCCCCCTCCCCCCAATATTTTTAATGCACGCCACTGACTAGAAGTACCAACTTATTTATTGCTTGCAGTCTGCGACCTCTTTATTGGCTGGGCATGAATCTGATGTGCCATTTCAACGTGCACAACACGCTGGGGTGCGAGGAGAAGACCATGATGAACTGGCTGACGGTGGTGGAGATGCACTACCACTCGACCAACCCCTACCACAACTCCACGCATGCCGCCGACGTCATGCAGGCGTCCGCCTGCTATCTCAAGAAACAGCGGCTCAAAGATATCCTCGATCCACTCGATGAGGCCTGTTCTCTCATAGGTAAGCTCAAAGAATAACATCGATTAAACGTTTACGTCCTAATACGAAATAAGTCTTGAGACGAACTGACGAAGAATATTCGTTGTTCAATGCGCACGATTTTACAATAATTGTCGAGTGTGTCAATAAAAAAGAGAAGGAAACGCCTAAAGCTGTACTGACCGGCATGAAAAATACACAGCTCAAAAATAAGACTTAAGATGGCGCTGTCGGTCCACTGTTTTGGCCAATGTAACAAAGCCTCCCCACCACTCGGACTGGAACTGCAACTTTTCCATCGTCGCCTGGATCAGTTCCGCCTCTGCCCTGGGGAGTGGTCTCCCAGAAACCTTTCTTGCCTCATCAGCTGTGCGGTTCACGAAGATCGTCGCTTGACCCTCAAGTCTTCGACTACGCCCAAATAAGCGCTACGGCAGTTCATCCTTATTCTTAAATGTTGTCATGACTTATCATGCAACCAGTAATGGCTTACTATTTCTGTTGTAAAGCCGCGTGCTGCCATGACATTGATCACCCAGGGAAATCGAGCATATTCCTCGTTCACTCCGATCACGAGCTTGCCATACTGTACAACGATGTCTGTGTACTCGAGTCCCACCACGCTGCCATTACGTTTAAACTCACTACAGCAGACGACAGGGTCAACATATTCAAAGGTATGATCAATCCCTCAAACTCAATTTAAGCATCAGTTAGTAGTAAAAGGATTCAACAAAAATACTATCCGGTCTAGGCATAAGCGTGCCGATGCATTGTGAGAATGAGGTTCTGTAGGGACAGTTTTGGTCACTAGGTTCGTTGACGACAAACCGATATCCATATTATTCAAAATGGCCGCCGTTCGCATGTGAAAGCTAAGCTCTTAGCATCTAATTAATTCTTTTAATATTTTTTATAATATTTTTACTATGCCTGGACCTTATTTCGCTGCATACAATTTAATATATATATATTCTCCATGATTTATAGAAAAGTATCACTTTAAAATAATACATAAATAAAATAATTTTAAATCATCATTGAGGCTTATGGAAAAATCAACGCTTCGATATTATTGCAACTGGTGCTGCCATCTACAAAATGACGTCACAAATGAACCTAATTGATTGAGTAGGTATACTTATTCTTACTATTTCTTACTTATTCCAAGAAAATTATCTGCTTGCAAGGAGATTGTTTCCGCAACCCACGTTTATGGCTAAAACACACAGACAGACTATGTAGGGTGTTTAATTAGTCAAAACTATTGAGAAACCACTAGTAAAATTGCACCTAACACAAGAATAATCTGAACAACTCTTACATTCATTTCAGGGCTAGAACGAGACACATACAAAGTCGCTAGGCAGAGCATCATCGACATGATTCTGGCCACAGAGATGACAAAGCACTACGAACACCTCGCCAAGTTTGTCAACACATTCCCCAAGCCTGAGCCGAAGGAGGAGGACGCTCTGAGTGGAGAGGGGGAGATCATCGAAATCGAATTGTTAACACGGGAAAACGTGGCACTAGTCAAACGCATGCTCATCAAATGCGCGGATGTCTCCAACCCTACGCGACCGCTGAAACTCTGCGCTGAATGGGCCAGGAGAATAGCTGAGGAATACTTTAATCAGGTAATTTTTTTATATTAAGGACTCCCCCCATCGGTCTTTATGAAAGAACTGAGGTACCAAAAGGCAAAAATTTAATATTACCTACCGGTATTGTATGATGCATGAAGTAGTCTTTAACAACTTACATGAGCCAAATCTTCAATAACTTGCTTAGTTAATTAAATAAAAGTCAATTAAAACAGCAAATTTTGGGGTCCTAATTTCCTACGTAGTATGTACGTAGCATAAGGTAAGCAAATTTTATGGAAAATAATACAAACCTTTGGCCCAGTAGTCAAGACGATTCCCATCATCGCTTGAAACGTCGCTGTAAGTAATAACCCACGGCATCGTAGATTGGTCCCATCATCGCTAGAAAACTATTGGTAATGAATTATCCAATGCATGACGGTGCCGTGCAGGATTCCTTACCGAGACGTTTCAAGCGATGGTAGGACACACCCTAGCAAAACATTAAGTGCTAAATTATTTGCAGACGGACGAAGAAAAAGCAAGTGGTCTCCCCGTGGTGATGCCTATGTTTGACCGGTCCAACTGCTGCATACCCAAGTCACAAATCGGTTTCATTGACTTTATCATCAACGATATGATGGAGGCGTGGGACTCATTCATAGAACTGCCAGAAATTCTCTACCACTTACGAAACAACTATCAATTTTGGAAGGAGAAAGAAGAAGAGGGTGTCAACAGTGTTGCCGATCTGTTTCCAAGCAAAAAAATTGAAGAGCTGCATGAGGTTGACGAATCAAAAAGTGACTGATTCAAACTGAGGGCCAACAAGAAATAGCCCGATATAACATTGATGTCCGAATGAGGAACTGAGAAAAATATTCTGAAGAAATTGTATAGCAGGCCTAGCACCAATGGAAAAGAATAATGATGTTGGGCACAAACAAGCACAAAACCAATATTGCGCGCCTGCGTCTAGCATATGCAACGATGAATAGCAATTAATCATTGTTGACGAACAAATTTGCAATTTAATTACTATCCGCATTAATTCTCGTAGGTCAAGAATAACATACACTTTGTTCCCGGATAAGTTACCTTTTCCGTTGGCACTATGGCTGCTGCACGACATCTTAGGCGGGGTTTCCACATACGTCATTGATAAATGTGGTATTGACGTTTTAGCAGACATTACAGACATAGTAAAAATGTCTGCTACCACGTCAAAACCATATTTACCACTGACCATTGACGCATGTGGAAACCCCGCCTTAGAGAAATAGCCACAGGAACTCAAATAGAGTTGTCGTGGGAGTGAATCCAACCGCATGTTCCGTTAATTTCAGCAGTCCTACGGTATTTCAAACATGCAA
Organism: Psococerastis gibbosa; assembly: GCA_963971405.1. NCBI lineage: Eukaryota > Metazoa > Arthropoda > Insecta > Psocodea > Psocidae > Psococerastis > Psococerastis gibbosa. Next base: position 22,224,007 of record OZ020485.1, read on the forward strand.
ATTTGAATTTCTCCCTTATTTTAACTGCGCATTTGCGGACGGCGGCAACGCGTAACAACTCTCCACTATTTTCCAGTAGAGGTTATGCTGATTTTCGTCAGGAACTGTACTTTTGGGAGAGTCCACCCAACAATTCTACTGTCAGTTTAGTCAGATATGTGTACTGCAACTTGGTTCCTGTTAATTACTCGTACTACGGGGTTTTTGTTTTTTACAGCGTGTGCAGTTGGTAGTGAATCTCCATTCATGGTGTAGGTGAGGTAACGGGTAACCCTGAGATGCTGCGATGGACAACTTGCATATAGCATTTCCCTAGGTGGCGAACCTTTGCCTCACTGTTATTATATATTATTATATCAATTCCCAATGTACCACCCATGCTTAACTTATAAAGAGGCCATATCGCGTCACTTTTTATTCAAGAGGATACATAATTGAAAGTGCGGATAGGACTTCAACGGTTGTTCTTGTTTATATGCGTTAAATGTGAAGGAATTGTAGGAATGGAAAGAAACAGACAAGAAGCACAAAAGATCAAAATTGCAAAATACAAAAATATTGTTTTGCAGACTTGGTCATCTTACTTTAAGAGTAATAGCGATAATTAATGTTGACACGCGATGTGTCCCCTTATAAGTTAAACATGGGCGATACAGTTAAGAATTGACCCGCCAATCAGATGAGCGCAGACTGATTTTGTTTTATTTCTATATGCAAGTTGTCTATTAGCCTAGAATTAGGATAATGGAACATATTCGTAAGCAGCCTACAATTTTATAATCAATTAAGCTAAGCTACCAATGGATTTCACTTAATAAACTCTGAGTCTGGCCTTTATACATTCACCGAGCCTTTTTATCACGGCACGGCGGCACATTTTTAGGGTAACGTATATTGCCTCAAGTTCAGCTTGTACTGGATTTCTAAAAAGACAATTGTTCGCGCACGAATATTGAAAGCTATGAACTTTGAGATTTTTACTGTATTTCCATAGTTTCCCCAGTATGACCTCCTATGGCCGTTCCTTAATGTTTGTCTTCTAAAAAAAGTCTCCATTTTTAGTTAGCACAATAAAATTACGTGATGATACTGGTAGCAAAATGCAGCCACGGCAAATAGCCTATTACTGCTGTTCATGTATCTAGCTAACTATAGTAAATACGCCGTATGTATGGAATATTAATGCGCGAATTTGTGGAATGTTGTTGAAATACAGGAATAACAATTAAAAATCAGCAGATTTGGTCAAAGTAAAACTATAAATAATGAAACTTGCTGCTTACTAAGCGTGCCCGGCAACACGCAGATTTGTTGTTAAATTAAATTATGGCCATTTGCTGATGCTGATTGGGACTAGTTTAAGGGTAACCTAATTTTAATTTTATTTAATCCAGTCAATATTCTTTTTGCAGTCGCAATTTTTTCGGGTCATGTGTTTTTGGGGAAATACCAGATTCTGGTATCTCAGAAAACGTCCACAACGAAACGTTCCCCCTAGGCGCAATTTTTCTCACAAATTGACTAGATTAATGGTCCAAATTACATAATCAAATATTCGAACTAACTGACTTGTTTGATGGTGTAGAGTTTTTCATTGGGGATGGGTTCGAATTTTCATTAGAGAAGCCACTACTAGATTAGGTGGTGGATCAAATTAACGTTTGAAATGCCTCCATTCGAGACACCGCCTTCTAATACAATAAAAAGGTTAAGAAATTCGAAGGGAACAGAGTTCTAACTTTTGGAAAAGTGTTCTGGTTTATAGGCTTAAACGATTCTATTTGAAAATAGAGGAAACTTTCCAATTTACAATAATATCCAATGATTTATAGTTTTTAGAAAAAATAAATAAAAACCCGCCAAATCATTCATGTCAAACTTGCGCCCGTCCCTCCTAAGGGGGAATTTTTGGAAGCCTGATACGTATCTTACCAGGTTCAAAAACTTTTTATTTTTTTTATATAAATAACCTATAAATCTTGGGATATTATATATTTTCAATAACCGAAACCCCCTTGATGATTTTTAATGACAAATCCACGCGGATATTCGCGGATTTGTATTTTTGTACTTATGGCCACTCTCCAACCTATTTTCAATGGCCTTTGCTGTTTTTTACCATCTTCGATTCAAATATTCTTGTTAAATATTAATTACTGACTGTTATAAATGTGATTAATTATATCTTAAAATAGACGACAATGAAGTTGCATTGTTTTTTACACTCGCAGAATAGAATACAAAAAAGGAAAGGGTCTTAAAAATAAATTTTCAGGCAATGCGTGGGCACATTAGTGATACGTCTGTTATTTTTTTATTTTATGACAAACTTGGCAACTTGGCGGGGGTTGTCTGACAACCTGGTCACGTCTGCTCGATATTTGATAGTTACAAGCAAAATTTACCGAATTTTACCGTTCAAGTAGTAGTTGAAAGTGGAATACATTTTAATATACAATATGTTTTTGATAGCAAGAGGTGATCTAAAATATACACATTAGGCCGCTATTCCACCGACGTCGTTTTTCATTGTGCATGTGCATGACGTGGTAGCAGACATCATTAATAAGTCTCTGCCATATTATAAGGAGACTATAATGTAGATACTTAACTTATCTATTATAAATTAAGTTATAATATGGCAGAGACTTATTAATGATGTCTGCTACCACGTCATGCACATGCACAATGAAAAACGACGTCGGTGGAATAGCCGCCTTAGGAAGAACAGCAAGTACAGGAGAAATTTAAGAATCTATTCTAGCAGGATTCCCAGCTACATGTCAGGTGTTTATCCTTAAAGGAAAATTATGGGACGCATCACCCCTTTAGGTTATATTCACACCTTGAAGAGAAGGGTAGCCTGTAACTACTATAGATCCGCGGAGGAGATAAGTTTGCGTTACAATAAATCATGAAATACATCTAGAGGGAACCCCGTCATCATCGACGTTGATTTTAGAAAAAGGTACCCAATCTTGCGGATTCCTGAATTACCAATGAAATGATGGGACAGTATAAGATTTAAATAACAGGTTAAATTTTCCAGTGCATATAAAATCTACACACGACGTCTCTACAACCTAAGGAGATAAAATAAAAAACTTAATAATGAAATTTGTAACTTTATTGGGGCTTAAATCAATTGACGTAACATTCCAAAGCCCGTCTTCGCATATAACAAAGAAGGAAAATGTTGAGTAAACTCTATTAATGTATCTAAATCTATATACTTAAACATAAGGTGTAAATGAATAATCAATTAATTTCAGTGGAGTCACATTACAAGCTAAATTTCTGTAAATAATCATGCTAATGAGAATATTGATAAATAAATAAAAATACGCTACCTAATTTCTTAGTTGACGAATACGTGAAGTAGATGTTGTTTCTTCATAAATAATTCATAATCCGATCCATTCCTGTAAAAAGATAAGCCAATTTTTTTGGATCACCCCAAAGTAAGTGGGTTTATATTTTCTATTTATTTTTAATACATTTAAGTTATATAAAGATTTGGTCCACTCAATTGGAAGAGGACTATTTCATTTTGGTGGAGGGGTTTTTATTCTATGGTTTTTCCAGTAATCTGATTGGCGACAGAAATTTACAGAATTATCGAATTTATAGAAAAATTATAACAAAAATGAAAAAAACTCTATAATAGGATGTATGAAATAGTCCTCTACCAATTAGGTGGGCCAAGTCTTTTTAACATAAATAAAAAATATAAACCGATTTTGGAGTGATCCAGGGGTGGCCAAAGTTTACGGCCAGCTTCAACTTAAGTGAATAGTAAAATGGGGCACATTTACTCACTTTGCGAATAATCATCGTCCATGAAAAGCTTGATGGTCTGGAAGCGTTGGAGCTGAGGCAATACTTGTACATACTCCGCCGCGTCTTTTCTCTCAGGCAGCAGCTCCAGACAGTGCACAAGGTCAGTCAGCATTTCTGCATCCAATTTCTCACCGATAACTGCAACGGAAACCCAGATGTACCTTGGGGGTTAATACCAAGGTCGTAGCCAAAATTTTTTTTGCGGGAGGGGTCCATTTGACGTCACCAGACGTGAGGTAACCTCAATATACTTAAAACTCTATTATATCATCTAGTGTACACTGCAAATATTTCGGGAGGGGTACCCCCTTCTGGCTACGGCTTTGGTTAAGTCTGAAGCCGGCTGAGTCAACTATCCGTCAAATTTTAGAAGATTTCATTATAGAAGTAACATCATAAATTTCAAAATTATTATTTTCCATTGTAGGGGTATTCATGAAGTTGGCCGGGTGATGTAATTATTTAATGAACTAAACGAGGACTCAAATTTCACACATTGTAAAGTTCAATGGAGCATGGCAGTACCAAAAAGAAAAATTCCCTATGATTTGTGTAGCAGGCCTCTACAACTTGGATAGACCAAATCAGCATAGCTTACGTAGTAAATTGAATAACAAATTGAAATTGACTGATTTTTGCGTGATCCAGGGTTTGCCAATATGTACGACCCAGATCCTCTTAATTGAGGTCGTAAACAAAAAACCAATAGTTTGTTTTTCCATACGAATATTGTGGCTCAATTAGCTTTAAGCCCCTTTTTTGGGACAATTTCTAGTTTTTTTTTTTTTCATTTCTAGATCGAAACCAGTCGTTTAGTAGCCCTTACTGCAGCCTTTGCCTTATTGTAACCCGAATCACCTGCTCCGTGTAACTTGAGGTTTAAAATCGTGACCATCTGGTTACATCTTTCTTTAGGTCAGGTAGCTGTGTCTGACTCCTGAACATAGGCTTCGGCGGGGTTTCCATTGACCTCGTATTTGAACGTGAGCGAGATATTGACGTGGTAGCAGACATTAAAGACAGTCTAAAAATGACTGCTACCAAATCAATATCTCACTCACGTTCAAATACGAGGTCAATGGAAACCCCGCCATAGCTATAGTTCGGGTATCATTCGTCCCCATAGCGTAGCCACTGAGTAAAGATCTCACAAACTTAGCAAGTTATATCAGACCTGAAAGTGTTGGTATATTCTGACAGTTTTTTTTCAGTTGATGTACACGGTGTTTAGATTATTCCCTTTTGCAAGTTGATGCAAGTCAGAGATTCCAACAAGAAACACTGTGTCTCCAAAAGATATGCCGATGGCTAAATTCAGCAGGTATATATCCTGTATTATAATAAGAAGAGATCATGTTACATACCAACTGGCAGTAACTTAGGAGGCACTCTACGGAGAAGGTCAAGTCTTTCTTGGTAGTCAGGATCGTGCTTCTTGCATGCCTCCCAACAGGAATAGAATTGGAACCCGGACGGCAATAGTTCAGTCTCTTTGCCCTGATTTTTTGAGTCGTTTGACCGCATTACTTTCGTATTTGCATGATTTCCGTTGCTCAAATTTGACTTTCTGGAGGGGTCCAATGCAATGTTCTCGACGTTCTCTACAACAGAAGAAGTTCACAAGCTGGACATTAAATGTCTTCAAGGTAGCATATTTTAAATTATTCCCGGGTGATTACTGCAATTTTTTTTTCAGATTAAATAGGGATTTACTGGGCTTAATATTGTTGACAACCCCAGACTATCCTCAGAGTGTTCTGAAGAGGCGCATTCGCATGATGTATGACCTTCTCGGCATTGCCGGGCAGGTGACGCAGTGTGAGCACCGAAGCAGCAGTAAGGCTCTAGGGTGAGCATACATCGGACAGATCAGCAGGACATACGTTACCGTCAGTGGGACGCCACAATAACGGCAACTCGGAAGCGGGATTTATCAACTTCTTAAATCATAATTTCACAGTATAATTCTAAAGAACCGGTCCGAGTTTACTCGAACATGCTTTCCAATTTATCAATTAGTAAAACAAAAAAATGAGTAATTTCATGGTAAATAATTTACCTATGGTTAAATTTTGGATGGTAAATTCTAGATAGGTCAGACCACACAGTTATAATGGCAGGGCACGCAATTCATTTGAACGTGAATTTTCTATCATTTTTTCAAAAACAAATTTTTTGCACAAAACCAAATAGTTTTTTGGGAAAGCAACCTGTCCGGTTTCGTTACTCATTTTAACACCTAAAACATGCCTGAAGGTAGAAATCATCGATAGAAAGGTTTCGCAGAAAAAGTATTATTTGGCAGTTTCAATTAAAATTTAGTAATTTTTTATTTTTTTTTTACCCCCAGAAGCAAACTGTCAAGGGGCATGCGACACCCCGCTTTTTATTAACACTAATAATGACTACAATATATGTGAATTTATTTAAAAGAAATCGTTTGCGCCATTTTTGATAATTTTTTTACGCGTTTTTTTTAGTTTTTTGTGAATAAACCCCCCCCCCCCCCCCCCCCCCCCCATCAAAATCGACCGAGTAGTTTGCCCGCAAATCGAAGAACAGACAGACAGACAGAGCGACATTTCGTAAAAAAACACTTTTTTGGGTTTTTGGGTGAAATCTCGGAATCGAAAATTTTGACCATCACAAAGCTTTCCTTATACTACGTATAAATTGCAAAGCAACAAGTGCGAGCGCAACACAAGAACTATGACTCTGACTAACCACTTACCTGTCACAAATTTGTATGTTAGCGAATTGTCCTGCGCATTTAATTTTCGTTAGGTTGATCGCCCTGAAAAATTATTATCCACAAACGTTTCTTACCCTGACTAGGTGACTCCCCAACACAGGCTCTCTTCTTTTTCTTCTTATTTCTCTGGTTCCGCTCGTGCTTCTTTTCTTCGGGCGTGTGCTGCGAACAGCAGTTGACGTTCAAATGGGGCCCATGCCCATTTGTAGTACCATTTGTAGTCCCCTCAGGTAATTGATTAACATTGGTTGGGGTGCTGGTAGTTTTGTTCCGATCTTCAGTGGCAGTTGCAACTTTCAACCCAATTTTTTCTATAAAGCAAAGAATGCGAAAAACGTTGTTATTTCATAGTCTGCTGACAACTGACAGAAATTAAAAGATACGCATATTCGAAGGTCAACACGGTATGAATTTACATAAGTGAATTACGTCCCGTAGTTGAATGTGACAGAGGGCTTTCTAGCCATAACCCTAATTCCACTAGGGTGGCTTGCTAATATAACAAAAGTCTTTATTTATTTAAATTCCTGCGGCCTGATCATGGCGATTGCAAACAAATCTTGAATAGCACTTTCCATTGCAAAATTATCTTGTTTACATTTTTAATACCAGGGTATGATAGTATATTAAAATATTAAAAACGCCTTGAACGGGCCGCTGGTAGAACGACAATTATAATAATTTAACATTGATCAATAAAATTTAAACTGAAATTCGGCGCATGTTGATTTTCATCAAATGTGACAATGCGTGTATATAATTACAGCTCAGTCCGAAAACATGCATATGCATAACCCAAAAAGCTACGTAAGTAATTTAGTTACGATATTTCAGGTACTGAAACACGCATGATCACGAACGTTCAAGTTCATGTTCATGTTTTGTATAATATCAGTTGCGGCATTTGTTTTTATGTGTCTCATATTTGTATCTCTTGTACTTCAAACAGGCATGAAGAAGCTTTCTAGAAAAACATATAAATCTCAGGTTGGTTGAACAAAGTACAAAGCTGCTAGTCTCATCAGATGGGCTTTTATACCTTTAGCTAGTTGTAAATAAAGGTTGGCCTATAATGACATTTACTTTCATGGCTGGAGTTACGTGATGAAGCAGTAGAATCCAGGATGATGGGCCGTGGTCGATCTGAAAGCGTACTTCCAACAGTTTCATCAACACCTATATAAATAAGGACTTCTGTTGTTTGTATTACTAAGTCAACCTAGCGGAGTTAGGGCTATAAAGCCCTCTCTTACACTCAACTAGGAAGGCCCGGGCTGCTTTACATGCCTTCCGAAGCATGGCCAGAAAATGTAGCCAACCACTCGAACCAACAACCTTTTGGGTGAAAGTCAGAGTCCCTACCACTACGCTACATGTCTTGAGACCGGCGGGGAGCCGATCGGGGGCGAGGAAGGCTCCGCCTCCACCCCCCCCCCCCTCGCAGCTTGGTATAAATATCAGTGCACATCCCATGTTGATACTGCTGCTGAGCCTCCGAGATACAATCTTAGAAGTCTACGCAGGTCCACTGAAGATGTCTACCGCAGATGTTGACGAAACGTTTAGAAGTACGCTTTCAGATCGACCACGACGTATCATCCCGACTTCTACTGTTTCATGTTAATGAACTCTCTCGAGTGTACAAGGGCGGTTTCAGATTGTACATTCTTCTACAAGTTGATAAACAGTCATCCAGACTGTACTTGTATTCTCGAGAGAGAGTCCATCTCAGAGTAAAAACAAGGAACACTAGATTGAAAACCTTATTCAGTGTCAATCCCAACTCAATGGCACCACATAGGATAGTTACATCAGTTAATAATCTTAGCGATCTCGATCCACTTGCACTGAGTCTGCCCATGTTTAAATCAGCCGTTTTGGAAACTGTAACTTGATTATGTGTTTAATTTTAATTTTTAAAGACACGCTGTAATATGACATGACCTAATTTTATTTTCATGTAAGTGCTATTATATTATTTTATATACTACCTATATAACTTACTACATATTATGTATATGACTTTGCTATAATGTAAGTGCTATCGATTTCTGGACTCACATCTGTTGATGGTCCAATATGATCTATTATTTATTTATTTATTCATCGATAGATATATACATATATACATATATATATATTGCCCCCTACTCACCTTTTGCAGTATTCAAAAATTCGTTCATAACGACCATGCGGAACATTCGGATTTCACTATTATCTGGCCTTAGTTCATAGGCGTTATCCACGTACTCCTTGATGAGCTAAAACATAATTGAGAATTCGTATTTCATCTTTTTTTACAAACCAATTGAATATCGTGCATAAAACGGTTTAAAGGAAGCCTATACACCTTTTAACCTCTAATAAAGGGCAAACCCTTTATTCAATATATTGTAGTGCTATATGGTATATATAACACTGACATCCATATCCTCTAATTTCGGCAAACCCTTTAGTCCATAACATTTTCCAGTGCATAATTATCGTAGCTCAGGCAGGATCTCATTCAAATATTACAATTTAAAAACCATTTAAAAAAAATGAAAGGCTGATTTGGAGGGAGAATTACAGGTGTACAAAATCAAATTCCTCAGGAAATATCGATCTGAGAGCTATCACTGAGGAATTAGTTGAAAGAAGTGGGCTTCCACATTTCGGTATATAGTACGGGGCCGACATCAATTTTCGAACTTGATGGTGTGACAGTCATATTGAACTATGGCTACTCGTACACACTTGTGCTGTATTGTATATGTTAGATATTTATTTTACGTAGATACAGTAGGTGCTATCAGTTTGACAAATCGATAAGAGGTTTTTTTTTCTCTTACTTTTCAATGTGACTGCTTGTTTCTCGGGTATTGTTTTACATTTTTGCTGTAAGTGATGTCTTTTTTGGACTTTGTCTGCTGGCAACACAATATAAGCTTATTTATTTATTATTTATTAATTATGTTTGGTAATGGAGTTTCATAACTGTGGTAAATCTGTTAGTGATGGAAACAAACAATACATCACATCTTCTTTTGACTAATTTCTCAATGATAACTCTTCGGCCAATATTCATTATTATTTTTTAAGAGCTTTTTATGGCCCCAGGCCCACTTATAGTCGCCGATAGATCCCTTGTCCAATGTCAACGACCCCATGGATCCATGGACAATATTTGAATTGTTTCCGTATGATTTTTTGGCCATAGGCAAACTGGTATACTTTCCAAATGCCAACCTACACCGGGCTACAAGCGATAATGAACAAGCTGAGACAAGCTTACCATTAACGCAATGAAACAGGCGAAAGCATGACTTAAACAAGTACAGATAGTAGTGTAATGAATACATAGTAAAGATAATTAATTATGGCCATTCTAACTAAGCATATACACATAACATATCTCACCTTATAATTTCTAGGGACCACTTTGAACATTGCAGCAATACGCCCGACGAGAGCATTCAACGAGTGAGGTTCAGTCTCTAATACTCTAGTATAATCAATAACAGCATCCGTATACTTCTTAAGCTTCTCGTAAATTCCAGCACGAAGCAGAAGGGTGTGCCCATCGGGGTACAAGTTGAGACTTGTCGTGTAGTATGCCAACGCCTTGTTCAGATCGTCAGCCGCTGCGCTATCCAACCCCCGCTCCTTGGCCTTCAACGCCAATTGTCGTTCCCTAGACTCTTCACACTCTTTATTATCCACAGAAGGTACGCCGTTACAAGACATGGCAGATCTTTTTCCATCGGCAGGTCCTTCGGCATCAGCTGTTCCATTAAACCCATCGAGAACAAGAGGGCATTTCTCCCCTGAAGCATTTGGCTTCTCATTAATATTCATTTGAGCAAATTTTACACCAGTATTGTGAACATCATTTTTATTAATAATCATTGTTCCACCAACATTTGGCCCGGAAATCATAGCTGGTTGCTTATCATCCAGTATTGCCCGCGGCACAACATCCAGGCGGTTAAGTAGAGCCAATTCCTTTTTCCTCTTCTCTTGGACCACATAGGTAGCACACATTGATTGAGGAACTGCGCGTCGGCTATACTTCGATTTCTCCAGCAGCTGTCGCATTTCTCTTTCACCGCAATTTTTGCAAATCGGATTCTTCTTCATCGCTCCTCGATTGCAGTGACAAGGAACACCGTCACCGCACATCATACGTGGCCCAGCAAGCATTTGGTGCGTTAAACTGTTACGCTCGCATCTGAACGAGGACGTAGATGGACCGTAATATGTCAAAGGCAGACGCTCCCTGGGAATTTCTTCAATTTCAAGGCGGCGAGCTTTTGCGGTAGTATCGGGCAGATTGAATTGTTTTCTGAGAGCTTGGTAATCACTTTGAGCAGTTTTATTATTGGGTTCAAGGGAGATTACCCTTTCTAAATCTACAAGAGCTCTTCTCCAATTTTCTATGTTTGGGGCACTCTTATATGCAGTTGATCTCCTCAATAATGCTTTCACATTATCAGGTTCACGGTCCAAAACATAATTACATTCGATAACTGCTTCTTCATAGCGCCCTAGTTTGATGAGTGTCATAGCGCGGTTGTTGCAGGCAGCGCAGTTAGGATGAAGTTGGTGGCTTTCTGAGTAGCAAGCATAAGCTCGGGACCAATCTTTTTCTTTGAAATACTCATTTCCCTTCTCTCTTGCCTTTTCAGAAAGTATTTTTGCTTCTTCTGGAGAATAATCTGCAAGTATAACATCGATTGATTAACTACAGTTACAATTAACTTCTGTGCATACGTAGTAGTACTGTATATATACATGCGTTCAATTCCCGATCGAACATGTAAATTTAAATTTTTATTCGACCTGGTTTTAAACGAAATGTAACACTGCTTATTAGAATTCCCGAATGAATACGCACACGTCATATTCATGCATTGGAATGAACTGTTTCCTTTTCTTTAATTACTACTTGAACAGCGTTACTACTATTAATTACTCTGTTTACTCAGTATTCATCATTAAAACTTACCAAAGTCTCTTTCTTTTAGTTAATAAAATTAATAACCCACTCTCATCCAAAAATACAGCCAGAACTATCAATCAATATCAGCAACTGAAAAACCATCAGTTACGAAGGCCATCACCAGGGACAGCCTACTTACAATAGGAAAGGTACTCACTCTCAGGCTCAACTGAGTGATTCATATTAAGATTTGCCAAGTCCTTCTGTCTCTTTTCATTCACTAGGCGAGTTTTCTTAGCCTCTTCAACACGACGTTCTTCGTCAATATCCATTTTCAAAATGGCGTTGTCAACGTCAAATTTATCCCAAGACTTATAATCGTCGCGCTTAATACGGGTATTTTGGCATGTTGATGAGCTGGCTGAACTAGTAGATTTCTAATAAAAAATTAAAAATAGTTAATTGACAAGTAAATTGAAGGTTACAAGTTATGAATTGAGAGAATTATAACTGCTTATGGAAATCAGACACATTGGCTCGATTACTAAACACTTATAACACAACGTGCTAGTTTTGTTTGCCAGCGCCAACTAATGATAAGATAATTTTCTTATACACCACCGCACCGTTTCAGTTTTACTAACTTACTTCTCATGGTAATAAAATTAAAACCCAACTAAAAACCAAGGATCGAATGGGTGTAGTCTCATTTAGGTTCGGTTATTTTAAATAATAATTCGTGCCCAATGTGAGTTTTTCTAAGGCGCTTATTCCACCTACGTAAATAGTCAATAGTAAATGTGGTATTGACTATTGACTTAGGTGGAATAAGCGCCTAATCCACCAGGAGCCGCAACATCAACGAGAAAATAACTCACCTGGGAGTTAAACCATTTTAATGTGGTATTCAAACTAACCCGCTTGTTTAAAAAGAAGCAGACGATATTCAACTGTTTTGTTGGTCGTTGGGCCCTAAAGAGCAAAAAAAAAATGTTCCAACTATGCCTAGCGTATACAACAATGAGCAATTGATCATTATTGACAAAAACCTGTTATATTAATCTTATTCCGTTTAATACCCGTAAGTCAGTTCTCATTTATTGGGGTATACATATGTAGGATAATTTACACTTATGAGGTTCTGTAGGGACAGTTTTGGTCACTAGGTTCGCTGACGACAAACCGACATCCATATTATTCAAAATGGCCGCCGTTTGCATGTGAAAACTAAGCTCTTAGCATCTAATTAATTCTTTTAATATTTTTTACAATAATTCTACTATGCCTGGACCTTATTGCGCTGCATATAATTTAATATATATATATATATGAATATATATATATACATATGATTTATAGAAAAATATCACTTTAAAATAATACATAAATAAAATAATTCTAAATTATCATTGAGGCTTATGGAAAAATCAACGCTTTGATATCATTGCAACTGGTGCTGCCATATACAAAATGACGTCACAAATGAACCGCATTCCCTGATAAGTTGTCTTTAGTATTGGTACTACAGCCACTGAAAAAAGGTGGGCGAAGTTGTCTACTGACCCATAACAAAGATATCTCCATTAGGCGGGGTTCCACCGACCTCTCATTGCAGAATGCAAATGACATTGACTTGGTAGTAGACATTCAAGACTTATTAATGATACCTGCTACCACGTCAATGTCATTCTGCAATGAGAGGTCAGTGGAAACCCCGCCATATACAGAGGCAGTGTCCGCATTCCGTGCACATATCGGATATGACTTCCTAATTTTTATTTTCTGTGTAGGTAATACCTGTGTTGAGTTAAGATCTCTGATCGCATGGCATGAAGAGACTTTCACCAGTACGAGGACACTACCATCATGCCAACGAAGGCAGGTACATTTACTCCAGATGAAGTTAGTTCGATCACTCACCTGCCTCTATGTACAGCTAACTACTCGTACCTCCGCAGACAGGGCGATGATGCCAGCATGGGCGACCAAGTACCAGAGTACCTTCATCATCTACTGAGCTGCTAAGCAAAGGGCTCAGTTGGTAATGACCGGAAAATTAAACTAACTGATTCACCCGATATTGCTTAAAAAAATTAAGCCACCCATTTAAACATCTGAACAGGATCAAAGTCTAGGGTTCGGAATTGTGACGGAATTTACCTCTGAGTCTTTCTGAAGTTTAGCAGCTGACCTAACAGGAGGCAACTTTGTGGCAAGAGCTGATACGCTTTTCTTTAGAGCAGAATCAGCGCATTTAATTTCTTTTTCCCACTCATCAAGACTGCTATCCAGTTCCTTGCGAAGTTCAGGTGGCACTTCTGTCCTATTAATCAAATTCGTAGTTTCTCTGAGAACAATGCTATTGGGTGCAACGTCACGCAATCTATTTTCTGCAAACTTCGTAAGGTCAGGAAAATATCCTTCCTCTCCATTCCTAAACCAAATAAATAATTTAATTAATAATAATTTAAAAATAATTTATACGTAGTGTTAAACAATTGATGACCAATAGTGGATAGTTAATAATACAATACATTAGGGAATAAATATGCAATCATGAATAATGACTATTAAAAATACTAAGCCAAACTAGTGGAGTTAGGGCTAGAAAGCCCACTCATACTCAACTAGGTTGGATCAGAACTGCCTGCTTTACATGCCGTCCAAAGCATGGCTAAAAAAATGTAGCAAGTGTGGGACCCAAACAATCAACATTTCAAGTAAAAGTGGGAGTCCGTGGTAGTGCTCAGCATGGTCTGAAAATACGGCTCTCCTAGAAAATCTGATAGACGGAAATTTAAATGAAAAAATAAATAAACAGATCTCCCTTCTATTTACCCTACGGCCTACATTGTTAGGCCCCGTTTTTTTTTTTTTTTTTTTTTTTAATATTGTTACCAGAAACTGTGCATAAAGAAAATTTATACAAGTCATGGCCGGCCAATTATTCCTCCTTTGCTAATATTAATAAACTAATCGCACGTTATTAACACATTTCCTTCAATTACAAGCTAATATATAAATAATAACTATATTTTATTTTATTTTATTTTATTAAAGGGGATTTGCACCAGTCACAAATAGAGAGAAAACAAGGTTTACATGTGCGAAGGAAAGAATGCAATGGACAATGTTACCTCAAACATCGCAAGATGTCTTCAAGCTCCTTCTTCTTTGAGCAATTACCAATATAATCGTAGGATAAATGCTCAAGAGGCAGACTTTTCTTATTTATATTTGATTTTTTCATTATTAATTACTTGAAAAAATTATATAGCACACAACAAAGTCAACCATGAACTAGTTGCTAGGTAACCATTTGGAAGTGCATGTGCTCAAAGCAAGGCATTGCAAGTCATTACTAAAGTCAATATTTCACATGCAAATTTGTAGCCTTATACTCTTCACCCTAAAACATTATAAGTTTTTACCTGTCTTACATTTTATTACCGAAATATGAACTAAGAAATTAAACAAAGAATTCCCAAGCAAAGCTTTGTCTCTTTGTAAATAGCATCCTAAAGTCAATAAAATTTCAATACATTTAAACCCAAACATCTCAAGCTTCAACTTACATTAAATACTTCTTATTGGCACTCCGAGAACATGATACACTTTCAAAAAGGAAAGAAAGGATTAATGCTCGTAAAAAATATTAATTAACTTTTGTTTACAAACAGTATATTTAAAAATTATCATCTGGCGTCTGCTAGAGTTTGAGACGGTTATTAATTTTTCCGCGCCGCAGCGCTTGCAACGTTCCCGCTAAAATTCAAATCTTGGTCTGTAACTTGTCACTATCGATATTCCAACATTGGAGATAATTTATTGTATTTTTGATATTGCATAATTATGACAATTGATTGTAGTACCGATTTCAATACTTACATTATTGTTATCGCTTCTCCAGGTGGCATAGGCAATTTTTTTCTTATCCATGCTAATTATTAGTAGTATATTTAAAAAAAATGTTTAGTAACCGCAATCATTTTTCGCAAGTATCGTTTCGTATACCTTACTGGCAGAAAGTCGCCTATTTTTTTGTGGCTTGTCTAACTTGGTAGGAGGTACTTTTACGATACCGATACCCAATCCTGCAGACAACCACTGCTTAGCCAAAATAATTTTACATCGTGCAGACCTTTAGAATTATAACAAACTGAAAGACCTAGAAAATGCCAAAAAGATGAGTAATTGGAGTAGTTTTCTTTTCTTCACATTTATCTAACAACCTCCCTTATCATAGCCTGGGCTGCAGTTTGTCCGTTTTATTACGCTATTATCTCTATCGTACGTTTGTAATGAAGCCGCATCCTATAGGTTATGCTCTATGGTTTAAGAGCCTATGCAATCCAACATTACAACGAATTTGAGAAATGTAGACAGTCAGGCAATAGGAATTAAAAAGTATGAATTTTGGAATATAACTTTTAAGTTTTAATTAGCTCAAATTGTTTGCAACTTGACAAAGTTTTTCCTTTATAATATAGCATACATCTGAATCCGGATAACACCTAGTGATTATGCTAATGCTTCCGTTTGCAGCCAACTTTATAGTCGAGACTCCATCAGTCGCCCCACAGAGGAGAGTAACTGGAAGAAGTAACAATAGAAATCAAATTAACGCCTTGTACTGCATTATTTCCTCAATACTCGTTGTAACTTCTTTGATGGTCATGACTGAACATGCCTAAGCGATTTTCAAAAGTTCACACAAACTTTCGTAGCAGTCGGAATATTTTTACTACCGTTATTTCATTTCATAACTTAATACTGTTACGGTGCCTAGTGTTTGTGTACAAGTGCACCTCTACCTTTGACATGACGCCACTGGTAATCCCTGCACTCGAGTATTTACACTTGTCCAGCCAACGGGGTAGCCCCACTTGTGGGTCCATAGGTACTGTAATCTAATCGTCTAGTAATCACTACTATTTGTTAGCACTATATTTTTTTAGAACGTAAGCCCTCTACAGAGTATATGTACTTCATTGTTCCTCATGACATACCTCCTTAACGTAGAGTCAGGATGCTGGGGGAATTCGACCCTTTATGGGTTTACATCTGCCTTAGTTCAGGTAGCTGGTGCAAGCCCTATGTTCGCTTATTTAAGGTACGACTGAAGACTGAATCGAAAGAAGTTAGCACCCAGCCCCGGGAGATTAAATTTCGGCTCTCATTCAAAGAACCGGTCCGAGTTCACTCGAACATGCTTTCCAATTTATCAAAATTATTAGATAGAGAAAATTAGTAATTTTATGGCAAATATTTTTCCTATGGTTAAATTTCCGATATCTCGGGGGGGGGGGGGGGGGGGGGTTGTTCACCTGACGTCACTGGAAGTGAGGTAAATTCTCGATAGGTCAAACAAACACATTAATTACCACACAGCAATAATGGCAGGGCATGCAATGCATTTGAGCGCGAATTTTCTATCATTTTTTTCAAAAAATAATTTTTTGGGCAAAACCAAATATTTTTTTGGGAAAGCAACCTATCCGGTTTCGTTACTCAATTTAACACCTAAAACATGCTTGAAGGTAGAAATCATCGATAGAAAGGTTTCGCATTTTTTAGTCATTTTTTCATTAAAATTTAGTTATTTTTATTTTTTTACCCCCAGAAGCAAACTATCAAGGGGCAAGCGACCCCCCGCATTTTGTCAACATTAATAACGACTACAATCTACGAGAATTTAAAAGAAATCGTTGGAGCCGTTTTTGAGAAATAATTTTTGTAGACGTTTTTTTGGAGTTTTTTGAAAATAAAACCCCTCCAAATTGAGTTAGCCCAAAAAAAAAAAAAATGGTCCCGAGGTATGATTTTTGTGAACCTACATGCCAAATTTCACTCAAATCCACTGAGTAGTTTGCCCGGAAATCGGCGAACAGACAGACCGACCGACAGACCGACATTTTGTAAAAACCACTTTTTTTGGTTCCTGGGACCTCAAAACGTGTAAATCCGTTGAAATCTCGGAATCGAAAATTTCGACCATCACAAAGCTTTCCTTATACTACGTATAAATTGGAAAGCAATAACGTTCAGTTTTGTGTAATTAATTGCACACCAACCTGTAAGAAGCCGTTCGAGAATAGCGACTACTCGTTCACAGTTCGTGAAAGTCCTCTCCCATCCTGCCTTTCCAACTGCAGACCGATGAGCTTTAAGTAACAAGTCCCTTTGTTTCCTATAGCTTTCTACAGACTCATCCTTACTGTACAATTCAGAGTAAAGAACCCATAGTTCAGCTTCGTTCATTATCTGAAAGCAACCCGCAACCCCTCTTTAGATCAAAAACTGTCGTCAAACTAGTCACAAAGTAGCCACCTGACCGCATGACCTTTGTATGAACGTTGCTTTTACAAAAAAACTGTTGAAGGAAAAAAAAAAATCGAAAAACTAGTTAGGTAGGTCAGAACCATTTCAATGAAGAACCAGTAGAATCCGGGCTGATGGGCCGTGGTCAAAATGAAAGTGAACGACGAAACGTTTGTAGGTTCACTTTCGTTTCGACCACGGCCCATCAGCCCAGATTCTACTGGTTCTTCATTCGACGAAAGCCTTTTCAGTTACATCAGAACCATTTTCGAGAAAAATAATCATACTTTCTGGAGAACAAAGAATTATGTCCCTAGCTGCAATATTGCCCGCTAATGATGAGTGTTTGGTTGAGAAACATTTGTAAAACGCTCTCCTGCAAAACGCAGTTTTTAAAGTTGCAACAGTTCTTGTAAAATGAGACGCTACATTTAACAATGGACTATTTTATGATTGGAAAGTGCTTGCAAATCTAAACATAGGGTTTTTAGGCGGGGTTTCCACATGCGTCAATGGTCAATGGTAAATGTGGTATTGATGTTTTAGCAGACATTAAAGACATACTAAAAATGTCTGCTACCACGTCAAAACCATATTTACCATTGACCATTGACGTACAGTATTGGGAGACCCCGCCTTACGAAATATCTATATGGCAAGGCATTTTACAATTCTGAAGGGTAGAGGTTCATTTCCGCATTATAATCATTTAAATGAGTGAGGTGGAATGTTCTGGTCGAGAACTGTTTGAATTTCAAGGTTACGAATGACTTTAGTTTAATTTACCACGAGACGATTTTACGTATTTACACAACGCAGATGACGATAGAATCATAGTCCTTAAAATACACTACCTGACAAGTGATGCGGCCAAACAATTCGGAAATCTTCTTAAATAATTCTTGCTCGTCCGTACTCTTTAAATCAATGAAGTTGTTAACTAACGACCGCAATACCAACAAATCTAGATGGTTTGGTTTTATAGTAAGAACCTGATGGTAGCTTCGCACAACCTGTAACAAAAATATTAAACATAATTATGATCTTGATGTGTAACTTGGTTTTATGACCACAAAAACACATAGACTTATCGTAATTGGACTACACCGATCCCATTCCGGCTTTCGCGGAGGGAGGGGGGGACATTAGGAGACAATTGGACACCCATATAGTCCGTTTCTTTTTTTTTTTAAATAAAATTTCACAGCAAATTTCGATCGTAGACAAGAGCTATAAAAATGTCTAATTGCTCAGGAAAAAAATTAATGTTCCTTAACTTTATTATTACACCAATTGGCCACAATTTTGAAACTACTTCGAATTAACATACTATCCAAAAAGTAGAGGAACATTTATTCTAAGCAATGAGACATTTTTATACCTCTACAATGGATATTTTCCCTGAAATTTGGGTTTTTACGTCCGTATGGTTTTCCAGTCTCACTTCATCTGCAATCTGTCTCTGCAATGGCAAAACTAAAAGGAACTGCATACTGAACACTGAGGAAATATTTTATTCATAATTGACAAGTTATCAATGTGACTAATATATATTACAACTGGGTTGTTAAGCTGGCCGATCACGAGGGTTCCAAACGGACTCGCGCCAAGCAAAATGGCGCGTCTTGTCCCATTTGGCGCTAGCGCCATTTAGAACTAAACTAAAACTAGAAACTAAAAGGAACTGCATAATGAACACTGAGGAAATATTTTATTCATAATTGACAAGTTATCAATGTGACTAATATATGTTACAACTGGGTTGTTAAGCTGGCCGTTCACGAGGGTTCCAAACGGACTCGCGCCAAGCCAAATGGCGCGTCCTGTCTCATTTGGCGCTAGCGCCATTTAGGGGGGTCATCACGGCTACGCTGAACCAGTCGCTCCAAATCTTTCAAATTGTACAGTGTAAAAGTACCTCTTCCATATCGTCACACTGTACAATTTGAAAGATTTGGAGAGGCTGGTTCAGTGTAGTCGTGATGACCCCTCTAAATGGCGCTAGCGCCAAAAGGAAAAGGACGCGTTATTTGGGTTGGCGCGAGTCCGATGGGAGCCCTCTTGAATGGCTAGCTTTACACACCTCGTGAAGTTCCTTGAGATCAGCAGAGACCAGCATGTAGTTGTCCCATACCCTCCAGTTGGAATGATCAATCTTCAATGCCTCCTGCAGAGCCCTCCACGCACGACGCTTTTGTTTGAGCTCGCAGTAACACCGTGCCATGTTGTTCCAGGCTTCGAAGCACTCGTTGTCTAACACGCAGTACCGACGATACGCATTAGCACTTGTTTCCCATTCTTCCGAATGTAACGCAGCAAATCCTAGCCGGTACCAAAGATTAATTTGAAGGCTGTTTATAGTGAGCGATTTCTCCAAGTGCTCTATACTTTCTTTGTATTTTTTTCTGAAATTAAAATTAAATGTTTTGTTCATGTGCTACATAAGGCAATATCACAATGTTCAATTCAATCTTTCTAGTTACATCGTATACATTATCTGTATCAGTATAAAAAAGTCAATCCAGCCATCCGAAAAGCATATAAATCAACTAAGTCCGCACAAATATCATAGAAGTATGCAAATATCCATATAAGTTTAATTTTTAGCAATACATGTTTTATGGTAGCCTTGTTACTAAACAATTACTGACTAGATTTAGAACGCTGCCCCGAAATAGACAGAGGCATGCATTTTAGACCCATTCTCGGTTAATTACTCCGTTCTCTTTTTTTCTAAAATACGTACCTTTGATAGTAGAAGTTAGCCCAGTGCCTCTGTGCTCGGGCACTTTTCTCTTTTGACAAAACCCAGGCCTTTTCGTAACATTTTTCGTCATCAGTCGCATCGCCGAGTAGACACCACAACTTAGGCGTCTCCTCTTTTGCCAATTCTTGCTCTATAAGTTCTTGCGCTTTGTGTCGAAGTTGCAACGCATTGTAGCAGGCGATCGCCATCTCCCACTTTTGCAAGCGCAAGCAAACGTCAAGTGCAGACTTGAAGGCGCCGAGTGAGATGTAAAAATCAGCTAAAGTTAGTTCCACTTCTCTTTTCGTCGGTAAAAATGAAATAAAATAGTCTTTTAAACGCTCGGTCACAGATGGAGTTCCACTTTGCATTTCTTCAAGAACAGTCTGAAAAATTGAATATTTCTATAATATTATTAACTTTCACTTTGTTATACTTCGTCATATAGTAAAATAAACAAATTAACGCACAGTAAAAATATTACATTGAGTTCACCTTAGACCATATAATACTCTAGACACGGCATTCTAGATGAGAAAGTGGGGGCACCAACTTCCTTTTGACAGCAGACGACCTCACCGCCCAGATTATATTATAACAAATATGTTTACAGATTTTGCCTCATTTACTAATAATGTACTCCATATACGGTGAGGCATTCTGTTAAGTAATCAGAGAAAATCTTTATTAACAGATTATGGACGGCAAAGTACACTTTTATAGTGTACTACAGCCAAATTGTACTATTATCTTTCTTGTTGTTGTTCTAACCTGAACTTGCAGCATAGCCCTCTCGACAGTTCTCCTCCCCGTCCGTTCAATGTGTGATCTCGTTAGAAGGGCTGACGACTGAACAGACCACGACCCCCCTCCCTCGACCACCTTCTGGACAATTGTCATATTCTCTTCACTTGATAGTTCGTCCGAGGGCATCGACTTCATCCGAAGCTTCCTGAACATAATGGAAAACATTAGCACATCAAAAACAGACCGTCCATTAATTCTTCTGAGTTCACAATCTCAATGATTGGTTGACAGCAACTCTCTGCATATCATCCACCAGCTCTCAAAGTCACAGCCTTCCTCTTCAGCTGTTAGTACGTTCGACCTCCTACGTCCTCCTTCACTTGATCCAGACTTTCGTGTGTTAATAAACGCACCTATAACCTAGCTTAAAAAACGCCGAATCTATTGTGGGCTTAGGCTGGGGGAACGTGAGAGGATCCTCTTTCTTAACAGCTACTTTATTTGGGATTCTGTGGTCAGCAATATCTTTGGCAGCCGTGGTTCCATCCAACTGGTAAGGTACTCATTAGGGTAGACCCCTGGGGAAATGTTAAACTTTCATGTCGAGACCCGAACTTTCACCTTCTGTATTAAATTCCAAACCACTTGGAACATAGTTAAGTCACACGATTAATATTCGGGTGACCAGAACTCGACACCTAGTTAGACTGACAGGTAGTCTCAGCCTACCACCTTCCCCTGCCAATGCTGCGCTACTACCAAGCTTGCTGCAATTTCAACATGGTTTTGTTGGGTATAGGCGTGTAAGTGCTATGTATCACAGATGCAGCGGCCTAGTAACGATTTACCATTCGAATATAACGTTATCAAGCGTGAAATAAAAAAAGTGATGGAATATATTTTAAAATATATATATATACATAAGAAACAACAACAACAACCGAAATAAACTAAGCGTTCTTAAACTATTTATTGGAGAATGGTAAACTTCTTATCGCCCGAATCGTGCAGAAGAGACAACTCTAACTAGGCTGCGCATTGGACACACTGGCAGTACCCACGGATATTTAATGCCTGGATCCCCCCACCCCCGCTGTGTCGTGTGGAGAGCCTCCTCAGTCAGTCATATAATAATCGAATGCCCTTCTTACTCGACAGAATGACCCCTTCTCCCAAAGTCACACCTGCAACACCTGACTGGGGGCAGTCAAGGCCTGGTAACTGCAACCCTACATTTGGTGAGATAAATTCTAGATAGGTCAGACCAACACATTAATTACCATACAGCAATAATGGCAGGGAACGCAATGCATTTGAGGGCGAATTTTCTATCATTTTTTTCAAAAAATAATTTTTTATGCAAAACCAAATAGTCTTTTGGGAAAGCAACCTGTCCGGTTTCGTTACTCAATTCAACACCTAAAACATGCCTGAAGGTAGAAATAATCGATAGAAAGGTTTCGCAGAAAAATTAATTTTTAGTAATTTTTCATTAAAATTTAGTTATTTTTATTTTTTTACCCCCAGAAGCAAACTATCAAGGGGCAAGCGACCCCCTGCATTTTGTTAACATTAATAACGACTACAATATATGTGAATTTAAAAGAAATAGTTGGAGCCGTTTTTAGGAAATAATGTTTTTAGACGTTTTTTGAGAATAAGCCTCCCCCCCCCCCCCCAATTGGATTGGCCCAAAATATAAAAAAATTGTCCCGAGGTATGATTTTTGTAAACCTACATGCTAAATTTCATCAAAATCGACCGAGTAGTTTGCCTGGAAATCGATGAACGGACGGACAGACAGACAGACACTTCGTTTGGGTTCCTGGGACCTGAAAACGTGTAAACCCGTTGAAATCTCGGAATCGAAAATTTCGACCATCACAAAGCTTTCCTTATACTACGTATAATTTGGAAAGCAATTAACCCTAAAAGGCCAGCCAGTCAACAACTTACAGAGTAGCCAGAAGGATAGCCTTGTGAAGAGACGACATATTCCCGACGTCATCTGCTTCAGTATCAGTAAACTTGACTTTCTCCAGACGAACATCATCGTTCAAAAGAATTTCCCGTGGTTTAGCGGCTTCATTAGATTCACCATTCGCAGCTGGCACCTGAACATTTAACGTTAATTGGGCCAAATCATTTGCTTGATATCTCGTCCTTTTCCCTAGGGCACCTGTAACAAAACGTATTCACGAAGACATCGCATGGTTAATAATTGTCCACAGGATACTAGAAATTACAACCTGCTTTGACTTGACACGACTTAGTGTGGCACTGCCAGCCCGGGAAAACGTTTCACAATTTGCCAAAATACCCGCTTCATCCAAATTTGTTGCCAGTTGTACAGTGGGAACTCTGTCTGCTGGATTACTTTCTCAAATGGTAGCTCCAAAGTCTGTTGGTGCTTTTCTAGGTGCTATGGGACAGAGAAAAGATAACTACCCAGGTAGACAAAATGTCCCAATTCTTTCAAGTCAAGTGGGGGACAACTCACAGGATCGACGCCACTGGGAAAACTTGGCAAAACCTAGTGCAGACGAAAGACAGGTCGCGAAAGAACCTACCCAGATACCAATCAGTGGCAGAATTGATGTTAACATCGGGTCATGACTACCTTTAAAAACACCTTCACCATATAGGTGTGGCAGCGGCACCTTCCTGCCTTCTGTGCGACACCTGAGAAGAAATGGACCTTAAGACGCGCCCTGCTCTCGTCAATAACAGAGGCTGGCCAGATTATGAGTTGGATTGGGCTGCAAGAAAGCTGGTGGCGGAAGCGTAATGCTATGGAGGAATTTACAAAAAAACATAACCAAAAACAAGTGATTTTTCAAGGATGCGCGGGAGTAATGCCTGTTTTCATTTTGAACAATAGGTCAAGCGATTTATGTTTCAGCTGGAATTCTGCAGACTAACAATAAGGCAGAGTCCCACAAGCTTGAAAAGTTTCGGTAAGGGGCACTGGACGGCACCACCATGCTTGGCAATGCCGTGCAGTATTCCTTAGTGAGACTTTTCAAGTGAACGTCGCGAGCATCCCCTTAGGTTTTTTTACCCAAGTAGGTAAAGTTATAGAAGGTAGAATCCGACGTATACTATAGTCGGCCTGCATACATCGGAATAGGATAAAGAGACCCAAGGCTTCCACAACCTTTGGGTGTGCCAATAGCGTCAGGTTGGCAGAATACTGGGCCCAGAAAGAAGGAGTCTCTACCTCGGACACGAAAAGCAAACAACAGGGTAAAGCTTGGCAGAAGACTGCAGTATTGGTGGGACTCCGTTTTTCAAAAAGTGGTGGGAGTGGCCCTTAATAATTCCAAACCTTTTAAAGTGCTTACCAGTGAATTCGAAACTAAGTTGCGCTACCTCAGCAGCTTTCGCGATATCACGACCAGCTCTCTCGATATAACCATAATAAATGTGAATTCTTGCGAGCTCAAGTGATAAAGCTATACGATCGAATCCGACATCTCCGTCAATTATTGTCTGATCTAAACTGTCGACGATGTTGTTGATTCGCTCGTAAAGCTGAGGAGAAAGTTCATCGAGAGTCTGTTGTTGAATGAATATACTACGAAGAAGCCAAATTTTACCCCACTGCAAGCAACAATGAAGATCAATGAATGAATGAATGAATAAACGACTTTATTGCAATACAAATGGCGAACAATAAGACTATAAAGTCTTTTTTCCATGTTAAGCATAACTTAATAACAGTATGCATGGTAAAATATAACTTAAATTATCGTATATGAAATATAAAAATGGGGGAAAGAAGGTAGAAAAGGAGGGGGTATAGGAGGGGAGGCAAAAAGGGGGGTCCATTGTTTCTACTGCTACGAGGCTAGGTAACAGGGTCTAGGTGTTATCGAAAATATGCGATTTATTTTATTTTTAAACTGATTGTGTGATCCAGCCGTCGAAACCTCAGTAGGTAGTAGGTTCCACAGTCTTGTCGTGTAAATAATTGTTGACTGTCCGTATCTGGCTGCCCTATGTAGTACAGGTATTCCTTAAAGTGTCCCGTTTCTGTGTGTGTGCAGTTTAGTATATTTTTCGTGGGTGTATTGTGGTACGTTAGAGTGGGTCACGTTGTGAAGTAGCATTAAGGCATAGTATTGTCTTCTCTGTTCGACTGTCATAAGGTGCCCATTCCACCGACCGGCTAGGGCTATTTACAAAAACAGTGACGTGGTAGCAGACATTCAAGACTTAGGCGGGGTTTCCATCGACCTCGCATTGCAGAATTGACGGAAATGTTTATTTTCCTATATGCCATAGTTAAAATTGATCAATGATCATACAGTAAAATCACAAACAAACTAAAATTGAAAAATTGCGTCATGGGATGTGTTAAGTACAAACATTTTAATAGATTTCTATAAAAAGAAAAATTCTAATTTCCGTCAATGTCAATTGCATTCTGCAATGCGAGGTCGGTGGAAACGCCACCTAAGTCTTGAATGACTGCTACCACGTCACCGTTTTTGTAAATAGCCCTAGTCGGTCGGTGGAATGGGCGCCTTACTTGTAAGGTTCTGTATAGTGGCATAATGTGATCGCGTCGTTTTCATGCGCGCCGACTTCATATAGAATGGTAAGGCACGTGCCTTACCACTTTGGAAAGTGGTAAGGCAGTGCCTTACCACTTTTCAAAGTAATATTAGGAATTTTTGTTGCAATTTTTTCTTATTTTTTAAAGTAGCATTAAGTTCAGATAAAAATAAAATTTAATATTAAAACAAGAAATAGAATAAAGTTAATGAAAATTCAAAATTGGCGCAAATTTGCGGCCCCGACGAGAGAGTGGCTGTAACAACCAATCAGGGCACGAAATTTTAAATTGGCGGTCGCGGCCATGTTTGTAAATTTGTAAATTGTAATGTGTTTACGCTTATACATACAGTAAGTGTAGCTTATGATTGTTAAGTTCAATATTTTATTTTATTTTCCTCTCCAAACTGAATCTTTTGGTTTAATTGATATTAAGACTTCTCTTCCCTATGTTCTTCCATTGTTGTGTTCACTTTTCAACGTTCACAAACTGATAGAAAGTTCTCAAATCTAGTTCACACAAGAACAGGTAAGCACCAATTTACATTAACTTCTTGTTTTAATTTTATTACTCATACATTAGCCTATTGTACTGTACCTACTAATGCCGTATGTTACTTAATCCCTAATAAACTACATTGACAAAGTGAATTTCGGAATTTAAGTTAGTAGTAAGTAGCTGAATTTTCTTTGGTTGGCCTAGAACTAAACAGGTTCCGACTTATGTATAGATTTTAGACGTGTAGGCCTACTTACCTACCTTGCAGTTACGGTCGGTCACGGCAAAAAAATATATATAGAGAATTATCATGATTAGAAAATATTGTAGAACTGCAATAAATGTACTTCGTGATATTTTTACATGACTGTCACGTACATGGTACTTTCGAATTTATGTAGTAAGGCCGACACGTGATCGTAAAAGTAGGTTTAAAAATTAATGAAATTAAAATTTGGAAGTGAAAACTGGGCAAAATGCCAAAATAATATACCTATATGGTTAATATATTTTATTTTTCCCCTTTTAAACTTACATTTTAAATTCACAAGTTTGCTTGTTTTTTGTTCTAGTGGGTCTGTAAGCATGGATATCAGAAAATTTTTCAAAGAAAAGTCTACACCCATGGTGACGGAACCTTCTACATCAGCAGCAACTACAATTCTCGGAAGGGCGGAATCTGCGGGGTCAGGTAGGTAATCAATTAATGGAAATGTGTCAACATTTATTGACTGTTAAAAAAAGGGGAAATTACTACATATATGAACTATTTTTTAACGTCCAGTTTAAGGTATACATGGAAATAATATGCTTGCCATTAATTAAATGGGAGATTTATAGGGAAGAATCAATAGTGTAGTCTAAAAAGCTGGTCGTGATATAGCAGGATAGCAGATAGCTTTAGCCAGGACCTCGTAATGACACGTTACATACAGTTTAAAATTGTTTGGGGCTGGGTGGACCCATACCTCTGAAATCTGAACCTCCTCCGAAATATAGTCATGACTACGGCCAATCGTAGCAGTTAACCCTATTGCACAGTTATTTCTCCAGTTACAATTTTAAGCACTTTTTGGTCAAGAAGCCTCGATGAGATATGTGTTAAAAGAACATAATATATCTGCAATATATATTTTTTTTTATTCAACAGGCCCAGGAACTGCCTTAACGCAAGCTACGATTCCAAATTCTTCTTCGGGAAATAAGAATGCTGTTAAGCGAAGGGGATTCAATAAATCATGGCTTCAAACGTACCCTTGGATGGAGTATTCCCGAGGACTAGTGTTTTGCAAAATATGTAAGGAAGCTGAAAGTAATGGGCTGTTAATTTTATGTAAACTGAAGGAGGAGACTTTCACAAAAAAAGGATTCAGCTACTGGAAAAATGCTACAGCAACTTTTCGAAAGCACGAAAATAGTGGTTCGCATAGAGAAAGCGTTCTTAAAACGGGGAAAAACGTAAATGTATCCACACTTCTAAATGAGAATTTGAACAACGAGATGAGGAGTGCCCGTTCAGCGTTATTATGCCTCTTCTCTTCTTTGAGATTTCTTTGTCGGCAAGGGTTGGCCATCCGCGGCCATGAAGACGTTTCTTCAAATTTCTGGCAACTGGTCAATTTGAGAAAAGATGATTGCCCGGAAATGCAAAAGTGGTTAGGCCATAAAGCTAAAAAATACACCTGGATGTCTCACGATATTCAAAACGAGATAGTGGAAATGTTGAGCCGCTCTGTTTTGGAGAATGTTGTACAAGGGGCAATGAATAGAGGCTATTTTAGCATTATGGTGGACGAGACTACAGACATATCAGTTCATGAGCAAGTAACGTTTTGTTTGCGAACAGTGGATGACAATATGGATATTTTTGAGGACTTCGTAGGCTTGTATGCGGCTCCGAATACCACGGCACAAACTCTTTTTGAGATAGTCAAAGACATTTTTCTTCGATTAGGGTTGCCATTTTCCAAGCTTAGGGGTCAGTGCTATGATGGGGCTTCTCAAATGCGAGGGGAATTCAATGGATTGCAAAAACTTGTTGCTGATTTACAACCACAAGCGATGTATGTACATTGTGCCGCTCATAATCTTAATTTAGCTGTAGAAGATAGCTTAAAGCACCTCCCTTGTATGAGAGACATTATGAATTTAGCCAAAGACCTAATCAATACTATCAGAGAATCACCAAAGCGTATGGAAATGTTTAAAAATATCCCAGATCCAGGTAATGCCAAACCTATCAAAACTCTACGTCCCCTATGTCCTACAAGATGGACGATGAGAGCTTCAAGTATCAACAAAATTTTAAAGCATTATGAAAAAATCGCAATTTTTTTCGAAGAGTTTTCCGAAAATGATACGTCAGACGCAGCTGCGAAGTGCTCGGGATATCTCCACCAAATGGAGTCATTTAAAACATTTTTTCATCTTTTGTTGTACAGCAAAATAATGACTCCACTTGAAGAAGTTAACGCACAAATACAATCGCCCCATATCGGCGCGGCAGAAATTAAGGCGAAGATTGATTTTCTCATAGCCATTATGACGGCAAGGCGTGAGGAGTATAAGAAATTCTGGGATCAGTGCCTGGAGGAGACAGAAAGGATGAAGTTCGTCGGCAATCCCGAACTCCCTAGGCAACGGCGTATTCCAAAAAAATTGGAAAGTTGTGGTGGTGCAGGACAAGGACACGAATTTACAGGAGCAGAGAATTACTTCAAGCAGATGTACATAGAGGTATGCGACACAGTTTTGATGTGCTTAAGGAGGCGCTTTGAGACATCCTCCCTTAATACTGTTGTTGCTGTGGAAGAAGAGCTTGCATCTTTTGTGGCCCAAGGCATTTCCTCGTTGGAAAATGCACAAAAGTTTTTTTGTAATGACATAGACATTGGAAGACTCTCCCTACATCTGTCAATGCTACATGATATTTCTAAGCAACGGAAGATCTCACTCACCACGATGCGTGACGTAAGAAAATTTCTCGTAGAAGAAGGAAGTATAAAAGATCTAGTTGAGGAAGTGACAAAGAGCATTAAAATCCTCCGGACCATTCCAGTGACGACAGCAACCGCTGAACGGTCGTTCAGCTCACTTCGACGTCTGAAAACGTATCTTCGGTCCACTATGGGGCAGGCTAGGCTGAATCATCTAGCTGTCTTAAATGCGCACCAATTGGAACTAGATGCATTAGACTTAAGACCCATTGTAAATGACTTTATAAAAAAAAATCAAGTGAGGAAAGCAACGTTCGCTTTATTTTAAATTCGTTTATAGTCTATTTACATATAGGCCTACTGTATTTGCAATGCAGCACAATTTGCAAATAATGTGTTAAGAGGATATAGCACGTAGACACGTCGTCACCACAAATTCCAACACATTTTACTTTTTGATTCCTTTTATATGAAAGATATCAAAACCCTGTTGCTACCGTGTATGTATTATTGCTCAAGGCATAGTAGTGTAATGAAATTTTTAATTTTCGATCAATACAATAGTTTTTTATATAAAGAGAGACTCGTCAGAACTTCAGCGAATTTCTGACGAGTCTCACTTTATATAAAAAACTATAGATCTAAAATTAAAAATTTCATAACACTACGATGCCTTGAGGAATAATACATACACGGTAGCAACAGGGTTTTGATATCTTTCATATAAAAGGAATAAAAAAATAAAATGTGTTGGAATTTGTGGTGACCACGTGTCTACGTACTATATCCTCTTAATGTATTTATGTATTCATTTAAAAAATGTAATCGCATTGCCTTTCAACTACAGTTACAAAATGTTACCGTATTCATATTTCATAGTCATTAAAGAAATTGAAAAATGACATGTACTTAACTACTTATACTTTGGACAATATACAGTACTGTAATGCACAGTAATTAAGCCATTGTACGTTGACTGTGTTTTTCTTAATAATTCCCGGCTATATTTAAGTTATACTATATAATATAAAGGTTTTACCGTGCCACGGTGCCTTACCACTATTTTGCACAAGTCGGCGCGCATGGTCGTTTTGCATTGCTAATAAATCGTATGCAGTTATTCATAGAGCGGTGTAGACGGGAGGATGGATAATCGACACTATTAGAAGACAATACAATACCTTAATCAAAGATTTTTTTTTTAATGACACCATAGCACTAGGCTTCTGCCATCAACTTTCTTGCAGCCCAATACAACACATAATCTGGTGAACCTCTGCTACTGACAAGAGCCTGGCACGTCTTAAGATGATCTCCGTCCATCTCTTCCCGGGTGTCGCATAATGGGCGGAAAGGGTCCGCTGCTACACCTATACGGTGGAGATGTTTCTGAAGGTAGTCATGACCTGTAGTCATGACCTGTAGTCATGACTAAATTGACCTAAATTCCGCAACTGACTGGTATCTGGGTAGGTTCTTTGGCGGCTTGTCTTTCTTCTCCACTAGTTTTTCCCATGTTTTTCCAGCGGCGTCGGTCCTGTGAGCTGTCCCGCACTTAACCTGAAAGAATTCTTTGGTATGCCTCTTACAGTCACTTAAAGTCATGGGTTCGTCAGGTTGTTCCATAGCAGCTCCCTCTCTGGCGAGTCTATCCGCTTCCTCATTTCCATGGACATCAGCATGCCCAGGGATCCATTGTAGTACTATGGTGCTGCCAGTGCGGATGAGATTGCTCACGATTTTCCTGCATTGCAGAATATCAAAGTCCTTGTTGTGTTCGTAACTAGCAATCGACGAGATGGCAGCCTGAGAGTCAACGAAGACGACGACTTTTCTATTTTCCCATCGCAATTCTGTTATTTTCCTCAGAGCCAGCAGAATAGCACGTACTTCCCCATTATAGTTCGTAGCTAACTTCCCGAATGGCGGAGCTAGGACGAAAAATTTCGAGTACACGCCGGCTCCAGCATTGAATTTCACCTGCGATGCCGAACCATCTGTGTAAATGTGAGCCCATTCATCTTCAGGATACCAAGTTGCTATGGTTTCTAGTGCTGTTGCCTTAAGCTCCATTGTGGGGGTTTCTTCCTTGCTGACTGTTCTTATTAAGTGCAGTCGAGCGGTGGCTATATCTGTTGCTTGCATATCGGCCGATTTCGGAAAGCTCTGCCTGTTTTCGAGGTTAAGGTTGGATGCCATCTCTCTACACTTCGAAATAAAATCGACTTGGGTCTTCAGTCTGCCACTAGCCGGTTTATACTTTTCCCAAAAGTCAAGACCAATCCTCTTTAATCTTTCGTACATGTTTAATGCAAGGTTGTCTCGCCTGATCCCCAGTGGCTCGACTTCTGCCTCCATTGCAGTGATTGGGGTGGATCTTGTACCTCCGGTAATTATACGCCGCGCTTGATTTTGAACCAAGTCGAATTTTTTTTAGGATAGCGGCAGGTGCAGTGATGGTTACCTCAGAAGCATAGTCCATAACCGGCCGTACATATGTTTTATATGCACACGAGAGAACATCTTGGCTTGCGCCCCATTTTGTTCCACTGAGTCGCTTCAGAAGGGTCAGTCTTTGTGTTGCTAGTGCTGCTTGCTCCAACTTAGCTTTTTAGCTTTACCCCAAGGTATGTTGCTTCTTCAGTTCTTTGTAACGGCACACGTTTATAACTGAGACTAACGTTGTGCTGCTTTGTAGAGAGTGAAAACAGTTGGAATTCGGTTTTAGAGCTATTAATTTCCATTTTATTATCATTGGTCCATGATTCAAGCTTAGCGAGGGCACAATTCAGCGTTGTTTCCAGTGCTTTGATATCACTACTACTCGCCCAAATAACTAAGTCATCGGCATGAAGTAGGGCATTGACTCCGGATATACTTTCAATTAGGCGCACTACGTCATCTATGAAGAGGTTGAATAAAAAGGGACTGAGCACCGAGCCTTGTGGCAGTCCTTGTTTTGTCTGCTTGCACCCAGAGGTTGCGTTCTGGTACCTGACCCGGAGAAGAACGATGTGATAGTGTGGAGTAGCTGCCCACTTACCCCAAGGTTTCCGAGTTTGCTTATTAGTTTCTTCCTCCTTACCCGATCGAGAGCCGTTTTGAAGTCTACAAACACGGCCATGGTGCTTTGTTTCCCATGAAATCCGTCCTTGATGTGTTGTGACAATCTGGCCGCCTGTTCAGCTATGTTTCTGTGCTGCCGGAAGCCGGCATGGTTGTCAGAGAGCAATCGTTGACTTTCTACAAACACCATGAGCCTGTTTAGGACAATCTTTTCATATAGTTTTGTGAAGACACTGGTGAGTGATATTGGTCTAAAGTTGCCAGGCGCATCAGCACTCTTGCCTTTGTTCAAAATAGGTATGACCTCGGCTTTTCGCCAATCATCAGGGAAATTCTTTCTCCACACCAGATTAATAAACTTAAGAATTACATTCTTTGCTTCGGAATCTAGATTCACTATCATCTCTGGGAGGATTCCATCAGGGCCATCGGCCTTGCCTAGTTTAATGTGCGCCAACGCACTGGTCATCTCCACCATGGTTATTTCACTATAGAACAGGTTGCTTTCCGTTTCAGACATACACGTGTCGTAGCGAAGCTGCTTTTCAACTCTTGATTTAGTCTTATAGTTACTCGTTTTTGAATAGTGCTTACAGAAAATCTTGGCTATTTCTCTTCCCGTGTTATAGGACTTCCCTTCCGCAATTATAGGGTTGTTTTTCACTTCATTATTCTTGTTTATTTTGGAGAGGAACCTGTGGGCTTCTACGCCATGCTTTCTAAAATCAAGTTCCTCCAAGAATGTGCTGAAAGATTGCTTCTTTGCCTGTGTTATTTCTCTTTTAAAAACGGCAGTTGTTCTTTTCAGATTTACTAGATTTTCAGTGTAGTTGCTTCTAAAAGTTTTCGCGCTGCGTCCCTCTCTTCTTTCCTTTTTTGGAGTGTCATTCCAAAATGGCCTGTGTTTCTTTACGTTACCTCTAGGGATCGCCTGCAGCGCACATCTAACAATACAGTCTTTTAGTTTTTTATAAGTTTTGTCAACATCACTACTGATAAGATTATCTACAACTGAGACATTTGTTGCATCCCTGTAGGTTTCCCAATTTGCTTTTTTGGTGTTCCATTTGGCTCGTTGAGGTGTGTTCTGCACATGAGGGCTATGCTCCACTGACACTAACAATTAATCAAATATGGGGGTTACAAGAGTTGAAATGAGATTTTTCTTGAAGTTACATGGTAAACAATTTCCCCAACGATTTAAAGGATATAGACATTTGTTGATTTTGCGGCATGTTTTGTTAATATGAGCTGACCAGCTTAGTTCCGGGTCTAGGTAAACGCCCAGATTTTGAACACATTTTTTTTTTTTTACGGCCACTTAGCTAAGCCAATATCAGGCCAAAGTGCAGCACAAACTTAGTTCCTCCTAAATCGTGACTACATCGTCCAACTCCCTTGTAAGGCATTGCAGGACCGATGATACCCATAATTCAAGAGCCATCGCCATAATGTCCCTTACTTCCGTAACCGAGTACCCCATCACTCCTAACCACGCCTCGTGACAACTTGAGAGACTCAAACCACCCTCCCCATGCCACTCGGGGGAGGATTGAGTGACAGTACCGCCCCCTCTCATCGCCGTCCCACATCTGCTGCCACCAATCACGGCATCGGCCTTTGACACCGCTATGGCAGTCCCTGACATCGATATAATCGTAGGTCGGGCCCGCTGAATTACTGTATTGTTTCGCCCATCTATCGGCCTCTTCGTTGCCCGAAATACCTACATGAGCAGGCACCCAGAACAATCTTATTTTGTACCCAACCTCGGCCAAACACATTCTTTTTGAAATGAATCTGATACGAGTATCTTAGAGTAAATTTAAAGCAAACCAATCAGAATAGCCTAGTTAACATTTCCACGTAATTACACCAAAATGCCATATAATATCATAATCGGATGAAAATGCAAGTTAAACCATGCTAATTCTCCATAGATATTATATAGATATTTATTTAATTTTAGTACAATACAATGTACGTTTTCGTTGTCACTGATGGCAAATAACAAAAATACAATATTTAGTTGTCTTAAACATGCTAAATGAATATAACAAACATTTCGCTAAAATATGCAATCTTGGGACCTGTTGGGAAGCAGTTTCACATTTAATAAAAAATAATAATATAGTAGTGTAACAATAGTGTAATAAATTTCCCAATCGTTTACAATTTCTTTCCTTTTCCTAAAGAGTCACTGGCATTTGCCAATTTGTCTTTAGTCAATTATTCTACAATGTTAGTTTATGAGATAGGTAGTTAATGTTAGTTATGTTATACCAATCAATTCGTTGAAATAGCATCCTGCTTGGGATCCATCAGGGCACCATATTGCAATCTTGCAATATTATATAATGGAATCCATTTAATACGTAAACGAAGTATAGCACCCGCAATTACTGATCAGCTTCAATCAAGCTACAGTGGATTTCAGCATGTACACTATCAATATTTTTTTCGCATCCATATGCAACGTAATTAAAAACCTTAGACCAAAAACATCTGCACAAAGCAAATAAACGTAAGATTTATTGATAACACAGCCGTCAGATTAATTTGAGGAGAAACGCATTTTTCTTCCACCACCACTTTAATATATACCGTAATTAAAAATTACATGTTAAAGGTACTTACAAAAGAATCACAACACTTTCCTTCCAAAATCGTTTGCGAAAGTAGTAGAAGATGAGGATATCTAACCGGTACCAAAGAGTCACAATCTGCTAAGAGGATGGTACATACTTCGTCGGTAAATTTGGCGGGAAGAAGGGAACACACAATGCTGAGGTCGTTTTCGTCAAAGTTCTCACAGCCCCACTCGGTCTCAAGAAATAAGGCAAGTGCTGCCACGGCCAAGCATATTGATACTTCTTCCCTAAAGGAAATCAATGGAAACATACAGTAGAGTGTAACTGCAAAGGCTTTCGCGGCCGGAGTCAAATGAAGAACCAGTAGAATCCGGGCTGATGGGCCGTGGTCGAATTGAAAGTGAACTTCCAAACGTTTCGTCAACATCTGCGGTCGACATCTTCAGTGGCGCTGCGTAGACTTCGAAGGTTGTACCTCGGTGGCTCCGTAGCGAGTGACTGGGTAGGGGGCTGCGCACTGACCTTTATACCTGGACGTTGTTGTTGTTGTTGTGTTGAGAGCGAGGATTTGCTCGCTCTCAACACAACATGGAAATTCCCCAGAGGGACATGCTGCAATACATACTACATGTCAGCCAATTGGGAAAAACAAGGTAATGGAAATTCCCCAGAGGGACATGCTGTGTGGAGAGCGAGGAATTGCTCGCTCTCAACACAGCACTCCCCCCTGGGTACACACCGGCTGATGTCAATGGGTCTCTTTGATCCTTGGCTGATCTTATCATGCTTTGGAGCTGTTGCGTAGGCTTGAACACTGTTTTGATGTTATGACGTTCGAACAGTTTCCCAATGCGATCCGTGACTTTCTTTATGTAGGGCAAACACACCATTCCTATTCGAAGTCTACGCAGCGCCACTGAAGATGTCGACCGCAGATGTTGACGAAACGTTTGGAAGTTCACTTTCAATTCTACCACGGCCCATCAGCCCGGATTCTACTGGTTCTTCACATACAGTAGAATTATGGGCAATTTGCATCAATCCTCAAAAGAATTTAAGACAATATTTTGATTTAAAGTTTGGCAACCAATATCCCAAGGTCCCAAATATGGCTAGCAGAAGATTCCCTGTCAATTTTTGCAGCTGGCGAGAAGTCAACCGCGCGGTTATTCCCCTAGACAGGCCTGCTAAGGCGGTGTTTCCACATACGTCAATCGTCAATGAGAAATATGGTTTTGACGTGGTAGCAGAATTTTTAGTATGTCTTTAATGTCTGCTAAACCTTCAATTTCATACTTATCATTGACGATTGACATAACCCCCGCCTTATAGAAATCATATGAAGTAAACTCAGAGGTTTTCACGCCAGCTTCAGAAATCGACAAGAAATCTTCAGCTAGCCCTATGGGTACAATGGAAAAAGACGTCGGCAAATCGAACGTGCGTGTGTACAGAGTATAGGTTTGGATACTTACTCGCTTGAAACGTATTGATCAAGATAAATTTGAAGCTTAGATTGCCATAATTTCAAGATTCCTTCAGCAGAATTGTCAGAGTCCACTGCTGCAAAGCCTGCTAGAACTTGAGTAAACTTCCCGCCTAGAATCTCTTTTGCTTGGCCAGACACCCAGGACTCTAAAAGCAAAACATTAATTAAGGCGTATTACACAATTA
The DNA here is from genome assembly GCA_963971405.1 of Psococerastis gibbosa. NCBI lineage: Eukaryota > Metazoa > Arthropoda > Insecta > Psocodea > Psocidae > Psococerastis > Psococerastis gibbosa. The sequence continues at coordinate 22,260,660 of OZ020485.1, forward strand.
TGGCAAAAATGTTAAACTTTCTAAAATACATTAGAGCTACCCTATGGCCTATGCGATAAATCAATTTTTATTTTTTGCCATTTAAAGAAGAGTTCTGCAACAGTACTTTACTTGTTTAGAAGACAAGTTACTCCAGCAGTTACTGCTACAGCTATTGGCTACAGCTACTATTTGGAAACTACTGCTGCTTTTCAACAGTTGATTAATTGGCAATGGTCATAGCATGAATGACTGGGGTACACTGATGTGATCACAATAATTATGCTGTTCAAAGGTACCAAGACCTACCTGTATGTCAGCTCAACTCTCAAAATAATAATAATAATAATAATGTGGAAACTAGAAAGGTGATGTTTGTTGCGACGCAGTTGCCAGCGACAATAGGGCGTTATATTTATCAAATGCCAAACATATTAAAAAACTAATGAATAATGCCTTGTCGGAGACAGGCCCGGCTCTGCCATAAGGCGATATGGGCGACAGGTTAGACAAAATACCTACTCAATAAATTATTGTCACGTGAACAAACAAAACAAGATGACACAGAAATATTAATTCACTGCTCTCAAAATGCGTAAAACACCTATAATTTCAGGAAAATTCATCCGGGGATGACCCCAGGGCCCCACTCAAAATCAAATTTTAATATATCCCAAATACAGTACGGTATACAGTTATACAATTAAAAAAAAAAAAAAAAAAACATTTTCTAGGGTGGATATATATTATATTTTCTAAAATAGTTATTCTAACAATCCCGCGATGGCATTCGTTAAAAATCAGATGTTGACGCAGGATTGACCCTCCCTGGCCTCTGGAAAAAAATCCTGACTACGGCCTTGTCCTGAAGAGGAGATGCCGATAAACTATTTGCACATGACAACGATACTTTTTTAAAAATAATTTTTAACCCCGTGTTAAGTGTGGACGATCTCTGGAGAGAACAAAATTCGCCCCTATTTCGGAATAACATGCAAAATGAAATAATTGATGTTGTCCCGGGCCTTCCTAGTTGAGTGCAAGAGAGGGCTTTACAGCCCTATCACCGCTAGGTTGGCTTAGTAATAGAACCAATAAAAAGTCCTTATTTATTTATTTTATTATTACAAATCAATATTCTATCCAATTTGAAGGCGGAAAAATACTATAATTATAATTATAATTGTGTATTGTAATATTTGACAAGGATCCTCATCGGCTACTTATACTAGGCTATATTATATTATATTTAACTTATGACATAATTTATAAAAAAATGACGTAATGTATGCCATATATGGTTCTAACATTTAAATACATGATTGATACTAAACTATAGCATAATTTTGAATTCTGAATCTGAAATTTTCAGGAGTTGAACAAATGACAATTAAATGCGATTGGTAGATGCATGGGCTACTGTATTGGCGAGGTTAAGATAAAGGAACGTTTTCTTGGCTTCGTCCAACACAGATAGAGCTGGCCACTGATTTTGTAAATGTTTAACTTCGTTGTTAGAGGGGCGGCATTATCAAATTTGGCCGGGATGGCCCATGAGCCGGTTAGAGATGAATGACAGTGTCGCCACTGAATGTATGGGTTAGAACACCTCACTGGTATGACAGAGACCCTAACTAGAAACCATTTATGGTTTAATTCAAGCCTTCCTTCCCCATAACAGCTCGAGCTGTTCCCCATCCCCCAGTTCCTTGGCTTCCTCTCCCAGCATCAGCTAAAATTGAAGTAGGCATATAATAAATTTCCATTTATCAACCAAGCAGTCATTCGGGAATAAACGCATAGTTTTGAATAAAATACTACTAAAGGCCCTATAATATATTTTCCTAGTTAGTTTGAGATGATGTGGTTGAAACGTGCGGTAAATATTGAAATGATAACCTAAGCACCTCATCCCATAATATATAAAAGAAGATGCGAACCTATCTATCTGCTAGTGGCCCATAGGAATTCAGGACAAACTAACAACGCCTTCTTATTTCAAAAATAGCATACAATTTTCTAGTGATTTGGTACAAAATGCAAAAGATTTAAAATCCAATTTTACCTTTCAAAAGCATTGCTTGGAAGTTTTGTTGATGTTGATGTTGTGTGGCTGAGTGTGTGAGTGACTGACTGACTGAGTCACTGAGACCCTGAGTGTGACAGACTGACAGTCTCATATGCCCACTTCTGCACTTCAGTATTAAAAATGGCGACATTGATGATGTCACTTTGCTCACATTATAAACATATAAAAAGTTGCTCGTAAGCCACTTTATCATAATTTTGCAATTTTTGTCAATTTTAACAGGTTTCAATTAATTTTACCCATAGACAACATCGATTTTGCTAGAGATCCTTGATTCTTTAGCATTTTGTAAATTGAACTAGCGATTTATAATAAACATTTACATGCTAGCCTAGGCTAGATGCAAGGCATTCCTTTTTTATAATGCTTTTATTAGTTTCACCTGTATGTTTGTAACCGACTCCTTTGGGCTCGATTTACTCCTAATTTGATTAAATTTTTATTTTAAATGTTCATTTTAGGAAAATAGAAAAACTTGAAAAATAAAGGAAGAGACTGTTGGAATGTTAGTTATCTTCCAAGAAGAAGCATTCATTTATACTCACATGAAACTATATTTTGTATTTTAATAAATTAATAATTGTCAAATGTGAGCAAAAACAACAGACAACAACAACAAGGAAAGCAAAGGGCGAAGTAAACCAAAACAAAGAAATGCAGCACGTTAGTGATGGCAAATCTGAAACACCCAGCTGCATTGATACACTATGACACACACACCTCGATGTTTCAACACAGCTACATGAAACAGTGTCATTTGTTGATACAATGATGCAGGGTGCTAGTACTGCGCCTTGAAACCCCTACCACGCGCTCTTTGTTCTTGGGAGATGGGTAAGGGTCTCAACTCTCAGGGAGACTGATGCGCACATTAGACATAACAATAGTTTCACTTTCAATATATTTTTTGTTTGTCTGTTATTTTTCAATTTTTGTTGTCTTCTATTTCTATTAGTTAAACATTGCAGTTGAGGCTAGATCTATTGCTTATCATTCAATATATAACTTCATACTGTAGGGATGTGGGTAAACATAACTTTTGGAAGATCCCATAGTTTTACTTTCAAATTCGAAATGACATGATGAATGAAAAAATGCACTTGCTGCATATTTTTGAAAATATTAGTGGAAAATAGTGGGGTTTTACGTTTAACTGCAGTAAAGTATAGATTTCACTATGGAATGCTTACCTACCTATTCATATTGCCCAGGGGACTCCCGGGGCGAAAAGTTTAGATCAAAAATAGGAGGGTTTACGATTTTAATAGCAGAAACGTTTATAATTTACAGGGGAAGGCATGCGTGATTTATTGGATTCTCAAATTTTTAATAATTTGCTACATCCTTAATAACTACATACCTACTTAATAATAGCCTACCTCACAATACACAGTATGTATATTGATTATATTGCGTTTTATACACTTTCAGTACACGCGAACTGTATTTCTAAAAACTAAATAGGCCTACATCTCTCCTTTGGAAATTGGGTACCGTACTCCAAGATCTGCTGTAAAATTGTTTACAGCTAATAGATCTACTAAGCCTACTAACTTCAAAGGATGCGTTTCATTTACGCATGTTGCAATACAGAGCTATGTCTTTATGTATGCAGCATAGGTTCAGTATGCTGCAAATGAGCCATTATGAGTTGCCAATTGGAACTACAGTGTATAGCTACTTTAATACAGTTGTACAAGATGTACTGTAGCTAACAATATACCAATTAAAATGAAACGTACAGAGGCTAGAATCCTACACACAGTAATTTTTCCCGCTAAGCTAATTGTCATACACCCCACGAATTTATGTAGTTCTCTACACCTCTAACGACTATTTTGATAAAATCCTAGTTGATGTTACTTTCTTCATTCGATTGTTATCGTACTGCTGTTCATAGTACAGTCAAAGTTGTGTCGAATTGGCCTAATATTACACGCTTGCATATTTTTAAAGTTGCAGTGATACTATCTCAACACTGTTTCAGAGATTTACAATTTTAAATTCAAAATTGATTAACTCGAACCACTAAATGTAAAGGCCCCAATACGTCTTTTAACGTTATTATATGCAATCACAGCTTTAAACTAAATTGAGTTAGTCAAACAATACTTTTAAAGCCTGACATGAATCTTTTAAAATAAAACATAATAGTATCGTATACTTCGGGTCCTGTCGGCTATCTTCGAGTGTGTCAACTCATTGTCTCAACACTGTTTCAGAGATTTTAAATTCAAAGTTGATTTACTCAAACCACTAAATGTAAAGGCCCCAATACGTCTTTTAACGTTATTATATGCAATCACAGCTTTAAACTAAATTGAGTTAGTCAAACAATACTTTTAAAGCCTGACATAAATCTTTTAAAAATAAAACATAATAGAATCTTCGAGTGTGTCGTGTGTCACTATCTCAAGATTCAAGTAAGGCAGTGCGTCACTGCGTCAGTGGCTCAGTGCAGCGCTGGGCCAGGACCGAGTACCGACTTGGCACTGTTTCAGTTTCATGAGATCTGAAAAGGTGTTTCAACACTCTCTGACACAGTTAGATGTTTGACACACTGTATTGAAACGTTTCAAACTCGCCCATCACTACAGCACGTAGCAACGCCACAATTTGATGTCACTTAGCCTAGCTTATACCATTTCGCATAGCAATTATTAAACAACTTTATTGTTTAATTAATTGGGGCAGTTTAATGTAAACTAATTATTTTAGACTCTTTACTGTTGATGACGTCGAGAACCTTCATTGTTTCATACATTGAGGTTAAAATGAAATGAATAAATTGTATATTGTATTGTATTTCATGTTTATAGCAGACAGCACTCGACAGATGAAATGGGGTGGAACAGGAACAGATGCTTTAGCATTGGCGGCCATTTTTATTATTTACATTCGTGATTCGTCAAAGAAATAAGAATCAATAACCTTTTCATTTCCAATAATAATTTTTTTACCCTAAAACCTGTTACTTATCTTGAAATGGATAGCTATTTGAACTCACTGAGTAATTCTCATGGTCAGATAGAAACGAAGAGGGAGTTGCTCCCTGATTCGTCAAGGCTGTCAGGAACTCAGCGTCGAAGGTATGTAAGCCTATGTTTGCACGGCTTTTAGAGCTTGATCAGTCTGAAGCCATATGTATATGTATACTTTCTTACTAGCACTACTGAACAAGGTAGTGCAATAACTTGAGGTTAAAAATGAAATATATGTCTTGTATTGTCTTGACTGAAGTGAGGTCGAATTACAGAATGATAGACAATTTGTTTTGATTTCATCGGTAATCAATTTCTAAGTCTATTTAAATGGGAAACTTTTCAGTTAGCTTTATATCAACGATATACCTAAAGTGATCTTTACACGAAAGGGGTGAGTCAATGTAAACACCGAGACATTTTATAATATCGACCAATTCGAGTACTTCACCCCCTATCTTTAAACCAATATTAGTGACTTTATGCCCTTTGTGAATGTTTGAATGTGTATTGCTTTAGTTTTTTTACATTGAGACACAGTTAATTATTAACCTAAAGCCACTGTATCACCCTATCATGCTCATCATCATTATTGGCAATCATTAGCATTACATGCTACTATAAACAACAACAACATATACTTCCTGCCTCAACATGGCCAAAAAGAAATACATGAATCCAAAAAAGAACCAAATTCACATATGTCAATCATACATTTACATTTTGCAATTGGCAGGCCTATTTTCAATTTTAATATTTAATTTATTCAAGTACTTACTTCACTTTTACCGCGCCTTATCCTCAAGGAGGGTCGGCGGCACGATAGCAGCGTTTCCACACAGTCCTGTCCTGTGCGTTCTCGGTGAAGAGCCCCACACTTCTCATATCCCCGGCGTTCTTTCTTCCCAGTGTAACTCTCGGCCTCCCTGGTTTTATTCAAGTAATCAAATTAATCTATCCTTACAGTAGTTCGCGATCTATCCGACGCAAGAAGTTTGACGATGAACTGGTGGAGTATTCCTCACGAGTTGAATCAAACGCATCACCATTCCCAAGCACTTCGAAGACAATGCGAGTGCGAACACAGAGCCTCCCAGCGACAGGTAGCGAGGCGCCGCTATTACCCTCAATGACCGCTGCTGCCCCTCGACGCGTGCATGGAAGATCTCGCGGACGTTCTCGGCACGCCCGAATTTCTCTTGGTGCAACGAAAGACTTAGGCCGATGGAAGCCAACAGATGATTTGGCCTTGATTACAGCAGTAATGCAGGTAAGGCGGTTAAATTACATAGCGATACCATGATTTTTCTTGGTCAACGTCTCATTTCTGCAATACTAGGCCCCTACCATGCTAGCCATTCCTAACGGGGTGTTGCAGTTTTATCATCTCTTATAGTATTCGCTAATAAGAGTGTACAGCCTGTAGGAAATTGGGAGCCCGAAATTTAATTATTTTTATTTTTTAAATTAACTAAGCATGTTAAATAATGATTTGGCTCATTAAAGTTGGAGCAGTCTACTTCATGCATCATATTATGAGATAATTTTAATTTTCAAAATTGTTGTTTTTTCATAAACATAATATTTAAGGTCGAACCGGAGATTTTTGACCTTGAACGTTCAGCGGTGAATACATAGAGATATAATAGAACTGGAGCGGCGGGAGCCATAATATGCCTTACGAGGCACCCTTTAACCATAAGCCAACTATCAGAGATAAGTACCAACGCATAAAATATCGAAGTCTTACACACTGCAGCATAGCAAAGCGGATACCTGGACCCGGTCAAAAACTCAGTAGTTTAGTAGTTACCTAGTGCAGGCTATTTCCCCGCCGAATTGCGTACTTATCTTGTGCAGGCTACACGTAGCAGCCACATTGATAACGGTCTCTAGCCACGAGATGGTTGAATATCCATTTTATAAACATAGCCCCGCGTCGCGTACCTGTTCTGTATTTCACATTTTATTATTTCTAATAATTGCAGTTTTACCTATTGCTGGCGCTTTACTGTCAAATTAAGTGTTTATATTTCAAGCCATATGCATTTAATTACAAAAGTTGGAGGTTTTTCTTCCCTGTGGGGCACGTAAAAATGTTCTAAGAGGTATGTTTTTAAATGCTTCATGCACGAATTTGAGACCTATAGTAATAGTAATTTTAGTATGGCTTGATAGCGTAAGCATGTCTACGCGTATACTAGTCTCTCCTATCGTCGTATATTACTATGCCCCTGCGGTTTAAAACATGTATTAGGAACCCCCTGCAAAGTCATTTCCAGGCCAGTCACGTGACCCCCTCCGGCTTGGCCTTAATAAACAATAACTTTTCACGTATAATCGATTTTATAAAAAAATACAATTTCGAAAACTAAAAATACCACATTATATGATGCCTGAAGTAGACTTCTACAACTTAAATGAGCCAAATCTTTAATAACTTGCTTAGTTAATTAAATAAAAAATAAAAGTATTAAATTTCGGGCTGCCAATTTCCTACGAGCTGTACACTCTTAAGGGCAATTAAACATTGTAAATGATTTAATAATTCAGAAAAAAAAAAAATTAATTTCTACCTACAAGTTGAGTGCTAGTGCACCCGGTCTCTTGGCTCAACCGATTGTTGTCATAAGGCGGGGTTTCCACATACGTCAATGGTCAATGCGAAATATGAAATTGACGCTTTAGCAGACATTAAAGACATACTAAAAATGTCTGCTACCACGTCAAATCCATATTTCTCATTGACCATTGACGTATGTGGAAACCCCGCCTTATGTGGATTAAAACTAGGCAATACGCTAATAATCAATTTCAACATTTTTTTATACTCTATGAATTAAGGTGGTTATACTTTTAATTTTCACAGACATGTGACCTTCGAATGGTGGAAAGAGGCTTGAAATTTTCCTGCCGCTTCACGTACCAAGAAATCTCTCAGCGGTGGCAGGCCCTCCTTTACGACCCCGTGGTGTCACGAATCGCTATGGCTGCCATTCGTAATCTGCATCCGGATCTCGTGGCGGCGGTCCACGCAAAAACCTTATTCAGCGTTGCTGAGGAAGACCTACTCAGTAATATTAAATCGGTTAGTGAAGTTTGTGTTTTCTTTTCTAAAATGCATGTACTGTTGTTTGGACCCCTGGAAACCAGAGGGTACTGATAGATAGCATTTCAAAAAGCGTTCAGTGAAGCTAAGGGCAAAATGCAGATTATAGGAGTCAGACAATCCCAACTAAGAGCTAAACGGAATAGTGTAAATTGAACGTTGACACTGGTTACAGTATTACTCGCAGCTCGTCAGAGCCGCAATTTGCCTTTGTAATCAGTCGTACATCAATGCTAGGCCTATGTAGCTGACCAAATTTTGCTCAGTCCGTTCATACCAGTCTAGGTCTTAGTGAATACATTTTATCAATTCAATACACCGTCCAAAAGCCCCGCGATGTCAACCAGATCTGGAAGGAACTGAAAGTCGCAATATGGCAAGACGGAACTGGCGATTCAATATGAAAATGAATATATTGAAAGATTTTTGAGAGTTTTTGACTCATGAATCTGATATATTTTGTATAGTAGGGAGTAAATTGTTTTGATTGAATGTAGGCCTGTTAGCTATTTGGCACGATGCGCATTCAACACTCAAATAAACTGGGAACGGGTAGAGTCCAGTTCAACTATTTGAACAGATTCAACAGTTCAGGTCACTTGTGAACTACGCAGCCGTCCGTACTCTACTTCAATGTTTGTACTGTTCCCCCTCCACTCTTCCATTACTGGAGCCCATTCGTCATTAGCAACAGCGCACCCTAGGTGCTGAAGTCTTGGGCGCGAGATCATATGGCACTCTCCCCATCGCACAATATTGGCTCAGTTTGTCCCGAATCCGGGTGAGGTGATGTCTGAAATTCCTGTGACCAGTGAGCATGGATCACCCGACGCAAGTGTGTTCTGTCCAATTCCAGCAAACTCTTAGACATTTTGGTGTCTGGATGGTTGATGTGGCGCTTCGTAGACATGCAGTTCTGTCTAGCCATTGTATGAAATTTCCTTTGTATATACTCAGAAATGAGTGCCCGTGTATTTGTGCGACTTCGGTGGCAAGGTGGTAGCGTGCTTGTGCGAGTATCTACACACCTTGCGGTCGGAGACGTGTCGTAACTCGACACAAGTACCCATTAGGTGACTTAGTGAGGCGGTTGAAGAGGTTAATCGGATATATTCATTAAATTGTTTGTACGCGATTTAACCTTTCTATAAAAATAAATAATAAATTTGCCAATGAAATTGGCAGTGTAGGTTCTGGTCTAACGGAATAGTTCATCGGCTTGTTCATTTCCTTGAGGACCACTATGACTAGGAACCCAAATTAATTCGACATCTAGCAACGGGTTGTACGTATGCTTGAAGTCTCTGACATGCTGCGATGTCACATAAGGTCCAGACATTGCTCGTATGGCAGCTTCACTATCTGAGTATATGAAAATCCTTCTCCTCCTAACTGCATGGTCACTACCGACACGCGGCAGGTCCTTAAGTGTCTCCTTCTACTTACTACTCATTTGCCTGCCTGCTAGTGCCTAATTGATTGGCACCTTGCAGGAGATCAGATCTACATGCCTTAATTAAATAAATAAATACTTATATATGTCTGATAAATTATTCAATCAAGTAATCAACATGTAAAGTATAAAGTAAAATCGTCAAAGTATCTAATCTAATTGTGCTAGTGCCTCAGTACAGTGTAGATAGCTTTCTCTAAGAGATGGTCTCTAAGCAATTTAGTGAAGTTAGTAGCATTTCTCGCCGCTCTCAGTTCAATGGGGAGTTTTCTAAGGCAGGTGAAACCTTGTAATATAGGATCCAGTCGCTCGCACTTGGCTGCGCGTGGTGCCGGCCTTACAAGGTCTCCCCTTTGCCTTGTGTTGTAGGTGTGGTTGTCCCCATTTTGTTTAAATTCCCCCCACACCTCAGGCGTTAAGTTATATAAAATGCATCTATATAATATGTAAGGACTTGGGGCTGTCATGATTTTTAATATTATGAAGTGAGAGCGACAACTGTCACGAGGTCCCAGTTTTAGCAAGTAGCGGACTCCCCTCTTTTGGAGCCTGAGTACAGCGTCCATATTCCCTACGGAGGTCTCTCCCCAGGCCAATATGCCGTAATTATTTTCTGATTTCTGATCCGCTTTGTTCTTGGAACCGTAGAAGTGGCAGCTTATGACGTACTCTATACTAGGCCTACATACATTTATTTATTAGAATTGTATGTGTTATTAATTTTTTCCAGGGCGAATCCCCAACGCTTGAAACTTTCCAGGAACTGCTAATTGGCCATCCTCAAGTGTTCTACCACAGCCGCACTGCCAAAAGTCTCATGACACACTGGCAACTTATGAAGCAATATCAACTGTTAAAAGATCAAACTGTTTCAGTGAGTATTACTGCTTTTGCCTTCAGAATTGTTTTTCATGTTCTTATCGTAATATAACATATAACATAACCTCCTTTTTTGCAATGCGCGCCATTCGGTCGGTTGAGTGCTAGTGATCTCGTTCTGAGAGGCGGGGCTATAAAGTTTTGTCGAGGCACAGTTCAGGCGCCATCATGCGTTGGAACAGTGAGGAGCTTGCGTTTGCCGTTGAGGCCTACTTTTCGAGCAGATGTTCTGTGATTGCAACCCAGCGCGCCTTTCGGAATCGCTTTAATTTAACCCCTGAAATCAATTGTTGCGTGGACAAACTGCAAATGCAACAAAAGAAGAACTGAAGTCCCTCGGCCCATTAGATCACCTGAGAACATTGATACAGTTAGAGCTTCAATGTTGAGATCACCACGGAGTTCTGCGCGACCCGATCTCCCGATTTGTCGCCTTGTTATTATTTTCTATGGGGTTTTTTGAAATCCCGTGTTTATGCGAACCTACAAGATTTAAAGAACAATATCCAGGAAGAAATTGCCAACATAACGCCTGCTATGCTTGAGGTAGTCATGACAAACACCAGAAATCGGTTTACTCAATGTATCGAGAATGGGGGACGTCATCTAAATGATTTTATCTTCAAAATATCAAGTATTAAAAAAAGACGTTATGCTGCCGCACTCTGTACAATTTTAATTAAATTTCTGAAATGCGCTAGGACCGGCGTTGATTATTGATTGAGTACTGTAAAGGCTTCTCTAAGCCTGACGAAACGAAATATTTTGTTGCTTCACTCAACCAGACAACCATTAATAATTACGCAATGATCATGGATATTGATAAATCGTATGAATGTCATGATATGCAGTCTGGTTGTTATTTTCGGACCGTTGTTTAAGATTCGAAGAATTAATTTGAGTGCTGTGTAGTTTATAAAGTTTATTTCATAAAAGAATATCATTTTGTTTCAGAGCTTACCTTCATTTTCGGATGCTGAAGATGAACTGAATGATACAGAACTTATGGAGCCGCGGGACGAAGCTTTGGAGCGAGAGCTGTTGATAGCTGACCGCCGGGCTAAGAAGGAAATCCGCACTCTGGAGGAAGAATTGACACGCCTTCAAGTGCTCGTCGAGAAAGTGGAAGGAGGCAGTTATGCAGAAATCGAGAAGACTACCCTAGCTGTGCTGCGCGGCCGACATGTGCGCTATCTCATGAGGTCGAAAGAGGTGTGTAAAATTGTTAGATTGAAACAGTACGTCAAAAATGTTTCAGGGTGTCTTTAGGTAGTGGGCTCTGCGCACAAAAGCAGAATCTGCGCAGCAGATCGGCTTTGAGGTCTGTCGAGAAGTGGGGCGAGCCTATTGTACCAAAAGTCTGCTGCAATAGAATCTGCCGTTGTACACCAACCCATACTTATTGCCGCGGGCATAGCCCTGGGACGACGTTGAATTCTACTAAGGAAACCGCTTAGCGTTCACTGTTGACGCGAACATCTATTAGGTCTGGCAAATTAAGCAATACAACAACACGCATAAGTTCATTTGGTCTTATATTTTCCTGTTTGGTTGGTCTCCTTATGGACGGCACTGATCTCGACAGATCTCCCAGCAGGTCTACTGCACTTATCTGCCTTACCGACCCTTATAGTAGTATTGAAGTGCACTCATGTCGGAAAAATAGATCGGGTCATTGACATGGAAAGATTCACTAGAAGTAGGGCTATGTTCATAAAAAGCCCGTCAAATAATAATAATAATGCTTTATATGTCTTCTTCAGATTGTCAGACTGATTTAAACTTGCAAATCCAGTTGTGTTACAAGTCACGTTATCTGAACTTAATCGCATTGAATGTACCGAGGCGGAACTATTGGGTCGCTTATTCCTTAGGCGCTTATTCCACCAACGTCAATAGTGATCTTAAATGTAGTATTGACGTGGTAGCAGACATTTTTAGACTGTCTTTAATGTCTGCTACCACGTCAATACTACATTTAAGATCACTATTGACGTTGGTGGAATAAGCGCCTTATGTTCATGTCCATGAATTTGAATCTGCTTGAGATAGCTATTAAAAACCTCCCGACCTGTTTTTGAAAAATTTAGAAATACAGAGGGATCCTCAATGGATTAATTTAATTACTGGTGATGCATCTATGCCTCACAGTAAAAACAAAAACTCAGAAACGAAACTGATAATATTTTATTTATTCCAGGTTACCATTGGTAGGAGCACAGGGGACCATGTTGTCGATATAGATCTGAATTTGGAAAGCTCTGCAATGAAAGTGTCACGGCGACAAGGGACGATCCGTTTACGGAACAACGGTGACTTTTTCCTGTCGAATGAAGGCAAAAGACCGTTTTTCATTGATGGTCGACCTGTAATCCATGGAACTAAACACCGTCTTAGCAACAATTCAGTTCTAGAGGTAAGTGTCATTTTTGTCAATGATACCTGCTGCACAATATATTGGTGAATTAATGAAGCAAATGGTCATAATTGCAATGAAGGCCTCTAGTTGGCACTTCGAATTTAATTATTAGGAAGGAAGCAAAGGCAAGCCCTACTTCGAGTTTTCGACGGATTGGGATGTTCATAAAGTCAAACCTATACTCTCATACGCAGTTCCTTTGTTCTGGACACGCCATCAAAATTTGTTGAGTTTCCGTGATTTACAAAACAGTACAAATAATGCTGAATATTACCAGTTGGGTGCTAACTTCGCGTGTCCAGTAACACCCATTATTGAAAAAGTCTAATATGGGACAACTTGGACGGCCTTGTCATTCGCTTCAAATAAATCATCAGCTGTGCAGAGGCGTGGTAGTTTCGGAGTTACCATCAGGTGGGCGCTGTCTTTTACAGCTCCACAGTCACACTGCACATCGTCGGTGACACCTCGCTCATGCACGAGAAAAGTGACACATTTCAAAAAATTGCAAAATTGAGTTATTTATACAAAAATGTCGAGGAAAATATAGCGAATTTTATGAATGTAGTGTCACATATCTACTTTAATTTTTTTCCATAAGATTGCGTTTTGTCACTGATCCATTGTCAAGTTTGACTACTTCGGGTTTGGCAATACTGACATAATTCGGAATGTGCTCCAGGCGTTGACGTGGTAATTACACTTCTCTTTCAAGTAAACTGTCACATCTCAAAAGTATTAAGTGCCTCGATATTACTACAAGTAAAAACTAAAAAATGGTCAGAACTAAAATTTGATTTATCTCAAAAGTCAATATTTAGAAATGTGTCACTTTTCTCGTGCATGAGCGGCCTGTCGGGTACAAGGGTGCAATAAAGGTTTCGCTCTAATTTGGGTTAATTGGAAAGGTCCAAATTTATTTTCCCTAATTATCTATTCTGCCCTGTCTTGGGCAGTACTTTTGAGCTCTTTGTTGGCAAAATTTTGTAGTTCATTTTACATTGAGTTGACATTACATTGACCTCACAGTGTACCGGTGTATAGTGCATGAACAGGACTTTTTCCTCAGTCGTAACTAAGCCTGTAATGGCAGCATGAAACTCATCCTAAGCTTTGTCTTTTTTCCAGATTTCAGGACTTAAGTTCATATTTCAAACGAACCTAAACCTAATAACGTACATCAAACAAGAGGCTGCCAAACTTAACGTTCAACCGTAATTCGCCTTTTCAACGAAGCCGGTAAGCTTCTGTTCTGTGAGGTTGGAGTATTCCTTCTATACTTAAGGCGTCCTGTAGTATTTTATGTATTATACATATTTTGATATAATTAAAAAAATTTTGTACTTGTATTTAACCTTGAAGCTGCGGCTACCAACAATTTTCATCGGGAGTATGGAATATAGATAATACAATTTATAGCACACCCTCAGGAATGAGAGATGCTCAGGATTATGTTTCGATCAGGTTTCGGCGATTTTTAAAATGACCATCTAGGCCAGGGGTTGGTAAATTACGGCTGTCCATGTGCTGCATGCAGTATATCTTTCACACACGAATAACCCGCACCGCTCCTGTCGTGATGTGTTGACAACAAGTCTTTGCTGATAGGTACTGGCTAGTAATGCTTAAAAACCTGCTATTTACTTTCGGTATTGTCTCCTAGGAATATACCACTTCCCTGCTGCAATACGTCCATGACCAGGAAACGAGACCCCTTTATTTTACACCTAAGATATTGTATATTTTAAAAAATATCTTCTGGGGGATTACTCCTAAACTCCTTCCTATGTCGACTTATAATACTGAAACAAACATGTCTGTGGCTCTTTAAAAACTGGAATATTTATTAAATTGTAAATTTTGACTTTTCTGTTTGCTCTTGACTTGTAAGATTCACTCCGAGCATATTACAGAAATATTGAATTAGTTAATCCAAACTGAAAAGTTTATGCGCGCCATAATTTGTAGTGGCAGCAGTGCTTTGGTATTGTTCTTTTTACTGTGTGGTTGGTGTTCCCGCTCTGCCCAATATGTCATTGTTTACTTTATAGTTCTTTCTAATACAATATAATTTCCCATGGTGAAACATGATAGCAAACAAATTATTCAAACTGTAGCTCCTCTTAACCAGTCCAGTTTCGTTACCATCTCCTTCATAGGCGTATCCCACTCTGCCCCCAATGATATAATATTTCCTGCAGTCTCCACGTATTAGTAGCGTTAAACCACGTTTGTCTCATATAGTCCTTGATTAAGCTTGTTTAAGAACCAGCCCACTCCAAACAACCTGCAGACTAATACTCCATATGAGAGTTACCCATGGAAAACGTTGAGTGAAGCAGATAGATAATTTGCAAATAGATAAATAACATGGAATTTGAATACATAGATTCGAAACGAAAGGGGGACGCTGAGATAAAGCGTGTGTATGGCATGTAAAATATTAGTCGTTTCCAATATCATGCGTCGCTCCCTGGGGGTCCCTCCAACCCCCAACCAAATACATATAAATAGAAAGAACTGCTTTGCATGAAATCGAAACCTTATGTGTATAGAGTTTCTGTTGATAAAAGCTCACTGATGTTTCCTTAGTGGTTTCAACACCCTACACTGCTTCCAGTTCCCTTGGATTTAGGGTGGTTTCGGAAATTTCCGTGGATAATTTTCTATTAATTTATGGTGGTGACTGCTGACAACATTCTGTACCTATTACGAAGAGTGCCCTTCAATTTCAACCCGATTAGTTATTTTATTTATAATAATCACGGCTACCTTTTTAACCTTTCGCATTAGAAACCTTGCTGTGAGGAAGGAGCTGAGTTAGTAAAGGTGACGAAGTTTAATTGTAACATTATATGGTATAAAATACTGAAACTGGCATTGAACTAACTTGGGTTGAAGAGGCAACCTCCTCGTTGTAACCGAAATTAGAGGTTCTTGCGGGGGTAAGACACAGATCGTGGGTTCGAATCAGGCCAAGTGCAGATTTTTCTAGATTCATTAATTTCAGCTGTATAGGAAGTTCGTTAATGATTCAAATTGTCATTTCTCACTGGTGATCGTCGCTCTTGGCATTACTTGGCTCAAAGAATTAAGTTTAGAGGTCCTCAGCTGGGGAATTTTTCTGTCATTGAAGGTTCCTCCAAGGAAGAGTTGGAATAGGCTCTTCAATTGTGTTAGTTTATTTGCTTTTTAGCCTATATTGTATAGGTTCAAATTGTTAAGTTATAGAATAACTCAATCTTGTGGAAGGAATTAGTCTTGGTAGTTAGTATTGCCATTAAAAACCAAGCCATTTAGTTACATAAAAACAATTAATGCTATTTTTTGCAAATAAATAATTGGAAGCTATGAAGTGCCATGCTTCAAAAATTATTACAACGCTCCATGCCAAATCTAAACCTTTTTTTAAATACGAAAAACCCCTAAAAAATTTCATGTATAATCTCGTTATTTTTAATGCACATAATGGAAAAGTAACCCCTGTTTTTACATGAAACGATCGAAGAGCATTTTAAAAGCTACTTTAACATAGAGCTTTTATAGGGAGACGCTCTTCAAATTTCACTCCATTTAAGCTACCTCATTCACATGACAAAAGCAATGTCTTAAGGTTCAAAATCCCTCTCGCGACAAAGATTAAGATCCTGCCCAAGTTCTAAAGATGCCACGACAGACAGACCTACTACAACAACTTGGGGCTGATCCCTGTTTTGAGGAAATTACCTCGTACCCCTTGTTCGGCATTCAAAGTTCATGAGCTTGATATAGATGCGGTGAGCCCCCCTGATGGATTACTGTGGATTACAAATTTGGGATGCAAGATCCGAACCTAACCATGCATAATATTGTATATAGTATAGATAGTAATCTTTGCCAAAGTTGCGTTAGGGAAATAACAAGTCCTTAGTTGTGGCTGTTCTCCTTTAATCCGTTGCCCACTATTTGATTCTTGGGGTTAGTTTATAAGGCGACTTAAAGTTGACTGAACGCCTCTACCGGACCTCTTCCATATCTTGGTCAATATATAGAATAGAATAGAATATTTATTATATGCCAACAACAGAAATAAATCGATCCAATAACGAAGGCATTTACAATAACAACATAGTAATTAGTAATCTACAACACAGAAATATTTCAAAATTAAAAGTAATTACGTAAGCGTTAATAGGCAATCGTCAATTCATAAAACCCCGTAAACACATTTTAAACAGAGGTAGGCTGCAAAACAGGTCTAGATCACCGTGTTCGTTAATTGTTTTTAAAATTCTAGACAGTGGAGCCTTGGATAATGAATCAGCCACAAACAGAGTTCTTCATCTTGTGTTCCTCACATTGACTCTGAGCTGAACCCTTTCAAGTATAGTGGGGCATCTAGCATACTGTTTATTAACTTGTGGAAGAATATACAGTCCGCAGACACCCTCCTATTCCTGAGCGAGCTCATCTCATACTCAGCAAGAAGCTGGGAGGTTCTGATCGGATGATTGGCGTAGTGGGGATATACTGTTTAATTTTTCTTCTTCTTCGAATGGGTCTTCTATCGAAGATTGGCGATCATCATGGCAATCGTAGACACGTAGATACCGTACTTCGGACTTCCCAAAAGAAAGTCAAGCGTGTAGAGGATCGAATTTACTTAGTCATGATGACTGTACTAGGGAATTGTAATGCAGTGGTGCCCCGTTGCCTTCTGAATCCTAATGCCATTGACTCTTCAGTCTTCATTGAGTTGCTCCGTCTTCGGGGCCCAACCCTAGTACAAAAGAGTGTCCTAGTGGTGGTTGCTTATTTAGTGGCGGCAACTATTCCCCCCGTCACATAGTCATCCTCGGGCTACTATGGCTTCTAGACAAGCCGGCACCACCAGACTGGCTACCACACCCTCCGATTATGCCGCTGCTTGGTCGGGGACGGCTTATTCGTTGTATTCGCAGCTAACCACTATATCTGGTGTCCTTTTCGCTCATCCCGTGGCTGGAGACCGTTATCAATATGGCTGCTAGTGTAGCCTGCACAAGCTAAGTACAGAGTTTTTGACCGGATCCAGGTATCCGTTCTGCTATGCTGCAATGTGTAAGACTTTGATATTTTTTGCCTTGGTACTTATCTCTGATAGTTGGCTTATGGTTAATGGGTGCCTCGTTAGGCATGTAATGGCTCCCGCCGCTCCAGTTTATGTATTTCTATGTTTTCGCTATCCGCCACCTGCGACCCCTGCAGCTCAGGCGTTGTACTGTTTAATAACAATAAATAAATGATTGTCACCTAGGCCCAATCTAGCACTTCGCACTATTTTTCCTGTGAAAATGTTGGGAAAAGTCTTTCCCGAAGGTGTTAATGTTAATCCCCCTCCTATACCCCTCCTTTATTACCTTCTTCCCCCCTTTTTTATATTCCATAATACGATAATTTAAGTTGAATATTACTATGTATACTGTTATTAAGTTATTGTTAACATGAAAAAAAGACTTTCTAGTCTCATTGTTCGCCATTTCTATTGCAATAAAGTCGTTATTCATTCATTCATTCATGGACGAGATGAAAATGTGGTTGCATCCACACCGTGCAATCATCATTCAGAACCGAAGAAACAAATCCTTACTTATTACTTCAGCCTTTAGCTTATTATGACCCTGTAGCACTGGACTAGGTTGGGGCTAAGTATAATCGTACCGAACTGCTTTTAAGCGCTAAAGGTTGACAAAGAGGACGTGTATCAGCGGCCAAAATGCACACGGAAACAATACTAATACTAGTAATGTCAGAAAAATTCATGGGGTCGTTGGCAGCGCAAGGATCAACGGACGACTAAAGTACTAATTGTAATATAGCCTAATAATAACTTTTTCGAAATACTCGTCTACCTATCGTTATGGACGTCTTTTTTATAACCAGTCTGGAAAATGTAAAAGAGCTCTCCAATGTATATTTTCCTGTATACCACTAAACCCAAGTCACACAGCTGATGTTAAATCCAAACGAATGACAGTTCTATGTAGCTATACTCCACTAGAACCTTGCTTGATACCAAGTATCATAAAAGCCAAAAATATTGTTTTCCCTCATTGGTCGTGAAATGTAAGAAGAATGCTCCACTGTTTACAAAATTATGAAAGCAGCAACGTTTTCATGTAACTCTTGCTAAGATAAACCCGCTAGCCTGATTTTGTTTATTGGCCATGGCGACAATATCCACTTACAAACTTTAACCCTAACACCAGAATCAGCATAGAGTTATTGTTGTTTAACATACGGAGTTTTATCCCTAAGTAAAAGGACTGCGGCAATACCTTTTCTGATTGGGACGGAGTAAGTTTAAGAGTGTACAGCTCGTAAGAAATTGGCAGCCCGAAATTTAATACTTTTTATTGCTTTCCAATTAATACGTAGTATAAGGAAAGCTTTGTGACGGTCGAAATTTTCGATTCCGAGATTTCAACGGATTTGCACGTTTTGAGGTCCCAGGAACCCAAAAAAGTGGTTTTTACGAAATGTCTGTCTGTCTGTGCGTCGATTTCCGGGCAAACTACTCGGTCGATTTTGATGAAATTTGGCATGTAGGTTCACAAAAATCATGCATCGGAATAATTTTATTTTATTTGGGGCTATCTCAATTTGGGGGGGGGGGGGTTTCATTTCCAAAAAACGTCTAAAAAATTATTTCTCAAAAACAGCTCCAACGATTTCTTTTAAATTCACATATATTGTAGTTGTTATTAATGTTGATAAAATGCGGGGGGTCGCTTGCCCCTTGATAGTTTGCTTCTGGGGGTAAAAATATAAAAATAACTAATTTTTCATGAGAAATTACTAAAAAATAGTTTTTCTGCTAAACCTTTCTATCGATGATTTCTACTTTCAGGTATGTTTTAGGTGTTAAATTGAGTAACGAAACTGGACAGGTTGCTTTCCCAGAAAAGTATGTTGTTTTGTAGAAATTTTTTTTTTTTTTGAAAAAATGATAGATAATTTACGCTCAAATGCATTGCTTGCCCTGCCAGTATTGCTGTGTGGTAATGTGTTGGTCTGACCTATCTAGAATTTACCTCACCTCCAGTGACGTCAGGTGGACAACCCCCCCCCCCCCGAGTTATCAGAAATTTAACCATAGGAAAATTATTTACCATGAAATTATTCATTTTCATATATATCATTTTCTCTATTTACTAATTTTGATAAATTGGAAAGCATGTTCGAGTAGACTAGGACTTTTTATTTCATTAACTAAGCAAGATATTGAAGATTTGGCTCATCAAAGTTGCAGAAGACTACTTCATGCGTCATATTATAAGGTATTTTTAGTTTTCGAAATTGTATTTTTTTTACAAAATCGATTATACGTGAAAAGTTATTGTTTATAAAATATTTGCATGTTTATGAAAAAACTAAAAAAAAAATATCTTATAATATGATGCATGAAGTAGTCTTCTACAACTTTGATGAGCCAAATATTTAATAACATGCTTAGTTAATTAAATAAAAATAAAAAGTATTAAATTTCGAGCTGCCGATTTCCTACGTTTTATGCAGAAGGCAACGGGAAACCACTGCATTAAAGGTCCTTCGGGGCATCCCTTGTACAATCATCATGATCGCCAATCTTCAACGTTGAAGGGGCACGAGAAGAAGAAGAAGAAGAAGATTTCCTACGGGCTGTGCACTCTTAACATTTGCAGTGTGTTGAGAACTGAACCCGTCACTGGTTCGTTACATTTTACTGGTTGGGGTGTGGTTTCTAACGGTGGTATGTCTCAAGCAAGGCTTTAGTGGAGTATATACACAGCAGCTGGGATTAAATTCTATAAAGAGCTCCAAAAAAATCAGGACAAGGAAAAAAGCTGCAGAATCAACACAATCATGTCCTCTCATGGTGGAATAAAAACGGTCGAACGTAAACAAAGTAGCCAATAACGACCATAGGGTATGTCCACTATCCCAACTACTAAAAAAAGAACTCCCTCGGGAGGATAAAAAGACATCTCCAATATTTCAAGTCACTAAACCTGAAGGATCAACGGAGAAGAAAACAGTCCAGCAGCGGCCGCCATACTTGGAATTCACAAGGAGTCTAACTTGGGTTTGCAGTTTTATATGGTTTGACGCCGAAATCCGGTCGTTTGGATATTGAGTGCTTGTATCTCAAATCACGTCCTCCTTCTTTCTTCAGAACTCCCTTGCTCCTCTTTTTCCCGCGGCTGAATCTATTTGTTTGTGCCGATTCTCCTCCTTTGCTATTAATTTTCCGAATTTCCTGTCCCGGTTTATTAGGAAATGTGACCCGGAAGGGGCTTGTTTACGCGGACTTTGCCTGTATGTTTCCGGTGTCCTTTGATAATCTGGCGCCTTGACATTTTTCTGGAACTTTGGAAAGTAACCGATGGCTTTTTATCATTTATTAATTTTATTTTTGTGTGTAGAAACATTTCTTAATTAAAAATAGATTATGGAACCATGGATCCACACAATCCTTTTGGGCTTACCTTCATGCTGGGCATGTTGCTGACCACAATAAAATAGAAATTTCGCATGGTTATGGTTTTGTAGTTAAAAGAGCATGATACCGTAGCTGCTTTCTCATTATCGTATTATTAATTGAAAATTATTTCAATTTGGGGCGTCCTGAAACAGACGTCAAAGTTATTAATCAGTTAGCCGGCCGCCATACCAAGTTGAATCCAGCGGACCAGAGCAGGTTCAATGATGCAGATAACTTGGTCGTGTGCACAGTGCCGGCAGGGAAACATGTTAGGACTTGTCCTGGTCACCTCCGAACTAATCGCGTGACTTCACTGTGTTTCCCCTAGTGGTTCGGAATCCACTATAATCAGGAGATCCACTGTCCTATGGGCCCACACCGTGGCCTGGGACTGTGTCCGACCATTCTACTACAATTAATCAGTTCGCTAATAATATTAGCTTCGAACCGGTTGATATCCAAAACGTGAAGAAAATCTTGGATTAAGAGTGCCAAAATTACACTCCATTTTAATTGACTATGCCTATTAAGGGCGGCTTGGGCCAACGATATCAGGAGGGCCATTCGTCTGCGGCTACATTTTTCTATGGACAACTTCAAATAGCGCTCAGTATTTATCGGTACCCATTATTGGTGCTGTAACAATTTATACTATTTGCTTTCCAATTTATACGTAGTATATAAGGAAAGCTTTGTGATGGTCGAAATTTTCGATTCCGAGATTTCAACGGATTTACACGTTTTCAGGTCTCAGGAACCCAAAAAAGTGTTTTTTACGAAATGTCTGTCTGACTGTCGCTCTGTTTGTCTGTTCATCGATTTCTGGGCAAACTACTCGGTGGATTTGACTGAAATTTGGCATGTAGATTTATGAAAATCATACCTGGGGACCATTTTTATTTATTTTGGGCTAACTCAAATTGGGGGGGTTTTATTCTCAAAAAACTCCAAAAAAACGTCTAAAAAAAATATTTCTCAAGTTTGGCTCCAACGATTTCTCTTAAATTCACATATATTGTAGTCGTTATTAATGTTAACAAAATGCGGGGGGTCACTTGCCCCTTGATAATTTGCTTCTGGGGGTATAAATTGGAAAGCATGTTCGAGTAAACTCGGACCGGTTCTTTATTTATACTTATTCAACTTCCAAGTTTAAGTAAGTAACACACATGTTACACATACATGTTATACATACGAGTACATGTCAGTACATGTCTCCCCCGGTGAAAAATATTGATAACAGACCCAAAATAGTGGAGGTTTACGCATTTTGATAGCAAGAAGGTTTAGATTTTACTTGACGATTACTCATTAGGTAACTGCAAACAGGGGACAGGGACAGGGGAAATATTTTTTCAAATTAAAAATAGCAAAATTTTTATTAATAATTGGTTGTCTGTAAAGTCGGTTTGCAAACGATAGTAAAACTGAATACATGTCTAGAAAGAGTAAGAAAGGTGGAAAAGAACTAAAGTAGTTTGAAGTTTTCAAATTGATATTAACACCTCCAAGAACGCGGCTGAAAAAGGCCTATTTTCGCTGAGAATCGGCAAATTTGGGGGCACCTCACGTTTCCTCCCCCTAAAGTCGAACCCTTTGCCTTATCATTTCAAATATAGCATGGTCTGAAAGAGGAAGAATAGACGAAGACATGGGTATAAATTAAATTGAGGCCTTCTACATCTGCCCAAACAGTTGCTATAAACCCGCGTAACGGATGAGCGTCAGTCACCAATCGACGTCAGTCAGTCATCGGCGTAACACTTTTTTGTACATGCACCCAGTGTTCCAACCAGCGGTCATCGATTTATTAGACGTTGCCACGTCAAAATGGGCGAAACAGTTGGGTTTACGCCCCCCCCCCCTCCCTCCTTGTAAAACTGGAAAGACGAAAAATCCCTTTCGGCTCTGGCCGATCAGGTGTTGGGAGATTCCGTAGACTCTGCCTTTCCTCTACGCTATCTACGCTGTGTATGTAATAAAAAATACTTCATTATTTTCCCGACCACAACATCAACACACAAAACACTCTTGTGTTCCAAACAATGACGACTACTTTTACTTATTAAATTATTTTTACTTTGACTGGACACGTCATCAGTCATCTTGAAATGGTTGATTTGTCGTAAAAAGTGTTGATAACCATTATCGCAGATAATAATACCGGCTTTCATCAGTCAAATGTTAATTCATTCCTCTGCGACCAATATTAACTGAGATATAAATTATTAAGGTTTCAATCCGCCGCCATCTTGTAACTAAATGGTGGATCTAGCTGGTTAACGAACTCGATCAAGACATTTGTATGTTCAATTATTGTGCCAAGTTTCATCAAAACCAGATAATATTTACGGAAGTTAGAGTGTTTCCTAAAATCGATATACCTAGGTACATATATATATATATATATAACATTTTGAACAGAGGGTGGTTTCAGGCTCAGGGGGTCATGAAATGAAAAGTTGTGAAGAAATTTTCCGAAAGTCGAACATTGGTCGCCATCTGAATAGTTAGATGAATCTCCCTAAAAATATAGTCTAGCTCTTGTTGGATAGGTACGCCTATACAGTTACACCATAGCTGAACCCCTTACTTACAGTAAATTACAAGGAAAATTTATTCATATAATGTCTAAAAAATTTCGATTCTAGGGAAAAACGGTTAAAGGTTTTCCTCCCATTTCTTTGTGAAAAGTAATGTCTATCAACTTTTGCTCGTACATCGCTCCGCGGTGAAACTAAAAAATTATTTTCTTACCATTTTCCATTTCGCTGGTATTTTATAATTTCAGCAGAGAGAAAACGAGATAAAGTCGGGTATCACATGTGGATATACATATAGAGTATAACGCTGGAATTTACGTGACAACCTTTTTTAAAAGAGGATAATCCTAATCAGAGAAACTGATTACATGGAAATATTCATTTAATCTCGGAAGAATAACAACGTCCAGGAAACTTGCTGTGGTACCCTTTTTTTGCTGCCATTCTTTTTCTGTTAACAGCAGAGATTCCCTGTTAACAAGGTTGAATGGTGTCCACCAATGTGCCTGTTAGTGTAATGACTACATGGAAACCCCTCGCCGACCGACAGGCTTTTCATTTGTTGTAACGAATGAAAATGTTGGAACTAGCCGGGTTATCTTGTCGTCTAATCCATTTTCGCTGGCTTTTCGTGACTTTTTTGGAAATAATTATTTCTTTACTTTGAATTCGTGCGTTTCACATGCATGTAAGTTGTATCAATAATGTATGGGGCGACGATGCGTATAAAGAAGAACTGTTAAATCTGTTAACATGATTCACTCATATCAAAGTTGTTATGCCGTAAGGTATGAGTATGAGATTGCTTTATGAGGTGCGCTCTGATTGGCGCGCGTTGTTGTGGTTTTGTAGTAATCAAGATGGCGCGGATAGAAATTGTTAAATGACTCTGAGTTTTTGGAATTATAATAAACTCTAGAATTGGGTATCTTGTGTCTTCGTGTACCTTCGGAGCCGGCCGCCTTACCAAGTTGAATCCAGCGGACCAGAGCAGGTTCAAAGATGCAGAAAACTTGGTAGTGTGCACAGTGCCGGTAGGGAAACATGGTAGGACTTGTCCTGGTCACCACCGAACTAATCGTGTGACTTCACTGTGTATCCCAAGTGGTTCGGAATCCACTATAATCAGGAGGTCCCCTGTCCTATCGGCCCACACCGTGGCCTAGAACTGTGTACAACCATACTATTATTACTATTACCTTCGGACCTACCTTAAATAAACAATACATGATGTTATCAAGCATTTTTAAATTGGGTGTATTTTGTATTAGCAACGGAATGGTCTAGATCTAGATGGCAGAGCACTCGACTAAGAAACAGAAGATCGAGACTCGAGATAAAGGATAAGATTTCTATTATGGGCTTACCTACACGAGACTGGGGGCATGTTGCTGACCACAACATATTAAACAGCTGTGCAAGAGAGAGGATCCTCTAACCGTTTTCTATTCAATTTCAATGGTTTGTCCTGCAATATAGGCAAGAGAAATTTGCCTAAACATGCTAATTTGCTTTAACTCCTTCCTGGAGCCTTAGCACCGACATAGAACAATAAACTAACCAAGCGTTCAAATTAACACAGTGTTAAAAGTTAAGGGTAATCCGTACGTTTGTAAATGAAATAAAAGGCATTCAGTTGAATATGATATGAGGAATTTTTTTCATTCTTTCTATTACTAGGCCAACCTAGCGGAGTTAGGGCTATAAAGCCCTCTCTTACACTCAACTAGGATGACCCGGGACCGCCTGCTTTACATGCCCTCCGAAGCATGGCCAGAAAATGCAGCAATGATAATACCATTTAAAATGTAAAAACGCTTCGCCTACGCCTAGCATAGGTAGCAATGAACAACAAGTAATTTTAATTAATAATCGACTTCTATGGCCAGGTGGTAACGTGCATGCACTTGTGCGAGTCTTTACACGCCATACGATCGGAGACGTGTCGTAACTCAACACGGGTAGGCTACTAACCTACAGAGGCGACTGAAGAGGGCATTCGGATACATTCATTAAATTGTTTGTATGCGATTCACCTTTTTCTTTAAATATAAAAAAATATAAAAAAATTGTTTTGAAAACTGAACTAAAATTGTTTTGGCACACAATTTACAATTTAATTCTTATCTACTTTATGTACTTTAATTCCTATAAATCAGTTAATACATTCATTGTGGTTCATTTAGAGTAATTTATTGTTATCAACATGGCAATTCGACCTTGGAGACTGCTGCTCTGAAAAGGGAAAGGCGTGCTCTTGCCAAACCACTGCCTTAGGTTTTTCAACCAGGATGTTCTTCTTCTACTTGGAGCTCTCAGTCCTTCTATCTTCCCTTGGATTATTACATGCAGAAGGTGATACTCCTCGTTCATCACATGGTCGAAGTATGTTAGTTTCCGTTTCTTAACCGTCAGCAGCAACTCGGTTTCAGTATCCATTCGGCTCAGTAACTCAGCATTAGGGGCAAGATCTCTCCAGGATATTGTATATCCATATTTCCAATGTACTGATTCTGTTCTCCATAGCTTGTGTCAACGTGCTATGGTTTTATTTTACCCTATAGGAGGCTGTAATCAATAAAAGAAACTTAACTTAAAATATACAATAGGTATTATAATATAAATTGAAACTTACCCTAACATCATATCTGCAGCTGCCCCCTCTCTTCTCTATTTTCTCTTTGGGAGTTGTCTCGCACTTGCCTTAGAATTTCCCTCTAAGTCGCCGTTACAAGTCTTTTATCACTTCAGGGAGCCTACCCATCAATAGTCTAAAAGAAATGTAACTAGCGCTCTGATTGGCTAATAATGACGCAAAATTGATGACATCAGGTTAAGGTATACTGGTACGCACGTGAATTCCCGCCAGACCTAGCTGCACAGAGTGAATCATTATTATGCCATTTAGGACAATTGTTAGTACAACAAACGTCCACCCCTCCATACCATATAGAAGTTATTAATGAATTATTTCCAAAATTAAGAGTATAATAAAGTTACCTTACGCCGCGATTGAAAACTGGAATAACGTTGGTGCCGCCATTTCTTTACAAAGAGCAAAGAGGAAGAAAATTTCCTAAGGAAATGGGGTTTCAGCAATGACATGTCCTAAGTCAGGATCTCGAGGGAGTGATACCACCAATGTCTTTCCGTCAGTGGCTTTTCTAATTATCAAACCAATTTCCAAACTTTCATTTTGTCGGCGACAGTTTTTCTCGACTTGCTCTTCATTGAACCGGTTTTAATCTAGGAACTTGGTTTGCCTTACGATATTAGAAGTTTCGCAATACCTCAAGTTCTATCGGAAACCCTCTTTCTCTTCTTGTGATTGTCTTTCGACCGTATCTTGATATTTGATTTTTATCGCATTCTATTGAAAGTTTTTGTCAACTTTAACGGAGAGAGTTTTTGGATTATTTTATTGGCCTGGCCCCAAGTGATTTCTCATTTTCGTTGGTTAGATAAATGATAAAGTTAAATTTTACCTTCTCTTTATACACTTGTGTCAATGATGACTTACATTGCACTTACTCTGACTCAATTTAAACTATTTTTTGCATATTCCCACCAGTAATTTAGTTTGAGAGATGTTACTTTTTATTCAGATTTTAAATCATTTTGTTAACAAATAATGCCCTAAGTTTTTTTTTGACAAAATTAATTTCTTCCTCGTTACACAATGACCAAGATAATGTAAATGAGAAAAATATACAATATAAAAATACCAAGTATTCACCCGTCTGAATTACTACTGTTTTAGAAAACAAGTTAGTTTTTCTTTCATATAATGTCCATTTTCATATGCTTGAGACTGGAGAACGAACGAAAAATTAATGAATTTCGTCAAAAACCCTGGTCGTCATTGGTTACAAAATACAGTATTTTGAATCCCTGCCTTAAATACTACTTTTTTGATGGAGAATTGTAGAAAAATATAGAGGACTGGACTATTTAACCGGAGATCGAAGGTCGAAACTCATAAAAAAGGGGAAATTTTTCTTCTACTCATTGGTAGGGGAAAAGCACGGTTGCCGGGCATGTTGCTGACCACAGCAATAGTCTAGAGAGGGGATGCATGAGGTGGTCTTCTACAACTTAAAGGAGCCAAATCTTTAATAACTTGTTTTGTTAATTAAATAAAAAATAAAAAGTATTAAATTTCGGACTGCCAATCTCCTACGAGATGTACACTCTTAATACTTAGGTACTATGATTTTTGCTATCCTATTTTTTCTTAACTATTTTTAAAATATTGCAGGGTAAAGTAGTCATTTAAATATTTTGTTGTAAGTACTTATAACGGGTAAAAGATTCAATCAAGTCTAAGAGATTATTCCGACATTAATAAAATACAATTACAATAATAATCATAATTTGTTTTTCGCCAACCAAATTATACCCCGAGATGCCAAAATTCAAAAAGTTTTGTATTTATTTTTGCCATCTAAAGCATTTAGCATAGAAAGCCATTTTGTCTCTGAAACATTTTGTCGTGAGAAATACAAAATTCAATAAAGAAAACAGTGAGATGACTTTAATTAATTAGGTTGCAAGATTGTTTTCGCACCCAAGTCCCTCATTTATGTCCAAACTTTATATTTTCTTCATTTTATTTCCGTTCGCAAAAGTTTGATTCTCACAATCAGCGACAGTAATCTCATTTAAGATAAGAAAATTGAAAAACAAAATCAGACTCAAAATAACAACTCGTACAACATAGGGATTGTTATAAATCCCTTTTGAAATGGATTTTTGTTGATAGTGTGCAAAAGGGAGCTTTTCCATGAGCCCGGGCTTTCGTATTATATTTCGCTTTTCCTCTCGGGTCAATAACTTAAATTAATTATTGTAAGCAGTAATTTATTGGAAAGCACTAAGAGAAATCCGCGATGATGGGAAAGCAGATAAGGTGCGGGAAAGAAAACTATTTAGGATTTACAACTGTTGATATTCGAGTCGCTGTGTGACATGGAGGACCATAATTCTAGCTTAGTCGTTAGGGAGGAGGGGGGGGGGGAGAAGGCTTTGAGAAAATTGATTGCGATGCCGTTGGGTTGTACGCCGTTTATTTTCCGGCAACTTTGCCGCCGCCGCCGCTCTTTGTTCTCCTGCCGAAAGGTTAAAAATCTGTGTTAAATGGTGAGCTGGTTTTATGTCCTATTGGTGTTTACTGGGGAAATACGATAAGCTGGGTTTAAACCCCAGCAAAAACAATTCTTCTAAAAAAAAATTCCCTCTGGCAAGCTAGACGGGTGTTAAGGTGGGTTTTAAACAATATAGCGTATTATTGTGCCTGTTTTTAAAACGAAATTCTTATAATTAAAAATGCTTTCTCGACCGGACTCACACCCGATTTTTTTAAGTCTTCTATGACTATATAGACGTAGGCCTACCTATATTGAACCTTGTCGTTATCGAGTTATCAGAAATTATTGCTATATTATTTCTAAATGAATTTTGGCCGCTGGTTAAGTGCTGGTAGATGTCCTCGGTTTATATTTTGCCCCATTGTGTGGTACGGTATTTTCTGTATGTTATCGATATATTTTTCCTTAGTGTAATACCATTATATTTATCTGAAATTAGAGGGCTTGTGGACCAGCAGATGACGCCCCGGTTAGGTGTAGATCGTGAGTTCGAATCCCACCAAGCCCAGTTTTTATATATGGTCTAATTTCGGTTATAACGAGGAGGTTACCTCTTCAACCAAAGTTAATTTAATGTCAGTGTTATATTATATACCATATAATATTGCAACACAATGTGTAAACCATTATGTTTATATGGAGGCCAAACCATATACGCCAGATATATTTTCAAATCATAATAATTTTAGCCTGCACAAGCTGGAGACGCTAACGTTAAGAAAAGTTTATAACCAAAAAGTAGAGAATATCTCCTGCAGTAAAGAAAATATTAATATTTTTTCTGCAAAAGAGGAAATGGACTGAGAGCCTCCGTCCGGAAATTAAACCATCTCATTTTCGTTGCTGAGAGCAAGTGAGCCCAAAAGTACGAAGTTTTTCCAACTAACATTTAAACTGGCTCATCTTGGAATTCAATGATATACTACTACAGGTAGTATCGTAGTATATTACCCAATAATGTGAGATAGCTAGTGGGTTCGTTACAAAATGCCCCCGAAATGATTGTAATGAAATGAAAAGTATTCAAATTTGGGTTGCCAATTTTCTACGTAGTATATCCTCTTAAGTAGTAAGTACATACATAGATCTAAGTCCAATATTTCAAATTTTATCATTCATGAATTTTTCCCAAATCTTCGGAAAAACATTAATCAGGATTGAGGGGAGGAGTTAAAAAAAAATCCTGAAAATCCATGTTTCCCAGCCCACCGCTAAAACCGACACCTGAGTTAAGTCAAAGTTTTTCCAGAAGTAGTAGAAAAGGCCTTGAAAGAGAAAAATTATCACGGATAGATGTGAAACAATTCTTCGAATCCACGCCTTTGTCCTGTCGCATTAGAGACAGGAAAAAATCGCAGCTCTTCTACACGTCCTAAGAAAGTGATTTTTCTTGCCCTTAAACCGGAAAACTGCTTCTAGTTTTTGTGTTTGTTAAACCGTACTGCAAATGTGATGATCAAACCAGCGTAAAATGCCACGTAAAGCCCGAACTTGTCGCTGACATAACAGCAGACCCTGTGGTCTTTTTAGATTTAAAAAAAAAGGCGCCACGTATTTGAAACCAGATGTTGGAGCCAAGTTTTGCCTGCCTGCATTACAATGACAAATGATTGCTCTTTCCCTGGGCGAGAAGAGCCCCTTCTGCTTTCTTTCGGCATATTTCTTATCATATAAAAGTGTTGGTTTAACGCAAAATTTTGATTTTTCTTAAACTGCTCTATTTATGATTGTATTTAACTTTTATGTGCCTCCACTTCTCAGCAGTTTTATTTTATGATCAGCTTCTATCTTCATTCTGCCTTCTGAATTTTTTATAAGACGTTCGGATTTTGACTCACGGTACATTTCATTACTGCTTTACCCAGGTGCCCTATTATTTTGAATTTCCATACGTTGCTTTTTTATGTGATTGAACCACTACCGCCAGTTTTCGTGATTTCATTGGTACATTGGTTAAACAATATTTCACTGGCTTCTGCAACTTACGAGCATACGGGTTGGTACTATCTATCCTAGGGCATGGGACAAATTTTTAGTATTACATTGTGATCTATGGCTGGGCGAGACTTAGGCTAAACATAGTAACTTTCATTTCCATACGTAGTTTAATATATTTTCTATGCATTTTTTATTCAAGTGACTAGTACCTTAGTGTCAAGGCGTTCTTCAAGGCAGGTTCACATACCTCCTGCACGAGTTCGGCTTGCAGCGGAGCCAAATTAGCTCATAGCTTCCCATCAGTTCCAACTTAAATGTGTCCTGTAGGAACCCTGATATATTTTGTAAATGTGATCATATTACTTATTTATTATCTCCATACAACGCTCTATAAATGGCGCCAATTTTCAGCTTGGGCCTATTAAAATACTTCTCGATAGGTCTCTTTTCTTTCGAACATTCTCAGCAACGCAGCGTGACGCAATATTGCCATCTTAAGGGGGCTCGGAGCGTTTCCTTAAAGTTAGTAATTTGTGCGATCAAAATGATGTATCTCGCGGAAGCTTTGAGAAACTATGATAAAGGGTAATGTAAGAAAGCATGAGCGAAAACTTTGAATTAGAATAGAAACGTGTCTAACGCATTTGCATTCTTCTTTCGCAACTTTTCCTTTTGCTCGAAAACCCAAGAAAAGACTGGCAACTTAGTCAAATGCTTTTCCTCGTTTTCTTTGATTTTCTATTTGAATTTTGATTGCCCCTCTTTTTATTCTAATCCAGCTGTAACTCCTACATTCTGTTTACCTATTGGAAATTCAAGTTCTTTACTTGGAATCGCTTTCATCATGCGTCAGCTTGATCTCTCTTTATTTTTCGATGGTTTTTACTTTCTGTAAGAATAAAAATAATGTGGTGTGTGTCTTGTTTCCCAGATGCCTACGTTGGCAAATTATGTTTTTTATTTAAGCTCCTTTAGAATTATTGATCGTAATATTATCCTACAATATGGTACGTTAATCAATCTGAAACGGTATCCCATTATTCTTGCATTGACAGAGAAAATGAACTTATAATGGCAAAAAAGAGTTAAATAATAATAAAAACAATGCATTGTACCAAGTAGCTCGCAGAAACAATCGTTCTCCTGCCTTATTTTGGCAATAATATCATCTTTAGATGAATTGAATTTGATTTCTTCAGTCAAAACGGGTTGTGTGCTCAAAGGGCAAAAATGTATGTTCAAAATATTCCGTTAATAAATAATGACTTGTTCAATTAATCAATTCCCCCTTCTTCAGCCATAAAGACATGAAAATGGTAGGATGAAAAATACAATGAAAATGGAATTTCATATATTTACGGCTGTAGATGGTTGAATTAATTAATTTCGTCAAATTGACTCATTCATTATTTGTTTATAATATTTTTAACTTCCTGTCTTAACTGTAATAGTGTTGTGTATATCAATAATTAATAATGGGTCTATCTTATTAACTTAGCAAATTTTTTCAAAACCTAAAATTATGTTCACCTCTCTAAATTCTATATTTCGACCACGCCCGAATATTTCACTGATTAACTCAGACTAGAATTATATTCTTTGAATTACTGTAGGCCTATATTTCTGTATGTATTGTACACATGTACAATGTAATAAGAGTTAGCCATGTATAGTGTACTTATATTCAATTTATCGATTAGTTTAATGGAACGAAATTTGACCTATGGAATTGTTGGCGCCATGTCTATAAAATTGAACGCCTACGTTAATTAAGCAAGGTACGAAAATTTGTGAACGTTCATTTACCCAATTGGTTAAATTTGATCCACTTTCCGCGTATCGCAAATATTCCCTCAGGCACAGGACTGGCGGTGTATAATTTAATTAGTAATTAGCGCTGTGTTAGTATTTGATTTCAGCTGCAAAAAAATTGAGTTGTCTGTACTGCATAGGTCTTTTTGAAAATTGTCTAGCCTGTGCTATTTTCTATTGGTTTCCACCGATGAGGAAACAGGAGAATCCGGGTGAATGGGTCGTGGTCGATCTGAAACGTTTCGTCAACGGTCGCCATCAGTCCATTTTCGCATATGTACTTAAGGACCCTTTTATAGGAAGCGGATGCGGTGCTGGTCAAGCACAAAACGAACAGGTAAGCATTCCGTGTTTACATTGGGCAAAGTGTTTCATTCTTATAAGGGCCCGCATATTGCATGCAGTTGCGGGAGCGGGCCTGGCGTAAAATAAACATAGGATATAGGCTACTTGTCCATTCTGCGTCGAAAAATCATACTATGGAATGCTGCGTGTTTGTGCTGGAATGTGTGAGAAGAATCAACAGGGATTATATTATCGCTATGGGTTTCTTTACGAAATATCTTGAAGTCTAGGGTACTATTATTTTTGGTGATGGTGAGGTCTAAGGAGTTCAGGGAGTTGTTTTCTTCTACATCCATGGTAAATTGGATTTTTGGGTGAATTGTGTTGATAAAACTTAAGAAATTGTCTAGTTGTCTGTTACTTCCTGTCCAAATGCAGAAGATATCATCCACATACCTTGTCCAGAAAGATATACATTTAACTAGGGGATTTTTATTGAGTAGAAGTTTGTGTTCGAAGTTATCCATAAAAATTTCAGCAAGAAGGGGAGAAAGGGAAGAACCCATAGGTAGGCCTATTTTTTGTTGGTAGTAGTCGGATTCGAAACGGAAATAGTTTTGATGAGTGCATGTGTCTAACAGAAGGAGGGTCTCAGAAATAAGGCTGTTCGAGGTATTATTGTGATAGAGTGACTGGGCAACTAATTTACGTACTTCGGGTACGGGAATATTAGTAAACAGATTTTTGACATTGAAAGAGACGAGTTAGGCATTGCTGGATAAGGAAAGGTGCTTAAGGGGGGAAACTAACTCGAATGAGTTTTTGACGCTGTGGCGGGGTGTGAAGTTTGATAGCTCGCGAATGTGTTTGTTGAGAAAACTAGCTACTTTGCTGGCTGGGGCACTGTTATACGAAACTACTGGGCGGATAGGTTGATTGGGTTTATGAAGTTTAACCAGACCAAAAAATGAAGGAGCTACGGGGTTCATGTTGGTAAATTTATAGGCTATATCTTGGGGTATCGTATTAGAACTTTGTTTAATGGTTTTTTTGGTTGCTTTTTGGAATTTGTTTGTGGGGTCTACTTTAAGTTTTACGAATGTGGATTCATCAGAAATGAGGTCTAGGACTTTAGAAACATAATCATGGGTAGGTAAAATGACAATAGAATTTCCTTTATCCGCCTTGGTGAGTGTAAGGTTATCTTGGGCTAGTTTCTTTTTTTAGATTTAGTGTTATCGTTTTTGTGTGGAAGTTTGACGTTTTTCAGAATATCTGCTGCTATGTGTTTTTCATTATTGTGGTTTTTTAGGCTAAATTCAGTGTCTGACATTAAGTTGGTTAACGTGTTTTTATTTAGACCTATATCGGGGCAATACTTGAGGCCTTTGTTGAGAAGTTGCATTTCTTTTGTGTTGAAAATCGTGTTAGATAAGTTGACGGTACGAGGATAGAATTTATGTGTTGTGATGGGTAGTGTAGTGAGTGTCTGCGCTGAAGGCGTGAGGCCTTGACCTACCCCAGTCTGCATCGATCGATGAAGGGGG
Organism: Psococerastis gibbosa; assembly: GCA_963971405.1. Lineage (NCBI taxonomy): Eukaryota > Metazoa > Arthropoda > Insecta > Psocodea > Psocidae > Psococerastis > Psococerastis gibbosa. The sequence continues at coordinate 22,295,323 of OZ020485.1, forward strand.
TTAGACCGGGAAGTCACTTTCGTCCCGCGCATCTGATGTTTCGTGCCGCGATGTGATGTGTGATGTATTCCGTTGGATTTGTTATTTTGGTTTCGACTCAGTTCTTTTATTTTTTTATTTAGTGTTGTGCGTTTTTTGTAAGTGATGCCACTCATTTTTGTGTATATTTGATCTTGGAAGGTGGTCCATTTTAAAAAGTGAACTTTGAAAGATAATTCTGGATATGAAACTTTAAGGTAAAGGCTTATGCTGTCTCTGATTTTGAACCATTTTTTGATTTCTTCTGCTAGCCCGACTTTCTGGGCGATTCTAAGTGCTTTAGTGGATTGTGTGGAAAAGGTTGCTGTTTTAATTTGGATGTATTTAGGAGTGATTCTAAGTCTTTTGCAATCTTGGTTAAATTTGAGGTTAAGTGAAGCAATTGCGAATGTAATGGTTTCACCCCCTAATCCGCCCCTGCCTAGGCTGGGGTATTCAATAGGTTTCTCTCCCAACCCCAGTCCTCAGGCTCTTCAGGTGTCCCTCTAGTACGCGGCGGTGAGACACACACCTTACAGTGCTTACACTTACACTTATACATCTACACATGTTCAACTACTTCAACTGTCGAGACGCCGCGGACCAAATAAGGTAAGGTTCATCTCAATATTAATCATATACTGTCCACTAATTCATAAAACCATCGAAGGCGAGTGGTACCGCTACACAGAATTTTTCTTTAAGTTTCTTATAGATTTTGAGTTGTTCAGCAAGACTAGCTGTTTTAACATAAATAATTAGATTACTCGTGACCTCGTGGTATTTCATTTTAATAAACCAAAAATAACAAAAACTTAGAGTCTTAGAAATACTTGTTATAACAACCCGAATTATTAAAACCCAAAATAATCGTTAAGAAATGAACTTTGTCTAAGAAACCCACTTGTGTTATTTTAAAACCCTGAGCGCTTTCGGCAAGAACTGCCATCTACAGAGGGAAACCCACTGGCACAGTTACACCTTATCTGCGATTTGAGACTTGCTCAACTCGAGGAGAAGATGCAAATGTGACTAGGGAGAGGAAACCTTGGTTTATATAGGACTGGGAGCGGGGGGAGGAGCGCGTGGGAGGGGGCGTGGCTGGTTACCTATTCCTAACCTACTAGCTAGATCTATTAGAAGGGATGATTGTGTGAATGTTGTGTCGTTTGTTAATTTTTCCCTATTGTGTAAAGCTCTTTTGATTTCAACATTTTCAAAAAAAAATTAAAGTGTAACTTTTCTTTATTTTGTGTAGGGCTGTCCAATTGTGAGGATCGAATGTGTGATTTTCCGAGTTAAGGTGTTTCGCGAATGTGCTGTTGGTGATGGTGTCTCCTATACCTTGTATATGTTCTCTGACCCTAGTTTTAAAGCTTCTGCCTGTTTGGCCTATGTAAATTGCGTTACAATCGTTACAATTCAGACGATAAACTCCATTGCCTTTCACCTTTTCTGGTTTGGTTTTGCAGTTCATGAGTTTATTGGCCAAATTGTTGCGGTTGTACGGGGCTGGTGTTTTGTCTGATGTAGAAGAAATGTGGTTGCTTATTTTTTCTGTGATTTTTTCTATGTATTGTATCCTGAAATATGATTTATTGGTTTCCGGGTTTAAGCTCTCTGGGGGGTAAATTAGTTTGAGGTTATGTTTGACTTTGTGATGTCGTAGGATTCTGTCTATTAGATTGAGATTGAAATTGTTATTTTGGGCAATTTGTTTTATTGTATTTAATTCATTATTATAGTTGGTTTCATTCTTAGGGATGTTAAGGAGTCGAAAAATCATACTCTTTACTCATTTTGTGTTTAAACTGGGCAAATTATTTCCTTAGATGTAGATGTCGATCGCAAATGTTGACGAAACTTTAGGAAGTACGCTTTCAGAATGACTACGTCCTATCATCCCGGATTCTGCTTCATCGAGTCATTCCGGCCGTGAAAGCCTTTGTAATTATATAAACCAGTCAACCCATTTTGGGGTGATCCAGGGTTGGTTAATGTCAAGTGTCAACGGTAAGCTTCCTCTTAAGTAGACTGTTGTAAAAAAGGCAGTTGTTTCTGGTTTGAATTTAGGCTATTCATTACTATCTCTGTGGTTTAGATGAAAGTCGAGACTTTGCTGTAAGCCAGCAGGAAATTGAAAACTGAGGTAGAAGTGGATAGCGAAATAGTTGGAGTTAATTCGGATTAACCGACGGACAAACCAACGAAATGTGTAGCTCATCTTAACTTGTTAATCCATCCAGATGAGCAAAGTCGAAACGACTTGGAAAGTCGTGGAGGGAAACTTAAGAGCCGGTCGACTTGCTACACAACTTCAACTAGATATTGGGGCTAGAATCAAATGTGCCGTACATTTTAATGCGCCGCCATCTTCTTACTCCTCCCCCCTTTTTTGGTTTTGTTTACAACTGTGGAGTAGGTTTTGTGTAGGGCTCTAAAGGACTTGTATTCCAGTTCCGCCCTGGTGCACTCCTGACACGTGGGCCATATGTCACGGGACAGATTTCCAAATATTTTGTTAAAAACATGTACTAATAAACCTGTACATGCTTTCCTATGTATGAATTAGTATATATTATAATATAATATAGTACTAGTAGCAGAGTTCGTCGGGTTAATAACGACTTCGGCCTCAAATTTGGGCCCATAGAGCGACCCCGACTTGACTGTCCTATGCCAGCTCATTGGACAGTGGATCTCCTGATTATAGCGGATTCCGAACCACTTGGGAAACACAGTGATGTCACACGATTAGTTCGGAGGTGACCAGGACAAGTCCTACCATGTTTCCCTACCGGCACTATGCACACGACCAAGTTATCTGCAGCTTTGAACCTGCTCTGGTCCGCTGGATTCAACTTGGTATGGCGGCCGTAATTTAATATATACCCAGGTGTATTATAATTACTTATAGTTGACGAGATAGCTGATAGATAATGTCATTAATAAGTTTATAAGGAGTTCCATGGTAAGCCATTGTCTTAGAGTTTAATTTCGGTTGCCTCGATTTTCCCTATCATAAAGCACTGAATTGATCGATGCAAAGTCTAGAAAGGGCATGCCAATATATTACAACACAGTAATAATAGCAGGGTATGCAATATATTGGGGAATTGCCTCAATCTTGTGGCCCATGGACCTACGTACAGCTTTTCCTTAGGAATGTACACGGTTTCTCATCTCAAAGGACGTCTGCCGTCCATGTATAAACTAGGGTACCTAAGTTAGCTTTATTAATCTTTGAGATACATTCATAATGCAGATGCTGTATTTAGAAAAGTTAATTTGATAATATTTTGACAAATTATTAATAAAACAGGTTTTTGAAAAACGAGATACACCAGTTACCCTAATTTCATTGTATTTAGCGCATAGAGTGAAATGCAGCTGCACTAAGCTGTAAATCTCAAGGGTCTTTTAATATATACAAAATACAGTATGTACACTGTCGCGATGAATACAGATGTACATACAGCTCTAAGTACAATATGTACAGTGCATACAAATCGTATACTATGCTGAAATGGTAGAACGTAGTGGAGAGAGTATTACTTTGCTTACGCCATATTTAGGTCTTTAGACTAAACTTTAGGCTTAATTTTGTTGACATGCAAACTGATCTTTCTTTTAATATTACAAATGGAAGAGACGAAGGCAAGAATGGCGAACTCAAACAATAATAAAAATGATAACATCTTGCAAGCCTGATACACCTCAATGCGAGCACTCAAAGAACGTGTAAGACAACATGAAAACGTTCTTTGCAGAAAGTTTTGATATTATTTTTGCATCACGAAGAAAATAACGGTATTGTATCGTAACATGCATTCTGGGGGGGGGGGGGAACTTCGCAGAGCATGATTATAACATGTTTGAAGCAGCTGTACTGGAGAGCAAGACATCTTTATAGCCATTTTGAAACGTGGGGAAGGAAAATGTTCAATGTTGTAGTTGCATTCAAAATTTCAAACAGCAATATTATAATATATAGTGGAGGGACTCAAAATTTTTTTTTGCTCTACGGTCAGTTCCAGGGACGTTTTGATGCACCACGGGAGAGTATTGCTTAAGCTTTCATAAGATTTCATATACGAGTCAGTGGCGGCGCTACGGGGGTGCCCGAGGGGGCCTGGCCCCCCCAACAGTTTCTCCGGCCCCTCCGTGGCCCCCCCACTTTTCAGATATTTTACATGTTGTTAAATTGGAGAATTATTGAACCGTCTACCTACTCCCAATGAAAAATGTTTCGTTTTTTCATTGGCCCCCCTGGATAGAAGTCATGCCCCCCATGGCCCCCCGCCTTAAAATTTCTAGTGCCGCCACTGATACGAGTATGTATTATTGTTTTTGACACGACACGACTTCTCTGCGCGTGATATTAGGTGCGCAATGTGTAGGTCTGCCGTCCCACATGGTTTATTTTATTTTATTAACAAGTCGGAAAATTCTATGGGTAATTTTTTAAAGAAGAAAGGAAGAAAATTGTCTTTATTTTCCATATGGGCGATTTTTTGGCCTTTTGGCCCAGCACTCTTACAATTAACCCATACATTTTTGTGGAAAATGTAACTCTTACTAGCGAAATGTGTTTAAGAAATGATTGATTTTGTAGAGTAGAAACATATTTTGGGTGCGGGTTAACCGTTCAAAAACACAATTGATTTTGTAGGGTTAAAAACAATTTTCTCGGTTTATTTAAATTATCCAACCTGACGCGACTGCATATTGTGATTTGTTAGCGTCATGTTTCTAAGGGACAAATTGTGAATGTATCTGAAAAGTCTGCATATTTTATAAAACGTTACTGCAGTACGTATAACTTCTGCTTTTATACAATTTTTATTGAAAATTATCGGAAAAATTCAAAATCCCAGAGGAAAAATGGAAAGAGTTAAAAACTGTCAAGTTCACGAGACAAAGTCAGCAGCGATCTTGGCTGCGACACTTTCATGGTTGGCTTTACCCAACGTGTTGGCAACTTTCTCGCCAACTTTGCCTTTAAAGATCAGTTCCAGCTCTGAATAAAGTTAATTTCATTTTAATGTCTCATAAAAATGAAAGAAAAAAGTACCTAGTGTCGTATGATTCCGCAGACTCGAGAGGTCAGGATGAATCAGACGAGGCTGATGTATTCTAGATGTAGATGTATTCGAAACGGCAGGTGCAGGCCAAATCTCCGCCCTCCGGATTGCTGCGGTCCCTCCAAGCCTGGTTTCGTCCCACCGCTTCTGACTCCTCTTGGCAATTCAAGAGAAGGTATTCTCTCTACGGTCCTCAGACCTAGACTAGATTCGGTTGTCTTACCACTACGATATATTTGTTTTTTACGCGCGATAAATAATGCGAGAAAATAGCGATAGCTGTATAATTTTTATTTATGGTTATGACCCGGGATAAGTTTGAAATCCAAAAAGTTCATAAAGAGGCCCAATTGCACAACTATAGATATTGCGAAAACGTGGAAACCGACGCGGCGAAGACAATGGATGGAATTCAAAATGAAGTCGGATCGTAAAAAGTAAGAAACTAGCGTAATATTTTACACAAATGGAACGGGGCGCCGCCGTTAAGGATATAATAGCGGTTAGTGTAATGTGTAAACTTTGGGTGGGCTCTTTTGCGCGTACCTCGAAGCCTTTTTGGAAAACTTGCCGCTCCCTATGGCCGCTCTGAGAATATGCTAACTAGAGCACCGCAGTGCTCAACTCGGCAATGAAGTGTGAACTTTCTTAAGCACTCTACTAAATCTAATGGAATATGCTTTCGCAGTGATAATATTTACAGGCCAGCGCGGGACTCCTTTAATGTTGTCAAGAGTATTAAAATAAGCATTAAGTATAAAGTAATAAGCAGCATAAGTATTAAAATAAGCCAGCTGTAGTCTGTAATATCTGTAATAGTCTATTTCTATATGACCTTACACATATTCTCTTATTGTTTTGTAACTTGGACATGAATTAATATTTAATAAATGAAATAAAATAACTTTGTCAAGTATTACTAAAATAATGAAGAACCAGTAGAATCCAGGCTGATGGGCTTCCACTTCCTGGAAGTTCACTTTCAATTCGACCACGGCCCATCAGCCCAGATTCTACTGGTTCTTCATTTGACTCCGGCCGTGAAAGCCTTTGCAGTTACATTACTAAAATACATTAAAAACGACCGGCTGCAGACAAACAAACAACACTGCATAAATTGTCAAGTAAAAACAATGGTTAGGGATATTTATTGTGGTGGCATTGGATTTATGAGATAAAATAAGAAGATCATCGCTAGTGGAGCTTCCCACCAATTTTCCAATGCCACCAATAGAAATATCCCGAACCATTGTTTTTACTTGTCAATTTATATAATGTTGTTTGTATGTATGTAGCCTGATGATCGCCTAGTGCCGAAACCGGTCGTTTTTATTATATTAAATTATAAATATATTAACTTGACAGTTATTTTATTTTATTTGCCAGGACTGAGTATTGTATTACATAGTGAATAAGGAAAATATTACTGAAATAATGAAATATTTAATTTAGTATTTTTAATTTTTTTTATATCGGCGCAGGACGACTGGTATAACACGCCTGAGATTACTGGTACCGTAAAAACGGGTGAATGAGGACAAAATTGATCGAGGAAGACGTGGCAGATGTCACCAGAACTGCGAATGTCCTTCTTAAAACTCTAGGGCAATCTATCGGAAATGGCAGTTGATAAATTTTCAAATACATGGTTGATTCCACCTTGCAAATGCAAAATGAATTCTATCTTTAAGCCAATCTAACGCAGTTAGGACTATTAAGCCCTCTTTTACGCTCAACTATGAAGGCCCAGAACCGCCTGCTCTGAAGCATGACCAGAAAATGAAGCAAGTGGGATGGGACTCGAGCCAACAGCTTTTTTCGGTTGCCAGTTTGATTTTTTTTTAATATTTTTATTAAGGTACGGGATCCTTAGGGGTGCAAATGACAGTTTGGTCCCCATACTAACTAGCCTATACCTTTGAAGCGTGGAAATAAAAATGGAGTTAACCGCCAAAATCATTATTTTGAGTTATCACGATTTTTCAATGCCGTTATGCTTGACATCATATGACACACTTGCCTTCTATTTACCAACTGCAACTACAATTTTGCCACTGTCACTTGGTGCCATTTTCATGACATTGGCCATGCCACTTGGTTCGTTTTTAAGTGATAAAACTCATTACGAGTTTTTGGCGGTAAACCCGGTTTTTATTTCCACGCTTCATTGATTCTTTATCGCACTAGTATTGTTCCTAATTTTTCCCGCACTATAATTCTATTCTATTCTATTTTATATCTTGAACAATTTCAGAATTATATTGAATCAGGTATATCAGTATCTAAGGCTAGAATTTCAACGGAAGCCTTCTTATTTTCTACTGCTATCGGATTTCCCTTAACTCGTATTTTAGGTCTTAGCTGCTCTCCGCCCAAGGGACCATTATAATTTCGGATAAAGGGTCAGCGCGGGATAATTTTGCCCTCTGACCAATTACGGCTTTTGTTATTTACCCATAGTGAGGCATCCCCTTGGTGATAATGGACCTCAGCAGGTCTGAGACACAAGATTTACAGCAAAATGGCGCCGCAGGCATTTTTATTTGACGAAATTTTCACCGAGATTTGCAGGAACGTATGCCTGGACTACAATCGCGCAAGGGTTTTGTGAGCCTGTTCCTATCTGTGGCAAGACCAAAGGAATTAAAATGAAAACCGGGAGAAACCTCGGAGTTATCACTTCCCTCCCATTGTTTTTTTTAGTAAGTCTTAAAAATCAATCACCTTTGTAGTCAAAACTTAGTGATAAAAGAAAGTAAACAGATAAATTTTCCAAAAAATATACATTATTACTCCACAAAATTATTATAAGCCACCTCTAGAGTGAGCTGCAACCTGCAAGTCGCGGGAACTTTACTTCTTTAAAAGGAAAATTAATTATAGATGATTGAACAGATAGCATAACGAATTTGCATAAAAAAAGAATCATTGACCTTCGAGCCAACCACTCTGAGGGGGAAGCGAATATTCCATTATTTTTCGTGATTTTCAAAGCAAAGGGGCCAAACACAAGTGTACATAGCCTTATCATATTTAAGAATAAAAATAATGTTTCATTATGATGTCCGTATGTAACTGGAATTATCATTACTAGGCCAAAAGTGTTCGACTCCACACTTTGATGCATGCTCTCTTTCTTGATTTTTATTTTGCACACATTTTAAAATCTTTAAAAAATTGTAACCTACTTCTTATTTGTTAACAACAGACCAAAATTCCGTAATAAGGGTGTCCGTTATACTGCTGGCATAGTCACTGTGGGCACATTCAGAAATTTTGTCACTTTAATTAGCAAGTTCGTACGGTTTTATAATTCTATGCGTCGCAAAATCATGTATTATATTATATATGTATTGCATATCGATCAGATAAAATATATATATATATCCTAACCTCACCCCCCCTCTCCCTTTCCATCCCTTCAAACGTACAATAACTACAAAACGTCTTGATGTGTCCCGTGCAAGCTGTCCTTTACAACGTCAACCACCATCCTGCCCCCGGAAATTTCACTATCCCGGGTTCAATTTATCCTATATGATTGAATGTCAGACGCAGAATTGTGACTTGAAGGCGAAACAAGGTATGGGAAGGGTTCATTCTCAAGTGGGGGCGATCTGAATTTATAAAAACTTGCCGGCAATCGCTCAACTGTCACGTGTCGAAGCCGTGAAATTTAATAAAAGCGTTTATCCACCTGATTTGTGGAAACGTGCTTGGAAATATGGTGGATGAGCTTCGTGGTTCTACCCTTCTTTCATCAAATAAAAAAAAAATCCCTTCGGAACCTCACCTGCTGTATCCCCCCCCCCCCCCCCAATCCCATCGCAATATTGCACCTTTCCAGTTTAAACTGAATTTTGTAGAAATTTAAATTTATAAATCGTACCTAACGCAGAACAAACTGTACCTACCTGCTGTATATCAGCAAAGTATCTTCTTGGTAAAAAGGCAATTGGTTTATCAGATCTGCGTAAATTACTTAGGTACTAAAGCCCTTGGAAAGTCTAGTAAATGCCATCATATAAGCAATGGCGGATTGACGGGGGGGGGGGGGTTCGGGCGGGTCATGACTCCCCCTATAAATGAGTAAATTCGTAAGATCCCTAGTAAAAAAAATTGAATAGAACTTAACTTTTCAAAAAAAAAAAAAACCTTTTAAACTTACAAAAACTTGTGACCCCCCCCCCCCTCCACCCCCTAAATTTTCCCGCTGGATCCGCCCTTGCATATCAGCTACATTATCTAGCATATTTTATATTTTATTGTTGAAACTATCTAGTAGTCTATTGCAAGAAAGAGATCAGCATTAGTGGAAGTTCGGAAAATAATATAATAGTAAAGACTTTCGCGGCCGGATTTACTTGACCAAGCAGTCGATTTCGGGTCGATATGAAAGCGTACTTTCATGAAGGGAATTAGGCATTGGAATTTGGAAGTACGCTTTCTGATCGAACACGGCCTATCATCCCGGATTCTACTGCTTCATCAAGTGCTTGGAAAACTTACGGATATTAATGACCCTACCATTCCTGAATTCCCATTATAATCTTGTGCCTCCTTAGGGAGATACAGTAGGTCTTGAGGAAGTGATGTAGTGGAGATACACTGTGAGGGGCGCAATAGGCCAATAGGCTGAAGTGTAAAAGGCACATATAGAACTGCGGTACACCAACTTCACTTTTTGAAGTTAAACTTCTTTTGCCGCGTTATGAAAAAATGAGGAGAGTGAATTTTTAAGATGCGCGCGCATCTGTAACACAAAAATTCACAGAATGGACCTGCCAACATAATTGAAATAGAACCTCGATATTAGTCGCGCATGTTGGCGGTACACTCGTCACCTCTGATCACTGTTTTCTAGACAGGTATTGTCATCCGCCGTTTTGTATCCGTGTTTTAGTTCATTTCAATCTTTTACTTTCTTACAATTCTTACCATATAGGAATTATAGGATACAAAATGGCGGATGACAATAACCGGGTATATAAATAAATAAATAAATAAGGACTTTTTTGTTCTATTACTAAGCCAACCTAGCGGCGTTAGGGCTATAAAGCCCTCTCTTACACTCAACTAAGAAAGCCCGGGACCGCCTGCTTTAGATGCCCTCCGAAGCATGGCCAGAGAATGTAGGAAGTGTAGGACTCGAACCAACAACCTTTCGGGTGAAAGTCAGAGTCCGTACCACTACACTACATGCCCTGACCTATATAGTGCCTTCATTGTTTTCATATTTATAATTTATCAACATGTTTCTAGTTTCTGCACGACACAACACGACACATGTGTTTTACTTTCATACAAGTGCGAATTATATAGGCTATGTGCTAATAAATTATATTCAGAGGTGATTTAAATTGAATATTTTGATTGATATTATTTACTATTTGTGAATATCAGTGAAAAAAATTGTGCTTATATACTTTTTCAAGAGCCCCAATATAATTGAGGTTAACTATCCGTACGTATTATTTCTTGATATAAATTAAAAATTTTTTTAAATATAATTAACAGTAAATATTATTAAATTATTAATGTTAAATATTTATTATTGGTTATTTAATATTTACAAAATTTTATTATTTTATTGTAATTAATTATTTGCATGCAATTAAAAAATATTTTTAGTATAACTTCTCACGCGCGTAGGCCTACGTAAGTACACGCACCCACTTTTTTACTTGTCCAGTAACCTTGGACAAGATGCAATATATTGAAAATAATTACAAGACAACAATAGTTCCTATACGATAGAAACGCCAAGTGTTATCACAGAGAAAATTGTATTATTTTACTGACTAATAATAACGACAGTCACCAGCCAGATATTAGTAATTCAACGCATTTGGAATAGGGAGGAGGCAGATTACGGGTCTGCAATCTACAGCAAACGTGTAGAAAACGTTGGAATAGAATCAGTGTGGGACTGCAACAGCCGGGGTCGCGACAGCGCGAGTGAGAAATGGGCTACATTAGACGTGGCGGTTATCATGGCAGCCATTCTGTTTAATATCGTATGTAAAACAGCGTGTGGTAACATTTCCATATGGACCACTTCCCAGTCTAATACACGTCCAAGCCAGCAACGCTGCCGGATATTTCTTGCAACACTTGTGTCATTTGCACGTCAAGCATGCCGGATTCCATTTTGGATTAAAGCGAATTATTCTAGAGTTCTATATAAAGTATACAGAAGAAAAACATAAATAAGAAGTTATTGCTTTCCAATTTTAGGCTAGTATAAGGAAAGCTTTGTGGTGGTCGACATTTTCGATTCCAAGATTCCAGTGGATTTACACGTTTTGAGGTCCCAGACACCCAAAAAAGTGGTTTTTACGAAATGTCTGTCTGTCTGTCTGTCGTCTGTCGCTGTCTGTCTGTTCATCGATTTCCGGGCAAACTACTCGGTTGATTTTGATGAAATTTAGCATGTAGGTTCACAAAAATCATACCTTAGGATTTTGTTTTATTTTGGGCTAACTCAATTTGGGGGGTTTTATTCTCAAAAACCTAAAAAAAAAACGATTAAAAAAATTATTTCTCAAAAACGGCTCCAACGATTTCTTTTAAATTCACATATATTGTAGTGGTTATTAATGTTAATAAAATGCGGGAAATCGCTTGCTCCTTGATAGTTTGCTTCTGGGGGTAAAAAAAATAAAAATAACTAAATTTTAATGAAAAATGAATAAAAAATATTTTTTTTGTGAAACCTTTCTATCGATGATTTCTACCTTCAGACATGTTTTAGGTGTTAAATTGAGTAACGAAAACGGACAGGGTGCCTTCCTAAAAACTATTTGGTTTTTTGCAAAAAATGATAGTGATTCACACTTAAATGCATTGCGTGCCCTGCCATTATTACTGTGTGGTAATGTGTTGGTCTGACCTATCTAGAATTTACCTCACCTCCAGTGACGTCAGGTGGACAACCCCCCCCCCCCCCCTCGAGATATTCGAAATTTAACCATAAGAAAATTATTTACCCTGAAATTAATCATTTTCTCTCTCTACTAATTGATAAATTGGAAAGCATGTTCGAGTAAACTCGGACCGGTTCTTTTAAGTTGCGACCTCTTGCATGCTGCCAACCAATCAAAACATTGCGGTTTCACGTCATTTCTCTATAGCTCCATGTAGCCTATCGTAGGCGTAGAACCGTTAACGCTGGAAGATGATATGCAGGGAGTTGCTACTGAGAATGTGACCTCAGAAGAAGAAAGACATGTATCGTAAAGCCGGCCGTTCCGATTTCTAGACGGATGAGATCCACTAGATGTGTACTCTATACAGGTATATATATACTGTATCTTTCGACTAATCTCCCAACAAGGTTTAGTTTATCCGAAAAATCAATATTGTATTTTTTGTACCCATTACGCTGTTGCATAACCTTGTTTTTGTTTTGCAAGGGCGTTTAACTTTTAGTGAACTTGGGTGAATTTGAGAGAATTTTTGGATTCACCTTTGCCTGTAGCTTGTAATGAGATACATAGGTACTGAATGCTCCCAAGAGCTACAGAGACAACTTATTTGACTTTTATGATATTAAATGGGCTTCGTTACAGGTTAGCCTCCGGTAAGTCAGGTAAGTGTTATAGGGAAGTAAAATGGCAGATCCTACAAGTCATAACGACTTTGCCGACAAGTTTACTGACCCGTGCAGAGAGATCTAAAGAATATTTTACTGGACAAATTCTCGAATCCACCCTTACACGAGCAACCTCTGAATCTCGTAGGTAGACAAAACTCAAGGTTCATCTAGTAATATAGAGCCATATTGATTTTAGTCTGCTTACAATCACTGCGCCGATCGCATCTCTTCTCAACATTTTAACTCTCTATCTATACTTTTTATTATTTTAATTTTACTCGTGAGTGCCTTGACATGTGTCCATTTCCCTCTACACAGCCGTCACCCAGGAATCGCTAGCAAAAGCGTCTGGAGGCCTCTGCGCAGCAGCACAGCGTCCAGTGGCGGTAAGTGTGCACGAACCCTTAGGGGCTCCCCAGGCTCCAGGTACGACGGCCATCTAAGCGGCCCTCTCTTTATATACAGTGCACACAAAATTGATGGTAACTACATTTAGGTTCGTATATCTTCACGTACACGAGATATTCAATTGGAACGCAGTCTTTGGTGTAAGAGGAGACTATTGTCGAAAAGGGTAAAGGATATTACACCCTCTCACTTATTAATATCCTTTGAATGTAAAGCTCCGTTATATAAGTTGGTTTAATCCAAAGCCTCGCGAAATGGGGGTTGATTATGGCGGGGATACCAAGGAAATGGAAACGGTCTGTTATTCATATTGACGCTGGGGACTACTCAAAATGCGCCCCATAATAAACTCCCGCATCTCTTCATCTACTAGCAGCTGAAATGAAATTTCTACATTTCGCTGAGGGTGTACCATGTAACGAATATAACGAGCAAGTTTCGGAAAATCTCGGCGGGGTTTATTTGCTTCTGCCACATTCTCTGTCGACAAGTCGCGGTATGATGATTATTTCTGTCTTACCGTTATTATTATTTGTAAATATATATTCCTTCGGCGCATGGGGAGTAGAAGAAATAGAAGACATTTAAATTAATTGACAATATATTTACCCAAGTCCGGGGTTTACCGGACAAGGAAAAAAGTGAAGTGAGTGATGTGATTATTATTATTATTATGATTTCTTATACTAATTTCTTACATTTCTAATTTCAGGACATGTAAAGTAGTGGTGCGGACTCTGACTTTCACCCGAAAGGTTGTTGGTTCGAGTCCTACAAGTTGGACATCATCACATTTTCTGGCCATGCTTCGGAGGGCATGTAAAGCAAGTGGTCCCGTCCCTTCCTAGTTGAGTGTAAGAGAGGGCTTTATAGCCCTAACTCCGCTAGGTTGGCTTAGTAATTGAACAAAAAGTCAATATTTATTAATTTTTTATTTTTATTTATTTAACAAATTTAATAAAATTTTCAGCATTTATTTATTAGATACCATGCCACCCCCGACAAGCGAAAGCTTTGGGGTGGACGTGCTATTTTTTATTTTATTTTAATAATTTGTTACGTTTCATATACATATCCTCCTCGGGTTTTACCCATATCTCGTGAATGGGAGTACTTAGGAATTAGATATTTAGTGATTCGTACTGCTCTTGTTCTCAGCAACCGATTTACTTTGGCAATATTTTTGGTCACTGACTCATAGTAGACTATAACTTTTTTCAAGCGCACTGTGGAGTCCAATGTAGGGTTTCTCTCGTGACTTCATGGAAACGAAACATAATGTGTAGAGTAGTAAAATTAAACAAATTTGCACATATTTTGTATTCTGATGATGGTGTAACACCGAAACAGGTGTAACTAATTTTTATTATTTAATTATATATATTTTTGTGGAAATTGTGCAAATTTTTTTGTTTAATTTTAAAAGTTTAATTTTACTACTCTACGCATTGTGGAGTAATAATTCTGCCTCTAAATGCCTCAAAACTTCGAATATTATAAAAGAACAACATCGTCCAGTGAACGAGGGAGTCTCCTTGGATCTCCGGCGATATGCCAATTTGATTCTGTATTGTGGTGATGGTGATGAGGCAGCGGCCTAGAAAATGGTCGGTCGAATGTATAAGAATGTGCCAATATACTGTCAGTTCATAATTTGGATAACATGTTGTTTTCTTCCTTTTCTCAGGGTTGAAAATCCTCTGTGTTGGTTGGTTGGTTGGCCCCTTTTTACTCACGCGCTTTACTTTCTATCGACCTGAGCTACCGGTAGTCACGGCTGAGGCCACCCTTGCTAAGAGTATTCTGGATAGAAGGAGTTGTGGATGAGGAGTTTACCGCGGTTTGTTCGTAGTGCCTGCGGGTACCTAAATATCTATCTCCTTCCTCCCAGTTTACCTTACAAATTATTAGGGGGCAACGAAAGCGGCGCCTGGAGGAAGAGAAATCACCCCGACATAGGCCTGTTCTTTAAAAACAAGGCTGCTCAAAGAACAAGAACCCGATGTGTTGGACATGTGGAGCGAATGACATGACAGGGGGCTATAAACTATATAGAGTGAGAATGAATGCTGGAATACGACAAAGCAGTCCATGGATCCGCTGGAAGGACGTGCTAGAGAGTGGTCTGAGGATGATGTCGGTGAATGGCTGAGGAAGGCGATGGACCATGGCTTCCGGAGAGAGATGGTGTGAGTTGCACAAAATTACCCCAGTTGCTACACCTGCAGAAGAAGAAGAAGAAGAAGAAAAAGATGACGAAGATATCATATTTGCCTATCACAAGAAAGTTTCCCCCCTATCGAAGGCTTCTCAGAATAAATAAACCGCAGAAAGGAAGAAACGTGTTTTTTATAAATTGTTTCACGGGTATAAACTTTAAATCGGATCATTTTGATTTGAAACCTATATCGTATATATACGCTTCCTTTTTATAAGTCAAACTTTGCAAGTTTCTGGTCGGTCTGAAAACTTTTCAATACATTTTCAATCCAGTTTGATCAAATTTCCTGGAAGTGAATGCCATGATTTTGATTTTCGAATCTGGGTGATACGAATCCCTAAAGTCGGCAGCATTTAAATACATGTCCCTAAAACTCGCTAAAAGAAACTCGCTGGAAGAATAGCACGGGCTTTCAAAAAGTTGTGTTCAAGATTGAATTTTTTTTTATACTAAGAAGCGATCAAAGGGAAAGCAGCCTATCATAGAAAACTTTAAGTTGGAGAGCTTTCGCGACATTGTTTTGTAATTTTCCGGCCTTTTCGTTGAGTAAAGAAAAACTTTTCGACCTGAAGTTGAAGACTGTTCTTGTCAACTTGCTTGTTATCTATTTTGCTTCCATTCATTATTTTCCCTCCGCACAAATCTGATTAGACAATGTTCTATTCACCAAAACATTTTTCATTGTGAAAGATTTTCGATATTTGGCTTATATTTTATTATCTTTTTCATCTTATTAGTGCATACTTGGCGCAGTAGGCTTTACATAATAGAGTAGGGAATATTGCAAAGATTTGCAATTTAAGATTTTCTATTTATATTGTTATTTTTTGTAGATATTAAATAAGGCTAAAAGTACGTTTTAGTTCTTACCGTTTTGTAACATATTGTATAATATACATTGCTACCTGATGTACAGTAATTAAAAGAAATTAACCACTGTGTTTACTCAATATCAGGAATATAAGTATAGGTATATTCAGGTTGTGGACTGTTTCATTTCTTTTGATTGCTGATTTTACTAAGTACCTAGAGGAAACCACTTGAGACTTTATGTTCTTTTTTTTTTGCGCAATATACGATTTTGTGGCTCCTGACACTAGTTACCGCTGCTTTCACCCAAGAGAATTTTTGTAAGTTGACTTATTTTATTTAACTTCCATGTATGTATTTGTTTCACGTAGCTTTTCCAAACAGCAGCATTTCTCTCCCACCTATAGCCAGGGTTTCTTAAGTCTGTGGAACTGTTTGTTGTTGTATGATTCACTTTGCAATTATGAACTAAGATGCGGACTAGAACGCACACGTATTTTCTATTATGATCTAGGCCTACACGTCTTTGGAGGAAACAGATTTTCAATTATTTTCCGCAGTAGAACAGTAGACTTTTTCGAAAATAAATATTTAACGCTTTAATAAAGCAAAAAGAAAAGTCTTCATTTGCTTTTCCAGTTATTTAATTTAACGCGTTACGCTGATTTTTGAATTATTCAAATGGTAAGCTCTTACAATTTTCTTGATTGCATTAGCCTTGTTTTGATAAAAGGGGCATTTTTTAAGAATTTCACCAGTGCTGAAGTGGAGTATTATAAATTCAATTTGTTAGTGGACGTGCCCTAATCAAGATTGTTGGTTTTTCAGTTTTATTGAGCGAAAAAAGGCAATAGATGAAGTGAATATATTTGACATAATTTAAAGCAGGATATTATCTACAAAAGCCTGCTATGGCGATTATTGTTAATCTTAAGCTGGGATTAAAAATGTAAACAAGATAATTTTAGAATGGAAAGTGCTTTTCATAATTGTTTTTTTACATACAGGTATTTAACTCCAAAAATTAGTTAATATTAAACGGCATGGTAGGCCCGCTGATACAACATTCTACTTTATATTAAATTTAGGTCCAGCAGTGCGTCCCATCAGCCCGGATTATACTGCTTCTTCGCAAGGGCGGTTTTAAGGGGGGGTCAGAGGGTTCGGACCCCCCCCCCCCAAATAAAATGAACTTACACTAGATAACAATGGGTTTACAGTGGGAATTAAAAATAATCATGTTTTTTAATGTTATAATCCACTGAACCTGCCCACTGACCCCCCCTCCCCCTAAAATGGAGGCAAAATCCGCCCTTGCTTCCTCGTCGAATAGAACAATGCCATCATATGGTACATGCAGATACCAATAGGTACTAAGGCGGAAAATATAGCATGGGGTAAATGCCGCAATTACACTCGCAGATTTCTAAAGTATTGCAATTGCAAAATTAATTTTCCAATTAGGGGAAAAGCACTCATCCACGGCTCGCTGCTAACTACCAAAAAGGGAAAAACTAAACAAAATAACAATGGTCAGCGGGGTATTCTGGTGGGGATAAACACTGTGTGCGGTTAGTATTGCTCTCCTCTCACTTATAATCTAACTTATAATTGCAAACTGGGGATTCCTATTTGTTTGTTTTTTTATATTTTCGACAGGATTATTATTTCCATATGTATGGAAAACCCAACTTAAGCTCTTCTAATGAAAATTTTAATCCTAACACTCGGATAGAACAGTGTCATATTTCTTTTTTTGCGCCATTTGTATTTGAGCAGTTGAGGGGTCGGTCCTCGAGAGCGACAGTTGACACACCAAACGCTTGGAAAAATTGTGAATATGTTCTGATGGAGTTATCATGCCCCATCCTGTAAACTGGTAGACTGGTTCGACAGGGCTCCAAGCTCGAAATGTCGAAATGTCGAAATGAAAAAATATGTCATAAAATGCATGACATTATGGAAAATAATATAAAATAAATAATAAGCACGGAGAGAACTTCAAGCATTTAAAAATGGCGCAAAATATGAGTTTATTATTTTTATGCATCGTGAGAGCATGTGCTTGTGAGTGGGCTAATAAATATGGTGTCAGCAGGTACAATACATGTCATGTACCAATTTATAAGAAAAAATGATTTGACAATTACTTTTTCGAATCTTGAAATTTGTAACATTACCCAAGTTACTTAAAGTATGCCTTGAGAGTTTACACTTCATACTTTGTTCGTATTTCTTACCAATTCCTTTCACAACATTTTGTTTAAATGGGTTAGCAGCTCTGGAAGACTGGTTGCCCAGGGCGGCGAAATCACAAGGTCGGGAGTTGTGGCAGGTTACGGGTCAGTATAAGACGTTACAAATATACTAAAGTTGGGCCTGGAATGTCAAAAATATTGTAATATTATTATTAATAATTAATTAATATAATATAATAATAATATAATAATAATATAATAATAATATAATATATAATATAATAATATTAATATCTCGATAAGCGGAAGCTTGAGCGTGATAATGCTGATTAATAACAAATTGTTGTTCTCAATATATGCACCTTGTCCGGGGTTACCGGTCAAGGAAAAAAGTGAAGTGAAGTGAAAGAAAAAATACAACATTGTATAGTCAGAAACTCTTTTTTTTTCTGTCGCGGTAATAACGGTACCGTTGATTTTGTACCCATATATGGTTTTTCTTAGCAATAGGAAACAATGGCCGAGCTCAAGACGTTAGCGTTCGACCAGGTCGAATATAAGAAATGGGTCCGAGGTGACCCCCTCACACTGCGCACGCGGCACAAAGAAAAGAAGAAGAAGATACAGTTTTTCTTGTCTCGTAACTATGGGTATCCATGATCACGGGCGATAAAGTTACGCATAGAAGATTCGCAGCAGCAATAACGCAGGCGTTGATGAAGGTATAAGATGGGAAATCTAACTTGTGCCTCAGCTACTCCCTCGGGAGCTCATCGTAAGCGCGAGTCATCGCCCCGGCTAACGAGAATTGGCCAACTCCCATAACCGTAATACATGTTTTATTTAAATTCACGCTGTCAAGGGGATTACCCCTCTTGAAAACTTTCTAACAAAAAGTATCTCCTTTTTGCTTTTGCTTGCATTAATTATGTAATGAAAAGTCCGCGATGAATGCAACAAAATGGCGGAAACCAAAGTCATTAAACTGCTTTTGATAGAAAAAAAACCAACGCAGCTCTGGGGGATCTTTTCCAACTGAGATAATTAGTTGTCCAACTCTTTCATCTCTTTTTCGGTCTTGTTTTTCGATTCCTGCTTGAACGGTTCCAATTTAAGTCAGAGAGTTGACCAGTTTAGCTGCTGCCCCGAGTTAAGCTGGTCTACTGAACATTTCATCTTCTTAAGTAAATGCGATATATTCTGTAGGCTGGTGTAATGATGATACGGTGGAATGATTATCCATCGTTGACGTGAAAGAGTACTTAGAAACGTTGACCAGTTTATCAGCTGTCTCGAGTTCAGCTATATCTACTGAACATTTCAGCTTATTTTCTCTACATGCCATGCGATCGGAGACGTGCCACAACTCAACACTCGTATTAACCTACAGAAGCGACTGAAGAATGCAATCAGATAGGCCTATATTCATTATTTGTATGTGATTAACTTTCTTTTATAAAAAAAACAAAAAATCGCGAATTTGTTTTATTTATTAATGGAAATTGTCTTTATTTTCCATACATGGGCGAATTTTTGGCCTTATTACAATTAACCCATTTATGTATAGATTAGTCACAATAAGTTCTTTAAGCGTAGCTTTTTCCCATTAATAAATCGTCTTCTATTTTTTGTACGATAGAAAACGTATCTGCGGTTCTGACAGAATTTGAAAAGTAATCTCGTATGGAACATCCCAATTCTCCTTCTTTGCTGGCGACAACTATTTCACTTCTTTTCTCTCCTTCAATTTATCGAATTGAAAAGGGAAAATTTTTTGAAAGGGTCAAAAATTGATCAAAGGTTTTAGAAAGGTGGCTGAGACGCGATTGAACTGACGAATCATAATCAGCGAGAGGGTAGACCATAAGCCGTAATAGAAAATATCCGCTGATCCGGGACCGCAGGTTATAGCCAATTTCTAGGGTACACATCCTACCCATAGCAATCAGATTCAATCGGCCACGGCTACCTGCGAAAACACCCATGTCAATGATCAAACCTCCGTGTGCGGAATTCAAAATTTCACTGACATTTTCAGCCAGTTTTCAGTTTTTTTTTTCAGTTCTGAAAAACGCTATAGCACGACAACTCAATAAGGTCTGAGGACTAGTAGACGATACTATTTGAATATGGGGCTAAATCATAAAACGAAATTATGGAAAAAATTGAATTTAAACTTAGAAACTCTCTGTGCATTGTTAATGTTATTGCGTCTCCTCATGAAGAATTGAACCTAGCTTGCTATTAGACAGTTTTTCTTATGTGAAATGTTAAATGTAAATGTGAAATTAAATTTTATGAAATATTGGGTAGCCTATGTATACATTCTTAAGCTCCTCGTTAATATACCTTTACACTCATTCCCCGAAATTACTTAAATTTATCCAAAAGCACAAATTGAAAGTTTTACTTGTAGTTTGAACTTCCGAAGCTCATTATTGTACTGTTGGTTTTTTTCTTAAGTGGGGTTTCCACCGATCTCTCATTGCAGAATGCAAATGACATTGACGGAAATTTTTTTTTTACTCTATGCCATTGTTAAAATTGATCAATGATCATAGAGTAAAATCACAAACAAACAAACTAAAATTAAAAAATGGCGTCATGGGATATGTTAAGTACAAACATTTTAATAGATTTCTATAAAAAGAAAAATTCAAATTTCCGTCAATGTCATTTGCATTCTGCAATGAGAGGTCGGTGGAAACCCCGCCTAAGTCTTTAATGTCTGCTACCACGTCAACGTATGTGCATTCTGCAATGAGAGGTCGGTGGCCGTCTTATGACGCAATTAAAATAATTGGGTAAATGGGCCTTTTTTTCTTATATACTCAGTGGCATTGTTAAAATAGTCTAAATCCATTTTCAACGTCAATCATCCGCAATTACCAAAATTAACCCTAAGTCACAAACTAATTTTTCAACTTTTGAGCTTAAACCTGAAAAAAATTCATTTTGTCCTTCTGAATGCACTCTTATATTTGCATTTGCATTCAGTGCTTCTGTGAGAATCCTAATCCACTTTGAACGTCATTTACCCGACATTACCACCTGAAGCCACAAAAATTCATTTTTCTAGTATTATAAGATGAAAATTTCGAGAAGAAAACTTATATATTTACTTCTGAATATTGGCTCTCCTATGGGCCTATATCCTCAGTTGCACTGTGAGGGTAAGGCGCCCATTCCACCGACCAGCTAGGGCTATTTACAAAAACGGTGACGTGGTAGCAGACATTCAAGACTTAGGTGTTGTTTCCACCGATCTCGCATTGCAGAATGCAAATTACATTGACGGAAATTAGAATTTTTCTTTTTATAGAAATCTATTAAAATGTTTGAACTTAATATATCCCATGACGCCATTTTTTAATTTTAGTTTGTTTGTGATTTTACGGTATGATCATTGATCAATTTTAACTATGGCATAGAGGAAAATAAACATTTCAGTCAATTCTGCAATGCGAGGTCGGTGGAAACCCCGCCTAAGTCTTGAATGTCTGCTACCACGTCACTGTTTTTGTAAATAGCCCTAGCCGGTCGGTGGAATGGGCGCCTATGCACAAAGAAAACATTCCATACGTTAAGAGCTGGTCATCCAAGTTAGTTAGGTTTTCGATAACGTCAGTCGGCAGGGTGTGAAGCTAGACAATGATTTCAGGGGTATGTCTTCAGGATGTTGCAGACAGCACTCTCGGCTGGGTCGCGCACCTTGATCCCTGGGCCCTGACCCTTGGAGCGTCAATGACTTCTCCATGTACGGGTAGAGCCAAAATCCACCCGTAAATGTAGCCTGAATCAATGGTAATAATGATGATAACATGAGGCTTGCTTTGACGCAAAATATACGCCAAGTTATGAAGAAATAAAAAAACTGTGAACGACTTACCCAAACTACATTTCTTAGGGCAATTTTGAAAACGTTGATAAAACCTCTATTATATCGAAACCGTCGTAACTGAGAAAGGGATTGAATGGGAAAGAAAGGCAAAGAAAAGGTTATTCTCGATAAAACGAGTTGAGTGGGTAATCGACCGCAGTGCTGATGTCAGCAACCCCCTCCCCACCCTAATTACACTTTTCTCGAAAAGCAAACAAGCCCCCAGCCTCGAACCTGCTGTAAAGGGTAAACAGAAATACCTACTCTAGCGCCACAGTTTGAGTGGCACTTCACTGGACCGCGCATTCCTTGACCTAGTAGCGAAATAATTACTATAGGAGGCAAATCAAAACTTTGCCTGGTGATGTATGAATTTTTGCATTGCTATTTATACAAGTTTTTCCGTTAATACCGTTTAAGTATGAGATTAATTGAATCCGCGTTATGCAGCTGCAATGGTATGAAAAGGGCGAGATGAAAAATAATTCATTAAATATACATGCTTTCGCAGTAAATTTATATTCGGCAACTGAAATGTTATTAATACTATAACATAATACTCTAAAACAGTTGTTCCCAACCCTTTTTTGTCCGTGGACCACTAGATTATTCTACGATTTTTCGTGTACCACCATGGCTGTGACAGGAAAATCGTCAAATTCTAGGACCAAGATCAAGTAGTAGGGGCATACAATTACGCTACGTGCTAATTGTTTGATTAAATGTTTAGGACTGGTATCGGTTGGATTTTATAGTTGAGTGCCAAGACTTACTGTATTTTACTTTAAATTTCCATATCTCAGCTGTTTAATTTTTTTATTTCTTACTTTGGTCCGTGGACCACCTGATTTATGTGCCTGTGGACCACCGGGGGTCCATGGACCACAGTTTGGGAACCCCTGATCTAAAACACAAGAAAGTCCTCATAATAATACACAAAATAGTCTCTAGTGATAGGATTTATTATATAAAAATTATGTCCAATTAGTAAGCAGGAAAAAAAGGGGGGACGGTAATTCACCCTATCAGAGGCGTAAAGTTTTAGAATGATGGCGGGGGCAAAACTAAGTAGACCTTATGACGTCATCAGGCAGGATTTAGGGAAAAATTGAAAATATAAGAGCAAAATAGTAGGGTTTTACGCATTTTAATAATTTTAAAGCATAGATTTGTTTGTTTGTAGATTTTACAAAGCTAAAAAAGGAATGCTTATTTCATATTGCTGTAAAGGGGACCATGAAGTATGAACCACGTCTTATAATGCTCGAGGCTGGGGGGGGGGGGCAGGGGAACCGTGCCCCCCCCCAACTTTACGCCCCTGCACCCTATACTTTTTATAATCGAGTTTGGCTAAGTTTTATATAGCAGGCTGATCCCGGGCATAAAATTCATTCGAGTCTGCTTTTAGAGGTCAGATCAAAATGTTAGCAAGAGCGATCGCCGTTGCTACTCATTGGCAGCGCACGCTACAGGCATATTACCGAGCACGCAACCTCAACCGACCTTGCGGCCAAGCACAAATCTAATCAGCCTCGGCTGGGAAACAGCCGGCGGGGTTAAAATAAAATACAAAATCAATTAGGTCACATGCCTGAAAAGAAATGTTCCATTACATTTCGATATATATTTTGAGGCCGCCTCTAATTTGTAACGTTTTTTGTCATAGCATGTTGCTTTATGGGCTAATAAAATTCACATAAATGCTGCAAAATTCTGGGAATGTTCGCTCAGGGCCACTCTAGTACTAAAATAAAATATAATATTTTTTACACTTAACAGTATCGTAGGTATTCAAATTCAAGCAATTACGCAAGAAAATAATCTGAAAAAGAGCTGTAAAAATAGCCGATAATGGCTCACAAAGACAGGTCCAACTCAAATGAATTCTTACCGAAGCAGTTCCATTCTTTTGTGCAAGCAGGTTGATTAACCTTTACATAATTAATAAAGCAATTAAGGTCCAGATAGAATTCTGCTGGGTTTCTCTCTCCAAAGTTTAGAGAGGGTCTGAAAGATGGAGAAAAATGAATCCCCTTTCCTGTTTCAATCTTTATTAGTGGAGATATCTCGGTTGAGTTCCAATGAATTATGGCTTTGAATTTTAGAAGGTTATTGATAATTTAATAAAATTTGTGCCTACTGTACGTATATATGGTATATTGGCTCTATAGGTTGGGGAAGCACACTGCGCTTAATGGTGGAACGTTTTGTAATTTATACCCGTCTATTTACTGCCCCAACGAAATGTAAAAATACAGTAATGCTACCTGTCATTGGTAGGCTATTGTTTTGCTGGGATGACAAGCATTAACATGTCGAAAGAGATCTCTGAACAATGTACGTGAATGCTGTTGGATGGTCTGCTGGCATTTGGTCAAAGTGTGTGGGGCGTTTGTTGCTGGCCTACGCTGCAAGGACTTTAGGGATGCAGGAATAAGAGTTGGTCCAGCAGTCATATTATGACAATTTGGAAATAACATAATTAATTAATTATTTCAATTAATAAATTATTGGAATCCAAAAAAATAGCCCTATTGTTTTATAATTGAAGTAAATACTAATGAACATTAAAATGTACAGGTAGAATTTTAAAATATAGATATAATATAATTTTAATTAATGTGTCCGCATCTGAGGGAGGAAAAATCGAAAACTCACCAAAAATATAGCCGAGGATTAATTTAACAATTTGAATTTCCCGCGCATTTTGCACTCGTTGGTTTAAAAAAATTGAATAAACCGAGGTTTTTTGTTAATCCCAAATCGCCATAATATATAATAATAATATAATAGTGTAATTCCCAAAATAAATTCAGTTACATAAATTTACAAAATAAATTTTTCTTCTTTGGGCCCCTTGCCATTGTGCAGCCATTTTGCACGTGGAGGCAAGGTGCAGAAAACAATATAAGAACTTAAAAGTTAAAGCAGTAATTGGTATAGGTACAGATGCATTAGGTATACAGATGGTATGAGGTATGTTGAGAGGTATATGTTATTAGAAATTCCAATGTGCAGAGTCTTTTTGTAGTATTGCTTGTTTCACCTTATTTTGAATTATATATATAATATAATAGATATAGATCATTATATCTATCTATCTATAGATAGATACACATAGATATAAAGATATAATAGGGCTGCTGGGGCTACAGATAACTTCACTGAGCTAAGGAGAGATTGTCAAATAACATGCTACAATCAAGGCCGTTTATTTATTAATTTATTATTTATTTATTAAAGTTCATTAATGAAAGTCCATTCGATCCATTGTTCAAACTCAAATACATTTTTTTCCAATTCTTCAAGCAATATAGGTTTAAATAGAAAAAAAAATATTTTGGGGGGAGGGGGTCCGGACCCCTTGGACCACCCCCTGGGCACGGCCATGGCGACAATCCAATCACATCAATCCTATGCAATGGGTCCAAGCAAAATATTTTTGATCTTCGGTCTCGGTTCGGTCCGCACTTTTTCCGTCGAGTCTTCGGTTTCTTTCATAAGTTATAAGTTTGGCCCGACCGAAAATCCTGACCTGGCTCGACCGAACCCTACACTACATGGTGTAAGTATCTCAACTACAATTTATTTCGCAGCTATTCTTGCCTCAGTAAACAGTACGTGTGATTATAATTATTTATTTATGCTGTTGACATTGCATAGAGAATTTATGAGTCAACAAACTTCCTAGAACATGGAAACTCGACTTTGTAGCAGAGACTCTTTTATATACTACGATATAAAGACTTATCATTAAAAACGAAGATGTTTGAGATGTTTGTTAAGATATTTTTAAACGGTTCAGCTGTTATCTCTCTTTGCATTTCTTTTTTGTCAACATTTTCAAAGACTTTTCATTTGCAGGCTGTTTGCGTTTCTGAGAACTTCATGCATTTCAAATAGCCTACGCGTTTAGCAACCATCATAACTGTACAGGGGACTTACCCTTCACATACTTTCATGAATTTTTTAAAAGTTAGCGCCACAGTTATAATATTTTATATTGGATAAAAAATATTCTTATTGTTTGCCATTTTGTATTGCCGATTCTTGTTTAGTCTTATTTTATAACAATGACAAGTTATTTTCTTATCTAAGGCCGTTCAAGGAATCCCAATAAATCTACCTTAAAGAAAAGCTTTCTAATGCGGCAATTTCACCGACCTCGTTGTTCATAAAGCACGTGACATTGACGTGGTAGCAGACATCATTAATAAGTCTCCATATTATAACTTAATTTATAATAGATAAGTTAAGTATCTACATTATAGTCTCCTTAAAATATGGCAGAGACTTATTATTGTCAATGTCACGTGCATTATGAAAAACGAGGTCGGTGGAATTGCCACCTTAGTCTTTACTTTAATCATTTTCCCGCCAAATGGCGCGTTTGAAGATCGTCCGATAATTTTATTTTATTTCATTATTATATTTTAGAAAAAGATTAATCGCATACAAACAATTTAATGAATGTATCCGATTGACCTTTTCAGTCGCCTCTGTAGGTTATTATCCGTGATGAGTAAGACACGTATCCGATTGCATGGCGTGTAAAGACTCGCACAGGTGCAAGCACGTTACCACCTGGCCATCGAAGTCGATTTCTCATTTATACGTTTGTATAACGAAAGCTTTGTGATGGGCGGAATTTATGATTCTGAGATTTCACGTTTTCAGGTCCCAGGAAGGTTTTTACGAAACGTCTGTTTGTCTACTGATTTGGGGGCAGACTACACTGTGGATTATATAGCGGACCAGAGCAGGTTCACAGCTGCAGATAACTTGGTCGTGTGCACAGTGCCGGTAGGGAAACATGGTAGGACTTGTCCTGGTCACCTCCGAACTAATCGTGTGATTTCACTGTGTTTCCCAAGTGGTTCGGAATCCACTATAATTAGGAGGTCCACTGTCCTATGGGCTGGCGTAGGACAGTCAAGTCGGGGTCGCTCTATGGGCCCAAATATGAGGCCTATAAGTCGTTATTAACCCGACGAACACTACTACTACTACACTGTGGATTTTGATGACTTTTTTAGCATTTAGGTTGCATTGCACGTACCATGCCATTATGGTTGTGTAGTATTGTATATTGGTCTGCACATTGGAGACTATGCAACTGTCTTATCTATTAGTCCAGTACTTTAGAACAGGGAAAATTTAAAGGCAGCCGATATTTTACCATGGAGCAATTATTCACCATGGAACTCTATACAGTACCTATAGGCACTACTAATTGATAAATAGGGAAATATGTACTAGCGGACCACTTACAAAAGGTGATTATAAACTCGGTATACCGCTTACCTAGTTTTTGAATGAATAAAAGTGTTTCAAATTGTCATCCTATGTCAATATCTATATCCTATCCTAGTCTGGGTTCGGTTCGGGTACGAGTTCACTCGTACCGGTTCCTTTACAAATGATGGTAAAATTATTATTGAGCTGCACAATATTGTAAAACATTCAATTTTCTCACTGTCCAACATGTTCAAATAAAATTAAAATTAAATAAGTCTGAAATTTTTGAAGAGTTAAATCAATGTGTGAAATCAATTTGCACCCATTGCTCATCTTAAAAACAAACAAACGAATGAATCAAAATTCGTTTCTTTCGTCAACCAATCAGAGTCCACTGAAAATACTCGACTTCTGGGATGTTGTGAAATTTGATTTCGAAAGAGAATACACAACAGTCGAGAGCAAATATTTTCTCGGCAGCACAAACTTTCAAATAGGAAATAATCTCGAAATTCCAAGCTGAGATAAAAATAAATAAATAACGAACTAAAAAGCTTTTTTTTATCAAATACTGCCGACAATATTTGTCCAACTAATCCAGTATAGGCCTATTATTATTACAATTTGGAAAGAAAGAAAGAGAATTGTCTTTGTGTCTTCGTTGGGTAAATTTTGGGCTTTAATAGACGAGTTGTCCTATGAAGGTTGGCAGGTAATATTGACATTGTAGCTGGTGTGTGTCGGATTTAACATGATTTATTAAGGCGGGATTCCACCAACGTCAATATTGATATTAAATGTTTTTTGACGTAGTAGCAGACAGTTTTATACTGTCTAAAAATGTCTGCTACCACGTCAAAAAACATTTAATATCACTATTGACGTTGGTGGACCTCGCCTAAGGCAGAAATTTCAGAATACTTTGTAAACAAAAAACGACCCGAGTCATTTTGACTAGTTAATTTTTTTTATATTATAATTGATTATTAAATTATTCTCGTACCCCAAACATTATGAAAATATCTTACCCTTCTTGTTACTGCAAAATTTTACAATGTATTGTATTTTGGTCATGGAAGGAAATACAGGGAAAACCTGTACACAGATTATTATTATTTGGGGTTAGCATGAAAATAAGACTGTATAGTCTTCTTGTTCGCCTTTTCTTTAGTATTTTTCAATAAAGCCGTTTTTCATTCATTCATTCATTATTATTAAGTTATTGCTTTCGGCAGTGCTATCTTAAAAGGGAAAAATCCCTACATCATTCATCATTAATTCATTGACACTGGTGATTAAGACTGTCGATATTTAAATATATTGGCTTAGCTTCGAATTAATTTTATATAGAAAGGACTTTAGCATGTTGAAAACATTCGGCAAGCCCATTTCCGACTCGTGGTGTACACATTCGCAAAAATCTAATTATGCAGTTGCGTGCGCTCTGCGATTAACTTTGTTGCCTACTCTGAAAATATCCGGGAAATAATACAACGTGCTGTGTAATCAAATGCGTGAGCTGCAAACCGTGAATTAGGCTGCTACACTTAATCTCGTTACATGACATTAAAAATAAAATTTGAAAGAAAATATCGAGACCTGTTATTGAAAACTTGGAGAATAAATAAAAACAAATAAATATTCATTTATTTGCAAACAGGCCTAAAGGTGCAATGAAATGCCAATCTTATAGAGATAATTGAGTACAATATTCATTCCTTCATGATGCCTACGGCCATACCAAATTGAATCCACCAGAACGGTGCCTGTTCCAAACTGCGGCAAACTAGGTAGTGTGCACAGCTTTGGCAGAGGAACATGGTGCGACATGAAAACGTGCTGAGACTATACCAATTTGAGTGCGTGTCGAGTCCTGGTCACCTCCGATTTAATCGCGTGACTTTACTATACTCCCCAAGTGGTTTGGAATCCAGGAGAATCAGGAGGTCCACCCTGTCAGTCAACTCAGGCCCCTTCTCCCCGAGAGGTGAAGGAGTCTGCCCTTAGAGTGCCTCAAGTTAATAAACAGACTCACTCCCCCCGCCAGGCTGACATGGTTGCTTAAAGCAGATATAAACAAAAAATAACAAAAACTTAGAGTTTTAGAAAAACTTGTTATAACAACCCGAATTAGTAAAACCCAAATAATCGTTAAGAAATTAACTTTGTCTGGGAAACCCACTTGTGTTAGTATAAAACCCTGAGCGCTTTCGGCAAGAACTGCCATCTACAGAGGGAAACCCACTAGCACAGTTACACCTTATCTGCGATTTGACACTTGCTCAACTCGAGGAGAAGATGCAAATGTGACTAGGGAGAGGAAACCTTGGTTTATATAGGACTGCGAGCGGGGGGAGGAGGGGGTGGGAGGGGGCGTGGCTGGTTACCTATTCCTAACCTACTAGCAAGATCTATTAGAGGGGATGATTGTGTGAATGTTATGTCGTTTGTTAATTTTTCCCTATTGTGTAAAGCTCTTTTGATTTCAACATTTTCAAAAAAATTTAAAGTGTAACTTTTCTTTATTTTGTGTAGGGCTGTCCAATTGTGAGGATCGAATGTGTGGTTTTCCGAGTTAAGGTGTTTCGCGAATGTGCTGTTGGTGTTGGTGTCTCCTATACCTGTTATATGTTCTCTGACCCTAGTTTTAAAGCTTCTGCCTGTTTGGCCTATGTAAATTGCGTTACAATCGTTACAATTTAGACGATAAACTCCATTGCCTTTTTCTTTTTCTGGTTTGGTTTTGCAGTTCATGAGTTTATTGGCCAAATTGTTGCGATTGTACGGGGCTGGTGTTTTGTCTGTTGTAGAAGAAATGAGGTTACTAATTTTTTCTGTGATTTCTTCTATGTATTGTATCCTGAAATATGATTTATTGGTTACCGGGTTTAAGCTCCCTGGGGGGTAAATTAGTTTGAGGTTGTGTTTGATTTTGTGATGTCGTAGGATTCTGTCTATTAGGTTGAGATTGAAATTGTTATTTTGGGCAATTTGTTTTATTGTATTTAATTCATTATTATAGTTGGTTTGATTCATAGGGATGTTAAGGAGTCGAAAAATCATACTATGGAATGCTGCGTGTTTGTGCTGGAATGGGTGAGAAGAATCAACAGGGATTATATTATCGCTATGGGTTTCTTTACAAAATATCTTGAAGTCTAGGGTACTATTATTTTTGGTGATGGTGAGGTCTGTTTATTAAAATGAAATACCACGAAGTCACGAGTAATCTAATTATTTATATTATAAAGCAGATATGTTGAAAGCAGGCGTTAGAAAACAAGCAAACACATTCCTCAAGACATGTAGAATAGTGGTACGGACTCTGACATTCACCCGAAAGGTTGTTGGTTCGAGTCCTACACTTCCTACATTTTCTGGCCATGCTTCGGAGGGCATGTAAAGCAGGCGGTCCCGGGTCTTCCTAATTTAGTGTAAGAGAGGGCTTTATAGCCCTAACTCTGCTAAGTTGACTTAGTAATAGAACGAAAAAGTCCTTATTTATTTATTTTATTTGTTTATTCCTTCATGGCACATGACAATATGCATTTTAGCCTGTTACTTTTTAGTAATTATTTTAGACATACTGCATGAACGACGCAATATCAAGCCATCACTATTGTACCACTTGGCACATAAGCCCCATTGATGAGAACAGCTAGTATTTCCTACAAACAGTTGAAAATTCAGACCTTCACTTTATGGATAATTTCCATAAAAATCATGAATTTTTTTTCAATTAATGAAAAGCTCACTAATGCGAGAGTTGGAAGATAGATAACACTCTAAACTATTACCGCGTTTCTAAGGGATTCGCTGTCAACTGGGAGCAATAAAGAATTAGGGTTAAAAATAAAAATTCCTCCAAAAATTCCAGCACGTCGCATTTCATCACTAACGAACTTTCGACGACGAGAATGAAAATGCTTGTGAGACGCTAAGTCATTTCATCAAAGAATGTCTCATAACCGAAAAGTACACAAAGGGATGCTGACGAGTCAAAGGCGCTGGAATTCCAGGTCTCGATCGCAAGAAGCAATAAAGGCAAAAAACAATCATGTTGGAAGCCATACAGTTAACGTGTGAAAGTAGACTGGTATTGAGCTCTGTAACTCTATGGAAGAGAATTGGCACTTTCAAAAAGGCTTTCTGACAAGACTATTTTAAATTTGGCAGGAGACAAGTGACTCGATATCTTTCGAATAATAGCATATACCTTCTTTCTTTTTCTTAATGTTTATAAAACATATTTGTATTAATATTATTTTTAAATATTAGGAAGATATAGAACGCACGAGTATAGATATTGATTATCACTTAAATTGTCTTGTAGGCTTTACAATTATTGTGTTTAAAATGTTCTGTTTAATGCACATTCATTCGTTCATTCATTCGTTCATTCATTCGTTCATTCATTCGTTCATTCATTCGTTCATTCATTCACTTGATCACGCAAAAACTCAGTGAGCTACTAATTTTTAGTTAATTTACTACGCGAGCTATATGATCATTTGAATTTGATTTTGATCATGACAATTAATTCTCTCCTTCACATAAGTAAATAAATAATAACATTTTTTGTTTTATATTACTGGCGGAGTCTCTTACACTCAACTATAGGAAGGCTCTGCTCTACATGCCCTCCGAAAATGTAGCAAGCACTGTAGGACTCGAACCAACAGCCTTTTGGGTACATGAAACTCATGGCTGGGATTAGGAAAAGTGAGTGAGGTTCAAATGATTTTTCGATCGGAAATGAGTATTATTGGTGTTTGCGGAGGAGAGGGGGAGATTTTTGCAATGGGGTTATATTACTACCCCAGGGCACACAGATATCGTTATATGATCAGGTGAATACGTGACCATTACAGGGGTAAGCTTATTTTGTATTCCATACTTCAATTCAGCAGTTGTGAGCATTGAGTTATAGTAAAAACAAGTTTCTGACGTCATTTGTGGTTCGAAGACTGGGCTTGTATGGCGCTAGCTATGGAAGTAGGGTTCTCCTTATTGACGTACCACCCAAGCTCAGGCTTCTTATCCATCCTAAGCATATGACATCAGGGGTAGTACCACAGATGTTGACCAAACGTTTGAAAGTACGCTTTCATAACGTCCATTCCGGATTCTACTGTTTTATCACAAATCTAATATCTCATGAAATAATTGTATTTATTTTGGTGCTATGGAAAGATGGGTCTACCCCAAAGTAATAGGAAATGTCGAAAAAAGAATTTCGAAAATCGGTCGCGTTAGGGTGTCTCTGCTTTGCACAGCAAAATGGGCCGCTGAATGTAGGCCTACGTGCATTATATTCCCTTCAAAACAATAATACCGAGACGCATTGTGTTGTCTCGAAAGCTAAACACAACCATCAGAATTCAGCAAATCCATTCTCATTGAGCCTGAAACCTGTCCCCGTCCCAGGTTCCATTTACAATGGTACCGCATAATGCATTATATGTTATTCTCTGCATTATTCAATGTTTGGACAACATTTATCTGTCAATAGAGAGTTCACCAATGGCTCAAGTGATGGGACTCGAAATTGATTGGTTCAGGTGCGGGCAGCTTGTCAGCGCCTAAGTAGGGAGTGGGACCAATACGAGTACTACTGCGGTCTAGTGAAATACTAACTTAGTGGAAACTGCCCCACTTTGTTGCAAAGTCTGTTTCTGACTCTGCAATCAATATCAACTTGCGCCCCCGCAATTTCGAAACAACTTCCCAGAACTCAAGACGTCGAATACCCAAAATTGGCGTTCATGGGTAAATAGAAGCATTGACCCATATTATAGTTTGAGCCGATCCAATTTCTTCACCAACAAGCCGGGTTTTCTTAGGAATAAGTCGGATACCCCAGTTTTTGCCAAAATGCATATTTTATATGAGTAGTAGATTCATCATTGAGGTATAATTAATTAGAAGAAATTACGTTCCACTAGCCACTATACGTTTAGTTGTAATGTTCCTCTGCATTTTATTACGGGCCAGTATTGGAAAGAAAGAAGGTGGATCTATGTAACCTTATAAGAAGACGGATAAGAAACCACACCAAATAAACGCGATAATCAACGGAGAAGACGTAGTCCGGTTTATGAGAGCGAAACGCATAAGATGTCAACCGCATGCCGAACAAGATGTACAAAGCAAGCTTGACAGGAAGAGGACTGGCAGGACGTTCTAAAAAACGCAGGAAGGATGAATAAGAATCGTCGATAGAAGAGGCATTAAAATAAGAAGACCCGGTGCACCTGTGGCCTGCTCTTACAATTGTGCGTTATTATTCACTGTACCAATCAGAGGGCAAGTTTCATTTTAGCCTACTGATGGGTAAGTTCCCTGAAGTGATAAAAGACTTTCACCCGAAAGGATGTTGGTTCGAGTCCCACACTTGCTACATTTTCTGGCCATGCTTCGGAGACCATGTAAAGCAGGTGGTCCCGGGTCTTCCTAGTTGAGTGTAAGAGAGGGCTTTTTAGCCTTAACTCCGTTAGGTTGGCTTAGTAATAGAATAAAAAGTCATTATTTATTTATTTATTATAATACGCTAGTAACACCGACTTAGAGGGCAATTCTTCTTCTTTCTTCTTTTCTTTTTTTTTAAAAAAAAGATAAATCGCATACAAACAATTTAATGAATGTATCCGATTGATCTTATCAGTCGCCTCTGTAGGTTATTACCCGTGATGAGTACGACACGTCTCCGATTGCATGGCGTGTAATGACTCGCACAAGTGCAAGCACGTTACCACCTGGCCATCGAAGTCGACTGCGGAATTTTGAAAGCAGCGTTGTTTTTAGGGTAAATTTCTTTCATAGCCTCCTACATGGCCGTGCCCAGGGAGGTGGTCCATGGGGTCCGGACCCCCCCCCCCCCGAAATAAATTTTTGTGTGAAAACCTATATGGTTTGGAGAATTTTTCCATTAATTCATTAATAAATTACGTTAAAAAAAAATTGGACCCCCCTCCCCCCGAAATCAAAACCTGGGCACAGCCTTGGCCTCATAGGTCAAATAGACCATAACAAAGTGATCGTCTGTGGGAGCAATGCTGATTGGCCTTTTAGTCCTGGCTATCCTCTGAAGCTGATGCCTCACATATCCAAATCTCACATGATATTACCCATATAAACTATTGAACCGAAAGTAAAAAAAAACAAAAATGGAGAGACAGTGTTAATAACTGACACGTGAGGGCTGATTTGGGTGCAGGCGTTGATGACGTCATGAGATGTGAGTGACACGTGTGCAGTGAAGCATTGTCTACACGCGCCACTAACCCCCCCCCCCCCTCTCCCCTACCCATATCATCCCTTCATCCACTCCATTTTTAGCGGGCCCATTTCGCTTTGTTGAGTCAAACCCTCCAATATTCTTTCAAAATACAATCGTCCTGTATGTTCTGTTCACTATTCACCGGCATCTCTTGCAATAATTTGGAATTTTAAACCACTTAGCTCAAAAAAAATCTAAAATGAGTTCTTGGTATCCTTGTGTTTGGGGAAAAACCCTCTACCGACTGGCATAGCTCTTAAATCACGAAAAAAAATATATGAAAGCCTTTATCGTTGAAATAGAAAAGAACCTAACTCCAAGGTGCTTGATGTGTCGCAGAAATAGCATTAACTCCAGCAGTAAACAGAGAATATGTTATAACACTAGCATGATTGGAAAATTGGTGGGATTATTTTCTTCCTTGCATAAGTTTGTAAGGATTTTGTCTCTCGTGAAAATTCACCAGTTTGGAGTTAAGCAGTTTTCTAATTAGGGTATCGATATTATGGTATAAAAAAAAGAATGTCATCTGTTTGTAACCAATTGCCGTGATGCCATTAATTTCAATTAATCATAACAAATGCAATATAGTATATTGTACTGTACCGCCAAAATAATACTGGTTGGCGTGTTTTCAATAATACGGTACATTATTGTACTTGTTGTAACTTATGCCTGCCTTGCTTGCCATTGCTTTGAGGAAAATCTACTAAAAAACTTCATATACAATAATGCAACTGTTCAGGATTAATTTATTGCTGGTTTGAAAAGTAAGGGTGTCTCCGACCTAGTAACTAGGCTATCAACAACAATAGAATATCCAAAGTCTGGTTTCAAAGTTAAGTTCTATCTCTTGCCGCTATAAAAGTAAGCGAAAATGATCAAATGTATTATTTTTTATAACGGTGACAGGAAATGACAAACTGCAGTGAAAAGTTTTGGGATTTGATTTGCTGATTGGCTCTAATATCAAAGTAGGTTGTAGGATTTGTTTTAGGCACCCATTCCACCGACCGGCTAGGGCTATTTACAAAAACGGTGACGTGGTAGCAGACATTCAAGACTTAGGTGGCGTTTCCACCGACCTCGCATTGCAGAATGCAAATGACATTGACGGAAATTTGAATTTTTCTTTTTATAGAAATCTATTAAAATGTTTGTACTTAACATATCCCATGACGCCATTTTTTAATTTTAGTTTGTTTGTTTGTGATTTTACTGTATGATCATTGATCAATTTTAACTATGGCATAGAGGAAAATAAACATTTCCGTCAATTCTGCAATGCGAGGTCGGAGGAAACACCGCCTAAGTTTTGAATGTCTGCTACCACGTCACCGTTTTTGTAAATAGCCCTAGCGGGTCGGTGGAATGGGCGCCTTAAAGAAGTCGACCTAAAACTCTCCGACCTCTGTGAAGAAACCTTGTAACTTTGGCTTTTGAGCAATGCATGTATCTATCGTATGGCGTTGGGATTTTTTAAAAATAAAATCAACATGAAATACTCAGACCTCTGTGAAGTTACTATGGCTTTTGAACAATTCAAGTGCCTATCGTATGGCGTTTATTGCCCATTGGCGTGCTGGACAACATCTGACACCTAACAAGCCAACTGAGACAAACGATTCGGCAGTCAATTCGTCAAAACTTGTTGAGGCAGAAAAAACTGTTAATGTCAGCACAAGTAGTAAGTCAGTGAGTATGCAAATGAGAAACTTGATGATGGTTAGGGATTAGAATACCTATAAACAAAAATTATGAATATAAACCCAAAACTCAGTAATGATCTGCCAGTGCTGGTCAACCCATCAAAGCTTATGTAACCGTTGAAACAGAAAAGGCAGTGAATTTCAGAGCTAAGTCAGTGAGTATGCAAGACTGTCAAAGCGAACCCTAATGGATTAGAGAAGGTGGACGATGACTAATACCTGATAATAAAAATTAAATATAAACACCAAAGGTCTGAATCTACCAATGTGTCAAAGCTTGTACTGTTTATCCAATGAAGCAGAGACGACACCAAATATCAGGGTAAGTAGTAAGTCAGTGAGTAAGCGAAGACCGCCGAAGCAACCCCTAATGGATTAGAGAAGCTTGACGATGTTAAGGGATGAGAAATCTTTTCAATTGTTAGTCTGTATCATTTGCGGTTGAGTGAATCTGAATGCTGTTGAGGAATAAAAATGTTTTCACACGCTTTTCATGTGATGACATGAGGAAAAGGGGGAGAAAGCTTTCACTAACGAAAGCTCCGATCGGCAGCAAAAAATATTTAATTGATTTTTTATTGCGAAGCATGTCGTAACGGTCCGTTGCATTGCAGCATGCCAAATCATACAACGCGATTGCTTGTTAATTTTGATTGATTTTATGTTGGGTAATTTTTATGGGGGTTTCCTTTTCTAAAAAAAAGAAACATCTGCGTAACTGCCTGTTACAGTTGTTTTACGATTGTAAATATTTTGTGGTGCAATTCAGATTCTTGGAAAATCAATTATATGTGGATTTTTTATTGCGTGACAGATTGAGCTTCAAGGTTTCTCCGAAGTGCCTTTCGCTTGGTTTATATAACTTTTTCTAATTTCGTGGGAAAATTCAAAATTGCTTGGATAATCTTTCAACAATTCAAATCTAATGCCTCCTAAACTCATCAAAAAGAAGATGTTTATGGAAAACGGCGTTACCAAGTTGTTATATTACAAAGGTTGGTAGACTGTAAATGTATATTGCGAGCCTATATTTAAAAAAAAAAAAAACACATACAGGGCATTGCTATCGTGTGCATACGTATCCTACTCTATAAACACTATATTTTGGACCCACTTTTAATTCCCCTTGGCGATTTATCCCATTTCACCTATATTTAACAGACACAAATATAGAAATCATATCGCATACCTATTTGAAATTCAACTGCAGATTATTTGAGAAAATAACAATTTTAATTGTGCACCGAATAAATTGTTTTTAATACCCCAGCCAAGCATTATGCTTGAATGCTCGATTATCATTAATTTTAATTAAAAATGTAAACAAGATAAATTAAGATTTTTTTTTATCGCATACAAATATTTTAATGAATGTATCCGATTATTGACTTTTTCAGTCGCCTCTGTAGGTTATTACCCGTGATGAGTACGACACGTCTCCGATTGCATGGCGTGTAAAGACTAGCTCGCACAAGTGCAAGTACGTACGTTACCGCCTGGCCATCGAAGTCAATGAAATGAAATGAAAAGAATGGAAAGTACTATTCAATGTTGTTTTAGTTTCCATTTTTAACCCAAAGAATAAGTTAATACTAAACGGTATAGTAGGTCTGCAGGGTTAAAAAGCCACGGGCGTTGAAGTCACTGTGGATGTTGCCATGTTATAAGGCTATTACAGTATACGAATATATCCACCTTGACCCGTAGACATTTTGTCTTAGATCCTGAAGTAAACCTGATTTAAATGCAAAGTTACAAAACTTCACGCCGTCTCCAACGAATTAAAAAGTTTATTTTCATCAATATTCCAGGAAAACGTCTTTTATAAAACTTAAAAATACATCCGTAGTTATGAAATATAATAACTCATTAAATTAAATAAACGCAAGGCAATATTATTTTGTTTAGGTTCTTTTTAAGAAATTCATGACAAGTCTTCGGTAGTAAAAGAACATCAACTTTTCAAACGTGGAGATTATAAAAAAGGGCCAGGACTGGCAAAGAAAGTTGACGTTTTACAAGAAAGGAAATAAAAACCAACCCTCTCGCAAAGAGCATTAAAAATTCAAACGATGTCGCCACGGAGCAAATGAAGAAATAACTGTAATTTGAGCGGTGCGCGAGACAAGTAGTTGTCTTCTCTAAAATTCTAGTCAATACCTTTTATACAATTTTCTAAAATTAATACAGTGGTTAAGTTAAGTTAAGTTAAGTCCCTCCAGCCACCACCAACAGCAGAATCTTCAATTACATTATTATCTTCCAATGCTATTTGATCTCATATTGAAGCCTTTAGCGTGAAAAGTTAGCTGCAGGGTACCATTATCTCCAATTACAGATTTTGTAATTTGTTTAGAAGGTAAGAGAAGCTTCAAAATGGTAGATGGAAGACAATGCAATAATGTTTTGGATATACTGTGAAAGTGACACTCACTTGAAAGCAAGAAATATCTATTATGTGGTAGTTTCGCCTCTTCTTAGAGGCATTTAGGGTATTTAGAAAAGGTTTTAGCAGAAAACGAGAAAACAACTTCTATCTATCCCCCTTTCCCGCGAATTTTGTAACCCTCATGAACATATAATATTTATTTATTTCTTTATTATAGTC
Organism: Psococerastis gibbosa; assembly: GCA_963971405.1. NCBI lineage: Eukaryota > Metazoa > Arthropoda > Insecta > Psocodea > Psocidae > Psococerastis > Psococerastis gibbosa. The sequence goes on from OZ020485.1 coordinate 22,334,373, forward strand.
TCACATTTCCATCGCTCAGGAGCCTAAGTCTGGGCTAAGCCATGTGTATCTCTGCTATAGGGAGCGGTTTGATAAGTAGGCTACAGTATTTTAAGTAGTTTAAACTTCTCACTTACTCCTAGGTACTTCGTCTTCTCCTTCCGGCTCTACAGCTCGTCATACGCTTTGGGCTGCTCGACAACACGGAGGAGTGTTGGAGAAGTCATCTCGGCATTGCAGGGCATTCCACCTTATTCTTCGAACTCTCAACTCGCGTTGGTCGGGTTCTAATTCGATCTTCCAGCGATTTTGTGGACGTCCTTGTAGTCGTCACTCGCCTTCCCGTCACATGCTTGCTTTGATATAAAGAGGACTGTGTCTTCTCCACTGTGTATCATATGCTTCGGTATTTTGGTGTTGTTTCTTATGCACCCCCTCCTTTTTTGTACTTAGGTTCATAGGTGTTATGGCCATATAGCGTAACATAGAAGTAAATAGGCCCTCCTTGTTTCTTACTTACAACTACGAGTATATATTTAACCTTGAATCATTAGGCTGGTACCAATTCTCGAAATTCAGCCTATAATTTAAAATTTTCCATGAGAAACAGCTTCATCTCCGCACGGTTTTATTATTTTAAGTGTGTACTAAAATAAATTCATGATAATAAAGAGTTTTATATTAAATACAACCTCAGTTACTGCAAGGCTGCTGACGACAGTGAAATATAAGTAGGCTACGCCCAAGCATAATAAAAAGAATGATATTGTAATGAGATGCACCCTCATCCCCTCGCTTTATTATAAATCACGAGGGAATTATGAGCGATGTGAGACTTTACGGCGTCTGAACTTCACGGCCATTACCCGTTTTGGGTTTCTTCAGAAATCGGACACCCCCTGAAACAATGATGACATTATGGACATAGTGCAGAGTAGAGTAGAGCCACCGTGGGTAAGGGGGGGGGGGCTGCGTGTGTACATATTATTAGTGCCCATTCTGTAGCTTGTAACAAGCACGTATCCAGGATTTATTTCGGGGAAAGACTCACCAAAAAATATTTACGAGAGCTACTGTGACAAATGGGTGTCACAAGATAGAGGGTTATAGGAATCTCTATTTTGTCCCCCTCCTCCTATAATGTTTATTCTGGCTTGTCGGAGGGGGGGGGGAACTAAATAAATAAATAAATAAATGTGGTTTGCGTTATGTAGCATATTTAATGTAGGATATTTAATTACTTGTTCTTTAATATAGCCTAAAATCACTTGGTCCTTGGTTCCCCACCCGGACCACGTCCTTGGCTTTCACGATTAGCACATAGAGACCATTAAGGGTCACTCCCACCAATTGTAGGTGAACTCACTGCCAACCGAAAGATACTTCTCAATCTATAGCTATGTAATGGAAAATTCACATACAATAATTCATTAGGGAAACATTACAGAAATTTTGCCTATTTTAGGTCGGACTCACTTTCTCCGACTCGGCAGAGCCGAACAGCCCTACTCTAAAACTTGTCCTCATTTGTTTGATCAATGCGGCAGTTTTGACTTTTATGTCCTTTTAAGTAGGACGGCTCTTAATTAAGATCAACTGTTTCCTTCATAATGCTGTAATTTGCTTTGCCAATATACCCCCATTAATTGTCTCCGATGATAACCTACATAAGCTTGAATTATACCTGATAACTATCTACTATCGCCCCCTGTCAATGCGTACTTAGAGAAAGACAAATGGTCTTCTAGAAGCAAGTCGATCGTGATTCATTAATCAATGGGGGTGCGATCTGCTCGGGGAGCTGGGGACGCTGCTTCTTCTTTTTTTGGGGAGGGGGTTGAAGGAGTGAATCCTCCCGAAGGGGCTGTAACAGGGAAAAGTATAAAAAAATTCTTTGACGTCGACAGCACAGGCGATGACAAAAAGCAGAGCAGTATGATTCATTGTTTTGACGGAAAAGCATGTCCCAGATTCTCACCTGCAGGAAATCAGCTATTTTCTTCCCAACATCAGATAATTTTCCATGAATAAAATAATCTTTAATTTGTTCTACGTGAACAATATTAATTAATATTAATAATAATAGGCTAATTTGCTCAAGTTTATACAACATTTATGTAGGCCCGATATCAATATACAATAATATAGGCAATAAAAAATTGATTTTTTTAAAGTGAATAAATTTGATTGTTACCTATGTACCTATTTTTATGTCCCTGACAACACAAATTGCAACTTGACACATGTGAAAATTTCGAAATTTTGAGATACTGCCCCCCCCCCCTCCCTTTCCTTCCGCCCGCTCCGTTCCGGCGCGGCCTAAGCCTCTCTTTCTAGGCGCTAGGCACCACATGAAATTTTTTGGACCAAAAGTTAGATAGACCCTTTTACCGCATTTTAACTTTTTAAATACATGTCAATATTTTAATATTATAGGGATGTCATGTGGACATAAGGTCTGAGAGAGTCTCAGACTGAGACCCTGTAAATTTTACTCGTATGCAGGATATATCAAATCAAATAAATTCAGCAGTCCTAGAAATGTCGTAAAAGAATGATTTATCTGGGAATAACTGAATATTATCCTAAATAAACACAAATGCATGTAAATTGATCGAGTTATGGGAATATAAATGGGCATTAAAGGACATTTTTTTTTGTCTCTAAGAGACTAATTTTTTGATCCATTATTGCTGCATATCCTCGTCTTAGGTGGAAAATTATTTTCTGCGGGTAAAACAATCCAAAATTGAAAGTCGAAACACTAATGACTGCACTGCTCAAATTCTTCAAATGCTTGTTACCCACTCACCAAGTAGATTTTATTCCAAGGCTTACTTACTGAAGATACATCTAACGAAAATCCTTCCAAAAAAGCTATTGAATTCATTCCAAAAGAATCTCAATAGAAAATTCGGATTGAGCCAGAGATAAAAGAGAGCCCATGTCACAAATCCCTTTCTTTCAGTCTGTAATCATTATCTAAACAATGCCCAGTCTCTTTATCCCGAATCAAATTCCTAGTGAATAATACATTAGACTTGAGGAAAATATTGAAAAAATTCGGCTTGTCAGGGGTGGTAGAAGCTTCCAAAGGGAAGGAAGGGGGGGCGAGGAGGTGAGACAATGAATTGAGACACTCACATGTCGCAATTTCGATTCTCTTACTCGCTTACGCTTAGCATTTGAGAAAGTCTGCTTATTAAGGTTTGGTGTTATTCAAATTGGCGTCACAGTGTCGCTCATTTGAGCTCGAATGAATTCGCAAGCGTTCTTTTGATTTGAGACGTTTTACATAGAGAGGGAGTAATGCGATTTAGAGTATTTACATATTTGCCCTAATTTTGGATTGTTAGCAAAAGCATTGTGCATAAGAACATTTTCTGCTTTCTCGTTACCTACATTCACTAAAAAATGCGTTTTAATATTTATTTAATTCATTGGTTATACTATAAAGGTTTTTCTTATCAAGTTATAGGGCACTACTACATACACAATATTATAGACCATAGGGTATTTTTAATTTTTGGTGTTTCTCTATGAATTTGATCATTGGCGGAAAATCTCAAAAAGTCTGGGGGGGGGGGGGGGCTAAGCCCCTAATAAAATTTTTAAAAAAGCAGTAAATCTGTAAATCTTCCAGAAGCCTCGCCCTTCACCCCTGCTTCTCATTAAAACAAAAAATAAAAATGTCCTGTCAAGTTCATGAAAGATTATAATAGCAATGCTCAGTGGCGTAACAAGGGCCATTCCGTGGGTTCGCAAGGCCAGGAGCGAGATTCTGCGCGAGGCCCCCCAAGGGCGGGTCCAGGACAGATTTTCGGGGGAGGGGGGCATTCCGGGAAAAGTGGGTGTAGCCTACCAAGCCAAATTAATTTTTAGCGATTGTGCAATTGGTGTGTTTGTTAGCGAAACAAGGCCCATTAATTTACAGTGCCTTACTTGAATAACCCATCCATGCGCCTGATGCAGAGAGATACCAATGGGGCGTCCGGGGGTGTCCCAAGGAAAAATCTAAAATAGAAGGGCAAAATAGTGGGCTTTTACGCATTTTAACAGCAGTAATAATGCTTATTCATATTTTGGAATCAGGGGGGCTAGGGGTCTCCCCCGGAGGAAAAATGTGAAAATATAATGCCAAAATAATAGGGTTTTCTGCATTTTAACATCATCAGTAATAATGCAGCAATAATGCTTATTCATATTGCAAGATCCAGGGAGGAAAAATATGAAAATATAATGGAAAAATAGTGGGGTTTTACTCATTTTAACAACAGTGAACGATTGGGTTTCGAAGGGGGCAAAACGTCATACAAACAGCTTAAAATTAATGACCTCAGTATCCTTTGCGAAGGAGCCAGAGGGTTCAGGGGATCTGAAAGGGGGGGGGGAGTAAACAGACCTGAAATGGTTTTATTTTAAGCATTTTGATAGCAGTACCTTGGAGATTTTACAGGCAATTAATGCAATTGCGAACAAGGGGGGCCCGGGGGTCTCCTCAGGTTGAAAATTTTAGAAAAATATGCCTGAAATAGTGGAGTTTTACGCATTTTGAGTGCAGTAACAATTGGATTTTAGGCGCAAAGAATATAACTGATTGGCAATTGGCCGCAGTGCCGGTCGCTGCATCCGTCTCTGAGGCCCGGGGGCCTCCTCCGGGTGAAATTTCTTGAAAATGTGGCCATAAGTTTAGTAGGTGTTTAAAAGAAGTTTTTCTTCTACAACTTTTTATGTCTACGGGGATCAGGTTAAATATTTTTGGTGCCAGGTATGTGTAGCTACGTTTTGCCAAGCTGAGATTTAGTTTTGGTAGTAGGAGTGCGTCTCTTTGCCGAGTGTTGTGACAGTGCTCTCTCATTTGTGCTGCGTCTTTGAGGTTTTGGAAACGTATGAGTAGAGTTTTAGTGTATAACTGCCTTAGGTCCAGAATACGCGCCTCCTCAAAAAGTTCGTCCGATGAGTAGCGCCGAGGTTAACCTTTAATATTAGTTTTTGTGTCTTTTCTAGTGGATTCAGAGCAACTTTTCTAGCAGAGCCCCATGGAATTATACCATAAGAAAGAATTGACTGCACGATTGCAAAATAGACTGTTTTTAATGTGCCAATTGGTAATATGTCACGGAGAATTTTGAATAAATAAACAGTTTTTCTTAGTGTGTGTGATAAAGTTCTAATGTGTTCAGTCCATTTAAGGTAGGGATCGATTTTAACACCAAGATAGGTTTTTTATTAGCTTTTTGTACTTTTCCACAATTACAGATACCGTTTGTGCATTCGTGTATTGTCAGCTCCTCAATGTTTATATTTGGGTATTTACAACCTCTGTGGTTATCGAGCTAAAATAACCTTGGACATTTAAATGTTGAGTATGGAATACAGATTTTTTAGCTGTATATTAAATTTCTTTGGGGTAATTAGAATTTTCCACAGGCGCCAAATTAGCATTATTTAATATTTGCTAATTTGGCGCCAGTGGAAAATTCTATTTATATATATAAATATAAGTATATACGGGTTTCTTAAGGCTGTTAAGTTAGTTTAATAATTAAACTATTTTCTATGAAAATGTGTTGCTCTTTGCAATTGGAAAAAAATGGGAGTACCTACAGCGTTAGTCGTTCGCAGTATGAATTCAATTGAATTAGTATGCAAATTATTTAAGTAGCGCTCAGCCCCATTTTCGTTAAAGATAGGAGTGCACCTGAGCCCCATACAAGTAGACGCCTGTTGAAATTTCCCGTAATCGGCAAAAACAAAAAAAACCTGTCAGTGTTTAAAGCTGAAAGAGACTAATGAAACGGTAAGTAAACGCCGCGCAGTAATTACAAGCACATTCATGGCAGTGAGCAAATGGGCTTAAAATGTTAAAACCTGAAATGTATTTCAAATACTCTAAGTCTGTCTTAACCACACTGACAGAATGCAAAATGACTCTTCCAGCTCTCTAACAGGTTTCCAATTTCCCTGAAGGTTTTCACAAAAAACGAAGCAAAATCTTTGAACGTTACAACCGCAACAAAATTTATGACCTTTTCCCGCGGTTTAAACTTCTCCCAAGTTGAGAGAAACAGCCAACAGTGATGAACTAGTGAGTGAGTGTATTTCATCTTTCAACAGTTTCAATTTTGTTGGCTAGCTGAGTCAATCCACAAAATTCTCTGTAGATTTTTTTTTAATGGGCTATAGTCCAAATAATTCAATAAGCAGTGCCTAAAATTTTGCTGGGCTAATGTCAAATGAAAAAAATGAGTAGCACAATAAGTACCTGAGTGTATTTCATCTTTCAACAGTTTCAATTTTGTTGGCTAGCTGAGTCAATCCGCAAAATTCTCTGTAGATTTTTTTTAGTGGGCCATAGTCCAAATAATTCAAAATAAGCAGTGCCTAAAACTTTGCTGGGCTAATGTCAAATGAAAGAATGAGTAGCACAATAAGTACCTGAGTGTATTTCATCTTTCAGCAGTGTCAATTTTGTTGGGGGAATCAATCAGAAGTTATTCTTTTCTGTTAGTGTGATACGGCTGCAGCAATTACATTAGCCTATTAGCTAAACAAAAAATTCTATACTATCTTCTAACCTATGCTTTCTTATTAATTAGCTTAAGCAATTATAACCGGAGTTCAAAATTTAATATCTTGCGATTAACGTACACTATATTATCTGATAGTTAGGGATGCGGAGTATGTTATCGTTATTCATAGACGGAGCTCTATTGTACACACCGTACATGTGTGGCTGCTGATTACCCCAGCATTGCAGCATTGTATTGTTGCCATGAATAGCGTGACATTAATAGCAATTTAACAAGTTAATGCGGACTGCATTGCAAGACGCCTTCAAAGTCATGCTTGATGCTAATAAACTGCATGAATGGGCGAGTTGCTATAGTGTACTATAAGCAGTTATATAAATAAATGTAATATAAATGTTAAATAATGTTATATAAATACAAGTAATTATTCCATAATTGTATTTTATTATTTTTGAAGGGCTCTTATTTGTAGATGTAGCTATATATATGGTATTATTTATAGTCCATAAAAAGCCAATCAATAATAATAATAATAATAATAATAATAATAATAATAATAATAATAATAATAATAGGTAGGCTACACCGGTCTTAAGGAACAGCGTTTCTACTAACTGTTTAATTAGTATTTAATTAGTTAATTAATTATACTTTTTTAATAACGCCATAGCAATTACGCCATCAGCTTTTTTGCAGCCCAATACTACATGTAATCTGGTGAACCTCTCCTATTGACTAGGTATTAACCTACAGAGGCGACTGAAGAAGTTAATCGGATACATTCATTAAATTTTTTGTTTGTGATAGACATTTTTTTAAATAAATAAATGAAGAAATGAAGAGCAGGCCATGTCATAGGTGTTTTCAATTTCTTCTCGCGTGTTGCATAGAGGGCAGAAACGTTCTGCTGCTGCAACTATACAGTGAAGGTGTTTTTGAAGATAGCATAAACTAACCCTGGGATATAAAATGTAAAAAAGATAGTAACAACATCCCGTCCAAAGTGTCATTGCAATGGTGGAGACACCCTCCCACTGCATACCCAATATCCAATTTTTCGCTCCCTCGTGCAAAAACAACGGCATAGCCCGAAGGCTAGCTTCCATAGCTGAACTGAACAAAAATCGTTCACACTACACTCCGAAGTGGGTACTAACAAGGTAGATAAAGAAGAAGACGACGTACGCAATGAATGGAAGCCCCAACAAACATAAACCACTTCCTCGAAATGCATTATTGTAACTCGGTGCTTGATTCCAGGAATCGATGCCCTTCTTTGAAACGAAGTCTTATCTGAGTTAGGTTTGAACTTTTGAATCTTCAGAAATCCAACTGCTTAGAAAATTGCACCGCGCTCTAGGTTTTCCAACAGCATCACCAGTTAATATCGCTAAGTAATATGCCAACATTCATTGAAGTCTTTAAACTTTTTGCAATGAGCTTTGCGAAAGTTCTAGCTTTTATAACAAATTAATTAGTTTTTAGTTCCAGAGTCTAGGTTTTGCTCCATATTGAGCAGTCGAATTATGCGAAGAATGTTCCCAAGTTTTGCATAGTGATATTGTGTTTATAGTATAAATGTAATCAAAGATTAGGTTCAGAGTTTCTGTCATATCGCGGAAGTAGGTGATTTCGTATTCAAAATCTTTGCTGCTGAAATATTGCAGCTCAATGCATTGCAGTATTATATGGTATGTACTAGTATATCACTGACATGAAATTAACTTTGGCTGAAGAGGTAATAAAACGACTACTAACACAACAGGCAATGTAAGTCCAACTAACAACTAGCCCTTTGTTAATTATATCTGAAATTTCCATGAGGCCGAATTTTGAGCCTTTCAGCCCACTCTTACTATTAACCCATTACCATTAACCTTTACCAATATATTATTAAAAGTACCAATTGTGGTTGGGTGCACTGAAACAATTTGGTGGAAAAGTTTTGCCGAGTTTTGAACCTCGGTCCTCCGTTTTATAGTCCGATTCTCTATCAATTAGACTACTCCGGACAACGTAAAATATGTGACACATTAAAAAGTTTTATTTGGACTAGTTGCAGCTTTGTGGCAAATATAAAACTCAATGAACTGATACTGAAACTGAAACTGAAACTGCTTTGTTTCGCGGCTCATTGCGTATTCTTGTAGCATTCCGACATTGTAAATTTTTGCCGAGTTTTGAACCTCAACCCTCCATTTCATAGTCCTATTCTCAACCAACTGCACTATTGCGGACCACGTAAAATATGAGTCACACTAAAAGGTTTTATTTGGACTAGTTGCAGCTTTATGGCAATGATAAAACGCAATGAAACTGACACTGTGTTTTGTTTCGCTGCTCATTGGGAATTATTGTAACATTTCTGCATTGGAAAAATGTTGCCGAGTTTTGAACCTCGACCCTCCGTTTCATAGTCCAATTCTGAACCAACTGCACTATTGCGGACCACGTAAAATATGAGTCACATTAAAAAGTTTTATTTGGACTAGTTGCAGCTTTGTGGCAAAGATAAAACGCAATGAACTGACACTGTGTTTTGTTTCGCGGCTCATTGGGTATTATTGTAGCATTCCCTTCCATTTACCGCCCCCGGGGTATACAAACTCCCCACGGACATCCCTAATGAACTTGCTCTACAAGTATTTTTAACCACCTCACTCTGGTAATTTATTACTTTTGCAGAAAAAATAAATAAAAGAACTTTGGGAGGATAAATGAGAAGGAAATATGGTTATCATGGGTTAAATATTTAAAGAAAGATTTATGGAAAGAACATTTGCGAAGAAAAAAAAAACGGAAACCGCGTTTTCGTGGTTCTCCAAAGCTGCGTTGGGAGATCAAGGTGATTTTATACTTTTTTACTTTTTTTATTTCGTTTCGACTTTTTTGGTGATTAATCGTATATTAATGACTTTACTGTTGTTGATTTTCTTTAAGAATTTATAAATAGGATAGGTTGATAATCATTTACTATTGTACGATACTACAATAAATTGTAAGTTTATGAAATATGAAAAGTTTAAATTTTTTTGAAAAATTCTATGCAAATCTATGGCGCGTACAGCTATGATGAAACTATCTAATGTAATTTATTTCCTTTATAAGTTTACAATTTTCATTTTGTTAATTTTTAACTTATATTCTTAACTTCTTATATTAGTGGCAGAGACTCTTCACCTAATAATTATCGTTCTGCCCAGTTAAAAAATTAAACTACTAAAAATTTAAACTTTAAACATTCTATAATTTCGCAGGCGCTCAGATTGTACCTGTATAACACTGTATAACCTATTTAAATGGGGCACTTGTCATAAGACTATAGCTGCACAATTAAATCACCTTTTGAATGTTGTTGTTGTTGTTGTTGTTTCCAACGCCTGCTTGCGACATTTCTGCTTTTAAGCAACCCTGTCAGCCGTGAGGGGGGAGTGAGCCTGTTTGTTAACTTGAGGCACCCTAAGAGCAGACTCTTTCACATCGGGGGAAAGGGGAGTTGACTGACAGGGTGGACCTCCTGATTGTAGTGGATTCCGAACCACTTGGGGATCATGGTAAAGTAACACGATTAAATCGGATGTGACCAGGGCTCGACACGCTCGTAGACTGCCTGGTATATTCTCAGCAAGTTATCATGTTCCACCATGTTCCCCTGCCAACGCTGTGCACACTGCCAAGTTTGCCGCAGTTTGAAACATGCTCTTCTCTCATGGATTCAACATGGTAAGGCCGTTGGCCCCATACGTGTCATGTTTTCAAACATTACCCAGACGGCATGTCATGTTTGTATTTTTAGTTTTGTCTCCGTTTCTTAAGCCTGACGATGGCCTATGCCCAAACGCATAATATAAATTTTAGTAATACTGACAAAGTTATTTTACTTGCTTATTTTAATCGCCTAAGACGATGTAGGCTGTTATAGTCCGCGCAAAATGAGAAAAGTATGGACATAGAATGTTTTGATCCTGTGCAACAATGTAAAAATATTCTTTACAACATTTTGTGTTACCTTGTTGCATTGGATGCAAGGCATAACAAAAATTGTGCAAAGAATATTTTTACAGTGTTGCACAGGATCAAAACATTCCATGTCCATACTTTTCTCATTTTGCGTGGACTATACAAAGTGAATGTGGAAAATATTACTGAAGTTACCAAATACAAGTTGCTTGGTTAAAAAAAATGCTGTATTTCAAATTCGAACGCCGAACACTCGGCATAACAAACAACCAGCTCTCTATATTTTCTAATAAGCAGAATTCCCTCACAAGATATTCAAATTGACAGGACAATTTTGGATTAATGTCATAGTGATTGTAGCTTGTCAATGGGCTGTCTATCAACGTTGAAAACGGGTTTATCAAAAAGCTGGGTGAGGTATTTGTCACGTGTCACTTTTTAGAAAATATTAATTTGCCTTGATTGCTACATTTTTTTCCCATTTATGGTTCTGTTTGTGAAGTTGATAGACGCGTGACAAATATGAGCAGTGAGGCAGGTTCAATAAAATATCTTATTTTTAATATAATGTGTACAGCTGTATTACTAAATGGCGCTTCATTATTTAATAAACAATTCTTTCATTCTGTATTTTCTTGTAGCGATTCGCCATGAAAATATTCCTTCCAATTTCTAATTGTTATTTCATTTCACATTTCATGTCTTAGTTAGTGTTACTGTCCTCTTCCAATGTCAGATTAGGCGTATGTCTGGGGCATTTGCTGGCAGTTGCAGAGAAGGCAAAGGAGAGGGGAGGGTTATCAATTTAAAAAAATTATATGTAAGTAAATTTAACTGTACGTATAAAATGACTACTTGGTTAAGTCATGCTTTCATCTGGAAAAATGTCTGAGAACGGCGATTGGGATATCGAGGGATCCGAAATTTAACTACAGGTATAAAAAAATTATTTAATAAGAAATTACTCATTATCCATCTACTACCTAATTGATAAATAGGAAATAGCATGTTCGAGTAAACTCGGACCAGTTCATTAACTAATCTGGCAGCTACAATATATTATTACTATAGCTGTATTACTCAAATTTCCCTTTTCTCTCGGATTTTGTGTTTTGCTGCCTTTTCCGCTGAGCTATTTGCCATGTTTTAGGGTGGGAGCCCGGAATTTTATGCCGAGGTAAACACTGTGATCCGAGTATTAGCTTCCATGCATAGCAGATGAGGAGGTGGTGAAGGGGCAGGGTGCGTGGGGGGGGGGGGGCTAAGGGAGCAGAGAGTGTTGTTGAAGACACACAATAACGGGGGGAAGTTTTATGACGCTTCACAGGAAAACCCTCAACAGCGCCGTCTCTCTCTCTGTCAGGGACAAACGCCGGGCTGCACAAAAGAAGAGTCACGTAGCATGGCAGAGATATAATAGAAAGTAGATCCTGCCGGAGTATGGGTAGGACGGGCGGGGGGGGGGGGGGAGCTCAAAATCCTTCCAAGCCGTTCATTTCAATTTGCAATTATCTTTGAAATCCTATTTGAGTACTGCTGGGGTGACTACTCAACGCTCGGTGGTGTATTTCCCCTGCTTCATGGAGCTGGGCCAAAACTTATAGATTTTCATGAGAGAGACGACTAATAGGACTGGTATTTAATTACAGTACAATATAACTCCATTCATAGACTTGTCAATTAAAAAAAAGAAGTCATAATTGGCCTATGTCAGCTTGTCCAAATAGTTACAATGACCAGTCTGCCAACGGACGGAATTGCAAGCGCAATAATGTCCGAAAATCCATGGAATCGTTGGCATTGGGCAAGGTTTAAAGTAAACTAGGTTTAATAGGCAGGTATAGTAGTAGCCTATGCCAATAAAATGCCCCTCAAAAATAATAATACCCAATACCTTCAGGTTGAGGGTCTGTCTATAAGCTCTTTAGTATATAAAAAGTCTGGATTTACAGTCAACACAAACGTAATGAAAGTTTCACTTCAAATTGGGACGTGTTTTTTAATGCGTAATAATAAACAACGACGCCGTGGCACGACAACCAAATGAGTGTCTAGACCTGAGGACTGGTAGAGGATTCTCTGCTCCGTTTGGGATGTTGTGGTCAGCAACATTCCCAATGCATAATTATTGTAATAGTAAATATTTACTAATAAAAATCCAGCCCCAATTTAGAGTGAAACTTTCTTTAACTTGCATCGACTGTACCGGGGTATCCACTGCATTCGATTTCCCTAAGGGAAAGTGGGAATAGAACTTCAGTTTTGCTACGGTAGAAAAATAATGCCGTAAGGAAATGTATTTCAAAACATTACCCCACTTTCCCCAACTACTTGGTTGGGTAAACTGAGCTTTGGAAATCGAAAACGCCAAACGGCCATATTTGTTGTTGTTTTGCATTTGAATTTAGTTTTATTTTATTTAATTTTTAAAAAAAATTAGCTCTGTGACAGAAATTAATAGAAAAACAACAAAATTAAACATATGGCAAGAGGTGGACTACAGCAGATGTTCAGAAGTGAAGCGAAGGCAAAGAAAACGTGAAAAGTTATTGTTTATAAAATATTTGCATGTTTCTGAAAAAACTACAATTTCGGAAATTAAAAATATCTTCTAATATCATGCATGAAGTAGTCTTCTACAACTTCGATGAGCTAAATATTTAATAACATGCTTAGTTAATTAAATAAAAAATAAAAAGTATAAAATTTCGGGCTGCCAATTTCCTACGGGCTATACACTCTTATAAGAATTGAAACCCGTAGGCTACCTACTTGTGCTTAATTAAAATGCTTTAAAAAAAATTGAAATGCTGGTAGAGTATTTGATAATAAGGGATGATTTTCCACCGGGAGGTAAAAGAAGACGATAAAAGAACTAGAGCACGCGAACATGTCGTTAACAGAAAACGAAGATGCATTGAACGATTAGTAACTATCAAAGAGAGGATAATTTACCGGTGGTATTACAGAAGACAGTATTGTATTAGATAATTAATGATAAGAAGAGCTGCATTACTGTTTAAACTGTGGCGTCACCTACTGTATAAACAAGCTGGCCGCCATACCAAGTTGAATCCAGCGGACCAGAGCAGGTTCAAAGCTGCAGATAACTTGTTCGTGTGCACAGTGCCGGTAGGGAAACATGGTAGGACTTGTCCTGGTCACCTCCGAACTAATCGTGTGACTTCACTGTGTTTCCCAAGTGGTTCGGAATCCACTATAATCAGGAGGTCCACTGTCCTATGGGCTGGCATAGGACAGTCAAGTCGGAGTCGCTCTATGGGCCCAAATATGAGGCCTAAGTCGTTATTAACCCGACGAACACTACTACTACAACTATATATACAGAGCGATTGATGGATGATTTTTTTTTTAGTAGGCTAAATATCTTCTGAGACTAAAAGTCTTATCAAAAGAGGTTACGTACATGATACGTGTGATAGTGTTATCCTAATGATGTTGATAGACGTAGGAAGATGGCAGTTTGCGGGAGTTGCCTGGCAACCAATTCCACGTATGCTAATCCTTGATAATATAATAACGAAGGCTTTCAAGGCCGGAGTCTATTAAGGGGACAGAAGAATCCGGGCTAATAGGCCGTGGTCGATGTTAAAGTAAGCTTCCAAACATTTCGTCAGCAACTGCGATCGACATCTTCAGTGGCACTATGTTCAAGCACACTTCTAAGGTTGTATCGCGGAGGTACCGTAGCAACTGACTGAGTTGGTGCAGGTGTGGTTCGGTGCGCAGGCATTCTCGTTTCTGATTGGCTCGTTGGCGTCATTCTCTTTGTTGTTGTTTTGTTGATTTTCGATACCATGTTTATCGACCACGGTCTATTAGCACGGATTCTTCCTTCCCCTTATTAATAATTGATAGTTAATGCCTCTAGGGTACCTCAAGTTAATAAAGGGACCCCCCACTAGGCTGACAGGGCTGCTTAAAAGAACAAATGGTGAAAATAGGCGTTAAAAAAACAAACAAACAATTCAAATCTAAAAATTCAGTAGCCTAATAATGGCAAAATTATGAAAGGTTTCTTTACTTGTTTGGTAGGAATGAAAAATTTATGTCCACCCAATTTATCCGAAATTGGCCGACGGTATAGTCATCTGTATAGGCTACTCCCGATGGCGCCTATCATCAGTATCTTAATTGACAGGCTACATAAATTAAATCATTAGTAGTGTCACTCCCGCATATACTCAGGGGGAAGTTTGTGTGCAGGGCTTGCTGTGTGTGTACGCGACCATTTACTCTACATATACATACTGTACACTCAAACTTACTGTATGTTCTAATTGCTTTAATTGGAAATGCCTGCGGAGTCTAGCTACGTACTGTATGAATAAAATAGTAGCTTTGCCTCAGTTTGGAGAGATATTACTTGGTGAATTATTCCACCGAGACCCAGCCAATCACCGAAGCCCATTTGTTGCAGTGAAGAAGCTAAATGACTTACGTACACTATACGACTTAAGGTGGATTCTAATATGCTTCCTATAATGTTATTGTTTGTTTTATGCAAGCAATCACCAATCTTCTTCATTGTAACAAATGTCCGATTCGGCAACTTGATCCATATAGTCCCAGCGTGCCCCACAACTTATATCGCTGTTATACCGCGTTATAAGTGAGCCATAGCGGTGATTAATTTAATTTTGCACTATTTTGACTGAACTTGAGACAAACTTCTTACTCAAAACTCTTGTTTTCTCATTTTTGATGATGACGTTTATAATATATTTCTGCTATTTCTGTCATTGTATTAAATACATAGTGAGAAACACCTAAAAAAAACTCGAAGCATTTTGTTACGAATACTTTGGCAAGCCCATGTCACCAATGAGGAGGTTTTAACCAGAATAAACGAAAACGAAACTCTGGCTGCTTCCGCATGTACAAGAAGAGCTCAGTAATCGGACATTTGCTACGACACGAGAACTTCGCAAGCTGCGTCATAGAAGGAAACATAGAACGCGTCAACTGACCTGGGCGCCTGAGAAAAGAATATCTGCAGCAAGTGATGGATGATGTAGTGGCCAATACATACGTGGAGCTGAGGAGAGCATGCCAGGAGATTCTTGATGATGAAGAGCAGAGCCATGGAGGCACGGTAGAAGACCTTGATTGCGCAGGAAGCAGTTGAGGACGAGGACCAGGTGGGGGAACGGCAATCTGTTCAGTACCCCCACACCCAGTTGTCAAACATTTACTCAGACTTATTTACCCAATAAAGTCCGCTATAAATTGTTAAATTGGTCTAATAACCTCCGCTGATAGGGGAGTTGACTGAGAGGGTAGACCTCCTAGTTATAGTGGATTCCGAACCACTTGGGGAGCGTTGTAAAGTCACACAACTAATTCGGAGGTGACCCAGTCTCGATACGCACTAAGTCTGACTGCCTGCCTAGCGTGTTATCATGTCCAGTTATGTTCTCCTGCGAACGCTACCAAGTTTGCTGCAGTTTGGAACAGGCTCTGTTCTTGTGGATTCACGCAGGTATGGCCGTCGGTGGAGCAAAATAACTAAAAATATGATATCGTATTTAGGCTGCTCGACGTGAAAGTAAAAATTGTTAAATTTTAAAATGAAAAAGTTTGAATATTTTCTGCGGGAAACCAACCTTGAAAAGAACAACGATACATAAGGTCAGCAATGCTTTGACTGAGCACCTACAGCGCATTCCATCACACCTGGCTTGCTGTTGTCTAGAAACGGGAAAAACGCTTTATGTTACTAAACTCTGTCAATTGGAAATACCTTCATTTAATGAAATATCAAAGGCTTCTGCCTCGCTGAGCATGCAAAACATGAACATATATCCGCTGCCCGTAATTCTAAAGTGTTTTCATACGTAGCGTATGAAAAATATTTATAGGAACCCACGTTATAAATTTTATTTTATTTTTGTGAGTGACTGAGATTGCGTTTTTACAAATTCAACCCCCATCGCTGATCTCACCTTGCCCGTCTCAGTGCGATGGCGGAAGCTCGGTGGTTTTCTAATGCAGCTCTCAATTTTTGCATTAAAAGATGAGCCCCAACCAGGACTTGAACCTGGTACAACCGGGTGGTAAAATTAATTTTCAATTCAATATAGTACAATTCGAAAATGTTGTGGAAGCAACAAAATCGTCACGTGTGCGTTTAAGTTGCGTGCTGTTCAGCTTTTAATAAGCTAAGTGTTTGTTTCGTTGTCAATTTATCGGTTAAGGATCGGTAAGGAATAATGGATAGCACCGCTATATACCAATGCATGTTGGTGCCGTGTAGTATTCCTTACATAGTTTTAAGCTTTGGTGGGAACCGTCTTAGCTTAGGAGTTAAGCGCTTCTAAACATGCCATTAACCTTCACTAAAAACTATCTAATTACACTATTTTTTAGTTTTAATTTAAAATTTCAAACCCCCTGCAAAGCCAATTTCTACCCTAAACCCGGGAACCCGCCCTCGCTCCCTCTCTCCGATAAACCTCAAATGGCAGAAGCAATGGATGGCAATAAATATGTTAATATTGGAGCAGGCAAACCATTTACCAATAATGACCCTTCCGCAATCATAGAATAATCATACAAATGAACTTGAGAGTCGGCAACGGTGCGGAGGGAAATTTGAATGAGGGGGGGGGGGGGGTTAGTGGTCAAAGGTGACATAGGTTGACGCCCAGCGATGAGTCATCGGGAACGTTGGCAGCAGTGATTACCACATGCCGCGATGATCGCTTCCGTACCGGCCATTGTGTGCTTTTCACTGATTTTCGAACGCTGAAACCACCGGATCAACTCTATCCCCCCACTTCCTCTCTCTATGTCTTTTAATGATGACATTCAGCCTACCCTCTCTACTCCCTGATTTTATCGAATTATTTTTCGGAGATTTTAGTAGCCTTATGGGGCCATGTTGAATCCAACAAATCATAGATCAACAAAATTGGTCCAGGCGTTCTTCAATTGAGGCAATTTTGCATTATTTTATTTACTTATTGACTATAGGTATTTATAGAAAGAAACAAAAACAATATAAACCTGACATCACAGTGAAGTTAGGGCCCTGAGGCCCTGTCTTACCCTCAACTGGAACGACAAGCAGTTTTATGTAATTTTATTATACTACTATAGTAGGTGCAGTAAATAAAAATGGCTCACACCTATTATTTCAGTTTTATTAATATTGTGGCGCTCCACTGTATTCCAATAATCTAATTTCCCTCTGCATGCTGCATCCCCTTTGATTAATCCGTAATCCCAGTTAATAATGGTTATAATAATTAACTCCGTCACCCTTTAACCCGTTATCAAGTTCGCCCGTTATAAGCTAATATGGGTCACTAAATTGTATAACTGTAGTTTTTAATAGTTGCAAACTGTCGGTGCTCGCATCATCTATCGTCGTACAGAGTAGGAGAGTATGAGACATTCTTATCGGCTTCTATGGGCAGCAATGTGGTAGCATGCTTGTACTTGTACGAGTCCTCTGCACACCATGTGATCCGAAGCATGTCGTAACTCAACAAGTGTTCTAACCTACAAAGGTGACTAAAGACCTCAATTGGATACATTCCTTAAATTAGTTCGTATGCGATTAGCCTTTAATTTAAAGGAAGAAAAAAAAAAGTAACTTCTTAATAGAATTCTAAATTTTATTACAGATTTGGATGAACAGAGGGGAAACGGGGGGAGGGGATGGCCCTCACTATTCTATTTCACCAAAAAAGTGGTGCCGAAATTGAAGGTGCGGCTGGGGTCGAGGTAGCATGACAGGGGCGGAAGAAGGTTCAGCCTCCTGTTGCATCAATCGAGCCATCCACCAAGTTTGACACCGATAGAAATTGAATATATGCCATGTTGGGGGCAAAATGGGTTTCAGCACAAACATTTCTGAGCGGTCAATCGCTCCCTGCTGCTTTCCCCCTGTCTCCGGCTCTGGTACCTGTATTAAGTTTCATCAAAATATACCAATATACCTAAGTACAAACACGTTTTAAACCTTTCCATCATTTTTAAACCCGAAACTTTTGATACTTGTCTTTCACCAGTTAATTATACATGGCTGAATACGTGAATTAAACATCGTTTACGTCAGCCTCCATCGCGAAATTTAAGTGAATGTTTTTTTTCTGCAAGAAAGGGTCGTAAAGCGCATGCCGTGAATGTCGAGGTAGAGAAGGTAGAGTGACCTGGGTGGTTAATTGCTCGAGCAAGGGTCCATGAATACCAACGAGGTGCGGACGTGCCCATCCACTTCTATGAAATCCCCCTCCCCTCTGCAACCATTGTCTTTGGAATAAATGTAGTGCAGGTGTTAACTGCAGTATCTCAAATTAATTTTCATTAAGCTTTTACAAGATGCGTTTACAGTGCCCGATGATACAGTTAATGGGACTTTGTTAGTTTTAAAGGGACGGTGTTACGTGTGATTATTGCGTGACCTGTTGCTGTGGTTATTGACTCAAAAACCACGTGCAGCCGGATTGAGTTTACCAGAAAGCACAAATTGGTGAAGTTAGTGTTACTTGTCTTGCTGCGGGGTTAACACTTAACCTGGTTATTGATTATTACTAGCTAGCTAGCCACGAAATGGGATCGAAAGGTACCCATACTACTACTTACTAAATCTACAGGCCAGCTATTTTACATGATAAAAACTACCGGGGAAATCGCCGACAGAAAAATCGCATTAAACCTTAAAAAAAAGTACACAATATATAGATAGTGTTCAAGGGATCCAGTCAAAGTGACTACTTAAAATTTTTTGCGCGGTTGCATAATCATAAAAATGCAGGATTTGTACAATGTATCCTTTAATTAGTGCCCAATTTTTGTATTGCGCAGCGTCTAGTATACCAAAATTTCTATTTAAAACAAATTGAATGCTTTTCATTAAAAATTCGCTTTCAAGGAGCAACGATTTCTTCGCGGAACCGGGACGGGTGAAGAGAAGAAGAAATGGGGACTGCGCGGCCTTTAGGCTACGATAATATCATACGTTTTTTTTTAGTTGTGGTGCTACAGAAGAATCTTGAAAATCCCATGGAGAGACCACATAACCAACGAAGAAGTGCTCCATAGAATAATCAAAAAAGAGCTATTATGGCCACCATTTCAACAAGAAGAGGCAAATGGATGGGGCACATTCTGAGACACGAAGGGCTCCTCAAGAACATCATTGAGGGTATGGTGAAGGCACCAACTCAAGAGGACAACAGAGGAAGGAGTACCTAGAGGATGTCATGAAGGGTGCGACACCTACAAAGAACTTAAAAGAACCGCACAAAATAGACAAGAGTGGAGGAGAAAAATACAACATACGCTGCAAACCAATCCCTAGATTGCAACTCAAGAAGAAGAATGTCATAAAAATGTTTTCTCCAAAACTGAAGAAGGTTAGCTCTCATAAGTCAAATTCTCCAAGTATTGTTGGATTGCCCACCCCTCCAAAACCGGTCACTACACATCCAGCAGCAGCACGTGCCATCCACCCTCCAGTTGAGCCCCAACTTGCCCTAACGGGACAACTGTCCCCTGTAGCCTGGGAAAATCTTTTCATTTGAGCGTTTTTACCGCCTTATTGAACAAATTGCTTTGTTGGTCGCTGTTGTCAGTTTACTGCGCAATAAAAGAGGTACATTGCAATAGATCAGAGACGAAAAAGTAGGTTGAAGTCACTTGTAGGGAATAATGGGCAGGAAGACTATCGAGACATGCTCGACGGTGCCTGACGGGACTGAGATGTTCAGGCCACCTTTACATGGTTCCCCCGTACCGGTAATTGCTAGTCATCCGGTCTGTGTCGCATGGCCCTAATCCGCTCTTCTGTTTTGGTCTAGACGACCGGCACAGACGTTTTGACGGCAAACCCCGGCATAAAGCTCGCGTGATATATAGCCTATACGATCTTTTCCCGGCAGCCGCTGCATCGATTGACCTATTATTATTATTTTATTGCTGACATCAGTTGCCTGAGAAACCAGGGATGGGTACAAAATTTGCGTCAATAGGACACTGTCTAATATATTGCAGGATTATACAGTGTATAACACTGACATTAAGTTAACTTAGGCTGAATTGTATAACCAGAATTAGAGAATTTAGAAAAAAAACAGGACTTGGCGGGGATTCGAACCCACGATCGATACTTTATGCAATAAAGCGCAGACCTGTTTGTTTGGATAGTTGCCTTGGCTTGTCCCCAGAGACCTCAGTAGTAGTAGGGGTAAGCGCTCGGCAATTGAAGGTGCTAAGACGTGTATCGGAGAGTGTTGCGCCACCCTTTAATAAAAGGTAGGATTCTTTGAACAATTGACTTTATCAATATACTCGTTAATTTTAAATTCCCCAATCTACTAGTATATTTATCAATTAGGATAAGTACCCGTATCATCTTGACAAAATTAAATAAATAATTAGAATCAAGATTGGGAAGAGTCAGGCTTGACAGCGCCTGACAACAGACAACTAGATTTTCAACACTGCCGTACTTACAACACAGATAAATCAATTAAGGAGTGCCTAAGTTGCAAAAATGATAAAAAATATCTGAATTTAAAAAAAAATCAAAATATGAATATACAGCAGTAGGTACATGAAAATAAAAATGAATGTAGCCTACCGTAAATGTTTACAAAAAATATGAAAAAAATTTACGAACTTTTTATTAACCTAGTCCTACTTTAATAGTGGTTCCTTATCCAACGCATCGACCCCATGGGTTTCGGGCGTTATTTATATTGTTGTTGTTGTTGTTGTAGTTTCCAACGCCTGCTTTCAGCATTTCTGCTTTAAGCAACCCTGCCAGCCTGGCGCGGGGAGTGAGTCTGTTTGTTAACTTGAGGCACGCTAAGGGCGGACTCTTTCACCTCGGGGGAAGGGGAGTTGGCTCACAGGGTGGACCCCCTGATTATAGTGGATTCCGAATCACTTGGGGAACATGGTAAAGTCACACAATTAAATCGGAGGTGACCAGGACTCGACACGCACGTAGACTGACAGGTATAATCCTAGCGCGTTATCTTGTCCCACCATGTTCCCCTGCCAACGCTGTGCACACTACCAAGTTTGCTGCAGTTTGAAGAAGCTGAGACAAGCTTACCATTGACTCAATGTAACAGGCGAAATCATGAATTAACCAAGAAAAGATACGAGCCTATGGGAATGATACCGATAGTGACAAAACAAAAGGAATTTTGTGATGAGGTATTTTCCTAATCTATACAACTTTTGTGATTGTTAGGACCATGCGAAAATGTTCCAATTTGCAGTTAAACTTCACGGTGCCACCTTTTTCTCTTGTTCATTCTCTATTTCTTTTAAAGAAAAGTTAATTAAAGAACAACGGAAAGAAATGTTAGGTCATTAAAATATACAGTGTGTCCCTGGGTAATAAAGCTGAAGGTGCAAACTGGGAGGACACTTGTACAAGAGTACAAAATAAGATTCTTTATATTAAAATGTAAAGTTTTCTCTAAAACAATTGCTGTCAGTATGTACACATAATGAAGCCTAGTCTAACAACAACATACACTGCTTATACACTTTCCTTGCATAGTTGTCTTGCGACATTTTTGGAAACCGTGCCAAACAGGCCGAAATTTCAAATATATGATCAGGGAACACCCACTAGAAGAGGATAAGCGCAACGCAACTGAGATGCTTTATATTTTGTTACAATAATGTGGAGCAGAAATTCAAGGCCCCTATACCAATTTAAGAATAGGCCAGTAGCGTGAACTTCATCATTGTATGTACAACACTAGTCTTATACATACGAGTATATTCAATGACTTCCGATACAAGTCCAGATCTACAACACTGAGACTCATTCAGGCAACCTACTGAAACTGTTCCAACACAGTCAGACTTTGAGTTCTACATAGAGACAGGGCATTCGCCCCCCCCCCCTAGAAGAATAAATACATATATATTTAATTTCTGTACCACGTCCACGACGAACCCGAGTACGCCTTTTGCACTTCCAAACAATAACCAATCCCTACGTGACTGTGATTAAGTTAAGCGTGCTCTGATAAGCTATAAGAGGACGTGATGATTGGCCTGGACGAAGCTGTGAGTGGCCAAAAAAGACAAGGCAGGTGGCACCATTCAAAGAACCGGTCCAAGTTTACTCGAACATGCTTTCCAATTTATCAGAATTAGTAGATAGAGAAAATGAGTAATTACATGGTAAATAATTTTCCTCTATTTAAATTTCCGATATCGCGGGGGGGGGGGGGGTGTCCACCTGACGTCACTGGAGGTGAGGTAAATTCTTGGTGGGTCAGACCAACACATTACCTTACTCAATTTAACACCTAAAACATTCCTGGAAGGTAGAAATCATCGACAGAAAGGTTTCGCAGAAAAATTATTATTTAGCCATTTTTCTTTAAAATTTAGTTCTTTTTAATTTTTACCCCCAGAAGAAAACTATCGAGGGGCAAGTGACCTCCCGCATTTTGTCAACATTAATAACGACTACAATATATGTGAATTTAAAAGTTTTTTGGAGTAAAACCCCCCCAAATTGAGTTAGCCCAAAACAAAAAAAAGGCATGAATTTTGTGAACCTACGTGCCGAATTTCATCAAAATCGACCGAGTAATTTGCCCGGAAATCGACGCACAGACCGAGTGACAGACAGACATTTCGTAAAAACCACTTTTTGGGGTTCCTGGGACCTCAAAACGTGTAAATCCGTTGAAATCTCGGAATCGAAAATTTCGACCATCGCAAAGCTTTCCATATACTACGTATAAATTGGAAAGCAAAAATATTCTTACTGTGAACGTATATAGAACTCCGTATATAGAACTCCCTGTGTATAGAACTCCCCGTATATTATTATTATTATTATATTGATTCAATACAATACATTATATTGATACAATAAAATCATATACCGGAAGGCTTCAGTCAGCCCGTGTGCGGTTTCGCTTATGGATAAACAGTACATGTAATTCAATAGCAATACAATACAGTAGTTAAATAATTAATTATTGGTTAGTAGTTTTAATCAAATCAGGTTAGTTGTATCAGTAGATAGTTAGTACGTTAGTAAAAGTTAATTCAATTAGTAATGTTTGTTAGTAATTAATTTCTGTTCGCAGCCATTTCTCTAAATTTCTCTAAATATAGAACTCTAGTCAGACTCAGATGGAATGGGGGAAACGTAGAATATTAAAACTGGTAGGTAGCAAAACTTAATATAAAATCTTCAGAAATGCGCGAGTAATGCACAGCAAAAGGGGTCGTAATTTACAGTACGTGCTCCCACAGTTTATCCCATCAGCAGGCATAACTTACCCATGAAATTTAATCCTCCCCCCCCCCCTATCTCTCCCTCCCCCAACGTCTTTTAATGAACAACATTTTCCTCGAGTATAAAAATTCCTTATAAAAACATCCATCAATATTCCCGCAAGTATTCCAGATAATATCGAAGCTGCTATCTATAAACATGTAATTTTCGGGCAGATAAGATCGCTTCGCGACTTTGCGGGGGTAACAGACTTTCTCTTGGGTACAATATCGGGGTTTTGAAGGGGGAGGGGGAGGGTAAGGGTAAAAGTGGCATTTTGGAAGCTTGTCCCGGCAACTGCCGCTCGTCCTTCGACTTTGCTCCTTATTGAAATTGCGGCCCGCCCAGATGCTCTCCCCTCCTTGACCTTCCACGCCTCCCAGAATGAAATTATCTACTAGGGGATCATCGGCTGTTTCTTGGGCGGCTTCCCATCTGTTGAAGCTTCCAAGTCTTGTTATGCTTCAACAAAATAACCTTTTCCCCCACCCCCCTCCTCTTGGTCCTAAGATGGGTTTTTGGCGTAACGATTTCGCATAATATACTTTGAAATTCTCAAGTAGAGTTTCCTCCTATATTAATTATCTTTATATATTAATTTCCTTTCTTAAGTTTCTTTCTATATTAATTCATTAAATCGTTATGGTCGTATTCAAGTATGATATTATTGAATGTATCCGACTAACCTCTTCAGTCACCTCAGTAGGTAATACCTGTTGACTTACGACAGGTCTCCGAACGCAAGTTGTGTATAGACTCACACAAGTACGAGAAAGCTACCAACTATGCTAACAAAGGCCTCACAATAAGCTGCCTACTATATTATGCCCCTGGCAATTCAAACCCACCCTCTCGGATTGTGAAAAGTTTCATTAATGTTTGCCCATGGCACTGAAAAAACCTCCCTTCCTTTTTTATGAAAATAATTGTTCAGGCATCTTGCTTCTAAGATAGCTTATCCATGGGTGTCGCCAGCCATGGACAAAAATAATTATTTATTATTTTTATTACTGTTACCTACATCATCTGTATACCTAATGCATCTGTTTAACCAATTTTAATACTTCTTTATATACCTATACTTACTACCTTATCTTTTTTTTAAATTGTTTTCTGCACCTTGCCTCCACCTGCAAAATGGCTGCACAATGACAATGGACTCAAAGAAAAAACTTTCTATGTATATACCTACTTATGTAACTGAATTTATTTTGGAAATTAAACTGTTACTATTATTATTATTATTATTATGATTTAGAAAGTACCTTATTGATTTCCCGCGATTGCTCTCATAATTGTTTTTTGGGATGTACCTGTATGTCTAGCTTTAGATTCAGTCCTGTTTCAGGTGTCAAAGGAAGACATTAGTTAATACGTCGCCCCGTTTTGGCGCAGATCGTGGGCTCGGATCCCGCCAAGCCCAGTTTTTTCTGAATCCTCCAATTGTAGTTATTAAGTGGAGGTTACCTATTCAGCCAGCTAAGTTAGTTTAATGTCCGTGTTTTACACCGTATAATACTGCAATACATTGAATAAAGGCAAAAGTTTTATGCAATAAAGTGAGCCTTTTAATAGTTGTGTAGCTCAGTAGCTGTGCTAACCTGTATAGCAGACTTGTCGGGCTTGTGGTCCAGCGGTTAAGACGACGCCGATCGCGGGTTCGAATTCCGGCAGTCCAGTTCTTCGTAAATCCTTTAATTTCGGTTATCTTATTTAATTTTAATTTAAGTTTTTCTCCCAAACTGGCCAAGAATATATTAAAAAACCTTCCTGTATTAAGGTTTGATGCACTAAGGCCCACAAGGCGCAATCCTATGCGTCCCATCCAACTGAAATTTCAATACTATAGTAAAACTACGCAGAGTTGAGCCATACGTCACAGCAGAAATATCACTGTAAGTGACTGAGACATACGCGAACATCAGTCATCTTACAAATGAAATTTGCGATGCGAGCTTCCGTATATTATATCATTTGTAAGATGACTGTTGAACGCGTAATACTTACACAGTATGCCTAAGTCAACCTAAAATTTTTCTGCTCAACTCAGGGTAGTTTTATAATACCCAGCTACATTTCTGAAAAAAAAATCATATTTCTTCCTTTCATAATCATGTTGTAATTTCAGCCCTTTGCAACAAAAATTCTCAGATGGTTGATCAAGGGTCAAGTTTTTCAAAAACATGGAAAGAAAAACTAAAAGCATATATACGCATTTGCGTATACCCGTTCTGGTCAGCCCATCAAAAGAAGTTGTAATGGAACCCAGCTTTAAAAACAACCCTTAACGAAAATTACGAATTCTCTTCATCGTTATGAAATCGCATTAGGTGACACCATCCAGAACTAACCCTCGCTTCTACATTTCTCTGTTTCTGTTGGCTTTGTTATTACAGCTGAATGATTTTGTTTTTACAATTCGCTCATCAAACCTGATGCTGCTTCTCATATTGTTTTATTTTTCGATACTGCGTTGTTTACTTGGATATTTGCTTCCTGTACTTTCCATTGGTCGATTCAGCTAGATACAGTCTGTGCCATACTATTCAGCGTCAAGTAATGTCTATCTGGACAACATATTAGTGGATTTAGGGTTAGTTACTAGTAGTTAGTGCATTATAAGTTACATTCTATTATATACGTCCTTGACCTGCTGATGGTAAGGGTTGTCATGCGTACCGGTGACGTATGCTTCATACAAATACAAACAAAATTTTACCTGAAAAGTAAAAAAGCAAACAAATTCATTTCAAATTTCATTTCAAATTATTTTCTGAATAAGAGACCAGGAATAAAATCGAGTTGACAGCGAGCCAATTGGTGAGCTGGATTGTTTATTTATAGAACCGCAAAAATAAAGTTATTATACAATTTTTAAAAGTGTAACTGTGAACCTACTGTACATTCCGAAATTAAACAAAATCCGCCGAGTAGTTTGGCAAAAGCTCCGTGACAGATAGACAGACAGAATAATTGTGAAAGTTGACAGAGACGAATATTTCTCGGGTCCAGCTACGTTACCTCAAGACGTGGAAATCTGTTGAAAACTCGAAAGTTTTCATTAAGCTATAGTAGCACATAAATAGGAGAGCAATGAACAAATCTGTCGTCCGTTTGGCGGGGTTTCCACATACGTCAATGGTCAATGGAAAATGTGTTATTGACGTTTTAGCAGACATTAAAGACATACTAAAAATGTCTGCTACCACGTCAAAACCATATTTACCATTGACCATTGACATATGTGGAAACCCCACCTTTGCAAGGAGAGCCAAATTTAGTTGTACACGTTCGAGACTAAGAGTGAAATTGTTCCTTTTTGCTACTTCTGAAGACTGAGACACTTGCAATAAGGCGCGGTTTCCACCGACCTCTAAGTGCAAAATACACATACGGTGACGTGGTAGCTGATCTCATTACTAAGGGCGGGGTTTCCACCGACCTCTCATTGCAGAATGCAAATGACATTGACGGAAATGTTTGTTATTTTCTATGCCATAGTTAAAATTGGTCAATGATCATAGAGTAAAATTACAAACAAACAAACTAAAATTAAAAAATGGCGTCATGGGCTATGTTAATTACAAACATTTTAATAGATTTCTATGAAATGAAAAATTCAAATTTCCGTCAATGTCATGGGCATTCTGCAATGAGAGGTCGTCGGAAACCCCGCCTAAGTCTTGAATGTCTGCTACCACGTCACCGTATGTGTATTTTGCTCTTAGAGGTCGGTGGAAACCGCGCCTTAGCAAGAATTTGTCCTTTTCTGCAAAGCCTATAGCACTTGTCCCCTTATGGAACATTTCTTCAGTCGTACTTGTCCCATTCTGCATCTGTGCTTGAAATTCAAAGCGTTGATATGAAGCTATTAGACTACCTTTTGCAACTGTCTCTTCACACGTATATTGTTTATTTAATAAACAATTATTTTACGCAATAAAATAATAATAGTAAAAATTTAAAAGAAATTATCAAGTTTAAGTTGTGTACAAAATATGCCTTAATGAGCCATATACAAATAAGGGACTGGAAATGTATGCTAGTCAGAACTATGAAAACGGTTTCAAGTTTGGTGATATTAAATAGAGCCACGCAGGGTTGCTCATCAAACTTGCCTCTCCAAAAATAAACATGGACCCTTGGAATAGAGGTCAGCCTCTGGCAATTCCACCCCCCCCCCCTCCTCTTCTCAACAGCCCCTCGCCTAGCTATTACTCTGTGTAGTTGTCCACGAATTTGTGAGCATACTCAGTAGACAACAATTACATTTTCTCTTGCTTCAAGCTCTCAAGATGGATATTATCGTTCGCAGTGCTGTTAACTGCTTTTATAGTTTCGACTTGGGTCACGAAGAATAGGTATTGACTTGGCAAAAACTGGCCTGATAGAAGTTGGTGAGGGTTAAAAAATTAGTCACTCTGTGTATAAACATTTTGTAACGGTTGGTAATAACATTATTTTGTAGGAAGTCCAATCTAATGTTGAGTCATTACTTTAGGAGTTTTCCACTTCCTTTCTTCTCATTTCCTTTAACATCAAACTAAAATTAGAAAGTAATTAAATCAGCACCAATCCAGCTGTGTTGAATTCCTATACACATTCGAATAGGCCTATCTACCTTCGTAATTTCATATGAAAAGGGTTCTAACCCAGCAGCCTATTCAGCAATGGAATAGGTGCTCATGAAGGATTACTTCTTTAGTTGGAATTTGTTTAAAAATAAAGTGTTCTGGAGAGGGTCGATTTTGACGGTTTGAAGGCTTTGAATCTACCGTTGCTGATTATGCATAACGCAACCTTTCAGATTCAGCGAGCCGCTATCGAGAACGCCCTGCTCCTCAATTATCTCCACTCTTCAACATTACTCTCTCTCTTTCTGCTTTCTCTCTCTCTCAACCTGCCTCTCTCTCCCCCTTTCAAAGAAACGATTTTTCAATTATTTCTTTCACTCCTGCCTCAACTTACCAGGGTAATCCTATATTCTATATCCACTCCCATTCCTTTGAACACAACTCCAACATTGAGCATTTTCCCGAAGCGATTGACAGTTTGACTTTGAGCTGATCACCCTACATCCGAGGATTGCTTCTGTCGCAGTTTATTGAATACCTTTATTCCGCCCAAAGGATTTGCTTCAGCCTTTTTCAATATTGAAAAATTTATTGAGCTAAGAATGCTTTAGTATCAGGCATGAAAATCTTGCTGTCGCTTTACACTTACCTTAGCATCAATCAACTTCTCAAGTTATTTTCAAATGTAATTTTATGCATAGATGACGATGATGAAGGTTTCTTTCCTTGCGTACAAATAATATTCTTTCAGACTCTTTCATATTATCGAGGAATTTTAAAGTTTGTAGCCTAAGCTGCAAAATAAAACCCAATGAGGGCCTGGCCGTGATAACTGATAGAGGCTCTCTCTTGACAACTGCTCTATTTGGGCTGTTCTGATCAGAAACAAGGGCGGATCCAGCGGAAAATTTAGGGGAGGGTCACAAGTTCTTTTTTAAGTTTAATAGGTAATTTTTTTGTTGAAAAGTTGAGTTTTAGTAAAAAAAAGAAATGGGTACTTATGAATTTACTCATTTAGGGGGGATTCTGACCCCCCTGACCCCCGTGGATCCACCCTTGGTCAGAAACATGCCGGACAGCTGCATTTTTCTCCTACCAATAAAGTTAAGGGACCCACTAGAACTGGGTGGACCCATGCCATGTGGAAAGTTTCCAGTCTCAAACTACCTTGTTGCTATCGACGAATTTTGGACGATTTTTTCATAAGTCCATTTTAATATCTTTGGAGCTGTGAAACGAGGAAATAATTAAATCAGAAAGTTTGTTCACAAATTATTTGGAAATTTCCTCCTTAATTACTCATGCATGCTTTAAAATTGCTTTGATCTTCCCATAAATATGTTAATATCACGGTCTACGGACCTACTGTAAGCATTGAATGGCGTGAATATAAGCTGCTCTATTTTACGTGAGAATTCCCCACAAAGACGGCGGGCGGTATTTATACCGCCGCAGTGGGCTCTCATAACGTCATAATATGCATTTAATAACATCGTTCCGCATTCATTCATGTGCGGTAACGATTAGAGCGGCCGCTAGACGTACTTATCCCACTAAATTACCCGCTATGAATATGCATATGGGCTTATACTTTTAGATGCAATTTTTATGGCAACATAGGCTTTGTATTTGGCCCATTTGTGCAACCGTAATATCTGAGATTTTCGATTAAATCTTGATTGAACTAGTTATACACAGTTTGTAGACATAACTTACAAATTAAATAAATAAGAAAGAGTGACAGAGCGACAGACATTTACTAAAAAAGAACTCTTTTTTGGGTTCCTGTGTGCCGATTATGGCGCTTGGTATTAATTAACTCCTGGGGTTAAAACAGTAAACAAACAAATTTTGAATAGCACTTTACATTGTAAAATTATCGTGTTTACATTTTAAATACCACGGTATTATAATATAAACCCCGGCATTATAATCGCCATGACGCTGGGACCTCAAAACGTGTAATTTCGTTAAAATCTCGAATCGAAACTTTTGACCATCACAAAGCTTTATTTATAGTAGTCTACGTATAAATTGGAAAGCAATAATCATTAATTTGCAAACAGACCTAAAAGTCCAATAAAATGCAAATATTATACAGATTATTGAGTTTAATTTAAATTCCTTCATGGCACAACTTTGTTTTACTAAGTTACGTAAAATATACTGTAGACAGTAATCATCAAACTGTAGAGACAAAACAACTTGAAGCCCATAGCGTTTTAGACAATTACAGTCAAATAATAAAATGAAAAAAAATACGATGAATGAAATTAAAAGTAATTTTCAATAGGCTACAGTGATTTGTCTACTATTCTATAATATTGTATTTAAGTTATATTAGTGGAATTGTTTGTATTCTATATTTTGATATATGATATTCATTTAAAGTTAATTGGGACAATCTTTCATGGAAAATTAATTTAGTGTCTGTAACATCTGATGAACGAGTGTTTCGATTAAATATTATTGTTAACCGATAACTGGGGGTATTTGCACTCACATTAATTCTGCAGCTACATGCATATACTATCGATATAATATAGGTACCTACCAAGCTATTGTGGGTCTCAGGACTGATAGTCTCCTTTGATTTTCGATAATGACCGAAATATTCAAGTATACTTCTCTATAGAGTACGGGATGACAACAGCAGATGTGACACTGTCTCCCTGTCCAGCAGGCTCAGTGGGATAACCCACTGTCTGAAGAAGTTCGACTTGATATAAGATGAGATCATAGTCTCTACTAGCACTTCCTTTATTTTTAATTGTTTAATTTTTATATTTCATATAGGTACAATTTTATGGTTAAGCATATCCTGAATTTCTTGCAGCGTTTTCCCTTTGGTTTCAGGCAAGCAGAAGTACGTTACTACAGCCCCTATGGCAGATGATATTGCAAAAAGCCAAAAAGCTCCGTGAGTACCGATGGCCGCCTCCACGGGGGCAAAATAATTGGTCATTACAAATGCAAAGCCCCAGGAAGTAGCTGAGGAGAGAGCTGCTCCTTTTCCTCGAATGTTGGGAGCGAATACTTCGGAAATCATCAAGTAAGGTGCTGCCCCCGCACCTGAAATTGTTCAAGTCAACTGTTAAGTAAATGACGTGCCTAGATTTTGTATCTCTTTTAATTCACAGTGCTTTCATATTTGGACACCCGACTTCCAGCGTCTATAACCCTTTCTTTCGTTTCAGCAGTTTCATGAAGCACTGGCTTGCAACTTACTAACCATTCTGTTGTTTGAGCTGTACTGCCAGTCAAGCATTACTTTATTTACAATGTTAATAGAACTCACACTCACACATCAAGACGCCCTAAATGTTCATTTTCAGGAAATTTTGATAATCAATCAGCCCATGTGCAGACTTACCGAAACTGTAGGTACAAATATATCCGATAACGGAAGTTAAAGGCAACCAGCTGAGAGTCGCGACGTTGTCTATGTCTAATTTTTCAAGGTAGAAATAAACGCCAAGTGGTGCCTGAAATGCAAAATTAAAGATGTCAATAGGGGGCAGAAACTAAGTACAGTAAGTAAGACAGTTTTATCCAGTCACCTGTTGAACAAGGATGTATCTAATTGTTTATTTGTACCAAATTATAGAAATTATAAACAATAAAATTAATATTACATTATTGCATTATTGATAATACACTCTAAAATTGTATATTTTTCCAATATTCAATCCAATAAATATGAGTCGAATAAAAATTGGAACGTGTAATACCAAAATTCTGATCAAATCGTATATTCAAAATAAACAATCTAGATATTTCTTCAATCGAATTAGAGTGTGTAATGAGGGTCAATGTTGGACCAAAAAAGTGTAGACCTATATTTTTTTAATTTTCGATAATGTTCCACAAGTTAATATTATAAATGACCGTAGCCTACAAGCTGCTATTGAAGTTTATAAAAATAACAGCACATCCAATTGCAATACCTAAATAATGCATTATTTCTCTGTAAAATTGACTTACCAGTGAGATAGCCATCCCCACCGCTGAAACCACTGTTATCATTCTGCGGCCAAATCTCTCAAAACCGTAGGGCACAATTAATGAGGCAATAGTCATCACGACTCCCACGACTATGGTACACATACTGGGCAAAAGATTGCTCCCGGCTTTGGCGAAGATAGATTCACTGTTAATGAAAAAGAAATTGCGTAGGATGTTGGCTTCCAATTGTCATGAATATTTTTAGATTTCCTCAGAAATCATTCATTTTGTGATGGTTTAAATACTTAAAAATTCCGTAAGATTCAAAATACTGTATTCTCTATACTCAAACTTATTCTTGGTAAAAAGTTTACGTGTGTAGGCCTACTTTATGTAGGATGGATTGTGTGACCATTAGGAACACTGCAACTTTTTAATTATGAATTCGTAAACTTTCTAGAACAGTCGGCAATATAGTTGTGAGTAATTGAGGATTGTCGGCGACATACTTATAATACTTATTATCAGAATAAACTGTAAGAGTCGAATATCTTCTAATCTGAGGTTTCACTGATGGTTCTACGAATCAACGATCAAGGTTGCCTGCGAAATTTGATTTTAAACAAAATACAGGTGTTGATTGTAATGTGGTTCACACAGCTCCTGTGAAACATACGCCATTAGACGTCTGACGACACCGTTTAATAGGGAATTTTGTAAACTGGGCTCGATATTACCTGTAAAAGAGGACTACGTTAATGCCGCTTAACTGTTGCAAAGTCATCAGCCCGAAGATGATGAGTATAGCTTTCCGGTTGCCTGGCGGCATGAACATTTCAGCCCATGTCCCTTTATTTTCCAGACTCTTCCCTACTTCCATCTTGACAGAAAAAACATAAAACATTAATTAATCAGCATCAGTGTCTCATTTCACTGCTTCAGTTTACCCTAAAAATATTAGGTTACATAAGATAACAGTAAAAACTCATCCTAATGTACATTCCTTACAATATTCTGAACTACAAGTTGGCTTTGGAAGTTCAAGACTACAATAAAGTAAGCTCATAAACATAATAGTCTCCTTAGTAACTTTGTAAAACTTGCTGTCACTCATTGTTAAAATTAGCTTTGTATAGTTTTACGTAATAAAATTAAATTAAAAAATTAAAAAATACACAACCATATTAATTATATTATTATTATTTATTATATTATATTATATAA
Source organism: Psococerastis gibbosa (assembly GCA_963971405.1). NCBI lineage: Eukaryota > Metazoa > Arthropoda > Insecta > Psocodea > Psocidae > Psococerastis > Psococerastis gibbosa. The sequence continues at coordinate 22,367,885 of OZ020485.1, forward strand.
TTATATATTATAAATTTATTTTATTTTATTACGTAAAACTATACAAAGTTAATTTTAAAAGTAAGCTCACCTGCAATTGACTAAGTTCCTGCTGTACCCCCTTCTCCGACTGTCCTCGAAGCCACTGCAGCGATTTTGACGCCCCAACTAAATCATTCTTTGACAGATAAAAATGAGGAGTCTCGGGCATAAATACAAAACAGAGACAGAAAATAATGGGCAGTACCCCGCAGAGGATGCACAACCAAATGTACGACACGAAGGCACCGATGGAATACACGTAGACAAACCCCAAGCACATTTGAATTCGACCAATGCCGCCTAAAGCGCCCCGCATATTTGGCTAAAACACAAATTTTAAGTGGTATATTATAGGGCCACGTTAGAAAATCCTTGCCAGGAGTAAGAATTTGTTAGACCTTTTTATGAATGATCTTACCGTAGCAGTTTCCCCTATGTACATTGGGTAAATAGTCATTCCCCAGCCCATTGCAAATCCAACTATTATTCTTCCTATGTAAAAATAGATGGGCTTGTCTGCAGTCGCTAAAATACACCATGATGACAAAACCATTATCCCAGATGCCAGCATGGATTTCTTTCTGCCGAAATAATCTGCGCAATAACCTACAACGGGAAAAATTTGTTTTAAACATTAAGAAGACAGGTAGGAAGCAAGAAAGCGATACATGTTTTGGGTGGTGAGACTATCGTGGATTCGTCTCCCACCAGGTTGTTGTTATGGGAATACATTTTTGTATAGATTATTCCAGTTTCTTTGTACTCATTCTGCCTCGTTGGGACTACTAAACTAATCGTTTTATTTAAGATACCAAAGGCGTCAGGTCATGTAAAGTAATGGAACGGACTCTGGCTTTCACCCGAAAGGTGGTTGGCTCGAGTTTCACTGGCTGCATTTTCTTCTTCGGAGGGCATCTAAAGCAGGCGGTCCCGGGCCTTCTTGGTTTAGTGTAAAAGTGGGCTTTAAAGCCGTAACTCTGTTACGTTGGTTTAGAAATAGAACCAAAAGTTATTATTTAGTTTTTTTTTAATTCAAGGTTAATCGCAAACAAATAATTGAATGAATGTATCCAATTGACCGCTTACTCGCCTGATGTCGAGTTACGACCCGTCTCCGATCGCATGGCGTGTAGAGACTAGCACAAGTACAAGCACGCTAGCACTGAAGTCGATTATAGGGTTTATTTCTACAAAGTCTGTCTGCAAATAAACGCTTATTTATTTATTTAAAGTAGCTATTTCACATTACAGTAGCAGTTACAGGCCGATGATATCTCACGTATGGACCTATCGCGGGCTGTGATGTATGAACATAGAGGCTGATACACCGCAGTTGATAATAGTGAAGGTCTCTCATACAATTTCTGTCTCAATCGGTAGAGCAAGAGTTCTACTTCTGCTTCTGAGGTCAGAATTTCAATAATTGGTTGGCAGCAACTCTCTGCATATCATCCTCCAGCTCTCTCTTCCTCTTCAACTCTTGTTACGTTCGAGCTCTAAATAGGGGACGTTTTCCCACCATTCGTTGTTACAGGGATGATTTTATATTGACTGATGACTTTACTAGTCTCAATCATGTACCCACATAACTCACAAGCATATACCCCAGTAGTAGTATGGGGTTACATGGAGATAAATAAAATCAAGCTTATGATTTAAATTTCGAAATGGTGATTCTCTGCCTGTTTAGGATCTAGTGCTGACTTATAGTACTACACAGTTAATCACATCTACCTGCTGGGAAAGGTGCAACAGTAGCTACAAGTGGCATCAGGGAGCTTATCCATGTTCCTTCGCTGTCAGTGATAAGTCCCTCTTTTTTCAGGAGCGGCAGTGTGGGAGATGTCCACCCCATTACAGTGCCACATATCAACAAGAATATAGTCACTGCAAGCAAGGGGTAGGATAACAACTATAGTCCTTAGGGCTAACACTAGTATTATTTTTATGAGGCTGCTTATAATATTTTTATTTAAATAAATCCTTTCATCATTTTAGTCATTAATTGTTATTTTCCTCTCCTTAATAATTATACCCTACAGGTACATTCTTTAGCGAGCAGATAATTTCACTTGTTCTGATTTTTTTTTTTTGTGAAATCAAGGAGAGTACAGACAACGAAACGCCTAGTATATCACAACAATCAATTTGAATATCCCTTTGTGTCCGTTTCGCAAAAAATTTCAAGATTGTTCAGGAATCAATTTTCACTCAAAATAAATTATAATTTCCATTTTAAGATGTTGGCCAATTGAAGTTTCAAAAATATATGGGGTGGTTATAACGATAGAGGCAAAATTGTATGGTAGATTGTGTGTCTATTGTACTTCAGAAAAAACACAGTTCATATTGAGATTCAAGATGCCGGCGCAAACATTATCGTCCAACTAGTTTTGATCGGATATCACGTCATTTATTGCTTATAAATCGATCATAAAACTGGGCTTGATTGGCCCCCGCAACCGAAGATGATTATGTTAATACGATGCGTTAACGAGACCCTATTTCAATAACGAGAGACAACCAAGCCCAGTCTTCCTATCAATTTGAAAGATAATGACGTCAGATTCATCATTAAAAACAAGTGGTACAATAAAAACCCGTTAGTGTGAATACAGTAAGAAAGGAAACTATTCTATATTTCCACATTCGGTGAGTTAAGGGGGTTTCGGCCCACTCTTACAATTTACACATATTTCAACACAATTAACGTGCAGTACATTTTACTCACATGAACTTGTAGCGACATATTGAGGCCAATTTTTGACAGGCTCCCGAGAAAATTCTTCATGTTTTAGCTGCTGAGTTTCAGTTTCTTCTGTGTCCAAATAAGCGACTTCTATATCCATATCGTAATCTGCCACTGAATTCAAACACGTGTTTACCCATGATTTGATACCAGCATACTGATCTATCTCTTCCTTATAACTCCAACAGACTATGCTAGAGTCATGACCTATGTCCTATACTGTCATCTCTCGACCCCTACCGAATTTCAGTGGGTTTTCCCTACTCTGCATTCTTTTTCACTTACTGTATATCGACCTACAATACTAGACAATCTTGGTGGCTTGTGGTGCTTGAGCACTCCCAGGACCGAAAAGAGAATTTGTAGGCCCTGGACCACGGAATGGCTTCCCCCCCCCCCCTTATGTTCTTTATTCGTTGTACTGAGCCGGCCATGCAGTCACGAATTGCTATAATATTTTTCTTGCAGCGCACGGTGGGCCCCCCAATATCACTCAAGTGCCCGAAGGGCCCTCTCTACGGTCCTGAGCACCCCAAGTTTCAAGAGGGGGGGGGGGGTGCTGGGGCTGAGTGGCACCTAAATGTATATGGCAGTCTAAATGAAGCGTGGAAATAAAAACTGGGTTAACCGCCAAAATCATGATTTTGAGTTATCACGATTTTTTATGCCATAATGGTATGACATGATATATGACACACTTGCCATCTTTCTACTAACTTAAACTAAAATTTTGCCACTGTCGCTTGACGCCGTTTTCAGGACGTAAGCCATGCCACTTGGTTCGTATTTAAGTGATAAAACATAATTTCAAATTTTTGGCTGTTAAACCGGTTTCTATTTCAAAGCTTCAAATTCAACTCATATATATAACAAAACAGCCCAACCAGTGGCGGCGCTACGGGGGTGCCCGGGGGGGCCTGGCCCCCCCAACAGTTTCTCCGGCCCCCCCTGGGCCCCCCCACTTTTGAGATATTTGACATTTTGTTAAATTGAAAAATTATTGTAATTCAAAAACGTCCGACACAACTGGTAACAAGTTATTTAATTTCATTGTAGGTGCTGCTTGAAAAATCCGTAAAACCTTACTAATTTGGGCCCATTTATCAATTTTTTCCCCGGGGGAAACCCCCAGGGCCCCCTTGCTCCAGAGTATAATATTCGTAAGACCTCACTAATTTGGGCCTATCTATCAGTTTTTTTCTCCAGGGTATAACATGCGCAAACCCTCTTTCATTTATTAAATATATAAACCTTACAAGCGGGGGGTGGGGCCACGAAGTCTGCGGCGGGTGGCAGCTCGCCCCTTCGGGGCCTCGGGGCATCGGGAATTACGCAGCTCGCCCCTTTGGGGCTTGCATGACACCTGAGAATGGTCGTAGTGGCCCTATTTAGTTGCTGAATCCAAACCAAGCAGGTACTGGCACAGCTGCACTCCACAATAGTCCCCTGCACTTAGCTTAACCAAGCAGTTACCTAACAAAATAATATGATAATCTGGCGTTGCACACAACCCCCATTCATGGGAGGCAACTCAGGTACCGGCACAGCGGCACTCCACAACTCGTGACCCCTCTAGAACTGTCCCCTGCACTCAGCTTATGGACATGGAAGTCTCCCTTTTTTGAGGTCTGGATACAGGCAAAGAAGAGAATTTCGCTTATAAGCGAAACATAAAGCTCAAATTGACTCAACATTTTAGTTAGAAAACGTTTGTATGGGAAAATGAAAATGGCTGTTTTTAGGTTTTTTCCGGCAATTATTTGAATTTTTTAAACAAAAAAAAAAAAAAACCATCGTTGAACTTCAATGAACATTAAAAAAAAAAGAATTGTCCAAATTGGTCCAGGCGTTGTTGAGTTATGAGCTTACCAACACATTTTTATATTATAGATTAGTGAGGGTTTGCGCATGTTATACCCTGGGGAAGGGGGGCCCGGGGGTACTGTATATATACTGTATATATTATTTATCAATTTTTTTCTCCGGGGGAAACCTCCAGGCCCACCTTTCTCTGCGCCTGGTACCACCATTCAGAACTGGTTCAGCAATTTGGCCTTCCTGCATTATAGAGAATGAGACGACTAGGTTGCTGAGCGTGACAGAACTTGTAAAAAATTTCAGGAAATTAAAAACAACTTGGTTTTAATTTTAAAAATTTCCAAAAAAAGTTAACTTTTTAATTTTTTGTTTTACTGAACTTGAATAGTTTAGTGTATAACGTATCTTATACACATTAAAGTCAGGACATGTAGCGTAGTGGTACGGACTCTGAATTTCACCCGATAGGTTGTTGGTTCGAGTCCCACTAGCTACATTTTCTGGCCATGCTTCGGAGGGCATGTAAAGCAGGCGGTCCCGGGCTTTCCTTATTGAGTGTAAGAGAGGGCTTTTAGCCCTAACTCCGCTAGGTTGGCTTAGTAATAGAAACAATAAAAAGTCCTTATTTATTTATTTCTTTATTAAAAAAATACAATGTAACTAATAATAAAGTCATATAATTTGCTAGGCGGACTTCAGAAGTGAATGAGTAATATTAATCCAAGTCTTGGAGCCCTAAAGCCCCCTCCCCCCAGAAATTTAGGGAATTTACGCCAATCCTACTCCCAATGAAATATGTTTTGTTTTTTCATTGGCCCCCCCAGATAGATGTCATGCCCCCCCATGGCCCCCCGCCATAAAATTTCTAGCGTCGCCACTGAGCCCAACACGGTTGAGACTATTGTTTTCCACACTTACAGTAGCATATTTGAAAATAGCTAACGTGCGTGTTACATACATTTTATTGTCTTGAACTCAGCATTACATCTTGGCGTCATTTAAATACCAAGTACGTTTGGCACTATCAAACGGATTTTGGCTAAAACTCGAATTAGTACGGAAAATGTTATGCATATCAAACTAACAATATATTAAACAAAGCGTACCCCTAAATTAAAATTGTTTAAGAGGAAGCTTACCGTTGATATTGGTCACCCTGGATCACACAAAAATATAGTTAGTTAATTTTTTAATATGATTTCATACTTAAGTTATGTATAAAGATTTGCTCAATTCAAAACAAATAAACATACAGTATATTTGTAATTGAAGAAAACATGCATACAATTGGTAGCGGACTATTTCATATGCCACACAATAAGTGCTTTTTTTGTTATAAAATGTTCTTTGACAAATTTAAACTCTTGCACCACAACTAAATAATTTCTCGTAGTACTATGTATGAAATACTGTGAAAAGAACAAATAGCTCTAACTTAAGCATTAAATTAATTAAAAATATAAACCAACCTATTTTAGGGTGACCAAGGGGTCAACGGTCAGCCTCCAATATTGGAGAACCCGCGCAACATAGTCTTTGGCGAGCGCAAGTCGACGCCAATTGATAATGCTATCAACGGAACGAGGGTCTGCTCACTGATAAATATGTTGTCTGTTTGATGACGGCATAAAGTCTATATTATATCTGTCTCAGAGTTCTATATTGGAGAGATGGGACATTCGAGTCTGCCAAAAATAATTTTTTTAGTCGTAGAGCCACCTTATATTTTCGGATCTTGACTGGTCATTGGCGACGTGGCAGGTGACCCAAGAAATTTAAAAAAAAAATTGGCGGGAAGCGAATGTCTCATTTCTAAATAAATTAATAAATAAGAACCTTTTATTGTGTCTATTACTAAGCCAACCTAGCGGAGTTAGGGCTATAAAGCCCTCTCTTACACTCAACTTGGAAGGCCCGGGGCCGCCTGCTTTACTTGCTCTCCGAAGCATGGCCAGAAAATGTAGCCAGTGTGGGACTCGAACCAACAACCTTTCGGGTGAAAGTCATTGTCCGTACCACTACGCTACATGTCTTGTCATTTCTCCTTTATAAAACTCTAATCTGTCTGATCTAGACTGTCAGAAAATATTGTTTAGCCTATTTTAATTCCATTGGCATGTAAAATCTTATTTCTATCATGTATGTAGGCATGGGAGCCCAAATTGCATTTTGATGTACAATATATTTGCATTTATTGGAAATAAAGAATTTTTATTATTATTACAATTATTATCAGGAACACTGGACCAATATGCCGCTTTCTGGTGCGTTATAGGAAATTGACTAACTTTTCTTCAGCATAATCACTTTCATTTAAAAGAAATCTATATCTTAAGTTCAGTCGTATCTTCCACATTTACTCTATAATACTTCATCATGGTAAATAAAATATAATAACTTTGTCAAGTATTACTATTTTATTACTTGACAAACTTATTTATTCCATTTCTTTGCAAACTTTAATTTCTCATGAAATATGGAACGCAGAACAATGAATAAATGCTGAATTGCATGAAGAATTTTTCCTCCTAATTTTGATGTACTATAGTATAATATGTTGCTATCATCAATACCGATCGGCTATAGTTAGTGAACTTGATACGCAAAAAATAACGGTCACTCAGGAGTTCAAGTTGAAGGAGTTCATCAACTGTGGCGAATCGGGGTTAGTTAAAGCCACATACTACTATATATATCAAAATCAGGAGAAAAAATTCTTCTTGCGATTCAGCAATTTTTCATTGTTCTGTGTTCCATATTTCACGAGTAATTGAATTTTGAACAGAAAATGGAATAAGGGCGACTCCGGTTTGTAAGCAAAGGATGGCTGGATATTTCTGCCTTAATTCATTACGTAATTACTCGTGCCACAGCTGCAAAGGTAGGCTACAAAAAAATACAAGCTTTGACATTAAATTTGCATTTTCGCACCTGAATTATTGCAGGGACGGATCCAGCCCAAATTTTCTTGGGGAGGGAATAGTTTCGGTTCAAAATAGAACAAACATATGTGGAATCAATTAAATTAGAGAGTAATAAATTAACTTTCAATAGATTTACTAAATTTTGGTGAAAGGGGGTAGCAACCCTGCCTGCTCCCCACCCCCTGTATACGTCATGAATTAATGTCCTTACTCTAGAAAAGCACGATAATGTGCATTAAACTGATTTTATAGCCGTAAATCAGTCGAGTAAATATATATACAGGTAGGTTGATCAGATTTTTTTTAGATGAGCTTGTATTTCTTTTAAATTTATCGTAATACCATAGCTTTGTGGCTGTGAAGCTAGGAATAAATTAATTTCATCAAAAATACCGTAGCATCTTATATTTACAAAATATTTGGAAATCTTTACCTTCACAGTAAATCTTGGTAACACGGTATTTAAATTGAATTGGAAATTATGGATATATTCCCAGTAATTCATAAAAAGAAAACTGTAGTTCTTAACGAACCTCGTTTAACTTAGAGGGAAAAAATTCTAATTGAGAAAAAGGGCAAAGGTTGTATCCTTCAGCCTTAGAAAGTCCCGGTAAGGATCACTATCCATCGGTAGATAGTATAGCCATTGAATATATAACACTAGTGTTATATATTCAATGGTATAGCCCTCCAATAAGTATTCCTTAAAGACACTATACAAGCATTGTTGGGACCGGACCTTAGTCATGCTTTACTTTACTGAGGGGCCTACATCTTTAATAGGTAGATACTTATTTGTATACTATAGGCTACTTACAATTGAATAATAGATAAATAAAGCCACATAAATAGAATTCAATACACAGCAACTTATTGGAAAAACGGTCTGCTTTAGTTAAACGTTAATTATTTTTAGTTGTATGTTACCTGTTAGTTAGCAATAATTTGAGAAGCCATGTATTCCAATAGATCTACTCACCCGTACCCGTCTTCTAACACCCTTTTCAGCGGTACCAATATTTTACCTGACAGCAATAATTTTTGAAGCCATGTTCTGTATGGATCTACTCAACCGTATACCTGTTTTCTTACAGTCTTTCGAGCCGCACGCCGGCCCAACATCGAACGAGTTGCGATCGTAGCAAAAAATTCATATCAGACCTTGGGAACAATAAGTCCTTAAATTAGGATGTGTCATGTCTATTTGCTTGAATATTTAAATACCTGATAGAACAGTTTTATGTCAGAGACAACTGTTATCGTGAAGAATGCAATGTAACATAAAGCCTCATAAGAAAAAAGGAACCCCGTGGCACGACGACTCAATTACGTCCAGGCCCGAGGACTGGTAGTAGCCTCACTCTTGACCACTCTAATATTTGGGATGTTGTGGTCAGAACATACTCGACAGTCGCGTTTCCCCACCAAAGAAGGTAAAGTGCCAATTAGGGTTGGGTGGACCCAAGTTAGACGGAAAGGTTTTCCACTAATGGCGAGTTTCGAACCTCGACCTTTAGTTCCGTAGCCCGATTCTTTTACATCTAGACTATTTCAGTGGCTATTAATAGAATAGTATTGTGTAATAGTAGTCAGGAGCTTATTTATTGTGCCCTCCCATCGCAAGTGCAGATTATGTTTATTTTATTTTTGCTTTCTTCCTCTTTTGCATGAGAATCTTTAGTTATAGATATACTATAGAAAAATTCCCCATAATGCAAAATTATGTAAACAAAGGTCGACACTGTCATGTTATGTTTTTACTCATGACAATTAAAATAGCAGTGTTACATTTTCTGTACATTAGTTTATCATATTTTAATTTGAAAGTCGCCATGAAAGTACAATGACGAGTTTTTTTATTCTATACCTAAAACCACCGCCAGCTAAAAATAAATGAATACATTTATAACAATTTCATGTGTTAGGTACAATTAGTACAAGTGCTTCCACTTTCGATAATTAATGAGCCTAACGTGTTGTGTAACCGACTGCTTCTGAGTTTCACAAGACATGGCCTGGTTTTGAGGGTAAAAGCTTTTTTAAGAGAAATTCTCGAGAATTGGGAATACCTACTTTGTTTTTCCCTGATAGAGCTACTATATACAGATCTGTACCTGTATAAATCAGGACGTAGGCACGCCAATTCGTAGTCCCATTCGTAGCGACCTGGGCGGCATTGTCTTCAAATAGGTCTCCAGCAGCCTGATCATGGCGATTTTACTACCAGGGTTAATATAATACCATGTCACGTGATGGTATTAATTCTATTGTTTAAAATAAATGAACAGCAAATTTCAGATTTTTTTAATTTTTGATGCTGGTAATTGCCACAAGAGTGCTAAGCGTGGAAAATTCAAATTGTGTCTATTAAAACAATTGAATGATCTTCAGCTATATCTTTGGTGAGTTTCTTCATTTTTCTACCTTAGATTTAGACAAATTATTTATAATCCTTAATATATTAATTCATAATTAAAACTGGTTTATATTTGCTATTTATATTTGCTACGGCAGCGTCACGTGCCAGTTCAGTTCTTCGGTATTGCCAACATCACAATTTAAAAAATTCTGAAATTTGCTGTTCATTCATTTTAAACAATTGAATTAACACCTTCCCGTACCCTGGACAACTGTAAAGACCAGAATCACGTCGGAGTTGATCGGGAACTTTAATAGGTGGTGGAATGAGACGCTCGGAATGAGACACTCAAAAAGGTGTATTGAGGGTCCATGCACGAAATTACGTCTCAATTTGCTAAGCCGCGGCCGAAATTCCACAAGGGCTCTGATAACTGGCCACGGACCCTTCCGAGCCCACCTGTCAAAGCTCGGTGTAGCGGTAGACTCTACGAACTGCAGGTTTTGCGAAGAAGCCGTCGAAAACGGGTGGCACGTCCTCACAGAATGCCCGGCGATCTGGAGGGCAAGACTTAACACTCTGAAATTCGCCATTCTCGGGGACCATGAACTCAGATGCCCAAGGCCGGGTGACCTAGTACAGTTTGCCACCAAAATCGGTATAGCCTAGAGAGCGGGGGAAGTCGGGGTCGCTCTATGGGCCCTCACAAGCGGCCTAAGTCGATAAAGCGAAGAAGAAGAAGAAGAACAACAACAACAACACCATCACGCGACATGGTATTATATTAACCCCGGTATTATAATCGCCCTCATCAGACTGCAGCTGCACATATATGAATTCATCTTGGGGCATGGCCACTGCGCTAACTGGGCTACAGCCCAGGGACGCAAATTTTGGGGGCGGCAAATTCTCTCTGGAGTACCAGAATTATAACTCCATTAATAATTAAATTTGATTTTCATAAAAAAACGATATGAAATAAAAAAATCATGAAGATGGAAAAAAAGAAGGGAAAAAAATCCCAGACTTGCTTTGGGGGGGGGGGGGGCAAATTCTGAGTAGCCCAGGGGCGGGAAATTCCTAAATCAGGCCCTGGGCATGGCATACTAACAAAAACCCCTCGAAGTTTGTCCCTCCTGCTGGAATCATTGTATGTACAATCGAATCTTTTCTCTTCATGCCTTGCCTTAGGATCTTGTATAAATAAAATAACAGTAGGGTATATGTTGTTAATGGGCGTTATTCATGACAACCCTCCTACTCAATAATTCCTGGCTACGGCCTTGCCGTATCCTACCGTTTGATCACAACCTATTGCATAAAGGCATAAAATGGTGATCAGACATGAATACCCCTACTTTCCCCGACTATGATGTAAAGCGTAATTCAGTGTCAATAGATCATTTTTGTGGCATGAAATGAGGCGGTAATTTTTTAAATGGCTCCGTCGTGCCACGACAGCGTACGGACATCCATCACTCGCCGGCAGCTTTTACTATCACCCCTTCATATCGCAGCATCATCGCCCTTTAATTTTTTATTTTATTGCTGGAACCATAATGGTAATATATTTTAGGAAGAAAATTATTGGCAGAAGATTTTCGAGCTTATTGATTATGAAAATGATTGATGGTATGAGCTTCTTCGATATTACGATATTTTGTCCTTTTATGTTGACCCTACGGGTATACGTAGGCCAAAACTTCACAGCACATACTGTATACTGTATCTATATATAAAAATAATTCCAACCTTTTCGGTTGTTCCCTATGAGCTCCGAAACTGCTGATCAGATTGTGATAGAACTTGGTATGGTGTTCCGGGGACGCTCCCGAAGATACCTGGACCAAAACATAGATCAATATTTAAATTAAATAAAATTAAAATGGTGTCATCATTCCCCTTTATTACACACTCGAAAATGGTTCCAATATTTGATCCAAATATTTTATTGTAGTATGGGTATAAGGCGTACTAAATTACTATATGTAGACAACCTATAAACTATATAGGACATAGGTATGCCATTCATACTGTATCCAGTTAAGATTTCATAGATTTGACAGGTTCAGTATTTCGGTGGCAAAGTGGTAGCGTGCTTGAACTTCTGCGAGTCTCAAAACACCTGGCGATTGGAGACGTGTCGTAACTCGACACAAGTCCTTAATAGGTTACTTAGAAAGGCGACTGATTCATTAAATTTTTGTTTGCGATTAACTTTTAATAATAAATAACGTACACCTTAAAAAACCGCATTATGTGTTTTTAATAAGTTATGTTATACTAGTATTACATAATATTTTGCTCCCTAAAGAGGTATTTTATGAGACCATAAAACAACACCATTTCCAGTTCTGGGTAAATGACTTTAATTACAATACTTCTGGCTCCTTCTATAGGTCTATTCTACCTCGACCACTTAAAAACGAATGGTCTGCTAATGTTTCTGGCCCAACTCACCGTATGTATTTATCAACCATCTCACGTCTGAGGACAAACATCTCTCTGAGGCATATATCTATCATACCCTACGGGGCTCATACTCTCCCCTCTGCAGCCATTGCCTGGAAAGTGAAGGCACAATGCAGCATGTTATATTGGAATGCACTGAATTCACCATAGCTAGGAACAAATTACTAGACCACATCTTCCCCTTAATGACAGTCCTCCCTTTTAATTATGCCCACATAATTTCTAAAAATGAATCCTACCAAGCTATATATGACTTCCTAAAAGAAATCCACATAGAGTTTTAACCCCACCTACCCACCATGGCTGTATGTTAACCCACAATGCCAAAAAATATTTTGTAAGTTGTTGCAGTAATTTTGATATGTATTAATAATTAAATATACAAGGTAGACCTATAATACAACGTTACTTAAGTTGAAAACTACGTATAAAACCACTGTTCTTTTACTTGCTTTTACTTCAATTTTTGCAAACCATTTTCAGGCTGTAGGCCTACTCATCATTACTGAATGCTATTGCATTTCCTTAAAATTAAACAATCTATACAATAGTTATACCCACAATTAAGTTCAATTATAACATCCCATTCGTTTGAGATCCAAAATTTGACCTCATTCGTTGAGCATGTCCTGAATTTCTTGTAGCGTTTTTCCTTTGGTTTCAGGTAAGTAGAAGTACGTTACCACAGCCCCTATCGCGCACGCCGATGCAAAAAGCCAAAATGCCCCATGAGTACCAATTGCCGCCTCCACGGGGGCAAAATAGTTGGTCATTACGAACGCCAAGGCCCAGGACGATGCTGAGGAGAAGGCTGATCCCTTTCCCCGAATGTTGGGGGCAAATACTTCGGAAATCATCATCCAAGGCACCGGACCCGCACCTGTAAATGGAAATTATTTGCGTCAGGTGATAAAAATGGTGAGAAAAATGGAGAACAAGCAGCTGCAATGGTTCGGCCACGTCCAAAGGATGGATGAGAACAGGACCACTCAGAGGTTGCCGGAAGCAAGGTCACAAGGAAGAAGACCCAGCGGCAGCCCGAGGACAACTCTCGAGGAGAGGATTGAACGACTCGCCGGAGCAAGAGGGAAAACAATGGCCGCGCTCAAGGCGTTATCGTCCGACCGGGGCGAGTTCAGGAAATGGGTGCCCCCCGCCCCCTCTACGCTGAGTACCCGGCATCAAGGGGGAAGAAGAAGAAAAGGTGATACAAATTCAAAGCATTTTCCATTTTGCCCAACCGTTGTATATGGCGTGGACCCAAGCTAGGAGAACAGAATCAGTGAATTTGAAATGTGGATATACAGACGTTGCGCCTATCTTGGAGAGATCGTGTCCCTAATGCCGAGGTCCTGAGGTGAAGGTGAATCGAAGTTGCCGCTGACGGTTAAGGAACGGAAACTGACACATACTTAAGCCATGAGATTAGGAACGAAACATATCACGTTCTGCAAGTTATACTCAAACGGAAGCATTTATTTTAAATTATTGAATTTTGAAATTATTTTGAAATGCTTCAGAATATTACTTTGACATTTTAACAATTCAATTTATGTGAATGCTATTAGTAAAGCTATTACAGTTAATTAAAGTGTCACCAGCATGTGATATCTTGTAATAACAAGATTCCTATACATTGAAGTGCTCCTCCACCATGCTCTCTGACATACAAGATACAGTATGTACAAGAACTGCTGTGTACATTGTAAACATGCTACGATTTCTCATAGTTTATTCTCCCACAAATTCGTCATAAGGAGCACTTCAAACGCTTGCTGAGCAAAGCATCCAAAGCATTTCAACAAATTTTCATCCTTTAAAACTTGTCTTTCCGTTCTCATGACATTTACAGTCGTCTCAGGGTACTTTTTGCACTTGCTTTTCACATGGAAGGAAAATTTCTGTAACAGTATTTCCTTTTCTTCTACTTGACTTGTGAGCTATTCAGTTGGTAAAAAGTTTCAAATGAATTAAAACTCAAACAGCTCTTTAATACTTTTTATTATTACAAAAGCGGGCCTAATAGTGCTTCTGTCAACTTACAAGAAATATATTGTAGTTGACAGTTGTACTATAGTTGATTAGACAGAGACGGCTACAAATGTTTTTACATTCGGCTTCCCTTCAGAAAATGTTTGAAAGGGAAAACTTTGAGATACATTTTATGATGATGTCCACCAGTTATAATGGGGAAGGTTACAAAACAGAAGCATTTTAAAGCCGCCATATTGTGTTTTTTGAAACTTAATATTTGTTGTTGACTTCTGAACAATTGCAATTAGGTACAATAACTTAAAGTTAGTCTACACTACAACCTATCGTATATATACAGGTACTACCCGACCACGGTAGGATGGCACTTATTAAAATCGAATAAACTCGCTGTTCCACTTATGCAAGTTTTGGAAGATACAGGTACAAAGTGTTCCAAGTGTCATCCAATCGTGGTCGTGTAGTACTGTTTCTCAGGGGTGTGGTTTTCGATTCCAAATTGTAGCCTGTAAATTTTTCCACAAAAATTTATTAGAAATATAGATATCTGAATAAAATATCTTCAAACTGTATGTTTGGTTTAAAACACCTGCTTTCAGCATTTCTGCTTTTTAGAAAACCTGTCAGTCTGGCGGAGGAGGCTCCTTCATGCCCCGCAGTGAGAAGGGGAGTAGACTGACAGGGTGAACCTTTTGATTATAGTGGATTCCAAACCACTTGGGAAACATAATAAAGTCACACGATTAATTCGGAGGTAACCAGGACTCGACACGTACTTAGACTGACTGGTAGTCTCAGCGCATTATCATGTCCCACCCTGCTCCCATGCCAACGCAGTGCACACTACCAAGTTTGCTGCAGTTTGGACCAGGTTCTGTTCTGGTAGATTCAACTTGGTATGACCCTTTGAACTTTTTAGAGGGACCTCCCGTTTAAAACAAACTATAGGCTAAATTAATTTAAATCATTCTGCGGGAATGACACTTTTGGAGTTAAAACTTTTCCAGTTGGAAAATAAAATAGTTTAACCAAAATAGCGACCCTCAACTGTCCGGCATGATGAGGAAACTCGGAAAGTCTTTGGGGGGCGGGGGAGGCTGTTGGATTATTGGGGTGAGAAGGAGGGAGGGGGGGAGAGGTGAAGGGTTTTGGGTTGCTGTCAGCAGTGCTGCACGTGAGGGCTCCGGGGGAGGGGGGAGGGGGCTCTGCAGTTCACTGATTTCCCCTGAAATGAAGCCCCGCGAAAATAGAGTCGGGTTATTTACGGAGATTTACCGCATTAAATGGCAACTCGCAGCCACTGAGCTCAGTTCGCCACCACATTGTGTAAGCTCTGCTGTGCTGCAACTTACACGCCCATTCATCAGGGGGACCCTTTGGGTGTCCCCCTTTGTCGCTCTCTGGACCATAATGTGCCCTATTAATGGTTAGAATTATTTTTAAGCTACTGTGTAAAGAAATAATCTTAATTTATTGTTACGCCCCAGCCCCCCCTTGATATGAGCAGAAATATATACCAGAGACATCTTTGTTCTTTTTAAATGAAAATTTTGTAGTGGAACAAAGTTCCAACAATTTCAACAAATTTCAAACAAATTTCAACAATTTGTTCCTTTTAAAGTTACTCCTCAGTTCAATGACTTATATGCGTTTCTTTAATTGGGGTACGCACGTAGCGCATCGTATACACTTAAGTCTGAGTGGTCTACTATACCCCTATACATCGCCGTGCCCAGGGGGGTAGTCCAAGGGATCCGGACCCCCCCCCCCCGAAAGAGAAGGGCTTTACACAAATTTAAATTTAATTTTATATTTTAGAGTTACAATTTATCATTTTTTGTAAACCTGTATTGTTTGAAGAATTTATTTGAATTTGAACACTGGATAGAATGGACTTCCAAATTGGCTAAATGCGGCCTTGCCCCTGCAGAGTATTTCTACTTCAGTTATGATTATTTCTTTTATTCCTTCAAAGGGATTCTCTTTTTTTTACTGCCCTGTCTTAGTTGAGGTACGCTCGATTAAACCCGTATTAATTTGTTTACTTCGCTATGATTCACGTATTCCTATCATAGCAGATTACCTCAATAACGGCCTCGCACAATTACCAAATCCCATTGGACCAGCATCACAGTACAAACACCAGTCTGAAAAGTCTGATGGTTACTGGAAATATTTATCATGTATACAGTCATTGAGGCCATCGTATATAGGCTAACGATAATAGCAGTATATTGGATGTGCAATGTTTTCAAAGTTTGTGGACTACAAGCCAAGATTACAGATAACAATTCCACATAATATGGCCCCTATAACTGACCTTTATACAAAGGGTGAGTAGCCTAATTTGCAAAGTTTTGGTACTGTGACTGTTACGTATTATCCTAATGCAAGCAACTGTAAATTTCCATCGGAGGATAAATTAATTAGGGATTGTTTTAAATAGGTGATACCTACTCAAGATAATGTATTTAATTCTCTTTCATATCTGCATTTTAAATTAGTTTTTATTAGGTTAGTATAAATTGCAGACGGTAAATAAAACAGACTTACTGTAATATTGCTTTGGGATGTTACGATATACCGTAAAGTGGAGTAATTTTTCCACTGGGTGGATCTAAGCGGAACGTATTAGCATGCAAGAGTTGTTGAGTCGAAATGTACATTTGTACCGTCTGCTACCGTTAAAGCAACGCACTGTGTCTGCCCGATGAGATTTCATCTGTCGGTAATAGCGGGATTCGGCAGTTTACCGCTCTCTCGACGAACCGAACTTCCGTAGTAAGTTAGATATCGTATCGTAGTGGGGTTCTTAATTGAAAAAGATATTTCTCATATCTCCTTGGCTTACATATGAAACGGGGAGTTACTGTATATACACTACACAATGGGGTGACTTCTCATGTCCTCCTTACTTTATAATAGTGGAATTTGTTTATATTAGATCTGACGTCCTTTGCTTAGGATCGGTAAGAAGACGGGGCTTGGTTGCCAAACGCTAATGAAGTAGTTTTCTTCTAGTAATTAGTTAATTATCCAATATGTGGGTTACTGCTAGTACTTAAATAACAAGGGACAACCAAGCCCCTCTTCTTATCGGTTCCAAAAACTAGTTCCACTAAATTGCTTCCATAGAAATTAAATTAAATAGAATGGTAAGAGCCGTAATATCCCTTATAGGACACCCACTAACCATAAGCCAACTATCAGAGATAAGTATCAACGTATAAAATATCGAAGTCTTAAACATTGCAGCATAGCTAAATGGACACCTGGACTAGGTCAAAACTCTGTACTTAATTAATTAATATTAAATATGTGTATTTAACCAAAAAAACATTTCACATTCTTCTAATGACCGGTGCCTCAAAGCCAATAAAGGCGCGTTGGGATCACCGCAAAATTCACTTTATTATGTTAGTTTTTTAATCTGTATCAGTGAGTAGACTTAAAATATAGTTCTTAATTGCAGACAATGTAATATTTTCTATGTATCCGGCCCTGATCATATCATTATAGTAACTCAAACCTCTATAGTTGACAGAATTTCTGTTGTGTGTTAATTTGTAATTAGGAAGCGTAAGGAAACCACGTCCTGTTTGCCTAGTGCTTATGTTATTAGCAGAAATTCTGTCACCTTGAAAGTTACTCAAGTTACTTACAACCATTGTTAGTAAAATTTTCTTGTACAATAGTTCAAATGACAAAATTCCTAACTCCTTAAAAATTATCCTCGTACTAACATTGTACCCTGTTTTATTGAGCATCCTCATGGCAAATTTTTGGCTTAGGTATACCCCTTACCCAGCGAAATTACGTACTTATCTTGTGCAGACCCACTAGCCGCCATCTTGAAAACGGTCTGCAGCCCCGCGATGAGTACTCCCATATAGTCCCACTGCAGTATGGTGCGTTGGAAGTACGTGAGATCAAGTGTACAGTTTCCCAACTGTCATGTAACATTTAGCGGTAACCAATGAGTGACAAGAACGTTAACCATTGGCAACCATTACTTGACGGTGTTGACAGTGTTTGGCAGTAAGCCTGTTTTTGAAAATCAATCCTACGTACTTCGAACTAATGAGAACTTACCGAAACTGTAAGTACAGATGAAAGCAATGACAGAAGTCAGAGGAAGCCAGCTGATTGTCGCAACATTAATTGTGCCTGACTGTTCAATGTAGAAATAAGCCCCAAGGCATGTCTGAAATGCAGAATTTGAAGAACTGATTGTGGGCAATCAAATAAACTAAGTTGGGTGTATTGGGTGTTGTGTTCTTACGTGCTCGAGCATAATTTTTAAATTAATTAATTAATTAATTAATTGTCTCTTTCTTCTCAAGTACAAACAAAGAAACCTTGCGAAGCAGAGGCTCTTCCTTAAAAAAGTCAGGGTTTTGGAAAACGAATGCTCGGACCTCAGTTTTGGGAACTATGTTCTATGTTAAGTGCACCTGCATAACGAGGTGGTGACCTCTTTAACCAAAGTTAATTTAATGTCAGTGTTATATATACCATATAATACTACAATATATTGCACCTGCATGCCTGAATGTAATGACTAAACTTTGAAGTCGACTTACCAGCGAGATGGTCATTCCTACGGAAGAGATTATTGTAACAATTCTGCGGCCCAATTTCTCAATTCCGTAGGGCACAAACAGGGAGGCAATGGTCATGACAACTCCCACGACTATGGTACACATACTGGGCGAAAGTTTGCTCCCGGCTTTGGTGAAAATTGATTCACTGTTAATGAAAAAGAGAGAGAATTTTGAATTGTGTGTCATTTTTTAAGGGGAAGTATGCCCATAAACCTTGGCCAGGGAACATGTTATATATTTTACCATTGCTAACCTACTGCCTTTTTGTATTATAATGATGTATTTAAAAAAAATAGAACGAGAAATTAATTTATTTGGTCAAAAGACTCGATCGCCCTTATTTTGTTTACAAAATACTTTGAAATCTCAGCCTTAAAAGCAATGAGAATTTTGTCTACGGTACTGCCATACATTTTATGTCAAATTTATATTTTCAACAGACTTTTTCCATTTTACCTAGGGTAATTAAGTACCCCTAATGAAATCAACTCGGATTCCCAGTGGCATAACTAGTGAAGGAGTAATTTTTTTTGTGGACACTTTCAACACTCCTGTTAGTGACATTTGCTATTGGAACCCTTTCACAACAAGAGCAAAAGAGTGCATCTTTTTCTGTCTTGGAAAGGGAATAGAATGGGACAGTTGATGATGGAATTCCACAATAGGAATCCATTTCGATGTGATTGCGAATGGAACACAACTTCCTTCCTTTGTGCACTGGTCAATCAATGCACACTACTTTTATACTACTTCCACAAAATATATGCTCTATCTCTTGACTCTACTGACAAAGGGGCAACCCCCCCCCCCCTCCCTTCCATTTGAATTATTTCAAAAACGTAGTTTTATTTGACAATTTTACTGGTTTTCATTATTTAACACGTGGTCTATAATTTATTTTAAGGAGGAGTAACA
This sequence comes from Psococerastis gibbosa, assembly GCA_963971405.1. Lineage (NCBI taxonomy): Eukaryota > Metazoa > Arthropoda > Insecta > Psocodea > Psocidae > Psococerastis > Psococerastis gibbosa. Next base: position 22,387,739 of record OZ020485.1, read on the forward strand.
GACAGTACCTACTCTATCTATACTACAGGTGTATAGAAATATTTGAGGAGTTGGAATGAGGGCAACCTTAAGCAATTTCGATGAGCACAGTTGGGAGTTGATATAGTATACTATATAATACATAACAAATGTCTCCACCGCAGCGGCCCGAAGGTCGCCACGCGACAGCAGCTCGGCCCTTCGGGCTCTCGTATTCACTACTCTGTAACTTATGCAATATAATTATAATAATAATAATAATACTATTTATTCACTCCATCTGGCCTATAAAAGCTTACTGCGTTCACTGCCGCACGAGCATGTCCACAAGGGTGAATCGCATGCCTATAGGGTGCTGCAGAACTACTCTCTTAATAATTATATAGTATAGCTAATGAAATATATGCATACTATATAGGTAACCACTAGTACGCTTTTAGTACATTAACCGGATAGTAGGCAACTTTTGAGTGATTCCCGATTGATTTACTTTGGGACAGTTTGCTTAATAATTTTGGTATAATTTTGTATTTACTATGCTTGTAACTGGGTATAAGAACGAAAACCTTTGTTATAGGAACACTGACAATGTCAATCTGTCAGTTTACCAAAGTTTAACCTAGTATAATAACACCGTTTAATAGGATATATTGTAAATTGGGCTCGATATTACCTGTAAAAGAGGACTACGTTAATGCCGCTTAACTGTTGCAGAGTCATCAGCCCAAAGATGATGAGTATAGCTTTCCGGTTGCCTGGCAACATGAACGTATCAGCCCATGTCCCTTCATTTTCCAGACTTTTCCCTACTTCAACCTTAGTAAGATAAAAATATAAAAATTAATTCTCCACCAATATCTCATTTCCACTAAAATTATAAAGGTACTCGGATATCTTATTTTGAATTGTAATTTTCACATCACCTACCGTACCATTCAGAACAAACTACTGTATCTTGCATCTTGGTACATTTTCGCAGTAAATTTTCGCTTTCACAATTATTTGCAATGATGAATGATGAATCTCATTATTATATTATGAATATTGTACTTTAGGTATGTATACCAATAATAAGCAGTAAATAAAATAGGGGTGTGACAGTAGACAGCATCATTAGAGGCCTTGTGTTTTCCAGGTTCACTATTCATAGAATGTGTTACATAGATGAAAGATAAGCTCCTGAAACTGGAGGTAGCTGAAGTCTGGAACTTGTGAGGTTGGCATTAAATAGGCAACAGCCCATACTATATTTTAAGCTACGATATCTAGGTACTTATTTTACTTTAGCCACATTTTACTTTTGGCCTTTTAACCGTTCCGGGTCGAGGATTATTTTCGAGGTTGTTCTTTGTTCTCTCGATGTATTTTAATGTAGCCTACCTAGTTTGCATTCATACTCATATTAATTACCTACGTTTCAGTGTACGGTCATAAAGTATATAGCCTAGAACACGTTTTTGCGTACTGTTCTATCAGTTAAAATTCTTAGACTAAGCTTTGCTATGGAAGTTCAGGACTATACAATACAGTAAATATACAATAGAATAGGAGGCTCACCTGTAGTTCACTAAACTCGCGCTGAACTCCCTTCTCCGATTGCCCCCGAAGCCACTGCAATGATTTTGTCGCAGCCACCAGGTCGTTCTTTGATAGAAGATAATGCGGAGTCTCGGGCATAAATACAAAGCAGAAAAAGAAAATAATAGGCAGTACCCCGCAGAGAATGCACAACCAAATGTACGACACGAAGGCGCCGAATGAATATACGTAGATAAATCCAAAGCAGATTTGGATCTGACCAATGACGCCTAAAGCTCCCCGCATATTCGGCTAAAAGAAAGTTGGAATACCCCTGTGTTAGCTATTTGTTCAATCAAAGGAGACTGAGCTGAAGTCATTGTACTAGTAGGATTGGTTGCAGCTATGACAACTATCAATATAAACAAACCTGCCGCCATAGTTCGCTCCAATCTTATGAACGTCAACTCCGCCGCTGCGCTGTATGGACGGTTTATCGAACTTTCTTGGCACATGTCCCAAGAGTGCGTTCGAAGTATATGTGATGGTACACTAGCCTAAGGTCCGTATTACACTGTAAAACATTTTATAAAAGTTATTTGACCAAGATCTTTGATAAGGTAATAGACCATATTTTATAAAACATTTTTTTTTACAAAATTTCTTTTATAAAATGTAATAGGTTGGCATTACATTTAATAAAAGAATTTGAAGAAGATTCCAAAATGGCGAAGTTCAGTTGGACTGTTGAAACTTTCTTTTATAATAGACCCATTATTTAAATATTTTATAAAATATGTTATAAAATATGTTTTATTAAATGGTTTAAAGTGTAATACGGGCTTAATAACGGTTATTTTGTTAATTTACTATTTACATTTGAATTCCTGGCGATACCGGCGTTTTTTCAATAGTTTCGCAAATTGGTGAAGTTGGGTTGGCATCGTGCAGGTACTCATCAATCGTCATCGGACTTACTTCGAACTTCTACTTAGATTATTTATTAGAGGAAAGCAGCATTTCTGAATCAGTATAATTTATTTGTTTTCATGGTTCACAAACTTAAAAACTCTCAATAATAAAATCCGTGGGGAAGGTACCGTGCTATAAGGCGAAAAAAATATACTGCCACGTATACCAAAGTTTCACTATTAATATTATTTAATTCTGTAAGGCACTACTGCAGTAAGAACGATCCAGTGGGGAATTTCTGTGAGCAATATTAAGGTATACACTTGTGAATTCATTTTGTTGTTTCTCCTTTAGAAAATTGTCTTGTTAGTTCTCGGAGAGTTTTTCCGTAAATATTGCATTCACTAAATGCTGCTATTTTTTGTTACCATTTTTCTTTAAGCCTCATGTTTCAGCATTTTACACGTATTGCATTTCACGAGATTAGGTCACAACAGCGCTGTTTGTTTACACTCATCTTTCTCAAAGAATTTAAATAAAATTTGATAATTAAAAAAAGGTATATGAGACAGATTCCGGCGTGCTCCGGAGTGGTCACCGCATCTAACTCTCTTTTTAATTATCGGATTAGACAGTGCCAGGTTTGGCTATGGGGCCAGGAGGATCATGGCCCCAGGGCCCTCACAAAAAGCCGCAAAATACAAAATCGCAATAGATTAAAAAGCTAAAACAACATACTAAGGCAAATAAATAAACTTAGCGAAATATTTGGTGGGAAATAGGAACGTGCCGCGGCATTAATGATCAACCGCCTTACTTATTTTACAAAATATGATAGTGGAATATTCGTGTTTTTTACAACTATTCCGGCCCAGGGACCCCCACAAGGCCAAATCCGGCACTGGCAACAGACATTTTGATAATTAACAGTTTACGTTTGTAGTTTGGTTCCAACTTCCAACTATTAGATACTGTAATATGGCAGCAAATTCTACAAAAAGCAAAATAAGAAGAATTTATAACGTACTAATGGATAGACATTTTAGCAAATTCTGATCTTACCGTAGCAATTTCGCCGATGTACATAGGGAGAACAGTCATACCCCAGCCCGTTCCAAATCCAACAATTATTCTTCCCATGTAAAAGTAGATGGGCTCATTTCCAGTTGCTAAAATACACCACGACGACAAAACCATTATCCCGGCTGCTAACATGGATTTCTTTCTGCCGAAATAATCTGCACAATAGCCTGTAACAGGGAAAAATAGCCTATAAAAATAACGAGGAAAATTTTTGAAGTTTGTTACTGAGATAATTAGATTGATCCAGTGAATTTTTTTCCGGTAGTTTCAAATTTTAATACAGACTGAAAGACTTCCAGTGTTTTCAAAATGACTTTTAGTTATTTTTAGTTACTTCATTTACAGTACTTTTAGTAACGAAACCAAGAGCTCAATCACTAATTAGGTAAGTATGCCGGAGTGATCATGGACATGGCAAAATCAAACCACATGAGAATTTTTCTCTGAATAATCCAAATTATGGCTACATTCAGAAGCCCGTATTCTCTAACATGATGCTTTACAGGGGCTATGTAATCCTGTCCCACTGCAGCAATGGAGATAGTACTGGACTTCCCACCCCTCCATGTTGCAGTGGAAACTTCAGCAGAAATGGCATTACTAGGAGTGGAAGGGCAATTAAGAGAGACTCAGCCTCTCTGACTGCGTCTGACCACTGCCTGGATATGCCAAGCGATAGAATCCATCCAAAATACTGTTTTAGGAGGGAATTCGAAACTATATTAGGGACAATGAAAGAATGCTGCGAATCAGCAGGAATTCTCAATAGTCACACAATCAAGTGGTATACTGATGGCTCTAGGCTAGGAAGTACCAAACCAAGAACAGGCCTTGGCGTCTTTGGTCCTGGGGTTAAATATCTGGAGTCTCTTAGGGAGACAACTATAGTCTTGCAGATTCTGTAATGAAGGTGCGGAGGACCTGCGATGTGATGCGATGCAATCGCACGAAGAAGAGCAGCTTGCTCGGAAAGCTTGCAGTTACATGTAAAAGACCTACCACTTCTGAATCCCCTCAAGATCCTGGCTCTCGTGAGGGAGATAGGCCTCGAGAAAGTGATGTAGAAGTGATGTAGATACTTTGTTGTAGGGGGCACAATAGGCCAATAGGCTTAAGTGCACACAGGTAACACCTGTACCCCAATTTATATGAAATGAAATGAAATGCCGGAGTGATAGCCGGCCGCCTTACCAAGTTGAATCCAGCGGACCAGAGCAGGTTCAAAGATGCAGATAACTTGGTCGTGTGCACAGTGCCGGTAGGGAAACATGGTAGGACTTGTCCTGGTCACCTCCGAACTAATCGTGTGACTTAACTGTGTTTCCCAAGTGGTTCGGAATCCACTATAATCAGGAGGTCCACTGTCCTATGGGCCCACACCGTGGCCTGGGACTGTGTCCATGTCCAACCATACTACCATGCCGGAGTGATATGCTGATCACTGCAACAAGTTAGGCAATGCCCGATACCCACCCAGTTTGGTTTGGCATATATGGGGTAGCTAATCCAAATATTTTACCGTATAATATCGTACATTGAGAAATCTATCCTTGGTTCTTTTTTTTTCATCTTTGAAATGGCGATTCTCTGCTTGTTCTGCACTTAATTCAGTTAATCCATTAATCTATGTTACCTGCTGGGAAGGGTCCAACTATAGCTCCAAGTGGCATTAGTGAGCTTATCCATGTTCCTTCGCTGTCTGTGATAAGACCCTCTTTTTTCAGGAGCGGCAGTGTGGGAGATGTCCATCCCAAAACGGTTCCACTTGTCAAAATGAAAATAGTCACTGAAAGTACATTATCGTCCCATAAATCTCATTTTCTATAGTACCTACTAGGTATTGCTTCCAAAGAAAATCTTCGATGACAAGAATTATAATTTATAACAGTTCCTTTAGTAGCCTATATCTGTTAATAAGAATATACGATACATTGTATTGTAGTTAAGAGTAAAGTCGAATCTTAAAGGAGGAACAATGACTCCTGAGTAATAAAATTACAGAATCTTGTCAAAGAGCATATAAGTAGAGGATTTAGCAGACACTAGACTTGTCGGGCTTGTAGTCCAGCGGCGAAGAGGACACTGTCGTTAGGCGTAGGTTTGAATACCGCCAAGTCGAGTTCTTTCTAAATCCTTTAATTTCGGTTATAAAGTAACAGTATGGTCCTGAAGGATTTGAGTACACCCATCAGTTAAATAAATAAATAAAGACTTTTTGTTCTATTACTAAGCCAACCTAGCGGAGTTAGGGCTATAAAGCCCTCTCCTACACTCAACTAGGAAGACCCGGGACCTCCTGCTTTACATGCCCTCCGAAGCATGGCCAGAAAATGTTGCCAGTGTGGGACTCGAATCAACAACCTTTCGCGTGAAATCCAGAGTCCGTGCCACTACTCTACATGGCCTGACAATTAGTTACAGTGTGCAGTAAACTAAAATTATTTTCATGTGAATATGAACTACAATTTCGCTTACTATAGTAGGTACCGTTCGAGTAAAGTCTACAATGCGTCTTTATGTACTATCATTGAATATATAACACAGTGTTACATATTCAATGGTATACTACCTAGTTTGATGGGAGCTTTGGGCGTACGACGGACTTACTAGTAGCCTCTATTCCAACGGAGGCTTTTAGTTTGAGTAACAATATGTACCACAGGGCCAGTTACTTATTAATATAGAACTTTAATAGTCACAGAACATATAAGAATATCAATCAATAACCTTCATAATAAAGATCAACTGAGACTCCTAATGATAATTCTTTTTATTACCATCCTGAATGAGGCGCTATTTAGTAATTAAACGATTCATTATCATGAGACGCGTATCACGGCATTTCTACTCAAAATGTGTTTTCGAGACACGTGCAAAATTAAGGGCGTATAGGTACACGCAACGCCTAGTCCGTCAAAACAACCAATTTTAATGTGCCCTTTCGTGTCAAGGTTCCCTAATTAGATCTCAAGATGTAAACGGAGTTAAAGCTCGTTCGAAATTAATTATAATTGCTTCTTAGCATTTTAATTGCAGCCCTAAAATTATTATCAAGCCTTTTGTGTCGGTAGTCGTAGTTGAAACGGGAATATTGGACTGGAGGGGTAGTTTTTCAAGCTGTGGCAACTGGGTCATGGTTACTATTTACTATACCACCATCAGCTTTTCATTTATTTTTTATTCATATCGTACTCATAATATACGCAATGCGTGCAAGAATCGTTCAATGACCCCTAATTAGGTACGGTATTTGAAAATACATTTTTAGAGCGACTAAATTGAATTATTTACAAATTAATTGTTACGTACGGTATGTAGTTGGGCACATACAAACAATATAATGAAAGCCCGATTGACCTCTTCAGTCGACTCTGTAGGTTAGTACCCGTGTTGAGTTACGACTCGACTCCGTTCGCATGGCGTGTAGAGACTCGCACGAGTACAAGCACGTTACCACCTTGCTATCGAAGTCGATATTTGCTCAGTTTGCAATAAATGAGTTTAGTTTTTTCTATTGTACGATAACATAAATAATGTTTCTACAGAGCAAGTCAGATTTATCAACCAATAATCTTATTACATTTGGAACCTATAAGTAAAATTAATAATTTCAATAATTTATTATTGGTGTCATATTATGAACATTATGACTCCATAACTACAGTATAATGCAGGTACTGAATTGTCTTTCAGACTAAAATATGAAAAATATGCTTCCCACTGACCAAATATACAATAATACTACATTCTAATGTTTTTACTGTTGATAGACTCAAGTCATTTCTGTACTTGGTTAAGTCATGCTTCCACCTGTTACACTGCGCTAATGGTAAGCTTGTCACAGCTTGTCCATCATCGCTTGTAGCCAGTGTAGGTTGACACCGAGGACATATACCAGGTTATCAGTGGCCAAAAATGCATACGGAAATAATACAAATAACATCCGCTACCCATGGAGTCGTTGGCATTGGAAAATTGGAAAAGGGACCAATGGGTAGCCTAGGTCCTTCGGTACATTATTATTATCACTGTTGATAAATATGTAGACAATTTTCGCCATGTTTACCATATTGTAAGGTGCATTCAATGAAGTAATCTGAGACAATCGCAAAAGGGCTGAGACTACTGTATCATAATGTAAAAGAAGGATATACGTCTTGAATTAACATTTGCAATGGGTATGCATAAAATAAAGCCTTAATTCTTGAAATAAATTCAAGGAAGAATAGAAATAATTCAGTCATCTTGCTTAGTTATGTCTATTTTACTTGGAACTATACAGGGTATGGGCAATTTAACGACATTAAAGGGAGCGCATTAAAGCAATGGTGTGACGTAGACAAAGCTCCATTTGCCTCCGCCATTGAAATAAGCCAAGTCAGTGTCACTTTGATTTTGCTCCGCAATATAGCCGCTGATATTCAGCTATTTTAATTCTGCTTTTTATTGAATTTCACTCGCTTTCCTTTTTAGCTTTTGATTTCCTGCTTGTCGATTGAAAAAAAATGAATGGAATAAAGTTGGTTTTTATCCAATGGAATTTTTCCCGGTCAAGACACTTGAAAATCTGATGAAAGTGCTCAGAGCCCGTCCCAATTATCCTGCTGGATATACCTTAATGAACCTATAAAGATTCGTCTCTGATTACCACGGCATCGCTATGTACCCAAATATCAATGTGGTGCCACAGCCACATTACACATTCTCTGTCAATTAAGTGAACATCGGACTCTCCCCACTAGGCACACATTTTTGGTATAACGTCCAAATTGTCAAAAAATGTCGATCATAGAGCCAAAAATGAGAGTTGAAGTAAAACAAATGTCCCGCTCCATTTTAATACATAGTATTAGTAGGCCATATAAGGGCGTCTTCAAAAACTGTAGCTAAACGGAAGAGACCACTTACTATAGGCCATACTATGCATCAAAATGTAGAGGAGTATTTCTTCTATTTATTTTACTCTTATTTATCAATGATCGATATTTTACGAGAAATAGACTTTTAAAAAAACGACTAGTTGAGTGGGTTCAATATTCTCTTAAGATATATTGAAATGTAGCCCTTAAAAACGCCGTGGCACGACAACGCAAGGATGGTACAGACCTGAGAATTGGTAGAGCAGCAGTGCACTATTTTACATGTTTTGGTAAGCAACATGCCCGCCAACAGTATTTTTCCCCTGCCACTGAAGGTAAGGCATGCATTAGAGCCGAGTAGGCGTCAAAGTTTTCTATTTAGTTCGAGTTTCGAACGTTTCTAGTCCAGTTTTCTACAGACTGGACTATTACGGCTTAAGTAGGCCTATAAGGAATATTATTAATCACAAACTATTACGTTGGCTTCAGTCCATTATCGGGTGGATGAATTAACAAATTTTTTTGAAAATGTAAGCCAACACTTTTAAAATGCTACATTAAATTTTACTCACGTGAACTTGCGGCGACATATTGCGGCCAATTTTTGACGGGTTCCCTCGAAAATTGCTCATGTTTCAGCTCTTGGGTTTCATTTTCCTCTCTGTCCGAATAAGCGACGTCGGCCCCCATTGTAGTTCGTCACTGAATTTAAACACATGTTTACCCGTGATTTGAGACTACTGATCTATTCTACAATACGGAGAGGCTAGAGTCATGAACTACTCTATCATTCATTGACCCCTATCAAATTTTAGTTGTTTTCCTCTACAATGCGTTGTTAGTGTATAGTTCCGCAATTGATTATCCAATATCTACAACGTAAATGCTTCTGATCTGGACTAAATATTATGGTACATGTATACTACTAGTACTTCTGTGGAATAGGGTTATTATGGAACTGACATCATTTGCTTATTTAAGAAGACTGGCGGTGCCGCAGTGGATGGTACTCCCTACGGAAGTAGTGTTCTCCTTACTTTTTGTCCATGGGGTGAATTAATAGAAGAGGCACGGGATGGAACGAGCAGAGAAGTGCGGGACGGGAACTGAGTTCAATCAGTTCATCCCCGAACCATCGTCCCGCGTCCACCCCGTAGTAGGGTTGGATCAACCTGCGGTAAATGACACACAATAGCATTTTTTTAAAAACAATTTTTTTACATATATTTTCTAGACTCACCTTCTTGCGCACGAGTTGGGCTCGTACAAAAAAAATCATATCAAACCTTGGGAACAATAAGGTATTAAATCAAGAAGTGTCACGTCTATTTGCTTGAACATTCAACTGCCCTGATAGAACAATATTATGTCAGAGGCAGCTGTTATCGGGAAAAAATATAGGTAACCAAATAAAAGGGCTCGTTCTTATTTTCCATAGTCATTCGTGTGCGAAATGCACTGATAATATGAAATGTAGAATCGTGACAGGAATTCAACTGCTTTTGTACCCCAACCTTGCTATATTACTGTGTAAAAAAATGTTTAGTTAAATCAGAATCATAAATCTGTGCATGAACTGGAGCCATCTCACTCTGGACTCAACATACAGTATAGGGACAAAATTAGAATATGTTGCCTATTTTGATATACTCGTAAGACTTTTTGAGGGAACTTTGGGGTGAAGGGAAAATGAGAGTAATCCGTGTTGGATATTACGCAATGAAAAGATTTTTATATACAGGTTTTGGGTGAATCCGACCGAATGAATGTCTGACAAATAAATCTGGTGAAAAAACTCGTCTAATGCCCAAGTTGTTGTATATTAAGAGTGTGTGTATTTCAAGTGTGATTATTCCAATGAAAACTCAAGTTTGATGAGTAGTAAACCCCGCTTTTTTGTTTTTTTAAGGACTTTTCATGGGCCCAGGCCTACTTATTGTGGCCCATAGGTCCCTTATCCAATGCCAATGGCCCCATGGATTTCGGACGTTATTTGTATGGTTTCCGTATACATTTTTTGCCATTGGCAAACTGGCATACGTTCTCGATGTCAACCTACACCGGCTAAAAGCGATAATGGACAAGCTGAGACAAGCTTACCATTGACGCAGTGAAACAGGCGAAAGCATGACTTAACCCAGTACAGACACGAGTGAACCTCACTCTTTGAAGGGAATCATTCACAGCCATTCCTAATCCATTGAGACAGGCAAAAGAATTGATTTCCACCTAGTGGTTTGCCCATTAATAAGAGTTCTACCGTGCTCATTATAAATCAAAATTGAGGTGTATTGGAACGGCCGAGGCCGTGAAAGGGGTCCTATACACACGCATGCACGCGTGATAAAGTTGTTTTGAATTTATGAATGAAGGTCCTTATCATGTTTACTAACTCAGTCGTTTGTGAATTATTAATTCAAGGAAAAAGTACTGTTGTATATGTAAGGAAAACAATCCAACGGATAAGAGAAAATTGGACATGAACATTGGACATGTACTTAGGCGCCGATTCCACCGACCGGCTAGGGCTAAATACAAAAACGGTGACGTCGTTGCAGACATTCAAGACTTAAGTGGGGTTTCCACCAACCTCGAATTGCAGAATGCAAATTACATTGACGGAAATGTTTGTTTTACTCTATGCCATAGTTAAAATTGATCAATGATCATAGAGTAAAATCACAAACTAACTAAAATTAAAAAATGGCGTCATGGGATATGTTAATTACAAACATTTTAATAGATTTCTATAAAAAGAAAAACAAACATTTCCGTCAATGTAATTTGCATTCTGCAATGTGAGGTCGGTGGAAACCCCGCCTAAGTCTTGAATGTCTGCTACCAAGTCACCGTTTTTTTATTTAGCCCTAGCCGGTCGGTGGAATTGGCGCCAAAGTCGAACTTCTCTGAAATATCAATCATAGAGCCATAAATGAGAGCAGAAGTTGTAGAATTGCTTCGCTACATTTCATATATACTAGGGGTATTCACTGTGTTGATAGAAAAGGGAAATAGAGAAGTAGCTCAACGTGAGGATACCCCCGCCAACCATAGAAATAGCAAAAACCTAACCTAAGTTACCTCCAAAGTTTCTTTGCCTTTTGCTTTTAACTTATGAATGTCTGCTGTAGTCGACCTCTTGCCACAAGTTTGCTTTCGTTGTTTTTTATTAATTTCTGTCGCATATTTTCAATTAAATAAAAATAAATAACAAAATTCAAATTCAAAAGAACAACAACTATGGCCGTTTTCGACTGACGATGAAGACTTCTTCATAAAACACCAAACGTTTACAAAGGAAAGGGAAAGGGAAAACAAATGTTCGGTACAACATGTTTTTAAAGCTTGATACCTCTTTGGCAAAAAGCAAAAAGTTTTTATTTGTACCTTCCATTACACTCTTATTCGGTCAACAATATCTACTCCATGCCTTGGGTTCTATAGCTTGGGGTGCTTGCTGTACGACTATGTCTACAAATGGATTAGATAGAATGACGATTATTTATTATTTTGGGTTTAGGTATGTACAGTAGCGGCTCCGCATTGCAGTTAGAAAACCGCGTGTAACCGCGGCAATATAAATCTTGGGCAATTTCGTGTCACAATTAATCACATTTGAGCTGCTAAGTGCTTTATAAAGCTCATTTGTCCGTACGTTAATTAATTACTTTTCAACTTGGTTAGACTAATGTCCACATCTAGGTCAAAACCACGAGCATTTGTAATTTACATGTGTACCGTTTTGCTGTACTTGCCACTTATGAAGATTAAAGACTAGACTACTTTAGTATAATTATATATGTATATGCGGAACTACAATAGTATGCAGTGCGTAACCGAAATTAGAGGATTTGGAAAAATTTGGACTGGACGGGATTTGAACCCTCGATGTATACCTGTAGTTGGAGCGTCGACAAGCTGACAAATGGTACGGAATCAGGACAAGTAGAGCAGGGGGGGACTTCGAATTCCACCCGAAAGGTTGTTGGTTGCAATTGCTACTGCATATTCTGATCATGATTCATCAGGACCTTACAAATAAATAATTATAACGCATTACAGTGCAATGTGGGTTGGGTGGACCCAGATCCGGCGGAAAAAATTTCCTCTTGTTACTAGTTTCGATTTCATGGCCCAGTTTACTACCAACTAGACTATTCTTAACTCTTCATAACTCAACTATAGAGCACTGTTGAAATTACATGGAGATGAGAACAGATAGAAAGAGGGAAATTTTGACAGCATGTTTCTCAACGAACTTGTGGAGGAAAAAATGTAGGCATTTAGTATTACTTCTGCTTAGACTGTAGTATAGTATTACAATAATGAAATGTCTCACTTTGTGAGAACCACGGCTTCAGAGTCCAGATACGTTTTTAACTTTATTCGTCCCTGGCTTGCCTACACACCAATATTCCCTCACAAATAATTTCATTGCAGACATTGTATAGTTTGAATACGCCAGGGATTGATTGGAACTTTTTTACTTTCTTGTTTTCTTCTGCAGTGTTTGGTGTGTGAAGTCCCACAGGATATAAAAATCAAGTTCAACCCAGCGGGACATTCGCCATTGAATCACTGAACAATGTTTTTGGTATCACTCACAGCAACCAACCGGCTTGACTCTTACCTGTACTTGGTTAAGTAATTCTTTCAACTGCTCCATTGCTTGCCTCAGCTTGTCCATTACGCTTGTAGCTGGTGTAGATAGACATCGAGAGGACGTTTACCAGTTGGCCATTGGCCAAAAATACACCCGGAAACAATTCAAATAATGTCCGAAATCCATGGGGTCGTTGGCATTGCACAAGGAAACTATAGGCCTGGATCCATAAAAAGTCCTTCAAAAATTACAATTACAACCAGCCGGCTTATTCATTTTCTCCTGAGGGCAGTTCTATGGCGTCTTTAGTCAAAGAATCAAAATTGTTTACGTTGTACAAGAGTTCTCAGGTTTAATCTGTTAATGGTTTCTCGTGCCTAGTTTTTTTTTTTTTTTAATTTGGCTCTCGATCAGTTATCATGTCTTATATAAATTACAGTATGATTCGATAAAATAGTCAGTGAAATAGTGAAGGGGAAGAAAACTAAGACGTCATTTATACAAAAGTATTAAAGACTGTAATGATTTGACGGGCAAAAATGGCAGAGTATAAGTTAGCAACTTAGCAGAGGTGAACAAAAAGTGAAACAGCTAAAAAAAAGAATGAAAATGTCTTCAGTCGCAATTCGCAATCTCAAACAGCTTGGAATTCCCAGTGAAATGAAATTTTTATGTACCGTAACAAAAGTTAAAATAAAAAGCGAAATTATCTAATTCTAACGCTGGCAAGATTTATTGCAATGGCGATGACAAACACCTTTTGGGCAAATTGAAAACCCCGCGGAGGGGCAAAACGGAGAAAACAGTAAAGGCGTGGATGAGAAGGGTAGACTGAGACAGGAACAAGATATTCAGGAAAAAACTACCCGTCAAACCTCATAATTTTTTCCTCCATGACTTTTAATTAAGCGTTGAAGCCGCGCCATCTATCTTTTGTCAGTTTTTCTCTTTCACGCGATTGCCATCTTTCTTTTTTACATTGCAAAAAAAAAATTGGCACTTCAGTTGCAAGTGTAGCCGTCACATGGACGTTTCCCATTTTGATGAGTTGTGTGTGTACCAGAGTGGTCTTTTGAGACAATCCCTACAGGAAAGGGTACAGGAAAGGAGTTTCCTCGAAGATCGCTTTTTATGAAAGTGGACCAAAACGGATCGGGTGTTTCCTGGCCAACGCTAAGTGGAAACATCAAGCGGCTAATCCTTTCACAACTGAGAAGAGGCCAGAGACTTTCACGACCTTTGAATGCGAACCGATTGTGGCGTCAGGTTAACTGAATACTGGGTCCAAAAACTAGAAGTCTCTGCCTCGTACACGAAAAAGTAAGTAAAGGCCATCCCTAAATCAGATGTGAATTCAGGGCATTTAGGAGTGTTTCACCAGGTCGTACGAAGGGCGTTCAATAATATATCTACATCGGTGGGTTGCTTGGTGGTGTCTTCAAGCTTGATCACCACAATGTTAGTCTATTACCCCAGTTGATCCTTCATTGTTCCTTCCACAGGGTATGTAGTGACAATCTTGGCAAGTGTACACTATAAGCTAAGGAGACAGCTGCATCTTATTATATGCTAGTACAGTGGTCAACAAACTTTCTAGCCAAAGACCCAGCAAATATGAACATTTCTGTTTCCGCTCGTACTCGGCGTACGGGGAAGGTTTGTGTTCTTGGTGTTGGAGAGAAAGAAGTAGTCAAGGAACCACACCGGTTGGATTCAAAACTAGAATAGTTATATTTAAGAAAATATGGGCAGACGCCCCATTTACAATACTGTGAGCCGATTAATCCCCCACTAGCTCCAGTGCAACCCCAACCACTACCTCAGTGGAAAAGGCAGTGCCGGATTAAGGCACACCCCATTCACTCATTTAATATCAGCAACCTTATATTAAATATAATTTGTTCGTATGTTAGGCCAATTCCTGCTGGGAGTTGCCTTATCAATTTCAATACAATTAAAAAAAAAAAATTGGTCGCCAAATCTGCTTGTTTACTAAACTTTTATTACAGCAAAACCAAATAGCCACATGCGGCACAGCCGACAACTGTACCTGTACTATAGTAAATCAATAACTACAAAATAATCATGAGCCAGAAATTTAAAATATTTTATGAGTAATACATATCATTCCTATTACAACTTCATTTTTTTTAAACAGAGACTTCATCAAAAGGCTAGAGGTAGTAAAAATAATCGCTACATACAATTTTCATGCTAACTTAGCAACTAACGCCATCATTTTATTCCAATGTGCAAACGTACTTGTAAATGCGATAAATGGAAATGAAAACACAGCTAAAATCACGATTAATAATCCAAATTTTCGTTCACATTGTTTGTTCACAACACCACCTGTCAAACTATGTTATTTTTCCATATCACAACTGAAAGCTTTGGTTTTATCGATCAGTTTTATCAAGGTAGCCGTGACCCCGCTCGTGTCAGGCGGGCTTTATTTGATTGCTGAATCTCATAGGGAATGCTTGTATTGTACCTACATCGGTCACTGACTTATCAGCTACAACTGTATGTATTATCCGAATCAATAAGCAATACACTGCAGAAGAGCTATTTGGAGTGAAAATTGGAAATTCTTTTGTGACGGGAAAGGTCGGTGGACGACGTAGTATTGCAGTTGCCCGCTAGGCGTCTCCAGTCGTCGGGAATCAACTTAGTGTTTTAGTTGTGTCTCTTGCCACCATTTCCCTTTTCAGAGCAGCAGTCTTCAACGTCCAAATTACCACAATGATTTCCAATCTTCGATAGAAGAGGCATTTAAAGAAGAAGAAGTAAGCTACGAGCCTGTCCGAAATTTTTATTGGGAAGCTATGAGTGCAGTTTAGTGATTTTTGTCGAGTTTGATTCACACACATCTGTCCAGGTTTTTATATGTACTAGGTTGAAGGAGTTAAACCTTGTCCAGAATGTGGAGGGTGGTGTTGACGAGCGAGCTACTCGTACAAATTACCCCAAAATTAAATTCAGCAATAACTTAGGCGTATTCACAATAATGAACACATCGAAACAAGAGAAATTCCTGAAAATCTGTGGTAATTTAGTGATAGCCGACTGGTTAACAACAGTAATTTTCGTTACATCGACAAAAATAAAACCAGTGGAAGCGACTGACGTATTAAGGAATCACAAGTCATTACTGAAAATTTCAATCAATGTCAAGTAAATTTGCGCTAAAGGGTAAAGGAACGAGAGAGTGAGTGTTCCAAATAAATCACTTTCACTGATTACTTCACTCACTCGACCGAAATCAGGCAAGGCGTAATTTTTCGCATGTGTGCCTTTTCTAGACGAGTTCAGCTTTGTTTTCGAGTCAAAGGATTTTGTCGCTCCCGTCCTTTCCCAAAGGAAATTGCTTTACGTTCCTTTGCCAATTTTTCTTGCGGTTTATTAATTTTCTATTGTGTAGTAATTCACGTTATGATGGATAGTTGCTCGAGTTTTCTGACATTTCGGTTGTCGGATTTTTTCGGCTTATGACAGCCTGATCAGTATTGAGACGGACAGAAGAGAAGGTTCACAGAGAATGTCTTGAACCATGACTTGAAAAAGTGAGATCAACAATGGGGTCGTGACAAAATCTATCCTTTAATAAAGTCGTACACGGTTTTAAGAGATGGTCGGATCTAGCTACAGAAGTTCTCTACTAACTGAAATTATTTACTAAACGAGGTTAATCCCTCCATTTGAAATAATAGAGTTAGAGATTTTCTTTATTCCATTATAGACCAATTATATTCTCTTATATTGGTTAAAAAGCGAGTACTCTGCATTTACACGTCTTTACTAACCGAGTTTCCTTCGTATCCTAGTTTCTACTATCCGAGTTCTACTGCAATAATACTACTTATTAATGTAATATTTGTTGGGGAAAATGCTGAAGATTCATGGATTGACAAATAACCTTCAAAGGTTGGATTCTAATATTAGATCCCCTATAACGTTATAGAATACTTAAGGCATTAGTCTATATCCTTCACTATGCAAAATTTCCAATTCTATCAACTGCCTGGTTAACTCCATTGCGTTCCATACCTTTAAATTTGGAAGGTACGAATTACAGTTATTTATTTAATTTTTGTCTCAATTCCTCTGAATGTGTGACATGACATGCCATGGATAACAGTCCAAGCAAAAATTAAAAAAATTAAAAGTCTAAGTTAAAATTAAATTAAAATCTAAGTTACACCAAGTCACTGTAAAAAATATACTTACTACTTTACTTTATCCAACACCCACTCTTGGCGTTACCGCCATCTGGTGCCGCGCCTCCCAGTATAGTGATGTTATGCCTTTGTTAGGGCTCTGAATCGATTGACACGTTAAGGTGAAAAGGTAAGTAAAAATCCCTTTCGGCTCTGGCCGATGAGGCGTAGGGAGATTCCGCTGACCCTGCTTTTCTTCTATGCTACCTACGCTATGTATGCAATGCAAAATAAAAAATTCTTCATTATTTTCCCGACCACAGCGTCAACTCACAAAAAACTCCAAATTTCGAATCACAATGCCGACTATGAACTTAACTTATCAAATAATTTTCACTTTGACTGGACGCCATCCGAAAATGGTTGATCACCATCGATCGATCGTAGATAATAAAACGGGCTTTCAGTCAGATTTTAATTCTTTCCTTTGCGACCAATATTACCTGAGATATGAATTATATAAGGTTTCAATCGGCCACCATCTTGTAACTAAATGGTGGCTCTAGCTAGTTAACAAATTTGATCAAGATATTTGTATGATCAATTTTTGTGCCAAGTTTCAACAAAATCGGAACATATTTACGGAAGTAAGAGTGTTTCCTAAAATCGATATGCAGTACATACTGTACATACATATATATATTTAGGCTGAGGGGGTCATGAAATAATAATAATAATAATAATAATACGTGTATTTAACCAAAAAAAACATTTCACATTCTTCTAATAACCGGTGCCACAAAATGAAAAGTTGTGAAGAAATTTTCCGGAAGTCGAACATTGGTCGCCATCTCAATAGGTAGATGAATGTCCCTATAAAAATATCAAACGTTTCTGAAGATTATTTTACAGGATTCGAGTCCACCTCCACTTCTTTCCAGCAGCTAAGTTATAGAACGTAATCTAGCGTACCTATATTGCAGGTTCACGTAAAATTGCATGCATAACTCAGACTAAATTACCGGTATGGCAAAACAAAATTTAATTATCGCAAACTGACCAGCTGTGGAGATAAAAACTACATAGTCTAAACACAAATTACCACATTTCCATATTTGCTGCAACGTGCAACCTAACTTAATTACTTACGATAGAGCATGTGTTATTTGTAATATCCCAGCTCCGATACCGCTGTCAACTCAGTTTACTCAGCACAGATTTAAAATAACCAATTTGGACCATTCTACTGAAACTAACCAGTTTTTGAAATTTGGATAGCCAGTCCCACCAATGTGTTTCTGTTCATGCTGAACGGACAAGTTTCTACAAGCAAATTTTTAATTGTAAAAATTCTAGGCCGGTAGTGATAATCAGTCATAATGCATTTCGAGCAAAATTTAAATATTTTAGGCCTATATCTGAAGCATATGTATATACTCAGTGCCATCGGAGGGGAGCTTGAGAGTGGGCTAGGGTTTTTAGGCGCGTAAGTGAAGCCCATTTTAATCCAACGCAATTCACTGAGACCTCCTTTTCTAGCTATATATTTTCTATATAATATACTGCATACAGGCTCATAATACAATAATTTTTTAAATAGGTGAAAGTAGTTCAGATTAGTAAGTAAGCAGATAAAATTTATCATAGAATAAAATGTTAAAGCATCGTAAATACTTTGTTGCATGCAAGTATGTTTATATGGCATGGTATTGTATTGTATGGAGTGTGATGTGCGTATATGATGGGCCGAGGAAAGTTTTTATTTTTTATTTTACCTCCCTTTCCAGCCATCGGCATAGCTTGTGGATAGACAATGCTTCTCGTTGGATTCTGACGGGCAGCATCTCAATAACCGTTAACATGGTAGAGACTACCAAAAAACCTGTCAGAATGTCAAACACCTGCAAGTTGAAAAGTTAATGAGACAGTCACAGCGAAACAAAGAACCGATCCGAGTTTACTCGAACGTGCTTTCCAATTTATCAATTACTTAATAGAGACAATGAGTAATTTCATGACAAATAAATAATTAATAATAGTTAATTTTCGGATATCTCGGGGGGGGGGGGGGGGTATCCACCTGACGTCACTGGAGGTGAGGTAAATTCTAGATAGGGCAGACCAACACATTACCATACAGCAATAATGGCATATAAATGCATTTGAGCGTGAATTTACTATCATTTTTTCAAAACAATTTTTTTTGCACAAAACCAAATATTTTTTGGGATAGCAACCTGTCCCATTTCGTTACTCAATTTAACACCTAAAACATACCTGAAGGTAGAAATGATCGATAGAAAAGGTTTCGCAGAAAAATTATTTTTTAGTCATTTTTCATTAAATTTAGTTTACCTATTAATAAAAAAAAATTATTTTTTTACCCCGAGTAGCAAACTATCAAGGGGAAAGCGACCCACTGTATTTTGTCAACATTAATAACGACTACAATAATTGTGAATTTAAAGGAAATCGTTGGAGTCGTTTTTGAGAAATAAATTTTTAGAGGTTTTTTTTCGTTTTTTTGAGAATAAAACCTCCCCTAAATTGAGTAGGCCCAAAATAACAAAATTGTTCCGAGGTATGATTTTTGTGAACCTACATCCTAAATTTCATTAAAATCGACCGAGTTGTTTGCCCGGAAATCGACGAACAGACAGACAGAGCGACAGACAGACATTTCGTAAAAACCACTTTTTTGGGTTCCTATGGGACCTCAAAGCGTGTAAATCCGTTGAAATCTCGGAATCGAAAATTTCGACCATCACAAAGCTTTCCTTATACTTCGTATAAATTGGAAAGCAAAAACTAGACTTGGTCTAGGAGCTAACATAGACACCTGAGTAAAGAAAAAGGTTAAACCATAGGGAAACAAAAATAAAACCTCAAGTTACAAAAAGGAGATGAAGCGGGCTACCAAACCCGACCGTTTCGACCTAAAGAGAAACCCTACTTTCTGTATACCAAAATCCAACTAAATACCTAATGCAACGCAATGAAGTTCAGGAACGCCCGTTGAGGTGTCTAGAAGTATAGAAACACAAAATTAAAATAAGTCTTAAGTGAATCTCCAAACAATGTAGAAAAGGAAATAAAATTATAGATTACTTGTTGACGCTGGCATGAAATTCATACTATGAAGTGGGCAGGAACCAAAATACCCTACCCTAAAGCCCCACATGAGTGAACCTCGGGAAACGCTACACCTGTATTCAACTGATTTTAAATTTCCCGCGGGAAGTTCTGATTTGTTGAAAAGTAGGCAGACCAAAACCTCAGAGCCTTCTTACAATCCCTTCGTGCTTCATAAAAATTTTAAGGTTAATGTCGGGTAGATAAAAACCTGATGTGAGCTGCTCACTCCAACTGGTTTCTTGTGCTCGCAGTGAAGAAACCAGTTGGAACAGTCGGAAGTTTTTATTGGCTGGAAATATCTGGAATTCTAAAATAGTAGGCATTGCCAGTAATACAGAGCGCACTGTTCGGAAAATTCCGGATTTTGGTTGGAATGGCATACATCCCGAATCAAATAATCGCCGACAAGTTATTTTACAACCGTTGAGAAAATTACATAGGGGTTGCCTAAAAGCGGTTGTACCGTATTGAAACTATGGAAATAGTTCCCAGACGCGGCTTTGTTTACTACCTATACATCTCTTATGGATTGTTATAAAAAATAGTAGTACAGTATAACAGTCTTCAATCTCCAGCCTCATGTAGCCTCGAAATTTCTTGATTAGAAATGGAGCGTTTCAAGAACAAACTCTAGATATAAAAAAACGTGGAAAGAAACCCCAAAAATGCTAATAAGGGTATCAAAAATAAGCCTCTCATGAAATTGCTGAGAAGCCCGTCGTCTACAAGCACTTTTTAATGCCATTTAAATAGAAAACAGCTCACCGTACAGCAAAGCGCAATTTATTCTAAACCCCTTTTTTCAATTTGTATCTCTTCCCTATTCATAAGTTGGAAATTTATAAAAGCGCAAAGTACGTAGCTGTTTCTAACATCTTAGGTTAGGTAGTCCTGAGAACTTTGTATTGGTGTTTGCCATTTGGTTCAGTGTTCAAATGAACCGACAGCCAGTGCTTTTCCGCAAAAACAGATTCTCATTAGCATTACGCTGCGAGTCAAAATGCTAATTTTTGTTTTCATGATTTCATTTTGAGAGACGGTTTTTATCCGATTGAAAACAACGTTTGATATCCTTATTAATGTATTATAAAGAATTAAATTGTTTGACAAGATTAAAAAATCATATTTTTATACGAATGTTCATGTCCATGTTCATTTTTTATTTCATTAATGGATATTATTGTCCACCTACCTCACTTTTCACAGTTAAAGGAGCTATAAGAAAACGAATACGCATTGAATACGCATGAGTTCTTTGTGGGTGCTCTGTAGTAGTCACTGCGTGATTAAAAAGGCCAATAACTTAAATATTCACAGAATAAGAGAACCGGTCCGAGTTTACTTGAACATGCTTTCCAATTTATCAATTAGTAGGGAGAGAAAATGAATAATTTCATGGTAAATAATTTTCCTATGGTTAAATTTCGGATATCTCGGGGGGGGGGGGGTGTCCACCTGACGTCACTGGAGGTGAGGTAGCCTCAATATATTTAAAACACATTACAACACAGTAATAATGGCGGGGCAGGCAATGCATTTCAGCGTGAAGTTTCTATCATTTAAAAAAAAAAAAATTTTGCGCAAAAGCAAATAGGTTTCTGGGAAAGCGAACTGTCCGGTTTCGTTACTCAACTTAACACCTAAAACATGCCTGAAGGTAGAAATCATCGATAGGAAAGTTTCGCAGAAATATTATTTTTTAGTCATTTTTCATTAAAATTAAGTTATTTTAATTTTTTTACCCCCAGAAGCAAACTATCAAGGGGTAAGCAACCCCCCGCATTTTATCAACATCAAGAACGACTAGAATATATGTGAATTTAAATGAAATCGTTGGAGCCGTTTTTCAGAAATAATTTTTTTAGACGTTTTTTTGGAGTTTTTTGAGAATAAAACCCCCCCAAATTGAGTTAGCCCAAAATAAAAACAATTATTCCGAGGTATGATTTTTATGAACCTACATGTCAAATTTCACTCAAATCCACCAATTAGTTTGCCCGGAAATCGATGCACAGACAGACAGACAGACAGACATTTCGTAAAAACCACTTTTTTGGGTTCCTGGGACCTGAAAACGTGTAAATCCGTTGAAATCTCGGAATCGAAAATTTCGACCATCACAAAGCTTTCCTTATACTACGTATAAATCGGAAAGCAAAAATGGACTCTTTCGCATACTTGGTCAAGTCAAGCAAGTCAAGCTGTAAATATGTATGTCGTCTCAACTTGTCCATCACCACTTATAGTAGATGTGGGTTGATATCGAGATGTGAACCAGTTTGCATTTGCCCTGAGAAGGGCCATTTGGTTGTCTTGCGATCATGACTTATGTTACAGGAGCTTGGTGATTCCAATAGAGAAACGGCGATATTTGGCGTTACCCAGGGCATGGTCGTAGCCAGAAATTTATTTCGGGAGGAGTCCATCTGACGTCACCGGATGTAGCCTCAATAAATTTAAAACTACATTCTATCTAGTGTACGCTGCAAATATTTCGGGAGGGGTCTGGATCCCTGGACCCCCAGTGTGCAACACGAGGAGACCTGCTGCATTGCGCCCCATGGATCAAAATAAGTATGGAACTCAAATTAGCAATCGATATCTATATGGTTGGAGCAAAGTAATACGCGTAAAACATTTAATTAATGAAGCTGGCCCGGGATCACATGCTTTAGTACGTGCTATCCGAATTAAGGCCAGAAATTCGAAAGTGTGTAAATAACTTAGCCTATTTTACTTAACGCAAACGCCCGTCCGTGGCTGTAGAACCATTCTAGTACAAGTAATAATTTTTACAACAGGTACGTAATTGAACCAGCGTAGCCATAAAAGGGAATGAATAAACCTGTACATTTCGGCTACGGGTTTATTCCTTTTGTACCCTCCAATTATTATTCGTACCCCGCACACCGGCGCTGACCCTTTGCTCTTTTATAAATAGGGTTTTCGGTTTTTTGAACTACCTACCTGTATATGTTCAGTGTGTATCTTTATTTGTACTGTCTATATATTACGTCACTAAGTCTAGTTGTCTGTCTCCCCTGAACTGTTAACAGTTTTTCCGTAATATCTTATGTCAATATCTTCTAGTTGTCAATGATTATATAGTACTTCAATGTCTTGTTTCTTCATGATATCTATCAAACGTCTTAACGTTTATTGCAGTGTGGCATCGTTCCTAAGATATCTAGGTATAGATATTATTTCCACTGGTGTCTACACAACGTTTATATGATAACTATGTCAGGTGTAGATATTCATGTCTAAGTCTAGATATCTTCACTGATTATGTGGGTTGTAATGCATAAGCAACAAAGCAACATAACTTCTGACACTGTCTTTTCCATCGGAAATTAACGTAAAATCGTTTATTTGTCACCATAAGGAAAAATAATGAAAAATAATGATAATAATAATTGTATTGAATGACTTTTAGAATTTGTTGTTGGAGGTTAAGAAGTCTACATCGGAAAAAATTGGCACAAATTTCCGAGCTACTACTGGGAAGACAAGACTTGTCTTGTAATATTTGACCTAATAAGATTCTTGGGTTGGTGCATTTTCTTGGCCCCTCTGTTAACGGAAACCCTCTGGACTCGTTCCAAATTAGGTTACGTATACCGGTTTTATAAGTACAAATTTTTTAGACCAAATTGAGGCTCATTAGAAATTCAGGATCACAACACATTCATCAACACGTAAATACAAACACAATCATGAATTCCATTGAATCAATCTCATTTCAACTCTATATAATTTTGATATTAGTGAAATTGCATGATAGTGATGATACCTACGATCGTACCAGCATAGTAATACTTTTATCATTGCGTATAATTTCAAAAAGCAATATTATAATACTCGTCCAGAATATTGTACCTGCGGCTTGTTGAATAAATCTCGAATAGCATATACTATAGTACATCCTGGATTCTGGAATAAACCGCATTTACAGTCCTATATATCAACTTTTTGCGCTGATCCTAATTAAAAACAAATGAGTGTAACTGAAACCTAAAAAAAGTTTCCTGGTAAAATACAAAAATGCATTGTAAAAAATAGCAATGCCATCCATTTGCATATAGCTTTCCACTTCAATATAACACGCGGATATCATATAAGGGGAACTTTGAAATCACTCGGTAACACATAGCGGCGTTCACTATGTAAACTGCAATTTATGGAACAGTATATTGCAATCAGCCTGGTCAGGTATATATAGCCTGAATAGACGCTGGAGTTTTCCAGCAGTGCTTTGCGCTCTAATCAATCCCTTTTATTGAATTCGACAGATGCATTTTCCGAACGTAATTCTGTACAGTGGGGGTTTTCCATTTGGCCTTTCAACTCTCACAAAGCTTCAGGTTGAATGCATTTCATATTTTTCGAACTTTTAAGTTGGTTACAATATCTGCATCAGTCAGTTGCTGACGAATATTATTAGGTTTTTGTGCCTCGCACGTTATAAAGTGAGAAATTTTAAAATTTCATTTTGCCAATTTTTTATTTTGTAATACTGTCCATTGTAGCATACCTACTTTTGTTTTATTTATACGGTGTATTCACTATCCTTCGTATCCTATAGCAAAATGGCAAAATTCAGTGAACATATAAAAAAGAAATAAAATGGGAACTGCAAATTATGTTTATTTACCTTTTACTTCTTAGTTCTTAGTTAAATGAAGGAAGAAACCAGCTGTTAGTACCCACCACCTACAGCAATATTTTTTTAGTGGAGCACATGATTATTTATCGAATCTCGTTGTTAGGGATCTGGGTGTCTTGATTGCCAGGGACAGACAGCAGGACGGTATAATGAACACTAACAGTGTTCAGGATTCGACTCAAAGAGTATCTAATTGCAAATATTACATAGGCTACGATTTATTCGAACCGCCCCATGCTTGTGTGTGTGAGTGAGTGAGTGTTTTAGTCTTAGGGAATTTTTTGAATTATTGTAACCTTGTACTGCAAATGTATACTGTTTTCGGTGCTGACCCCTAGTTGAGTGTAAGAGAGGGCCTTATGGCCCTAACTCCGCTAGGGTGGTCTCAGCTATATTAAAGTCATTATTTATTTATTTATTTATTTATTAAAATGAATTAACACATTCAGTATAGAGATGGTATTCACACGTTTGGTAACCCCTGAGTCATCCCTTAACCTGATTTACTGTATGTTATAAATTTATAATGTGATAAATAACTTCACATTTCCCAACTTAGCTAACCTAAGCTGGCCTACAGTATGTAAGTCCCTGTTTCAAAAGTCGTGACCTACGCTCGAAATAATGTACCCAAAACATTTCCTTACAACTGAAAATTAACAATAATAAATCACAGCGTGGTCTGATACACGTGAATAGGAAGTTGCATGCGGCAATCAAACTACATTGCGGGGTTTAGAAAGCCTGACAAAAAATCAATATAGCCAGCCGTGGTAGTACAGCCTGTTCCATAATTACCCAAAACAAGCCGCTCTTCCTTTAGTTAGCAGCAAAAAACGTAATTTCCGGTGCTAAAGATGGGGTTTGTTTCACGACAAAACCGCCCACGCTTAGATGTCTTGATTGGTGGTATGAGTTATGGATGCGGGGGTGGTCTTCCCGGAATGCGGCGCAGCATCTGTCACTGCGGATATCAGAGATGATAAATATTTGGGTGTTGCGTGGTGGCACCCCACTTTGTCTCAACATATTATGGAGATGTGTCTGCAAGTGTGGCCGCCGTAAGTTTCCTTCGCGCCAGATGTAGCCTACGTCCACTGACCCTTCCCCCCCCCCCCCGCCTCACCCGCCGTCACAACCCCCTTTCATTCAGTTAAACCACATTGTCTACATTAATATACTGTAAATAGGCTCATAATACAATAATTTGAATAATTTGATAAATAGGTAAGATAAGTAAGTATGTAGATAAAATATATTATAGAATAAAATGTTAAAGCAACGTAAATACTTTGTTGCATGTACTGTAAGTATGTCCATATGGCATGGTATTGAATTGTATGGAGTAAGCCGTATGGTGTGCTTACGTAATGGGCCGAGGAAAGTTTTTTGTTTTTTTGTTATCTTACCTTGTTTACAACACTTGGGTTTCTATAAGTCGACTTCAATGGCAAGGTAACGTGCTTGTATTTGTGCGAGTCTCCTCACGCCATGCGATTGGAGACTTGTCGTAACTCAACACTGGTACTAACCAACAGAGGCAATCGAGGAAGTCAATCGGGTACATTCATTAAATTGTTTGCATGCGATTAACGTTTTATAAAAATAAAAAATAAATATTAAAAAATCGGAATTATTTTTCTGAAAAAATTATAGTTTGGTGAGTTTTTTATGTATGAGCCTACAATACAATATTCTTTCCAGACTTAAACTATTAATTAACCAGACCGGATCCCACCATCGCTTTGTATTTTTTAAGCATTTTTCATAAAATCAATATAGTACCATCAAACGAGGAATTAATTGATTTCGTCAAAATGACTTGGCCTCAAGTGGTTTGCAATATATTTTAACAACTTTGTCTTAAACATGGCACGTCGTGTTAGACCTGCTGGCGCCAAAAGTTTTATATTTAAAGCCTTTACACCCCACAGGCCAGAGATCTAGTTTATCGAACAAAACTATAAAATGTCCCTTCGAGTTTCAGTGCGCTACATAATTTCACGTCTAGATAAGTTTGCTGTACGTTTATTTGATTGACATATCCTCAAAATCTATGCGAGAGCAGTAATATTTGGAATTTGCGAGATGGAGGACTGGAACGATCCCTTAGGCTTTCATATACTGTATGTTACATCATCTCCTCATTGAAAGGATTTATATTTACCAATCCTCTTACATCCGATAAGTCTTTCGATGGATTTTCCGATTTCATTTAAAATTTTGTCCTTTTGTAAATGTAATTCGAAAAAGAGGTGGTAGTAGGTACACAGCAATTCCATCTACCTGGAATTAATGATGTGGGTTGTATGATGGTAAATACCATGTCCTGTTGAGTAACCGCAGTTCAGTGACAGTGACGTCATTTTTTTGATTTTATGATGGTGAATCATAAAAAGAGTGGGCAGAATAAAGTTGTAGTGAAAATTTGTCCTCAATTGCATTATAATGGATGGCTCTTGACAGATGGGCCCAAAGGTAACGCACGTGCGTACCTAGGGCCTGCTGTTAAAGTGTGTGTTATTATTTGTATTGGCATTTTTCATGATTATTTAGATTTACAGATTTAGAATGATAGCTTGTAGTGCCAGTTTTATATTTTACATGTATATTTTTAAGAATTTTTATGCATAGCTAGCCCAGCATATTCAAATTAGTTCGTAGTTCGTAGTTAGTATGAAGTAATTTTAAATGTAAGTTAGGTATTTAGTACTACCCTTGCACGCCACTGGCATGAGGTAGCACTTCACCTTTTATTACAAATTAAGAAAATACACGAATTATTATTATTTATTAAGTACAAAACTGATTTGAAATTAAAACTAAGTTCTTTGCTAACACAGACGTGAAATAGAAAACATGTTTCATCATAAATTATATAGCGTTTACTGTGCGAACCCCCGACAAGTTTATTAATTGGGGGGGGGGGCACAGAATTTTTGTATTACAAGGGTATAATTGATTATATTCATATTTATATTCCTTCGGCGCAGGGGAGTACCGGCCGAAGTAGATGTTCAATCAGACCGCTAGTTGTAGGTCTTTTAGATTACTGACGGGTATAGGCTTCCCCTGAAGTAAAAAAGACTTGAAACAACTATTTAGGGGGCGTTTCTCAGGCAGATCACTGAAAGGTAAAACGCTGTAAAACTTTAAAAACAAAGTCTGTCAGGTTCAGCAAACAAAACATGTCTAGCTTGTAGCTTAATTGTTAAATATACAGACTATCGGACTTCATTCGAACGGACCCTTAAAGGAATAAAAAAATGTAAACCAAGCCGGCTTAAAATTTGAAAGTGCACCATCAGCGGCGAGTATTGACAGCATTGGACAATTCATTTCCATGCTTTCACGTTCGCGCTGCGGGACTAAAGAGGTGCTAAATTTTTCATGTGAAACAATGATGTTGAAAGCTTTTTGCGCAGCAAAAAATTGCTGAATATTTCAAGTTCGTTTTCTTTTTCAAGCAAGGCAATTACATACAAACATGAGTTCGCTTCGTGCTTAGTTCTTTTTTCTTTTATTTCATTTTATGTACGGTATACGTTAGTTCAATCTGCCCCTTAGTTGCTTACTTTTGCTTTATTTTCCGTTGCTAAAAAGTTATATTAGCAAATCGACACTACCCTTATATACAATGGCAAGCTAGCAATATTAACGACTCTATACACCAGGGCTGTATACATTATATTATATTATATAGTGCCTTACTACCTATCATAATGTATAGTATACAAAAGATACCTACCTGCCTGCTTACCTACTTAATTTGCCTGGTTTATAATAAAAGAAGTTCGGATAATTTTATTGTTTACTATCTTACATCCCCCGATCAAAATTTTATTTTGTTTACTTTATGACTTGTTTACTATACAATTTTCATTTTATTTTATTTATATATTTATTGGTCCAGGAACCTTCGGAACATCCCCAGAAAAGTTTCATCATAAGGACAAAAACCGGGGTCCTTTTTATATATATATATATTGGATTTAACATATCAAGAACTGAACTGAAGAGGAAGATCGAGGACCGAGTAAACTGGAGGACGATATGCAGGGAGTTGCTGCCAACCAATCGCTAAGATTGTAACCTTAAGAAGAAGATTTAGCCTACACTGTAGGCTACAGTATATGTAAACATGCAGTTAGTTATTCTTCCACAGTTCCATGCAAAGAGCCATTCACTTTTATTAAAGCGTGTGGCAGTGTTCGAGCCAAATTTCCTCGCAAATTCCATCTTTACATACTCACATTAAACATTGTTTTGAAGCTCACTGAAAGCAATATACCCATTTTGAGAATACAAAAAACTGCGTCAGTCTAACATTATATTAAGAACTGCTTCGCGTTCTTTTGGTTGGCTTGTTTATCTTTATCTCTGAGTGAAATTTATTAGGCTATTGTGGCCTAACTTACCAACTAAGTTTGTTTCAATAAGTGTAAGTAAGCCTTGTCGGTTGCATGGACGTATACTTTTATTTGCCAATTTTTACTATATATACTACAATTTTAATTTGTGCGAAATAGGTGGGCAGTCCAATAAATAAGTTGCTATCCAAAAACTAATGGCATTTCATAGAATCAAAGCTATAAATTTACGTAAAAGTAAAAAAATTATATAGGTATACTTATAGGCCTCATGTCTTAAGATATTCGCGGATGGCATGTGAGAATTGGGCGGCTCCAATCTTAGCTTGGCTCTTACGTGAGAGCTTAAATACCTCCATTACACTCTTGATGTCTGCGTTCAACCAGATTTATATCCCATTACTTTAATTTAATGTTATGTTCAAATCCACACGCACAAAGTGTCAGTATGTAATTACCATTTAAATGTGTGCCGGTAGACCACAGAATGAATTACTGCGCAAAAATTTCTCAAGGGCCTCGAATTTTTTTTTCTTACAATCTCCCCCCCAAACCTGGCTTAACCCATTGGAGACTTGTGGGAACTCGGGTTTGAATACGGTTCCGTCCATTTTTCCATAGTCCAGACTCCAGAGCTTTCTTGCTGTAGCTAATCCATTGACTTCACATTCTATAAAAAAATATATATATAAGATGATATTTAATTGTATATTCAATATTGGGCAAATTTTAAATGAATTCTATTGCAAAATTTCTTCACAAAATACTAAAACCTAATTTTGGTGTCTCTGCCGTATACCATCTAAGTCTGAGACCTATCTCCTATGCTTAACTCAGAGCCTCGCATATTACGGTAGCCGTTAGGAAATCGTAAAAAAAGAACCGGCACTAGTGAACCCTTACATGCTTTCGTCGTATTTATCAATGTATAGGTACCGAGTAAGATAAAATGAGTACTTCCGTCTTCCATGGTAAATAGTTCTTGGGTTAAATTTCAGTTGTCTTGGCAGGGTATACAATGTATTGGGCACGGATCTTTTCTTCAAAAAAAATTGTTTTCTTCAAAACCGACACTTCGCTTGGCAAAGCAAAGGGTTCTGGTTCTTACGCTGTTCAACAAAACTTATCAGAAGTTAAAAAGAATCGATGGCAAGGTTTCACGAAAAAATTATATTTTCTGTAGTTTTCATAAAAATTGAGTCATTTATATTTTTTTGTCTCCAAAATCAAACTATCAAGGGAAAAGCTAACTATAACTTTACTCGACTATAAACATAAACTTGCAAGAATTATATTTAAAAATTTATAGTGAGATAATAATTATTTTTCTTAATTTGTTTACATAAGTGGATAGAAGCTGAAGTTCCCCCTCATGCCAGCGGCATTAAAAACGCTAAAAAAGTATAAAGTTACAGCGTGTATATTTCGTCTAACTACCATATCTTCTTTAAAAAATATATATTTATATATTCTAACAAATGTAAAAGTGCACGTGCAATAAAAGTAGATTGCAGGATGTTAGGGGAGTGATTGAAACAATAGAGAAAGAGAGCTTACCAAATAAATGGAAACAAAACAAGTTGGAAAGCTCAGCTCTGCAGGGGTGGATCCATCCAACCCTTACACTTTCTTGTAATATCCACCCCCCCCCCCCCCCCCCCGACCCGCCACCTATGGTGTTCTTCTCACTTTTTACGCATTTATCATTCATTCATCTGCCGACCGCTATTTAAAAATTCATTTTAGCAACGGATCATAAGCCACCGCTGGTCTGTTTGTGCTAGTCGCAGCCTAATGTTCTTTTATATAGGATATATTTATATATATATAAGAAAAGGGGTGGAGTCTGCATTTTTGTCAGAGATGACCTAAAAGCTAAATTTTTATACTGTTCTGATCCGAAATACTCACCTAAACCTGAGATACTCTTCCTGAGTGTACGGGTAAATAATACTGATTTCCTTTTGGGGGTGGTTTACAGACCACCACAAGTTGGTAATTTGGTAAACATAGAAGAGGCCTTGGCTAGGTTTATGCCATACTACGCGGATATAATTCTTGTCGGAGATTTTAATGCGAACCAACAGACCAACACCCCTGATGTGAGACAGATAGCAAATATCATTGACACCTTCAATTTAGATATATTGGCCACTGATCCGACTTGTCATACGGTAAATAACTCAGTAAATGCCCACACTACTATAGATCTGATGATAACTAATAAAGATAAGGTGGCTAACTACGGGACATTTTCAGTACCTTTCATATCAAAACACGACCTTATATATTTAACTTATAAGTTAGACACACGGAAATACAGGCCGAAAATAATTGCTTATAGGGACTGGAAAAAATTGGACAGGTTGGCACTTACAATAGCGGCGGAGGCAACTGACTGGAGTGAAATACTTCACTGCAACGACCTGGAGAAAAAGCTGTACATTTTTAACGAACATGTACAAAGGCTTTACGACAGCGCTATACCACTTAAAACTGCCAGGATGACGCGACCAGCGGCTCCTTGGATGACAGATTCAATTAAACATTTACGAAAACAAAGAGATGCGTACCTTCGCCAGTATAGGAAATACAGCAAGGATGGGGACAGACAGGCATATAAAGTCATTAGAAACAAATTAACGAAAGAAATAAGAAACGCGAAGAAATGTTTTATTAGATCCAAAACACAAAATATGAGTATGAAGGAGGGCTGGGATTTCGTAAGAAGCTTGGGCATTGGGAAAACAGCGGTTGTAATAAAACATGATAGTGAATTAGATGTCAACCAGCTTAATTCTTTTTTTGTAAATTTAGGGGGAGTCATTGCAAATGAACAAAGGCAAAAGACTATAAACGACATAAAACAGTATGATAGGCATAATTTTGAACAATTTAAATTTAAACCAATAACAATTGAGGAAACAGAGAAAGCCATTTTAGACGTAAAATCCAGGGCTACTGGAATGGATAACATTAATATAAGATTTCTACATATTATTTTACCCCACATTTTAACTGCGCTGCAAGATATTTTTAATACAGCTTTTAGAGTGTCCGAATTCCCTACCATTTGGAAGCTGTCAAAAGTTATTCCTATTCCAAAAATAAAAAACCCCACGTGTAATGCCCATTGGAGACCCATCAACATATTATCGCCCACATCTAAGGCTCTTGAAAAATTAGCTGCGAAGCAAGTTACAGAGTATATGACAAATCACTCATTACTTGACCCATTGCAATCAGGTTTTAAAAAAATGCATAGTACAACAACTGCATTGTTGAAGATAACCAATGATATTCAACAAGCTATGGACGACACAATGCTGACTATCCTTGTCCTGATTGATTACAGTGCAGCATTCAATTCAGTAGATTTCGAAATAATTCTGACAATTTTAAAACATCAGTTTAATTTTTCGGTGGAGGCTTGCGCTTGGTTTGAATCTTACTTACGAGGCAGAAAGCAAAGGGTGCAAATAGGCAGGGAATACTCAGACTGGGAAAGCTTAGAGCGGGCAGTACCAGCAGGTTCCGTATTGGGGCCATTAATTTTTACAATGTATATTCAGTCTTTGTCAAAAATAATAAAGGGCAGATTCAAATATCACTGCTTTGCAGACGATGTGCAAATATACATACATTGTAAGCCCGATGATCTCGCCAAAACAGTTAATGATGTGTCTCAGCAATTGCAAGAATTAGCTAAATGGGCCCAATCACACGCATTAATAATAAATCCCCAAAAAACTCAAGTCATTGTATTAGGATCTAAACGATTACTTAACGGGGTTGACATTTTAACAGCACCATTAGTGCAATTAAATGGAGTCCCGATACCGTATAGCTCCCAAGTAAAGAATCTAGGAGTGATATTCGATCAATACATGAGTTGGGAAGCTCAAATAAAGAATACATGTAAAAAAGTTAATGGTACTATTCATGCAATGTATAGGTTAAAAAATATGCTAGATGTTAGAGTTAGACAGACCCTAATACAGACTATCATACTGCCTATTTTTGATTACGCGGATGTTTTGTATGGGGGTTTAAATGAAACACTCAATTACAAGCTACAGCTAAGAATGAATGCATGTATCCGCTACATATTCTCATTAAAAAAAGACTGCCATATCACCCCTTACTATAATAAAATAGGCTGGCTGAAGGCTAGAGAGCGAAGAGAAAAGCATGCACTGCTATACCTCTTTAAGATTTTACATACTAAAAACCCATCCTACCTATCATCCTTATTTTCATATTTATCAGACTACCATAATTTCAATACAAGAGCTTCAAACAAACTTTCCATCCCTAATCACCGAACTAACAACTACAACCATTCCTTTGTAGTGAATACCTCTAAACTTTGGAATTCCCTGACTGACGAAACAAGGACCGAGAGCAGCTTGGGGAGATTTAAGGCAGCCTGCCATCAATTTCTGGGGAATGTTGTGTGCGAGTAAATGAGTGAGTGCATGAATTTTTCTTTTCTTATGTTTAGGCTATCTTTTTTTTTTTTTACAGGAAAACGATCTTTGTTCAAAAAAATTTAATGTAAACAAAAAATTGTGAAGGTTAGCTGGAAGAGTAGCCCTTCGGGGCTAAAGCTCGCCTGAAAATAAAGACGATATTTCATTTCATTTCATTTCATTTCATTTTACCTTTTTCACCCCCGTTTCCACTTTGACTGCACAAGTCAATATAAAAGCTCGTAAGACAACATTGGCTTTCCAGACAGTGTTCTCAAACGACAAATTGTTTTCTTTTCAGTTGTTCGACAACATATATAATTAATATTACTACCTAAGATATTTTAATGAAAGTCAAGGTTTCTCTCCTTTTATCTCAGGAACGGCTGACCAAATGATCTACTGCATGATTGGTAGGATTAAATTGTTAATAAATAAAGTTGCAAATTTTCAGATAAAATTAAAGAAAAAAAATCTGAAACTTGTAAACTACGTCAGCCAAACCACTTTCAGCCCTTCAACTGTTCGGGAATTAGAAGTTTTTGTCTGATGTTATTATTGTTTCGGAGGGCATGTAAAGCAGGTGGTCCCGTGCATTCCCAGTTAAGAGGGGACTTTATATAGCCCTAACTCTACTAGGTTGGCTTGGCTTAGTAATAGAGCAAAAATTAATTACTTATTTATTTATAAATCTTATTGTGCGGGTACGATTAATGGAGGTAACTGGAAACGGGGGAAATTGGAATTACGGACGCGATTTTCCTTGGCTGTTTGACGTTGGCGGTTTGACGTTTGCTAGGACCGCTAGCTATAAATAAAGGTGGCTATTGTGAATTGTACATTGCAACATAGTATTGATAGCAGTTCAAACATTTCTCACTTGGAGTAGTAATGGCCAGTAACATAATTGCATAATTAGATATTTGAAGGAAATTGTCATTATGAAATTTTACAGAATCGCAGCCTAAAATTATACTAGATGCAGGTACGGTAACTCACAGATTTATCTTTATTGCTTTCCAATTTATACGTAGTATAATGAAAGCTTTGTAATGGTCAAAATTTCCGACTCCGAGATTTCAACGGATTTACACGTTTTGAGGTCCCAGGAACCCAATAATATGGTTTTTACGAAATGTCTGTCTGTCTGTCTGTCTGTCGCTCTCTCTGTCTGTTCATCGATTTGCGGGCAGACTACTGGGTGGATTTGGATGAAATTTTCATGTAGGTTAACAAAAATCACACTTCAAGACAATTTTTTTATATTTTGGGCTAACTTAATTTGGGGGGGGGGGGGCTTGATTCTCAAAAAACTCCAAAAAAACGTCTAAAAAAATTATTTCTCAAAAACGGCTCCAATGATTTCATTTAAATGCACATATTTTGTATCTTTTGTTAATGTTAATAAAATGCGGGGGGTCGCTTGCCCTTGATAGTTTCCTTCTGGGGGTAAAAAAATAAAAATACCTACATTTTAATGAAAAATGACTAAAATATCATTTTTCTGCGAAACCTTTCTATTGATGATTTCTACTTTCAGGCATGTTATTTTTTGAAGAAAAAAAAATGATAGAAAATTCATGCTCAAACGCATTGCGTGCCTTGCCATTATTACTGTGTGGTAATATATTGGTCTGACCTATCTAGAAGTTACCTCACCTCCAGTGACGTGGACACACCACCCCCCCCCCCCCCCCGAGATATGCAGGTACCTCCGGATGCAACATCCAATGAGGCTCTGGGCCCAAACGAATACATGCCATAACTGTTTTAGATGAGATCCCGTTTGTGACGGGTTTGATTCTAATAAATACATAGTTATTGAATGAAACAAAATAGACTAAAATTAATAGTGTGGTAATAGATATTATGATGAATTGCTATACGACTTGGAGCCATTTTTTTTTACTAATTTTTTGACTTGACCTATACGCTGCTTATTTTAAGGTACTCAGACATTCTGTTAAATATTATTATAATTATGTATCATCCCAGGTTACTCAACAGTTTCGAGGCAGGGGCGTAGGCTACTGTTTTCTGTTGTACAGTATAGCAATCTGCATTGTGCATGTCAATTAAATTTTTTTAGTTTTTTACTGTATTATGCATTTCTATGGGGTTTTCGCGCCAAAACAACCTACTACGTTCGCCTTAGGATATTTAATAAGTTTCTCCAGGATCTGAAAAGACAGGATATTAGCCCTAGCGCCTTCAAAAGCCAAGTGAAACGTCTCCTCACAAGATGTAGCCCTTTCTCTGTCAATGAGTTTCTTTTGACAAAGCTACGTCTCTACTAACATATTTTAGGTTTACACTGTTCTACCAATTTTTACCATTGTTTTACCGTAAAGTTGTAATAACTTAGCTTTTGTAATTCAATTAGGTTATGCTGCATGACTGTCTGTATTTATGTAGGTACCTTGTGGTTGTAAAATTAATTAACAATTGTCTATTGTCTTTAGGGGAATCTTTCAGATTAAAAAAAAAACATGGTGTGAGAGCTAATTAAATAAGTTCCAGAGCCCTCGTATTATTAATTTCGAGGCATAATACTACAACACAACGACAATGACAACAATCTTTACTGATTTTAAAAGCACACCAAATAAAACACCGTGACACAATAGGTACCTTACGAGGGTCTATAGCTGAGAAGATCCTCTCTCTAGACTACTATTCTATTTGTAACTATGTGGTCAGTAATATGCCCTGCAGCCGAGTTTCCCCCCTTATCGGTGAAGGTGAGGTTCCCATCAAGGTTGGGTGAGCCCGCTGGACCACGAGGGAACATTTTCGTTCTGTGAACTTGAACATGAAACTTCCGTCTCGCAGTCTAGATTGCTATTAACTCGATTATTCTTGACCATAATGTATTATGAATTTTTAAGGGCTTTCGCGCCAAATTCATCTATGCTAATCAGCGTCTACCAGGGCCACAATGGCCCTGAAGAACCCTCTCCATTGTGGCGTTCGCCTTAGGATATTTAATAAGTTTCTCCAGGATCTGAAAAGACAGGATATTAGCCCTAGCGCCTTCAAAAGCCAAGTGAAACGTCTCCTCACAAGATGTAGCCCTTTCTCTGTCAATGAGTTTCTTTTGACAAAGCTACGTCTCTACTAACATATTTTAGGTTTACACTGTTCTACCAATTTTTACCATTGTTTTACCGTAAAGTTGTAATAACTTAGCTTTTGTAATTCAATTAGGTTATGCTGCATGACTGTCTGTATTTATGTAGGTACCTTGTGGTTGTAAAATTAATTAACAATTGTCTATTGTCTTTAGGGGAATCTTTCAGATTAAAAAAAAAACATGGTGTGAGAGCTAATTAAATAAGTTCCAGAGCCCTCGTATTATCAGAAAAATACCTACTCTTTAAATTAAATATCTGTCAAATTTTAGAAACTGTGGTAATACACTATAGATTTTGTCTTGTAAACTCTCGTTACAGTGGCGCAGCCAGAATTTTTCTTTGGGAGGGGTCCAGTTTTCATGCAGCATCAATACACATAGTTTGCCCATTTACGAGTACCAAGGACCACGATAGGTTTTCGAAGGAGGCTGCTGTTGCCCCCCCTCCCTCCATTTTTTTCAAATAGTAGAAAAATAGGAAAGCCGTTCACATGGGCGAACGCAGCTTCTAACTCATGATCTTAATATCCATTAACTTTTAGAAATAAAACGCCTAAAATATTTTGTTGGAAGAAAATTTTGATTTTGCAGACGAGAACTTTATTAAAAACAGTGGAATTTTTTTAAAATTAGTATCTGAAAATTTGCTGTTTTGCTAAATTGGGGGGGGGGGGGGGTCCAGTCCCAGGGAACCCCCTTTGGCTACGCCACTGTTTTGGTTATCCATAAAAATCTATAAAGTAAGTTCTTTTTCTGGAATGTGTTGCCTGCTTCTTCCCTTTAGATTATTTTACTTTATAGATAAACAATAGTAAATAGTTCAAATGGGGCTCTACATTATATAGTGCCTTAAGTTCATGTAAACAAAATTTGTATTGTGCATTATCAATTTTTAGCACATTTCAGTAGGGTTCTAAGAGCGAATATAACCAGTGTGCGACGAGAATTTAATGAAAAAGGTCCCTCGTTTTGTTGTTTTCCAAAAATTTGGAAAGATTCAGATTAAAACTAAAACATGAATTTAGTGACAAAGGCAATGACAGTAATATTTACCAACTACGGTACTAAATATAATCAAATTGTGATCTGTGATTTAGACAGAGTGGCCATAAGATCACACGATGGATAGATTAGCCGTGAGTAATGGAGGCAGGGGGGTTGTGCTATCTAATTATGCTATCTTTTAACATGGCGCATGTCAACATTTCACGTAAACAATGCCTTTGCATGCAAATCATGACGGTGTTAAGGTGCCCATTCCACATACGTACAACGTCAATGAAAATTATGAAATTGAAGGGCATTTCAATTTTACTCTATGCCATTGTTAAAATTGATCAATGATCAATTGATAATAGAGTAAAATCACAAACAATGAAACAAACAATCTAAAATTAAAAAATGGCGTCATGTGATATGACAAGTACAACTATTTTAATTGATTTCTCTAAAAAGAAAGCATTTCGGTATAAAAATTATAATAAGGATTAAATAATAAGGCGACGAAGAAAACAAATACAATTTCAAGAAACAAATTTCACAAATTTGGCGCATACGCTTCAATTGAAAATTGTCAATTTTTGAAAAACATATGGAATGGCCCCCATCAATGAGAAATTGAAATGTCCTTCAATTTCATAATTTTCATTGACGTTGTACGTATGTGGAATGGGCGCCATATGTTTTTGCGGATGATAGCTGTCAACTTCAGCCGTATGATGGGGGAATCATGAAAATTGTGTATAGGGCGGCTGTTACTACATTGGCTCCAATTACAAATTCAGATATCCAAGTTGAAATATCTAATGAAACTATTATCAACCTGATGAATCAGTAGAATCCGGTCGTTCTGACAGTGTACTTCCAAACGTTTCTAGACTTAGAAGTCTATCCGCAGTTCCACTGAAGATGTCGAAGAAACGTTAGGAAGTACACTGTCAGAACGACCACGGCCTATCATCCCGGATTCTACTGATTCATCATGTTACTCCGGCCGTGAAAGCCTTTGTAAATAAATTATCAACCTGTCATATTATTTAGAAGGGCTTCAATGTAAGTTGTTTCAAACGGTCCTTGGGTAACTTCGTTGTCCACCAGTGGACTTACTATGGCGATTAGTATTACCTTATTCTTGGGATTAAAACTGTAAAAAAAACAATTTTGAATATCACTTTCCGCTATAAATAATTACCTTGTTTACATTTTTAATCCCAGGTTAAGAGGAAGCTGGTCGTACACATTGGCCACCTCTGGATCACAACAAAATACGTTGGTTTTTATTTTTTATTAACTTTTTTATTTATTTTTAGAGATTTTGTACATTCAATTGGGAGACGACTATTTCATACACCCTATTATGAGGGGTTTTCATTTTTAATGTTATAATTTGTCCATGAATTGGATGATTCTGGAAAATTCTGTCTGTTATCAGTTTCACGGGAAAACTCCTGCACCAAAACAAAAAAGTCCTTCGTAGAGCTATGCATAAAATAGTCCTCTACCAATTGAAAATACCTAATCTCTATAAATTAAAAATAAAGTTAAATAAAAAATAAAAAATAACCTATTTTGTTGTGATCCAGTGGTGGCCAATGTGTACGGACAGCTTCCTCTTAAGATTAAAATGAATCGCCATAACAGACCCGCAGATAGCAGTTTGCGAAACCTCACACACAACTATCCATTGCACATAAACCAGGTTCTACCTTATAATAAACCTTTCAACCAATTTCCGTCATTTCAAAAATAGAAAATATGTATATGCCCATGCAGACAAATGGGCTGCATTCGAAGTATTGAAATCATTGTACACATAGCTGGAAGATCAATACCCGATGAAATAGCTTTGCCCTTTGAAAAAGCGTTCGGTAGTTCATTAATGCAATTTCTCGTTGGATTTTTTTTTTTTTTTTTTTTGATGGTGGCATAGGTACTGTATTTACTGCAATGTATGTCGATAGTACGTCTATCTCGGTCTGATTCTGACCATAGAATTGTTCTCCGCTGATGGCAAAAATAAAAGTATCTGCCGGTATGTTACACAACCGTGCATATTAGTACCACAGACAAACATTCATGTCTTTTGCTGAGCCACAGGCAGGAGATTGTCTCTTCAGCTGAAGTTAGTTAAATGTCAGTATTATGCCTAATTCAATGTGTTAAACTAAAAAGTGCAAGTTATAGGTTTCGTCTGAGTGGTAAGACCACCTAATTAAAAAACGCAGTAATCCTAACCAAAGTCGCGCATGCGTGGGTTGCACCGGTGCATGCGATTTATAGCATGCTGTTCAATATTTTGTTATGTGAGAGCGTGGGCCGTGGGTAGCTGGCCCCCACGCATTCATTCATTAGGTATGCGCCATTCAGGTCCCCCATGTATTCCAACCCACACAGCGCCGCTGAACCTGGAGTGGTATTTCGCTTCGTCTCAAGCCCTCAGCGTCTATTCATGCCTGAGATTTCAAGAGGGCACGTTCTCTTCGATTTCGACTTGAATGCAAGACACAACGAGGTTTGCTATTGTAATGAAATTGCACGAAACAATGAAATTCGGTCTCGGGAAGGCTTAAATACAGTAACAAGTTGTCAAACCCAGCCATTAAAGCACCTAATGAATTTATATTATTCTACCTGATTGAAGTTAAAACTGGCTCTTCCTTTCCTTAGCAGCCGAAATTACATGTAGATGAAGTTAAGACCTCACCTTCTTCTCCCTCTCCTCCTTGTAGCTAATTTTTAAGCAGACGATTGTTTGTAGAAGCAGTAGAATCCAGGATGATAGGCCGTGGTCAATCTGATAGCGTGCGCTTCCATCCCGGATTTTACTGCTTCGTCACGTAACGCCGGCCGTGAAAGCTTTGTAATTATAGAAGATTGTTTCATAACGTCATAAAAAAGCTTGAAGTTTACCACACATCAGTTGGATTGATGCACTTGTTGTACAGGTGTTTTTCGTAGTATAGTTGTGGTATGTTACATTAAGGTCCTTTTGCAGTCCAATACGCTGTCAATGATGGTGAAAATAATTGTCACCAAATGGGAATTAAACCTTCTTCGTTAGGCTATCTGACAGCAGACTGGTTCCAAATAGGCCTATAATTCATTGTTAAAATTAACTTTGTATAGTTTTACGAATAAAATTAAATTAAAAATTCACAACCGGTTTCGGCTCACGCCATCGTCAAGTGCGATTGAAAACAGATAAAACAAAAGGTATGCAAGCAAGGTAAAACAAAATAAAACTCATTGTCAGGATAACACACAGCATCGCATAAAGTAAACAATTGTGTTATCCTGACAATGAGTTTTATTTTGTTTTAGCTTGCATACCTTTTGTTTTATCTGTTTTCAATCGCACTTGACGAAGCCGAAACCGGTTGTGAATTTTTAATTTAATTTTATTCGTAAAACTATACAAAGTTAATTTTAACAATGAGTGACAGCAAGTTTTACGAAGTTACTAAGCAGACTATTATGTTTATAGGCCGTATAATGGTTTGGTAGTGTAGGTTTGTTTTGTTAGGTCTTAGGGCGGTTTTACTTTTATTTAGTCAAATAAATTTTCTTAAATAACCTGTATTATTCATTATCCTCAATTTCCATTCTTTTACATACTGCTCTGCAGGCCCGGATTTAGGAATTGGCAGGCCCCCACATGAAAGGGGCCCCCCAAAATTAAAATAAAAATACGTATTTAAAAAGTAAAAAATAAGTATTTCTTTAGATATTCTGAAAGTGCTGAACGTTGAATCTATAATTGATACATTTATTGGCCGTAAAATTAGACGCAAGTCTATTTAAATTGAAATGTATAAGGAGAATTATTGTGCTCTTATTTTTATTATTCCCTCTTTTACTACTGTACTCTATATCTGCAGTGCAACAGTGAGGGAAAGCCAATGGAGTTGCTTCTTTTGGGAGGGCCCCCACAGTGAACTGTACCTCCGAAGCCAAAATCCGGCCCTGCTGCTCTGTCGCAGGCAAAATCCCCCTAACTGCAACAAAAATTTGCTTTGCTTTTTTTTTTTTTTTTTCTTTTTTTTCCTTCGTGGGGCCTATTCGTTTGAGTTCCTATAAGCGTCGACCTAGAAGGTCTTTTGCTTCCACGTTTGCCGTCTACGCCCATCTTATAACACCAGTCTTTTTGATAAATTCTAGTGTTTTTGTGATGGGATTAGATCGGATGGTTTCCTCTTCAGACCTAGGGTGGCCAAGAGTTTGGTATCGAGTTTGTCCCAGCGCTTCACATTCAAAGAGAATGTGTTCAGCTGTTTCTTCTTCAACTTCACACAGTCTGCATCTACTGTCGTTTTTCACGCCAACCCTATGCATGTGTTTGTTGAAGTGGCCGTGGCCCGTAAGCGTGCCAACCACCCTTCTAGCTTGCTCTCTACTTAAAGAGAGAAGCTGATCGGTGAGCTTCTTACTAGGACCCGGAATAACCTTCTTAGCAAATCTGCTCTCCGGGACTTTCTTCCATTCCTCTGCAGTTTTTCTCTGCACCCATTTTTGTACAGAAGTACGGGCCTGGCAATAAGCCATCCCGTACTTAGGTTCTGCACCAATGAATGGCGTTTCTGCACCTTTTCGAGCCAGCTCGTCGGCTCTTTCATTCCCATCAAAGTTCGAGTGCGCCGGGACCCAAATCAGCGAGACTGAGTTTTCCCGACACACCTTTATTAGGAGGTTGGTGCAGTGCCACACCATTTTTGATGTGATCTTTATAGCCCCCACAGCCTTAATCGCTGCCTGCGAGTCTGTATAGATAATAATGGTTTTGCCCTTGCATTCCATTTCCATACACTCCTCTAGGCATTTTATAATGGCCCCTACCTCAGCCTGAAAGACTGTAGCATATTTGCCGAGGCTTAGGACTATGGATTTGTCTACAGTTTCCCCATAGACTCCTCCTCCAGCCCCATTTTCCATTTTCGACCCATCTGTATACCAGACTAGGTCATTGTCCCATGTTTGATGTTCTTCAGCATTCCATTCTTCTCTAGCTGGAATTCTAGTGTTAAATGGTTTGCTGAATGAGAGCAGGGGTGTCATTCGGTCTGACGGCATTAAAAGCGTGTCTTCCGATATGCTTTTGGTAATATTGGAGTGGCCTGACCTTTTGCTTCTCCAGCAGCCTTCCAGCTCCAATCTATAGGCGCCCATCCTGGCCTGTGCTTCAATGAAGACTCCCAAGGTTGGCAGGTTCAATAGAGTATTCAGGACATCCCCTGGGGAAGTTGACATTGCTCCTGTGATACAGAGGCAGGCCAGCCTCTGGAGCCCATTCAACTTGGTTGTCACTGTGACCTGTGTAGTCTTGGTCCACCAAACCACACTTCCGTAGGTAATCACCGGCCTAATGACCATTGTGTAAATCCACATTGCCATTTTAGGTCTGATTCCCCACGTTGTTTGCTTTGCTTACTCAAAATCTTTGACCACTTATGAGAAATTGTATTGTGGTGGCCAAAAAATAGGCGGAGGCGAAATACCATTTTTTTAAAGTATTTTTCCTTTTTTCCTTTTCATTTATTAATTGATAAAAGGTTAATCGAATACAAACAATTTAATGAATGTATCCGATTGAACTCTTCAGTCGTCTCTGTAGCTTAGTACCCGTGTTGAGATACGACACGTCTCCGATCGCATGGCGTGTAGAGACTCGCACAAGTGCAAACACGTTACCACCTCAATTTTGGTTTAAAGGTAAGCTTATTGTTATAACCCGACGCGCTATGAGACTTTATGCGAACGGGCTCAAGTGAAAGTAAAGTCCCCCTGCCGGATATTCCACACAGAGGGGAACAGGGTCTTCGTAGAAGCGGAAACCGTTGACTTTTGGGGTGGATTCCGTGACATGGTAGCTAATTTCGGAAAACATTGCGTGCACTGCACTTTTATTTTATCAGGAACCAACAAATCAATTGCTGGGAGAAATATTAGGATCGTCTGTTGTACTGTTACTGGCAACCGTGAACTTCTTTCCTCTGAATTTTCCTGGTTGCACTTGAAAAATCTTGTGAAGTTTTCATATCATCATTACTTTTCTTATTATTTCTCAAAACTTTAAAACTATTACTTTATGCGTTAGAGAAGGGAATTAATTTTCTCGGTAATGAAAAACTGTCTAATTGAAAAAACGACTAATTCATAAATATTGTACTGTACTATATAATACACCCCAGGCAGCCCATGGAAGTTAGTTAGCTTTGAAATACAAGGGCTTGTAATGCCAAAGTCACCCAAAGCTCGGCAATACGATACATACGGTGAACACAATGCAACACATGCAAATACCCATGAAAACGCGATTAATTGAAAACCGCCTAACTATGCAATGGCACTGCAAAACCTCGCATGTGTGCAATTTTTACGTCCAATTTTCACATATTTCTTTTGTTAATTAAAATATTTCGCCATTGGTCATAGTTTTTGAAAACACGGCGCTTGTTATCGGTACTTGACTTGCTGCAACATGTAGCCCGACCAATCTGGAATCATTGTGTATGTGCTTGGCCGTGCCCAGGGGGGTGGTCCATGGGGTTCGGACCCCCCCCCCCCCGAAATAAATTTGTGTAAGTAAACCTGTATGGTTTGAAGAATTTTTCCATTAATTCACTAATAAATTACGTAAAAAAATTGTGGATCCCCCCCCCCCCCGAAATCAAAACCTGGGCACGGCCTTTTGTATATGTGTATCTAATATACTGCTTTGTTTAACGGTCTCAATGTCCGTGGATATGATTTAAGTTGCCAATAACCTGTTAGACCTGTCACACTTGATGGTCTCATGGGATTTGGTAATTGTGTGAGGCGGTTATTGAGTTGCTGGTGAAAGCCGTAGAGTAGTGGATAAAGATTCCATTCCCCTTTGTCTAATTAGAAACAATGATTCATGTAATCCATAACCCATAATAATCCCTCATTATTTATCGACTACGGGGGCAAGGTAGTAGCGTGCTTCTGTTTGTGCGAGTCTCTACACACCACGTGTCGTAACTCAGCACAAGTATTAATTTACTCATTG
Source organism: Psococerastis gibbosa (assembly GCA_963971405.1). Lineage (NCBI taxonomy): Eukaryota > Metazoa > Arthropoda > Insecta > Psocodea > Psocidae > Psococerastis > Psococerastis gibbosa. The sequence goes on from OZ020485.1 coordinate 22,432,655, forward strand.
AAGCGACTGAAGAGGTCAATTGTATGCATTCCTTTAATGGTTTGTATGTTTTTTTAATTAAAATTAAAAAATATCATAGCAATATATTTAAATAAATGTCATAGCAAGTTTTAAACGCGAAGGTTAAGTTCTGATTTTTTGAGCTCAGTGTTTTCTAAGCAATTCAGAAATAGTCACTTAGTCACATAGATCACAATCCCAACGATTGGTCGGCAGGAACTCACTACATATCCTGTGCCCTCCTCTTGGCACCTTTGAGCCCCTGCGTCCTCCTATAGTTGCTCAATGATTGAATTCCTTTGAATACAGTGTTCAAACTAGGTACAGTTACAGAGAATGAAGAAAAGTGAGACAATTAAGAAGCATATGTATTTATAAGGCAAGGGGCCAACTGCAGAGAAATAATAACAGTTGTGATGGGCCCTGTGGTCACGAGATGTCAAGCGCGAGGTCGCATGTGCCCCTTCATTACAATATTAACAAAAATGTGCCGCATGCCGCACGGAATTCCGACCTTACAGGTTACGGCCCTGAATACCATTACTCCCCTGACCCTAACTTTTATGACTTGATCAAGTCGATCGTCTGATTCAGAACCTCAGATCAAATTTATAGTGTATGGTTTCTTTTTTTTTCTTTAAAAAAAGGTTAATCGCATGCAACAATATAATGAATGCATCCGATTGACCTCACCAAGTAACCTAATAGCTACTTGTGGCGAGTTACGACACGTCTGCGATCGCAAGGTGTAGAGACTCGCACAAGTCAAGTACAAGCACGCTACCACCTTGGCACCGAAGTTGATATTTACAGTAGTAATGATAATTATGTAATGAATGTACACGACAAAAATCAAATTTAATTTGATTTTTTTAAAAATATTTTTGTCCGTTTACGGTCATGACTGAGTATAATATTATCGTATATATATGTATATCGCTGATATATCATCAAGCTCAACCTTTTAAGCCTTTGAAAAAATGAATAAATACAGTTTGAGAGTGGTTCCGCACCTTTTGTCCCATCATGTCTCGTCCCGTGTAAAATTGCGGGACGGGATTGGGGTTCATTCTCAACCTGCGTGCATCCCTAGGCGTCCCCCCCCCCCTTAGTGCCACCAGAGCAGAAAGAGGACGCAATGATGTCTTGTGCAAATGGGATGGAAGCAGTGAAAGGTAAAACCGTTGTTGCTATGACTTGTGTAGATTTTACGTTCTCCAACGACCCGTCATAAAATACAACTGACGAGCAATAACATTTTCCCAGGGTTTGCCTGAAAATTGTTAATGAAAACAATAGCTACCTGCATTCAGCAGTTAATTTCAGCACACTTGCAAAACAGGCCACACAGATTAAACTCATTGATTAGCTTATTTAACTTGAATACTGGTGGAAATATGGCGTCGAGTTATAATGAAAACCTTGTTATTTAATTGCAAACTTGATTCATTATGTCCAAGCCAGCCACATATTTGCTGCATATTGTGTACCAACTACTTGCTTACTTATGCGAGTTTACGATCTATTGTATTAATACAATGTGGAATTATCCTCCATACAGTAATAATGTTTTGCGTACGGTATGTTCTTTAATTTTCCCTAACATTAAAATGAATGAATGAGTGAAAACCTTGCCTGCAGGTTGTGACCTTATCATTTTAAGCAAAAGGGAACGGAACTTTTCTGACCAAATTGGGTTGTTATTTTTCTTCATTGGCACATCGACAGAGGGAGTAGGAGGTCGTTGAGCACTCCCCCGGGGAGCTCTCCCCAGGAGAAAAATGTGAAAACATACTGTACATTAGGTGTTTTTAGCATTTCCAGCATACGGTACCTATATGTATTTCAACTAAGGAAAGTTAAATTTTACTACTAGACCTATGGTATCTAGTTATGAAATATGATTTTGCTTTTATTCAAATTTCCAACTCTTGGCGTTCTTCATGGGCCCCGGGCCGGATGGCCTTTTAAAAGGCACTGGCACTACAGTATGTACAACATATTCTTTTTTATTCAAACATAACTTACTAGAAGCCCATATGCAGCATTTTGCAAAATCTCTGATGTATAGTATTCCAAAATTACTGTTAACTACTGTATAATATACAGGGAAGCTCCCCCTTCCAATACGCCCAAGCCCGAACAGTACCCCTAAAGAAGCTTTGGACCCAGGGACGGTTTCAGAAAAGGTTTTCGGGGGGGGGGGGTGGCCTGAAAAATATCGCGTTTCCCTTACTTGAGTAATAATTTCTCTTAATTTCCTTCAAAAGTCCATTCTATCTAGTCGGCGACCGCCCCCACCGCCCCCCCCCAAGGATCCGTCCCTGTTTGGACCTGCCTTAGATAACCAATTTTGCTCCCCGTATCCAGATTACCCAAAATAACCGAAAAAATGTCAGGTGGTCTGACTTACCCCCTACAAAATATTCACCGTTGATGTATTTTCAAAAAGCCGTATGTCGACAAGTAAATGGTATTTTGCTCCAGTCAAAGAGTAGAAGGAGTAAAGAGGTGTAGGGCTGGACCGCTTGACAAGAGGCATGACTGTGAGGCTGTACATACCACGGATACACATACGAAATATTAGACATATAGCGTACCATGTATTGTTTATAACGTATATACATACCAAATATTTATGAAACTAATTATATACAGTATATATGATATTATATTTATTTATAATAACGCATTGTTTTCCTTTGAGCCCCATGCAATATGTTTGGACTAGGGCCCAGCTTGAAGGTTAGTAGGTAGCTTGGCTATCCACCCTGTGAAAATGTCGTTGACCTTTTCATGAGGTATTTTTCCTTTGTTGCTCCAATAGCCTTTGTGTATGGGTGGAAAGGGTTAAGAAATATTCCATCGGAAAGAAATAGTTCATAGTTGTGCCCACCTCTTATTGGGTTGAATGTTAGAATGAATACAAATTTATTATGCGAGTAAATTAAATGTTGTAACGACTACAGAATTTTGGTACATTGAGGCAACTGTTGGTACGTACCTACTAGGCTCAGCGGGCAAATTTATTCATTGGGTTTCGGTTTAATTGTCGGTCGTAAATAGGGCATTAATGCCGTTTAAGTACACATATTGTACCCTCATAATTTAATTTTACAGCCCGCATTAACTGTATTGGGCTACTTAAAAATAACTAGGTACCAGCATTGTCCTATTTTTCGTAGTTATAATTAATAATGGCAATAATGTTTTGTAGAGAAAAATTAGAGAATATTTCTAATTCACATACTACCCGAGCACGATAGGTTGACATTCATTTTGGAACACTTTGTTTATTTGAAAACTTGGATAAGCGGAATACGGAGTTTATTCGATTTTTATAAGCGTTCAGAATGTCATTCTATCGTGATCTAGTTGTTCATGGGCGTAGACCTCACGTCTTCCGGTACTAGCTGGACGTCTGAAACCGGTTTAAGTGGTTGAGGACTTTTGCAAACCTTCTGCCAATGAATAGGTTCTAAAATATATGATATCCGAAATCGTATTAAAGATACGGCACTGTTCCTGGACTAGGTACATGGACAGCGAGCAGGGCTACGAACAGGATGTTCCGCCACTTAGAAAGATGCCCAGCTCCAAGAACCAGACATTGGGTACGAGCCGGGAGTTGAGTGCTGCGCCTGGGTGTAGCCAGGTTCGCCCAATTCCTAATGGGAGTTCCCGACCTCACCCGACATTTTTTGTGCCAACAAGAAGAGTCCCTTGTCTTGTTCCTCTTCGCTCCGGACATGTTGCCGTGTCTGCGTAGCATTCCGCCAGAAAGAATGGCAGTTCACTGAGTCCAGTAGCTCGGTTGACTTGGCGTAGGAAGGCTTCCTTGTAGATGTTGGTACACAACAGCTGGCCAATATTGCCTACCTACAAATCGCGTCTTACGACTTGTGCTAGTCTGCGATATTGACTATTGAGTACCTATTCATTATTGTCACGCAGGCAGACAGGCAGCAAGCGTGTATTAGTAGATAAAGCGCGGAAGCGTGGGAATAGGTACATACGTATGTAGATTGTATATACCTTACTGCAATCAGGGTCATGCTATAAGGCGGTAAGGTGGCAATCTCATGTGCTAAAGTTCTAGAGGCGCAGAAAAGGGGCGAAAGGCTTTCTTATTTATATGTTAGTGTAAGGAACCTTTGTGATTGTCGAAATTTTCGATTTCGAGATTTCAATGGAATGGAGCAAGTTTACAAGGAACCAAAGAAGTGGTTTTTACGAAATATCTGTCTGTCGGTTTGGCTACTGTTGGTCGGTTTATGAGCAAACTACTCAATGAATTTTAATGAAATTTGGCATGTATGTTCATAAAAATGATATCTTGAGATTTCTATTTTGGGCTAACTTAATTTGGGGGGTTTTACCTACCAACAACTAAAAAAGGGCTAAAAATATTGTTTAAAAACAGCTATAATTTTTTTTAAATTCTCAAATATTGTAGTCTTTATCGATGTAAACGAAACCCAATAGGTCGCTTCCTCCTAGTTGGTTTGGGTGTGGGGGACATAAAATTTAAAAATACTCCATTTTCATTAAAAATGATTAAAAAATAATTTTTCTGAGAACATTTCTATCGATACTTTCTTACTTCAGGTACTTATGTTTTAGGAACTAACTATACAGTACCTAAACCGAACAAGTTGCTTTCCCCATCAAAGTTTTGGTTTTTATGAAAAAGATATTTTTGAATAAAATATAGTAGTGGATAATTCCCAATGCATTGCATACCCTGCCATTATTAATAGGTAGTGTTATATTTATTAGTCTGCCCGTTCTAGACTATGCAATATACAATCGTTCCATGAATCAATTCAGTGCTGTGGATAGGGAAATTTAACCCTATGACAATATGGTATAGACCATGGAACTACTCATACTATCTGTTTTAGAATCTATACCAAAAGACAAATAGGAAGCCTTATTCGGAAACCTCTCTTTCGTTTTATCGCCTACAGGTACGCTCACCAGTCACCAAGGTACTTATTGTGGAGTAATCGAATTGCTTCTGAGCACTATGAGAAATAGCAAGAACAAAGCTGAGCATGGTCGCCGGTAATCACAGCGAGAGGAAACTTGTTTATCGCCAATTAGGTCCTAAGTCTGCCTACTGAATTAAGGGTTGGCACAGCAGCTGGCAATAATTACTGAGGGTAAGTCCTGCAGCGGTACACAGAAGAGAAAGGCGGAAGTGCTAGGGGCTCAACCGGAAGTAGCCTGTTGCCACCAGTTAACCAACACAATACTCGAGTTAAACCGGCTTGGCCTTTGTCGCGTAGCCCGTCCCTTCTCTAAAACGGACATTATGAGTTTCTTGTGTAGGAAATGTATTATTTGTGACAGCTGCACACATGAGTTTCTTTGTGTCTGCAGCCACGGCAAAATTGCAGATTAAGCTCTCTGTTTTGTCATTGTTCACGTCTCAGACATGCAATTTCCTGGATCAGTTCGACCGAGATATAAAAGAACATGGGGTAGTCATTTTTTTTACAGTCCCATAACACAATTTTCTTGGTAGGAGAGATATACTATATGTATATATAGAGAGAGAGTATTACATTGTAGGTACTCCAAGACTCAAAGGAAATCATCAAAAAATTAAATAGAAGTAATACATGTATAGGTAATACATACTGTATATATAATGGGTAATACTATCCCACCAGCTGCAGTACCTATATTATTCCACGAAAGCTGCTCACCGTTTTCATTTCTTTTTTTACCGAAAACTACGTCCTTCTTTCACCGATCTAATACCTACACTTTCCTTAGCACCTCAGTGGGTCTACTATAGCTCTTATAGTATTATCTAATTTTTGGTGTTCAAATGTTAACAAAACAATATTGAATAGCACTTTCCATTGTAAAATTATTAATCCCAAGTTGATTAAAAATAATCGCCCACTGAAATGCACCAAATATACTCATATTATTTTTAAATGCTTCAGTTTTAATTACCGTAAATCGTTCAAAAAAACTATTGTACAGGCGCTGGAAAACGTTGCTAATGTTTGCATGTGCTCACTTGCCTAGTCACCCCAATAAAGTGGCGGACACAGAGGGGGGTCCCGGGGGTCATGGTTCCTCCCCTAAATTTAAAAAAGGCGGCAAAATCTAAAAAGAAACATGAAATATGAAGTGTTATTGTAATACTTCTTTAAATGGTTTCGTTTCGTTCTGTATATGTAGCAATCAGAACTGTTCGGTTAATCTAAATCAGTTACTTAAATCAAATATCAAATACAGTATAGCTTTTATTCTCAGTTTATACCTGAGGTGGCATTTTAAAGGGATGACCCCCCCCCCCCTGAATAAAATCTTGTGTCCGTAACTGCCCCGGTAAGGTACACTAAGACAATTTTTCCAGCATTCCAATCGAAGTATAAAATGTAGTATATATGATACTTAAATCTCACGGGTCCATATTGCACACAATATATCCAAGAGTGAAAAGTAACAAGGAAAGAGGATTTATTCCCTGAATGAAAGAGTCCCTTACGTTTTATTTTGAACTTTAACAACATCTGTGTATATTGCTTTCCGTGACCCACGTGCTGCAGCCCTCCCTATCTTCCAGTTGTATGCGAGAAAGCTGTAAAAGAAGGAACAGTTACGGCCACTTTACTGCTAAGTCTGAGGACTACATCATATGGCGGCCATATGTCGAACCTCCCAACTGCAGATCAAATAACATCAAGAGTAAACTTGGGGAGCTGTGCGTCATATCACTACCGTTGATGTGTTTTCACTTTTATTTTATTTATTTTTTTAAATTTAGTTTTTGGTATGAATGAGTTGAATGGGTGGGTTTTGATGAGACTTGGGCTCAGTGGCGTATACGCAACGTGGTCCAGCAAGGGCGCATCTCAGCTATCATAACGAGGGGTCAAAATACAATTTATGGAAAATGTTGACGGACAGTAAAAGGTCTTTTGTCCCACTATATTGAATTTTCGATGTAGTCACACAATTTGGCCGCCATCTTGGAAAACATGTTTTTTTCTTATGGAATGGTGAGTTTCATATTTCTTATGAAATGTTCTTCGAGATGTCGAAGGCCAAATTTGGAAATTGTTTTTAATTTATAACTCGACAACCAATACTCCGACTACATTTTTTTTTGCATTCTATGACGTGAACCAGGCCCGTACCCAGGGCGGGGGGGGGGGGGAAGGGGGCCATGGCCCCCCAAAATGTAATAATGTAATAATGCAACAGTTTTAGCTAAAACTACTAAAATCACTACGGATGTACCTATCTATCATTTATAACAACATTTGCTCTTGGCCCCCCCCCCTAAATTAAATCCTGGGTACGGGCCTGACATGAACTATGGCCAATGATCAAATCAAATCAAAATATATTTACAAAATACAATTTTTTACTTTTCTTTATGGGCTAGGCCCGTTTTAAGGTGGAAATTCTTACAAAATTCTAAATATAATACAATGCATGCAGTTTAAAAATCCATAAATTTTATAAAAGTTTAAAAATATAGTGAATTTGTAAGTGACACGTGTGTGTTGGTGGTATATTGTATGAACTTGTTGTTTGTCATGGAAGATTATTTTCTATTTCCTATTTTCTTTATTTTCTTTATTGTGTAATTTCCAGATCAGTAAGCCATTTTTTTATATTTTTTCTAAATACTTAAAGTTTGTTTACCGTTATTTTTGCATTTTAATAAATTTTCACCCGATGTTAATAGGCATCTCACTTGCACCGGTTGACTTGCTTCGAAAAACGTTGCTGGCGGACATGTTGCTGACAGTTGACCATAACCATAGAAATATATCATCCGACCTCCACCAACTCATTGACAACATAGCAGCAGCAGGATGTACAGTGTTGAGATTGTTCCTTTTGACAAGTTGCTGCCAGTCTGAGATTTCGAGAAGATTGCGCTATGTTGCCACTAGCTATGTGGATGACTGCCATAAGCGTAGGCCCGAATTCACCACGGCTAAAAAAGTTTTCATGAGGTACATTATGACGATAAGCAGTGCAAAGAATTCTTAATACAGTTACGCAGTAAGGTGGCACCCCCTTTCCAGTGCATAGTGGTGTGCCAGTACTCCTCAGGAAAACTGTTCTAATAAAAAGCTTAGTGGGACCGGGTGCTGGTAAAACGCACAGTTGGGTACCGTACGTAGTCGTACTGCTGCAAGTAGGCAAGGGGCCAATGTCACAAAAATTGCTGAATATCGCTCGTGGTGATCGACCTATTGCCAAGTAAGGGAAATTCGTCATTGATAGAATATAAGTTACCTACAATAGCATACAGTAATAAGAATCATTGACATCAACGAAAAATAGCCGCGTAAGGCATGAAAATTACGGTCTTGCTGATTAGCAATGTCACAGTAGTAGTTTGATAGTAATTCATTAAATTATGCCTAAATGAGGAATTAGTTGGTGGACAAATATGGTAGTAATAGTTTTGCTGTACAGTGTACGATAGTGCGTTTGAATTTCGATTCGGTGAAAGTGACGAAGGAATCTTTCATGCAAATTAAAAGGTACGACAATTGCATTTTCTTGTTTCTTTTAAGTTTACTTTTGAATCACATACGAAGTACAGGTATAGTGAAAGTATTGTGATTTTCAATTTCGAGATTGACTGTTCCCCATGATCCTTCATGAGGTTCCAAAAAAGCGGTTATGAGGGTAATCTATGTAGGTACGTGCGTAGGCTACGTGCGGGCGAATGCGCACAGAGGTACAGTTCAAACTATACATTTAAACATGAAAGGCTAAACATTTCCTGGGAACTTAACAATAAAATAAGCTTCGCTTGTTTAGGGACATAGCCAAGAATTTTAAACAGCAAAAAAAAGGCATTTAAAATTATTTTTTACAAAAAGGCTAAAGCTATTTTCTTTAAACTTTCCTCGCTTATTTTATTATTTGCTTCTTCTTCATCTTCCTCTTCCTTGTTCGTACCGCGTGGGCAGCATGAGGGGATCGCCCAGTACCCATTTCTTAAACTAGCCCCGCCTTGAGCTCGGCCATTGCTTTCCCCTTGCTCCGCTGAGTTGTTCAATCATTTCCTCGATGGTTGTCCTCCTGTCCTCGGTCTGCCGATGAGTCATTTACCTTGTGGCTTTGCTTCCACCTCCGAGTGGCCCTATTCTCCTCATCCCTCATTTGAACGTGGCCGAACCTATGCAGCTGCTTGTTCTCCATTCTCTGTCTATGGCATTTTATTATATTTAAAAAATGTAAAGAACTGATAAAGGACCCTCCTTCATGACAAGTGTGTTGTTCGGGTTGAATTTGGTCTGTCGGGAATCCAGGATTTTCCGGGAGAAGGGAAGGTCCCAAAATTAAGGCTAGGTTGGGTAAAAAATTATTTCTCCTAAACCAGCTTTCTGAGTCATATTCCAGTTCTCTACCAGCTTGGTAAAGAGATAGGGGGACCTTCAGATAAAACCGGGTATTTAGGGAGTGGAAGAAAATGAAGGTAGCCTGTGCCCATTCCTATTGAATTAAATTATGGCTGGAATTGGGATAACGCGCGGCAGGCCCGTAAAGAAGGTAGAAGTGTGACAAACGGCGGGATCTTATCGCTCCGCTACATGGACGGATGGCTCTCGTTCACTGAACAACACCACATTCCCATCCGCAGAGCAGGACCGGCGTCAGATGTGGGCGGCGCAGATATAATGCATAAATCAAATAATCAATGCAAGTACCTGCGAAGACATCCTCCACATATCACTCGAAGACCGCAGTACCGACTTCTTCTTGCTGGAAGGAAAAAAGGCGTTAAGGAATTATCAAACAGGCAGATGAACCATGGGAGGAAGTTAGAAGACTTTAGTGAAGCATAATGTGTGCGTCCGTAACTGGAGACGAGTGGCTGCTGGATGTGGTTGCCGCTCTCAAGGTTCTTAATGAACTGTAGTCTGCTAATGTGAAAGGCAAATCTAACTTCTTCAGAAAACCATATGCACGGAACAATGCCACACTGTCATCTGCGATAGGCGCATGGGCAGCGCAGATAATACCTGATGTATGAATCAATGCAAGTACCAGCAATATTAATAAAGACGAAGACACACCTTGACCTAGCATAGGGTTCAAAGGCTAGGAGTTTCGTAGTACCGTAAGTATATTTTGACGGATTCAAAAAGAATGCTGTTCATTGAGCAAACCCACAATCGGAATGTACCATAGCCTACCTATCTACAGAATAAGACCGGCGTCTCGCGTTTTGGGGCGTCCGAGACGACGCTATGGCGACCAGCTAAACGAAGATATACAGGAAGTTGGCCTTCGGGCCGATAATTGGTGTGATCTGGCGAAGGACAGGATCCGGTGGCGTGGTGTTGTGAATGCGGCCAAAAGTCCCCCAGGGCTGACAGCGCCAACTTAAGTCAAGTAAGTCAAGTCTCGCGTTAAGTGCGCAGGTGGGTAGGCTTTAAGTATAAATCATTGTCGGTAATGTTGGTATACTGTACCTACACAGACTTGCATAAATATTTTTTTAAAGAGTTCGCTGTACTATACTATTATAATTTTCACACTCCACAGGACTTAAAGAATTTTCTTGATGGTTTTAAAGCTCCTAAGACGATTTCGGACCAATTGACTTCAATCTGTTCGGCTAAATAGTTTCATTATGTATCTTCAATATATTTATTGAATGCTAGTGTCTACGCTACCTGGTGCCAACTTGATTTTAGCGAAATGAACGTATTTCGTAACGATTCATATCATTTCGTACTAATTTTAGACAACACTAACAGTAACACAAGAACAGCAACATACAGGACAATTATAAGACTATGGACCAGGGACGAACTCAACAAATTACAGTAATGAATTAGGTAGGCTATAGTTAGGTAGTGAGTGCTACCCTCGCACGCCATTGGCATGAGGGGGCACATCAACTGTATTTTGTATTTGGTTAAAAATTGTTTTAGGAAAAATACACGGTTATTTATTTATTTATTTATTTATTTATTTCACTTTACTCAGTTCGTCTAAATAGTTTCATTATATTTTCAATATATTTATTCAATGCTAGTGTATACGCTATCTGTTGCCTACCAGGTTTTAGCAAAATGAACGTATTTCGTAACTATCCTTATATGCTTACTAAGCTGGCACTGGCAGGAACAATTATACAATATGTAATTTAAGGGGAATCCATGTTGAAATTTAAAATTCTATCCCCGTACTGGGTATTACGCTTTGAAGAGCACTTAATATTGAAGTTTTGAATGGCTTAGTAAATGTGTAATTTCATATTTAATTTGTCCATATGCGAGTAGCTGCATTAAACCCCAGCTGGAATCCTATAACCGTTATTAGCCTCTCTTAGCAAATTACCTCCTTTTGCAGCTTCAACTAGTCCACTAAAACCCCTCTGCTGCAGTCGCCAAATGTATATACAGAAAATGAACAGCAGGTTTTCCAAGAATTAATTCAAAGACACAGCTAAACGCTTTTAAAATCGGACTCCACCCGGTATTTCGATTAAAAGACGTGAAAGGATCACGTTCAATGGGAGAATTACTCGTCCGACCATTTAATTTGAAAAAAAATTAGTTCCAGAATAAAAAATTACATCAGTGTCACCAACAGGTGCCTGAGCCAGTCTGTATTAGATGCATAGCAACAGTAAGCACGTTTGGCGTAAATACCAGGTCCCGGAATAAGGTTCCATTGATATATAGAGCTGGAATCCCGGCCAGGTGTGTCAGGTACCCCAAGAATTTCACAATGGTTTTGAATGCCTTTATCCGATTTTGTGAATGGGACAATACCTGCAGGTCCCGCAGGGTCGTTTAGCTACATCACACATGCTCCTTCACGCGTACTTGTCCTACTCTGCTACCTTTTCAATCTTTGTAACGGATTTTTTCTCGTATAACGTGATTTCCAATAATTTTCTTTGAAAAAAACTCTTTTACTGGAGTTGCGTTCAGGTTTCTTTTATTGTTTTGATGTTTGTGACAGAGTTAAGGAGTATAATGGGCATAGTGGCACGGCAGGGGTTATTGTTGATAATAAATGTTTGTTGTTTGTGTTTGCTTTTGTTGATTTTTTTCTTCAATGAGCCATTCATTCTCTAGTCTAAATGGATCATAAATCAAGAGATGGGTATTTAAACATTATTTAGAGCATTGATTGCTTTCTTTTTTGTTTAACGATTGGGTTATTACATTGCCCATTGCTCATAGGTCAGCACTAATGTAAACCATGGACGGATCCAGCCCATTTGGGGGGGGGGGGTAGTTGTCGGTCAAAATAGAAAAAACATAATATGTAGCATCTATGAAATCAGAGCGTAATAAATTACCTTAGAACAGATTTACCAATTTTTTTTTGGGGGGGGGGGGGCAGCTAACCCCCCCCCCCCTCCTGTATCCATCCATGATGTGAACACATACATTTTAGTTGGGTCAATTACATTCAGCCCCCTTCCCTCTCGGTCTATGACCCTGCCGCATACAGTACAATATTAAATTGAAACTCAGTCAAACTACAGGGCATTGGTGAATTGTAACAGTGGACCGAAAGGACAAAAAGCAGGCACGTAGCCCCCCCCCCCCCCCCCCCCCGGAAATGATGATTCACCTGCAATTTTTTTTCTCCCTCTACAAACAATAAAACTGTGTGTTTTTGGATGTAAATGCGTTTTACTGGGGGTATTCCAAACCCCCTCGATCCCCTGGTAGTTAGCCCCTCCCGAAATAAAATCCTGGCTACGTGCGTGACAAAAAGACAATTTTTTTCTTTCATTCTTTCTTTTACGGAGGCTTAGGTCTAAACTAACTGCTAAAAGAAAATATAAAGGTGTTGAAATAGTAAAACGAACACCGCCCGCCATCAACTTTGGCTTAAGAGGACATGCGAAAATGAGAGAATGCGAGAAAATGAGCACCCCAAAATTTGTTGTTTTTATGGACCTTTTATTTTTTATTTAATTAACAAAGCAAGTCATTAAAGATTTGGCTCATGGAAGTTGTAGAAGACTACTTCGTGTATCATATAATCGGGTATTTTTACTTTTTGGTTTTGTAGTTCTTCCAAAAATCCCAGAATACGCATAATTTTAGTCCGTTCTGGTATTTATGAAAGAACTAAGGTACCAAAAATGTAATATTTCCTATTGCACGATGCATGAAACAGTCTTCTACAACTTCCATGAGCCAAATTTTTAATGACATGCTTTGTTAATTAAATCAAAAATAAAATGTCAATAAAAACAACAAATTTTGGGGTGCTATTTTTCTACGTAGCATATCCTCTTAATACTTAGACTTATTTATCTCAAAATCTTGCAACGCTAGTCGCTATGGTACGGTAACCATAATGAAGAAAGGCCTTGTAGGCTATTTTCTTGTTCAATGTACCGTATGTGGCGACTTTGCATCATGGTACTGGAACAATCATGGAACAATACAGCTGTTGTTTTTTTAAAAATACAATACCATACACATGCAAATACAATTTTTATGTATTTATTTAAGGGCGCGAGGCTGCGATTCATCTCTCAATAATAATTACAAAGACTTTCCCGGCAAGAGTTACGTGACGAAGCAGTAGAATTTGGGATGATAGGCCGTGGTCGTTCTGAAAGCGCACTTTTAAACGTTCCGTCAACATCTGCGGTCGACATCTTCAGTGGAACCGCGTAGACTTCTATAAGATTGTATCTCGGAGGCTCAGCAGCAACCAAATACGCTTTCAGAACGACCACGGCCTATCATCCCGAATTCTCCTGCTTCGTCATTCACCTCTCTGTTAATTGTTATTACGGGGAGTCGTAATTCCTTTATAACTTACTGGCTTATCGCCAGGCATTTACTGCCTTTGTAAATCCCATTGTGCTCTATTCACTATAGAGACTTTTCGCACATCACGCCCTTCACAATTCTATATCCTTAGGCCCGATCCCACCAGTGCATTGAAAAATCTCGGGGATAAATGCTGCACGGCACCGCCATGCATCGAATGATGATATTGTGCAGAGACTTCTCAAGCGATCGTGGAAGCCACCCTAAGAATTATTATTATCATTACTGATTGAATTTTAACCTCATAAAGAGCGCACTACTGATCTACAAAGCTAAAATTAAATACCGTACGTTCTACAATAGAGTCTAAGCTCAATTACTGTATGTTCATTTTCAATTTGTTTTGCATGAAAGGGTCAGAAATAGTCCAATTTCCAGTTGGTAGTTGTACTGGTTCGAGGTTCAGCATGTAAGGAAAGAAATGTTCACATGCTCTGGGTGTACCCAACCCTATATTGGAGCCTTCATCGTTAGGGGAGAAATGCGGCTGGTGGTCATGTTGCTGGTCAGAAAACGCGAACAGAGTAGAGGTCAAGTGAGAGGATCCTATACGAGTCCTCACGCCTAGACCTTGTCAGGTTGTCGCGTCACGCTGTCGTTTTTATTGAAATAGCATATACGAACAGCATTCAATACGAACTGCAATTTTGATGACACTGATCATAATACCTTTTTGTTATACCGACCTCTAAACCAATCTATTGTCCTAGTGCAGTAACGACCATAAGGTCCCCAGTCCTTCAATTTCTTCTTCTTCCGGTTCTGCAGTCTTTCATTGTCTTTGGTCTGCTTGACAACACTCTTTCACTCATCTGACATCTCATTTCGACGCTCCTCCATCTGTGTTCTCCCTAAGCGTGAAGTTCGATTTCTAATTTGTCCACCCATCAGCGGTTTCAGCAAGATGTAATTCCTCCTTTATCAGCAACTACAAACATTCTACACAGTCACTGAGGCACTAGGACAATGACAAGGACAGAACTACCTGATTTTGACGATGTTTTGACGCTTTTACTTTATTCTTTTTGGTTCACTACTTGTTGTATTGGTTGATTACTTGATATGATTGTATAATTTAAGCCTGAGGGTTCAAAATGTTTTGTAAACAAGAAATTATCGTACTTTTGGACGAAATTAATTAATTGCTCGTTCCACAGCCACAAAGATATAAAAGGAAACAGATGAAAAAATCTTAAAAAGTACGAGCTTTCTGTAAAGCTGTCTATTTCCTTTACAGATTTACAGCTGTGTTACAAAATGGGTTTAAGGCTCTTTAACCAATTTTTTTAAGGTAATAATATTTCAGTTCAGAAAATATAAACTTCCTGCGATAACTTGAATTTTTTATGAGTTTTTTATCTGTGGAATGAGCAATAACTTATTTTCGTCAAAAAATCATCAAAATTTCTTGTTCACAAAACATTTTGAACACTCTGCCTCTCAGAGAAATATTTATTTATTTATTTATTTTATTAAAAATGGGGTTTTGTTAATTTTGGCTTCGTTATCATGGCAACCTGTCTGACAGAGGATATTATTATTATCAATTATTGTTCATTGACGTGGGACTATGAGCATATTCAGTAGCGTAACGAGTGGGTGGTGGAGGGGGCGGTCCGCCCCGGGCGCCACATCACCTAGGGGCGCCAAATTGGACAAAATATAATCATCATGCATATAATATAACAAAAAAGTATAACATAAAACTAATGAAACATTTAAAAATAAAAATCTATAATATTTTGCTGACAGAATGCAGAAACCCCCACTATTTCAGGCCTGTATCTTCAGAAGAATTATCCCCCCTTCGGAAAACCTGTCGTTACGCCACTGAGCCTATTGAACAGGATGCTGATGATGTACCCTGTAGTACACAGTTTACTAGTGTATTCGCACATAGCATAATTTTTAAATTAATTGACCACTTCCTCCCAGGCCTAAATGACCTCATGAATCGAGCTAAGCCGAATAGGGGCACCTCATCTGGTAGAGAATAGCAATAGTGCAGAATATTCTCATGGCAAACAATTTAAAAGTGGGTTTGGTTGGATTTGGGACAATGGGTATAAATTTATTATTACTGTATAACCCAAGGGCAATTGAGTATAGGCTATGCAAAGTTTCGGTATGTATACATGTGATACCACACTCATTTCAAGCCGACGAAACTATTTATTTTAGGTCACCCCATACAGGTTTCCCGTCGCCATGGTAACGCAAATGGATAACGGGAGCTTTTAACCCTCTATTCGCTTCCCATTCACATTATTCTGATGATGCTGATCCCAATGATAAAACCACTCAAAAGTCTTGTTCAGGGGTAAATTAACCTGCAAGTGAAGGCATATCGGGGGCAGCTGAGGTGACAAATGAGCCAAATAATGATCAGATATAAAAGAATTCTGGACTTGACAATGCTTTCATTCAATGACCGTTTCATTATTCAAGGTTCACTTCCAAAACACCCACACTCTTCCTCTGAATCTAAAACGATTAGTCATTGCATTGCCTTGTGCGTATTAAACATGGTCAATTTAAAAGTTATGTTATGGTACCGGTGTATTTCCACAACGTGATATGTTCTGGTACCTGGAAATCGGGACTGGTTTTATTTTGATAGCACCAAATGGGGTATTTGAGCGCTTTGGACACGATGAGATTTTAATTTAAAGGTCCGCTCTATCATTTAAGAGAATAATTAAATAAGTGGCGTCGGCTTTTGTCATTTTTAAATGTTTTGTTTGCATTGTCAGTCGCGGGTTCAGGATACATAATACTCGTATGCGTGTATGTTTAGGCCTACTATACTGTGCACGTATGCATGTATTTGTTTACATATTACTTTAAAATCTCTGAAGCATAGGCGCCCATATGCACTAGCGGATCTAGAAATTTTTAGAGGGGGGGGGGGGCTGAACTAGTGGATTGAAAGCCTATAGGAGGTCTATGATACAGTGAAGCCTTTTGTAAAGTGCGTTTTATCTAGTGTAAGTTGGGTAAGAGAAGTGGGGGGGGGGGGGCTTTAGCCTTGGACCTTGGACCTAAAGCTGGCTTTCTTATAGATTTTTTAGGTTAGGTTAGGTTAATCGCCCTCAAACAATTTAATGAATATATCCGATTGACCTTTTCAGTCGCCTCTGTAGGTTAGTGTACTTATTAGTATCCTTGTTGAGTTGCGACAAGTCTCCGATCGCATGGTGTGTAGAGACTAGCACAAGTATAAGCACGCTACCATCTTGCCAGCGAAGCCGATAAAAACCGAAATCAACACTTAGTTTTTGGAGGGCAAATAAAGTAGCTGAAAAAGCATAATAAAAGTTAATTAACAAATTTCTAATAATATGGCCCGCGAAACTGAACTACTACTCTAATTGTCATCTTATTTATAAACCGTTAAAAGAGAAACATTAGATGACAGTGTCGCACTCTGTTTACAGCTATAATATTATTCTATATTGGTACCACACTCCTGACCCGGGGAAAGTTTAGAAATTCAGGAGAGGGTAGTCACTATGCAATAGCTGACTACGAATCCATGTTTAAACAAGTTGCTATAAGCTTCAGCCAGCAGATAGTTGCTCAAGAAATCTCGGCCCTGTCGGTTCAGCCATTTAAATCTATTCGCGGTTATAATACTTTTATTATTAATGTCTGCATAAGTTGCGTATTGTGTTGTGTCTGGTGACCAAGCATCCATCCCTTAGGCGCGGTTTCCACCGACCGGCTAGGGCTAAATGCAAATACGGTGACGTGGTAACAGACATTCAAGACTTAGGCGGTGTTTCCACCGACCTCGCATTGCAGAATGCAAGTGGCATTGACGGAAATGTTTGTTTTACTCTATGACATAGTTAAAATTGATCAATGATCATAGATTAAAATCACAAACAAACTAACTAAAATTAAAACATGGTGTCATGGGATATGTTAATTACAAACATTTTAATAGATTTCTATAAAAAGAAAAACAAACATTTCCCTCAATGTCATTTGCATTCTGCAATGCGAGGTCGGTGGCAACCCCGTCTAAGTCTTGAATGTCTGTTACCACGTCACCGTATTTGTATTTAGCCCTAGCCGGTCGGTGGAAACCGCGCCTTAGTGCTGTGCTCCCTCACCATCTTCGCCGTGGGCCCTCGGTATCTAACAGAGTCAGGACCAGCCTAAGGTAAGACCATACCAACCCTTACGCAACTACCTTTTATAAATTAACTAGAGAGAAACTCGGTTTTCAAGAGTTTTTTAAAAAGAATAGTCGCAAATTAATGAATGTATCCGAATAACCTGTTACTACTAGCTTACCTGTGTTGAGTTACGACAGGTCTCCGATCGCATGGTGAGTAGACTTTCACGAGTACGAGCAAGCTATAGCAAGTACGAACAAAACCAACGAAAGCCTTAATTTGAAGGCTGAACGAACACCTGAATTTCACTCCTAATTTTTTTTAGCGCCTGGGAAGAACGCGCGTCCCCTTCAGCAACTACTGCTGCCCATTCTGATGAGCTCTCGATTGAATACGGGCCGTATTCCCTTAAGGGAAAAGTGGAAATCAGCTTCAATATTCTAGGCTAAAGCTGTGTCCACATGGTGTAAATAGCATCCGCTACATATAATCCGCGGCTATTGTGCAACTGCAAAGTCCATATAATCCGGCTCCGGCTGCAGCGGCACATCTGTCAAAGAGGTTGTCAAACGGGTGTCCCCTTGAAGGAGAGGAGCTGTAGACACTGACAGCCTATTGATTTTGTGTCGGTTAATCAAGTTAACAATGAACGGCAGATAACATCAAAGTTTCATTTAGACGTGACGCGCGATACATATAGGAGCGCGAGCGGCATGTATTAGGAGGGCATAGAGGAGGGGGAGGGAGAAAGAGGAGGGGGAGGGAGAAAGAGGAGGGGCGGGAATGGCGTCAACACCTGAAATTTTGAAGATGCTGCACTGACACCCACTAAACTTTCAAGAGTCAAAACAACATAGTAAGGACTGAAATTCGAGGATCTAGAAAATTCTGGACTTGGCAGGATTCGAACCTAAGATCCTTGCCAGCAAGACCACAAACCCGCAAGTACAGTAGTTGTCTATATTACTCAACAAAGGACTAGACATTACCTGTCGTTTCAAATAGTCTTTAGAGGCAGAGGTCTCACGGTCATCGAACAAATTGGCGGAGTCAATTTTCAGGGGAAAGGGCGAAGTTTCGGGAGTGCGTGCAACTCCCATCATCAGGCTTAGTTCCGAGAAGAACTGATGATATTGGTTGTATTTGACTTGAATTGACCTGAATCTCTGATATATCATTTATCAGTATCTGAATGTACTAGGGGTACATTATATTAAATTATTATAATTCCTTGGTTGCCATAAAAAGTCAGCTACCAGCTACAGTATCTACCGAAGAACGGAGGAGCAGGGCGTATGGTTGCAAGGCCTAGTGGTGGACCTAGCGGTAAATCCAAACCTTGGTAGAAGTAGTATGTAGTATAGAAGAAAATCATAAAAAATGCTACCATTAAAAATCCGTGCCTACTCCTCCTGAGCGGACGCGTCAATGCATGAACAACTAGCCTATAACGCTAATAGGCTTGTAAGCCTATTAAATAATTAAAAATAATAAAATGCTAGCTGCGGCCCTGGCTATTGTAATTTTAGGTGATAGTGAAGCTGAGAATGGGCAGTCAATGGCTGGAGAACGGCTGGAAAACTGGGAGATAACAGGTTCTAGGCCTTGGCTTACTGGAAAGTGTGGGGCTCCGCAGCAGTGTCTCGGCTGATTCGAAAGAGAGCGGGGGTGCTGTGCTTCAGTGCGGTGAAAATCAAGTTACATACTCGGATTACTGTGCTGACTGCTGTTTTTCCTGTAGTGGTGTTCCCCATGCCCCTTTGGTAAGCAACTCCTCCTTGCCATTACGTAGTCACCCGTATAATCGGCGACCCTGGTGTTCCGTGAAATATTGTTTTTTGAGCGATTTAACTTAGCTCTAACGTTTCGGTTTCGTGTTAAATTACGACTTTTAACCTATTGTATATTATAGGCTGCAGATAAATTACCTAAAATTTGTCTGTCATTAATGCACATTTAGCAACCTATTTAAGCAGGGGCGAAGCTACCCCTAGTGGGCAGTGGGACCTGAGGAATTTGCCACCCGCCACTTGACCCGGCAACCAAAGGCGGCCTATTTTGGTTGAAATTGAAATCCTGACTCCTGAGGGCAATTCACTTGTTACCACGGTTTATTCTATCCCAAAGCATGGTATGGATCACTTCAAATGCCCATAAAGTACCGTATTTCAATGGCTAAACAAGGCTTTGTTTCCGAAAAAAAATCTATCGCGGGAAATGGGCTACATAGGCTATGACGTAGGTAGTATATGAAAAGGTACTTTCCTAAATAGCGTTTCCCAGAACTGGTGTTTACCATAGATAAGATGCTAAAGATGCCCTAATAATTAGTGTCACGCCGAACGTTTTTTTGGTGCCATTGGCAACTTTTAAATAAATTGTTAACAACCCGTGAACCATTTTTGTTCGCGAAGCAGTAGAAACCGGAATGATAGGCCATGGTCGATCTGAAGGCGTACTTCCAAAAGTTTCGTCAACATCTGCGGTGGACACCTTAGAAGTCAACTCAGTGCCGCTGAAGATGCCGACCACAGATGTTGACGAAACGTTTGTAGGTACGCTTTCAGATCGACCACGGTCATGCATTCTGCTACATCATGTAACTTCGGCCGTGAAAGTCTTTGTAATTATATTATTTTTGCTGGATTATGAGGTTAAGATCAGTGCCAGGGCACAATAATGTAGCTTGTAAAGCAGCGAAGAAAAATATTCCAGTTTTCCGTATTAGTGATAAACATGACTCAAACTCTAAGCATCGTATAACCTAGGTACTGTAATTTAAAATTTCGGGGTAGGACTATAGTACTTAGTGATGAAAGGACCAGAACTGAGGACAAAACGGTTCGGTCCGCTGATAATTTCTGCCCGGAAAGGTCGGATCGAATCCACCAATAATCCTACCCCTGGATACGTCCTTGGAGCCGCCCTAAATACTTCAAGAATGTGAGATCGCGGCACGAACCGATGGAATGGCCTCATTTAGCAACCCCTTTAGCTGGGAATACGCATAGGCAACCGCTTCACCACCTTGGGCATTGATAGAGTTTTGGGGGAGGTGAGGTAATTTGGGCCCAAATGTGTGGCCTAAAAAATTATCTGATTGAGATCGATGGTATTTTATCTAAATTCTAATGGCTACAATTCTCCCTATTACACACCCTATTATGATCGAATAATTATGAGTCTAAGAAAAATTGGAAAGTGTAATACCTAAATTCAGATTCAAATTTCACGCTTCAACATAACAATTCCAAATATTCCTTCAATCAAATAAATATTATAGTGTGAATCAAGGCCATTGACACATCTGATTCGTCGAACCAACTTAATATTGGTTAGATGCATACGTAAAGCCGATTTTAATAACAAGGGCATAAATGTAGGAGAGATAGTTCAATCGATCACACGGACGATTTATTAGGGAGTCAAATGGACGTTAACTGCTTTGCCAGTCATAAAAAATTTGACAGATGATCCAGATTTATGAGATCAAACCCGGGAATGAATAATTAAGTTGCATAGTCCAGCCAATCAGAGAAATGCTGATGTTAGCTAAAATATAAATCTAGGACTATGGATTGGCTATGCTGATGAGCTTAGAGGAGGCCGACTGTAGATCATGGCCTCACCTCGATCATACCACGTCAGTTTTCTTCTTAAATTTACATTACGCAAAATATAGAGGGGAATTTCATACGTAGTATTTTAGGGAGTTGTTAGTTATGGTACAGTGATTTCTGCCGTTATCATAGCATTTTTTGACACCAAGGCTGCTATGTATGTACACGTATGTGCCTTAGTTGAATCCATGCCCAACCAAAAAATCCAAACGGCAGACATAGTTAAAAGCCCCTTGACACTCTGAAGATTCTGCAAGGTAGAAGAATGCCCTTAAACTGATAAGGGACTGAAATTTACCAAAGTATCAAATATTAAATACCTAAAAATATGGTGTCGGAAATATAGTCATCCAGCACAATATAGTTAGACTTAGGGCGAATTATGCAATACGACCGATAAAGTACTATTTACTGGTAAACATATGGAGACTCTTCCTTTAGACAACGGGCATACCAAGTTGAATCCACCAGAAAAGGGCCTGTTCCAAACTACAGCAAGCTTTGCAGTCTCCATAGCGTTGGCAGGGGAACATGGTGGGACATGAAAGCGCGCTGAGGCTATACCAGCCAGTCACTCTAAGTGCGTGTCGAGTCCTAGTCTCCTCCAAATTAATCGTGTGCCTTTATACTATGTTCCCCAAGTGGTTCGAAATCCACTATAATCAGGAGGTCCACCCTATCTGCCTACTCCCCTTATCACTGAATTGAAGGAGTCTGCCCTTAGAGTGCCTCAAGTTGTGAAGCAGACTCACTCCCCCCGCCAGGCTGACAGGGTTACTTAAAACAGAAATGCTAACAGCAGGCGCTCCAAAAAAACAAGCTTCCTCTAAATATTGTTTATTTTTATTTGTGCATAATAGCATACAATTAATTGTTTGATAGTTTGAAAACAGTTTCCTTACTCCCTTATTAGTTATTATTTTATGTTCATGCTACGGCTGCTGTTGAGCTGATATTTCACACTAGGAGTATTCACTGTGTTGATAGAAAAGGGGAAATGGGAAAATAAAGAAATAGCTCAGCGTGAGGATTCCTCCGCTAACCATAGAAATAGAAAAACCTAACCTAACTTACCTCTAAAGTTTCTTTGCCTTTGGCTATGTACTTATGAACATCTGCTGCAGTCCACCTCTTGCCACATTTTTCCTTTTGTTGTTTTTTTATTAATTTCTCTCGCAGAGCTCATTTTTTAAATGAAATAAAAATAATTAAAGCAAAATTCAAATTCTGAACAACAAATATGACCGTTCTCGATTCTCCAAGTGCAGTTTCCCGGGTAAAGTGGGGAAACGTAGAGAAACACGTTTACTTATGGCATTACTTTTCTACGTCGAAAAACTGGAGTTATATTTTTCTAATTTCCCTCAATTTCCTAGTTTCCCTTAGGGTAATCCAAACACAGTGAATACCCCTACTGTTAAGAACTGTATACCATTGTATTTTCCCCGGGGTTTAGACCTTAACCTGTGGTCAGCAACATGTGGGGCAGTTGCGTTTTCCCTCGCCTCTGAATGAAAGGTAGGGTCAGGTAAATCTAGACGACCAGACCTGAAAATGGAACATTTCGGCTTTCGTTTCAAGTATCAAACCTCTTCCACTTCCACTTCATAGTCCAATTCTCTACCATCTGCACTAAGCTGTACACTGGATATCGACTGGGGAACCTCATCCACGTCATTTGTAGTGGGTCGAACGAAATGAATTCCCCCGGTGGCTGGGAGACCTTTTTTTGAAGGGCTCAAAGGGACTGCTACTCATTTTGAAGTAGCCTATGCCAATAGGATTCAATCAGCCGATGAATCCATCAAGTTTGCATGCATCAAAAGGAGTTTTGATTGCTGTCGGAATCTCAACTCGTTTGTTGACATTGACTCTATTACAACCTTTCATATTGAAAGGTCTAATCACTTATTTTTACGATTGTCATCACGAACGCGGTATATGAAGCAATCTGCTATGCAAATTGGTATTTCCCCTTCTCTTTAATGATTCTACTAGGATATTACACTTTAACGTAAGTTCAAAAAATGATAATAGAGAATATATAGGTACGACCTATATACAGTTAATACATTTAACAGCGGGCGTTATAGGTGGGTTTGACTACCTGTAACAATTAAGGGCGTGGCGGGAGAGGCTAGCCAAAGAGAGGAAAAACATCAAATGTAATTTTTTCTATATTATATAGTAGAAATACATGGCAATAATATTTATTATAGTATAGGTAAACCATAAACGGGAAACAAAGTAGGTCACTACTGACAATAGTTCAATATTGGTATCTCAACTTCTTCTGAAAAATAAGAAATAACTTGCTTGGATAATTATTAGAACGTGGAAAATTTTTTTTTTTCTACATTACAAATCTTAAATTAATTCAATGTCATTTTTTTAAATGATCCATAAACGCCTGAAAATTCCTGATTATGCAATTTGAATAATTTAAGTGCACAAGTATAACAGCTATTGATTTTTTTGACACTTTGTACAAAAGTTCCACACTGCCCTTAACTATCTTCATTTATGAGAATGTAGCATACAAAAATTAATCATGATAATTTCTAGAATTTCCAGAATAATGTATTGCGTTTTTACACGAACGATCTGCCTAACTCCCCACTTAAAATCATTTAGTACAGGATTGCGAAGAAAGAAAGCCATCCCTACCTATATTTCCAATATATTTACGTATAAAAATTAATTTATTAATTTTTATTTTCATTTGTTGCAGCCCTGGCAAAAAGTGATTTGGTGAATGTGCAAACCTGGACTTTTACGAAATTATTCAATAATTTGGATATCTCACGCTTTTCAGCCATACTTAAAGGTAAGTTTGTAATATTATCTCTGAGTATTAGTACCCTTTGTTAATGTACCCCATTGTTATATATTTGATGTTTGAATGTTGTCTTTTTTGGCCGTTTTCAGGGGATTATCATCCCCGATGCGGTGTAGCAACTAACAAAATATCGGGCCGTGTTCAGGGGAGCATCATCCCCCAGTACGTTGTGGCAATCGATAACCAAATCACTTGGGCACTACTTCCAGTAAATGGGTAATTATGGAGCATTGGTTGGCCGATCACTGTCGTCAGTTACTCCATACGAATGTTGCATTAGTGTGGTTGGCACAACTTGTCACTCTTAATTTATACCGTTACCCACTTTGTAATACCAACTTGACTAATTTAAGAGGCATATCATTGAGATATATCGATTTCACGATGTGGGGCTGTTAATGGTAATAACATAGTTATTTGATGTAATATAGTATAGGGCTCATGACGTGTCTAATCTTCATTTTGATGCATAAAATTGCATGTCACCATCACTAACACCGATCAGCCTCTGTGTCAGGAAACTCATCGAACTTGATTTGAATGAAAAAAACGCACATTGAAGGGTTTTAACGAAACCCTCGTGGCGATAACCATTACAATCTATAAACATAAAACAACAAGTTAGAGATTTAGAAAAACTTGTTATAACTATAACCCTTACATTTACACAGTGGCGGCACTAGAAATTTTAAGGCGGGGGGGGGGGGCATGGGGGGCATGACTTCTATCCGGGGGGGGCCAATGAAAAAACCAAACATTTTTCATTGGGAGTAGGTATACGGTTCAATAATTCTCCAATTTAACAACACGTAAAATATCTGAAAAGTGGATGCCACGGAGGGGCCGGAGAAACTGTGGGGGGGGGGGGGGCAGGCCCCCTCGGGCAACCCCGTAGCGCCGCCACTGCATTTACATCTTCTCCTCGATTTGAGCTAGTCTCAAATCGCAGATAAGGTGTAACTGTGCTAGTGGGGTTCCCTCTGTAGACGGCAGTTCTTGCCGAAAGCGCTCAAGGTTTTATACCAACACAAGTTTGGGGGGCCCAGCACGGGACTTGTCCTTTGAGCCCCCCTTCCATTTTTAATATTGTAAATGTTGTTGTTTAATTTGATTTAATAAATTTGGTTTGAATTGAAAAAGTGGGTTTCTTAGACAAAGTCAATTTTTTAAACGATTATTTGGGTTTTACTAATTCGGATTATAGTTAGGTATAACAAGTTTTTCTAAAACTTTTTTGTTGTTTAAAGTTTAAAGTTTTTGTTTTTTGTTTATTAAAATGAAATACCCCGAACTTAAGAGTTATATTGTATAATTTTTTCTATTGCAGTCTATTAGTATTTTTGTTGTTTTTACTTTAAGTTTTGTCAATGTGAATCCAATTACGTACTATGTTCTGGTATTTAAACGGAAATTATTCTGAATGATTATACTGATTATAATGTCATTGGGGATGTCAGACGGTAGGAGGATCATTTCTTCTAGTTACTCAGTCCTCAATCACAACTCCAACGCCTGCGTGAGAGTCGCAATCTCCAAATACCTACTTTTAAAACAGCCTCGTACAAACATTCCCACTTATATTTAGGGATTTTAGCTTTTAACGCACTACCAACTGATCTTAAAACATTAATGCCAGATAAGAAGTGCCGTAAAACAATTAAGCAATTTCTGCATAGTAATCCACAGTTTATAAACATAATATATCCGGGAGAATAGCTTAACGAAGAGAATGCCAATTTGCCAAATAATGTATAATGTACCGCATACCTAGTTTTATTATTTAATTATTATTCTATAGTTAATATTAACATCTTATAATACTAACCTAGCAACTAAGACAGAACCCATCACGGGCCACATGGCCTATAGGGTTCATTTTCTAATATGTATATTTTGTATTGTATTCTTAATTTTGAATATATTGATTGATTGATTGATTGATTGAATTCCGATTGTAACAAACATCATTGAAAATTACCCACCGCCTTATTTGAATAATATATTCACTAGCAGAAATGGGTGATGGCCTTCAAGTATATTTGCAGAATGATGAATGGCAAGAGTTCCTGGACGAATGATATTTCTGATTATTTCAAAACATACTATGAAAGGTTTTTAAAAGAAATAAAGAAAACCACTGAAAAGTGTACTAGGTACCCGCTAATCTGCAGGCAAACGAAGTACTTGAAAGTTTTGAAGTGGTCCACGAATCACGTTCTCTCAAACACTCGAATTATACGGGGTTGGTGAAAGAGGAGTGGGGGGGGGGGGGTATAGTTGAAAAGGACTATTGTGCAGGGCTACGACCCCCCCTCCCCTTTACGGAAACATAGAAGGACACGGGGGCCGCAGCAGGAAGAAGAGAGACTTGCTGTCACTCTTAATTCTACTATTTCCATTTTCTGGGTACTTGGGGCGGACAGGCATGGGATTGCCTGGCATCATGGGATTATAAAAGTATTTCACTAAAAAGATTGCGTTATTCGCCTCTGAGTCTTCCTTACTTTGCATTTTGGATATCACTAAAATGAATTTCTCTTGGCGCCACTTGCGGGGGTTAATCTGGTTTCCAAGGGCTGGAAGAGGACGTAATTTTTAAAAAATATTTTTCAGTGTTTGTGGCATTTTTTCGAAACCTCATCCCATCAGTTTTCAGCTTTTTTTGTACTAGGTGTAATTTAATTTTTGAGCGAATTCCTCTCAAGTGAAGAGTTTGTTTGACTTTTTTTTTTGAAAAACATGGCTGCTGCTGTAGATAGCTGTGTACCTAAGGCATATAGCCTAAGTGGAAAATTCTGTATACCTATGGCACGGATCTCATATTTCTTTTCCGTAATATAAATGCCTCAATTCATTAATTAGCCTTTGGAGTATATTGTATTTTTTAAGGCTTCTTCTTCTTCTGAGGCCACAATATTAACGATTGGTTGGCAGCAACTCCCTAGTTATCGTCCTCCAGCTTTCTCGGTTGTGCATCTTCCTCTTCAGCTCTTGATACGTTCGGGCTCCTGCCTCCTCCTTCAGTTCATCTATGAATTCCATCCTCGGCCATCTTCTACTATTGTTTCCTTCCACTGTGCCCTCAATTATGGTGTGTACCAGATTTTCGTGTCTTAATAAATGCCCCGCCCATTTCACTTTTCTACTTTTATCGTGAGGTAGCAGCTGTTTCTCTTCTTCAATAGGCTCGAGCCCTCTGTCATTGGTCACGTGGTCACTCCAGCTGATCTATAGCATCCCTCTGTAAGACCACATTTCAAACGCTCTCTTAATTTCTTTAAGGGCTTGTGATATGATGATATTAAGGCACTATATACCCGGGTATTGTCATCCGCCATTTTTTAGCCTACAATTCCTATATGGTAAGTATTGTAATTATTTTTAAGAAATGCAAAAGATTGAAAAAAACGAAAACACGTTTTATTATTATTTTTATTAAACACTACCCTAATTAGTAGGACGTTTTTTAAATAAAAATAAATAAAAACGATAAATTTCTAATAATAAAAGGGTTAACTCCCAATGGTTGGCTTATACACCAGACTTATATTGGATAAAAAATGGCGGATGACAATACCTGTCTAATATAGAGCCCTAGATGATATGCTAGATAGCTTTTGTGTACCTTTAGTAATATACGTAAGTAGTTTTTTATGTAAAGGAATGTCTCAAGCTTATAATGCGACAAGGCAAAACACTAGAAAAGATTTAATAATATTATTGCGGTTTACATAACCTAGTATTATTGCAAAGCATAAAAAAATGCAGAAAGGAACGGTTCCGCATGAGATATTGGATTAAGCATAGAATGAATGAATGGGTTATCGTAATATAATATGGCCATTCCCAGATGATTTCTCTACACGTTCCCTCTCACTGCGCACCGTTTCTCTTTGCCCGTGCTCTACCGCCATTGTTGTGGCCAATGTCAGGAGAGAATAAACTTTTCTTTTAGGGCCCGTTCGAATACTATACCTGTACTTGATAGCCCTGCGGGCCTTAAAGGGCTCTGGCCACCTCAACAATTTCTCTCCATTTGTCTCAGACTTCCTTGCGCCAATATCAGATGATCTCATGCATGTCGTCCGACTATATCAGCCTATATCAGCTACCTTCAGGTTTCTCGCGGAAGCTCTTTTTAGAGTATAGAATAGAATATATCTGTATTGATCCATAACAATGAAAGCAATAGGCGTTCAATCTACAGACTAAAACACAATGCAAATTAAACACTAAAAACCAACTTCCTAAAACAATATACATGCAGTTGTAGGCAGTGATATCAGCACTGAGAATCATGAGAAGAACATCGGCTGTCTAGTTCCACATCATGTCCTCCACATAATAGCCCTACAAACATTTGTCTATAAGGTGCCTCTTTAGATTTATTCTAAAAACCGCCATTTCTTCCTCTTCTCTAATGTTCCTAGGCAGCTCTAGCACCAGCGTGTGCTGGTTTACCCTCATTCCTACTGGTTCTATTTTTAGGGATCACAAGGTCATCCCTGCCCCTGGTATCAGGTAGGTGGTATCAGGGGTATTTGCCTTACACCTTTACTGCCTTATACCTTTATTGCCATACACCTTTACTCTGGTGCACATCTCCACAATATAATCCTTGTAATCCGGTCCTCAGGAAGTCTCTCGTCATGTCTCAGTCAGCATATAACGATTTCTTTTTACTCTAGCTTTCGTACGTTCGTGCAACACGTATGAGTTTAATGTTGATTATATTTTAACATTGCAGCAGTTGATGATGGCTAAAACATCTAAAATGGCCCATTAACTTGCAATGTGAGGTAGTGAGGGAAATTTTCATGGCTGCGGAAATTAAATAAATAAGCGTCCATTGAGAATTAACGGAATTGTCACGCCGAATGCCGCGGGCGTTCGTGCAAAATTATTTTAAACAAATATTTAGCCGATTGCATTTTCAAAAATGTCCATTAACAATTATTTTGTTTCCTTTCTCTACTCTACCTACGATAGGGCTGTGAAATGTTGTGCAATAGCTCTAGCATGACAATATTTATTTTGCTGCACATTTAACTGGGCATTTGCATTTTGGGCTACATGCACTCATATATTTTTATTGTAAGTATTGAATATAACTTAAAATATATTCAATGGTGTAAGGTTCTAAATGAGCCTTCTAACACGCCCCTATATCAGTATATACTTACCATACAATATAATATATGAGGAGTATGCATGCAAAAGCCGATTTGTTACTTGAAACTGCAAATGCAAGAGACAAAAAACTTTTAAAATATAAATGCTTCTACATTATGAGATAATGAGATATTTTAATTAATATTTTTGATAATATGGGAATCACATTAGACTTTTTATTAGAAAAATTCTTAGCAGTCTATGCGACGATTCCAGTGATACCACCACAACTCAAAAAATATTGTTTGTGACAAATCGCCTCTTATATTCTTGCTTCTCGTATATTATGGGAAAGGGTATTGTAAATTAAGTTCAAACAAATTGCTAAAGAAATCCTTTAGTTTTATTAAAGGGATATCATTGTTCCTCTCGCCCCCAACCATAATTACACAGTACGCAGTAGAAATAACAGTGGGCACTGTAACAATTTCAATTTCAAATGAGCCACGTGGCGCCCACCCGACCATTTCGATTGCGCCTTTACGCAGACAAAAATATCGTACAGATTTCAACCCCAAATGTCGTTACTACATATATTTAACAACCGCTTGCGACACAGTCTGGAAACAATTAATCTGTCAAAATTATCATTCCAAAAACAATAACCTGTTGAGGCATATTCGGAATATTCCCCAAAGTGTTTTTGTCGCCAAAATTGTTACGTGATTTAATCATGATCCATTCATTTATGAGCTGGAGTAGTTCAGTGGATAATAGGCCGAGATAGTCTAGTTGGTAGAGAACTGGCCTATGAAACGGAGGATCGAGGTTCGAGACTCGCAATTAAAGGAACAATGTTTCGCAAGCCCATTACATCGACACTTACGGGTGCAAAATCGTACCTTCACTGGTGTGGAAAAATGCTGGGCATGTTGCTGACCACAATATGCCAAGTAGATCTGTGGTCAAGAGAGAGGATTCCATAATAGTTCTATCTAGACCCTCAACTGGCTGTCGTGACTCTGCGCTTTTTTCTGATCCATTCAGTAGTTGTGTCCGATGGTAGGGGGGGAATGGAGCCTTCATTTTCATTTTAACGCTCCGCTTGTGGAGAAAAATGAAAGAGAAATGAGGAGAAGGTGGGAATTATGGGAATGATCCTTTTTTTTCTGAAATTTATGACTTCCGGTGTTGACTCGACAACATTGAGTCGGCAGATTACCATTTGGTAAGCCTTCTATTATCGCTAATTTTATCAATTTTGAATTTTTCAACTTGGTAAATTAAAATATATAAACCTCTCGGCTTGCATTATTGAGATTCATTTTCTTTGGCGGCGTATAAGCGATCATTGGGATATGAATGTTTTGTTTGTTTTCCATTGCGTGCTTTGAGCATTTCTGCTTGAAGCAACCCTATCAGCCTGGTGGGGAGAGTGAGTCTGTTTATTAACTTGAAGCACCCTAAGGGCAGCCTCCTTCACCTCGGGGAGAAGGGGAGTTGATTGACAGGGAGGACCTACTGATTATAGTGGATTCCGAACCACCTGGGCAGCATAGTACAACCACACGATTAATTCGGAGGTAACCCCAAGACACGCACTTAGACTGACTGGTAGTCTCAACGCGATCCCACCAGGTTCCCCTTCCAACACTGTGCACACTAAAAAGTCTGCTGCAGTTTGGTATGGCGAACGGCACATGAAATGGAACCTTATATTGTTTTTTTTATTTCATCGAGTTGCCCATTCACGATCCGGCATGCTTGTGTACCGAAAAGTCCAAACACGTTTCGGGAATTTCATTGCCAGTGGTCTCGTGTGGAGATGAATAAAAAAAGGTTTTTTTCACCTAATGTATTCGCATAAAGTAGCTATTTTGTTTCGGGAGAGCGGGATTTCCTCCCATTTCCCCCTGGATACCAAACTGTTTTCTCCCATTAGGCTATCCTATTGTATGAGCTTCTGCTTCACTGTTTCTTAACCATACTGTGCATACTCCCCTCCCAACGACCCCAAACTGTTGCATAATCGAAGTTTGAACCAATTCGAAATTAAACAATGTGGTAAAAGCTCATAATTAAATCCCCACGAATTCATCCAATCATGTTAGCAACTAAGCCAATTAAATTAGCCGCGGAACAAACCAAGTGATGGCGTCATTGCTGTCAGCTGAATGAAACCGTATCACCGTCATAAGCAGCCCAAATGTCTGGTAATTGCCTATTAAACAATTAAACTACCATAAGACAGATCTAATCAAATTAGGGATGATTAATGTCGGCGAACAGGAACCCTTCTCAGCTATTTTATAGCTAAAGTCAGCTGCCCTTTTTTGGAAGAAAACAAATGATATTTCTGAGCTCACGCCTTTTTATTCTTCCAGCAGCGGCGGAGTTTTTCTCGGTTTCAAGCGTTTCATTAGAAAGTGAGCCGTTGTTAGTCTCCTCCTTGTTTGTCACGGATAATCTGGCTTTTATTTTCTCGTGCTAGAGACGAAATAAGGCACTTTTGGATGTAATTTTTAAAGGGAAATTATTTATTAGCCCCTGCAGGCGTTGTTTTGCACAAATTAATTTTTAATATACTTTCCTTTCCTATCAGAGAATAAAGACTGTTCATTTTCTTAAGCAATAGATCTCGGTTAGGAATGATTTAGGTAAGAAAGACACTAGGATTACTATTTTGAACTGCTTTTGTGGCCGATGGCTTCTATAGTGGCATTTTGGGGGTTATAGAGCCCAAGGGCGGATTTTGCCTCCAATTTAGGGGGGGGGGGTCAGCGGTCAGATTCAGTGGATTATAACAATAAAAACCATTATTATTTTTAATTCCACTGTAAACCCATTTTTATCCAGTGTAAGTTCCTTTTATTTGGGGAGGGGGGGGGCAGACCCCCTGACCCCCCCTAAAATCCTCCCCTGATACAGCCTGAGAATTTTTGCTTTTTAGTAGATTGATTTATTTTTCTTTTATTTGGGCTCGTGGTACTTTACCACGTTATCGTCGTTATGACAAACTGAGGAGCTTGGTTACAAACGTGGCCAACTCTTTTTTTTTCACAAAATTGGGTTTAGATGCAGAATTTGCAGATTGCAGAAAATTTTAATGTCTACCTGCATGTTTTAAAATAAAGTGACAAAAGCAGCCAGATTGCCCACAGAAGCGCTGAGAAGTTTGGGGTTAGCTATAAACTTAATGCAATTTTCAACAGAAAATCCGCTCTCCTGCAAAATTCTGAAACTTGGAGTTGGCCATGTTTGTAAACAGCCTACTCAGTTAATGAATGTGTGTTGAATAAGTTTTTTGCCTGCATCTTTATTATATTTATTGTTTTATTTTAGTCTGCATTATTTGTAATGTTTCCGTATGAATTGAAAAAGTGATGCACGCCTTGATGTAAACCCAAAACCCCAACAAACGACTATGAACAAGCTAAGACGTGCTTACTCTTGACATGACACAATGCGACGACATGACTTATCGAAGTAACTCGAATAGCAAAGGGAGTTCTTGGTCTTACCGAAGCCTCATAAGAATATAATAAAAATTTGCCATGAGGATGCTCAATAAAACTGGTTACAATGTTAGTACGAGGGTAATATTTAAGGAGTTAGGAATTTTGCCATTTGAGCTATTATACAAAAATTTTTTACTGACAATGGTTGCAAGTAACTTGAGTAACTTCCAAGTTGACAGAATTTCAGCTAATAACATAAGTACTAGGCGAACAGGACGTGGATTCCTCACGGTTCCTAATTACAAATTAACACACAGCAGAAATTCCGTCAACTATAGAGGTTTGAGTAACTATAATGAAATGATTAGGGCCGGATACAATGAAAATATTACCTTGTCTATCATTAAGAACTATATTGTAAGTCTACTCACAGATACAGTTTGAAAAAATATATTGTTAGTGTGACGAACTGGTAAATAACCTACTACAGTAAAAAATTGTGTGGTGATCCCAACGCGCCTTTTTGGCTTTGTGGCACCGGTTCAGTATAATTTGTTATGTTGTTTGATAAATACACGCATTATTGTTGTTGTTGTTGTTGTCATAAGGTGCCATGAAAAATCGTTTAGAAAAGAACAACCCCTCGGCTAAAAGGAACTTTTTGTAATTTTAGAGGAGAGAGGAAAAATGGGGAGAACATATCAGAATCGCACGCAAATCATCCAAGTCGTCAGAAAATGCCTGACTCTACTGATTTTAAGTGGATGATGGGGTTGCATCTCTTTTAGTGTTGAACTCCGGTTACTAGAGCATGTCTCTTAAAATCGAGATCATGTTAATCTGTTTGAGGTCATTCAGGGAATTTGTTACTAAACACTTTTCATGGTAGGCAGTCAATCCATTATGCTCCTATTTCCAATGTATTATACAGCCTTACTTTGCCTAATAGATAAATTATAACAAGACCGCGTTTTGGATAACCAGTGAGCACGACAATAAACAAAACTTAGGGTCCGTAAATGGAATTCGCTACAGTGCAGTTAGTTTGTTGTTAATGTTGTTGCGTAAGACATGTATGATATCTTCTTATAAACTTACATTCGGTGCACAGGCGCCCATTCCACCGACCGGCTAGGGCTATTTACAAAAACTGTGACGTGGTAGCAGATATTCAAAACTTAGGTGGCGTATCCACCGACCTCTCATTGCAGAATGCAAATGACATTGACGGAAATTAGAATTTTTCTTTTTATAGAAATCTATTAAAATGTTTGTACTTAACATATCTCATGACGCCATTTTTTAATTTTGGTTTGTTTGTTTGTGATTTTACTGTATGATCATTGATCAATTTTAACTATGCCATAGAGGAAAATAAAAATTTCCGTCAATTCTGCAATGCGAGGTCCGTGGAATGGGCGCCAAAGCGAAATTGTCCCCGCATGCATAAAGAGCAAATGGAGCGGGGCAAAACGTAAGGGGAGGGGGGCACTTTCAGTTTTTTTGCACAAAATCATATACTTGACTTTATGCAAGAAAACTGTTAATGGCGGTTTCATTTAATCTTAAAACAAGAAGATAAGCGTAAATAAGCTTAGTTTATGTAATCATCAACAAAAACTACAAATTTTTAAAAATGTACGTACAATGACTCCGTATTTGTATTCTTGATAATCAGTCAGTTGTCTTAATTTCTTTCACACCTAAGGCGCCCATTCCATTGACCGGCTAGGGCTATTTCCAAAACAGTGACGTGGTAGCAGACATTCAAGACATAGGTGGCGTTTCCACCGACCTCTCATTGCAAAATTGACGGAAATGTTTATTTTCCTCCATGCCAAAGTTAAAATTGATCAATGATCATACAGTAAATTCACAAACAAACAAACTAAAATTAAAAAATGGCGTCATGGGATATGTTAAGTACAAACATTTTAATAGATTTCTATAAAGAAAAAAATTCTAATTTCCGTCAATGTCATTTGCATTCTGCAATACGAGGTCGGTGGAAACGCCACCTAAGTCTTGAATGTCTGCTACCACGTTACCGTTTTTGGAAATAGCCCTAGCCGGTCAATGGAAAGGGCACCTATCAATAATTTCTTATAAACTCCTTTAACATGAAATAATTTAGTAAGAAGTGGCTCACTGATCAATGACCTGCTTCAGGGGCACCTGAATATTCATTCAAAATTTACACTAAATGGAATTTGAGATGGTTTGCGGCAGTGAAGTGAAGCTTTGAATAACTGTGGTGACGTAGAGATGCTTCCTTCCTGTCGGATATCTCTAACCACATTTTCATGTTGTATACCAGAGCTGTTGACCTTGAATTTCTGACATTCCTTGTCTCTCCTTAGGCGGGGATTCCACCGACCGGCTAGGGCTAAATACAAAAACGGTGACGTGGTAGCAGACATTCAAGACTTAGGCGGGGTTTTCACCGACCTCGCATTGCAGAATGCAAATGACATTGACGGAAATGTTTGTTTTACTCTATGAAATAGTTAAAATTGATCAATGATCATACAGTAAAATCACAAACTAAAATTAAAAAATGGCGTCATGGGATATTTTAATTACAAACATTTTAATAGATTTCTATAAAAAGAAAAATTCTAATTTCCGTCAATGTCATTTGCATTCTGCAATGTGAGGTCGGTGGAAACCCCGCCTAAGTCTTGAATGTCTGCTACCACGTCACCGTTTCTGTATTTAGCCCTAGCCGGTCGGTGGAATCGGCGCCTAACGTACCTATTGCCCATTTCCTTCTACTTTTTAAAAGCTTTGTCAGGTTCTTTGCTTTCACCATTTTATTATACTACACGGCGTGTCACAGTGGCGCCGACTTGGATGGTGCTCTGGGGCTCAAGCAGCTCCCAAATTTCAAGAGACCGGAGCTGAACACCCCCTTAATAATGATGAATGTAATGATAGCCTATAATACTGTTAGGTGTTGTAATGTTTTGCTTTGAACCAAAATAGTTTAATATCCGAGCATCTCCAAAGTTTTGTGCCAATGAATCCTTTCAGATATTTGCGAGAATGGTATGAATAGTTGGGCTGAACGAAATCAA
Source organism: Psococerastis gibbosa (assembly GCA_963971405.1). Classification (NCBI taxonomy): domain Eukaryota; kingdom Metazoa; phylum Arthropoda; class Insecta; order Psocodea; family Psocidae; genus Psococerastis; species Psococerastis gibbosa. The sequence goes on from OZ020485.1 coordinate 22,468,708, forward strand.
ATACTGTAGTATTGCCGTCATACGACTCAAAGAAAAATATAAAATATGAGGGTTGCCATTTAATAAATGTTCAGTTATGAATTCAGGTTGATAGTCGACAGTCCTATCAAGGAGAAGCTTTTTATTCTCATGTTATTCGTATTTCTTAGAATGTTTTATATCTCTAACCGTTTCCGAGAAAATTATCATATCCGTCAAATCTGGTATTGTCTCGCACCTAACTTGCCAGACAAGGGGTTGCCACCCTTGGAAAATTCTGGCAACTGTGGAGCTCTCTGTTTATGTTAAAGAACCTCTTTCGTAAAGGACTCCGTAGAGAAATGACGTGAAATCCTAATGTTTTGATTGGTTGGGCTCGGTTGGACCCATGATCTGATTCGCGGGAATCAATCATTTTCGTATCCAAGAGAAATCGTACGATCGTATGTAAAATGTCGTACCTATGGTAAGTTACATCATGCAAGAATCACAACAAGTCAACCTGGTACTGTCTATTTTGTTCTTAGTAGGCTACCTATTTTAGGGACATCAGTTGAAAGATTGTAAGTTTTTACTAAATGACAGTGTGTCTCGAGCGTTTAGATATTGGTTACAACCACTCAGTTAGGTGCGGCTGCTACTTGTACATTTTTATTTTTAACCATAATTTTAATTACAATCATTTTTATTTTATTAAATCCCTTATCCCTTGGGTTAATCTTCATTTTACAATTTTACAAACATTTGTAGTAAATCGTTACCTAATTGCCACGGATAATAACGAGCTCCAGGTTATTTAAATAATGATTTCACATCGATATTGAAGAAGGTAACTTAAAACTACGGTAATTAAATATAAATGTACAATACATACAGTACCGTTTAGATACAGCTTCAATACCATACGACCCAAATAGTAACGCTAAAGAAGCAAATAAATGTAACCCACATGAAAGAAACAGAGGCAGAAAAATTGAAATAAATATGCTTATTTGTTCTTTTTGCATTTTCCCTGAATGGAAAATTAACCTATAAAAATGTTTCTGCTGGAAAAATGGCCAGATCATAACTAAGAAATAGAGAGCCTACAAAGAAAAAGGCTGACATACGCTAAGTGGTGGAAAAAAGAAAAGCCCTTCAGAAAGTGAGCTCGAGGAGAAAAGTCAAAGAAAGCTTTCGACAAATGATGACAACGGAACCAGTCATCTTTTAAGAAACCAGTCTTTTTACAAAAGGTGTGACGCTTGGATTAAAATATAGAACTTGAAAGCCTTCTTGTCATTACTTGAACTTATATTGTACCTACTGTGGAGGTTTGCTTTAACGATCTGTCTTATAGCCAGGGCCGCGCTCACCAACCAGCACGCTTGAGAATGTTTTCGTGGGGGCACCTCTATCAATCAATACACGGCGGTGCCGTCCATTCAAATCGGTAAATACTATATTGACGAAGTGCCGTCCAATATTATCCACGAAAACATTTCTAAGCGTGGTGAGAGCGGCCCTTAACAGTTAGCTACCATTAATTTGAACTTTACTTGTGCTGTCGTCCACTGTTCTAGTCAGGCCCGTAACCAGGATTTTTCAGGGGGGGGGCTTAATACACGTGTTGTTAAACCTTTGACCTAACTATATTTCGATGGTCCCACCGACATAGTCTACGGTTTCCCGCGCTAAAGATATATTTATTTATGTTTACCTTTTCTGGCCTTATTTGCCCTGGCATAATGTTGTATTTTTGCAAATGAACGTTGTAGATACAGGTATACAGTAAATGAAAATTGTAATGCGACTGTGGCGTTTGAGGTGGTCACATTTGGATATTTCACTGCGGCAATTATTAAATGTAAAATCCACACTACCACCACAATAATTCCCATTTCTGCAGCTACCTTTTTCAATGAGTTTGCAGCTAAGCCACTTTGTATTCTAGAGACAATGAGAATTTGTCCACTTTATAATTAACCACAACTATTGTTGAGTTATAATAACTGACGATTAATATCAACTTTGCGCATTACATTATGCGGAACAAAGTTTAGAAAACAACAAATTTATTCATTTGGTTTGCAGTTTTGTGCACTGAATTATTTAAGCTCATCATGGAGCAGAGCTAATAATAAATGTACTATATAATTAAAAAGGCTTTCATGGCCGGATTTCGAAGCAGTAGAATCCGGGATGATAGACCGTTGTCGTTCTGTGGGCCGATTATGGCGATTGGTATTAACTTACTCCTGGGGTTAAAACTGTAAACAAACAAATTTTGAATAGGACTTTCCATTGTAAAATTATCTTGTTTACATTTTTAATACCAGGGTATTATATTAACCCCGGTATTAAAATCGCCATGATCGGGCCGCAGGAAGCGTACTTCCAAACGTTTCGCTACCATCTGTGGTCGATATCTTTAGTGGAACTGCGTAGACTTGTGTCTGCAATTGCTGCTGAGCCTACAAGATACAATCTTAGAAGTCTACGCAGTTCCACTGAATATGTTGACCGCAGATGTTCTAGATTGTACTGCTTTGTCAGATAAATGTACTTATTCTACTGCCATTTAAAGCCATGATGAATAGAAGGGAATGCGCAGGTTTAATCCCATATTGTAAGAAGATTCACCCCTGTCTTCTAAGAGAAACTGAAAGAGAAAGCAAATTTCCGTACTTGTGCGCCAAATCGATTTTAGATTTCTCTCTCTACAATATGGATTAAAATGGACGGAATTGTAGAGTTCGCGTGCGTGAAATGTAAGTCGTTTAAATAGACTGATTGGTTTCGACCTAAATATTATCAACCAATTTGAAACTGCATGAACACTGTAAGGCAATACAAGTTGAAGTCTTCTCTCCCCAGGCTTCATGGTCCAAGTAAATTGGCAACGAAGCGTTAAAAGCGCTCAACCATTGCAAGATCATCCTAGGGATTATTTTTTCTGGCACTTTAACTCAAGGATCAAGACTTGGTAAACCTAATTGATGTACAGAGGAGAAAACTCAGCTTCTAGAAAATGTGTCTAGAAAGTTTGCAGCTCACTAAGACTAAGAATAAATAATTAGAACCTTCCTTTTACTGTTGAAAGTTTTAGCAGAACCTTTAAAAAGAGCTTGGCTTGCATGCCTGAACGCAGCTATTATTTAACTTATTTAGGGGTCTTTTACAAACTTTAGTGAAGTTATCAGTTGTAGACAACTTCCTTGCTGTGAACTTTGAGCGAAACAAAAATGGCTATAAAGCTGTTTTAGCTATTCTTCATTTTGCAAGAAGTGGTTTTTGAGAAATATGGAATGCTATTTTAAAATCATGTTTATCTACTGTAAACTTTTTTGCATATGGGAACAGTAGTAAAAATATAATATTATATAATATAATATTGAAAATAAATAAATAAATAAATAAAATATAAATCTAATTGCAAACAGACATAAAATGTCCAATAAAATGGAAATCATATACAGTAGAAAATCAATTATACGACGTATTATATCGTACATTATAGTTTTCTTCTATTTTTTATACTATCGTATTATTCTATATTCTATTAATTAATAAAACTAATCGCAATAGTACAATAATATATTGTAATATATTAGTCTTACAATATACCAATTATTTCAATTGAATGTACTTGTATTTGATGATCATGATCCAGTTGATGTCCGTTCATTATTCAAATTATTGTATCCCAGTGATAACGCTGACACCGAGATGTCCGGATAGAAGGTCATAATTTTCTAGGGCAAACAAACGACGGTATGACTAGGGTTGCCAACTTTTTTTTCTCGAAATAAAGTACATCTGACTTTTGAGAAGGAAAATAAAGAGTACAGTATTCAATAAAAGAGTACTTAGTGGATTTACTGTTAAATTAGTCAAAATCACGCCGAAAATACACTTTACCATTGCATTGTAAATCAGGGGGTTCGAATTACGAGCTATTTACTATTTAAAAAAATATTTTTTTGAGGTTTTCGCAGAATTCTTACTTTTTTGAAAGCCACTTCACACGGCAAATCTAAATTTATGTAAATTAATAGCTCATTTCTAATTAAATTCATAAAAATCAGAAAAAAATATTTTGCTTCTTACATGTTTCAGGAAAAGAGTATTTTTGCGTACTCTAAATAACCTTCAGTTTGCAGAGGACATATGCATGAAAAAGAGTACAATACTCTGAAATAGAGTATGTTGGTGACCCTAGGTAAGACCGAAGTCTACTACATTATACTATGATACAATGAACCACATTCATTGGAATAGCTTGCGGAAACACAGTGCTTCTTGGAGTCTCTGACTTGCAGCAACTTGTTAAAGTGAACAATCTTAACACTGGGCATCCAATTGCTCTCGCTCTACTCTGCGTTTTTGATTACGCTATTTCCAAGTTCACCACTCAAACGCTACTAGAAGAAATGTACAAATTGGGTGTAAGGAAGTTTTTATTTAAAAATAATAATAAACAGCTGGTATTCTCCATTATACTTGGAGGTCGCGAATTCGTTGAAAACTTCGGATAACCTCACCGACGGCATGTTTGGCGAGCTCGCTGTCGACGGGCAATAGAAACAGGACAGTAACTTAAATTCTCGACTGGGTGATGGTTAACCGCCAGCTGCAGTGGCCCAGACGGCAGCAGGGCGCTCGGGGAGTCGGAAATACTGTTTTGTTGACAAAACGGTTTCACGATGGACATGGCTGGAGATTCCAGCGCCTGGATGAACTTGCTTCAAAACTTTGAGAATTTCAAACAGGAACAGCTCTTCTAGCCCCTCCCCTCCCCGTCGCTTCTTCTAACCTTCGTCTTATACTTTTGTGATTATTTAATGCAACTGTAATTACAGCATTTCCATTTTTTTTGTAATTAGCATGCATGGGGATCTCATTACCTAACCAGTAGATATAAAAGGGGGTTCCTGGGACACTTTTAGGCCACTCTTGCTTTTTACCTCCGGGCATTGGGGTTCCTGGGACACTTTTAGGCCACTCTTGCTTTTTACCTCCGGGCATCATTATTGTTCTAATTGTACATTGTCAGCCTCCGGCTATCACTTATTTTATACTACTTCTATGCTAACCTTGTAGCCTATAAAACCACAACACATCATATCACAGGGGGTTTCTGGGACACTTTTAGGCCACTCTTGCTTTTTACCTCCGGGCATCATTTATGTTCTTATTGTACGTTGTCAGCCTCCGGCTATCAATTATTTTATACTACTTATATGCTAACCTTGTAGCCTATAAAACCACAACACATCATATCACAGGGGGTTTCTGGGACACTTTTAGGCCACTCTTGCTTTCTACCTCCGGGCATCATTATTATTCTTATTCTACGTTGTCAGCCTCCGGCTACCACTTATTTTATACTATACTTATATGCTAACCTTGTAGCCTTTCTTCTTCTTCCCTTCTCTTCTTCTTCTTCTTCTTCTTCACATAGTGTAAGGGGGTCGCCCCCTCCTGTTATCGGACATCATTCTCATTGTTTAAATAAATAAATAAATAAGGACTTTTTGTTCTATTACTAAGCCAACCTAGCGGAGTTAGGGCTATAAAGCCCTCTCTTACACTCAACTAGGAAGGCCCGGGACCGCCTGCTTTACATGCCCTCCGAAGCATGACCAGAAAATGTAGCAAGTGTAGGACTCGAACCAACAACCTTTCGGGTGAAAGTTGGAGTCCGTACCACCACTCTACATGTCCATTCTCATTGTTTCTTCTTCTTCTTCACGTAGCCTACATACCATATTTCGGGCGATTTCGCCTCCGCAATGATTATTTATTTGATTTACATCATTTCATAGTCTATGATTAAGATAATCTTTCACCTTCACCATTATTATTGAAGCAATAGTATGTTTCTTTCAACCATTGGTTTTTAATAATCATTATCTAATTATAAGCTTAAAACTAGTTATGTAATTAATAAAACAAAAACAGAAATATTTAAAGAAATTATTCATATATTTACATTTCATATTATTGGTGTAGTTAACATAATACTTCAGTACATAATGAAATCTTCATTCTAGGATCTGTATGTTGACACTATTTTTTCCCCTATGGCTTGGAACGATGAGATACATCTCAGCTCCTGGAGTGACTTTGCTTCCTTGAAAGGCTGACAGGTATAGTTGAGGTATAAAACACTCCACAACTTCTTTTTCCGGTCCTCGCAGTATCACTTTCACAGCTGGCCCATATTCTGTTTTGTCTATCTGCACTATTTTCAGTATTTGGTACTTAGCTCCAATCACCAGTTTTCGCATTGACATGGTGGGCCCGGCTTCTTGGTTGATGGCATTAACTTTATCACATAGAGATGCCATGTTCTAAGATTACACAAATTCACTTGTAAAGTTGGCGTAGTATTACTTGAATGAAGGTTTGGTCTCAACTAAGCCCCTCAACTGAGATGAGGGTGTATATCAGGTAAAATCATGTTGTGAGGGCCACAGCCGGAGGGGGATAGTTAAGTAATTTCTCCATTGCACCATATTTGTTAATGTAGGAATCGTTTCTTAATGTTGATCTCTCATACACATCGGTGTATTATAGGCAGCTTACAACCTTAAATCAAATGACTGATTTGTCCTTCTGTACCTAAGGCACTACATTTATGGTACCCCACCTAGTTCTAAATCGATTGTGTCTCATTATCTCTCTTTAATGACCATAATTAACCGGGTTGTATATGTAACATGTGTGAAATAGCATCAGTTGCAATTGAAAATGAAGGGTGTCTTGACCACATATTATCCACTTCGTGATGGACTAAGCATTATTGTTGGTTTGCAATTCAAAGCATCAGCATTCGAAGTATACATCATAGTTGGTGATAAGGATCATGAAATTATATTCAATATGATCGAATGGCAGTCATGGTGTGCAACATTACAATCCTTTCGTTTATATCTACATAAGAAAACAATGTGTGGAAATATGATATGGACTCCTAATTTCATCAAATCAAACCTGACGATGATGTTAACGAATGATAATGAATTGGAAATGAAGTCCTCATCATCACATATTAAACTATCTAAAATAAATATTGAGAACATACAAGCGTTGAAAGCAATTCTTCATATTGTTTGCCATGAGTTGGAAAAGAAGAAGAGGTTGGCTAATTTCCATCTAAAAAATATTATGGAAGAGATATTTATAGAGTTGGAAACAGATGATGTTTCAATGGAAGCTCTTTTACAGTTTGCCCAATCTCCAGCTCCAATAGTAGCTACTATCGAGGATGTTCGCAGTAAACTATTGTGGAAGAAGCATCAAAATCAATCAAATCGTATGTATTTAGAAATTATAACCATCTATGAAAATGAGTTGTGCTATGAGATACTTAAGCGCTGGTTGGAGCGAGCTAAAGTCATTATCAATCAGACTGTTGAACACGATGGAACCGCTGGGGATAATTGAGTTTCAAGGTTTCAAAGATAATGAAAATAATTTCATCATCAAAGAATTGGCTATGGGCCCTGCATGCAAGAACCAGTATGAACATTGGTTTTTCCGTCCACCCTTTCCATTCACCAATCTTACAAATCAAGTAAAAAGCAACAACACATGGTGCACAAATAATCTCCATAAGCTTCGTTGGGAAGAGGGGAACGTGGACTACATTCATTTAAAGAATATTTTACTAGAGTTTGCTAACCAATATGTTAGAATTGCTACTAAAGGAAAGGAGAAACAAGTTTGGCTTGCAGGAATACTAGAATGTGTTGTGTATGACTTGGACTCTGTGCTTCTGAGGAGTTTTGAGAAGTTACCTCATCTAGAAGCTAAGAAATGTATTCATACAGGAAACTGTGCAATGATCAATTTGAGGAAACTACAGAAATGGTTTCAAGATGTCAATTGTTTAATTGATGATGATGTTGATTAAAATAAAGTTATGTTTATAAAATTTCCGTTTTATTAATCCATGTAGGTTTCGGGAAACCAAGCCACTTCACATACAATTTATCCTTAGACTTTTTCAACACTTTCTCCACCAAATATACATCTGTGTGCTTGGTTTTCTGCAACTCTTCCATATACCACGACCCTAATATAGGTTCACCATCCATAGCCTCAAGGAGATAGGTAGTAGGTCGAGTAGGTTGTACAAGACGCACACGAAATACTTCTGTAGACCAGTTCGGTTGGTAACCCTTCTCAAATAAGGCTTTCTGCTTGCTGATTCTGACGGGATCACCCTCTCGAAATTTCTGTTTGGTACTACCTTTCTCATCAACAGCTCTATACATAGATAATAATTTTGCTTCATGTTCTTCTCCCACATCGGCAGGACACATCTTAATGGTCCTATGCTTCGTAGTGTTGTATTGTTGCACTAAGCGAGGTACTAAATGTAACCACTTATAACCACCCTGCAAGCTGAATTCCTTCCACATTCGATTTTTCAGAGTGCGATTCCAACGTTCAATAATTGAAGCTTTCAGTGTAGAATAAGTAGCATAATGATTAATGTTATATTGTTTTAGAATACATTTCATTTGTATATTGAAAAATTCCAGTCCCATATCTGTCTGAAGGTGGGCAGGAGCTTGAGGAGCTCTATCGAGAATTTTTACAAAAGCTTCAGTTACATCCTTCATAGATTTAGTTTTAACTGCTTCTGCATAGCCGAACTTTGTGAATGCATTTATCACTGTTAGAATATATTTATATCCTTTATTAATCCTTGAATATGGAATCATTTCCACCAGATCTGCTTGCCATAAATCATGCATTCCTTTAACAGTCACATGGCGTCGGGGATAATTCCGTCGAGCAGGTCGATGAATTTCATCAACCAAAGCTTGTTTCATTGAATAATAATATTTGCTTCTCGCAATTCGTTGATAATATTAATGATTTCGTTTTGATGGCTTGTATGTCCTGCGGCATGTGATGCATTAAGTAAGCGTAATCGTTCAACTAATTCATTTGGATCATTCCAATATTGATATTCACCACCAGATTTTATTCCAAAAAGCGGTTTAACAATATTTTTATATTTATAACGTTGACTGCTCCTAAGACGACCACTAGTGGTTAAATGAGCTCCAGTTCTTTCCAATATATCTTTATAGGCTTGTAAATCTTCCAAAGTATAGTTTTCAGGTTTGTTCAATGTTAATAATTGATACAAACCCAATGTGCCTTGCCATGTTTTATCTTCGATTGTGATCGAATCATCATCAGCATTAAAATGTACAGGGTATGAACCCAGCATAAATACACCTTCATTACTTCGTGTTACTCCATAGTATGTATCAATGGTTTTCCTATTATATTGATTAGGCATTAATAAGTCTAAATATTTGCTAACTCCAGGTTTATGAATTGCTCTTGCTATCGCTGTTTGTTTGTTCAGCTCAATTAATTCTTGTAGAGGTTTCAAGACAGGTTTTAACTTCCGCTCTTGCTGAGAAGCCTCATTGTGTAGATCACGTTTAAGATTAAGGTACTTTTGTTGCAGAGCTTTGCGTATGTTGATAATATTCTTGATAACTTTGGTATCCATATCTACTACACCGTGTTATAGTCGAATGAATAATGATGAGTTACATGTTAAGCAGAGTTATTTATATCTTTGAAATAGTGATCGAATCCCTGCCGATATCGTCCATCATTTAATCCAAAATCTTTTGCAATAACTAGGAATGTATGTGACTCTTTCCATGCTTCCGCACAGAGTTTCATGAATGTCGCTAAATTCATATCTCCCGCAACATGGTCTCTATACACATTCTTTATATTAAGCAAATCCTGTTTGAATAATACGATAAAATTCAAATTATCTCGCAGCAAATGTTTCGGAATGGAGGTATATGTCTGAGTGAGATAGAAGCAATCAACCCCTTTATGACGACCCATAGAGTAGACATTTCGAATTTCCCCTTGAGATTCACATGAAACATCATCGAATATTAGCACAGAGTTAGGTTTGATGTCAGAGAGTGGTGTAACTGAATCGCCTGACCCTGTAAAAGTCATCCCACGAATAGAATTGATATTTTTCTCAAGCTGCTGGTATTTATGTTGAAACAATGTCTTGCAGAATAAGTACACATTTTCAAATCGTAGACCAAACGGATGATATATCATGCTGCATAGTAGGCTTGTTTTACCACAACCTGATGGACCGCAGATTGTACCACGAATCGATGCAGGAAGTAAAGGCCCATTCTTTCTATTACTCCGTACATTTTCATCTTCTTGACTTAGAATCACACTGAACTTATGTCTTTGTGGTACAAGCTTCATTATATGAGTGATTAAAAAAGCTATAAATACCACTGTATATACAAACATTTTACTCATTCGCATTTGAGAATACCTATGTTGAACAACATAATTAATAAGTTACCAATTGAAGCACATATCCCCGGCTATCAATTTTGCGGACCAGGCACTAAGTTAGAAAAACGATTACTTCGTGGAGATCGAGGGAGAAACAAACTTGATCAAGCTTGTCGTGAACATGATATAGCCTATTCACAATCATCAGATATAACTAGTCGACACGTGGCTGATAAAAATTTGGCAGATCAAGCGTGGCAACGTGTAAAAGCAAAAGATTCGTCTGTAGGGGAAAAAATCGTTGCTTTAGGTGTAGCAGCTGCAATGAAAGTTAAACGAAAGCTGGGATTTGGGTTGAAGCGGAAAGTGTCTTTCAGATCACTATTGACTTCAGCTAAGAAAGCAATAAAGCTTACAAAACCACCCACTGTGGCGGATGCAATCAAGATCGCATATAAATCTGTGAAAAATTTAAAGGGAGATAAAAGGAAACCTCCTCGAATCATACCTATTGCCAAGAGAGGTGGTATATTACCACTTATCCCGATATTTGCGGGGCTTTCTGCCCTAGGTGCTCTCTCTGGTGGTGCTGCAGGAATTGCATCGGCTGCTAATAAAGCCCATAGTGCACAGAAAAAGTATGAAGAAATGAAACGTCATAATCAAACTATGGAATCTATAGCCATTGGAAAAGGCTTATATTTAGCACCATACAAGAATGGGAGTGGACTCTACTTACATCCTTATTCAAAAAACTAAGTTGCATGCCTCGGAACCGTCCACTGACTAATGTGGAACTTATAAAATTCGCCGCTAATGTTCCTCATTTTCGTGGTGTGTTCATGCGAAATGCACTACCTCACATACCATGGCAACATTATGAAGCTGGAATAATTAATTTAGATGATGCTATGGGACCCGGCACACATTGGGTTGCTTACCGCAAGATTAGAAACCAAGTTATATACTTCGATAGCTTTGGAGACTTGAAACCACCTTTAGAATTGAAACAATATTTTCACAACTGTGCAATATACTACAACTATCAATCATATCAAACCTATTCAACATCAAATTGTGGGCAGTTATGCCTAAAATTTCTCTACATGAAAGATCCATTTTCCATGATATTAAAAGTTATATAAGCTATGCATATGTTTGATTTATTATATTATGTCGCTAACATTGACACTAAGTGGTAACAAGTCATTCCTAGGTAGCAATTACTTCCCTCCAATTATACTTGAAGGTGTATGGGAAATCGGCTTGCTTGACCTTGAAACATATAATTCAATACCTAATCTCTCAAAGGGTGTGATTAAAATTATAAACGATTCAAAACCTCTGGAGGCTACAATAATTGAATTACCAATAGGATCTTACGAATTATCAGACATAGCTAAATATATAAATGAAGAGTGGGGTACTGAAATCGTATCGATAAGCGCGAATCGGAACACCATGCATTCCGTAGTTTGGATAATACTTGATGGCTTCACGATTGAAGTAAATGAAGAACTAGGATACCTGCTAGGCTTTGGTTATGATGGGGTGACATTTCTCACAAGTGGAATATATAAATCAACAGATAGCATTAAAATATCTAAAGTCAATGCAATTCGAATTAATTGTAATATTACAAGAGGATCATATTTGAATGGTAGACCATCACATGCTGTTCATGAATTTTATCCTAATGTACCACCTGGTTATCGGATTGTTGAAGCACCACATACAATCGTCTACCATGCTATAAATACAAATATACTTACAAGTCTAACATTAGACATTGTCGATCAAGACAACAACACGGTCGATTTCCGAGGGGAAACTATTACTTTACGTCTTCATTTACGTAAACAATCATGAGAGTATATATTTCACAGCGGTATACACCATACAACATTCCAACTCGAGCTTCCACACAAGTACGCTGTGTTAAGCTCACTAATGAGAACAGACGATATTTACAATCAATAGGTTTTAAAATCCACGATGACATCAATGCTAAACGTGAAGGAGTCCATTCTCGTGGATGAAAGTTTAACACGTTATGAATACCATAAGATTGCACCCTATTCATCAAGCAGTCTAAATAATAATGATGAAATTCGCATACCAATCCATCAACAAGATATACTTACTCTACCATGTGAAAGCCGACTGTATATTGAAGGTGTGTTAGAAAAAGGTGTGAAAACAATTGCTTATGAGGATGATGATGGGCTTAGTGCTAATGCTATGGCACACTTATTCTCTGAAATACGCTATGAACTCAATGGAATAACTATTGATCATGTGCGAAATCCTGGTATTACCACTCAGCTTAAAGGGTTAGTATCATTCACCGCTCAAGATGCACAACGTCTTACAAACAACTCATTTTATACAGATACAAATAAAACTGAGAGGAACTTTAATTTCTGTTTGCCATTGAAAATGTTGTTTGGATTTTGCGAGGATTTCCGACGAGTTCTACTCAACGTTAAACAAGAGCTTGTCTTAGTACGATCACGCAGCAATACGAATGCCATGCGGGATATTTCAAACACTAAAGACTTGACATTGAAACTGACTACTGTGATGTGGGAAATACCTTTCGTAAGTGTGAGTGATAGTCAGCGCCTTGAATTGTTGAGTGTACTAAGGGAAAATATTCGGTTGCCGATTGGCTTCCGAACATGGCAACTGTATGAATATCCCAACATTCCCTCATCAACATCATCAATTAATTGGCCTGTGCGAATGATTTCTTCAAGTGAAAAACCACGGTTTGCTATTATTGGCTTCCAAGCAGCACGCACAGATGATGTTAAGGAAGATGCTAGTGTTTTTGATCAATGCGCTATACGACAAATACAACTATTCCTCGGCTCAGAATGCTATCCATACCATCCGCTACAGGCGAACTTCAGCAAAAATACTGTTGCTGTATTATATGAAAATTTTCTCAATTTCCGGAAACACTACTACATGCAGGATGAAGCAACTCCAAACGTTTCCCGTAGTGAATTTCTAAAATCATACCCCATTTGGGTTATCGATTGCTCACGACAGAATGAGCTCATGAAAACTAGTGGTGTTGATATACGTTTGGAAATTCACTGTCAAACTAATTTCCCTGATAAAATGAGTGCCTACTGTCTACTCATTAGTGACTGCTTATATGAATATGTACCTTTAACAGGTATTGTACATCAACTACAGTAGAACCCTTGATATCCGGTAAATGAATGTAAACCATTTAATGATATAACAATTTTATAATACATGTATTTTAATAGAAATCAATGTCGTTATAATCACTTAAGATAAACCTCCAACACAAGGTTAGTTAGGTTATTAATGTTTGCTGGTAATTAGTTCTAAGAGCCTTACAATCATTTACAATTAGGGTGAGGTATTTTAAAAGAAATCAATGTCATTATAATCACTTAGTTAGATTATTTGTGTTTGTTCTGCTGGTAATTAGCTCCAGGGTTGCGATACAATTAGAGTGAAATGCGATAATGACCGTGAGCTAAACTATCAATTCCATTACGACACACATACCGTTTATCATCATAAGGGCTGAGAGTGAGTTTTTGTTGTTTAATTGTAAAAAGTTTATGATCAATACTTTGAATACGGTACATTGGTTTATACGAGTCTTTTACACTGTAGGACTTAAATAGGGTATTGTAATAGTCTTGATGGGAAATATGATGTTTGAGTGTTGAGCGAACTATACCTTTGCCCACTTTCTTTTCTTTTCCCTCCTCAAACAAGGAATACAATTTGGGGCGTAAAGCAACACATTGTAAAATGTGAGAATGAGCATTCTCATCTTTAAACGTCCCCACTTTCTTTTTATTTTCAATATTGTATAAGAGATGGTTTGAGGGATATACTGAGTTATCAAATAAATGGGGGTATGGCTTTAAATCAACATATAAATCATCACTCTCAACCTCATAAACCAGAGAATCTGTATCTGTTAAAATCAGTGTAGCTTTATCACCATACCTTTGTTTTACAAAGTTATAATGAAATTCATACATAACGACCTTAGATAGTTCCAGAACGGTTAGACCAACAAATATTGGCTTATTAAGTAAAATATTAGTTTTTTTTGAGCGGACTGCAATTAAGTCTTTTGAAAAAATCTGAAAATCTTTAAATGCGGGGGATGAGATAAGTTTGCTAGCTCGTTTGGTAGTGTTAACTAACTCTAATTTTGTGTGTTTTCTAACATTCTCCATTGTCTTCCCAAACATACTATTAATTTTCAATTTGTAAAAATCCTTCTCGAAATCATTACAAGCTAATTTTCGTTTTTCTGTGTTAAAATCGATAAAGGGTCGCATCCAAGCGCTTTGTTTAAAAGCTAAAATTTTATGTGTATTTTTTAATTTTAAACCCAATTCTAAACATTGCTTCAAATTTCGATAGTGTATAACATAGTTGTGTTTATCGTTTAAGTTGGGAATAAGCTTTGAGATTGTGGATGATAAAGATATATTATTTTCAGCAAGAAATTCCTTACAATAGGGGGAAATCATGTTTGAAGTAACAACACAATGTTCGGCTGCCAGTGGGTATTCATTATGTAAGTCGTGCAATTTTTGTGGATATTCCAAGTCCACCTGCAATATAAACCCATCATCCCCCTCGTCAGGTATGAGCATTACATCAAAGTTTTTAATTTCTTCCATATCCATCCAACGAAACCCACTGACAGGCAAAAATTGGCGCATCGCATGTCCGTACAAGTTAGTACAATCCCAATATACTATAAATTTGGATGGTTTATTTGATTCAAATTTTTTTAAGTATTTATTGTTACTTTCAGCAAATCTTTTTGAAATCATACTTATACCCCCGCGAATCCCAGCCTCACAAAACAAATGCATATTAGGATCAGTCAACAGCTCAATTTCTACTCTTGTCATTTTTAAGCAGCTTTGAAGAGCTAGTCCTGGTGCTGTGTACATGTGACAAATTTCAAGGTTATCGTTTTCGAAACATAAGGCTCTGAAGGCTTCAAAAACATCACAAAGAAGAAGGGTGTCTGTTAATACATATAAGTCTTGGTATTCCCCTAAATTCTTTATGTTAAAAACATTCCACACTTTTTGAGCGTGTTCATATTGTTCTTGTGAAATCTCCTCTTGAGTTAATCGACTAAAAAATGCTTCGATTGGAGGCAAATGCTCATCATTAAATTTTGATTCATGCGTCATATATTCATAGGGGAAGACACCTTTCCTCAACATTAAGTCTAACTTTTCACCCACAAAACATGTTTTCATAATTTGAAATTTATCTTTACCCACATCAACAAGATTTTTTACTAAAGAGTCTAATGAGGTGGCCATAAATTGGTATGTATCTAAAAAGCGTAACTCCCCAATACTGAAGGCTATATATTCCTCCATAGTTTTAGCTATACATGTAATTTTTATATTTTTTAGCTTCCCAACCCCTTGCATGATAAGATGTCCATCATAATGTCTCAAGTTATGCATAAAAACGGGGATATGTTTTGGAGTTCGAAAATTGCTCATATTACAGACATTATGTAATGCTTGTCTATATTTCCCCGTTATATGGCAGTGGTCTATTACTCGATCAGCTCCTAGTGGCTTTTGACAAACATTACAAATGATAGAGTTTTTAAAATTTTCTCTATCCTCATCAGTCATAATTACCGGTTTAATATTTTTATAAATTTCTAAAATTTCATCCTTAACATTTAATAGGGATTTCAAAAATACATCAACAGCATCGGTTCCCCTGTAAACTACCGGTTCTTTAAACTTATTCCCATTGATATCCACAACAACGTAGGAAAACCCTGATGGTATATGCATTGATAATTTTTCAGTGTTACAACTGGTCCCTTCAATGGGACTGAGAATGCTCTCGAAATCGGCATATATTCTATATGCTACAGGGATCATATATTGTGGCTTATCGAATTTCATAATACTTTTCTCCTTAGTTGGAAATGTGGTTTTTTGCGGATCATGTGTTGAGCAGAGTGGTTTATGTTCGTGTAAGCGTTCAGCACTACTGAAGGGGTGTATACACCAACGGCAATAAAACTTTTGTTCCTTATGTTTCGTGATTGAGAAATTAAGTTTGTTGAAATTTTTAATAAGACAATAATGTGAATTTTTACCTTCAGTTATGTAAAGCAGATCTACTAGCTTATTATAATGTTGACTTTGTGATAAATATAATGGAAACAATCTTTGTTCATAACCAAACACATTTACTCCGATATTATTCATTTTTTCAAATTTTGGAATGACTTGTAAAGATACTGGGTATGTTATACCTTTCATATTTAACTCCTTCTCACACTTTTTATAATTATGAACTCGCTCAGCGTGTATCTTTACTGGATGCAAGTATGCTAAAATTGACCATATAAAACATTTAAGGTCTTCATTTTTAATATTGATTACTGCTTTGGTGTTATATATTTTTTTAGGTAAAGGAATGTAACTACTACCACTGCATGGATTATATTCAGCAATATAGATACTAAAACTTTTTAAACATTTCAACACCCACCCGCTTCCCATTGCTTGAAATTTATCTATTTTTATTAGAATTTGTTCAATCATTTGTTGATATTTTATTGTGGGGTTATCACTTAGGAGAAGTTGTTCGTTTTTAGCACGAAACCACGCCTTAGTATAATTTTTATCGCTGTCGGGTCCACGTTCAAATTCAATATGTAGAGCTACATGCCATTTAATAGCTTTTAAAAGTTTTATGTTTTCAGTTGTAATGGTGTCAACCTCGCCTGTCATATTATTTAGATAAACAACTGGATCATGTATGGTCATGTTTTTATAATTATATTGTTTTACAACACCATCTAGAGCTGTAGATGTTTTACATGCAAAGTTCTCATCGGTAGATAGCTCTCCCCCGCTCATAATTGTGCAATTATTTATATGATTAGTAAAATAGTCTCTCATAAATAATTCGTTGCAATTGAAACAATTAATAATATGTATGCTTAATATGTGGGTTTTCAAATTATACTTTCGAGTAAAAGGTGCTGAACAGAATTCACAAATAAATTTATGTTCAGGGATTTTAACAGATTCAAGATTCTTGTACTCACATGGAAAGATGGATATGCATTCTTTACATAGAACTGTTTCAGTAGTGTTGATGATTTCACCTCCGCAACTCTTGCATTTCCCTCCATTCCCAGTCGATGTTGGTTTAGGTGTGATTTCATATGGAAAGATGGATGTGCATTCTTCGCACAGAACTGTTTGAGCAGTGTTGATAATTTTCCCTCCGCAACCCTGACATTTCTCTCCATTCATAGTAGATGTTGGTATTGGGGCAATTTCGACAGGTTCAGAATTCTCGTACTCACATTTAAAGATGGATGTGCATTCTTCACATAGAACTGTTTGATCGGTGTTGATGATTTCACTCCCGCAACCATCACATATTCCACATTTATATTCACCCTCGTTCAGTTTCCTTTTCTTCATTGGGGGTGTCATGTTGAAAGATCACACAAATTTACTTGTAAAGTGGTATTACTTGGAAGAAGGTTTGATTTCAACTATGCTCCTCAACCAATGTGTTACAGTTTTATGCAAGTTTCGAAATTAACTATTATTAATAACCATGAGTCAAGTACAATTGGCTTAAGGTTAGCATATAACTTGAAGTATATAATAAGTGATAGCCGGAGGCTGACAAATTATGATAGCTAGTTACACTATTCTGAGTTTAGACCAAACCCTCATTCAAATAATACTAGGCCTACTTTACAAGTGAATTTGTGAAATCTTAGAACATGGCATGTCTATGTGATAAAGTTAATACCAACTATGAAATGATGTAAATCAAATAAATAATCATTGCGGAGGCGAAATCGCCCGAAATATGGTATGTAGGCTACGTGAAGAAGAAGAAGAAACAATGAGAATGGACATGTAGAGTGGTGGTACGGACTCCAACTTTCACCCGAAAGGTTGTTGGTTCGAGTCCTACACTTGCTACATTTTCTGGTCATGCTTCGGAGGGCATGTAAAGCAGGCGGTCCCGGGCCTTCCTAGTTGAGTGTAAGAGAGGGCTTTATAGCCCTAACTCCGCTAGGTTGGCTTAGTAATAGAACAAAAAGTCCTTATTTATTTATTTATTTAAACAATGAGAATGATGTCCGATAACAGGAGGGGGCGACCCCCTTACACTATGTGAAGAAGAAGAAGAAGAAGAAGAGAAGGGAAGAAGAAGAAAGGCTACAAGGTTAGCATATAAGTATAGTATAAAATAAGTGGTAGCCGGAGGCTGACAACGTAGAATAAGAATAATAATGATGCCCGGAGGTAGAAAGCAAGAGTGGCCTAAAAGTGTCCCAGAAACCCCCTGTGATATGATGTGTTGTGGTTTTATAGGCTACAAGGTTAGCATATAAGTAGTATAAAATAATTGATAGCCGGAGGCTGACAACGTACAATAAGAACATAAATGATGCCCGGAGGTAAAAAGCAAGAGTGGCCTAAAAGTGTCCCAGAAACCCCCTGTGATATGATGTGTTGTGGTTTTATAGGCTACAAGGTTAGCATAGAAGTAGTATAAAATAAGTGATAGCCGGAGGCTGACAATGTACAATTAGAACAATAATGATGCCCGGAGGTAAAAAGCAAGAGTGGCCTAAAAGTGTCCCAGGAACCCCAATGCCCGGAGGTAAAAAGCAAGAGTGGCCTAAAAGTGTCCCAGGAACCCCCTTTTATATCTACTCTAACCGTAAGACATTTTTATAAAGATATTTGGACAATTATGGACTTTATTTCGCGGACCTAACGGAAGTGGGAGAAGGCGCGGGTAGGGATGGGACGATGGGTTCTTTGGCAGCAACGGTGGGCATGGCTGGAGATTCCAGTGCCTGGATGAACTTGCTTCAAAACTTTGGGAATTTGAATGGAACAGCTCTCCTCTTTCCACCCGCCCTTCGTTTCTTCTAACCTTCGTCTTATGCTTTTGTGATTTTTTCCATTCTTTTAGACAGCAGACATGCATTTATATAAAAAGCAGATTTACAGTATGTAATGCATTCTTCAGCCAACGGCCATACTATGTTGAATCCACGAGAACAGAGCCTGTTCCAAACTGCGGTGAACTTGGTAGTGTGCACAGCGTTGGCAGGAGAACAAGGTGGGACATTATAACGTACTCAGACTATACCAGTCAGTATAAGTAAGTGTCGAGTCCTGGTTACCTCTGAATTAATCGTGTGGCATTATTATATTCTCTTAAGTAGTTCGGAATCCACTATAATCAGGAGGTCCACCCTGTCAGTCAACTCCCCTTCTCCCCGAGGTGAAGGAGTCTGCCCTTAGGGTGCCTCAAGTTAATAAATAGACTCACCCCCCCCCCTCTCAGGCTAACAGGGTTGCTTCAAGCAGAAATGCTGAAAGTTGGAAAACATAACAGTATGCAATGCAGAAAAATAGTAAAATTATAAGTAAACCGTTTATTTAGTCAAAAATTCATTTGATTGAAACTCGAAGTTTGGCATTATTTTATTGTACATGTTTACTGCCCGTGTTTTTACACAATTCCTTAAACATTCGGGAATTATTATAGGGGCCCTGCTTTTTATCAATAATCAATTTTCATCTTCATCAACATCATCAACTTTTTTTTCGCAATGACCCCCCTGGAAGAGACCCATGGCTCACCATTTGAGAACGCCTTGCATAGTGCCATTGACTGGAATACAGACTGTGATAATAAAGTTCCTAAAATGCTAAAAAAAAATTAAAACAGTGCGAGTAGGTTGGCGAGTTGATGTCAAGGCCAGGTGCATTGATCCGACCACAAATAAGTCGTGACTCCGTCGATGCTTCCCAATACCTATCCCTCATTTGCCTTATTCGTTATCATTCGTGCATACAATATTTAAGATGAATTCCCATGCTATATCCTTATTGTCTTCCGAATTGAATTTTGATTTGTGTAAAACACCGTATGCTCGTCTTCAGTGATTTGAGTAAACTATGTAATGGTGGTATGCTGATGCGGTAAAAAATGATAATATTGCATATAGTATGCTATGACAATTTTGGAACTTTTGTAGTATTTTATTGCATTTGGACACGTATAACAAATTAGCTTACTGTAATCGACAGTATTACCCGACCACGATAGGATGACATTTGGAACACTTATAAAAATCTAATAAACTAGGTGTTCCGCTTATGCAAGTTTTCGAAAAAACAAACTAACAAAGTGTTCCATGTGCCATCCTATGCAGTAAGTTACGTTATTCATCGGACTTCTGCAGCCTGATCGAGGCGATTATAATACCGGGGTTAAATCAAGACCCTAGGATTTATAACTGTAAACAAACAAATTTTGAATAGCACTTTCCATTATAAAATTATCTTGTTTACATTTTTAATACCAGGAGATTAAATAAATACCGGTATTATAATCGCCTCGATCAGGCTGCAGGTTCGCTTAGTTTTGAGTCACCAGAGGAGTATTCTGTCTCTTCAATTTTTAGTTAACTCTTACAATCCAATAAGACCCATGGTAATTTCGCTATTGTTCATTCTTCCCTCTGCGCGTCCTTCCTTCTGCAGTTGCGGATATTGAGCTTCCGGAGGTCTTAGCTAATGTCATACATTCACCCTTTCTTCGGTCTTCTCAAGGATCTTTGAGCTGCTCGGCCATTGTTTAGCACTTTCTTAGGAACTTTGGTTCAGTGATTCCTTTGCATCCATTGCCTCAACATGACCAGCCAACTGAACCTGCTTTGTTCTAAGAGGTACTACTAGATTCTGGTACAATGCTTCTGTCTCAGCATTAGCTCTACAAATACTGCATTCAGGTGTTCTATCTACTCCAGCACATCTTTCTATCCAGGGAAGTGCTCTACTGATTGAACTAATGCGTTTTTAATAACTTTGATGTGACAACCAGGGCAACAGTTCGTTTAAAAAATGTTTTCTGAATACTGAAAGCATCACTATGCATTGCCAAATGGCGGCATCTCCTGTATTCCTCACAAAACCATTTCTGAGCGTGGTGAGTGCAGCCCTAAGCAAGCAACAGAAATAGTTCAATACAAATTCCGAGCCCAGAAACTGGCTGAATGTGAGGTTCACAGGTCTTACGGATCTGGCTTGTAGCCCAAACCATCATTGGATGAGACACCCTCCATCTGCGACCTTGTTTTGATATCTCAACTCAACGGAGACTCGAATACCAGATGTTCAAGGGTCCCTCAATAGTCGACCCCACAAAGGCAAAGACGCATCCCTGCACGGTAACTTTCTTCAACCTCCAGGACTACCAGGGAATTGTATTAGACGGCAACACTAAAAAACAATAATAACTTTGTGAAGTATTACCAGTGGCGGCTGGCTGGTTGTTTCTGAAACCAGCATCAGGTATATTGGTCTACAATGTCATATAATTATCGATGGAAGGTCCACGGGTACTTCGATCTTCTGCCTCAGCACTGTTTTTGATGATTTATGAAATAACTGGTTGCATAATACAATTTGATCAGTGAGAGTGTAACTTACTAACATTATAGGGGATTTTTATCTATTTTCTCTGACCATTTTTGGAGAGCAGCTGCCCCAGTCTCCTTATGGACAAGCTGCCACTGAGTCATACTAAAATTTTTTTTTAGTGATTCTTGAATAAGTTACTTTATTTTATTCATTTTTTACTTTGTACTTGGAACTAGCTGTTCTTCCGATGCTACAACTTGGTAGAGCTTCAGCCTCTCGCATCACCGCACCTCTCTTCTCACATCACGGTCCCTTGCTTTACTCTGCCACGCCTCCACGGACATCTTTTGAGGGTCAATTTTTCTCGCCGTTTGTTCTCATTCTTCTTACGCTTCTTTCGGTCACCACCGAATGATGACAACCCTACCCTCCGGCGGTACAGTCATTGTAGACCCTTGGTTCCTTCGAAAAGCCTGCCGTCTCTGCCTTACATCCTGACGCTGATGGAGGGAGATCCTCTTCCGCGTCATCTAGCACCACTTCCTTGGACGGCCTGGCGGCCGCCTTCCTTATGGCTGCTGATTGGCTGTTCTGTAATCTGGCAACCTTGCTTTATAGACTAGCCAACACAAACGCCTTCGTTACCATTGTTCTTACACTCCAATTCCGATGCACCAAGGGGCATATACGGACATGTCCCTCAAGATCTTCCATTCCCATGTGTTAAAACCAATATGATTGATGATGATTATTTCTTTAAAATATATATATATATAGGTCCTATAGTACAGACCTCTTGTGACGAATTAAATGACGAAGAAACTGAAAAGGCGAGTGAAATATAAGGGAGAGTGCTGAAAGGAAAATAAAACTAGAAAA
Organism: Psococerastis gibbosa; assembly: GCA_963971405.1. Classification (NCBI taxonomy): domain Eukaryota; kingdom Metazoa; phylum Arthropoda; class Insecta; order Psocodea; family Psocidae; genus Psococerastis; species Psococerastis gibbosa. Next base: position 22,491,363 of record OZ020485.1, read on the forward strand.
TTAGTAAAAAGTTATGTTTGAGAGACTTTCTTTCAGCGGTTGTGACCTTTCTGTCATCTGGGGGCTATTTCAGCAGTGAAATGACATAATACGTTCAGCTGCCTCGCCATCTAGCCCTCGGCTACTCAGGCTGCCCATTTCTTCCTCTTTTCATCAACCCCCCCCCCCCTTTCCCTCCACTGAAACCCCTCCCTTCTTCACTCCATTTTCCGGCATTATCTGATACATGCGTCACAATGTTGCTGGCTCTATTGTTTTTATTTTCTGAAATTTAATTCAAAGCTTTTGTTTTCTACTTTCACCGTAAAAAATATAGACGGTGACTGCTGAGTGATGATTTAATTTCGTTCTCTCCTTCTAATTTTTATCAGAATGGTAAATGTACGTTACCTGCTTTTATTTTGTCAAATTTACATACACTGTATATAAAATACGTCAGGGTGCTTACATGGCCAAGCTTTCTGGGTTTCGTAGTGACTGTGTAAATTAAAATAAAGAAGGAATACGTGTACTTTTCCCAACTTTCAATGTGATAGTGAGTACCCAACCCTCGAAAGGTTTTTGGGTCGAGTCCTATACACCATTCATGCTTCGGAGGGTGTGTAAAACAGGCGGTCCCAGGCCTTCTTAGTTGAGTGCAAATTATTAAAAATTATTAAAAATGTCCATCTCTTGCTCCAATGCAGGCTTGGAGACGATCATTTTATACTGGGTATACTGCTTTCTACTACAATATATATAATATCAAAATGTAGAGAAACATTTATTATCTCTACAATTTGTTCAATGAAAGCTATTTATTGTATATTGTAATGGATAGTTACAGTGAAATTTGCATTCATTCAAAAAACGGGTAGTGGATAGTCCGGGGGACTATTAATGATATTCCCGAAACGGCTCAACTTCTAAAGCATATCTTTACGAACTTTTCCTTGTGTATAAAATGGAAACTCCCATTTTCGACTGTAAATAATGCATTAACTTTTTCACCACTTCCTTTCCCCCTTTGTTAATTTCCATCATACTGAGCGTGATGGATTTTATTGATTTATTAAAGCTTTATATTCTGTAGGAAATCAGTGGGGAGGTCAAAGGATAACACCCTTGAATTAGGGCAATTCCATCCCTTATGCGTATCCATAATTCATGAGTTTGCGGCGCTTTCTAAGGTTACTCGCAATTTCAGTGAATTCAGAAGGCATCTGAACCATTGTATGTTATAAGCGCCCAATGATTGCTGAGGAAGTCTCTCACAAAAGTCATAGCTGTTGACTTATCAAGCTGACATTTGTTTTGTAAAGTTTATACTAAACCAATACTTAGTTAAGTTTAAGAAAGGGCTCCCCTGACCTCTGCCAATGTCAAGCTGTTTATCTTTTGGACCAGCTTTGTTACCATTGGCATATCTTTTCAAAACATATTCAACTTCATGTGGAAACTCGGTGACATGACTGGTGAACAATCTGAATCATGATTATATTTGCTGCTCCAAACGCAAAGTTCACCCGGCTTGAAAAGGAAGAGGACTAGTTTAGTAACGGCTTTGAACACCGGCCACAGGCCATTCTGGCGAAGTTGGGCTTAGTGAGAGAGATAGTCTGTCATCGGTTCTGCAGAGAAAAAGAGACGAGGTAGCTCATTTTAATTAGCTGCCCAGCCCTATGGCGTCTTCGCTGGCGACATCTTGGAATAACTGCCATAGAGGAGAACATTAGTCCTACAGCTACAGCAAACTACGCCAAAGAACTGACTATGTATGTAGTCACATTGACCTTGGCAGTTCAAGGGGCCCTCGCAGTCTAAGTCTACCGCCAGTAGGTGGTAGTTGTGAGAGGTGCTGTTGTTGTTTATCAGGAGTGTAACGGACATCTGATGTGTTAACCTGGGACTGGGATAGAGTCTCGAACCGTTTGCCAATGGGACCTTTATTGAATAACTACGATACGAGGAGGAATGTTTCCACTAATAAAACGTTTTTTCCTTAACTCCCTTCGTTTTAGGTGTAACCTGTGTACGTCTTGTTTTCGTAGAGAAACTGCGATCAGGAGCGCACTGGACAGCCATGTTGTCTAGCTACCAACCACATAATAAATCTTCTAGGCCTATACCAATTAATATAAAAACGATTCGGCATCAATGACCCATTCCGGCCTCAAATGCAGCGAAAATCTCATTGAAACCCTGTATTTTCAAATCCCTGTGAACCCGACTAATCAACCTTTCTGAATTCTGAATAAATCTATGCTATGTATATAGTATAATAATGAAGTGCGGTAATGTACAGTAATTCATTGTGCTATACTTCAACTCATTTAAACTCGAAAACAAGACTGGTTGATGAAAGCATGCTTAAAACACCATCACAGATAATGCAGTGCAATTTTCAAAAAGCATGGTGGTAACGATTATTCCAGGCAACAAAAGCTTTGTGGCGTATTTCCAATGTAACGTGAGTTGAAATTTTGCAAATGAGATGTGACACTTGTTACCTTTGTTTGGTTTACGCTTTTGGAATCTCAGTGTTCTCAACCGCATTTTACTTTCTCTCTCTGGGATTATAATACTCATTTTTACAAATAAATATATATTATTGCCACATGCTACCAGTCTTTCATTGTTGCGGTTTATTCGCGGTACGGTACAGTTACTGTTGTTTTTGCTCAGTGTGGTGTTTTTGTTGTTTGCAAAGCTTAGACTGCGGATATACAATAGTGATGTGATAGTGAAACATGGAAGGGCTAGAAGTTTGGCTTGGTAACAATCCAAACCTTTGTCGTGCCAAAGTCCAAAGTAAGTTCGACAAAAAGCTTAGGCAAGCCGAAGTCTAAAATTTCGTAGCTTGGAAAAGATTCCTGTTTTACGAAAAACAAAAATGACTAGCTGCCATCTCAAAATATTTAAGAAACGTCTGAATGTTATACGTAAGTTACCAAATATACTGTGTATAGTTATACGAGGTTTGGAACACTTTGTTTATTCGATTTTTATAAGTGTTTCAAGTGCCATCCCATCCTATCGTGGTCGGGTAGTAAGTACATTACCGTAAATTAAGCTATATTTATATACATATATATATTTATTTATATATATGGTCCAATGTGCCAAAAATCCCTATACTAAATTTGGCTTAGAGTTTGACTTAGACAAAAAACAAACACCAAGGGAAGTCAAGTTATTTCCAACCCAACTTCCGAATCAAGCCAATCTAAGCTTTACTAAAAGTTTGGCTTGGTTTGACTTTGGGTCCATCACTAACAATAGACGGATAAAACACAGGCTAATAAATAGTTTCGTTTAGTTTAGTTGAATAATTGCAACATGAAGCGCCTGAAATGTGTTTGCGGTTGAGGCAAGTCTAAACATGCTTTCGATGTGGGCAAGTCTGAACATGCTTTCGATGTAGGCCCCACTCTTACTCCTTGGTCCTTGCTCTGCCAATGCCAGTTCGTTGCTATCAGTGATAGAGCTAAGTCATTTTTAAAACTATTATGGTAAGTGCTCACATTTACCAAGTTATCTTTGCTTTCCTATTAATACGTTAATACAGTAGGTATTGTCCACGCAAAATGAGAAAAGAATGGACATGGAATGTTTTGATCCTTAGCAAGCAACACTGTAAAAAATATTCTTTGCACTATTTTTGTTATGCCTTGCTTCCAATGCAACAAGGTAACACAAAATGGTGCAAAGAATATTTTTACAGTGTTGCACAGGATCAAAACATTCCATGTTCATACTTTTCTCATTTTGCGTGGACTATACCTGGGACTGACCGTAGATAGAAAGAAAGAAAGAAAATTGTCTCTATTTTCCATATGGTCGAATTTTTGGTCACACTCTTACAATTATTAACCCATAATAAATAATACAATGTTTTACAATAGGCTATAACATTTGATAGATATATCTAGTGTATACAATGTATACCATTTTTTGCCAATGGCATGTTTGTTGGTATTCTTGATTTGCAGCAACTTGCAGTCCAACCAATCTGAAAACCGCGCACCGATTATACTGCTATGTAAATAATGATTTTTTTGTATTACTAAGCCAACCTAGCGGAGCTAGGGCTATAAAGCCCTCTCTTATACTGCTTTGCATGCCCTCCGAAGCATGGCCATGAAATGTAGCAAGTGTGGGACTCAAACCAACAACCTTTAGCATTTCAGAGTCAGTACCACTACTCTACATGTCCTGACGCCCTAACACTGATCTTACAGACCAGACCTGTCAGATTTGTCACACTTGCATACCTGAGGGGGGTTAAAACATTTTCAGGGGAGGGGTGGTTGTTGAGTTGTCTCGTATGGCAGAAATACCTGAACCACATCTAAGCAAACCTTAACAAAATTGCTTCATATCGTCAGGTATCATGCAATACATAACAAAAACACCGTAAAAACTCTCCGTTCCCAAACCGGCGCATATAGTCCCGCGCCAAAAAATACTACAATTTTTCGGAGGAAAGTTGGATAGAAATTATTTAAAAATTTCAATTCTGTAGTGTATGTTTTGTCTTTTCCCGCCATTAGCGATTTAAAATTAGTTATTACTTTTCTTTGTGTTGTCTTCTAATATACATTAAAAACGATGAATTTCAATTGTTCTTTCACTGTAATTAAAATGCCTTCTTCTCCTACGGTTAGGTTAAATACATAAAAGTATATACAGTATCTATATAATTAATTTTTAGTTCATAAGTAACTTCGAAAAATGGGGTCGGAGAACTCTCTTTGAAAACGACGGCTGACACAGGTTTGTAATGTAATGCCGTGTATTGTACAATATTTATACACCTCTGGTGTGCCACTACTAAGAAAATTTGCCTTATTTATGACCAACATCGTGGGCCATCTTAAGAAGCAGTAAAGACCGCAGGCAAGGAAATATTTTTCCATTTCGTGATGAGCAGTTTCATAATTGATTAGACAGTTCAAGTTTCATCCCCCTGGAGCCCCTGGAGTTTACAATTTAACAAGTGTAAAATATTCATAAGACGGGCTCCGCCACGTCTCTCCTGACTGTGGTGGGTGCTATCGTCAACGACTTCACCTCTCTACAGGTATACTGCATGTACGATAGGATGACACTTGAAACACCGATAAAAATCGAATAAACTCGGTGTTCCAGCTGTGCAAGTTTTCGAGTAGGGCTCTATATTAGGTGCCCATTCCATTGACCGGCTAGGGCTATTTCCGAAAACGGTGACGTGGTAGCAGACATTCAAGACTTAGGTGGCGTTTCCACCGACCTCGCATTGCAGAATTTACGGAAATGTTTATTTTCCTCTATGCCATAGTTAAAATTGATCAATGATCATACAGTAAAATCACAAACAAATAAACTAAAAAATGGCGTCATGGGATATGTTAAGTACAAACATCTTAATAGATTTCTATAAAAAGAAAAATTCTAATTTCCGTCAATGTCATTTGCATTCTGTAATGCCAGATCGGTGGAAACGCAACCTAAGTCTTGAATGTCTGCTACCATGTCACTGTTTTTGGAAATAGCCCTAGCCGGTCAATGGAATGGGCGCCTTAGACAGGTATTGTCATCCGCCATGCTGTATCCATTTTAAGTCTGGTCTATAAGCAAAGCATTGGGTGTTTACCGATTTATTTTTAGAAATTTATCGTTATTTATTATTATTATTTAAAAAAACGTTCTACCAATTAGGGAACTGTTCAATAAAAAAATACAATAAGGTGCTTTAGTTATTTTCAATCTTTTACTTTCTTACAATACTTACCATTAGGAATTATAGGATACAAAATGGCGGATGACAATACCCGGGTATATAGTGCCTTATTTTCGAGTGAACAAAGTGCCCCAAGTGCCATCCTATCGTGGTAGTATTATTGATATTGAAATGAAATGAAAAACGTCTTTATATTAGGCGAGCCTTTGCCCCGAAGGGCTACTCTACTAGCTAACCTAAGGTAAGGCCACGGTAGGGGAAATTTTATATTATTAGTATAAGAAAGTTTTCCACACTAACTTATGATATTGACGATAGGGGAGGGGGACGTTCGAATTCAGTATAATTATTTGTGCGCCTATGTTTGGTTGGTTGGGCGAATGGCCTCTGACTTCGGTTGCTGGTTCGAGTCCCGCACTTGCTACATTTCATATTCATGCTTTGGAAGGGATGTAAAGCAGGCGGTTCTGAGCTTCACTCGTTGAGTGCGTAAGAGAGAGAATAGCTCTAAATCATCTAGGTTGCCTTATTAATAGCACAAAAGTCATTATTTCTTACTTCTTTAAAAAACCTCCATTCTTCTTGCTCATAGCTAGTAATACCCTGCTTAACAGTCTGCTTGCGAGCTCGACTCTTAACAGCAAATCTGACACCCCATTACCCGTTTTTATGCAAGTCAAATTTCTCATGAAATTTCTATAATAGAGCTATAAAGTAGTAGAAGTTCTCCTCTACATTGATATATACTAGTGCATACTTACATAGTAGTATGTAGCTGGTACTAACACAGTTTGACCACAGTTTTTGAAGGCATGGTTAAAAAGCAAAGTTATGTTAGGTCCACACTTTCCAAAGCAAACAAATAGCATTAGTGGAGGCCACACACGACCTATTATAAGAATGTAGAGGAACATTTCTTCTACTTTATGGCATCGCTGTTATGGTTCTATGATCCATATTTTATGAGGCATTTAACTTCGCACAAAAAATGGCAAAGTAGTCTGTCCGGTTGTCGCGTAATGCTGGCTTTGACCAGCCTTATGGTGGTTAATTGGAGTAGTTGTTAAGAGAGAGCTGACCTTACATATGTATAGGTAGCGCAGTAGTGTACATGTTTGCCACAATTTATAAAACAATACCTATAATGTCAGAAAAAATTGATTAAGTCTTTGGCAGGGAAAGGTTCAAATAGCTCTCACTTAGGCAATCGTCCATAAAACATTAATTAAAAAATAATAATATCGTACTAGTACATTAAAAATACTTGAAGCGCTATTAAAATCGTCAGCGTGGAGTGAGGTAGACGCGAGAAACTATGACAGAGGTGCTGGGAAATAATGAAACCTGACTCAGCACTGTACCCACCCTGTCAACTCTGTTCTTTCACCCCCCACTTTGGGGATGATCGGAACCTCCTAAGTTATAATTCGCGGGGGTGCCGAGCTCAGTGTCACCAGATATAAGGTGCAACTTTAAAATTTTATACCTCAAACCTGTCGAGTCAGTCGAGTCAAGAGGGTTTCTCCAAACGAATGAATTTGAATGAATTAAACGCTTTCATTATAAATTTTCTTCGTGGAGGGGAATCGATTTAATACTTCCGTAAAATGGGCCATTTTAAGTTATTTTGAAAGTTGACGCTTCTGTTATAGTTTTTTTTAGATTTTTAGAATAGTTTGTTATCTTTGTCTTAGGGTTATGATATATATTATACCGGTTTTATAACACTCTTCTAACCTTTTAAAATCCCTTTTAAATCACTATAATAAAGAGTTATGGCGTTCATAAGCAAAAAAGGCTGCTAACATATAGAAAGGAAAGAAAGAAAGAAAAAAAACTGTATTTACTTCATTTCCTTACATATTGGGCTAATTTTATAATTAACCCTGAAATTGAGTTAATTCAGATTCAAATTAAGCAGCGTGTTATCGAAACGCACTTGTTGGTTAAACAGTGTTATTTAGGTAGCGCTGCAATCGACAGTTGTTTGACCGCCGTCATATTTGTTTATGTCAGTTGATTTGAAACACACGTTTAGAATTTTGTAACATTTAAATTTATTTGTATAATGTATTATGTCAGAAGCAATAACCGTAAATACTTTAAATAATATAAACTAAAGAAACAAACACTAGACACTACAGAGTTCTGCCACTTTGTTTAAAACAGTGCCACGAACGTCTTGACTACTACCACGTTATTTAATCTGTTAAATATTTTCGATTTAGCATAATAACTCACCCCGAGGTCCACCCACGATAGTGTGTTAACTTAGATAACACTTTTAACTTGATAGCTCGATAACACCGACATTGTGAAGATCCTTATTGTATCTGCCGTTATTGATTATCTTGGATGCATTGGTTATTTGATAATAGCGTTAATGACTCTATTTCTCCGTACATGTTGACTTCACCCCATTATTAAAAAGCGCTCATAAGTGCTCCAATGAGTTATTAAATAAGCGTTCATCAGAACTGGGCGAAAGCATGTCGTGAGCAACGTTAAATACATCGAACCCCCATAAAACATTCATAGTCTTGGCGCCGTCTCGAACACTAAAGCAGCTTTGTTGAAACAGAGTAAAACACTTACCGTATCAGAGTTGCTGTAATAAAGCAATTCATAAGCAATCGCAAAGTTATCAATCAAAGGCTTGTTTATTAATTGTACCATTGGCGGCAACGACGCTGTTTCAACTTATAATTCTGCCCTATCATAGGATATCGCACTTTTATGTGTCTGTTAAGTTGGTTTGCCAATTTACCTTTGTTACGGCAAACACAGGCACGCCATTATGACGCACAGCTTAGCAAAATTAGTTCTTAGTCCCAACATCTCAGCAGAGTCAACAGATGTTGCGTTTTGTTGAATGGGCGAAGTTTCCGACTCATGATTTTTACGTTCAGGGTTAAGCTATACTAATTTATTTGAGCTTATCTTATCTTTTCTATTGAAGGCAAGGTCCACGCTCACCAGTACAATCTTTGGAATATCACTTTTTTAGAACCGATCCAGTGACCTTTGTGTGATATTGGTACACGGGACGAACCTCTATTACATGAAGCAAATTGGAGAACTTTAATCAGTTTTAATGTATTAGGTCAAATATAGCAAAAATTAGAGAGAAATGAAATTGCATTGTGATTGTGATTAGAAACAAAATTAGTTTTTCCTTTTGTGGCGTCCTACTTGCAATAATAGCAAGATTTCCCTTGAAACGCTGAATTAGCATACAAGCTGACTCAGAAAATAAGGTCAACTGCTGACTGTAATTTCAGCAGTACAGAACCCTTTTACAATTTAATACATTTCGGGGACATGGTACATACGGTAGTTGTGCGCTATACTGTAGGTGTATTCACGTCTTTATGTAGAATAAAGTTTTGTTGTGTTTTAATTACTTGCTTCGAGATGGGGTACGGTCGTATGCACAAATTTAACTCCGAGATAACATTTCATATTAAACATGGGAAGCACACACTGTAGGCAGATTCTGCAAAATTCTACTCCCAAACCGAACCTTGTTTGATTAGAATTTGAATGCGCATAATAACTAAACAGCAAAAAGATACATACAATATATATCAATTAACAATGACCAGTCCTCCCTTATGCTCGATACGCGATAGGTCCGATAGATCTTAAATGGACTTAAATACAGGCGTACCTGACAAGTAGCTGAAGATACCTAAATTACTGATGCATTTCTGCACTACAACTATGTATTAATACAATAAATACTATATGTTATACAATTTAGTAATTTTTTTTTGTCAGATCTTTTTCAAAAATATTTTCTATTGTGTTTATTTTAGATCATAACGTACTAACAAAAAAAATTCATTCCATTTGTAGCAGCGGGCCCACTATGGCGTTTGGTAATAACCCTACCCCATATAATATTACTGTATTATATGAGGAGGCTGTTTACAAAAATGGCCAACTCCAAGTTGTAGAATTTTTCAGGAGAGTGGATTTTCTGTTGAAAATTGCATTAAGTGTATAGCTAACCCTAGACTTCTCAGCGCTTCTGTGTGCAATCTGGCTGCTTTTGTCACTGTATTTTACAACGTGCAGGTGGACATTAAAAGTTTCTGCAAGGTCGGATCAAAACCCCATTTTGTTAAAAAATGGAAAATTTATAACCAAGCTCCTCATATGGTCTAAGGCTATAACTTAACCTGGGATTAAAAATGTTAACAATGTAGAATGGAAAGTGCTACTCTACAATTGTTCTGTTTACATTTTTAACCCCAGGCTAACACAGTTATGTCCTACCTATGGAAGTTATTACCAAACGGCATGGTAGGCCTATACTATGGCGATTAGTATTAACTTACTCCGGGGGTTAAAAATGTAAACAAAACAATTTTGAATAGCACTTTCCAATATAAAATTATCTTGTTTGCATTTTTAATCCCATTAAAAATAATCGCCATAATAGGCCCGAAGATCAGGTAAAATTCGTTCATTGTAATGTAGTCATTAAGCTATCAACCTTATCACATTAAAAGTAAAATTATCAGATGTATCGTGACCGTGCCCTTCAGCATTGTACTTTATAAATACGGTAGTTACGGGGTATTTCCATGGAACTTCCATATTGCAGTTTACTTTTTCGGACGCTTGCGAAGAAAACGAAGCTTATTTTTGTTTGCTTTTGGCCGGGTAAAAGGTAATTTTATAAGAACTAGCTCTAATTAATATTATTTATAACTATGAATAGCGTCATATCCATTCGAAGTGTTTTAGAAGTAAAGCAGGTAATAATAACATGAAATATGTCTTTTGTTATGAAAGAAAAAAGGAAAGGCCGTTATATTTTCCAAAAAATGTAAGATTTCATCGGGAGGGACCTACATATTTTCATTATCTCCAGAAATTGCTTCATTGCCCCTCTGAGGGCGCAATGTAGAATGTTCATCCCATATTTTTACCCTTTTCTCTGCTCATTTATTTCTTTGACGTGCCCGTTTCTACAAATTGATACTGGGAGAACCTAGCGGATGAAATGAAAGAATATGGCCTTATTTTTATAAGATAAGTTTTGATGTTCTTGTGGGTTGTTATTAAACATTTTGTGGGAGATAGTCAGACAATATGGTTGCATTCTTGGCCTAGTACTAAGTTTAAAATACATACTTTTTGGATCTTTTCTCTCTCTTCAAGGTACAGCCGGATGACGGCTGGTTGGCAGCAACTTTTTACAGTGATGTCTCCAATTTTGACGATTCTGGCATGCCCTCTTCAACTCCACAAAGTATAAATAAATGAAATAGTTCAATAATCATTTATTTGCAAACAGGCCTAAAAGTCCAATAAGATGAAAATCAAAATGTGACCCCCAAGTCTTCGTTCATTTCCTGTCGATATCGTTTTCTGGTCCTGGTCAATTTTCGCCTTCTATGGTCGCTTCTATGATTCAACTGACAAAGTACAATACTATTCGAACATACCCGAAATTTAATGTTTCAGGGGCGGAATATTGTAATTTGCAAATTTCCTAGTCCTTTTTAATTCATGTTTTTTCCTTACTGCAGCTCTGCCGTCCCAGTCTGGTTACATCTTTAATCGGCTCAGGTAGCTGTGGTAGCGTCTGAACTTAGTCCTAATTATTTTTTCTTCGTTACTGTGAGGGTGTCATTCGTCCCCTCTGAGTAGTAACGTAACAACAACTTCTGTCAACTCCTATCAAGCTAGTACTGGCGCGGTCTGACTAGGTCCAATGTACAGTACGGTTAATGAGCACACTCATCATATCATAGCAGCAGGGCGCGCAGCGTTAAGATTGCTCAATTTGGCATCTTGCTACATATCAAGTTTCAAAAAGAATCAGTGTTTCCAAAAGTTTTTAATATTGTCTAATCGGCACAACTAAAATATGCGAATATGCCATTACGAATTTTAATCAGCATTTGGGTCTATTTGATTGTAAAGGCTTTCATGGTCGAATGGAGAATCCAGACTGTTGCCTTTGAGCCTCTATGATGCAAGCTTGGAAGAAGTCTACGTAGTTTACTGAAGATGTAAACCGCAGCTGTGGGCGAAACATTTCTGGAATTTCACTTTCAGAATAGCCTAAATTCTCCCGATTCATCCTCTTCCCGGCGTTTCTCATGGAATCTCCCAATTTTATAATACTGTCGGAAATAACCACGCTGAAAATGGAAACATTCTAGCAACAGAAACCGTATCTAGCAATGTCTTATAGGGCAGACAGCAGACGTCACACTGCCAAAACGTGGAATGAGATAGGATGCGAGAGAGGGGAGAAAGAGGGGGTAGGTGGTTGGGAAATGAGCCCCGAAATAGGAAGGAGGGTGCGCCTCTGAATTATTGAAAAGCATCACCTTCTCCGAATTTATGACGTGCATTATGGATAAATAGACATGTGGATTCTCTACGTGATTTCGTTCTTAATACCCATGTGCCATTAAGCTAAGTCTCACGTTCCATTGAATGTTGTACAAGTATTTTGGCTCATTGCATGCGGCAATAAGTTTTACTTAACAGATTTTACTTGTGATTAAATTCAGCGTTGCTCTCAAACCGTATTTGTTAGGTACCATGGAATATTGCCACTCACATTTTCCTTAGTCTGAAGTTTTTCTGTATGTGTTTTCTATCATGTGTATTGTGTTTTCGCTAATCTAATTAGCCTATTAATTTTGATCTCTCTGATTAGAGTCAAGAATGGATGCAAGCATTCTTATCACTCATTTGTTATTGAAATTGGGTAGGGGACACCTTTTGTATTGCAATCCAAAGAGAAATGACGTCAAAATCCAATTTTTTGATTGGTTTCGGTCATGATTTGATTACCCTGAATGGTTGGACGCACAAGTATTTTTCTGTACAAAAGCTGTTCATTATTAGCCTGCCATTTGCTCTACCGTATTGGCTTTGAATTTCGAATTCCTCCCAAAATTCAAAAAGTTGGTTATTGCTTGTTTATCCGACTGATTTAGACCCGATCCGACGAGGATACTTATCATTTAAGTGGCGTTTATCTTGTTATTATTTATATTGTAGTTATTATTGAATCGGCTGATGCAGTTAGCCTATTAGCCGAAGTAATAGTAATATTAAAAGTATAAAGTATAAAAATATTCACAAGATAAGCGTTACTTAAGTGATAAGTTTCAGTCGTCGGATCGGGTATTACTATTATTGTTTTTACTACAGTATAAATACTATTAAATTAAATTTATCGTTTTTTAAGTTACGAGAAAATATATATATCCGTGGCAAAATCTTTCATTTTATGTGAATTTTTCGTCTCGTCATTTTCATATATTTGTTGAAGGAAGAATTAGTTAATTTCGTATGGTCAATCTATGCTCACAAAATTTTTCTAAACCTCTGCTTAAAATGGGTCATCATTATTTGCACAAAAGGCGTCGGGTGTCGACTAGAAACAGCAAAAAGACAGTCAGCTACTGTATTTTCCCTGCCCATTAAATGAACAATTGAAAGAATGGGCTGTAAACATCTTTATTGAGCTTCATTACGTGGAAAATGTTCCCTCAGTGCATTAAAACTTTCTTCTGTAGGTTTCTTTTGTTTTGCCCTTTCTTTGTGACCACTAATGGTCTTTCTTTGTTGGGGAAAAGGTTGATCACAATCTGGACATTTGTCCGGCCACAGCTTATTTCAGCCTATCGAAATTTATCTTCTTTACTACGGGTTCTGTCTCGCACTTCCAGTTTGCTAGCTTTTAAACTGTTTAGGAATGTTTTATGGACGAATTTGTTACAATTGTTGATAGAGTTAATGATCACCATCTGAAATCAACTCCTGGTGCCCGGGTGTGACATGACAGCTTCCACCACTCGTTTTCTGTTTCTCCATTTCAACTTACTCAGCACTCTAGTTCCAGTCCTTTTTTCCTGAGTTCGTCCTCAATTTGGTTTCTGTATCTAATCCTTCATCTTCCTTTCCTTCGTGTGCACTCTATTTTCATCCTCTGGCTACTTCATCGTTTTCCTCAACACTCAACACACTGTTATGTGTCGACATCTTACACAAATTAATAATTCGAAGAACTATTTAAATGCTACGTATATAATTATCAATTAATAAATACGGCCTTAATATCTTAAATAACGACAGGTCTCGACTATTCTAGCTTCAATTAATAATAAATAAATAAATAAAATAAATAAGCATTTATTTGCAAACAGACAAAGTCCAATAATATGCAAATATATTATCAAATCTATTATCAACAGAACTTACTCATAAGGACTGGCAGCGACTCTACTCGTACAGTAACTAATTGCAACTCTTTCTTAGCTGCTCAGTGCCGTCTATTTTATATTAATAAATCAGCGTTAAATAACCTGTTGTAACTTTCTGTAATGCACTAATTTCGGAGAATAGAAATCATATTATAGTACATAATCCCCCTAAAATTTTGTAAAATAACGAAATAGTCTAGCTCTGCCGTTATACACAATTTTCACATTAAGTATACAATACAATACAATCAGGCCTACCTATGGTAAAATAATATATACAGATTGAGAAAAAAATTGCAATAAAATTAATATTATTTTTTTGTGAATTAATATGTGAAGTGCATGGCTCATAGTGAATAATTATTTAGTGGCAACTAATGGAATGGCAAAAATTAATGCTTACATTGGCAACAGCTATTATTCTTTTTGCTCATTACATTTCACTGTTATAAATTATTATCATTCGCATGGAACACTGTTATAAGTAATGTGTAAAACCTATGTGGAGTTGAAAAGGTCATGTCAGAATTGCAGAGTTGGGAAACATCGCTGCTGCATGTTGCTGGTAACCAGCCATCAGTAACTTAGGAAGGAAAGGAAAGGCCGTTAGCAGGGTTTACCAACGAGTTTTAAAAACGGTTTTAAATAAAGTTTACAAGAATAAACATAAAAAGCAAACAAATTTAAATAAAACCTGAGGAAAATTTCTGCTGGTATAGATCTACAGTGAAAATGTCTTATTCCCCTTCCACTAATTTGTTAACATTGCCAGCTAAGACAGCAGAGGTACCAAATTAATGGCTTTGCCCGGCTTCGAAATATTTCTTCTTTCAAAATGTACAGAAACTAAATAAAAACCTTTTTTAATCATTCTTCTTCTTCTTCATGCCTGGTGCTATAGATGAAGGTGAGTTTTGACCTTTCTTTTCTGACATCACAAACCCTATTATTTTTCAACCTCCCCTTTTCTATTTTTCTATGCACATAGTCATTTAACAGTCTGTTAAATATGTTCTCTATGTAAAAAGAGTCTAGTTTTGTAAGTCGAGGAGCTTTTGGCTTTTGAATTCTTCAAAATATCGTTCAGTACATTATTGTGGATCCTACCAGAATTAGACATGTTTTCCCATTAGTAAGTTGACCCACTGCAAATTGAATTCCATTGAAACTTCAATTTTTCAATTCAATAAAAAGTGGGGTATAATATTTTACTGACCCTTTTGCTACTTTTGCCATTGCCAATATGGCTTATAATTTTGATTTCCACAGAATGTACTAAAGTAATTTAAAGGGCTTCAAAGCTTAGCGGGTCATTCGTATAATGTAATTAAGCCATCCCCCTTCTCAAATTTCATTGGCCGCAGAGAGTAGGCTTCTGTGGTACTCCTTCCATTTCGCTTTGTATTTTCTAATGTCTGAAAATTCATACTTTTCAATGCAATAAATTACATTTCAAATTTTCAATTTTTAGTGCAATTGGTTATGACATCCAAGTTGTTTATTTTTTATCAAGTAGATAAAGGAAAGTTGTTATTTAAATGTTAATAGCTGTAATGTGTAGGTTAGGTTAGGTTAGGTTGGGTTAGGTTAGGTTTTTCTACATATTGTAACAAATACAGCTCTCTGTGTCTTTGGCGCTGATATTTGCAATTTGCTCACTTTTGGCCTCACACTATCTTGTCTTATTTGCTTCATTCTGGTTCAGAATAGAATAATACTGATTGTCGTTTAAGGGCGACGTTAGATCCTCCTGAGATTGTATATTCAGTAAAATTTATTATACAGACGGTATAATAATATGTACAAGTGCAGTTAACCCTTATTACGATTTCACTATTTAACGATTTTTTAATTTAAATATCTTATTGCTATTGGTTCATCATTTAAAACATATTTATTGATTGATTATACCTATATATTATCTATTGAAATCATTTCGTCAATGTAGATGACTTACATTTATTAGGGGCCCCAGCGCGGGTTAATCCTTTCGGGTCCACCAATTACCTGTTGTAATGATGTACAATCTATTACATATGTATATACACGTAATATATACATACATATATACCTATATATATATATACACCTATGCATGTAATATATCATATTATATAGTACAATATTAATATACTCTATACCTCCCCACGCAGACTAAGAATGCGATTGTCAAACAGTTCAATGTAATGTAATACTTGCGACAAATTTAGGCAGAAGAAGCAAGAGAAAGAAAGACAGAAATAAAATTGTCTTTATTTTCCATGTGGGCGAATTTTGGGCCTACAATATGAATGTTCGTCATGATTTCACTACATTCAGCAAAAAAACGTAGAAAAGATGAATAAGTAAAAAATAACAATGTTCGTTGAACATACACGCGCTTTTGTGGCCAATTCCTCAGCTTAGAACTTTTAAAGAACTTTCAAATAAAAAAGTTCTTTCAAGGGATTTTATACCTTTCCAATTTACAATATAGTTCTGAATTATTCTCCCTTTCATTTCCAAAAACGTTTTATTAGACTGTAGCATTACTGAAATATGGCAAACTTTATTAACTTGGAGTTCATAAAAGGTTTTAAGGTTTCAATGAAAATTTCGATGAAAGACCCGTTGTACAAAACTTTGTTTCAGTGCTAACAAAGTCGGTTGAATGGCTGGTGTTAAAAAGTTTTCATATTTGCCTGCAACTATAGAAAAACACGATGATATCGGGAACTAGACGGAAAAAAATGGTGTATGTAACACACCAGCTGAAGCATCTGTGAGGTCTGAAGTGGCGTATCTTTGACTTTTTCAAAAGCTTTCGACTAGATGAAAACCTCTCCGATACTTTTGAAAAGCTGTAGAACCCGGGAAAATCATATGGGTGCCGTGCTATGTGAATGACAAAAGCTTTATGACGAAATATCAGTTAGGAGATCTTTCTGCAACAGAAGTTCCCATGGGTGCACCACAAGGTTCCATCTGATTCCTTCTTTCTGTCATTTATGTAAACGACATTTCACAGAATGTCTCTTTTACTCTCTAGGTTTCTGTTGAAATAAATTTATTTTAGTATTAAATTAACCTCTTGAACACGATATGCGATATATGAATTTCTTTGGATATATTTACTCCAGCAGGCACAGCTCCAACGTAAAAGAATGACATAATCCGGGAATTAGCGGAAATTAACCAAATAACCCCAATTAATGAAAACTGACAAACAGCAGTAAAATGAATAAGTGTTGGGTACTACGGATATCAAAACCTTCTAAATTATACTTCGCAGTTGCGTATAATATATTCTCGACGCTAGGCAAGACCCCTAGGTCCTTCATTAAGTGGCCAAGTTATTGAAAAGTTAAGACCTACTGTCAGTGCCGGATCACCAACTAGGCACACTAGTCAACTGCTAAAGGGCCCAGAGTGGCCTGAGGGCCGACAAAAGTTTAAAAAATGTGAATTTAGTGTCTAATTCTTCAAAGCTTTTCATAATACCTTGAAAAATGTGCTTTTTATAATATTGTAAATCTCAAATTTTTAAAACAGAAAGTTTTCCCGCCAAACTTTAAAATATTATTTAATATAATTATAATGAATTTGGTTTTTAGTAGATTGTATTACTAGTTCTTAGTTGCATGTTAGTCATCTTACTTAATATGACTATAGACATAGAGCCCATAGAGGGGGGCCCACCACTTGCCTAGGGGCCCAGAGAAGGTTAATCCGACTTCGCTAGGTTGGCTTAGTAATAGAAACAACAAAAAGTTCTTATTTATTTATTTATATTATTCTGCTAAAGCCACTTAGCGGAAAAACAGAAGTCCTACGACCACCAAACCACACATATGGGGTATCTACAATTTTCATAGAACTCCATGAATACGCCTAACACACTCATGTCCTACTTAAATGCTTCAGATTGAATGAAATCGTTCATAGAACTTATCCTTCGCTCAGGGGCTTTGTTGTCACAGTAATTTGTTTGGTTGGCTTATAAAATGCACAAAGGTGCTGTCGAATTCTGCGAATGTTCGCACGGGGGCCACTGGATAGTAACTAAAATCACAAATGTTTCATCAGCATTATTGCATAAGCTATAAATTTTTTTTTTTAAGCTCTTAAGCCCGGTACACACGGATGATTATCCGATTGCCGATGCCTTTCCCATAGTAGCATGACTATTTCTTGTCGATTTCGACAGCTGGCGTGAAGTCGACCGCACAAAACAGGACATGTAGAGTAGCGGTACGGACTCTGACTTTCACCCGAAAGGTTGTTGGTACCACACTTCCTACATTTTCTGGCTATGCTTCGGAGGGCATGTCAAGCAGGCGGTCCCGGGTCTTCCTAGTTGAGTGTAAGAGAGGGCTTTTATAGCCCTAACTCCGGTAGGTTGGCTTAGTAATAGAACAAAAAGTCATTATTTATTTAATTATTTTATTTAAAACTACACGGTTTTCCCCTAGACACGCCAGATAATTAAATAAATAAATAAATATTGACTTTTTTGTCCTATTACTAAGCCAACCTAACGGAGTTAGGGCTATAAAGCTCTCTCGTTCACTCAACTAGGATGACCCGGGACCGCCTTCTTTACATGCCCTCCGTAGTATGGCCAGAAAATGTAGCAAGTGTGAGACTCGCACCAACCTTTCGGGTGAAAGTCGGAGTCTGTACCACTACTCTACATGTCTTAACTGTCCAGATCGTTGAAATCTTCTGAATTAGACTCTGTGGCTTAGCACTGACAATTCGCCATCCCAATACAATGGGAAATATGTCGGAAAATCGTGACTGGCGAGCTTTACATGACAAAACAGTTCAATTTCGTCTGCTTTGGAACGGGTTAGTTTTAATACTGTTTTGGAATGGTTTAAATAATTCTGTACCTTAGAGAGAAATATAAAGAATACTGAACTAGTCAATTTATTTTCGATACGTTAGCACAAAATGCACTGTTATGCCGCTTATTAATCGAAATTTCACACAAAATCTATTTCAGCTTAACCATTTAAAACGTATGGCTGGCTAGGAGAGCGATGTTATGCGTATACTCTGCAATATATCGCACTTTAAACTTGCTGTAAACTCAAATTGGATTACGTATTCACGCTTGATAAATCGATTTTCCGTCAAACAGCGGATTTGCTTGCAATCGAGATTGAGTGTTTCAGCGATGCATCAGTAGTCAGCTAACTAATTTAAGTGATAATGTTTGCCAACAAAGTTACTAAGTTAGCAATGTTTGGATGATACCAGTGATGCAAATTATAATTATGTATACCGATATGTCAGTATTTAGTTTATGAATCTTATTAGACAATTACCAATGCCTCCAAAGTACAGAATTGCTTAAGATGCAATCGGTCATCCTACTAGACGCATAAAAGATGCAATAAAGTAGAAAAAATGCTCCTCTACACTTTCAAACATAGGTAGTGTTTAACTAACACCGCTTGTCCGCAGTTTTTGAAGTCGTGTCGTATGATCCGTCAGATTCAGAGGTCAGGGTGGACCGAACCTTGCATTTCTGTCACGTCTTAAAAAATACTGTAGCTAATTGGTCTTAGTACCGGCTGCACACTATGTACTAAAATGTACCGGAATATTTCAACTATTTATAGCATGTTATTTATGATTCTTTAGTCGACATTTTATGATAAATTCAACATTGTTCAGAAAAGTAAGGGGAGGGGGTGTCCGATTGGGCCTAAAAAATTCGATATGGGTTGCTTGTTTTTAGGCAAGGTCTACTGATAGAATTGGATTAAAATACAGTTCTCATGAAACATCACATATTTCTTTCTCAAATGTTTCTGATAAGCCTATTGTTATTTGCAGGTAAGCAGACTTCCCAAAATTATTGAAACTATTACAAGGTAGGTTTTCTGTCATTTTTAAGAGGAAACTAAATTTGACTTCATAGAATAGTTTGTTCCTGTTTGGCACCCCAAAATTAGGTTTTCTTATTTGTTATATAATTTACTACACTAGTTCTAAAAAAATTATGCCTATCTAAATTCTAGAAGACTACTTAATTTATAAAAAAAATTAGCTGTTTTTTTTGAAAATTTCACCTATTTTATTGTTTACGTCCTGAAGAAAACTATCAAGGGAGAGGTACGATCTAGTCGGTAGTAGGCCTACTTAAATTTATGGGAATTTTAAAGAAATCGTCGGAGCCTTTTTCGAGAAATTTTTTTATAAATTGTTTACTGCGGGTTTTGGGGTATAAAACCCCCCATAAATGAAAAAAGACGTGAGCAACATTTTTTTTTGCACCTAAATGCCGAATTTCAACAAATTCTATTGAATGAGGTTCTGTAGGGACAGTTTTGGTCACTAGGTTCGCTGACGACAAACCGATATCCATATTATTCAAAATGGCCGCCGTTTCATGTGAAAACTAAGCTCTTAGCATCTAATTAATTCTTTTAATATTTTTTATAATATTTTTACTATACTTGGACCTTATTTCGCTGCATATAATTTAATATATATATATATATATTCTCCTTGATTTATAGAAAAATATCACTTTAAAATAATACATAATTAAAATAATTTTAAAATATTATTGAGGCTTATGGAAAAATCAACGCCTTGATATCTTAGCAACTGGTGCTGACATCTACAAAATGACGTCACAAATGAACCTCACAGTATGGGCCCAAACCGAGTTACAGACAGACTGGGCAGATAGACCGACAGACATTTCGTGACAACCACTTTTTTGGTTCTTGGGACCTCAAATCGAAATCGAAAATGTCGTTCATCACAAAGCTTTTAAATAGGAAATTAATAAATCAACAAATATAATTTAAGGATATTGAAAGTTTAGTAAAAGTTGAATTTTCCAATTGTCATTCTTATGAGGGTAATACGGTAACTTGCAGCCTATAACATATCTTTTATAACCGAATCAGACATAAAAGGCACCGCCGCGAAGAAGATAAAAACATGTCTTATCAAAAGCGTGTTTGAACGGTTAAAAATGCAAATCATCCCGCTGAAGACGCGGGAAACCCATGAATGGCCGTAGCTGGCAAAGTCTGTAAAATTGAATTTTACTACATTTAAGAAGGTAAAAGCCAAATATTTAATGTCGTTTATTTGCATGTTGCAAGGTACGATATAAAAATTGTTAGTTATAGTTTGATGAATACTTTTACAAAGTATTCAATGTGAGAACTGGTACAGAATTTCATATATATAGTATATACAGTTTATACAAATATATATATATGTATATTTATATATATGTGTGTAACATGGTTAGGCTTTTGAAGTTTTTCTTTACATACATCGCACAATAGGTACGGTATTAGTGTTCATCGAAGGCTTCATTACGAATTCGATAGCCTTGTTCAATGAAGGTAGCATATTTTTCTCGTCAGATATTAATACACCCCCTGTATGTAAAGGTATTGTAGTTGAGGGGGGAAACTTTGCACAACCTTATCGTGTATCCCATTAATACAGCCTCGCATAATTTGCTTCTTCTCATGAAAATTTACCTCGATTTTCCTTTCGTATAACATCATCTAATGGAGTCTTAATAGCACAAGGCTAATTTTTCATCGCTTACTGTTTCCCCTTAATTAACCTAAAATTTTGTTCACCCCGTTCTTAATATTTGAGTGCATTTCGAGTTGATGGCGAAAGCTATTGATATTTCTTGTTAGGGGCTGGCTGCATGGGAACGCATCTGCTATAGAGCTGTGACCGGTGTTACTATGTATCTAGTTAGGGGATCCTCAACCACTCCTTAGGTTTCTTTTTGTATTTTTTTTGGCTGTCGATCCTCAGCCTTTTCTTTATCTCTGTCAACCTAACATAATCCAAAGTTATAGTACTTCTACATTCACGAGCCACTGAAGTGGGTACCAACTAGGCAAGAGTAATCTTTCGTGTTGGTAATTGCTACCCACATGTAAGCTTCGATCCTAACGGTAGCCTGAGGGCAGTCCATCACTTACAGTATTTCCGATGAAAAATATATAAAACCTAATCTGGTTAGCTTTTTTAATCATGCCTGATTTTATGCATTAAACTCAGCAGATTATAAATATACTGTAATTTTAACACTACAACTACTAGTATTAAATTTAATCATTTAAATCACGCAATAAAATGAAATGAATTGAAATGAAATGAAAACGACTTTATTGCAAATGAACGAAACGCGAACAATAAGACTATAAAGTCTTGTTTTCATGCTAACCTTAAAAACTACTACAAATTATTATTAACAAATATTTAAAATTCAAGAAAAGACAAACAAAGAGAGGAAGAGTAAAAAAAAGGAAAAAATATCTGCGGGGGGGGGGGGATCCATTGTCATCCATTTTCATCAATGAATTCGAATCCACCATTTTGAGTGAAATTACTGTAACTGTCGTCTCCCTGTAGAACTAGACATCTACTGTATATAGGAGTAATGGGACATTCATTCCCGCCAATAATATTTTTTTATTTTAGTAGATATCTCTCATGTTTTCTTCGATCAGTCAGTGAAGAAGACGTGACTGGTGTCAGCACCACAAATATTTTGACTGAATGTCTTATCTCTCTTATATAGACCTCTATGTAGGACCCAGGATTACCTGTGGCAAGCTTTCGTCAGCTGAAATGATGACTCCTACTTGGTGGGACCCACTCTTATTCAGTTATCTTCATGCGGTTATGTTAAGACCGCTGATGCCTTGCAATCCGTGCTAATGGCGTCTATTTAGCAAGTAGCAAGCTTCGGGCTAGTCAAATCCTGGGAGGGCAATAATTAGCTGTAAAGGGGGGGGGGAGTTAACTCGTCATAAGGCTAATCCTGTGCACAAATCTCTGCTGAGTGTGGCCAATGACTGGTATAATGGCCAATTGTGTTACTTATCGTAATTTGGCTCTGTCTGTCCTGAGTAATATTCCAGAATATCCATCCTCCATATAATTTCACATGTCTACTCAGCAATATAATTACAAAGGCTTTCAGAGTCAGATCTGAAGGGTGCTTCCAAATGCATCGTCAACGTCAGCGGTCTAAATCTTCATTGACTAGTTACCTATGTCTGACTTGTTGGCGAAATCTACGAGAGGGGATGATTGTGTGAATGTTATGGCGTTTTCTATTTTTTCCTTATTGTGTAAAGCCTTTTTGATTTCAAAATTGAAAAAAAATTCTCAGCAGGATAGCAACCACGGCCCCTCAGCTCGAATTTGACAGTGTCATCAAGTACCTACAGCCATTAGCATCTTAAGGAAACGCGTTATATGTTGGAACTCTGAGGATAGTCTGAATAATGGGCACCCAATCTGTATTGCTATTATGTGCGGTCTCAATACCCGTGTACATCTGGGCTGGCATTGCCAAAATCCTGTCGGAACGTGCAAGGCCGTGCCCAGGTTTTGATTTGGGGGGGGGGGTCCAAAATTTTTTTGTACGTAATTTATTTATGAATTAATGGATAAATTCTTCAAACCATACAGGTTTACATACAAAAATTTATTTATTTCGACGGGGGGGGGGGGGTGTCCGGACCCCATGGACCACCCACTGGGCACGGCCATGGGAACGTGCAAACACATGCTCGGTGCTGATTGGAATTGACCGGGGTGTTTGGGACGGTTATTAAATATCAACGATAAGGGGAACGAATTATACCCCAAAATAATCTAACTAGACCTTCCTTCTTTAAGTGACTGTAAGAGGCATACCTAATATACCTAATATAAGAATTCTTTTATGTCAAGTGCGGGACAGCTCACAGGACCGACACCGCTGGGAAAACGTGGGAAAAACTAGTGCAGAAGAAAGACAGACCACCAAAAAACCTACCCAAATACCCATCAGTGGCGGAATTTAGGTTAAGGAGGTGTGACTGCCTTCAGAAAAACACCTTCACCGTTTAGTTGTAGCAGCGGAATATTTCTGCCCTCTGTGCGACACCCGGGAAGAAATGGACCGAAAACACCTCAGGACTTGCCCAGATCTCGTCAATAGCAGAGGTTCACCAAATTAAGTTGTGTTGTATAGGGGTGCAAGAAAGC
This sequence comes from Psococerastis gibbosa, assembly GCA_963971405.1. Taxonomy (NCBI): domain Eukaryota; kingdom Metazoa; phylum Arthropoda; class Insecta; order Psocodea; family Psocidae; genus Psococerastis; species Psococerastis gibbosa. The sequence goes on from OZ020485.1 coordinate 22,515,333, forward strand.
TGATGGCGGAAGCTTAATGCTATGCCGTAATTTTTAAAAAAATAGGAACCTTTCAAACAATAATAGGACTTCATGACGCGAAATGGCACCAAACTCAGAAAACGAAATGTATCTGCCTTGTCTGCTGATCGCATTATCTGACAACGGGTGAACATAGTCCATAAAAACTAGAATACAAACTTTTTAGAGTGCATACTATAGAACCGAGTTTAGACTCGCAATAAATTAAATTTTCATTTCATTCCATTTCAAAATTTGGTGTATTTTTCTCTTTCTCCGAAATGTTTCCCAATGAGCTATCGATTTCTAAAAAAAACTCCCCCTACCCATTTGTGAAGCAACCGCAATGTCGTTATCGAAAATAGCCGGCTATAACTTTCACCTTTTGTATAATAAATAAGCACTGTTACCGAAATTCGTTTTTTATTCGACTAAACTAATAAAAAAACACAAAATAAAAATTAGGTTCGTCTTGAGAAATAAAAACAATAAAAAATTAATGGCTGTAACTGAAATGATCGTAAACATGAACTCGAATTTCCACGATCAGAGAAAGACCCGCAATAGTCTAATTGGTAGAGAACTTGAGGAATCAGTAGAATCCGGGATGATAGGCCGTGGTTGTTCTGTAAGCGTGCTTCCAAACGTTTCGTAAACAACTGCGGTCGACATCTTCAGTGGAACTGCGTAGACTTCTAAGATTGTATCTCGGAGGCTCAGCAGCTGCTGCTCAGACCACGGTCTATCATCCCTGGTTGTACTGATTCGTCAAGTAACTCCGGCCGTGAAAGTCTTTGTATATATGGTATTGCATATGGTAGAGAACGTGACCATGAAATGGTTGGGCAAGGTTCGAGAAAAGGAAGGGTTAACACGGCTGCCGTCATGTTGCTGTCCACAGCGTCCCAATAGAGCAGTGATCAAGCATGAGTTTTCCCCAGCCGTCCTCAGGCTTAGATCCTTAGATCTCTACCACGATCATTCTTAACTTATTTTCAATTTTACTCTTTTCGTGCCTTACCCCTTACTACGGAGAGTCAGCTGGGCGGCACTGACCCTTCCAAAGGCTTTCAAAGGGCCCCTTCGTGGGTGAGATGGGTTCCGCCATATCTGCCTGAAGAATTCTCAGTAACGTTATTTTCAGTCTTACCCTTCTCAGGTTTTCAGGGACCGCAATCTCCTCAAGTTTTTTTATGAGATGAGTTGTGTCCCGCCTCTAGACACGCCATAACAGGCTTTTGTTCCTGAGCTTGTTTAACTAATAAGCTAATAAACAAAAAACTAAATTAAAATGGTTGGTTTTGACGAATGAAAACAATAGAAAATTAATGGAATGAGCAGAAATGAACTTAACTGTTTGAACCCTTGCTCGTAAGTGAGCTCGCGCACTGCCGAGACTGGGAAAAGCTGCAATAAATTTTCTCGTGGGCTCAATTACTGGGCCATTTAAAGTCGGCTGCGGCGGATCTAAGGCCGCTCTCCCAGGCCTTTCATTATTAACAGAGGATCCGCTAACTAGGTCGCTTTTTTGCTCGAGATGTATAGCAACTTCTCTCTAATGTCTCTAACCTAAACATTTTTTCAAAGGTTTGGCGTGCAATATTTTTTCTCGACCACATCCTTTTCCAAGCCCTTCTATGATACTATGTATGTAATCCTGTACATTGTTCTTCTTGTTTTTACTTAACTTTGGCTTATAACATCATCGTTCCTAACTTCGTTGCGTAGGTTATAGTAATACCTTTTTGATGCGTCGTCAAAACCTTTCGAAAGTCTGTTGGGTATTTTTTTACAGTCTCTTAGTCCATCCACATCTGTATTGTTTCAAAAGATGATTATTTACATGGTACCACACACATCATTTACCTAGGCATAGTACAATAAAATTACAAGTACATCTTTCCTTTTGTATTTAATTTTGGTTTGAATGGCCGATTTTCTTCACCTTCCTTTCTTAGGACCGATATTAATTGAGCCAAGATTCAGGTTTAAGCTTCTTTCACTTGATACCTATCCCTGATATCTGTATTTGAACCTTTTCAAAGGTTTTCTTATGATAATATAGACTAAAAATAAATTTGTTAGCTAAAAAATAAACAACTTTAATTGTTCACTTTACGGTTAATATTTCTCTATGCCTACACTATCATTATTCAAAAGCACTATGCTATCTTCTATGTATTGCAGCCAGTATGTTAACTTCTTCCGCTATTAAGATCGACTATAATATTTCTGCTTGAGTAATGGAACTCATCTCTCCGTAATAATAAAGAATAATTAGGATTAAGGAATAATTAGTGATCTACTGTAGTACCATTCATTCATCATTTTCCTAGCCCTTCAGTGTCTCTTTTTCTACGGTAGCATCAAGAAATATTGGGTACATAATGGCATTTTCTACTTGTACTTCTCTTTGCCTTACGGCTAATGGGGTTCTGTATATTCAAGCTACTAACATTTCCCGTTTGCTAATGTAAAAGGCCCCTAAAACAATGTTTTTTGCTTGAACTGAAAGGTTTTTAAATGTGTTGCGTTTGTATACTTATGCCTACTACCATATTTACTTTCTTTCCTTTACCATACTCTTATCGGTTCAGAATAGGGCCTATGTATTCAAAATTTCGTCCCGTTTGCTTTCTTTACGTTTAATAAGGAGAAGGGGGATTTCCTGTACTTACTTCTTTCTTCTTTGTACATGGCTTCCAGTCCAGGTGATTCCGACAGTCTAATGCCTCAGACATGTAATATTTAATATAATAAAATCAAAAATAAATAAATAAAAAATTCAAATTACAATTTACCACTTTCTAAATTAACATTTCTGATATTGTCATTGTGGAAATGCGCACTGGAGCCCAAAGGATTCCCCATGAAGCCCTTCCCCCCTGTGTTAGAGGGCTTGTGCCTACAGCCTTCCTAGGTGCAGTTAGGATCTTGAGGATTTGATTTCGTAATATGTCCCGTTAGGTACCAAAGGCTGAGGACTGCAGGTGCTGGAGGAAGTGCAGTGCCGTTCACTGGAAAGCAATATATTGTATTGATATTGTAATTTTTGATGGAAGTAGAACTAGGTCTACTTATAGTGGCCCATAGATCCCTTGCCCAATGCCAACGACTCAATGAATTTTGGAAATTATTTGTATTGTTTCCGTATGAATTTATGGCCATTGGCAAACTGGCATACGTTCTCGATGTCAACCTACACCGACTACAAGCGATAATGGACAAGCTGAGACAAATTTACCATTGACGCACTGAAACAGGCGAAAGCATGACTTAACCAAGTACAGAATGAGTTAGGAAGTAAACATAGATAAAAATACAAAATTCTAGTTTCTATAGGTTAATTGATAGAGGTTCTCTAATAAAGTGACATTTTTCATTTTAATGGTCATTTAGCTATAGAATATGAGTGAGTGAGGCTTGGACGTCAGCATAAATGTGGGTTGCATTAGTGTTGGTTATGATAGACTGTCATTATATTTCCATTTCGAAAAACAACCGTAATTGAATACCCCCCAGCCAACCAGGGAAAGCTACAAATGTAAAAAGTTCAGGTTGATTGATGTAGCTTATGAGTTATGATACTTCCCAAGAAGACTACGTGAGTTAAATTAATAATTCCAATTCCCCGCTCTCTAAAGTAACAAATAAACAAAATGAAAGATTTGAAGAAAAGTTATTAACTTTTGTTTCTCCTGCTTGTGAGTCTGTGAGTATACCAGGCGGGCTGAATGGGTATCCGGAACTCAGTCATTCAACGATTCCGTGGGAGTCTTTTTGTGTAACGGTGGTACTCGCCATAAGCCTAATGCTGTCAAAGGCAAGCTATTTTGATTGAATCGCGGTGTGCCTGGTGAATTTTTCATTTGTTTGTAAACACTGTAAAAATTTTGTTTACATTTTTAACACCGGTAATAAATTAACTTGGTACCTCGTGATATGGTTGCAGGAGGGATTTATCTGATATGTTAATATAAAATCAATCCTGAGATTCGAATAAAATCTTCCGAGTTCCTACTTCCTTGGGCTGGGTCTAGCAGCCTGCGGGTCGCAGGTATAAAGACCATTCAGCGAAGCAGCAGGGGGTGATGCCTCCCCTACCTTTACAGTTTACACTTTACAGCCGTGAGCCGTCGGCTCAGGGTCATCTTTGTTTTGCCAGATAGTGTCACTAGAATTAACTATTTATTAGCAGAACATTATTAATGTTTTTGTTAAATATTTTTATATTGCCTCTATTATTTTTAAATAATATACATTTCATTTAAACTAGAAACTTAAATAGAGAAGAAAAATATTTCGTTTTTTTTTCTTCATATTTTCATCTGTGGTCTGTCCGAAATTTTTCCTACGTATTATATCCTCTTAATGGATTCTAAAGTTTGGGTTATTGCTTTTTGACAGGAAAAAATCGTGTATGGTAAAGTATAATTTTTTCATAAAACCTTTCACAGGGAGTACCGTTTTGCTTAAAATCACCTGGCTAGTGTATTAGGACTGAATAGAAAGAGCCCGACCCTTTGGTTGGATTCGCTCCTATAAAAATAATTTGCACTATATTCCATTCCGCAAGCTTGCCACATCAATAATGCACATTGTTAAAGCGAAGGGCAATATTCCGCAGGAATGAAAATGGCGCAATCTCCGACAGTGACGATCAGTTAGAATGATAATTAGCAGCACTCAACTGCTGTTGGAATTAGTGGCAGGGTGTGTTCTTGCGGTTGTCAGCAGCTCTCGCGTGGGGATGACATCTGTAACAGTAGCGTGACGTTTACAAAGGGGGGCCGCTACGGCGACAATTTTATAAAAACCACACCCCCCCCCCCCCCCACTCACTCTCTCTCCCGCGTGCTCCTTCTGCCATGACATAATACACTTCACACACAATGGCGTCGAGTGTGTAGGTAATTAAATCCGGCTGTACCATTTTGTTTTTGTAACTTCCTATATTGTCTGCCCCACTGTAATTGTTGCTGTGAAATTGGAGCCCTTGCGTGAAAATAATAGCTCCATAATTTTTGAAAAACATAAATTGTTTCGGGTTCTAACTTTCCATTTTATTCTGAGCCTAAAAATGCTTAGCTTAGGTTTGTTTTATATTTTTTTGCGCTGGTCCCTGCATGTGAATTCGGTTGCGTGGGAGACTATGTTTTGAGGGACGAAGGATTGATGGTGGTGTGGAGGAAAGGGGGCGGGGGGTCGGGGGTCAGGACCGTTGGCAAAAAGTCAAATGGTCGGTGGCTCGCAAGAGAAATTTAAAGAAAGAAATGTGACGGCATGGGTGGCTGTTATTTTTTTCCCCAACACAACAGAGAAAGAGGGAAGGGCTCGTGGGGAGATAGTGTACTCAACCGCATAGGTAAGGAAATCAAGAGGAAGGTGTGCAGCAGTAAGGGGCCACTCTTCACCTTAGGGGGGCTCATTCATTCATCATAAGATTTAAATGGGTTAATCTCGTTTGTCTATTAATACGTTTGTTTTCCAACGCCTGCTCTCAGCATTTCTGCTTTAAACTACCCTCTCAACCTGGCAGGAAGAGTGAGGCTGTTTCATAACTTGAGGCACCCTAAGGGCAACTCCTTCACCTCAGGGAGACGATGCGTTGACTGACAGGGTGGACCTCCTTATTATTGTAGATTCCTTGGGGTAAATAGTAATGTCACACGATTAATTCAGAGGTAACCAGAACACGACACGCACCTTAGACTGACTGGTAGTGTCAGCGCGTTATCATGTTCCACCATGTTCCGCTGCCACCGCTGTGCTCACTACCAAGTTTTCTGCAGTTTTGAACCGGATTTGTTCTGGTGATTAAAACTTTATATGTGTTTATTTAACGTTTATTAATGCATAAATAATTTAAAAAAACCGTTCTCTTGACAGCTATGGCAAGTAAAAACCGTTACACCAAGTTAATGTGCGCGAGGAAAGGAAATGTGCACTGCAAAGAAACGAACATTAAGAGTGTACGCCCTGTGGGAAATTGACAGCTCGAAATTTAATACTTCTTATTTTTAATTTAATTAACTAAGCAAAGATTTGGCTTATTTAAGTTGTAGAAGACTACTTAATATAATATATAATAGGGGATTTTAATTTTTGGTACCGTAGCTTTTTCATAAAAATTATTGAGGGCTACAATTACAGGTAAATAGTTATCATGAAAAACGGCAAAATCAAAAATTAATAATAGGCTGTTGTATGATGCATTAAATAGTCTTGTGTAACTTAAATGAGTCAAATCTTAAGTAACTTGCTTAGTTAATTAAATAAAAAATAATAAATATTACAATGCGGGCTGCCAATTTCCGAAGTGGCGCACACCCTTAAAGACTGATCAACTGTGTATAGTGTATGACTTAGTTGGACCCACTGGACATTTCAGATGAATCAACGACATTTCAATAAATAAATAAATAAATAAAACATTTAATGGGGATATTCATGATGTGCAGTAAACTATGGAACGTTGAGGAAAATTTCCAGTTCGATTTGGATAATTTTGAGTAAATTGGAAATATTACTACATTACCAAATACAATTCAACATATGCTACGGCCACAGTATTTTATAATAAAGATTGAAAACCCACATGATGGTCCATTTCTATTTCGAGCTATTGACCTCAGGCCGCAATTTATTTATTCTTTTTTTGGTCAATTTCTTCAAAATGTTCCTTAATTCAGCTCAAAATCTAACATTTTGAGAGTTGACTTTCTCAAATTAAATCAAAGATTTCCACTAAGGTTTCGTGACGTTCTATAAATTTCCGTTTCAAAGAAATTTCCACCGCCCAATTTTAGAATGATATCTTCATTGTTTTTTAACATAGCATTCCCCGAATTCAATTCCAGTGACATGATAAAAGTCATTCACAATTACCTTTGTTATTTTTCTATGTTTCGTTAGCATACAATACGAAATGTATTTTGTATACTATGCTTTTGAGGTTTCTATTACGTTTGTGAAGTAATCGAGTACCAGTAGAGAATTATAGTAATTTACAAGTACCTAAACCTACTGCATAACGATATTTCTGCAGGACTGCACCAACGGAAATGAACACCTTGCCCGGTGAATTATTTATACCATTTAAATACGGTATTAAAACTAACCCGCTCCAAAGCAGACGACTTTCAACTGTTTTGTCAGGTAAGGCACAATAGTGCCATGAAAACATATTTATATATATAACCTAGCATAGAAACAACAATTAATATCTTTTGACTAACAATTTGTAGGTTTGCAGGTACAGTAGCCCTTCTGGGCTAAACCTTCCCTAATATAAAGACTTTTCTAATTTAATTTTCCACGGTTCTACAGTTCAACTGAAGATGTCGACCGCAGATGTTGACGAAACGTTTGGAAATACACTTTCAAAACGACCAGATTCCCGGATTCTACACCTGTACTCTTTCTTTTACATATTGCAGTTCGCCAACTGGACTACTTCGGACCAAGTTTGGAAGCGGTATATTTATTTTACGCCAATGAAAACACTAACAAAGGTTTAATAACAGCCCGTTATCCACATCGATCCCGACTGGTTAGATCGCAATTTAATTACTCATTTCACGAGGCCTACAATTTGACAAGTTTGTCAACACAATACTGTACAATAGCATTACTATGTCGCCTTATGATAGGTGGACACGCAATTGTAAATTGTGACAAGCTCTCTGAGTTCTTCACCTCAGTGCCCTACCAGTCACAGCCGGTTAATCTGCTTATTGCATGAGTTCTCTGACTAGACACCTGAAATGTACGCTCTACATGCTACGTGATGGGGCAAAATAAGGTTTGCGCAATGTGCCTTATTGCACGTTCTGACTGATGATGACGCATCCTGACGGATAGGCCGTGGTCAATTTAAAAGAGCGTTACCAAACGTTTCATCATCATATGCGGTCGACTTCATCTGTGGCATTAAGTAGATTTCAAAGCTCTCTGAGTTCTTCGCCACAGTGTTCCATCCGTCACTGCCAACTAATCTACTTATTGGATGAGTTCTCTGACTAGACACCTGAAATGTATGCTCTACATGCTACGTGATGGGGCCAAAATAAAGATTGCGCAGTGTCCGTTATTGCACGTTCTGCCAGAATATGTTGACACAGCAGAATCCTGACTGATAGGCTGTGATCAATTTGAAAGAGTGCTAGCAAACGTTTCATCATCATCTGCCGTCGACTTCTTCAGTGGCATTACGTAGATTTCAAAGCTCTCTGAGTTCTCTGACTGGACACCTGGAATGTGTGCAATACATGCTACGTGATAAGGCAAAAATATGATTTACGCATTGTCCCTTATTGCACGTTCTGCCAGAATATGTTGACACAGCAGAATCCTGACTGATAGGCCGTGGTCAATTTGAAAGAGTGCTAGCAAACGTTTCATTATCATCTGCGGTCGACTTCCTCAGTGGCATTACTTAGATTTCAAAGCTCTCAGAGTTCTTCGCCACAGTGTTCCATCAGTCACTGCCAACTAATCTACTTATTGCATGAGTTCTCTGACTAGACACCTGAAATGTACGCTCTACATGCTACGTGATGTGGCCAAAATATGGTTTACGCATTGTCTCTTATTGCACACCCTGGGAGATGATGCTTGGTGGGCATGCATAAATTTAATTTTTACTTAGTAGCAGTTTCAACCAAAATTTTGAATTTACTTAAAAATTTATAATTATTAATTTTTTAAATATTGTGAAGTAAATAAACCAGTAGATTTTCTTTAAAAAAAAAAGTGAGTACAATCTAGGTGACCCGCCAAAGAGTACGTCTGGTCACCCTTAATTGTGAAGAAAGAGAGGAGCCTGCACCACTCACCAAAGGCGGATCTAGGGGAAAATTTAAGGGGGGGGGGTCACAAGTTGTCTGTGTAGGTGGGCAGCATGTACCCCCACCCTTCCACCCTTCCGGGAAATCGTTTTTGTAAAAATGTTTTATAGTATCCTAGGAATTTACTAATTTAGGGGGGTCATGACCGCCGTGACCTCCCCCGTGGATCCGCCATTGCCACTCACTTGACAGGCCTCAAACGTGGCGCAGAATTTTTCATATGAGAGATAATAAACAAGAAAATGAAATACGGTATGAAAATTTTGACTCGGTACCAGTGAATCAATGCCATCGAGTCGAGTTGATTTTGGAAATACGTCGCAACGGCCAAAGTTTGAAACTTCCATTATGCATTACATCTGGGGCGTCCAGTCTGGTTTCATTTACTGTCCATCCAAAAGTTGGTGAGTCGGGAAAATGAGCTTGAGGGCCTTTTCACTTGACGATATCTGCACCCGCTTTTGATCAGATGATCAGGCACAAACCTGTTAAAATACATAGCCCATAGGGGTGCAGGTTGTGACTTGTGAATATGTACTTTAAATAAATAAATAAATAAATAATGACTTTTTTTCTTATAAAGTCTACATAGATTGTCCATTCATTGTTAATTTGTCATTATTATTAGAAGGGCATGGTTCATTGCCCTGCGAACGACCCCGTTGGTATTTTGGACATTATTGGTATTGTTTCTACATGAATTATTGGCCGTTGGCAAACTGGTTGAGATCCTCGATGTTACACTGACTACAAGTGATAATGTGGACCAGCTGAGACACGCTTACCATTGTCATTGCATCAGGAGTTAACTCGACTTAACAAAGTTCGTGAACAAGTCTACGTTTTGTCATAGTGCAATACCGTAATATTGTAAAAATAGGACTCAAACTATCCGAAACTCCGATTATCCAAACTGCTTTTATTAGAGAAATCAATGCAGGTAAAGCGTTTCATGTTTTTGCTTTCCAATTTATACGTAGTATAAGGAAAGCTTTGTGACGGTCAAAATTTCTCACTCACTGAGATTTCAACGGATTTACACGTTTTATTAAGGTCCCAGGAACCCAGAAAAGTGGTTTATTACGAAATGTCTGTCTGCCTATCTGTCTGTCTGTCGCTCTGTCTGTTCATCATTCTTTATAAGCATCATCATTCATTATAAGCAATAGGAGACTTTGATCTAGATTTCCCTGTAGCTTAATTACTTAAGCACTGATAATCCATGTCCTATTACCCTGATTTACACATAGAATTCCAGCGTACAGTGTTGGTAATCTCTGAGTTATTTGAAGCTCCCATTTACTGCTATACCTTCATAATTACTCTTTGCCCCCAAGAGTATTACACTTTCTGTCACGGAGTCATAGTTAGCTAAAGTATGTGCCATGTTGATGTTTATGCACCATACAAAATGTACGCTAGGACATCGAATACAATGTTACGTCACCCCTTGGGCTATTTATTAATTCACTAATTGGGTGGATTCTAAAATTCTAAAAGTATTATTTATATATCTGTACTAGTCTTGTCCATAAACTCCTCGTTAGCTTGCAGCATCTGCCATTTTTAACTTCATTATAACTGTAATTACCGCTCACTATAACCTTGAGCCTGTGTATTTATTTAAGAAATGAAACAAAAACAAAAAATATTGTATACGGTATGCTATGAAACCCATCCTGCCCTGTACCTACAGTAGATATTATTACGCTAAGGGTGCTGGGTGGTTTTATACAGATTATTAGGTACTACGTGCATCAAACTACACATATGAGGTATTCACTCGTTCTTTCCACCGCATATAAACATGCCCTATTTGTTTAAGTGCTTCAAATCTAACTAATTAATTAATTAATCATATTCTAAATAAAAACAAACAAAGCGAATATTCAGGCGTTGCCTTGGAGAGTTCTTAAAAAATTGACTTTACCATCTGCTTGGTTGTTGAATCTCTGCTGATTGGTTTGAATTGCACAATGATTTAAAAAAATATTTTCTCTTTAAGTTCTTGCTTGAAGTTGTCATAAGCCCCCTGCCACGGGTGGGATAAAAATACGCCTCTCATTGAACATGACAGCACAATGTTTCATATTGGTTTAAATATGTTTTAATATTTCCTTTAAAAAAATACCATCCACTGTCACTGGTGAGACATCATTTTGTCACAAAATATCAAATCGACGCTATCCAAAAGAGTTAAAAATATTCTTACAATAATTTTCAGATTTAATTAATTACATCTATTCCTTTTTATGATAATCGTTGTTTTGTGCCTGGGGAAAATGTTCAAAGTTCATTTTTTAATGGAATAACCCTAGTAATAAACGGCACAGTAGGCCCGTAGTCAGAGCTTCGTCCAATTGACTCGTCTTCTACCGACCAATAAAGAATCTGCCATGCAGTCATGACGAGATTTGTTATGAATTATCTGGAAATACCCATGGCGTGCTCTCATTAGTCGACGAAGACGTGGTAGGTGGACCAAAAATTAACAACACACCCTTAGCTGCAGCGAATGTCCCATCCCTCTGATACAGAACTCCAGTCATTTCGGCATTGAGTTTTGCCAGTTTCAATATACGTCACAACATGAGTTACTGAGAACAAAAGCAATCATTTGGAATTGAAAATCACTGAGGATGTGGCGATCGGAAATTGAGATGGAGTAAGAAGAGAAAATCCGTCGGCGAAGATAACATCGGTCTGTGACGGGGCTGAGGATAACACGGGATCGGACTCGGCGCTGTCCCCGGGGAGATGTCGCCGACTTCTGTATTAATTACTGCAGGCCAACCCCTCAATCATTCTCTCCCCCGCATGACCTGGGCACCAGCGTGAGCTGGCTTGTCCTCGTGTTATCACCTTTATTAATACTGTATTACATTATTTCCGAGAAAGGGAAAAAAGAAAAAGCGGGACAGTGCGGGACCCGAGATTCGCGCATTTCTCTCATTTTGTAATACGATGCCCCGAAATGGTTTTAGCCCCACCGTGACCAGTTTTTCTTGTCTTTTCATGGATATAATGTCATGTGGAGGTTGCCTCAACTACCTTAATTAATTTTAAGGGTGTTTCCCCACCAAATCTTTGTATTCGTTCCTGCCTAATCAATTGAAAGGGTAGTTCCCACCAACTATTTCTAAACGTTTCTGCCTGTAATCAATTCTAAGGGTAGCTCCCACCAACTCTTTGTATTCCTTCCTGCCTGTAATCAATTGTTATGGTGGTCCCCGCCAACTCTTTGTAATCGTTCCTTCTTGTTATCAATTGTGAGGGTGGTTCCCACCAACTCATTGTAATCGTTCCTGCCTGTAAAAGCTACCAACAGGCGAGCTTGGCCTTACCGACAGCCTACACCTACAGCGAGCTTCCTGACGTAAACATTCCAACCTGAGCTTGTTACCTGATTGATATCCTGCATTTTAACCAGATTACTTTTCAATTCCTTATAATTTAACACTAATAAGGCATTTAACAATTAATTATAAATAAACATTAAATATTAAAAAAAAAAAAAAATATTCTAGCACAGATGGTTTCATGGACTTACCTCATATTTCGAATTTAGGCCTACTCCAAGCCATTTAAACGGCTTATTTACAGTTAGTTTTTAAAAGCTGTAATGTATTGAAGTCAGTATCTTCTCAGTAGGCGCGTGTGGAAGCCTCTGGAAAGCTCAAAGTTGATGATTTATCGGTACAGTCTAGTGGGTAGCCCAATCTTACTTTCCGTAGCCCAAAAAACCCACGGGTTCGCCTGTAATCGGATACTTCCTGAGCGAAAGGGTGGAGTGCGGTTGGAAGCCATATTTCGTCAAAGCCTATCACGATATAAATTTCCTTTAGAGAGCTTCAGGCACATGGGATATACTCAGCCATGCATTTCAAGTGAAATTTTTATATAGAAAAACTAATTTTAAATGTAAGCATTTTTTTTTTCTATATGTCTATCGTTCCTTGTGGTTGAAAACCAATCAATTTCGGTTTTCAATTATCTGTGAGATTAACTTTTGCCAACTGCTGCTGCCTTCGAGGAGTCTGAGACGGCTTTCTTGATGTGGGATGAAATAACATTGCTGACATTGCTGCTGTAGCCTGTAGGTGGCGTTGTTAGGTCGTCTTCTTAGAAGAGAAAATCGCAAACGTTTACGCATTGCCCTTATCATCATTAGTTGCTGTCTTCTTTTTCAAGTTACAGCCGGCTGGCTGGTTGGCAGCAACATGTGGTATCGATGCCTCCTCTCCCCTCAATTCTGGCACGCCCTCTTCAGCTCCACGTGTGCATTGGCCCAAACATCCTTTATCACTTGCTGCAGATATTATTTCGTCCAGATCGGTTGACGCCTTCTATAGTTCATTGGTGGCTGTAGACAAATGATTCTCCTGATTTGATTTTGGGCGTTTGGTTGGAGTCCCCTTCAGAGGCACAACCCAATCCCTTCTCAGTGTTGTCCTCCATTCGACAGGAAAAGTGTCAAAGAGAGATGTATTGAAAACGACGCAGTTTTTCCATAAAAGCTAATCATATGTATTTAGGGTAACCAGTGACGCATCGATTTTCGAGAATTGGGGTGAGAGCGAAAGCAGGTGCTCCAACGATTAAAGATTACCCGATAGGCGTCGGCCTTACACGCAACAACTAATCACTACAAACTACCACCCACCGGTGACTTTACGCATTCTTTAATAGTTCCTTAATAAATTGGCAGAATATGGCCAGCAGCATTGTCAAAATTTCATATTTGTGGCCGTCTTATTTTCATATTAGAAGCCTTTTTATGGATATAGGTTTGGTGGTTCATTGACCCTTGCCCTATACTACATTTATTATTATTAAAGCTAGTTATATGATAACTGCAGACTGCTGATGAGTCCAAAGAGCACCAAGTATCTCTCTCTATAAATAAATAAATAAAATAAAAAATAAGGACTTTTTTGTTATATTACTGTGCCAACCTAGCGGAGTTAGGGCTATAAAGCCCTCTCTTACACTCGACTAGGAAGGTCCGGGACCGCCTGCTATACATGCCCTCCGAGGCATGGCCAGAAAATGTAGGAAGTGTAGGACTGGAACCAACAACCTTTTGGGTGAAAGTCAGAGTCCGTACCTGTCTTGACTCTCAATAGGTATTTCAGTCCAATTTCACGGGCAAATCGCAGCACACTTCGGACGCTCGGCGCCAGAAACCTGAATCGACTGTATGCGACAGCTTGATATTCTGTCAGAAAGTGTAATGCCGTCTCTGGCGTTTCCCCACAGCATCAACATTGCACTCCTACTCCGTGCCCTATACTAACAACGCTATTGAATTTTTGGGCATTATTGGGGTTGTTTCCTCTTTTACCTCAAACGGCTATGTTTCTTTAGGCCAATTAATTACATGGATTTTGCCTCCAATTTAGGGGGGGGGGGTCAGCGGGCAGATTCGGTGGATTATAACATTAAAAAACATTATTATTTTTAATTCCCATTGTAAATCCATATTATCTAGTGTAAGTTCATTTAATTTTTTTTTTGTGAGGAGGGGGGGTCCAGACCCCCTGCCCCCCTAAAATTAGCCCTGATGGAGGTTCAATCGCGTAGAGCTCATCATTTCCAAGGATACGCCACTGTCTCTGTGCAGTTAAGATAATTAACACTTATTGCCGGATAAGGTTTTCTATTCCGATGGGGCTATGGCTACTGACATCATGAAATGAAAATTGAGTATAAAAACTGCTACTCGACTTGAAGCTCAGATTGAACACAAAAATGTGGTGATGATTGGGTAAATCTCGTAAAGTCTCAGCGAAATATGACGGTTATTAAAATAGCAAATCGATTGTGTAACCTTTTCTTCCACCGCGGTCTTTTCTGTAGGGGTCAAGGCTCCACTTTCCTCACTTTTCGTTACAAAACGTGCTTAATAAATAACGACCCAATCTGAGTTTTCCGAGAATTTTTAGGGGTTTACTGGATTTATGGAGCAGTCGTGGAGGATTTCGGATATGGGGTCTAGACTTACCCGATATTCTGTATTATAGTAACTTTTACTGCTTTTGCAACATGATTTATTTTCACCCGACTTGTGATACAGACGATGAGATGGTTGAAAGAACTTGAGGAAATCTTTGTGTTTTTTGTGTTTTTTTTTTTTTTACTGCAGCCAATGGCTTATTGTAACACGGTTGGTCTCCTTTTTTTGCTTTCCAATTTATACGTAGTATAAGGAAAGCTTTGTGACGGTCGAAATTTTCGATTCCGAGATTTCAATGGATTTACACGTTTTAAGGTCCCAGGATCCCAAAAAAGTGGTTTTTACGAAATGTCTGTCTGTCTGTCTGTCTGTCTGTCTGTCTGTCTGTTCATTGATTTCCGGGCAAACTACTTGGTCGATTTTGATGAAATTCAGAATGTAGGTTCACAAAAATCATACCTCGGGACCATTTTTTTTTATGTTGGGCTAACTTAATTTGGGGGGGGGGGTTTATTCTCAAAAAACTAAAAAAAAACGTCTAAAAAATTATTTCCCGAAAACGGCTCCAACGATTTCTTTTAAATTCGCATATATTGTAGTTGTTATTTATGTTGACAAAATGCGGGGGGTCGCTTGCCCCTTGATAGTTTGATTCGGGGGGTAAAAAAATAAAAATATGTAAATTTTAATGAAAAATGGCTAAAAAATCATTTTTCTGTGAAACCTTTCTATCGATGATTTCTACCTTCAGGTATGTTTTAGTTGTTAAATTGAGTAACGAAACCGGATAGGTTGCTTTCCCAAAAAATTATTTTTTGAAGAAATGTTAGAAAATTCGCGCTCAAATGCATTGTGTGCCCTGCAATTATTGCTGTGTGGTAATTAATGTGTTGGTCTGACCTTTCTAGAATTTATCTCACTTCCAGTGACGTCAGGTGGACAACCGCCCCCCCCCCCCCGAAATAACGGAAATTTAACCACTGGAAAATTATTTACCATGAAATTACTCATATTCTCTATCTACTAATGTGCGTCAAATGGCCTACCAGCCAAGGACGGGCGTTGGCTGAAGAAGGAGAAGAAGAAGATCTACTAATGTTGATAAATTGGAAAGCATGTTCGAGTAAACTCGGACCGGTTCTCTAACTTGAGATTGCTCTTTGTGTCCCTGTGGTTACTCCTTGTCCCGTGTCAGCCTCTGAACTGAGTCGTATTTTCGCTTGGCTATTGGTCAGGGTGATATTCGTCTACGTAGCGTGATGGCCACATAACAACCACCGTACAAACCTATCAACTTCTATCACAGCTGCAAGCAATCTGTACATTCTGATACTTTTTTGGTCATTGTGACCATAGAAATAGTGGCAGCAGGATGCACAGTGTACAGACTGATCACTTTGACAAGTTTCTGATTCGAACAAGACGCACTGTGCTTCCATAAGCTATGCTGATGGCTTGCCTTTGTGTTAATATCACGAAACGGCAGTTTGATGGGGACAGGTGGAATTAAGCTGTCATTTAGACTATTACATTCTCTATACAGTCAAATGCTACCTACCGTATATATGAAATATCTGGTGCATCGGCTTTAGTCCAACAGACCTATCTTAATATTCTGACCTTCAAATACGTAATTCCGTTGATTCGCCGAAATAACAAATTAAAAAGGCTGACATTTTACGTCAACTGACTAAAGAAACACACATTCACATGCAATATTGGAAACTGATTTATTACTATTATCTTATTCTTATCTTATTGAAATGTGTTTTTAGTCATGCAAATGATTGTTATTATGTTCATCATATGCCCACGACCCGATGTTTCAAGTTTTCATTTTAATTTTTTAATTTTAATTTTAATTTTTGATATTATTAGAGAATTAATTATACTTATCAAATACAATATATACCTATACTACATATTATATAATATTTGTATTATCTTTTATTTTATTGTAACACCCAATGCTCCTTGAACCACTTCCATGTATGGGCTCTCACTTAAACCTAAAAAAAATATAGAATTTCATGACGGATTCTGCTGCACATAAAATCGGAGTGAGGATCTGAAGCAAAGAAAATTGCAAAATGCTTAGGTAAAGATAAAGATTTCTGAAGAGTTTAACCGTGTATGAAACTGGGGGATAAATAGAGAGACAGAATTTTCCAGACGGAAAATTCAGCCTCTTTGCAATTCGAAAATCGGAACGAAGAAAATTCGTACTACCTCAAATTTCAAAGATTTAATCCTACAAGACCCGGGAGGGTGAGGGTATAAAGAAGAGGCGCGAAGAGGGGGGGGCAAAGAAGAAAATGTCACGTACGTTGCTGGGAAGGGGGTAAAGCGAAAACTTCCCCGACGATTTAAGAGAAAATGCCTCCTAACTCGCGGAAATTAATAACGCGAAACCGCTTCTGAGCGATTGTGACATGTGAAAAATCATTTATAAAGCAGTAAGAAAAACGAAGCTAGCTCTAATTTCCGTCTTACATTGCTGGGAAAACGAAATTGCCCTTTGCATCGTGACTTACACTGAGTTTACTTTCGTCCAATCGTAAAACCTCGCGTTTATTGTTATGTGGGGGCTGGGTATTTGGGTAACGGAATGATTATAAAAAAATGTCATGCCACGACAACCCAATGAGGCTGTAGTCCCGAGGGCTGGTAGAGGAGACCTCTTGACCACTGTTCTAAATTGGATGTTGTGCAATCAAAAGTTAAAAGTAAAAAAATTCAAGATCCTGGAATCTGTAAGCTCAAGACTAAGCATCAGGAAGTAGTTCCTCAAAGCCTGCGCATGGGGTGTTATATTATACGGACGTGAAACCTGGACTATGGCAGATAAGGAACAGAAGAGGCTTGAAGCGTTTGAAATGTGGTGTTACAGAAGGATCTTACGGATCAGCTGGATGGACCACGTGACCACAATAGTAGTACAATATTACAAAATTGTAAATGCATAAGTACCCTTGTGTACTACTTTAGTCTGTTGACGGAAAATGAAAGCACTGTTTTTAATAAGGCCTTCTTCCCGTTCTTGGGCTCACTAAAATTGCATAATACACTTGGAAAGCCTCTGATTTTCCTGCTAAGCTCTTAATTTAAGAAGCTCGCCTGACAGCCCGGAAATTTACGACTACTTTTGAAACTAAGACATAAATTGCGCTGTTGTTCGCTATTGTTACGCTGCGGTTTGCAAGCTTCCTCCGTTTCTATTTCTACTGCTTTCCATTTCCATATTTTCGTGGTCTACCGTAGTAGTGATAGTCACGGGTTGCTTTTCACTTTAATATAAGTGTCTACTTTGCTATAACAGGTTTGTATTTTATGCTGGGACTTTTAACAAATCCATTGCGTTTGTTTTGTTGTGGGAATCTATAGAAAGAGGTATACATCGTGAGTTTACAGGATTCGGTTTTTTCTTGATACTCCATCTTACATACTCGTAAAGACATTTATCATAACGATTATTGCAATATTGAACATACACGTAACATAGTAATACGTAATATACGCCAATGATACACTAGCATACCTCTAACAAGGAATTACATTGAAATTGACTTATTGCTGAAATGTAGACACTAGTATGCATTCTGTTCTTGGGTACACACATTCATTTGCGAATACAGCATGCATACCTATTCACTATGTACGTGCAATTTCATGGTATGCTTACCGACCACCGCGGGCTTCGCAAATGTAAACAGTCCTTACGCTGCCTTGCTGGAAGTTAAGAGCTGCCTGGCTTTCAATTTGACTGCGGTGCACCTGCCTACATTTTCCTGGACTTTCACAAGTAATTTTAATTAACTTTGAAGTGATTCTTTGCCATGACAAGTCATCAATATGATTTATAATTTTGCCGTTGCCGTTTACCCCTGGATCACCCCATTATAGGTTGGTTTATATTTTTATTTAATTTAATACTAAAATTATAAAGAGTTGGTCTCTTCAATTGATAGATATATTGCAGTAATATACAATACATAATACTGACATTACACTAACTTATGTAGAGGAGGCAACCTCCTCGTATAACCGAAATTAGAGGATTTTCTAAATCCTCTAATCTCAGTTAAATTAAAAGCTGTTTGTCATTTTTGATGCTAAAATTTCTCCATGAACATGATGATTCAGTAAATCGCTGTCGTCTAACTGTTTCTCTTTCGTTTATCATTACAGTGTTTTTTCTTCCAGAAATCTGGCCACCCTATTTCAAGTTAAGGTTGTTCTTGTACATTTTCGTTAATAAATTATTGAGTACCGTACGTTTGTGTAAAAAAAAACAGTATAAATCTAAAGATCACCTGTAGTATAATGTACAAACAAGTATCTCGAAAGAGGCAAACTAAAACAGAAGCCCTCGTATAAGCTAAAGTCTGTATTACCTGAAAAACTGTTGGAAAAGGGAGTTTTTAACTGTCGGCCGTATAACTATATGGACCGTGATCCTTTCGGTATTAGAAGGCTGTCGACAGTTATTCCGAGCCTTTGGGCTCACTTTTCCGCCTCGTTTACTGCGGGGGTTCAAACCAACCTTTTGGGATACGAGGTAGCCCACCTCCCTCAACTTCCGAGTTTTACAGCTTTACCTGGGCACTGCGCTTTATAGTGGTTTACAACCTGTTAACCACTATACATACTTTTTTTTGTCTGCTTTACAGCCATTGAGGGTTATGTTTTCCACCGGATCTCAGTAACATTAAGTAATGTGCTGTATTTTTTTTATCTCTGTAGCCAGGTTTTTATTACAGTTTATGGGTAATGATACCTGTAATGAAGATGTTTTTACAGTAGCTGGTTTTCAGTTATTATACTGATTTCTCTCTTGTTTCAGTGATTTACATAATCAGCTCATGAGGTTCTCCTAGAATTTAATGGACCCCTATGTGCAACGAAGATAAAGGTACGTTATTATTAGTATGAGTATGCTGTATTCTATTGTTGGGAATAGCGAGTTAATTAATTGAATTTCGCAGGTTTTTTGTTATGTGTATTTCAATACTATAATGATGGTAACACTGTTCTGTTTTTGTAATGTAATAGAAGCGATAGTATGACGAGGTCACGAGAACAATAGAAAGATTTGAATTTAAAGTTTAGTGCTCGGAATAAATACAGCGTTTAATATTGTAACTGTATGAATTGTGTTCATTAGTTAGCACATATGCACCTATATCGTGCCTGCTGGATTGTACATTCGCTTGTTCTCAATAAAAGTTAAAACACACTTTTCCATTTTGAGTCAATGAATGGTTCCAATTTCAAATTACCTGGGTGAAAATTCACGTGGAATCCATTTGGATATATCCATAGGCTCGGGTGGCCACTAAAAAAACAATAGTAGAGGGGCGTTGGCAAGATTGGGTTTGCTGTTCCCCAGACCGCATTGTTTGTGATGCATTGTGGTTCTGTGTTGTGTGTTAATGTGCTTAGGACTGGTATCCGTACTTGGTTACGTCATGCAATGGTAAGCTTGTCCATTATCACTTGTGGCCGGTGTAGGTTAACATCGGGAACATTTCCCAGTTTGCCAATGACCAAAAATTCATACGGAAACAATACATATAATGTCCGAAATCCATGGGGTCGTTAGCATTGGACAAGGGACCTATGGGCCAATATAAGTAGGCCTGGATCCATGAAAAGTCCTTTAAAAATTATTACCACTACATAGTAATGTGCAGTGGCAAACTGCAATCAGGAGCGTATTGGGCAACAAAATTATCCGGTGGTCCCGTCTAAAGCTGTTTCCTTTTGCCCATATGAAATAAGACGTGTTTCAGTTAGAATGGTTGCCATTTCATTGAGGACACTTCTCTAAACAAATATCTTAAAACTGGAATTGCTGGAGTCACCACAAAGCTGCAGTTCACTTTTTAGTGACTTATTTGTCTTCCAAAGCCAATTTTCTGAGTTGTTGAACGATCCTGACGGATTTTTTCGACAAACTCATAAATATTAAAACAGCGTCAGGGAAAATAACGGAGGTGATGAAAATAACAGTAAAATTTGAGTTGCAGAAACTGTTATTATTATGTTACATACGTGAGTCGATTAAAAACACAGCATTATTTAAAATTATATTTCCAGAGGTGCCTGAAATATTAGAAGACTGCTTTAGTCTTAAATCATGTAACGCATATAAATGCGGTTCGGTCCTTTAAATTAAACTAATTTAAATGATTTAACCACAGTGATTCCTCCAATGGTTTCAAACCCCTAAAACCCTCAAAATCTGAATAACTCAGTGTATATTACTAATCTACAATAGTAATGTATAAACTGAACACAGTAAGTTGATATTTACGGAATTTTGAAATAAATTCCAAAATTTGTGTATGACAAGCAACAGACCTAACCCCTTTCATTATTAAAATTCATAAATCTGCTAGTCCTTTTTCACCTGTCCTGTTTAAAATTCATCCGTATTTGGGGATTTTGATGAAAAAGGTTGAATATTCAGCCTCACAATCAGCGTTTTTGTTATGTTTTCTACTTATAATATCTGAATGCATTCACATTTGAAACATTTCAAATTAATTTGAACGTTCGTTATTAATGCATTTCAAAGAGTATAGTAATTTCATTGTATTGTATTATATACATGGTGTTTCAGTAGATAATTGCTGCTAAAATTTATTTGAGTGTCAAGCAACTATAGGTACCGAGTTTGCGAACAAATTTTAACTTTGGACAATTGGACATTGAAACTGAATTTGGATGAAAATCTATTGATATATCTTGATGCGCAATTTAAGTGTTGTTCACATTAAATGCATGGGACAAATGTTCAAAATTAACACCAAGGTTCATTTTTGAATGGAAGGATCCTAATAATAAACGGCACAGTATAGGCCCACAGTCAGAGGTTCGGCCAAATGACTCGTCTTTTACCGACCAAATAATCAATCTGTCATGCAGCCATGACAAGATTTGTCAAGACAATGACAATGACAAGATTTGTCATGGCTGCATGCATGTCAAGATCAACTACAATAAGTCTACTAGATCTTGAGGAGAAGGCATTTCCCCGGAACATTTCCACATTTCCCACGTCTTACTCTTTTTCTTTTTCAATGCATTTCGTCAGACAACAGACCCTCCTGTCTGCCTTATACCAACAAAATGTTGGTGTTATTACATTAGCTTAGTCAGAAGTAATTCCAACGAGGGTGGGCACGACTGCGCGTTTTGCCGGAAATGCTTGATTAAAAAAAAAAACGTCAAAAAGTTTTCAGTCAATTCTGATCCAAATAGGCCTATAAGCCTTATGTTCATATACCGAAAATAAACCATCTTTGCTTCAGGGGAGAATCAGGGGTTTCGCTCTATTTCAGGAACGAACAGCCTGTCACCGACTTAGTCAACCGATTTCAAATCTGAGCACTGATTTTGAAAGCTAATGTGCTATTTAATTGTTGTTAGCATTCAATGCATAGATCTACAATAGGTCTACTTGTTCTTGAAAAGGGCGCATTTCCCCCAAACACTGCACATTTCCCACTTTTAATCCGTAATCGGTCCCTAGTTAACGATGCATTTTACATGGGTTATTTTTGCTTCAAATTAAACGGGGAATACGCCCTAGAAGTTATCGCAGTAAGTAAATGCACATCAACAGTGCAATACACACCTATTTGTGAAGGCAGGTCTAAAATAAAACGTGGTGTACCTTTCTCTTCCTTTTCATTCGATAGGTACTTTAGAAATGGTTAATGTAATAATAATATTAATTGATCATAATGATGATAATAATTTACATTTGGTGGAAAATTCATGAAACTTCAAACCATCAGTCAAGCCTACGTCCATCAATTTCCGAAATTAGACGTTTCAGTCACGTCGTCTGGTTGATATTGTTGGGGGCTAGAACGAGCTGGTGACAGTCACTAGCCAGGGGGCCCGGGATGTGTTTAAAATAAATAATAATTCACTGACATCACTGACTTCCAAACCGAATTTACCTTTAACAATATGGTATACTGTACAATATAACCCGTTTGTGTAAAACCTAGTTTTTGGAACTGTCGTATTCCTTCAGTATTTGCAGCAAGTTTGCCTGGCTTGAGGGTTTGAGATGCTTCCGTCCTAGGAGAGCTCTCCAAGGTGCCCGCTGGGGCCCATTCTCCTTTGTCCCCTGCTTCCATGTCCTATATTTTACCCAAGCTTTTAATGTTTAATGTTTACCTGACAAAGTTCTCCAGTCTAATACAGTCTAGGACACGGTTTCATGTAATGTGGAGTAGAATTCCCTTGCTGAGAAAATGTTTGTAAATGAACTGCCCTGAGGATAAATTTCATAAAGTGTTGGAAAGAGTTTTACTTTTTGTTTGTCTTGTGATGTTGAACTGTACTCCTTTAATATATACGCTGGGTTCTCAAACTGCTTTAACATTTACAATATTATTATAGCCTAGGTACTTTGCTCGATGTTAGGGTTAATATTTTGGAAAGCATTCCCGTTGTGGCGCTAGTGTCACCAAGACAATGACTGTCAGGATTACAAATGAAGTGATGTGAAGAGAGTTAAGAGTGGAACAAGACTTCAATGGTATGGACACGTAAACAGAATGTATAACAGAAGTTCCATGAGGAAAAAGGAGAAATAGAGGGAACATCCAGAAAAGGAAGACCAAGGAAAAGATGCAGTGACCAGGTTGAGGACGATCGCAGAAGAGGAGTAACTGGATGGAGTGAACGAGGCTCACATATCACACCCGGGCAACTGGCGCTGATTATTGATGATGATGACGTAGTTAAATATTTGTCTCACGTTTTTCAGCCATTCGCCTCAAAGTCAAGGGGTATAGCATTTTAAAATAAATAAATTGAAATATGGTACATAAAAAAAATAAAATGTGGGTAAAGTCAAATATGGTCATAATAATGGCTGTAGTTTGGTATTAAAACAAGGTTAATCTTATACACAATTTAATGAATGTATCTGATTGACCTCTTCAGTTGACTCTGTTGGTTAGTACCTGTGACGACACGTCTCCGATCGCATGGCATGTAGAGACTCCCACAAGTACAAGCACGCTATGACCTCATACAATAACACTTCAATGGTTGTAGTCATTCATGCACTATAAGAAAGAAATACACTTCAGAATATTATTATTATTATTCACATTATTGAAAAAAATTCCAATCTTGTTTAATATGCTTGGCTCGCGAAAAAGTAAGTCAAACCGATTGTAGGCTTTCTAATTTAATAAAACTTATTTGAGCTAATCTCATATTATAACAACCAGTATTTTATTTCTACCAATTTTAATAAAATTCCAACTTATCTATTGTACACATCTGTGTCGGTGAATTTGCCGCTGCCTGCAGTAAAAGCCGCCCAGTGTGTAACGACCATTACATTAGACAACTCGTTTCAATCTGTCTCCCTTTCAAATTGTGAAGTGGGTAACTAAATATCGCCTTTTCCCCCCACTAAGTTATCCAGGGACTTCGTGAGTCTCTGATAAGAAAATATCGCACGCAACGGTCCCACAAGCTTAACTTAACAGTCAGAAAGGGAGATTTTCCCACTGAGGGAATTACCTTCATGTGAACAAAGGAATGTCTCTCTGAATTCCTCCCCCCCCCCCTCCCTATTGTTGTTGTCGCTGCTCAAGTGGGGCCCCTCCTTCTTGTTTGACAGTCTTAGCAAAGTCATCATGCATATAGCTTTCTTAACGGAATCTTGACTTTCTTTTTATAAATACTGACCTTTTCATGTTACTAATATATATATGTGCATAGTTTTGTTGTATTTGATCTACACCGAGCAGTCCTAGATGTTATTATGCATCTAAATGAAAGAACATTGCTTTGAGTTCAAAAGTTTCCTTTAAATCGTTCATGTTAACTACTAAGGTTTTAGAAATTAAACTTATTATCATGTGTTCCATAAAAGTGGAGAAATTCAAGCGCGAAGAGAGCTGCGAGAAATGCTACTAACTTTCCTAAATTGCCCAGGACCATCTTTTAAAGAAAGATTTCTACACTGTCATTGAAGTACTAACACAATGACAATGGCAGAACTACCTGATTGTGAAGATATTTTGACGATTTTACTTTACACTATCTTGTCGATTACTTGTTGATTGTTGATTGTATAATTTAACAGAAATATATGTATCTGTATATTTATTTATTCATGATAATAATATGTAGTTAGTATATTGGAAACCTAACTATGAAGCCTCAATATTGCAGAGCAAAAATATATCAACCCAATATAAAAATCAACCATGAGAATTATCATAATCATCATAAGCTGATTTTAGATGAAAATTAATTGAATTTTTTACATGAACACAAACTTTTGCTAAATTTGTCTATCCAGTAAACTACTAAACTTTATGAAATTAAGCTCATTATTTTCGATTGCTTTGTCCTCCCCTCTTATGGATTCAATAACAATGAAGATAAAAA
Organism: Psococerastis gibbosa; assembly: GCA_963971405.1. Lineage (NCBI taxonomy): Eukaryota > Metazoa > Arthropoda > Insecta > Psocodea > Psocidae > Psococerastis > Psococerastis gibbosa. The sequence goes on from OZ020485.1 coordinate 22,540,575, forward strand.
ATTAAATTGGTGATTATGTTGAAACTAGAAAGTAGCGAACCCCCGTCGTTAATTTGACGAGAAGCTCGTTATTACTATTATTATTTTGATCATCTCCCGCGCTCCGCTTATACCCTTTACTCCTCCCCAATCTCCTAATTACTTCACTGTTGTCGTTAAACAACTTGTTGCAAAATGGAGAGTTTTTTTAAAGCTTCCCTTAACAAGTAGGGATGCAAAAAGGAAGAGGTAAATTTTCTTTTGTTCGCGATAAAAGGGTTTTTCGACGAAACATCGGCATCTCTTTGACATGAGCGCTTGTGAGAGTGCGATTAGCTAGGAACAATTAGGCTATGGTATACAAGTCCCCTCGTACAGTAGTATATATAGGTAGAATAGAAATAGTGACGACTTGTTTTTAGTAAATGCTCAATCAAGCCTTTTATAGTATTTACATACCGTATGTGCTGCCATTTCAATACCAAAATAAGAATGAGCAAGTGTTTAAATTCAAAATAGGTTTCATTTCTTATTTTTGCTGTCCGCAGGCATACATGTCTGGATTTGTCACGTGATCAAGGTGAAGTAGACAATTTGATGGTTGGAGTGGTGTCTTTAAGTCTTTGGATCGAATCCTTCATCTCCTGAACTTTTTCCTTCCATTCCGACAACCAATCATGGACTTTTACCAATTACTACTAGTCGGATGTATTAAGGAAACCCGCTTTAGAGGGCCTAGTACTATACATTCATGTAGCCTACTTACTTTTCCCGCGCCGGTTCCTCTTGAGCATCCTCCCTTCTGAGCCGGATTTCTTGCAGGTCACTTATAATTTTCTCTCCGGGGTGAGCGTCGGCGTCCCGGTACCCTCGCCTCTCCCACTCTTTGTATTAGTGTTGATGCCTCCCTCCTCTGCACGTGTCCCCACCACCCGAGCCTTTTCCCTCTTAGTTTTTGCACCATGCCCGTTGTTTGGATGTGGCCAATATGGTCAATGGCCTGATATTTTTTCGTATTTTTTAATATAATAATTTAATCGAATACGAGAAATTGAAAGGATAATATAACAGCACATGTAGCGTAGTGGCACGAACTCTGACTTTCACCTGAAAGGTTATTGGTTCTAATCCCACACTGGCTACATTTTCTGGCCATGCTTCGGAGGGCATGTAAAGCAGGCGGTCCCGGGCTTTCCGAGTTGAGTGTAAGAGAGGGTTTATAGCCCTAACTCCACTAGATTGGCTTAATAATAGAAACAATAAAAGTCCTTATTAAATATTGTCTCCAATCGTCTCTGTACGTAATACCGGGTTTGAGTTACGACAGGTGTGAAGAGACTCGCACACGAGCACTTTACAAACTGAGGCCTACCTAGGATCGACAAGTAATGATTGTCGTGTTTATCATCGGAGTAAAAATCTCACTTCATGACATAAAAAATTCTTAGAAATGAAGTCTACTTCTATTTAATGTTTTACAGTATACTCAGTTAGTAGGCCAATTCTTTGTTACCCCATTAAATGAGAATGTCAACGCGACAATACGAACCACAGCCCTAAAAGTATTCTCCTCTAGAAACTTTGAGTACATTTGCATAAAAAGCCAATTGAGCTGATTCTGGATGCAGTCCTTGCTCTGATGATTATTTTCCTTGGTAAGCCCCCATTTAATGGAACAAATCTGCAAAGAAATGCAAAGTTGGGCATAGGAAGAGTCGCCATTATCCAAAGTAGTGCAGTAACAAACCCATTTGGAAATGTTGCTCATGGCTGGAGCTCACCCAAATTAGGCATTTTGTGGTTATCGCTTACTTCGCCACGTCCCCTAATGACCTTTTCCCCGAATTCTGCGGTTAATTTTATTTTGTAACCCATTTCTAGGTGAGATATTCCGATAATGATACAGCTGTTTTTCCTCTTGCAAAATGTAACCCATTTAATCGCGGTTTCATGCTAAGTTATATTTTTTATACGGTATAAGCACTTCTATATTGCTATTGATGTTTGAACGTACTTTGTACTTTCCGGAATTCGTAGTCTTTTTCGACAATCGTCCTTATTTATATAGACTCCGACTTTCATCTGAATGGTTTTTGGTTCAAGTCCCACACTTGTTAAATTTTCTGGCCATGCTTCGGCAAGTAAAGCAGGCGGTCACGGGCTTTACTAGTTGAGTATCAGAGAGGGCTTCATGGCCCTAACTCCGCTAGGTTGGCTTGGTAATACAACAAGAAGTCAATATTTATTTATTTATATTTAACTAACTAGACAATGGAAAATGGATGGACATGTTCACTATTGATACATTGCAATTGTAAGTTTGTAACTGTAACTGAATCCAACTTAACCAGTTCGTGAAATTGTTGCATTTTCAGTCAAATTGTCACTAGATCAGCGATTTGGTGTGCTGAAGCCACTATAGGAATATAAAAAATTACACTGTTTAACACTGCGATTTGCAACATCAAACAATAGGCCGATTACTCAGTGGAAAGCCGATTTCGTTTTTTTTTTTGCTGCTATGTAAAAAAAATCACGATTTCCTCATTTCGTTTGAAACTCTGCACTCATATAAAATTGAAAACCCGTAGACAGCCGTCGAAACTGCAGATCAATCCAAATCGAGGAAATGAATGTAACCCAATTGAGTTTGAAATATTGTGGATAAAAATTTCTCTCTCTTTCTCTATCTTTTTTCCCTGGGAATGCTTTCTCTTTTTTCCACTTCAGACTTTGAGCACTTAAACCTCAGCGCATGCAAGCGGAATTTCAGTAGTTTTTCAATTTTTAGATCAATGGTTCTCGCATTCAGACACATGTTATTTTTCATATGTAAGATTTACTTAGAAATAAATTTACACAATTGATTTTACCCTGTCCTACCGGGTGCGGGTGCTGAAGCACCGTGCCTAGAGTCTGGGTCACTGCTATTTGTGAAATGCAGTTGTCAGCAACATGGCCGGCAGCCGCGTTGTTCCCCTAATTTCTTCCTTTTATGTCGAGTCTTGAACTTCGATCTTCAGTTTCATAGTTCCCTTCTCATGAGCCCATGTGCAGGCAGCTTTCTGGTGTCCCTAGGAAGGCATTATTGGCATTGTTTCAGCATGAATTATGACAATTGGTTCAGGCCTTCGATGTAAACCCATGCCGACTAAACGTGACAGTGGACAAGCTGAGACTTAGCTTGACTAAGGCGCCCATTCCACCGACCGGCTAGGGCTATTTACAAAAACGGTGACGTGGTAGCAGACATTCAAGACTTAGATGGCGTTTCCACCGACCTCGCATTGCAGAATGCAAATGACATTGACGGAAATTAGAATTTTTCTTTTTATATAAATCTATTAAAATGTTTGTACTTAACATATCCCATGACGCCATTTTTTAATTTTAGTTTGTTTGTGATTTTACTGTATGATCATTGATCAATTTTAACTATGGCATAGAGGAAAATAAACATTTCCGTCAATTCTGCAATGCGAGGTCGGTGTTGCCAGTTGCCAAGATCTCACAAATACTTGCTCATAGTTATTAAGTAGCTACAGTACTGGTACGATTGATATCACTAAATAAGTCTAGGCTTTTCTAATTATAATGATTGATATAGCTAATGACATAGCTAATGGCGCAAAATGGAGCCTAACACATCAACAAAAAAATCTCTGAAATGTCACTGTAAATGGGCTTCTCTGCATTTGCATCGCTTACTCATGCTTACAGGGAAAATTGGCTATTGACAGTTCTTCCATTGCCATTCGGCCCAACTGAAAATTTTACCCACCATCTGCTACAAGTCGTGTCGTTTTTCATCGCGAGTAAAAGTTGAGACATCTTGTTGGAGTGGGTATGTAAAACGAAAGTGGAAAAAGGTCTCTGACACATTTGGAAAGCAATTCGTCTTCCTATTTTTATCTCTATGCCATCAGAGGAAATTTTGACTGCAAAAACTTCCGAGTTTTCTCTGGGCTTGTTTCAGCCCAGTCTTGGGCCTGGCTCATGTCTTTAGGTCGTCCATTGTAACAACTCCAAAACTGTTTCCAACTGTTAATCGATTTATTGGGCTTATGGTTATCGATGACCCTTCGCAATTATTTGCCAAAGAATGTTCATTGTGACTGGTGGTAAATTCAATTAGTAATTTCACATTTCAAGTAAAACCCGGGGGAATTCAAGGATATTGTAGGAAGAGGAACATTCAGTACCTACCTACCTAGCATCGTATCTTTGAATAATATCATAATCATAATAAATTGATCAATAACAATTTACAAGTACATAGTTTCTGTAGATTCCTATAAGTATTTCATTTTGCACTGGGCATTTGTTATAACCAAGTGAAATTCCGACCAGAATATGAAAACACGAGCCTTATGTAACCACATTGCGACAGAGGTGGACACAGCGACCGGCACTGAGGGCAATTGCCCCCCCCCCCCTTTGGCCAGCAGTTATATTCTTTGCCTCTAAAATCTAAGTGTTACTGCACTCAAAATGCGCAAAACCTCGCTATTTCAGCCCTGTTTTTCAAAATGTTTCTCCCGGGGGGAGCCCCGGACCCCCCCGTGTCCATAATTATGTTGATTCTTTGTAATATATAACCCGTATAGCTCTCAAAATGCGTAAAACCCCAATATTTCAGCCCTCTGGCTCCTGAGCAACTTTTATGAAAGTGGGTGGGTGGAGAGGCGCCAAATTATACACCCTTGAAAACCTATCGTTACGCCACTGACAAGTGCCTCCCCCTTTTATGAGGTCTGGGACCGCCTCTGCATTGCGACGCTGGCATCTGATGTTTCTGCTGTTTTCAAACACATTGCCAGTTTATTTTTTACGCGTTAAGGCGCATTCTAATAAGTGCCAGTGAATATCACATAACAGCTACGACAGCTGTGAATAGCTGCAATTTTTTCTTTTCCTTTATGAATATTGTAAACGGGCCATGTTTGTTGAAATGCCCATAATAGATTTGTGTGTGGATTCTAATCCGAGGAGTATACGGATAGGGGAAATTTCGGGGACAACAATTGTTTTCGAGAAATAGTCGCATATTTGCTTTTGTTCTTACATCACGGCACTACAGCAGGTCAACAGGTACATTATTCGAGTGTTGTCACGCATGTTCACTAATTATTAGGCACAGTAAACATTGTTGGCAGCATAGAGAGACGTATTATTAAAGCAAGGCCACGCCCACAAAGTAGAAACACAGTATGGTCATATCAATCCAAAAATTACTGCCCCTCCCAACATACATTCATACATGCTTACTTACAATAAAGTGCATGTTGCTTTAAATCAGTTAATCTTATCTTAATTAAATTGTTCCCCTTACCCTTACCCTGACCTAGTCCATAGAGAAAAACTGTTCTTTTTGTACCTACTAAGTTATATAGGCCTATTGATTTCTAGAGATTGAAAATACATAATTCAATCATTCATTCATTGATTCATGTGCATGTGTGAACATTGTTGCCGTCGCTATGACATTATTATTATTATTATTATTATTATTGATATTGAACTATATGGACGTAGGCGTACATGTTGAATCTCTCCCTGCCAACGACCCCATCCGTTATCGAACATGATTGGTATTGTCTTTTAATGAATTTCTAGCCATTGCCAAAATGGTTCACTCCTCGATGTCAATCCACACCGACTACAAGTGCCAATGTGCATGCTCAGATATGTTTACCATTGACATTATAACATGTGTTATCTCGAATGAACCAGATATGAGGATGAGTCAAAAATGTGCTTAATTGCTTTCTAATTGTTTGAGCGTCATTGCCAGTAAGTTACCATGAAACGTTGACTTACTTAGGTAGGCGCAAATAGCCCATAGGGACTTTTGACAGCTGCCACTGCACTAATTTCGCTTTAGTCTCGAGTGCCGGTGGCGTACACATCTTCTAGTACTTGGTCCAACCATCTGAGCCTTGGCCTACCGGACAGCCATGAAGCATTATTTTATCATTTTCATCCATTCGGATTTTTTCTCCTATATGGCTTATTGATTCACAGAGTGAGTAATCATACCTAGTAGTAGTAGTGTTCGTCGGGTTAATAACGACTTAGGCCTCCTATTTGGGCCCATAGAGCGTCTCCGACTTGACTGTCCTATGCCAGCCCATAGGACAGTGGACCTCCTGATTATAGTGGATTTCGAACCGCTTGGGAAACACAGTGAAGTCACACGATTAGTTCGGAGGTGACTAGGACAAGGCCTACCATGTTTCCCTACCGGCACTGTGCACACGACCAAGTTATCTGCAGCTTTGAACCTCCTCTGGTCCGCTGGATTCAACTTCGTATGGCGGCCGGCTACTATATATATATATATATCTCATATCTAAGCCTTTAAGTTATTAATATTGGATTAAAAAAACAAGAAAACAAGATTACCCAAACAGAAAAAAAGAAAACCTTAACGCTGTGACCACTTTGAAAATTTATTCGCTACCGCTAAATACTGTGAAAGAAAACGTTTTTCCTCGCAATTCTTGCAGAGTCAGCTCAAATTCGATAAAAGGGTCTCTCAGAATACTTGAGTATGTAGAAGTGTGCTGCCTATGCTTATTTCTTATTCACGCAGATGAATAATTCACAACCCTCCAACCTCAGTGTAACTTTCTAATATCTTGCACCTACCATTATGTGTGTATCATTGCTCTTTTCGTGTCCTTAAGACTTCAGATTTTGTGTTTAGACGCCCTTTTGAATGAGAATGAACTGAAATTAGACTGCTGGTGTGGAGAATTTTGTAATTAATGTTTTCCATTAGACTTGGAATATAGGCTTACATTGAAGTATAGACAGGGAAAACATTGATATCTGGAGGTCACAGAAGTGAATCAGTTTACCAACGGCCAATTGTTCATTCAGAAACATTTCCAATAACGTTCAAAAACCCGATAGGGTCGTTGGCAGAGCAAGGTTCAATGTATTTAATTGTTCAGTTGGGTTTATCGAAAAGTCCATAAAAAGCCCATCAAAGAGTAATTTTATTTACTGTGTGTTCTACGGAAATCATAAAAAGAAATAGGCTGCATTGCACAAGTTGTTTTCTCATCAGCAAAGCAATTTAACCAATTTACCATTAGATCCAATCTTTTGACACCTTTCTGGAATCAAGCAACACACAAAACCGGATAAACTTCGCGATCTATCTCAATCAAACTCCACCTTAACAAGGGTGGCCTCAGCCGGTGCGTCGGTAGCTCAGGGACGGCAGAAAATAAAGGGCGTGAGCAATGGGGCTTCAATCCAACAATAAACAAGAACAAGCCGCTACATGGTTTGGCCACTTTCGCCGGTGAAGAAAAGAGCAATTGGAGGTTGGCTGTGGCCACAAGGCCGGTGACCCAGTGGCAGGCCGAGGACATCACTAGTAGAAAGAATCGAACAATTGGCCGAGAAAAAGTGGAAAACGACGACAGAGCTGAAGGTAATGACAACCAACGGGGTGGAACACAAGAGAGGTGAGCCCCCTATCCCCCGAATGCGGCGCTAAGGGGAAGAAGAAAAAGTAGAAGAAGAAGACACCTTTCCATATGGGTAGCTGAAACCGGTCGTCGGAAATATAATATTTACATTTTTACCTTAATTTTTTATTTTTGGTAATTTATTTTAGCACCTACAGTATTAACGAGTTACCGAGTAAATAAGAATTATATTGGCCTTAGAATTCCCATTTATCGGATCCAAAAAACTTTGAAACTTAGAACAAGAAACACTGTTCAAAAATTGAGAAAGCGAGAACAAAAACGGAAAACTAATTCTTAACACGTAACCCAAATCGCTTGTATGACTACCAACATTCTAAAGGTAAAATGAAAAGTTGTGCATGTTTGTGAATGCCGTAGCATGCACGCTCAATTTTTCCCTCAGAATTTCTTCCGTGTTCCATCGGCCACTGCTGCGTTTTTTGTATTTTTAACTGGCGTGAGTTATTGATTTATCCAATAGCTCTTGCTGCGAAACTTCCGGGGCTGTCTTCATTGCAGCTTCAAATTTATAGCTCTCAGAGCACGGTGGTTGGTAAATTATTTACCCTTACTTTTTACATGAGCACTCAAAGGCTGAGTTTTTTTTTATAATCATAACGCAACGCCCTTTGGGGCTTACGCGTTGTATGTTTATGTGTAGTCCAATACCGTGGTTTAGAATGGGGCTGGTGAGGTGTACACTATTGTCGTTCGGCAAACTGCTATAGGTCCTAAGCGCGCTAGACAACGAGTTGCCCAGGTACCGCCTACAACAGTTTGCCTTTGTCTATCGTACGATTTTTTGGTATAATGGGTTAAGGGTTTCCACAGATTTTTAAAGATAGTTGACTGGAATATAAACGGGAGCGTGTGTTGGCATAAAGTAGTTGAATCTGTAAGAATATTGCTCATAGAGGAGTTATTAGGGAAGGTACGGTATCAAACATACGTAGGACAGGCGAGGAGCAGCAGGTGTTGTACATTCAGTCTGAGTTTATATTGTTGTACTATAGGCCTATTATACGCTAGAATAATGTAAAAGGTTTGTGAAGGGAATCATGAATTCATGAAATGGTCGCCATCTTTACAAACAAACTGCTTGCAGCGTCTCTACCGCTAATGAATGTCGTTATTTCACGATATGATCCAGTAATCATGACCATTTCATGAAGTAACCGCGCGTTTAGTTTGGTCAATGGTCATACAGGTATCTCATCATTGACCTGCCCGAACCAAATCATAATGTGGCCAATAGACAATGAAAAATTTTATGAATTGGGCAAATATACGATACGACATATACAAATTAACAAAAGTTGTATTTTTTATACAATTCATTTCCTTCAATACAGTACAAAACAAAATATAATTATTGCTGAGCTTTAGCAGCTCGTATGCGATCAAAATGAGACAACAAAATTAGCACTGATTTTGAACCGTGCAGTTTATAATTTAATATTGTAGCAGCAGCAATTTTTTTCTACTACATAATATATTTATTTCTCTCAGGGTTATGAAAAAAATCCTTATGAGTATTGCTGTCAATTCGATTTTGTAAATTGGAACTTGTACCATCTGAAACTTAATTTCTGTTTCAGAAATAATATTACTCATGTGCGCGGGTTCGCCCCCCCCCCTGATATACTGCAATATTCGGGCACTGGAGTAGTTTGGTATTCTCTTTGACTTGGGAATTTTACTGCCACATGGGATTGCCTAGTGAATCTCAACACTTGCGTCTAAACTCTGCAACTTAATTTTGGAATGTTTCACTAAGTTCTTGAACTTTGCTTTCCTTGGGCGCAATAACCAATGTTCAAAAGCTCGTAGTGCGGATGATAGTCGACAAATTCTGCCTAATGATGGCGAATAACTTACAAAATTCGTGTATTTTCTCAATAAATAAATAGAACCGGTCCGAGTTCACTCGAACATGCTTTCCAATTTATCAAAATTATTAGATAGAGAAAATTAGTAATTTTATGGCAAATATTTTTCCTATGGTTGAATTTCCGATATCTCGGGGGGGGGGGGGGCGGTTGTCCACCTGACGTCACTGGAAGTGAGGTAAATTCTCGATAGGTCAAACAAACACATTAATTACCACACAGCAATAATGGCAGGGCATGCAATGCATTTGAGCGCGAATTTTCTATCATTTTTTTCAAAAAATAATTTTTTGGGCAAAACCAAATATTTTTTTGGGAAAGCAACCTATCCGGTTTCTTTACTCAATTTAACACCTAAAACATGCTTGAAGGTAGAAATCATCGATAGAAAGGTTTCGCATTTTTTAGTAATTTTTTCATTAAAATTTAGTTATTTTTATTTTTTTACCCCAGAAGCAAACTATCAAGGGGCAAGCGACCCCCCGCATTTTGTCAACATTAATAACGACTACAATCTACGAGAATTTAAAAGAAATCGTTTTTGAGAAATAATTTTTATAGACGTTTTTTTGGAGTTTTTTGAAAATAAAACCCCCCCAAATTGAGTTAGCCAAAAAAAAAACAAATGGTCCCGAGGTATGATTTTTGTAAACCTACACGCCAAATTTCACTCAAATCCACTGAGTAGTTTGCCCGGAAATCGACGAACAGACAGACCGACAGACCGACAGACCGACCGACAGACAGACATTGTGTAAAAACCACTTTTTTGGGTTCCTGGGACCTCAAAACGTGTAAATCCGTTGAAATCTCGGAATCGAAAATTTCGACCATCACAAAGCTTTCCTTATACTACGTATAAATTGGAAAGCAATAATGATTATGACTATGAACCTCTTTTAGAAGCTCGTGGTGACGTCAAATCCCAATGTTTTCATTGGATGTATCGTACACTGTACACACATAAGAGCCGTAGCGATAGGTTTGTGAGGGGGGAAGGGCGTTGTATTATTCCCCCCCCCACCCATTCCTATAAAATGTGTAAATAGGGGAAAACCGTTCTAACCTACACCCGTAGACGTATACGCAGCTTTTAAATTAATTAATTAAATTTTCAGGACATGCAGAGTAGTGGAACGGCCTCTGACTTCCACCCGAAAGGTTGTTGGTTCGAGTGTTACACTATAGTTATATTTTCTGGCCATGCTTCGGAGGGCATGTAAAACAGGCGGTCCCGGACTTTCTTAGTTGAGTGTAAGAGATTTATAGCCTTAACTCCGCCAGGTTGGCTTGTAGTAGTAGTAGTATGGTTGGACACAGTCCCAGGCCACGGTGTGGGCCCTTAGGACAGGGGGCCTCCTGGTTATGGTGGATTCCGAACCACTTGGGAAACACAGTGAAGTCACACGATTAGTTCGGAGGTGACCAGGACAAGTCCTACCATGTTTCCCTACCGGCACTGTGCACACTACCAAGTTATCTGCATCTTTGAACCTGCTCTGGTCCGCTGGATTCAACTTGGTAAGGCAGCCGGCTTGCCAGGTTGGCTTAGTAATAGCACAAAATAGTCATTATTTATTTATTTACTTTAAATTAGAGGGCTTGACCTCGTGTCCGTTGCGCAGGGCCACCTCGAGGGAGAAATAGTCCAGCGACCTTCCTCGGGGTTGAATGGGTCAGTAGGCTTGCCTCAAAAAAAAAAAAAAAAAAAAAAATGCCCTTCAAATACTTGCTACTACATGGGGCTATAATACACCTTACCCCTTAGTCTCTTATACTCAAATAGGCTGACTCGAGACATCCTGTCTTATTAAGCCACCGAAACATAGTCAGGAAATTTGGTGTTAGGCCAATTTCTATTTAGGTGTAAGTCAGTGTTCTTCACTTAATACCTATACCACCCCACATATTCCCACATATTACTACACTCAATAAGGAAGCCTCGGGACCACCAGCTTTAGATGCCTTCCGAAGCATGGCCAGAAAATGTAGCAAATGTGGGACTCGATCCAACAACCTTCAGGGTGAAAGTTAGATTAGGTATTGTGCATGAATAGTTCCCTACGACCTGAATCGACAGAATATATAAAAACGTGCATACCTAGATTTAAAAAAAACTGACTGATTTTGTGACCAATATCAGCGTTACATATTCTCGTAACAATATTTCATTTTTCTACTTTACGTCTTTGCAGGTATTGAAGGTAGAGACGTCATAACTAGTTTAACTACAATTACGTTTAAGGGCTGATTGAGTATTTTAATTTTCAGTGTAAAAGGTGATATCGGCTGTTAACGTACCAAAATTACAGCAAATTACTTTGACAAAAGTATTTAATTGATAAGGATTCTCCAATGGTCCCTCAATGGTTATTATCAAAAGAAATCCTGTCATAACCACCTGTCAATAACTACGGTACCTTTGAAAACGCAATATAATAATTATTTAAATTTCAGCAGGTGGAATCAATTTAATTTTCAGTAGCTACGTTAGCAAGAAATGTTTCATTAAAGAGAATGGGGGCTTTCAATGAGATACTTCAATAGAGACTAAAAGCTTCTTTTCACAATGGTTTACTTTGTATAATTAATTATTGGAAATACTAAGAGACGGTTCTATTATTATTTTATCTGCTTTAATGGAACATTGAAACTTATAGGCCTACCAACAACCTGTGTAAGTTGAAAAACCCATAATGTTCCATTTTCCGTGCGAACCTATAAAAATTAAAAATAAACCCTTAGCCCGAATTTCTCTTCTTCTTCATCTAATACCTCTTTTATCGAAGATTACCCATCATCAGGGCAGTTGTAGTCATGATGGTTATACTAGAAAATTGCAACGCAGTGGTTTCCCAATGCCTTCTGCATCCTTATGCCGTTGACTCCTCATTGAGTTCCTCCGCTTCAGTTTCCCAACCTCAGGACAAATGAGTGTCCTACACAGAAAAGACTGTGTTTTTCGCTTATCCTGGCTCAAAGTCAATCCCCTATCTGTACAGTCGCCACTACGCGATTTCCATCTTCACCACAAGCAGGTACAGATTAGGAATTTTCGCGTCTTCCTCTATGAGACCATAAGGCATTATTCAGAATAGAATAGAATAGAATTTATTGATCCATTAAGACATATTAAACAGTCCTTTCGGCAATCGTCAATAAACATACAAAAACAGACGTTTAGAAAATTTTGTCATCAAACATTACAACTTAGATGGCACATACAATATAATATATGGATAGGTATATAACGTGATCATAACAAAAAGAAATATTGTCAATCAACATCAATTCATGAATTCATTTATAGTGTAGTAGGAGGTAGTAGAATCTCAGCTACTTTGAAGACCTGAATGCGAAGCCTGATATGAATGTCGCTGACACAAATTATGCACTACAGTTACCACTACAGTTACCCCTTGCAACATTCATTAGAAATTGTTACAAAATTTATAGCCTATCTAATGTTGGCTAATGAGCCAAAATTATTATCTCCTCATAATTCAACACATTTGTCATAAACTACTCTATTAGAATATTGTGACTGGTATGAGCGTTTAATGTCAATCCGTTTGAAGTATGAATTCAAGTAATTGGGGCAAATCGCACGTGGCGGCACCCATGTTTGCATCCCATTACATGTACATTATTCAGCTTTTCACATCTTCAATGAATTCATTACAATTTCGACTTCAAATTTGAAAGAGTTTGAGTTGCCTCATCTTGCTCACAACTATGCATTATTAACTATTGTCATTTTTATTTCTATTTTTGCTTTCCAATTTATACGTAGTATGAGGAAAGCTTTGTGATGGTCGAAATTTTCGATTCCGAGATTTCAACGGATTTACATGTTTTCAGGTCCCAGGAACCCAAAAAAGTGTTTTTTACGAAATGTCTGTCTGTCTGTCTGTCTGTCTGTCTGTGCATCGATTTCCGGGCAAACTACTCGGTCGATTTTGATGAAATTCGGCATGTAGGTTTACAAAAATCACACCTCGGATCTATTTTTTTTTTTTTGGGCTAACTCAATTTGGGGGGGTTTCATTCTCAAAAATCTCCAAAAAAACGTCGAAAAAAATTATTTCTCAAAAAGGGCTCCAACGATTTCTTTTAAATTCACATATATTCTAGTCGTTCTTAATGTTGATGAAATGCGGGGGGTCGCTTACCCCTTGATAGTTTGCTTCTGGGGGAAAAAAAATAAAAATAACTTAATTGTAATGAAAAATGGCTAAAAAGTAATATTTCTGCGAAACTTTTCTATCGATGATTTCTACCTTCAGGCATGTTTTAGGTGTTAAGTTGAGTAACGAAACCGGACAGTTGGCTTTCCCAAAAACCTATTTGCTTTTGCGCAAAATTTTTTTTTTGAAAAAATGATAGAAACTTCACGCTGAAATGCATTGCCTGCCCTGCCATTATTACTGTGTTGTAATGTGTTTTAAATATATTGAGGTTACCTCACCTCCAGTGACGTCAGGTGGACACCCCCCCCACCCCCCGAGATATCCGAAATTTAACCGTAGGAAAATTATTTACCATGAAATTATTCATTTTCTCTCCCTACTAATTGATAAATTGGAAAGCATGTTCGAGTAAACTCGGACCGAATCTTCAATTTATGTCGGTAGATTGGGCCCCGGCCGCTTGATATTTTATTATTTCAGAGTCTCGAAATTTCAACCGATTAGCAGAGATACCTTTTTCTAAGCATATAGACATTTTCTTTTGATCAACGATCTAGTGAAATTAATTTCTTTAAATCTGTATTAGAATTCCTTCGGCTGTTTCTAAATTCCTTAATTTCTCTGTAATCACCATGGTAACCTATTGGTTATATATTTCTGGACAAGATTAATGCTAATCTTGTGATTCATATTGATCGTCTAAACTCCAATCCAACTTAAACTTCAGCGTCTTTTACCTCAAAAGACCGCTAAACCCAACAAACTGCTCGAAGTCCCTCCCCCAAATCTTCATCTCTTTTCAAGACAAGCACTTGGACCATGTTGTTTAGTACAATGAGATTCAAGAGCCTCTTATGTTGACCCGTGAAAGGTTGTCCCTCAATGGAAGCGGGCCAAAATAGGTTTTCGTACAATTCTAATCAGTGAAGTAAATCAGAAGCTTCTACTGAATTCGAAATTTCCTTTCAGAAGCCGTCAGTTGTTCATCACCATCTCATAGTTTGTTGTAGGTTCCTTTCGTAGCAACTTATGCTAATTCAAATTTCTCAGTATTATAGATTCCATCAAGCTACATTATGGATATTGGCACATAGTGTAAATACGTATAGTTATGCCTAGGTAGTTATGTAAAATTGTTTTTATATAGTATAATGAAAGAACTGGTCCGAGTTTACTCGAACATGCTTTCCAATTTATGAATTAGTAGAAAATTAGAGAAAATAAGTAATTTCATTAAATGAACAAAAAATGAAATACCACGAAGTCACGAGTAATCTAATTATTTATATATAATGTAATTTCATGGTAAATAATTTTCCTATGGTTTAATTTGGGATATCTCTCGGGGGGGGGGGGGGTAGTCCACCTGACGTCGCTGGAGGTGAGGTAACCTCAATAAATTTAAAAATCTTTAAAACTCCATTCTATCTAGTGTACGCTGTAACCATTTGGGAAGGGGGGGGGGGGGGGGGGTTCGGAACCCAAGGACCACCTCTGGCAATCGCCTAGGATATCACCTATCCCAAAGCACTGAATTAATCGATGGCATTGCACATTCCAGACCGGTCAGACCAACTCATTACCACACAGTAATAATTAATTAATTAAATTTCTTCACAACTTTTCATTTCATAACCCCCTGAGCCTAAAACCACCCTCCGTTCAAAATGTTATATCTATATATATATGTATGTATCGATTTTAGGAAACACTCTAACTTCCGTAAATATTATCCGATTTGGATGAAACTTGGCACAAAAATTGATCATACAAAGGCCTTGATCGAGTTCGTTAACCAGCTAGATCCGCTATTTAGTTATAAGATGGCGGCCGATTGAAAACTTATATAATTCATATCTCAGTCAATATTGGTTGCAGAGGAATGAATTAAAATCTGACTGAAAGATCGTATTATTATCTACGATAATGGTAATCTACACTTTTTACGACAAATTAACGATTTCAAGATGACGTCCAGTCAATGTAAAAATAATTTGATAAGTAAAAGTTCATAGTCGTCATAGTTTGGAACACAAGAGTGTTTTGTGTGTTGATGTTGTGATCGGGAAAATAATGAAGTTTTTTTATTTTCTATTACACATAGCGTCAGGGGCGTAAAGTTGGGTGGCGGGGGGGGGGGGGAATGTCCAACTTGTCCCCCCCAGCTCCTTTTGGCTTTACCCCCCCCCCCAGCTTCGAGCATTGTAAGATGTGGTTCTTACTTCATAGTCCCCTTTGCAGCAATATGAATATAAGTATTCTTTTTTTTAGCTTTGTAAAATCTACAGCTATACTTTACAACTATTAAAAAATGCGTAAAACTCTATTATATTATGAATTTTTTCTTCAATCCTGCCTGATGACGTCATAAGGTCTACTTAGTTTTGCCCCCGCCATCATGCTAAAACTTTACGCCTCTGGGTAGCGTAGAGGAAAAGCAGGGTCTGCGGAATCTCCCTACACCTGATTGGCCATTGCCGAAAGGGATTTTTTTAGTTTAGTTACAATTGTATTGTATTGAGTTCAATATTTAAATTATTTGTTTATTCATTCATTAATTCAATATAGCTAGGGTCACTAGCAAGAAGCACTTAGCAATATTATAGATTACTAGGGGTCGTTCATGCCGAACCTATCAAGGGCTCAAGATAACTGCCCAGGACCGGTTTGAATGGAAACTAAAATGGTAAAATTTAACCAGTTTTGTTAGATTGGTATTAAAAAAGAAGAAGAAGAAGCAGAAATTGAATCGTTAAAGCTTTAAGTCTGTGTACCACAATAATAGGTTCACTAGGTCAAGACATAACATATAGCCTACCTTCATAACTTCTGTAAATCCTGGAGAAAATCCTCACAGTGCCTTTAGAGTTTTGACCCCAGGGACTTCTGCCGTATTTCGATTTCCCAGGGACAACTTCTCAGTATTCGCAATGTATAAAATATCAACCTTTTTTTGGTTGGCAGTCTTTAGGCTATTCAGATTGTATTTGTTGTATTTTCTTTTGTATTTATCATCGTGAATGAACCCAATGTTTTTTTTTTTAAATTGACCTGTTTTTTTTATGAAAGCTGAAATTTGATTTGTTGAATTTCTGCAAGTCCACACAATTAACTTCAGCAACGACATTTGACACGACAACGACACATGCATTTTTGATACTATACCTTCACCTGTATGGGAAAAACGCGGCTGCCAAGCATGTTGCTGACCCCAATCATTATAAATTATGATTAATTAATAATTTGAAATTACCATTATCAGTCGATACATCAGTACACCATCTGAAATCCTCAGATCAGGCTACTTATTAGCAAATCTATTATCTCCCACTCGACCCAATGCAAATCAGCAGTTTTTCTTTTCCGGTCCTAAATAGTTTAATTCAAAATACCGTGTATATTTATTTATTACACATTTACTTATTGTTTATATTATAGTTTCAATAGATTATTTGCTCCAACAGAAGACGATAGCTGCTAGTAAGAAAAGTATGTTCCCTTCACTAGCACAATCCCGTGGGATAATTTGGGGGTTGCATATGATATTTTGTTATCCTGTAAGAATAGAAAAATACATTTATTTATTTAATTTATATGATTCCTCTTCTTCTGGCTCTGCAGCCCTTGATGATCTTTGGTCTGCTCGACAACACTCCTCCAGTCGTCTCGGTTTTGTACAACGCTCCACCATCTACGGACTCCCAACTCGCGAAGGCCAGTTTCAAACTCATCCTTCCAGCGTTTTCGAGGACGTCCAGCCCAGTCGTCTTCCTGTCATGCTTGCTTTGTACATCTTGTTCGGCATGCGGTCGTCTGACATTCTTATGACGTGTCCCAGCCATCTTAGGCCATGCGCTTTCATAAAGCGGGCTATGGCTTCTCTGTTGAGTATTGCGTCTATTGCGGCGTTGTTTCGTATACGCCACTCTCAGTCTTCACATAGATCCTCCTGATTTTTATATTTAAATAAAGTAAATGAGGTCAAGAAAGTGTATTCACTCATAGGTTCAGGTCTAAAGCCTTCAGTCCTCGAAGTCAACCCACATTGGCTACAAGGGACAAGAGACATGCTTATAATTGACGTAATGTAAAAGGCGTAAGCGTGACTTAACCATGTTGTGGTACGACTTTATAATGAGGTTATAATTACTGTAGATTATTTTTCGCAAACCCAAGCAAAATAAAAGCTTCATATGAAACTCGGAAAGGATATAATAACTACCAGACGCAATTCTCTAGAGGGAAAGAAATTATAGACTTAGGTGAAGAACGCTATATAAGTTTCAAAATTGTTACCCGCGGAAACTGGCTTGGTCTCTCGAGTAATTTACTCTCACGTTACAGGATTCTGCCTTTGACAGGTTAGTTATTTAAGGTTTTGACGGTTTCCCCACCCCGAGTTGGTAGAAAATGTACTGGCTCAGATAGGGAATGACCCTGTGATCTCATGAGGACCAACTTGAGGTTTTTTAGGAAGTGATTTTATTTCAGCCTCAAGTCGTCCTCAGTGGACAAGTATAGCGTCCTTAGTCCCTAGCAGAGCAACTTCCCTTTTTCTTTATATTCTTTTGCCCTTTTGTCGTTTGTTCGTGGGAGATTTAGTGCGGCTCAGGGTAATGGACCGCTATGGGGTTTTCTTCTTCGTACTTCCTGTGACTGATGATTTTCTTTAAGGAATCTGCAGCCTTGGGGAGTTATCAGGACATGCAGCTTAGTGGTAAGCAGGGACGTATTTAATTATCTGCCGGATTTAGGCTGCCAAGTTTGCTCCCCCCCCCCCCCATTATGCATCTTTTTCAATTTTTGTTTTTTAACAAGTACTGCGACAATCACGCTCGACGCGCACTGCGATATACCTAGTATAATATAATATACCTAGGTATAATCTGTTTTATCTCTATGGACATTAATGGCATTCAGATGGATTTTCAGCTTGCGCCAGCGCTGCCGGTACCGGTTTTATTAACTCAAATTATTTGATAAACTATTATTTTTGTGACATTACGCCAAAAATAGATTATTAATCCCCGAAATGTTTCCACCCCTAAAATTTGCCGCCCTAGACGCGCGCCTAGTTTGCCTATTCGGAAATATACATCACTGGTAGTAGTAGTAGGACCTCCTCGCGAAAAGGTAGTTAGTTCGAGTCTCATACTATCTGCTGCATTTTCTGGCCATGATTTGGAGGAAGTGTAAAGCAGGGATTTTTAAATTGCTCATAAGTGAAGCGTTCATATGGGCAAGTAATAAGCGCCTGGAACTGAGAATTTCCAGACCAAAACCAATATCTGCAGTTATTTTCTCGATATCATTCTCTGGGAAGTTCTGATTTCCATTATCGCTTGAAAAGTAACACGGCACCGTCGTAAATTTGTGGATAGCGGTGCCTTCGAGTATTTCCTACTGATACTTTTCAATCGATGTTGGGCGTTAGGGCAAGGGCGGATCCAGCGAAAAATTTAGGGGGGTGGGCATAAGTTGTATGTAATTTTAAAAGGTAATTTTGTTGCTGAAAAGTTGAGTTTTATTCAATTTTTTTCTTTTACTACATTATAAATTAATTAGCCATGATTCCCCCTGCCCCCCCTCCCCTTAAGGAACCGCCATTGCGTTAGTGCAGGTTAAATTTCGGTAAGAAATACTGTAGTCATGTTTCAATGCATGTAATTGATTTCAAACTAACACTATTGGTAGCGCAGTCGTTGAGATGTCCTTGGGTTATACAAAATATAAAAATACAATGAAAATCAGCCCGTTGTTGACAAAGTTAGGTTCTTTTCACTCCCTTTGTCTCTAGCACGCCAACTTCCTAAATTTTACTCTTTTGCTCTTTTGTCCTTGGTTCTGTTCGTTTGAAATTTACTACGGCTCAAGGTAATGGACCGCGATGGGATTACGTATTTCTTCCTTCCTCGAAAATGACATCGTGCGTGTGATGTTGAAATAAATCTTTTGTGCCTTTGTATGATTTAATGAAATATAGCCAAGTGTTTACTCCCACTCCATCCCCTAATGACATCGCTGCTGGATAACTTGGTTTTAGGGTCACCCAACCATTTCGTCTCTCAACCCTCTCCGCTGAGCTTGGGCCGCTCTGAAAGCTCGCGAAACTTGGCCAATCAATCATTCTGGGCAACTAATAACCCGTCGTTTTGTCCTTCGGGATTGTTCGTTCCATAAAAAAACATCCCTCTTCCCTTTCGTTTTATCACGAGCTTATTTTCCTGTGATTTTAAATTCATCTAGCTAGTTCCAAATTGTGAACTTAATAATATTATCCTTCAACCACTTCTAGATAATCCCCAAAAATAGTAGTTTAGATTTTCTATTCGATTTATTTTATTTAATACACATGTTTACTATAGATTTGGTCTACCAGCTGTTGGGATTATTTCATTACAACAATATTATAACGTAGCCTATTTTTTTTTGTTTTATAATTTTTCCAGCATTAATTTGTTAAACTACTATCGTAAATTTGTATCCCATATCAGTTTAACGGAAAACCACTGTACCGAAACTAAAAAAATGTGTATGACGTAGTCCTCTACTTGGTTAGACCAAATCTGTAAAACTTATATACATAAAATAAACTGAAAGATCTTGGGGTGATCCAGGGTTTGGAATGAGTAAATAAATAATAAAATAAAATAATAACATCTCTATTTTCCAGTATACAGTGAATAGCCATTATACAGAAAAATAGAGCTTTAAAGATTCTTTTCCTAACGTCAGCTCTCTCTTAACAAACCGCGTTAATAATTAAATTTATTTACTTGTTTTAGGCCAAGTGACCCGTAATGGCTGTCCTTGAAACAGGACTAACCGGTAGGTAATTATGTATATTTTGCATTTATTTTCATGTTTTGAATCTATTGCAGCCAAGGCCGTAGTCAGGGTTTTTTTTTTCGGGGATGGGGGGTGGTGTTTCAGAAATTTCATTGGATATTAAATAGTAGCTTTTATTTTCCCCCTCAAAATCCGATTCAATCTAGTGTCAAGCCATTTCATTTCGGGAGGTGGGGGGGGGGTGGGTTGGACCCCCATGAACCCCCCCTGGCTACGGCCTTGATTGCAGCCATTTGTTGGGCACGCAAAATATGCTAAATTGCAGTCGATAGTTTTACATGATAGGTCCTTGTAATTTTACGGATTAGTATTAGTTTTAGTAATTACGTAGGTTGTAGTAGTAGTAGTAGTAGTAGTGTTCGTCGGGTTAATAACGACTTAGGCCTCATATTTGGGCCCATAGAGCGACTCCGACTTGACTGTCCTATGCCAGCCCATAGGACAGTGGACCTCCTGACTATAGTGGATTCCGAACCACTTGGGAAACACAGTGAAGTCACACGATTAGTTCGGAGGTGACCAGGACAAGTCCTACTATGTTTCCCTACCAGCAATGTGCACACGACCAAGTTATCTGCAGCTTTGAACCTGCTCTGGTTCCCTGGATTCAACTTGGTTTGGCGGCCGGCTACGTAGGTTGTAGGTATACTACTTAAAACTTAATTTCAATAATAAAAATCTAAATGGTCTTCTCGTCTTTTAAAATAAATTAAGCATTTTCACTTAAAGTTAAAATTAAATTTAATATACGTATTACGTTTAGGAATTCAAGAAGTTGTCAAAAGCTAAAAAATAAAATCTATCTATTATTGAGCTATAATTTCAGGCGTGGAGGTATTACTAGTTTATGGTATAACATTTTAAATGTTAGGAAAATTTTTAGCCTTTTGGCCCACTTTAACAATGAACCTGAGTACTTTCTATTAATAACATGGACTTTTGCATTTAAAAATGTATGGAAGGTTGTAAATTTATGAAAATATACAATACCCTAGTTGAGTTTTGGGAAAGGTGATGGTCCTAACTCCGCTAGGGATGTGTATGCCATAATTGAAGTCATTCTTTATTTATTTATACCTGGTGTCTTTCAGAAATAATACAATAAATACAAATAAAATAAATACAAATAAAATGAATACAAATAAAATAAATACAAATAAAATGAATACAAATAAAATAAATACAAATAAAATGAATACAAATAAAATAACTTTACTATTTCCGTCAAAAGGCTAATTTACAGTAAATGTTCGGCCTACAATATTTTAACATGCTGCAGGGCTCAACCCGCTGCTTTCAATTGGAAAAAGGCCAAACCTAACATTAAGTAAGTCGTAAGTAGTGTATGAAAACGTTTTAATATGTTTCAACCTTTACCCAGAGCCTACGGGCTTCAGTAACATTCCATTTAATCATTGCTGTTGAGTTGTTTTATTTATTTTATATTTTTATTTTATTTTATATTTTATTTATTTCTATATACCGCATAAGCCCCTAAAACACAATACATATAATGTACTGTTGCTAAAAAATCTTTCTTGTTTTCCCATTTTGGTGAAACCCAACATCCATTAAATGACGCTAATCAGGATATTATTTTCTCATTTCTTGCGATACAACAAAAAACCTAAAAAGAGAATTTCGCGAAAAGGGTTAAACTAAGTTTCCTAAGTGATAAATTCACATCCAGTCTTTTTGTTTTGCCGTTTTTTTTTTCTGTTGAGCCGAAAGTTTTCCGAAGAAACATTTTAGTTTTTCTTTGCAGCAGTTTCCCAATCTAACTCATTTTATCGCCCTTACGCGTTAATGCTTCATTACTTGAGCTGGTTAATGGTTAATTCTTGATGGGATAAAAGATTCTGGAATTGAATTGTAGTTAGCAAGGATGTTCTATATAAACTTGGGACTATTATTATAAGCTAAACATAGATGAGAATTTTTCAGATCCAGGATTCAAGCAGCCATTTGCATTGATACCTTCTTTGCATATTTTCTTAGCCTCTCCCGTTGTAGATCTCATTTTTTTAAAATTATTTTGTATAATTTTTAAATATGTTTAAAAATAGTGTTGAAAAATGTAGTCTTTCCCGTTGTAGATTTCATTTTTAAAAATAATTTCTAAGGCTTTAAAATATTGTAATTTTAAGCGGTTTAATGTTTATAATTCTTCCTACATTTTCTGGCCATGCTTCGGAGGTCATGTAAGCTGGTGGTCCCGAACCTTCCTAGTTGAATGTAAGAGATGGCTTTATAGCCCTAACTCCGCTTGGTTGGCTAGTAATAGAACAAACAAAAAGTCCTTTATTTATTTAAATTAGTTATCATTTTATATAAAAAAGGAAAATTCAGTTTAGAAAACAATGCAAACGGCTTTTGCGAGTCCATATTCTTGTATGTCTATGTTAAGTTTTTTTAGCGTTCTCATAATAATACACCATCTCACCTATTCACATGCATGGGATACCGTCATAAAAATGCTTGCATTGAATTCATCATAAAAAAAGTAGTAAGATTGTAAGGTATTGTAATTCGTACTGCTGTTGAACACAAGTGGCTTACAGTATTATTTACAGCTCCAAATGTTTTTACAATGGTATCAGCGCCATTAGAAGGAATGAAATGTAAATAAATACGCGAATGTTGTAATGAAATACTACGAAATCAAGCTCAAAGAGTATATAATAATTAAATTTTACCATTGTTTCGAATCAAAATTAGTCAACAAGCGTACAGTTTTTGGAATTCAATTTTACATTAGTAGAAAACATTAATAGAAAACAACCACAATGAGTTGAAAAACAATGATACGGGAAATTTTATTTTATTTTAATTATTAATGGAAAATTTATGCAGAAATGTATGAGTATATATAGAAATACGGATAACAGTGTCGGTTTTTCATTGCTTTGCGTTATACCGCTGTTGGCATCCGAAATAGGAATGTTGCGAATACATCATTAATTATGTAAAAAAACGTCGTGAGTGACAACCCTATGCGGTCTCAGGACAGCTAGAGCAAGGATTCCTTCTCTTGACCACTGCTTTGATTAGGATGTCAAGGCCAGCAATATGCGTGGCAGCCGCGTTTTCCCCCTACCAATTTAGGTAAGGTGCTTATTAGGGTTGGGTGGACGTGTTTCCGATTTTTTCGAGTATCAAACATTAGCCTTCCGTTTCATAGTCTAGACTCTAGTGTTGTACTTGACCATTTTTGTCCTGGTCCAGTAAATAATTTAAGTTGGACATAAACAAAAAATAACAAAAACTTAGAGTTTTTCTAAGACTTTATGTTTTTGTTATTTTTTGTTTATTAAAATGAAATACCACGAAGTCACGAGTAATCTAATTATTTATCAGTTGGGCAAAATTACTACTGCAAAGATGGGAAAAATGTTCACCTGAGATCGAGAACGAAACCACCGGGCCTCGGTCTTGTCTCGGTTTCGGATCCAAAATTCTCGGTTGCAAAGTTTTTTTTTGCAATATGATCGTCGAGGTAGGCTAAACATTTCTTGATAATGAGCTTGTCATGTTTTGCTAAATAGTGAAATAGTACAAAAATTATTTATTTATTTTTAAATTGGGTCGATCCAAATCATGGGCGTCGTTTCAATGCTTGTTTTAAGGCCAATTACGTAAATTTTTAAACAAGTTCGAACGATTTCCCAGTTAGTCAGGATCAGTGCAGTGTCGTTCGTTTTCCCGATCGGGGGGGGGGGGGGGATTTCGACTGTTGAAAGTTTGTATAGGGTATATTGTATGGGGTTGGGTTAACCTTTTTTCGTTTTACATCGATTCTCAAATCTTCCAGTTTTTAGTCCTGTTACCAACCATCTGGAAAGCTCCAGACCATTCAAGTAAATTAATAATAATAATAATATTAATAATATTAGGATACATAAAGTATACCTATTGTATGGCCTCATCCTGTTCTCATAATATCATTATTATGATCATTGGCATATTATATGACTTTTTGTACAACATTAACTACCTATTGCATGTTAGTGGAGCAAAAAATATTCCTAAGAAAACCGCCTTCTCCTGAGGCGTGAATGTTAAACGCGTTTTTAATAAAACAAACCTCAATCGAGAAAACGTAAGTAAATTCACTGGAAAATTTCAGAATAAAGTATTGTGGCAGGAGAATCCAAAGACTAGAATGAAAATCGCCTGGTTTTCATGGAATTATAGAAAGGTGTAAACTAGATCCAAAATTTGAATTTGAAATGACTCTAACTTGTGTTTTTCATTATCTTTTATGAATATTCAACACTTTAATTGTAATTATCAACAAAATACGGGCTGGTTCGTTGATGAATTGCTATGGAATGTCCTCATTAAGTACTGCCAGAAATGGATTCAATGGGAATTTATTTGTAAAGGTTAATGGCAATGGTGTAATACTATTTTAAAAAGGGTTAGTTGGACTTACATTGCCTGCTGTGTTAATAGTCATTAGAGGCATGGGCCTCATAGTTATCGAACAATTAGGGCGGAGCCATTGTCATTAATGGCTACAAACACAGCAGGCAATCTAAGTCCAACTAACCCTTTGTTAAATGGGAATTATTTGGTTTGCGTATTTAGGTTAAAATCAATGTACATTTTGTTCTTGGGGAACCAGAGAACTTTATAAGAGTAATGCAGTAAATAAAATAGTAAATCAAATCTTACAGGAAATTTTGATCGAAGATATATCAATTGGGTCACATCCCTTAGAAGGAGTGTTGATTTAACTTTTTTTGTATGTATCTCATTATCGGAATTGTGGAACTTAGCTGGTAGAAATAGAACAGGTAGTCAGAGGGTGTCTGATGGAAGGATTTCCATATCTGTGGCAAATCAATGTTAGTGACGGCATGCTATCGGTCAAAATATTGAAAAGCACTTCTTCTAACTATAAATATTTGAATGTGAAATGTGCGGTCTTCATAATGTTATACTTATATTATGGTTAATAAGTTTAATTTCACAGAAATGTAGCCTTAATAACTATTTTAACTCACCAATCAATTTCACAAAATATATTTTTTTTTCAATAACGGTGTAAAGGCAAACATTTCAAAATATTCTGTAAACAACTTGGAGAACAAGTCATTTCTATGCAAAATTACATTTCATACGAAGATTCAAAATGTGTCTTATGAAAAATTCATAATAAATACAAGCTTTCTAAAAAAACGGCCTATTTGCCTCACTGATTTTATACTACTCTACAAAAATCTCGTTTTTGAGAGTACAAGAATATCAGACGAGAAATTTCGAAAGCTTGCATTTTTAATCTGCAAAATACCTTGGTCTCAAGTTGTTTAGAAAATCTTTTGATGCCCCTGACTTTTCAGCCATTGCTTAGTAACTGTGTATACTTTAGTAACGCATATTTCTCTATTTGTATATTCACATGGCACCTTATGTCGGAGTTTGTTAGCAATCACGTCCATTCACAGACGGAATGGCTAATAAGAGAACAACGTTGGACTGGATACTGCCTACCAATTAAAATTTTGGCTGACTGTCAGCACTTTAAAGTCCATTTGCTGCGGAAGGCTTTACTCAAGCCTCAGTTTAAAATATCCTTATCGGCCCTAACCCCTAACACTGAATTTACTGCTCATGATGCACACTGCCCCTGGAAATTTCAACCTTTGGTCCTATATTTTCATTGTTTATTCATCTATTTATTGTTTATAGGATTGCTGATAGGACTACAGTAATCAGATGCATATTTTGAGCATTTTGCGCGTGACAGGTTCCATCACAAATAATAAATCACAAAAATAAAATAAAACGGAATATTCGTGGCATCTGTAACAGGTACCGTTATTGTTTCATTTGGAACTAGTTTACGAAATGTTCTAATTTAACGTTTTTCTGCTGACTTGCTGATTGGCCTGGAAGTTGCCTTTTTACAGAAAGTAAAAGTCAATCTAGCCTATCTACCTAGTTCTTTGCTTTTACAACGGTTGCTAGAAACCATATACTTTTATAGCTGATAAAGCTATAGGAATGAAAGTACTGGAGGAAAAAGTGACTTCACCTGCGTCCTCATGTAATGAAAGAAGCGTATTTGCCCGTAAAAAGGGATTGGCTCCAAGTGTAAATGATATAATAGAAGCTGTACTCGTATGTGTTGAAAGTACGATATCAATAAAAGTTTTACACATTAAAAGTAGCCTGTCATCAATGTTAAAGAGATTCTACCTATTGAGATGGCAACCAATGTTCACATTGATCATTTCTTGAAGCCCTTGAGCCTAAAACCACCCTCCGTTTTAAAATTAGTATATATGTATGTTATAGGTATTGTTTTTCGATTTTGGGAAAAACTGTAACTTACGTAGATATCATCCGATTTTGATGGAAAAAAAATGTATCACACAAATGTCTTGATCGAGTTCGTTAGATCAGTTAGATCAGCCAGTTCGTTTCAAGAAGGCGGCTGTTCGAAACCTTAAGAAATTCATATCTCAGTTAATGTTGATCGCAGGGGAATGGAATAAAATGTGATTGAAATTCCGTATTATTATGTACGATCATAGCAATTAATATATTTTACGACAAGTGAACGATTTCAAGATAACGTCCAGTCATAGTTAAAATAATGTGATACTTCAGCAAATGTTCATAGTCGTCATTGTGGGTCGAAATTTAGAACACAGGAGTAGTTTGGTTGTTGATGATGTTGTGGTTGGAAAAAGAATAGAGGGCGTAATTTTCCTCAAGAAGTCTTTTATTTATTTTGAATTACATACATAGCGTAGAGTAAAGGAATAGTGGGGGTCGGTGCTAGTGCGGATTGTGTTCTGCAATATAGTATCATATACAGGGGAAGAAGAAAGTGGGGTCTGCGTTTGCAAGAAACCTCCCTGCACCTGATCGGCGAGAGCCAAAAGTTTTATTGATAATTAGGTACACTTTTCAAAATCAGATTGTTGATACCCTGACCAAAGTTTGTGGATTGTATTTTCTGCATTATCCCAGAACAGTGCTATTTCTTTAAGAGTTTACCAGCTTCGTGTTGTTGTACCGAAGTAGCCCCGATACATGAACACTGAACAGCCATTTTTATTAAAGCAGGCATCGTCATTAACGTTTGTTTCTATTCTTTACAGTGCCTAGTATGACGAGTAAGGACCCACCGAGCTCATATCAGT
Source organism: Psococerastis gibbosa (assembly GCA_963971405.1). Taxonomy (NCBI): domain Eukaryota; kingdom Metazoa; phylum Arthropoda; class Insecta; order Psocodea; family Psocidae; genus Psococerastis; species Psococerastis gibbosa. Next base: position 22,568,126 of record OZ020485.1, read on the forward strand.
GACCGCGGCATGCGGGAAGTCAGCTCTTGTTGGTGAGATGGCTGGAACGCTGCTGGCCCTAGGCCTGCTGCTGGGGCTGGTCCCACTCTTTTCCACGCAATCCTGTCCCAGCGTCTGCACCTGCAAGTGGAAGAACGGCAAGCAGACGGTTGAGTGTCTGGAGCGCGCCTTGATCACCATCCCCGAGCACATAGACCCCGAGACTCAGGTCCTCAACATGTCTGGCAACAACCTGCAAATTCTCCCCCGCGAGACCTTTCTTCGGGTAAACCTCTTAAATCTACAAAAAGTATTTTTGAAAAGTTGTCGGATTGGTCAAATTGATGAGCGAGCCTTCAAAGGTTTGACAAATCTAGTCGAGTTGGACCTCTCACACAACCTCCTTACATCTGTACCGTCCTCCACTTTCAAAGACATTCGTTTTCTCCGGTATATCTCACTAGCTGATAATCCTATTCAAAAAGTGGAATCTCACGCGTTTCGGACAGTTCCCGGCATGGGGAAGATTGATTTGTCTAATTGTGAAATAAAAACCATTGCACCAAATGCATTTGAAAAGTTAGAGTCTTTAGAATTATTGAAGCTTAATGGGAATAAATTGTCTGGCCTTTTGTCTCGGACTGTAGAGACAATGAGCAAATTGCACGGTGTAGAACTGCACGATAACCCTTGGCTATGTGATTGTAGACTTCGCTCAACCAAGGAATGGCTGTCCAATAACAATATTCCTTATCCCATCGCTCCCAAATGTCATGGCCCACCCAAAGTCACTGGAAAATCTTTTGCTGAATTAGATGTTGACGATTTTGCATGTAGACCTGAAATTCTCCCCGTCAGCCGATACGTTGAAGCAACAACGGGAGATAACGCTACAGTTGTGTGTCGTGTTAGTGCTGTGCCGGTTGCTATTGTACATTGGTACTGGAACGGCCGATTATTGTTAAATAACACGGCTTTTAGTGCTTATCAACGGGTATATATTTTTGAAGAAGGCAACTTCGAAAAGACTAGTTCCTTGGTTCTTACAAACGCTTTGGAGACTGACTCAAGTGAATTTTACTGTGTAGCAGAAAACCGTGCTGGCATAGCTGAAGCCAATTTCACACTTCATGTCGCTCTCCGAACGGCAGGGATGGCATCATTGGGTAGTGGTCAAATAGCCGGCATTAGTGCAGCCCTGTTTATTCTTATATTGGCAATTCTTACGGTTGCTCTTGTGTTATGCGTCCGATTGCGGAGGTTACCATTTTCAGAAAGCAAGACTCCTGGTCAGCTGGAAGTGATAGCCACAATGAATGGGTCAGCAGTGACAACCATTACAAAACCAATCGTGTCACCACCAAGGACTATTGAGGCTGAAGACTCTACCAACCCAGTGGCCAAACCTCCTCGGGTAGCATATGACGCTTCAAGTCCTGGGCAGCCAACAAACCCAGATGTGATTCCAGAAAGTGGGGATTACCCCGACGCACTTTATCAACCTGGGTTGTGGCCGCAGGATTGTGCCGAAGGCTATGTAAATAGAGGGAGCCATTTCGATACTTCCGACAGGACACCAATTATCTGTGAAGAGGATGACGAACTGCGGCAGCTCCCTAGAGTTCCCGCAACCGACTACCCACCTGATTACGGTCTTCCTATCCTCGACCAATACGTTGAAGGAGTGCCTCACTGCCCATCGTCCCCGTCAACCCTTCAGTACCCAACGGCCAAAACTGTGCGGGTATGGCAAAAAGGTGTCCCTGTCCTCCCTCCCGGGCCCGCGACAACACTCAAACGTGTTCTAACAAACTCAAGGAACTCTCCGGACGAAGGCTATCAGGAAGGTTGTGGCACTGATGTGTAACCGTTAGGTATCTTTACAACCCATTGTGTGAACCAAAGATTTCCTCCCATGTAAATAACCCTATGATTTTTGTAATTTTTTAAAAAAATATTTTGATGAAAGATTAACGACAAAATAATTTATGATAGTACGCTGGATTGAAAATTTAATTCCATGGAAAAAATACAATATCTTAGCAATAAACGTTAAAAGCCGTCAGCTTTGCGTCAAGTCTTTGTTTTAGTAAATCAATTAAAGTGTTTCCAAAGTTGTTGGAAATGCCATTTTTCTAAAGCGTAAACCTTGCGATAATTTATCTTGTCGGGTGTCAGCCCTAATGATAAAGAGGCATGTAAGGCGGAAGGGAGGAGGGAGGCAAAACGAACCTCCCCTCGGGCGACACCAGCCGGCATTTATCAAAACTTAAGTCCTGTATTTGACTTTCAACTTAACATTTTCCGTCTCCGTCTGTAAGCGTAAAGAAAAATCATCAAGGGACTTCTTGTCTGATTACTCAGCTATGGGAAATTCTCTTACCTCCATATAAAACCCGCTGTTTTCTCTCTCTACAATTTTACCTCTCATAGACGAAAATGCTATTTGAAAATTTACTGCCAGAAATTATTAGTTTAAAACTGGAGGCAAGAAATTAAAGGCTCATCAATTGCTTTTACCCCTGATTAGGTTCTCGCATTCAATTTACATAATATTTTATCGGTAATTTTATGCGCATTGTACAGTAATTTGAATTTAGCTTACTGCCTACGGAAAACAAAAGGAACCATTATCGAAAGAGCAGTAGCTGTATCTATTACGATTACTAATTTTAATTTATTGTAAACCTACAAGGCACTATTAAGTTTTAATAAGTTTAATTCTACCAGACAGAAATCGCTATATTTTGTCTACGATCATTTATGGATTACCGTAATTAATATCTGTCAACCTTATAATCTGCGGTAAAGATGTAAAGATGATGACGTAAATTGGACTTGAAAGGAGAAAAACCCAATATCCGGTTCGAGCGATTAGTTACAAGAAAAAAATCGAGAAGAAACTTAATCCTATAGTTCGTAGAGCATGAAAAAAAGAAACTGGTGTAGCTGAAACGTGGGAGGGAAGAGTTTAAGGGGTTAAGAGTGATGAGGGGGGGGGGGGGGAGCGCAGGACAGCACCTTTGGGACGTCTGCCAGGTATCCTGCGCCTCCACCTCCGATTCCCTCGAAAATTAACCCAGTTTTTGTCGGAGATAAAAAGGAATCTGTAAAATATTCGGCTCGGTTGAACAGTCGCCAAATTCCGCATTTTGTATGCGTATCTTTCGCGGAGCCTTTAGAGAGAGGTTCAGCATCATAAATGGGCGCTAACTCACGAGCGAGCTTTGGGTCGGATCCAGCGAGAGAGCTTGACTCATTTTATCTTTGTTAATGTCAATACCCGCTCTATTTAATCGGCTAGATTACTAGAGCAATTATTGCAAGTTTGGGTGCAATGCCTCTTTTGCATTCAGACACGGGAACTGGTGTTGATTGATCTGTCATATTATAATGAGTTTTCATTTCAATAGTGATTGATATTGTAACTGTAAAGGATGAGATCGTCAAAATTGTAAATTAATTTGGAAAATTAATAAATGGAATTCGATGTTACGGCTACTGACGTTACTTGAGGGGATAATACAATATAAACCCAAATAAAAAAGTATATTAACTATTTTAAACGCCGTAGATTTCAGCTAGGCTTATTTTGAAGTTATTCCATCGATTTTGCCCATTTTCGAAAAATTGTACAGTAAAATTACAATTATGTGATTAATCTTTACGAAAATCCCCTTAAGATTAATTCAGAAAATAGCGATTCCCCTTACAACATTAATATATCTTCTGTCCCCTACGTTTTGAGATTTTTATCATCAAACGAGCTTTACATGCTAGGTCTCCTGGTAGCCTACTATTTATTTATTTGCCTTCATTATTTAGATTTCTATTTTTCTGACTTTAATCACTGCTATGGTACCGTCCCCCAAATACATTACATAGAACTACAAATGAATTTTATCGAATTATGAGAGAATAATACCAACTTCCGGCCATTGCTATATTTATATCGTTTCCAGTCACGAATATTATTTATACAATTATAATTCATCATTGACAAGAAAAGCATGCAATGATCTGGTGAATTAAATTTGCTATATGCGAATGCAAATTATTTTTACCTAAAAGTCAGATATTACAATTATAGGTCAATGGTTCTTGCAGAGCCATGAAATTTCACTTCACTCCTTCCATGCAACTGTGAAATTTTGGTTTCCGTCAGAACTTTGAAAACACCTAACGGGAGTAATATCATATGTAAGCACAAGAGGCAAATTGGAGTATGCGGTGGTAAACACGCGCTTACTCGAGCATGACAATGCACATGTTGCAGACAAAACATTATCAAAAACAAAGATTTGAAGTGTAACTTAATACATGATAATATGAGATAAATTTCTCGGTTATTATTCTTAAGCTGAAATTGCTGTTTAACGTTTGAAACGGGTCTGATCCAAAATACAGTACGTGTGACATTCTTGTGCAATATCTTTAATACCCTTGAAATGAAACTTCTGGGAGGGCTTTGAAATTGAGATCCGTATTCTATTTATGTGACGAAAAACTGAGTCTCTATCTTTCTTAGGTTAGCTGGTAGAGTAGCCCTTCGGGGCTAAAGCTCGCCTAATATAAAGCCGTTTTTCATTTCATTTCTTTGTCAGGAGATAACTTAATTTTGCGGTTGTCTGCTAGGTGTCTCTAGTCGCGCTACCTTCGGGTATGGTGGAAAGTGTGACTTACGCTCTTCTCACTTTCTTTCTTTCTCATTTCCCGTGGTTGCTATTCAAAAGTGTTGAATTGAATTGATAAATAAGTAAATTGTCATACAAAAGTTTCACTTCTATCATGTGTCTTTACGACACACCCTGTTTCACGGCACCTACTCGTTTATAGACTGTAAGCCACGCATGGCTTTTCTAATTCAAATTCGTATTCGTAAATTCGTAGAAAAGAAACACTGCCCTACCATAGTAGGTAATCACAAGTTTTTTAGGTATTCACATGTAGCTCAAAAGATCTTTTACGGCATACAGAAATGGGCTCTTCGAAGGTGGCTATTAGGTTTGGAGCTGAACCAAATTACATCATAATATCCATTTTGTAGTTTGTTTTTGATAATTATTCCACCGACCCGATTTTTCAATGAGTTACACAGTAAATTGAAATAATTAGAACCTTCGACGGTTTGTGAACATTTTTGTCATTGAATTGTTCCGTAGGCTATACACACACGTAAATGTACTTGTGTGCTACATTGTTCTAATAAGGCGCATATTCCACGAACGTCAATAGTGATAGTAAATGTAGTATTGACGTGGTAGCAGACATTTTTAGACTGTCTTTAATGTCTGCTACCACGTCAATACTACATTTACTATCACTATTGATGTTGGTGGAATAAGCGCCTTAGCTCAGTTAAATACATGCTAGTAAATTAACGATTAGCCGGCCGCCTTACCATGTTGAATCCAGCGGACCAGAGCAGGTTCAAAGATGCAGATAACTTGGTAGTGTGCACAGGGCCGGTAGGGAAACATGATAGGACTTGTCCTGGTCACCTCCGAACTAATCGTTTGACTTGACTGTGTTTCCCAAGTGGTTCGGAATCCACTATAATCAGGAGGTCCACTGTCCTATGGGCCCACACCGTGGCCTGGGACTGTGTCCAACCATACTACTACTAAATTAACGATTATGTTAGTTGTGCTAGCCTACACTGACTTAGCTGACTGCTAAAAGTAATGAAGCATTAAATTTCGGGCTGTGATCTGAAATCCCAAAATTGCTACTGATATACAATCTTATAGAAGTCCAGTTAGTACCACTGAAGACGTCGACCACAAATTAGGAACAAAACGTTAGAAGTTCGGTTTCAAATAATCACCTCGGATTATATTGCTTCGTCTTGTGACTTCGACCCAACCGTTTGTCTAACGTTAGCTGCAAAATTAAAAACCGTGCTAAAGAAGGAGCCAAGTTGCCCCACGTCCACTGTCAACACAAGTTGAAGAATGTTTAACTGTGAATTGAGACTTGGTTTTTCAGTGCTGTATAATAGTAAATATTTACCATTTAATGAAATGTAAGTATTGAAAAACAAAGTCCCGATTCAGAGTGAAACTTTGTTTAACTTCCGTCGACAGTTCTATAGTAGACCTAATTTAAAATGTACCTTTTTAAAAGTCTCCCGATGGGGATCTTTCGTATAGGAATCCATAGAAAAACGACGTCAATGTGTACATGACCTATGGCAGGCCAACAGTGCTGCCTACGACTTCACCCGATTTTGGGATGTTCGCCTGGACACGAAAAAGTAAAGTAATTGTTTGCATCCATAATTTGGTTGGTCTGATTGGTTTGGCGCAAGTATTTGTCCATTAAATTATTCAATATGGGTTGTTTATTTATAAAAAAACATTGTACATGCTGATAATATTGTATTAGAGTTCCTATTCTAAATTTGTACAAAATCGCTATTCCAAAGTCCAGCATACTATCTCTAAACAAAAACAACTGAATTACACACCTATATAGACAATTTCAAATTATTAGGTTGTATTCTAATTTGTCGAAATGAAACGACTGATGTAGCTAGTTCCGTTTTTATGTACCATAGTCATGAAATTGAATTCAAAGTTGATTTTGTAATGTGAAAACTGTTTTTGTGTGATACTGTATATGTTCCAGTGGTTGCAAGCTAACGGTTATTAACTACTGCGATAATTATTCTGCGGCATTTAAATTGCCAAGTTTGTAATTCTAAATTGTCTTAATTGTTTTAGTTCGCCTACCGCTCTAATTTTGGTTATTTCATTCTCTATCTCCATATTATGTCACTTGCATTAATCAGCATAGAAGTGAACTCTGTAAACTTTATTATGCCGCAATGTGTTTGAGCCAGTAATAAATGTTATTTTACTAATGACTATTAGCTCATAAAGAGCATTTTCCATATTATTGTAGACTTTACATTTTCGGAACTAGTCCAGCTGGCTGAGAACTTGTCTATGAAACGCAAGATCAACGTTTGAGCCGTGATATAAAATGAACAATTTTTCCACCCAACCCTAATACTTTCATCGACAAGGTGTAAACGCGACTGCCGGGTAACATCCCAAATTGAACAGTGGTTCTCGTTCTGCCAGTCCTCTGGTCTAAGCCTTTACAGGGTTGTCGTGCTGTGGCGTTTTTTTTTGGGTTCAATTTAACTCTCAACCAGATTAAGTTGCTTTGAAATTACATGCGACCTATAACAAAAAATACTATTAGGTGTATAGTTTTTGGTTTGACCATTAAGGCTCTAAACATCATGAATAAGTGAAGCATTTTATTTGATTAAATACTGTATTACATTTGTCAATCCGTTAGCTTGCAATACTCGTATGACCTAAAAAGCGTGCAAGAAAAGTGAGAAAGAAACACCTATAGTAAATACTGTACTATGTATATTTGTGCTAAATATTAATTGGCATTATAGAAATTATCTATAGCGTTTTTTCTGCGTTTTTTGTAGAGCCCTCGCATTGGGTGCGATTTTCGCCTTGTCTTACATAATTAATAATTTATTTTTGAAGTAGGCTATACTATTAGTATAACTATGCGACTTTTTATTCTCAATAAAAAGAAACGAAAAATTTTTTTATACTTATGCTCAGTATATAAATAAATAAATACGTCACTGGAAGCAAGTGCATCTATTACTGGACCACCCTAGTTGGATTTGGGGAACAGTAGAGCCTTCTGTTAAGGCTGAGATTTAAATATATTTTGTAAAATAAGAATGGCCGAGTAAATTTGACTAGATTAAGTAATTTCTCCTTCCTCTTTTTGCCATTTTGTTAAAAAAAAAATGATAATGGTGCGATGGAAACTTCACAAAAATACTCTTTTTATTTTCTCACCTGAAACATTATTACCACGTCAAAAAAAAACAAAAAAACAATAAGGTGCATTAAACTGATTTTAGAGATTAATAGTAATAGTCAAGTCAAATAAAAGTCAAGCCTAGTTTGCTTTTTGAGAAGACTTGTATTTTTAGGGACTCTTCGCCTGACCACATGCTTATCTTTGCGGCTGTGAAACGAGGAATTAATTGTTTCCATAAGAAATACACGACCATTCATTGCTTAAAAAATATTTTAATTAAAACAGGAGTAGCCTGGGGGGACAAGACGAGGCTTGAGGTAATTATTTCTAAAAAGTGAGTAGACTTTTAATTTTTTAATTGAAATAGGAAGGGACTGAAACACTAAGGGATTTTCTGCAGCTCATGTCACATAATTCCTTTTATTGGTATATTTTATTTTTAGTAAATGTTGCCCTTGTATTGAAGATTCATAAAAGGTTTTATAAAAAAAATATGTATAAAATTGTTAATTAATTTTTATTCGAAATAGTAAGCCTATGGGCTTGGTCGTTAGCATTGAAAACGACGTAACATCCATTTAACCTAATGGAAACTGAAGCAAACGCTAATACTTTTCTGTTTGCATAGCGTAACAAGGTTTCGGGGTAGCCTATACAAATTTACAACGTAGTTTCTCATATATTTACAATTTTTGCTTTTATCCCAGTTATGGAGCCCGAACTGCTCTTTTTTTTCATTTAATAATTGAAGCCATTTCGAGCTTTCCAACTAAATGTGTGACTTTCTCGTTTTCCTCGAGGGTTCATTTCATTTTTTAAAGCAAAACTTTCCAACGCTCTGCGCTCTTTGTTATACGCGAAAAAGGTTCGTTTTCAGTTTTTTTTATTGTAATAGCTTTTAGTTTTCAGTATTCTTTTTGTCTAGCAGTCCTGGGGAAAAATTGATTAAAGAACAGCGTATCAATTATAACTTTGTTAGTTATTTACTTCGTTGTTAACTTCACACAAGCGTGGCCTCGCGCCCTTAAATTAATTTTAAAAAAAAACTTCACTTATTAACTAAGCGAAGACCTAGGCTGGAGACTCGACATACCTTAAATCTTCGGTCTGTTATATGGTGTCTTATTACTTAATATCGCGGGTAGGGGAGAAACTCGGCTGTCGGGTATGTTGCTCATCAGAACATAGACGGCCTGCGCTAAGCTCTTGGCTTGCTTACACAGGATGTGCCTTATTGGGAGGTACAAATGGTAAATGACCATTGATTGTATGGTCACAGGTATAGGTTTGCTGACTACAAAGTTGTCGCGACCACCATCATAAGCACCGGCTAATGTTTCCCACCGGACATTCTTCGTCTTCTTTAAATGCTATTAAACAAAGGATTAGTTGGACTTACATTGCCTGCTGTGTTAATAGTCATTAGTGGCATAGGTCGCATAGTCATCGAACAGTTCAATTACTTCCAGGGGAGTAGCTGCTACTCCCATCATCAGGCTGAGAAGGACTAATGGTATTCTATAAGTGCCTCTTCTGTCGAAGATTGGTGATCATCATGGCAATTTAGAACTTGGAGACTGCTGCTTTAAAAAGGGAAGTCGTGCTCTTGCCGAACCACTGCCTCAAGTGTTTTAACCAGGATGGTCCTCTTCTGCCGGGAGCCCTCACTCCTATCGTCCCTTGGATTATTTCATGCAGAAGGCGATACTTTTCGTTCCTCATCACATGACCAAAGTTGCCTATGTTAGTTCCCGTTTTTTAAAGGTTAGTTCACAGGGCAACTTTCGATAATGGCCGGGCATATCACCGTTATTGGGAACATATAATTTACCACAATATCCCAAATTGAGTAGTACTAAAAAATACCATTTGTTGGGAGTTTTAAATCTTAAATGGCGCTTTTTTAACCCCATTCAAGTCTAGTCCGGAGGACAACATATGTTTCGACATGCCTGGTGGCAGGAGGGGGCAGAGACATGGTTCCTATATCTCATTCTGGCAGCTTCATCTTTGATATGAGGGAAACAAATCGACTAAATATAAAATTACGTACAGTGGGTAGCCTATAGTATAGTAGTTTCAGTTGACATGCTATGAAATAATTTCTAGATGAAAATTAAATAAAGCTAAAATGAAATCGTTTAATCTCGTGCAGTTAAACGTTTTCATTTGTCAATACACGTCAAAGCCATAAACTTTATGAGTCTGGATTTAGAGCTTTTATCTTCACTTTTGCTCATTCATTCCAACTCCCGCTTTTGAATTCTTCGTGTCTCTTCTACGCTTAAGTGCTGAATTTCCAATTTTAGAACGAGTAGTTTGTAAGCCAAGCCAATGAATGGGTACAACAATTTTAGCTCAATATTTTTTATTTTTTTTATGAATTCTGCATTAGCACATAACTGTTGCAACTGATACAGCTGTCATTAATAGATGGAGTTTTTTAGCTTCTTCTATTTCTGGCTCTACTCAACATCACGCCGACACTCTTTCAGTCACCTCAGTTTTGCATGACGCTCCACCATCTACGGACTCCCAACCAGTTGGTTCATTCCAGTGGGTGGTTTAATGGATGTCCTTGTAGTTGCCTTCCCTTCATACTTAATACATTTTGTTTGGCGTACGAGGTTTTCTGACATTCTTTTTTAAGGTTTTTATTTTTGACTGGCAAATTACAGCCACTATATGTAGGCAGGCTACGAATTTCTGTTACGTTTCTTCGCTGTATTTCGGTGGTTTGTGACTTATAACTTAATGTGAAAGTACAGTAGGTACCTGATTAATGGTTAAGTCTAGAGTAACCTCCAAAAAGCTTTTTCAAGTTATTATTTCCATCAGAGTCAAGAGCAACTTCCCATCGTCTCCCAAAGTTTTCTCTTCAATGCCTAAGTTTCTCTGACTTTTCTGTCGCTTCAAACTCTCTTTTATCCCTTTTCAACTGGTTAATTTTTCAACTAATCAAATTACCAAGGAAAAGCTTCTTATTTTGTTGTTCTTGCCGGTGTATTGTATCCCAAACTGTTGTAAACTATTCAAGAGGAAGGCATACTGAAAATGGTAAATGACATAATGCGAAAAGTTTCTAAATCTTAAGAGGCTTTTGACCACAAACATTAGGCACCCCAGGATTACCCCAAAATCTGTCACTATTAATTTCTGATGTAGTTTACTTCGAAGTTTAAAGTATGTAGTTTATTAAAGTTTTTGTAGACAATTCATACTCAGCGCTAAAAGGATTTTTTAGTTATGGTGGAGTAATTTTTCTGAGAAAGTCATAGTCATAACTTCAATAGACTTTTTAAACTTTGCGTTTATAAATCAAGTATAAAAATTAAAATCGAGTGGTTTAGTGTGACCCGAGTGTGGACTCATGCAATGTCTACGGTTAGCAATTAGAATTAGATTTATGTAACAAAGCTCCTAATCAGAGACAAAGAAACTAGATTCGTTTATATATTGCAGGAAAATGTCTTTTAGTATTTTTCAGGAACATCTAAAAATTCAGAAGAAACTGAGAGATAAGTACTGCTTTGGTTGAAGTGACGGTCTTCTGGTAAAATACCGTACATCTATCCCCAAAAATCCGGAAGTCCATTCATTCTTTGAACTCTTAGGTCTACAGAAGTATTAAATTAAGGATGGCACCATATCTACTATAGGTACTTATTCAGTATACATACTTGTGTGGCGAATTCACAAGCAATAGCCTGCCAAATCTAAAATTTCACTTCACACAGAAGTTTGCTTTCCCCTTTGTGTGCCTATCAATGTGTTCTGAAGGCTACAACTTGCGAAGCTTTAACAATTGGGTATTTCGAAATGTTGAAAAGCCACATTAAAGTTAACTTGCTAACTTGTCCAACTGCTGATAGGGGCGCTGTCAAGATGAAACAAGTTCAGGCTCTCTCCTCCACATTCTTGAGAACTAATCTAACCATGATACTCGTGCCTACTCTATTCGTATCAAATGTGCGTTAAGGAAGAGATTTCTAAATATTTTGTTCACAACTTGGAGACTAAGTCATTATGACGAAATTAATATATTACGTGGTAATTAACTTCTTGCTTCACGGCCCTAAAGGTACAAAATTAGTCTTATGAAAAATTCATACGAAATAAAAGCTTTCTCCAAAAGCAGTCTATTTGCCTGACTGATTTACTACTCTACAAAATTGGTATATTCCACTTGATCTAGTTTTTAGGGTAACAATAATAAGTGAGAAAATTTAAACTTTTTGCGAGAGCATTTATTATTGCTAATCAATTTTTCAACAGTTCATTTTCACTTCTTGCAACGGTATAATGAGAAATTAATTAATTTTGTTCGAATGACTGGTCTGAAGAGGTCTCTAAAATAGTTTGTAAACAAGAAATGACTGTATTTATGGCATAATTAATTATCCCTCCTTCCACGGCTTCTAAAATATAAAAGTGGTCTGATGAAGAATTCTTATAATAAATACAGGCCTTCTCGGAAAGCAGGCTATTTACCCGACTACAAGGCCGTGCCCAGGGTTTGATTTCGGGGGGCCCCCGGGGTCCGAAAATTAGTTTTACGTAATTTATTAATGAATTAATGGATAAATTCTACAAACCATACAGGTTCACATAAAACAAGTTATTTCGGGGTGGGGGGTCCGGACTCCATGGACCACCCCCCTGGGCACGGCCATGCTCGACTAACTTACTAATATTCTGTAGCCTAAATTCAGTTTAATCCACTTTATATTAACTTATAATATTTTAGGTGGGAAAACGTGAATTTAGTGCGGAAGCAATTTGACAACTTACATATTATTGTGGCGGTGTTAGGAGAAATTGATTAATTTCGTCAAATTGACAATTGATATTCGTTGTTCACGAAATATTATGAATTCTCTACCTGAATTCAGAATCGTAGAAAAATTTTCTGCAGAATTTTACACCCAGGGGAAAAATGGAAATTTAAATTTTAGCAGCACTGTATAAGTCCATTGTCCCAATGCGGACAATATTAAGGTATTTAAATTATTGTACAGTTTGTAATTAAATTTTTTTTTGAAAGTTTTTTTTTTTATAAATTGGGGTACAGGTCTTACCTGTGTGCACTTAAGCCTATTGGCCTATTGTGCCCCCTACAACAAAGTATCTACATCACTTCTACATCACTTTCTCGAGGCCTATCTCCCTCACGAGAGCCAGGATCTTGAGGGGATTCAGAAGTGGTAGGTCTTTTACATGTAACTGCAAGCTTTCAGAGCATGCTGCTCTTCTTCGTGCGATTGCATCGCATCGCATCGCAGGTCCTCCGCACCTTCATTGCAGAATCTGCAAGACTATAGTTGTCTCCCTAAGAGACTCCAGATATTTAACCCCAGGACCAGAGACGCCAAGGCCTGTTCTTGGTTTGGTACTTCCTAGCCTAGAACCACCAGTGTACCACTTGATTGTGTGACTATTGAGAATTCCTGCTGATTCGCAGCATTCTTTCATTGTCCCTAATATAGTTTCGAATTCCCTCCTAAAACAGTATTTTGGATGGATTCTATCGCTTGGCATATCCAGGCAGTGGTCAGACGTAGTCAGAGAGGCTGAGTCTCTCTTAATTGCCCTTCCACTCCTAGTAATGCCATTTCTGCTGAAGTTTCCACTGCAACATGGAGGGGTGGGAAGTCCAGTACTATCTCCATTGCTGCAGTGGGACAGGATTACATAGCCCCTGTAAAGCATCATGTTAGAGAATACGGGCTTCTGAATGTAGCCATAATTTGGATTATTCAGAGAAAAATTCTCATGTGGTTTGATTTTGCCATGTCCATGAAGCCATGACCAATGGTATGGTTACAGCAGGAAAAGACAGGCAGTTTTGAAAGGTTAAATCGTGTGCAAACAATTCAATGAATGTATTGGATTAACCTCTTCAATTGCCTCACTAAGTCACCTTATCGGTACTTGTGTCGAGTTGCGACACTTCTCCGGCCGCAAGGTGTGTAGATGCCCGCACTAGTACAAGCACGCTACCACCTTGCCACCGAAGTTGGGTGGACCTAGGACGGGTAGAAAATATTTCCTTTTATGTTGAATCTCGAACCTCGATCTTCCGCTAAGCGTTTCATAGTCTAGTTCTCTGCCAACTGTACTATTCCCAGCGATACGGAATTGGTTTAGCCTAATAGCCGTAACCGCAATGTGAAGCCTATTTAAGCTGTAATCAGGGTAATTGATGTTGATCCCAGTGACTTTGTTAATTAAAGCTTATTGGGCATTGCCACTATTGTTAATTGCATAGCCCTGAATCCCGATGCAATTCGGACCAGCAGCATGGATATGCTTTTACAGTTGGAAAACTGTAAACTGTAAAGTCTATATTGAATTTTATAAGGGTTTGCATTTCTTGGCACAAGAATTTTCTAATTGACAGATAACTAGATCACGAATCGCAAGATTTGAGACTTATAACTAAGACTAAATAAAAGAAACATTTCCCGGGTCCACCCAACCCTAATGGGTACCAAACCTTGACTGGTAGAAACATGCTGCTGCCTGGCATATTGGGGACCGCAAAATCTCAAAAGGAGTAGTGGTCAAGACAGAGGATACTCTACGAGTCCTAGCCCCAATGGGTTGTCGTTTAAAAAGTGCATGTCCACAGTTTTTTTTCAGGAAACCTGTAGTTTGTAAGCTCCTTAATACCTTATTCAATATATTGCAGTATTATCTGGTATATAACACTGACATTAAACTAACTTAGGTTGAAAAAGTAACCTCCTCGCTAAAACCGAAATTAGAGGATTTCGGATATCACGACCCATCAGGCTCAACGGAAAGGGCAGTGGTTACTAAAAAAAAAAAAATGGACAGTGTAAAAAGGAAACACTTTGCTCAATGCAAGCAAGTAATAACAAGCTAATCCTATGATTATTTTTACCACACCCGCTCCCACAACCACCTGGTATAAACGGCTCAAACTGTTGCAAGAAAATACAAAAACATACTGATAAAATTTGAAAATATTCTCCAGTTGCATTAACTGAATGTGATCGGACCGTATTGCATGCCATTAATTTTCAAGCTTCTAACGCTCAGGGACTTAAAATATTAAATTTCAATTTTGCTTCCGTCGCTGCAAACGTTTCTCCATTTTTTTTAAATTCCTATAAAGCTGCATTAATTGATCAGACAGCAACAAGCATCTTGTTAAAACTTTGCCATTCAGGCGATGCTTTTTAATTTAAAACAAAGAGCAGCTAATTTGATATTGAAGCTTTTGCCAATCATCGCAATTGCATTTTATTGGGATGGAAAATACTTGTTTCCAATTTCATTATTGTGATCAACTGCAGTATTTAATAGATTGCGCTTCATCAAAGAATGTGATCAGTCAAATGCGATTTTATTATTTTATTTTTCGTTCGTTTTTACCTTAGTTGGTGATGAAGTGCACTCCAGTACATGGCTACCTACTAGTAGGTACGTGCATCGCTGCTAGGATAGTCTCTTTTATCATTCGATATACTGTATTGGAATTTGATAGATTTGCAACTTGTACAGTTAGTAGCGTACGGTATTCTATTGTAAAATACTGACACGCGAGTTTTTTAGGCAGTAATAAAAACGGGCCGGCTTTACCAAGTTGAATCCAGCGGACCAGGACAGGTTCAAAGATGCAGATACTTTGATCGTGTGCACAGTGCCGGTAGGGAAACATGGTAGGACTTGTCCTAGTCACCTCCGAACTAATCGAACTTGTACCTGTTGTATATTATGTCACCCTATTATACGAAATATATATCAGCTCTAGAATGCGTGGCATATGTCCTGTGTACCTGTATCTCCTACTACTCCTAATACTCTGATCTAACGTCACACGAAAAGATAGCTATGCAGCTTTCAAAAGCCCATCAAAACTCAACAGAAGTCACAATTTTACTATAAAAAAAACCTTGCACTCTACTTGACTGACTGAAATATTATAAACCCTGTCAGTGTCATAGAATAAAATGAAATAAACAAATAAATAATCATTTCTTTGCAAACAGACCTAAAAGTTCAATAAAACGCAAATCTTATACTGAAACTTGAGTAGGTACAATTTTTTATAGTAAAATTTTGTTTTGCTAAGTTACGATATATATACAGTAGACATTAATCATCAAACTATCGAGACAAAACATCTTGTAGCTCATAGATTTATACACAATTACTAGTACAATCAAAATATAATAAGAAAAACATAAGAAGAATCAAATGAATTGTAATTTTTAATGTAACCCATGAAAACATATACGTACTGTACAATAAAAATTTTTAAGTATAAGAATAATAAGTAAGGCCTTTGACTAGAGGGATTAGGCGGCTATTACACTTGTCAGTTTTCTTCATTTGTGCATTAAAAATTGATGAGATGTTTCTTTTAAGGAGCCTGATCGAGGTGATTATAATACCGGGATTAAATAAATACCCTAGGATTATAACTGTAAACAAACAAATTTTGAATAGCACTTTCCATTATAAAATTATCTTGTTTACATTTTTATCACCAGGGGATTAAATAAATACCGGTATTATAATCGCCTCGATCAGGCTGCTGGTATTCGAAAATGGCAAGTTTGGTTTGAAAGCGTATCGCTTGGCAATCAAGCGCACCCATGTGAAATTGTGAAATAAAGGAAAACTTTGGAAAGGTAACAATACGAGCACTCTCTCGGTTGAAAGTTGAAATCATCCCGTTTTAATATGTTACCTAATCAACCGCGAGCTTTTGCTTCATTAGGAAGCCTTTTGAATGGAAATAGGGGTGAGACAAACGAGGAGGGGGGGGGGGGTTGCTGCTCAGACGTCCCATGAGCAGGAAGGGGCCAGCTACCAGGGCACTATGGCAACCCCTACGAGTCCTTCGTCCCTTCTCTCAGTTGAGATAAGGCCCCTGTGCCTTCAATTTTTATATAAAAAAAAGTTTATAGTTCAGTCAGAGAAACTCTTGCTGTCATTTTTGATTTGCTGACTTTTTAGATAAAACCAGAAAAAGGCATGGTGCCGTTGATGTCATTAAAATACAAACAAGCAAATTTATTTATATTTTTAAGATGTGTGGCCATTCTTGATTTTACAATTATTATTTACTGAACCACTACCGGAACTAGAAATTGATGAAGAGGAGAGGGGGCGTGGGTGGCCGAACCAGTGGATGGAAAGTCTATAGTCAGGAGGCTCTATGATAGAGTCAAGACTTAGGCGGTTATTCTACCGACGTCAATAGTCAAAGTAATGCTGATATTGACGTGGTAGCAGACATTATACACTGTCTTTAATGTGTGCTACCACGTGAAACACGTCAATAATCACTATTATTGACGTCGGTGCAATAACCGCCTTAAGCATAGTAAACTCACTTTAATTACTTGTATTGCAATGTTTGGATTACAAAATAAACTATTAAGCCACTGAAAGGTCACAATATTATTAAATAAATAAATAAATAAGGACTTCTTATTGTTTCTATTACAAGGCCAACCTAGAGGAGTTAGGGCTATAAAGCCCTCGCATACACTCAACTAGGAAGGCCCGGGACCGCCTGCTTTACATGCCCTCCGAAGCGTGGCCATAAAATGTAGCCAGTGTGGGACTCGAACCATCAACCTTTCGGGTGAAAGTCAGAGTCCGTACCACTACGCTACATGTCCTGACATTATTCTTGCGGACTCGTCGAAAATTCCCTGACTGAGTAGGGCACTTGTTCCAAGAGCAGCCGACGGACAGTCTGAGAAAAAACTTTATGTTATCCATAGCCCTGACATCCTGGGGGGGGGGGGGGGAGTTTATTTTGTAGCCTCCTATCTCCCTAGGAGATCTAAAGGTAGACGAGCTGCTCTGACGGATGAATTATGCAATTTTAATAATTCGTTTATTATAAAATTGACCTATACTTATTGTATTTATTTACCCCACTATCAATTTACTAAATTGACATGGGTTGAGGAAACAATCTCCTGAACCGCACTGACAATTATTAGCTTAAAACTAGAAATAGGAACTCACTGTGTAATTCTATCCCGTTATAAAGTCCTCTTTCTGTCAAACTCTTTCATTTAACCCCGAAATTGAGTTTCGCGTTGCGTCAACTTTTAAGCCTCTTACTTTAAAATTTATCATCACTTTGGATAACGGCCAAGGGTTTAATAGAAAAATAATCCTTTTTTATTAATGTGGAAGTGACAACCTCTCGCTATCAGCAAGTCCAAGCCAGTCACTTCTTTGGAAGTACTTGCGATTAGAATTATTTTGTATGTACAGGCTACCAGTGCTTGTAGTAAATTCTACTTCATCCTTATCCCATTATTATTTTTTCCTTTTAGTGAGGGGGCCAGACGACAAACTAAACTACACATATGGGGTATCCACACTTTTTCTAGAGCCCCAGGAATATTCCAAAAATAGCCATGTCCTTCTTAAATGCCTCATATTTAATTGAATCGTTCTTAAAACGTATCCTTCGTCCAGACGCTGTGAGCTGTCTTTTGTTGTCATGGTAATTTGTTTTGTTGGCCGATAAAATGCACGCAGGCGCTGTAATATTATACGAATGTTCGCACAGGGCTACTAGTCCAAATTATATTAAGAACTCTGCCTCACTCGTACTTCCACTTCCTCAGTGGGGGAAATGTTAAACTAATCAAAGACAGTGTAAAAGTAATTATTGTGTATTAATAATTAATATAATTACTGTTCTTATATTTTCAATACACGTCTAATAATATTAATAATAATTATAATGTAGATTTTTCAACATAGTCGAAACACTTTTTTCATATTTTACACCAAGCCCGGGGTGGGCATAGATGTGAGAGTTCCCTCTTAATGCAGATCAGGTAAAAGTACCCATTAGAAATGAGAATGGTAATATAAAGAGAGGGGGTAAGAGCGTAGAGCAGCGTTGCGTGTAGGCCACACTTTGTGTTGGTTAGCGTGCCCACCCCCGTCCACCAATTACACCACCCACGGCCCTCGAAATTCCTTTGCCAGCTCCCCCCCCCCCCCCCGTTCTACCCCATTCACATTTCTGTATGAAACCTTTAACGATCTCCTACCGTAGTGGTATAACTCTGCATTGTGATTAAGCACAGTATTTCAATTTGTTGAGGCTAGCTTGGGCGTCGTCAGCTATAAGCAGGCAGGGTCAACTCCAACCCCCCCCCCCATTCTCTGGGTTTTAAATTATCTTGAAAACTAAAAACTAGCGTCAATTATTAATTTTACTGGTTTTATGTTTTTGGGTGTGCATGCCTAAGACCAGCTGGTATTATAAATTAATTATGCATCTGTGATTATGGCCTAGGGCTAGACCATTGCTTTCTCTCACCCCCCCCCCCCCCAATAGCCGAAGAGGACCCCTTAGGGACTATGATTAAGTTAGGTCGGGCGAATTAGCATTATGGGTAAAGATTTTAACCTCGCTGAGAGGCAATGAAGCTGCATAAGATTAATATAGCAGTAAGCTTTTACATTTAGGATTGTGTGTCAAAAAAAGTGGCATGGCTAAAAAATATAGCCTCATTGATAGTTATTTATTAACCCTGCCTGCCCACTTTTATAAGTACAGAAAATAAAATAACAGCGTAGCCATCATTTCCATGAAAGAAATTGAAATTAATAGGCTACTAATAAAAACTTTTTACTCGCCAATTTTCAAATGCAGTAGTAATACAATAATATTCGTATTTGGGGACTCTCAGCTGCGAAAATGAACGCTAAATGGAATAAAAATTATTGATTGTATTCGCGTTGTATAGGAAACCAATATCCCATGAATCCAATAGTGATATCGCAGTGAATGGAAAATTTATTTTACTGTTCAGCCCACTGAATATAACGCACTTTGTTAATATTATAAAACCGAACTTGGTAGCTTTGTGCCTCTTATTGAATTTATTTAACTAGGTAACCATTTAGCTATTAAATAAGCATCCGTGCCCAGGTGGGTGGTCCAAGCGGTCCAGATCCCCCCCCCCCCCCAGAAATAATTTTGTTTGCTGTAAATCTGCATTGTTTGAAGAGTTTATCTATTAATTCATTTAAAAATTATGCAAAACAAATTTTGGACCCCCGGAATCAAAACCAGGCAGGGGACGGCCTTGACGGCCTTGCTCGTATCCGTACTTGGTTGTCATGCTTTCACCAGTTTCATTTCGTCAATGGTAAGCTTGTCTCAGCTCGTCAATTATCGATTGTAGCCGGTGTAGGTTGACATCGAGTCCAGTTTGCCAATGGCCAAAACTTCATACGGAAACAATACAAATAATGTCTGAAATCCACGGGGTCGTTGGCATTGTACAAGGGACCTATAAGTAGGCCTGGGTCCATAAAAAGTACTTCAAACAAAACTTACTTACTTTACTTACTTTAATATATAATCAGTTCTGCGGTTAGCGCTGTGACTGGACCAATTGCAGCCCACACAGCAATTCAGTAACGGAGCGTGGGGTAATCGCGACTATATTACTTGCAAATATTTATTTAAGTTTAAAAAAAAATAAAACACATAATTTTATATGGCATATACGAGTATATCTACTTAAAAAGTAAAAATTTGAAAACAAAGAAGAAAACATTTGAATTCGAACGTGACGCGATTCTTAATTTTCTTAGACTGCGTTGATAACATCATGCTCATACAATCTTATTTGCTCGCGGCTTCCTATAGGTTTAAACGAAGCTCTTAACACATTCTAAGGATTTGTTGAGTGTAATGCGGCATTGCACGCCTTACATGCACGCTCCGCCACTGCACAGCATAGTCGAATTCTTTGGATTTGGAATTGGAGTACAATACTAACAAAAGTTTTACTTCTACAAAAGTTTGACTTATACCGCGTGTCTTTGCAACACACACTGCATATTTTTAAAATTTTACTTCGGACACAACCACCTTGTGATGAAATGTAATTAACCTCAAAACGCCTGGGAAAAAATACGCCAGCGAAGGCTTAGCGTAAATTGGAAAGGGATATTACATCGTTGATGAAATACGTGTGTAAACTGATTGGAACATTGGTGCGGAATTCCACATTATCTGCCGCTGCTGTTTCATAACCTTTAATTGAACCCGCGCTGTGAAAGGGTCGGTAAATATCGCCCAGTGTTGACTTTACCTGACAAAGACTGCTGACCAACACTGACGTTAACAAACATACCGCAGGGCAAGTCGCTGGATTCTTCCAGTTCTCTGTAGCTTTCCCTTTTTCTGAGTCCCTTTAGCACTAAATAACCCAAAACCGCATTGTCGCCCTTCTAGAGCTGGGGAACCATGTACGAATTTGGCGGCTCTTTGTTGTCAGAGAAATGATTAAAGTATATACTGCATGTGGGACAAGAAATAAGTTGGTAGAATACTTGACAATGAAACTGAAGGTCGAAGTTAGTGGCTCGACGTAAAAGAAAACTATTCCCATTTCCCGCCTGGCCTGGGTCCACTCAACCCCAATAGGTGAGGGGAAAACGCGATTTCCGGTCGTGTTGCCGACCACAACATCCGAAAACAGTGGTCAAGAGATAGGATTCTCAACCATCACTCCACTTTTTTAGGTGAAGGAAGATTCAAAAGATATAAACAGAATATCCGTACGCAACGATTCAGAAATCTACAAATCTACAGCCTACAGCCTTGGACAAAACATTATTTTGTTTACTGCCTGTCATTTTTATGTTTGTTATACGGAGCCAAGGTCGTAGCCAGAATTTTTTTTCGGGCGGGAGGCGTCGGACGTCAGCGGAGGTATCCTCAATATGTTTAAAATTCCATTCTATCTAGTGTACGTACCCTGAAAATATTTCAGGGGAGGGGGGTCCAGACTCCATGGAAGCCCCCTCTGGCTAGGGCCATGCACTGGGCTACACCATCTTTTGCGACAATGCATCGAGTCAGCCCTGGAAATCAGATACAATTAAACGTTTCGATGGGCTTCTGTTTCTTAGGTCGAGACTTGTCGGGTTTGTTATCCCTCAATGCGCAGCCACACTGTAACCCATTTTGGAAGCAATTGACACATTATAAGTTGACGTGTCATTACTAGAATAGGCTTTCAAGCGCATGGTCTATCTCAGTTTCTCATACGATAGATGACAGTCTCGCGTGGACCCTTTGGCGTCATGGTGGATCATCTTACAATATTTCATTAAATATAATATTAAATATTACAATATATTCTTTATTAGCATGCAATACTGGCATTTTCCTAGCTTCAAATGACCGCAGAATGCGTGAACGAATTATAGTAATTCAGCGCGTAGTCATAAAATGGCCCTACTTCTATAGTCTCCTGTTCTTTTTTTTCGGAGGACGGAGTTGTAAACCGCACGGGAAGCTGAGGAAAACCAGACAATTAGTTGTTAATTTACAAAGGAAAAAAAATAAGTTTCTAGAGACGTGAGTTGTCCCCTGAATAAATAGGACTTCGCTAGTTTCGTTCACCGACAAAAAGAAAATAGAAGGGAAAAAACTTAGTCGAGTTGCGTTGGTTGGGATTCAGAGACTGCGGCAGAGTTGTAGTGATACAGAGAGCGGGAGCCCAACTCTGGATTTGTAACGAACTTGTCCCAACTTTTTTTACTTTCTTTTCACCCTAGGATCTCAGCTAAGCTTTGAAAAAATCAAGAGAGAATTAATCGTGTGCTGAACATGGCAATGTTGATGTATTGTACAGTAGCAATACACCTTATAGGATTAGGTATTACCAGACTTAAAAAATGTCGATCATGCTTATATTAGTACACCTGTGTTTCCTTTGATGCCATTGTGACAGTCACTTTTAATTTAATAGTTCAATTAATAATTAATTAACTAATTAGATTCAACTTTTCCCGTATTATACTGTTTAAAAAAATGATTTCTACAATGTCTCATAATGCTGGCAGTACTGTGCATACACTGTAAGGCAAGGCCGAGGTTTTGATTTCGGGGGGGGGGGGGTCCAAAAAATTGTTTTACGTAATTTATTAATGAATTCTTCAAACAATACAGGTTTACATAGGATAATTTATTTCGGGGGGGGGGGGGTCGGGACCCCTTTTGTGGAGGCCCTTCCTCAGGCAAAGCAGTTTTATTTGTGTACACTTTGGGCTTAGACGAATATTCCACTATCAATGATAAAACAGAGACCCAAAGTCCCGCCAAATATTTCGACAAGTATGTTTGCTTTGGTATTTTAATCGTTTGTAATTTTGTATTTTGCGACATTTTGTGGAGCCCCTTTTTTGGGGGGGGGCATGGCCTTCCTGGTCCCATAGCCAAACCCGGCACTGGGGAGACATGAGAGCAATGAGGAGCTATTGAATCGTTTGCGCGCAAGATTCTTAGCAGAATATATAGTGTGCGAAAACTGAGAGTGATGCCTACGCAGGATGCGGAGCTGTATACCCTCTGGGAGGAGCCTCCCATTCTGGCGTGTGGCTGATGACAAGAAAGCTTGTGTCAAATACTCAAATTGCGGGAACATGAGACACACATGCTAGATGGCCAAACGGCGAGGAAAGCCCCGTACACGATACATCAATGGCAGAAGAAGGGTGGGCAGGCCGAGGCTACGATGGGAAGATCTGAGAGAGCTTGGCGTCCGTGACTGGCATCAAAGGGCGCTGAATTTGGCGGGCTGGTGCGATGTTATGGGGTACACCATGGCCCTACATGCTAGGATGTAGCAGTAGGTGAGGTAAGTTGTGGCAGCAGTCTTCGGGGCTTAAAACGTTCATGATCCAATGGTCGTGTTCCTACCACTTGTGTTGTCGTGGCAGCAGCAATATCTCGCCGGGTCTGGAGGTCGACAGGGGATAAAAAGGGGGTGTCGTGACGTGCATGAGCCAATGGTCATGTTTCTACTACTTATGAAGTCGTGGCAGCAGCAATCTCTCGCCACGTCTGGAGGCCGACAGGGGATAAAAAGGGGGTGCTGTGTGCCGTGACGTTCATGACCAATTGGCCGAGTTCCTACCATGTAGTAAATATCGATTTTAAAGCATTAAAACCAGGTAATGAATGAAGGTATGAAGTCGTGGCAGCAGCAGTCTCCCGCCGTGTCAGGAGGTCGACAGGGGATAAAAATGGGGCGTCGTTCATTACCGTGTCCGGGTGGCCGACAGCTCTATTAACATTCGCTCGCGAGGAGCCGACCAGATTACATCGCCGTTTGTTTCAGCACGATACCCACAATCCCCTGCTTAGTCTTCCATTATTGTGTTACTACACTATTATAGAATAACCTAGAATGAAATGCCCACTTGAAATTACTGACTATACCCAAAATAGAAGCTTTGTAAGGTTGTGGTATGGACCCTAAAACATAGTTAGTTCAAACCCTTCGCTTCGGGGGGTATGAGGTCACAAGTCATCGTAGCTGAACGTATAAGAGAGTTCATATTTCTAAGTCCGCTGGGTTCTCTTCTCGCTTCTCTCTTTAAGTAGAGAGCAAGCTAGAAGGGTGGTTGGCACGCTTACGGGCCACGGCCACTTCAACAAACACATGCATAGGGTTGGCGTGAAAAACGACAGTAGATGCAGACTGTGTGAAGTTGAAGAAGAAACAGCTGAACACATTCTCTTTGAATGTGAAGCGCTGGGAAAAACTCGATACCAAACTCTTGGCCACCCTAGGTCTGAAGAGGAAACCATCCGATCTAATCCCATCACAAAGACACTAGAATTTATCAAAAAGACTGGTGTTATAAGATGGGCGTAGACGGCAAACGTGGAAGCAAAAGACCTTCTAGGTCGACGCTTATAGGAACTCAAACGAGTAGGCCCCACGAAGGTAAAAAAAAAAAAAAAAAAAAAAAAGGTCCGCTGGGTTCATTGATAGATAAAACTAAAATTCATTGGTTACACAGCTCCTTTCAAAAGCTTATTTGTTCTTGTTTTGCTATTGTGTTGTGTATATATAACGTTCTAAATATCTATCCATAGGCGGATCTAGGATTAAATTTTTAGCAATAGTTGTCGGAACAGGCCTTTTTGTGTATTCTCATGTTACTTTATGCGTTAGGCTATTTAATTTTGCCATCAATAGATACAGTACTACAGTACTCAAGCATGACTATATTCGTAGGCTACATAATATTATTATGAAAGTATTATTTTAATGACCAACTTTTAGTGGCCAAAAAGTCCTCTCCATTCATATATCAGCAATACAATTATATTAGAGATTAAGATTAATTTAAAAAAATTAAACTAAAGACAACACCGACAAGAAGTTTATTATACTTCGAATACAAGGTAGACCCATGGCCACCTGATGTTCCTCTATGATGGTCATTGCAACACCAGTCTCACAATTATTAACACTTCTGAACTGCCCTGAGTTTAATCAATTCAGGCAAAACCTACCACCACCTCACACTCTACCCCATTCCCCATCTTCCCGGGAATAGCACTGTCGTCAACTGCACAATCCAATTTTTTAAAGATATTAACTTTCATACACAACTGAAAAATTTAATCAGACACCCAAACGATCCGTTACCTCACCCACACTCTCCAACACAAACTATAACATGCTATCTCAGACAGTCCCTGGGCAACCTAATTGTCCAGTGTACTCCTAAAAACCACTTGCCAAACAACCACTTATTAGAAACCCCCACCTAACGGCGCAAATATCCACAAGGAACCCGCGTCTTAAAAAGAAGAAAAAAGAAAATTTAATTCTCTTATTGAATCACGAAAACAGATACAGAAATTCCTCCAGTTAGACCAATGAATTTCCCGTATTTAACCACAAAGATATTTAACTACAAAGATATTTAACCACCAGAGGTAGAGAGCAAAAGCCAACTTCAACTATGGGACACCGTGCTTTCCTGAGCTTTGCAGCTGACTTTGCGGACTCCCAGCCGCGAGAACAACCAAACTTTTCATAACTTTCGCGGCACAGCACTTAACAAATACTAAGAAATTCACTTCAGCGACTTTCATAATTATTATGGCCTTATGAGCCTGGTGGAGCATTTAAATACAGAAGGATGAAGAATAAAAGCTTATAAATTTGCTGTCCTCTGTGAATGCACAATGAAGCTCCTCCGTGAAAGTATATAAAACACTACAAACTTGGCAAATATTATGATTCAAAAAATGTCTGGATGGGAGAAGGTTTTGTGTTGAATTCCTTTTTTTACAGACGCGGAGGAGGTATTTAACAATGACACTTGTCTGCTAGCATTTAATGAAAGAAGACATTTAATATAATTAACACGGTCGACTATTGACACATAATACACTAAGGGCTGCTTTCACCACTCTTAGGAAAGTATTTGCAAGGAATACTAGCGCACCACTACGCATTGGAACTGGGGGTTTTTGGTATTAAATTATTTCTTTTGTCAACGTACATTGGATGCGAATCCTTTGCTGATAGATAGGCTAATATACTATACCATCATTATATTACTGAGAGATGCCTTTTTAAAATCGGTAAGAACTCTCCTTTTTCCTTCTCAGCAAATTTCTCAGCAAAAGTACCTTAAGGGAGGCCTACCTGCAGTGTATCCAATATGTAACTTACAATTATTAACAAATTATCGTTGTATAAAAATCTCATTTAAAGTTAGTCAAGTCGATTTCAAACTTTCCCTACCGTACTGAACTGAGAATTCAATTTTTTTAAGGGTGGAAAATTTTTTTTCTTTATAATGAGTTTTCTTTTGACTTGTATCAAAGAAGTTGAACTTCATCTTACGGTTAGAAGCCTCGCACTTGTTGTATCCTCAAGCATTCAACCTTTTTCAACCTTTCGGGGGGCACCTTTTTATCACATTCTCATATATGCGGATTTTGTCATAATGGCTTACATTATCAATATTTATTGCTCTGTGGGATAAAATTTATGATATTTCGTGCCAACGCTGCAGGGAGTTTTTCTTTTATCCACTATGAGAACAATGAACTCGTAGGTTTAAATTTATGCGTATATGAAGTAAAAGCTTTTGAAGTGGTATAGTGCACCTACTTCTGAATTAAAGACCCTACAGAATAGAGTGCAATAGAAGGCACATTTCCGGCCGGCCTGTGTTTATCCCCCAGGAAGGATCGTGGATTTGAGCCCTGTACTCACTCCAGATTTTTCTCGATTCAATTGTCCGGGTAGACAATCCTTATTGTAAGGGGACAGAAGAATCCGGGCTAATAGGCCGTGGTTGATTTGATAATAAGCTTCCAAACGTTTCGTCAACAACTGCGGTCGACATCTTCAGTGACACTATGTACACGTACACTTCAAAGATTGTATCGCGGAGGTACCGTAGCAACTCCTGATACAATCTTAGAAGTGTACGTGTACGTAGTGCCAATGAAGATGTCGACCGCAGTTGTTGACGAAACGTTTGGAGGCTTACTTCCAATTCAACCACGGCCTATTTGCCCGGATTCTTCGGTCTCCTTATTAGACTCCGGCCGTGGAAGCCTTCGTTATTATATTAATCCTTATTGTGTTCCTTAAGTTTCTATATAAATGACTTTAAGACGAGTCTAGGGTTGACAACATAATTATAATCAGCCCAGAAGAGCAAGGTGCCTAGTTATTAAAAAAATAGATAAAGTAAGTCAGACTACTGTACCTGATAACCAGACCCTCATTAATAAAAACAAAAAAAATACAGCAATATTCTTGCGGCTCATGCGCACTGAAATTAATTAAGCCATAATTATTACTATCAAGACAATCAAAAGTTACAAGTCACAGGCGAAGGTAATATAATAGATAAATGTATTGATAATAAAGACAGGAATAATGAAGTTACAAAAAATGAATGGGAAAAAAATGACACTACCTGGCCATTAGGCCAATAACTACCTGAATAGGTACAGGCTTCTGGTCTAGGCTGGCTGCGGAGGAACTGATCCCACACCTGCGCGTTACGGTCTACTGGTCTGGAACGATGCTACTTGCTCTCGTCTTTGTTCTTTGCCCCCGACTTCTCCAGGACGGCAATAAGGACACTGATTCAGTGTTAAAAACAAATTGGAGTGTGTTGAGTGTCACTGCACGCAATCACAGTCATGCCATCCTCAATTATGGCTAGGTATTGTGCTAAAGCGGAGATAATTCGCTCTAGACAATTATTTTTCTTTTCTGCACTGTCGTAATCTGGGGGTTTTCCTAGGATTGACTTTTCCATGGACACCAAGGGTCGCTTCTACAATTAAGTATTCGGAAATTAGAATCCACTTACCAAAATTTTAGCGATACATGGTAGAAGTGACCTTTATTCGGATCGATAGCCAGCAATGTTCTGAAGTTCAAAACTTCTAACACATCGCGGTGATAATTTGATAATTTGCTCTAGAAAAATGTTTTTCTTTTCTGCACTGTCGTAATCGGGGGTTTTCCTAGGATTGACTTTCCGTGGACACCGAGGGCCGCTTCCACCTGAAAGTATTCGGAAATTAGAATCCACTTACCGAAATTTTACCAATACATGGTGGAAGTGACCTTTATTCAGATCGATAGCCAGCAATGTTCTAAATTTCATTACTTCTACCATATTGCGGTGATAATTCGCTCTAGACAATTGTTTTTCATTTCTGCATTGTCTTAATCTGGGGGTTTTCCTGGGATTGATTTTCCGTGGACACCTAGGGTCGCTTCCACCAGCAAGTATTCGATAATTGGAATCCCTTTTCCGAAAATTACGGTGAAATTATTCAGATCGGTTGCCAGCAAAGTTCTGAAATTCAATACCTCTACTACATCGATTTTTCCTTAGTTTTGCTCCCATAGCATAGATTGTTATTTATTTTGTCAGGATATACATGAAACTTTAAGTTAAAGCCATGCAAAATGGTTACAGGACACCTTACAGTATCATATACAGAAAGTAGTGGAAAACAATAGGGCAGCTGCCGTAGCACGAACGAAATAGGCTAAACTAACTTCTTTGTGAATTGCGCTAAAACACGTATCCTCAAGTTTCAAATTGGTCAAGGGAACCCGCCTATGTTTAGCATATGGAAAAATTGAAACTTACACAGTTTGAATTTAACTTAATTAAAGGTAATTTAGGGTTATATAGCGCTAACCCCCGGGATAATTTAACATATATTATTGTGTTTTGCTTTGGCAGCTGGACAAGTAACTTGAGAATATAAGTGCGAACAGCTTTTTTTTTTTTTTTTTTAGAAATAAGAAGGTATACGGCCTGTTACTGATACAGTTTAAGGTTTATGAACGAATGAATGAATGTAAAAAGACGCAAAATTTTCTACTAACACGCGAGAAGGTTCAGCTTAGAAAGCAATTGCATGCAGTTTCGACTAATCAGCATACTTTCTGCAAAGACCTTGAGCTTTTTTATATAATTTATAAACTGACTTTTCATTGGCATCGTCAGAATTCTAAGCTTTTAATAAATTTTTATTTTATGAGTTTTACATGGAGCGATGGAATATCAATTGATTGACCTTCACTGGTTGCGCTCATTATGGAATTTGCAAAGCAATCTGCACGCCAGGAAAATATAAAATCTAATGCAAAGTAGTCGATATCGTCCGAAAGAGTTGTAAAGGTACGAGAAAGCAGTCACGTACTCGTATGTATGTTGAGATATAATTTGAAATCGGATTTTTATGAATACCGGTATATAAAAAAATTGGCGATAAGAAATGAATATCCAATAAAACGGACTTGTGTAGTTCCCCGGCATTATATCCGCAATCCTCTTCAGGAATGAGGACCTAAAATTACATGAGATTATATTATTTTAATTAGTTAAGTCAAAGTGTGAGCCTACACTAGAAACTCCTTGGCTCTGGCTCTCAGTGTAATATGCACCTCTGACCTAACAAATAAATGTTGTAACATGGGAAGCTTTGCGCCTTAATACGTCTACTAGCATAAAAGCCCTGAAACCCAGCTCAGCAAACATTATATACTTGAAGCAAATTTGTACATGTTTATCTTATGGCAAAAAATTTAAAAAAAAAACGCCTACTTTAAAATTTAGACCAGCGACTAATGAAAGTTGAAATTGGAAACATTTCTTTTGCTTCGTCCGCTACCAAGTTTAATAAGCATTTACAAATATGTATTTTTCACAGAGAGTGTTTATTTTTTAATTTTCCGCCATTACTTCCGTTTGACTTATTTCCTTTTCTCTACTTGGTCGGCTTAATGAGAAATTTTCCCTCCTACAGTTCCATCCATGCAGTGTGCCTCTGTGCCTCTGCCCGTAATTTTCACTTTTATTAGATTCATTTTAATTTTTCTCTTTGCTAAGGAAAGTAATACCGACGAGAATACACAGAGTTTTTCTTTCCATTTATTCGTCAGTATAAGCAGTGGCGGATCTACCAGTAGGCAACTGAGGCAAATGCATCCACGCACGCGAATATCATGTAAAAAAAAAATAATAATAATTATGTATAACATTTCAGTTAGGGATATGAAAGTAGGTTATTTTGATTATAAACAATTAACAAAAAATAGTGGTTTTATTAGTGAACATCCCCCCCCCCCTATACATACAATAATTATTAATTTTCGCGACAAGGGCAGTTCCTATATCTGCGCAAAAGCCAAATCCGTCCCTGAGTATAAGGAAAGATTTATGATGGTTGAAATGATCAATTTCGAGGTTTTACATGGATTTTCACGTTTAAAAGTCACAGGAACAAAAAAAAAAACAGCAGAAACTGTTTTTATGAAATATCTGTCTACCTGATAAAAACATTTTCTAATCTTTCCAGCTGTGAAACAAGGAATTAATTAATTAAATCAAAAACACTCAAACAAAATTAGAGGATATAGAAACACTGGGCTTGACGGGATTCGAACACACGATCTAACCGGGGCGTCGCCTTAACCGCTGGACTACAAGTCCCGACAAGAACAGTTGATGTATATCCTCTACTTAGCCTACATAATGCCCGAATTTCGGTTATTACGTGAAGATTATCTCTTCAACCAAAGTTAATTTAATGTCAGTTTAATATAATACTGCACAGGGACGCCGAGTTTTAAAAATTCTCGGGGGGCAAGAATTCGGTACTCTGGAAAGTATTAGGAAAATGCATTGGTAAATGGTTACTTATAATAACTATAATGCAGAAAACATTGACCGACGTACACTTGCTCTTTCTTCAAAATTATTTACTAAAGCCTTTATATCAGAAATCATTCGAAAGTTGGCTATACGAATAAAATTGGCGCGAAATAGTTTCTAAAAGTTTGTGCGGTGCAAATGCCAAATTATGTGATTTATTTTTATCTTAATTTTTGAATTATTAAGGTAGACAAATAAATAAACTACACTAAGGGTTCTTTGCTTCTGGGGGGGGGGGGCGCTGCCCCCACAGAAAGTAGTCTGCGGGGGCAAAATGGACAGTGCCTCCCCCCCCCCCAAGTCGGCGTCCGTGATACTGCAATATAATGTGAAAAAAACTCAAGCCTGCTTTGTTTACAGAACATTTGGCAATCTCTGCCTTAGGCGGCTATTCCACTTGTCAGTTTTTCTTCAATTTTGAAAATGCCATTGACGGAAAGTGATCAGTGTTGTATTTATATTTTTACACCTTATTCCACATGCCTTCAATAATTGATGATTTTTTTTTCTCAAAATTTTCCAATTTGGTAAGTTTGCCCACCACCGTCTTTCTTTTAATTTTATAATCTACAAGAAATTGTATGATTTAAATTATGAAATAATTCGTTTGTTTCAAGAAATTAATTACAATTATTTATCAAATCCAGACGACGCCATTATTTAATTTTAGTTTGTTATTGTTATTGATCAATTTTAACATGAAGAATGGACAATGACATAGAGTAAAGAAAAAATTTCGTCAATTATTGAAGAGAAATTGACAAGTGGAATAGTCGCCTTAATATAAAGTAGGTAATGTTATTTAAATCGACTTTCTTAAAATATAGTTCTCTGCCAAGTGGACTATTCTTGACCAAGAAAGCAATAAAGTGAGCCACAAACCTTTGACAAAGATTAACAAAAAATGTTTTCAGTAAAATGTCAGAAGAAGACAGAGGCGCATTAAGTCAACTTTAAATGAAAGAAAGTAAATTGATGTTTCTATGGCTAGTAGCCCGTAGCTATGGGAGTCAAGCCTGCATTCAGAGTGAACAATAGACGCAAGGAGACCACTGAAATGTAATAGTAATAGATTTTCAACTAGCAAGTCATCCTCATCAGACAATTCTCCAATTCTCCGCGGCCATCACAAATTACGGTGCCATAGGAGGTTTCCCATTTTACTGTTTTGGCATTTTAGACCGAGAAAGATTGGGGAAAAATTGCTTGGACAAGCAAGGGCGGAATCAGAAATATTTCTCGGAGGGGGGGAGGGGGGTTCCATGCTATGGTAACCATTTGTATTATTTGCTTTACGTGGCAAGTGTGTTTTAACTAGTCTTCAATGGTTTTTCTCGGGGGGGGGGGGGGGGGCTTGGGGCCGCCACTGTGGACAAGAGAGCTGGAGTATAGCGAGGAATTGTCCATATCTCTTTATTATAACACTTCAGTCTTTAAGGGCACTTTATAGCCTTTGCATTTTTTCGAAATCATGTCAAGTGCATATTAAAAGTGTCTCATTTTCAACCTGATTCACTTCCATATAACAAGTAGCTTTGGGTAACTTTGATAGTGTCGAGGGCAGTTGATCCAATGAATATACGGTTTAATTTATACTTATATTAATTGTACAAATACAGTTTACACCAGTTACACCTACACAAACAATTAACAAAATAGCAAAGAAGACATGGAAGTGCGGTTATTTCCTGTTATGCTCTTCCATTACCAACGTACAAAGAACAAAAAACAAAAAACAATGAAAAATACAACTAGTAAACCTGCAAGTATTGAAGTACCTACAAGCCTAATTTTTAAAACGCAGAATATACCATCTGCCTATAATTTTTTCCTTCGTCCGATACTCCACGGACCAAGGGCATATACCACATATATACATATATTACTACAAAGCATACAATATTGAGTTTGAGTTTTGAGTACCAAAACCAAAAAAATAATAATAATAATAATAATAATAATAATGCGTGTATTTATCAAAAAAACATTACAATTAGGGAGGTTCATCTACCTATTGAGATGGCGACCAATGTTCGACTTTCGGAAAATTTCTTCACAACTTTTCATTTCATGACCCCCTGAGCCTAAAACCACCCTCCGTTCAATATATTATATATGTATATGTGTGTATGTATATATATGTATGTATATTGATTTTAGAAAACACTCTAACTTCCGTAAATATTATCCGGCGGAAGTTTTAAGTGATACTTACAAAAAATCTAACTGTCGAAAATTTGTTTGTCAATTTCTCATTTTCTTTGGTAATAGGAAGCATATATCGTATTACAGAAAATTTCTATTCCTGTGGGCTCTAGAAACATCAAAGGATCAGTTTTTTCAGAAGTTCCTTATTATGCTATTATGATCCTTGTTATAATGTTATTGTTAATGCAATTAGCGTGTGTTGGAACACAGTTCTTCGTTTAGACAATCCGGAATTGCAGCAAATTGTATTCCGCCAATCTGAACGAATCTGAATCAATATACTGCTAAATTTTCTGGTCTCATCATCGACAGTGTAAAAGATATATTTTACCACAAACCTGTCAGACTTGTGACACAAGCTGGTCCGATGGAAGTCGGCAATTTGTATGAGGCGGTTGAGTTGTGTTGAGGTAAAAATGCACGAACCATAGCGAAGCAAACCTTGGAGAAATTGCATCATATCTTCAGGTATCATGCAATAAAGATAACAAAAAAAAAATATTCCCTCCAAAATTACTGGGGTTTACACTCGACAAAAATAAACTCCACTATTCTGGGAAGGTACCTTCAGCAGGATAAAAAAAAGGTTGACCCCCTCCAAAGTCTAGTATTGGATTCACCCTTGACCACACAGAAACTCGGTTTCTTTGCGGCACACATCGTCTCATTAAAAATATACCTAACATAAATAAATTATAATAGCACCTTTAAAATATGTAATTTATATACATTCAAAAGACTGCAATGAAAAACTTAATGACGAATATTTACCAACTTCAACACGACTGTGTAATTCCAATAAATATTTCAAATAAACTTCAAAACTTTTGGAACAGAAAATCGGATACGAGGGGAAAACCATTTCTACGACGCGAAATTAATTAAGAAAACTAAGTCCATTAATTACAAACATGTCAATTTGTTTTAAACATTTTGGGCAAACAGCACCGCAAACGCCATTTCAAATGATGGTATTCCTGGGAAACGTTGTGACATTTTGGAGGGCTTTTACTTACTTCTTATTCATCCCCTCATTCGCAGGATTTACGGTTGAGGTTTGCGTTCCTAACCATTTCTAAGAAGCTACTTTTGTGTGTTTTTTTTTCAAAAGCTGCATCATTAGGTAGAACGGTTTTTTGTTTCAATCTTCGTTTTGAATTTTTAGGCCTAGCATAAAGAATAGCTTTTATTCAGTATTATATGCTGAAATTTCTACAGCTGTAAATACAGAGTTTTCATACTATGTTTTCAAGTTTTAAGCAAAGCTAATTTCTTTGGAAGGAAATGCATTGTTTTGTAAATTGTAAATTTCGATTTTCAGATCTGAAATATTATAGCCTACTCTACGAAAAAGAAAAAAAAACACAACTGTTTATTAAACATTCTTTTAAGAACATCTGTAAATTAGTCTTACTTTCGAAAAACCTTGTATTACTTTTGATTTTTTCATAAGACCATTTTCATATCCTTGCAGGGCAAATTATTAAATTAATTTAAATAAGTGAAATTAATTAAAATTAAAAATATTAATAAAAAACTAGGCTCTCCTTGGTTTTCAATATATTTTGAAACCCCCATTGGATTATTTCACACAGATGGGGATACTTTTCGTTCCTCATCACATGGCCAAATTCTGCTAGTTAACGTTTCTTAACTGTCAGCAGCAACTCGACTTCAGTATCCATTCACCAGCATAAGGGACAAGATCTCTCCATATAGCAAATAATATACGATACTATTGACCAAAAGACCCCCTAGAAAACATGCATATGTTGAGTAGGTGGGCTGGTTAGGAATGAAACTGATTGCCTCACTTGTCCCGTGCGCGGACCACCGGCACTCATGGGTGTGGTCACCTCCTCTAGGAAAATCATTTGAATACTAATAACCCCATGATTGCCTTTCAATGACAATTACATTCATTAATAAATCTTGATAATGTAATTCTATTTCGGCCTCCGATATTTTATTTACGAGGCGCTTATATACCCTACAGACACAAGAATTAATTGAATTTTCCCTTTGTTATGATGGTATTGCAAATTGAGTGTCCTTTCTGGCTAAGCAGGCCTATGGCTGACACGTAACTTCCAGACCAGATAACCATCGTTTTTTTTAAAAGCAATACATATGGAAAATGGAGGGGTGAAAAATCTGGGCGGATCGGTGCCCATTCCGGACATTAACACTATCTATCCCCCTGAAAGGTAATTCGGTAATTCAAATAACCCTTTGAATATCCTTATGGCAGTTCAATAGAGTCCCGACTAGACGCGCTGTGCACTCTCGTGGTACACGCTCGGTGGGAGGGTTTGATGTGCTAAGGTGTCGCCTAAATGAATAGAAATAATTAAACATAATCTAGGCATTGTAGCAGTACAAGAGATACGGTGGAAAGGACAAGATAATAAGAAATATCTAATAACCCCTATGCGAAGGCGGAAAGTGGCGTATAAGAAACAACGCCGAAATAGACGCAATACTCAACGTAGAAGACATAGTCCGGTTTATAAAAGCGCAACGTTTAAGATGGCTGGAACACGTCGTCCAAATGCCGAACAAGAGGTACAAAGCAAGCTTAGCAGGAAGACGACTCGAAAACGCTGGAAGGGTGAGTTAGAAACTGACCTCCGCGAGTTTGGAGTCCGTGTATAGTGAAGCGTCGTACAAAACCGAGGCGACAGGAGGAGTGTTGTTGAGGTGGCCAAATTTCATCAAGGGTTGTAGAGCCAAAAGCGGAAGAGGAAAGGTGTCAAATCAAGGGACTCCTACCCGATACTTGCACACCGTTTATATAATAATTTGCCATTACTTACTTAACGTGTCCCGGCGGAACACGTTTAATGGGTTTTCCAGTAGGTAGCGGCCTGGATGGCCTTGTCGTTAGCTTCTGTTAGATCAGCAGCTGTGCAAGGCAGCAGTCGGCACACTAGCATGTGTGCCGCGTCTTGGGTCTCTCCACATTCGCATGCCGTGTCATTTTCAGCGATAAAGCCCCATCTGGCAGCGGTGGGTTTGCAGAGAAGACCACCAGTTCATAGTGCGCAAGATTGGGTATGGAAGATTGTGGCCCGCCATCAGTTCTTCTTTTGGCTCAATCACTTGGGGGTGGAACCGCTTCCATGCATTGATTCTAGACGCTTGCGCTGTCGTTGATATGGGTTGCTATGAAGTTGCCATTAGTAGTGAGACAGTCGATGCAGCCTGTTTTGGAACATACAGGTACTTGTATTTATGGGGTACCCCTCTATAGCCTGTCTGAGTACGATCCGAGGAACTGGACGATTTGAGTGCCCCCTCCCATTGAACAATACCTTATCGGGTGGATATTTTTATTTGATTGTTTACTGTACTTGCAATCTATTTCAATTTGGGCCACGGTCGATCTGGTTCTGGCTGATCAGGGACCATGCTATTTGTATTTGTCCAGATTTTTCTCGACTAACTTTTCCGGATACAATGTCAGGAGGCGGCTGCTGTAGGCTATGCAAGCTCGTTTTTTCGGCTGGTGTAGGAGATAATTAAAAAACGCAGCCTAGATGAGCCCTAATATATAACCGTTGATATCGCTTATTTTGCCATCGTGTTTCCTAGCCCATGAATCCTCAACCATACATTGAAAAAAATTATACAATAACAACGTTTGTAAGTATATCTAATATTCTATAAGTACTTCAATCTTCTGGCCAAACGGCGAGGAAAGCCCCGTACACGATACATCAATGGCAGAAGAAGGGTGGGCAGGCCGAGGCTACGATGGGAAGATCTGAGAGAGCTAGGCGTCCGTGACTGGCATCAAAGGGTGCTGAATTTGGCGGGCTGGTGCGGTGCTATGGGGTACACCATGGCCCTACATGCTAGGATGTAGCAGTAAGTAAGGTAAGTTGTGGCAGCAGTCTTCGGGGCTTAAAACGTTCATGATCCAATGGTCGTGTTCCTACCACTTGTGTTGTCGTGGCAGCAGCAATATCTCGCCGGGTCTGGAGGTCGACAGGGGATAAAATCTAATATCTAATATTCTATAAGTACTTCAATCTTCTTGTGCTGAGCTTTCCACAAGAAGGATCGTAGTCTCAAGACGATTTTTTAAATTTTTTTATTTGAACTTTAATTTATTTCATTAGTTTTATATTTATTTATTTACATTAAACTTTTAATTATTTCATTAGTTTTATATTTATTTATATAAAATTTTTATTTTATGGAAAAGTCCAAGCATATTTTATTTGTTTTCACTTTTAATCTGGAGTCACATTGAATTGAATGGTTTGCAGCTGGATGTTGTAATGGTACATAGTATATTGAAATCTAATACAGCAGTGCAATAAGGCTGCTTGTTACACATAATGGTGATGAGCAATAAGTGGTCTTTGAGCCTTCAGTAAACAGTCAGAATCGATCACACCATGTAACAAGCTTCCATGTCTAACAACCCCTTCAAAATTAATATGCTCGGAGTTTCAGGCTATTTATTTTTGATTATTATTAGGAAGTTTCTGCATCATGCCCAACACATACCACTGCTGAAAATTAAACCATTTTACAACGCCAGTGAACATCGCCAGCAGGGCTATAATGAGTAAAGATGTTCGTTAATAACTTCCAATGTTTATACTATTTATTAAGTTAGCCTATTATAGAACTGTATGCGGAGAATAGAATGTCACGTGCAGGTTTTAACCCAATTATTAGGGTCTATGCCAGAGGACTGGTAGAGGATCAGAGCTCTTGACCACTGCTCCATTTGCTGTGATATTGTCGCCAGCAACATGTCCTTAGCCGCGTTTTGCCCCTACCAATTAAGATAACTTCTACTCCTAAGCACCATAATAGATGGCACAATCGAAGGCACCCATGCAAGGGGGCGACCAAGGAAGGTATACGGAGAAGACCTTAAAAAAGATATGAGATGCGGAACCTACTTGGAACTAAAGAGAATAGGGAGGAGTGGAGAAGGAGGTGGAAAGATTTGCTGCAAACCAATCGTTAGGAAACTAAAGAAGAAGAAGAATCAAGATAAGGTACCTACTAGGATTGGGGTGACCCAATCGGAAAATTTTTCCTTTTCTACCATATAGGGACTCATAATTAACTATTACTCATTGTGACCTAGAGTTCACTTGGGCCAGTTCTTTACTAAATAGTTATGCGTTTCTTTAATTTATTTATTTTTAACTATTTTTCTTACTTTTTGTATGGTATATTACAATGGCCACGAGTTCCGAAGGAGCTTTCACGGCTCTCAAATGGTTCTTCTAATTCGCTTATTGGTCCTGAAGTTTCTTAAGGTCCGCGGTGCTCAATAGTCTGTGAGGATGTGGCCGGTAGCACGGTCGGCTGCTCCCTGTGACCATTAATCTCCCCGGAGTTCCTGGAAGCAATGGACATACGGACTGACTTTGATGGCTGTTCTTCCCTTTCAATTAACCTTCGAAATTGCCGCCAGTCATCGAGTGAATAGCCCCAGCTTGGGTACATTGTCATGTGCATGGATTATCATCCGGTAGCCAGTGTTGATGTTGTTTTTGACGTTGTCCAGCTTTCATCTTTAGAATATAGTTGTTGAAGAGCACAAATGAGGAGGCTGTTTACAAACATGGCCAACTCCAAGTTTTAGAATTTTTCAGGAGAGCGGATTTTCTGTTGAAAATTGCATTAAGTTTATAGCTAACCCCCGACTTCTCAGCGCTTCTGTGCGAAATCTGGCTACTTTTGTCACTTTATTTTACAACGTGCAGGTGGGGATTAATATTTTATGCGAGGTCGGATCAAAACACAGTTTTGTGAAAAAAAATGGAGTTGGCCACGTTTGTAACCAAGCTCCTCAAAGGCAAAAGGCAATTTGACCCAAAAAATAATTTTTGAGTGGTATCACTGGAATCGTCACATTGACTGCTACAAAGAATTAATAAAAAGTCTAATCGGTTTCCTATATTATCAAAGAATATTAATTAATTAGATCTCATATTCATTTAGATTTTAAAAGTTTTTTGTCTCTCCTGCATTTACAGTTTTAAGTGACAAATTGCCTGTTGCATACCAGCAGCCTGATCATGGCGATTATAATACCGGTATTAAAAACCTGGTATTAAATAAATATCGGTATTATAATCGCCATGATCAGGCTGCTGTTCCTCAGTTTTCTATTAGGTATCATTAGGTCAACAATACAGTAGTTCAGTTGGTAGAGAACTGATGGTCTGGATTCGAAGCGTGAACAAGGGAGGGTCCCACTCCTTTCGGTTTTAAAATCTTGGTAAGTGTAGAGGACTAGGAGTAAGCAGTACACGAACAGGCACAGCATAGTGCATTGTAGACAGGTGCCCTCTAAGTTTTGATTATCATTATATTTGTTTAAATAATCATTCAGCTACTGTCTTTGGGGCTTACGCGATGTTTGTTTGTATGTAATACAATACTGTGGTTTTGAATGAGGTTGGTTTGGTGGGCCCCAGTTGGTTTGTCAAACCTTTGATAATATGAAGGGATGGCAAATTTTCACACGATGTCGGTCGCTGTTCATGGGCTGGATATGTTTAAAGGAGGAAATGGATTTCTCGCTGGCTGGGGCTGTGACATTTGGGCAGAGGATTTTTTTCGAAAATATTTATTCATGAATAAAAATTTACTAAGCGAGTGGCACGTTGAGATGTTACGACAATGGCACCCTTATTGGGACACCTATGGAACCCTTCCTGGAGTGCTTCCCAATCACTCCTTAACTTAATTTTAGGTTACTATTAGGAATATTAGAATTTAGGCAGTATTTCTCACGGAAAAATTTGAAAACAAGGTGAGCGTGGTCATTAATAATGCACCTGGTAGGCTTCAAATTGCATCAACTTTGATATTGACAGTCGCATGACTGGTGCTGATGGAGCCGCGCCACCACCAGGGCCGTGGTTTGACACGCCAACACAGAATAGGGCTGTTGCTCCCATACAGGGAAGTATCACCTCCCTTCCTGACGAACCGTAAACCCTGCACTCCAATTAATTAATTGACACAGGTTGTGGGTTCTGCAAGTTGCTGCGATGCGTAAATGATCGACA
Organism: Psococerastis gibbosa; assembly: GCA_963971405.1. Lineage (NCBI taxonomy): Eukaryota > Metazoa > Arthropoda > Insecta > Psocodea > Psocidae > Psococerastis > Psococerastis gibbosa. The sequence goes on from OZ020485.1 coordinate 22,608,235, forward strand.
CCTTCTGCGAAAGCTCCCCGCGGCACCAACCTTTGTATTACATTAAACCTTCCCTTAGAGGATGAATTTTTATGAAAACAAAGTAAAATAAAATAGGCTACTTGTCTTGATTGTAGTAGCATTAAAATATAAAATGTGCCAGATGAGGTGGCTTAAACTATTAATAATCATACGATAGGTTTTTGACATGAAAAAATTGTAAATATAAAAAAATAAATGGGAGTGTTTTTAGCTGCAGATTACAAGCGGGCCAAAACTTCAACAGATATGGGTAACATGAGAATGACGTCACAGCAAATCTAAAAATTACGGAGCATTCGATAAAATAATAAAACCAGTAAAATCGCTAAGTTAAACCTAATTTTCTAAATATTTTTTTTCCTCTAGGGGAGAGGGAAGTTGCCCTTCCCTGCCCATAGCTGGCGATGGCTATGCATATAACGGTGTGAAAGTGATTTGTGTTAAAACAGTGGAAACTCATTATTTAATGTAGCCGAACACGCCTGTTGGTTTTGATGTTTGTTTGTTTGCCACATTTGGTTAATTAGGCTTGATAATCACATGTGTAGGTTTATTATCAAATATGGTTTTGGTTTACTGTGGCCAGCTTTGTAAAACGTATCGTAATGTTTTAAAACCCATTTTCCGATTGACATTTCGCAGGGTTGTAACTCAACCGTCAATATCTTTATGGGTGAATTGTAGGCCTACCTAGTTTACTTTTTATGTGGAAAATTAGGAATTGGGGTATGGACCATGAATTGATCAATTTTTTGACATGGTAATAAAAATATACAATACTACACAAAATATCGCTACATTGCAAATGTTCACTCAAAATGTACTTCTGCCATTAAGTATGGTGACAGGAGGACATGACGTAGAATAATGGTACGGACTCCGTTGGTTCGAGTCTCAAACATTCTACAAATTCTGGCCATGTTTTGGAAGGCAAGTAAAGCAGGTAGTCCCAGGCCCTCTTAGTGTAGTGTACGAGAGGGCTTTACAGCCCAAACTCCGCTGGGTTTACATAGTTATAGAACTGAAACTCATTATTGCTTTCCAAGTTATAAGTAGTATAAGGAAGCTTTGTGATGGTCGACATTTTCGATTCCGAGATTTCAACGGATTTACACGTACCAGGAACCCAAAAAAGTTGTTTTTACGAAATGTCTGTTTGTCTGTCTGTGAGTAGATTTGCGGGCAATCTACTCGGTCGATTTTAATGAAATTAGACATGTAGGTATACAAAAATCATACCTCGAGACCATTTATTTTTATTTTGGGGTAACTCAGTTTGAGGGGGTTTTATCTCAAAACACTCCAAAAAACGTCTAAAAAAACTATTTTTCAAAAACGGCGCCAACGATTTCTTTTAAATTCACACAATGTGTCATATGGTCAACAAAATACGGTGGGTCGCTTGTCCCTCGATTGTTTGCTTCTGGGGGTAAAAAAAATAATAATAACTCAATTTTCATGAAAAATTATAAAAAAATAATTTTTCTGCGAAACCTTTCTATCGATGATTTCTACCTTCAGGTATGTTTTAGGGGTTAAATAGAGTAACAAAACCTAACAGGTTGATTTCCCAAAAAAATAATTAGTTCTATGCAAAAATATTTTTTAAAATAAATTATGGAAAATTCACGCTCCAATACATTGCGTGCTCTGTCATTGTTACTACTGTTACAATGTCTGTTCGTTCCAGAATATGTAATCTAATTTTAAGGGGTTTTTAATATATTGAGGTGGACCCCCCCCCCTAGGGGTCTGGAATTTAACCATAGGGAAATTATTTACTATGAAATTACACATTAAGTCTATCTACTATTTTATAAATTGGAAAGCATGCTCGAGAGTAAACTCGGACCGGTTCTTTATTTAGGTTGAGCTTGGGGATTCTCGTCATAAGCTAATCACAGTCAGAATAAATCTATTTAGACTGCGACTTAAGTACTGCGACTTAAGTACTGCTCCGGTTTTGTTGGCAAATCTGCCTGCTGGATTGTTCATTCTTTATTCGTCGCAATTTTACTTTTTTCGGGTTAGACTGCAAAAACTAAAGTCACATTTCCTTTGCCAACCTTAGCCATTTCATTTGATATTTCTCCGCATTTCCCCATACATTTTACTGTTATCGGTCTTACTTAGCTTATGGCTAGACGCTATCTATTTTATTTCATATCTTTAATTATAACCAAGAGTCTGAAACGAAAAGGTTAATTGATTTTTAAGTCTAAGCAGGGAATTACCTAAACCTAAAATGCTTATTATTTGAAGGTAAGGGGGAAAATGTGGGAAAATGTATTTGGAAGTCACGCCAGTTCTTGATCGAGTTCAAAATTGAGAGTAAAAGGAAACCCGCGAAAGAGATGTAGAGACCTAAGGGCGTTTGAAATATTAGGGCGCGTAATTAACTTTCACAATTTTGCTTCAATTAAGGGGGTGTTTAAATTTTGTTAAGACCATTGAACTGGCGTAAATCGCATTTTATCAACACACAGCCACTTTTATCAATATATTTCTTTGGAAAACACATTTCCCTTTATCCATTTTATACGGTATAAATATAGAAATGTTTATTTTTAATACCGGTTCAGGTTTACTCGATGAAATATTAATTAATTAAAGCAACCCTTTACTAGGGGAGTTCTGGTTGACTTATTTTCTTCAAAGTAAACCAGAGGTAATTGAGTCTATTCATTGTGGAACCTTTTAGTTTTCATTCGGGAACACTGGGAAAAGTGAATCTGATAACTTTGCGTTAATGATAAAAACTGTGAATCAAACTTTCAAAATTATTGCACAATTCTACCTAAAGGTAACAATTTTCCGTTATTGTATTGTTGTTTTGGCTTCCTTCAGTTATACTTCGGTGGGCACCCAAACATTCCCTTGAATATTCTTAGAAATGAATACTGACACATTCTAAGCAATCCTGAGAGCTCCATGGTTAAAATCTATGACAATGCAGAAAACTGTATTGTATTGTTCCCCCTTCTTATAGAAAACAAAATTTTCCCGGGCCAAATTTTCAATTGTTTCGTTGTTACAATAAGGGTCAGCATGTAAAGCAAGATGCTTATAGGAGCATGCAACAGTAATTTATGTCAGCTTTCAAATAGCAAATTCGTTTCTTACCAAGGCATATTTTTTACGGTAAATCATTCTGCTGGGGCTCAAGCCTGACAGCTATTATTTTCTTATTTTTCCTTATTTCCTTTTTTCATTCCACAATTTTTGTCCCCATGATCCCACCAGTCCATAGGCAGAGAGAGGCAGCTATCATTCTTTCCAACGCCACAAGGACAAATGTCATTTTGAGGAGCAACAGTTATTACAAATTTAGCATCAGCCATTCCATATTTAGGAATATCAATTGTACAATGAATTTGAGAAAGATTTGCTGTTGATGACGCTACATTAACACGATTTTTTACTTTTCATATGGCATTAAAATTATTTATAAAAATTGTCTAAATTTAACACTTGCCCTCCCCTCTTAGACCGACAGCTGACGACGCTCTTTCGTATCGCATTACGAAAACAATATTTTGCGAAACTATTTCAATCACAAATTCCAATTACGGATACATCCAAATTATACTATTAATGTAACTGCAAAGGCTTTCACGGCCGGAGTCCAATGAAGAACCAGTAGAATCCGGGCTGATCGGCCGTGGTTGAATTGAAAGTGAACTTCAGTGGCGCTGCGTAGACTTCGAAGGTACACACCAGGACCACGGCCCATCAGCCCGGATTCTACTGGTTCTTCATTATGCTATTATTACCATTATACCAGTGGCGCTGAGTGGAACGCCATTGCTGTGCACAAATCGATTAATAAAAAATAATAAAGAATCAAGTGAATGCCTTATATTTACACAAATGCAAACTGTACATATTTTACTATTTTACTAAGTAAGTATCGTCTTCAATGATTTTTCTAGCCTTCATGTTTCATTGTTAATTTCTAAAAAAAAAAAAAATTATACGACTAATTTTTTTTACCGCACAGATATAAGTTAGTGTCTTTTAAATTCGTTTTTAAGTCAGTTTATATATTATTAAGTAATTGATTGCAGAGCTATCATTGAGGATTAAGTCAATCTCTGCATTTTGATACAAAGCATGTGACCAACACTAACACAGGTTGGCCACATTTATGGTACACCATTCACTGGAAATCTGCACTTCCCTTCTTTAAACAGTAATGTAAATTGTATACGAACATTTCTTCTATTTAGTGATTCCTCAATTATGGCTCTTAAATCGATATTCTACGTGGCATTTTCTTCGGTTAGCTCTTAAATGACGCTTTCATCAGAATCGCTGTTTTTGCGACAAAATCTCTCAGATTTTCTTGTTGTAAGTGAGATATACAGTATACGCATATAGCTTAGATATTATACGGTACATAGTCCTTGCTTGCCCCAGAGGCTAAACCGTAAAACTAAACAACTGGTAACAGTGTGGTGCCAACTTGTAGGGTCCTCTGGGGCTCAATCACCCGAAACTTTCATTAGCAAGGGCCTGAGCCCAAATAATTTACAGGCTTATTTCGTGTGTTGTTTGCGTTTCTTCAAATACAGTACGGTAGATGTGAGTTCAAGCCTCACCGTCGCCTGGGACTTTGCCAAATTTACTACCACTACTACTACTACTACGGTATAGATTTCAGTTTAGTATAGAAAATGGATGTATTCGGAATGAAGCAGTCTCGCATTGTCTTGTGAAACACTTCCAAATGGTTGTAGAGCAGTTGGTTCTCCAATTTTTCTCCCCAGTGCAGACAAAATGTAAACCTTATAGACTCATTAAGCTACGATATATTAGAACAAACCCATAAGTGAAATTAATTTAGGACCTCCTAAAAATATTCACCAAGTTGGCGCCCCTGACTACTATCTAACGACGCTAAACGTCAGTTAGGAAAACCTGCCTTTAAGGCACTCACGACAAAAAGCTTTCAACAGCGTGAAATTGAGAACACTTGTTACTAAGAGTAGTGTCGGTTTACTTTGGTGGAGTGAATGTGTACATAATTAGCAGATGGAAGTTTCAAGACATGCAAACTTTGGTAAGAGCCAACTTTCACTAAAGACTGTGGTCATGTAGAACCTCTGTATCTGCACTAGACGTCTAACTGGTCGTTATCGCGTACAAACATAACTTAGTCAATTGAATTATCAAGTCTGCTAGTTGGGTAATCTTCAAGAGAAGTTTGAGCTACCTCTATCTCGGGTCTTTGTAACCAGTATACGAGGAAACATCATTTCGAAGTATTCAACTGATTTAAAGAATTAGGGTAATTTTGGGTTTCATCCAATTTTGGCAAAATTCCTTTTCACTGCAGTGCTTACTAATCCATAACGCATAAAATCGTACCTGTGAAAACTATTCTCCCAGGGATGCCAACTCCAAATTGTTGAAGTTGGTAGAGGTATTATACGAAGACAATAATCTACATTTAGTTCACAGGTTATTGTATTCCATTTACAAACAAAACACTAAACATTTGAGCATTTGCTGTTGCTCCTTTGTTCCAGCTAAATCCTTTACAGAAATCAAAACTTAACCTTCCCTTAATCTTGATATTCCACTGACTGCGGATACACAAATGCCCCGTAGAAACAATGCATTCAACTCTGAAGCCCGAATCTCTTCCGGCTGACTTGATTTGTATAGCAAAATAGAAAATGAAAATCGCAGTAATGAACCAGGCCCTAACGAGTTGACTCAGCCAGCTATCACGTGATTCGGATCTCAGCTACAACTGCAACATTAGGCAAAAGAATAACAACAATGGAACCCCCTCCACCCTTTCCGAACATGAAGTAAGGAAATGTAAAAACATGGAGACTCCTAGAAATAGAATTTGAAATGTGTTGAGCTTTTGATTGGGCCTTTCAACTTAGGCTACGCCCCCATTTCCTCCGAGAGAAACAACCCCTTAATGACTCTACGCTTTCTCCTGGGTTATTTTAAGATATCGGCAAGTTATGCTATGAAATCTTTGGCTTTTACTACATATTTTACGTTGAAGCTCGCTGTCGTAAACCCAAAGAGCTTGCAATATTTTTATTTCCCTGGGAGCTTTTTGGGATTGCGCCTCAACAATGTGAATTGAAATAAACCGCTCCTTCACAACAATATTACTGTATTATACTGTACTTATTATTTATTTTCAAAGCTGTGATGTTTTCATTTTGGAAAATCCGAGCTCACTTCGAAAGCTTTATGACTGTTACCCTTTATTATATCAAAGTTCTCATGATTTCCTCTATTTCACCTTTCCCCTTTATGTATCGCCTGCCACTAAGGTGGGGGTTTGAAAATGCCCATCATGGTTCACATTCCGTTATCAGTTGCAGGCATTCTGCCGTTCAGGACGATGAAAGGCCCCAGCGTTACTTTGGGGCAGAATCTTGTCAATGGGCTAATAATTTGAATTAATTTTTTTATATTAATTTAATAATAATTGTTTGAGACTTTGTGATCACCAAACTGTCTTGCAAGCAGAGGTTCATGGGAATTTTTTGATCAGAATGATCCGGTATACTTACCCTGGCATACTTTGTACCATTTTTTTTTAGCTGATGAACAGTGCTACAAAATCTATTACATTGAACACTTCTGTTTATGTCACTAATTCTAAGCTATTTAGCCAGAAGTAATGAAAATAGTGGAATTACCCAGTTTTGGTCAAAAAAAGTAAAAATCGCAACTTGTCAATCTTAAAAATTATACAGGCTAGAAACTTAATATTGGCGTTAACTTGCAGGTTTCTTGCACTTTTTTTTCGTCAGGTCAATAGTCTCAGTGAGCGCGGGCTTCCCAAGATGGCGGTGCGAGTGGCAAAGATACGAGTACGCAAATTAAATTTGGAATCAGCACCTCATATTCTATTAAATCACAAATTTCCAAAACTCCCGGGAAACTTTCCACCTGAAACTACCGAATTCGATGGCAAGGTGGTAGCGTGCTTGTACTTGTGCGAGTCTCTGCGCGCCATGCGATCGGAGACGTGTCGTAACTCAGCACAAGTATTAATTTACTCATTGAGGCGACTGAAGAGGTCAATCGGATACATTCATTAAATTGTTTGTATGCGATTAACCTTTTTAAAAAAAAAAAAGAAAGAAAGAAAAGAATGATCGTGCTGTAAGGTCGCATCTGAAATTTTTGGCCCCCTCTCCTGCCGAAATATACTGTATAAACGTCTCCTTGGCTCGGATTCTCTCTACGGCACTGTAGTTATCTCTTAACGCAGTATTCCTTCCCCAGTTGAGAAAATCGTTACTAACGTAAGTGTCGTGTCATCCATCTATCGGATTTGTGGCCTGTGTGGGGGGGCTGGGCCGAAATATTTTGACTTTGCACTAGATAGAATTGAACTTTCCAGGCGTGCGAAATTTCACTACATACTATAGCATCACAGCCCTTCCCGAAATCAAATTCTGGTTACGCGCCTGGCTCTATAGTCATCACCCACCAAGCACTGTAGTGCACAGAAGTGTTTAATATAAAGTTATGTTATTTATTTATTTATTTAAAAAAATATATTATTCGCATTCAAGCAATTCAATGAATATATCCGAATAGACTCTTCAGTCGCTTTTATAGGTAATACCTGTGTTGAGTTACGACAGGTCACCGATCGCGTGATACATGGAGACTCGCTCAAGCACGAACAAACTACCACTGTGCCATCGAAGTTACTTAGCCTACTGCTTCATTATAGCTGTGAGTAATAGGGTTACTGCTGACATAGGTTCTTTTCTAGGTCACAACTATTAGGGTTTGGTAGCGCTAGCTACAGCTTTTGGGCTGTTGCAACCCGGTTCGTCTCCTTTTAGTAACTTGAGGTGTCACACTGGGTCCCTCTGGTTACCCCTCTCTTTAGCTCAGATAGCTGAGTCAACTTCGCTGTTCCGCTATCATTCGCCCCCTTTGCCTTGCGTATCCACTCAACAACCGTCTCCAAAACTTGCCAACTCCTATCAGAGTATTTGCACATTCTGACATGTTTGAGACAGTCTCTATCATTGAGGCCAGTGTTGAGATTGTTCACTTTACAGTTTACATGTTACTGTATGTCTGAAATTTCAACAAGAAGGTCCATGTTTCCACAATCTATGCCGATGGCGTACCTGCCTGTGGTGAATTCAGGGAGAATAGAAAAAAAAATAGGCTATGTACCGTATTGGTACAGCCTGGGCAAACTTTTAATTGCATTTCGTGTTTATTTTCTAACTTTCCAACTCCAATTCCATCTTGCAAGTACCCCTAATAATACTGCAGAGTAATCGAGAAATATGCGACAGTTACAGCAATAATTCAGTAACCTTTAACGCAGGTGTCAAATATTTTTCAGCCTTTCACTAATACTCTAATTTCCAACTTGTATTAAACGAAATCCGAACTCCCTTACTTTTCCGAATCGATTCTCAATGCTAAAAGTCTCATAAATTCAGCGGATGAATGGAAATGTGAGACGTTGGATGGTGACTTGTCGACAGCTGAAATATCGGCGCCTGCTGAGGAAAATGAGCTGACAAGGAAATCTTATTTCAAGCAACGCTGGAGCAAGGTAGTTTTAATGGGAGAGCTATTTACACATCTGCAGGGTGATTGATTGCCCTCCGTTAAACCCGCCCCTACTCCTCTCCCCTCAATTTCTGGCTTAATTTCCTCTGGCATGGCTGGTCTACTGGCTTTAAGTATTGGGATGTGGCTTTCGACACTTGGTTACAGGACCGTCAACAGGGGGGGGGGGGGGCACTGGGTCTAGCGCCCAGCCCCAGCCCTTCTACTCTCCTTAATTTCTTCTGGTATGGCTCTGGCCTACTGGCTGTAAGTATTGGGATGTGGCTTTCGACACTTGGTTACAGGACCGTCAACAGGGGGGGGGGGGGCAACGGGTCTAGCGCCCAGCCCCTACCCTTCTCCTTTGTCCGACATCTCCTTAATTTCTTCAGTTATGGCTCTGGCCAGCTGGCCTACTGGCTTGAATTATTTGGATGTACCTTCGTCAGTCACTTGGTTACAGGATCGTCAACAGGGGGGGGGGGACTGGGTCCAGCGCCCTTCTCCCTCCTTCTGTATTTCTTCTAGTATGGCTCTGGCATAATAATTATTTATTATTAATTATATTAATATAATTATTTAATTATTTATTGCAATGTAACTTTCGACACTTAGTTACAGGGCCGTCGCCTGGAGGGAGAGGGGCTTCTGGTTCCTGGCGCCCTTCACAATTGCTTACGACTTCATAAGTAAAACATTAAGCATTGTATCTAGCAATGATTAAACTCCGACTATGCTACGCCTATATATTTAAAAAAAAAATCCCTGGAGACAATACCCGTACCCCTACTGGATTTGTAAATAAATAAATAATGGCTTTTTGTTGTATTACTTAGCCAACCTAGCGGATCGTTAAGGCTTTAAACCCCTCTCATACACTAAAGAAGGAAGGCCCGGGACCGCCTGATTTACATATCCTCCAAGAAAATATAGCATGTGTGGGACTCGAACCAACAACCTTGCGGGTGAAAGTCAGAGTCCTTACCACTAATCTACTTGCCCTGACTTAAAAGAACTAAGCTAAAAAAAGTAGTTCTTGTAAGAACTAACTAGACTTCTAACAGCCGTATACAATTTTAAAGAAATATCAATCCTGAATCATTTTGAGCATCATATTGTAATTCAATATAAAATACCTACAATATATACATTGATTTTCCCCGTTCATTCTCTCATTTACTCTAAATCAATGGGGTTTCATCGTTAATGACACGAAAAATTAGATTTTCATCTTAGGAATGGCATTTTGGATGAGAACAAGCAGTAGCGTATTCCAAAATTAATTTAAGGCATGACAGCTTGTACTTTGCCCTTAAATGTAGCAAGTATATTGCATATTACAAGTTCTGGATTACATGCATACAGGCGCGGATCTAGAATGAGACCAAGGCTAAGATTAGATACGAATTTTTTTTGAAAAATAGGGCTGAAATATTGGGGTTTTACGCATTTTCAGAGCAATAAGGGTTTCTAGGTAATTAATATAGGTAGGCAAAAAATATTCTAGGTAATTAATACAATCGAGCACAAGGGGGCGCGGGGGTGGAAAATAGGGCTGAAATAGTGGGGTTTTACGCATTTTAAGGAACCTAATTGAAGGGGCTATAGCCCCCATAGCCCCCCCCCCCCCGTAGATCCGCGCCTGCATGTATATTCTTTAAAACAGCATTATTCATTTATAGATCTTTCTATCTTTCTTTCTTTTCCTTGCCCAGTATCCCCTGGACAAGGAGCATATATTTACAAAATACAATAGACATAATGATACCATACCTCATCCCCAAGCTAAAGCTTGATTGAGACAAAGGACTTATACAGTGCTGCTAAAACAAGATATTATCATATGATTTTTTCTTATTTTAAAATAATAATTTTTATAATTTTTTATTTATACTGTTTTTATTTATTTACTTATTTATTTTATTTTTATTTTTTATGTTAATAGTCTGCTTTTATTATTATTCCCTCCCATTGACCAACCATTTTTTTATCCCCGCTTTTAACTCACCCATTTGTTTAAATTTTTTCATTTCTAGAGGAAGTATAATCATAATAATAATAATAATAAACGAAACAAAGTTAAATTCCTGTAAGTAGGTAAGTAGGTACTGTTTGAATTAGCGTATACTGAAAATACCTAAGGGCAAAGCAATGCATGGCATGTAAACTTAAAACGTTTTGCCTAAAAAAACTCTGTTAGTAAATTAATTTTCAGCAAAACTACCAAAGGGAAGAGTGAATTAATGAATTTTCTTTCAGCTTTGGAATTCATAGAAATCGGAATATAAAGTTTTTATTTTTTAACAGAAACTTTATGGAAGTATGCATAGTCACCTATTGAACCCTGTACTACGAAGAAACTTTAAATTTCGCGTCTGTTAGATTTTCAAAATTTCCCATGGGGAACGTGCCTAAACCCCCTTCTTAACAAAAAGATGTTTTGACTGCAAAACCTAAACTCTATTTGCGAACAATGAATTTTAGCTACTGTAATTGTAAATAATTTCCCATCGGAGTGAATTCCTGGCTGGCTCCCTATTTGCCGATGCACCCCCTATGAAGAAAATCTCTTACGCCATTGCAAAAAAAACCACCAAATTTTTTCCATTGCTGTCAAATGCTTTTGGTAATCCCTTCTTCGTCTTCTCCCCTCGATCCCGGCACGACCTCATTGGCCTCTACATCCTCCATCACTTGCTGTAGATACTCTTTTCTCGGGCGTTCAGGTCGGTTGATGCCTTCCATGGTTCCCTCTATGATGCAGATTACGAAGTTTTCGTGTAGAAGTAAATGTTCAATCCAGTGAGCTCTTCTTGTACTTATCGATGGAACCAGAGTAATCCCAAAATAGATAAACTAGATGGTCATGGGTGTCAGACCCTTCAGGGTGAGAGGGGGAAGCTAATACAAAAATCTAGCTTAGGAGTGGCAAATTTCTCAATCAGTGGAGTATGAATAAAAAATAAATTTTGAAATAAAAAGGAAATAAAATGAAGTTTGCAGAGTCGAATGGGAGTGGACGGACTTGGTTTAATCCAGAGTCTGACGTGGCATAATTACAAAAAGAGGACTCATTATTTTTCCATTTAATTTTTCTTTGTAACACTCACTCCGGCTTTAAAAACTCAAATTTATTTCGCTCCAGCTTGTTTGCTTATGTTAAATTTTAATGGTTCCGCCTTGTAGAATTATTTGTCGGATGTTATGGATGTGAGTTTTTTTACGCAAAATGAACCGAAAAATGAATGATTGGGAAATAATATTGAATACATTTTGATATTCCTTCACTCAAGTGGACTAGCATAATAAATAAATAAGTAAATTGTAGATTTGGTTAAAATTTATCAATTTGCATGACTTCAGTGGATTCTTACAACATAATACACCATTTTGAGTGGAATACCCGGAGATATTTATAGCCCTAGGATATTTAAATTGACTTAGGTTGAATATCTCAGGACATGTCATATTTTATCTGCTGAACATAGGATATTAGGAAAAACTGGTCAAGGCGGGGCTCAAATCTAGCCTAAGTTAATTTAATGTTATAAATTGATAACGCTTAATGAAAATAACGTAGCTTGCAGACCTGTTCAGTTATTTTGTTGTGTACCAGTGCTAACCTGCCTAACAAAATCAAGGCAAACCTAGGTAAGGCGAACTAGTAGCTTAGATGGTAATACGATGCCCTGAATTTTCATACGGTCTGGTTATAACAATAAAATAATTGACAGACATTAATTTACGTTCACACACAACATAGGTTAATAAAATAATATCACGTACATGTTTCCTACAGTGGAACCTTACTCTTTGGGAACAGCAGTATTTATTATTATTATTATTACGGTGACCGCAGACTATTAGTTCATAGAACACCACCTGTCACTATTAAATGTCTTTTAGTCCACTTTCACGTGCGAATCGAAGCACGCTTCGCACGTCCGACCTCAGGAACTTGAATCTATTATACGCGAGAGCTGGGCATTCCGTCAGAAAGTGTAAAGCCGTCTCCGGTTCTTCCGCACAACGCTGACAAAGCACTCCTGCAGTCTGATCGAGGCGATTATAATACCGGGGTTAAATAAATACCCTAGGATTATAACTGTAAACAAACAAATTTTGAATAGCACTTTCCATTATAAAATTATCTTGTTTACATTTTTAATACCAGGGGATTAAATAAATACCGGTATTATAATCGCCTCAATCGGGCTGCTGCTCCTTGCTCGGTGAGACCCAATCTGGCCAAGTGTTGACGGAACCTCCCGTGTCCAGTCAATAAAGCCACCACCGTTCGCACTTCCCTCCGACTCATGTTGAGCATTTGCTTTCTCATCTCTTCTGTTGGTGCGACAATGAACTGTTTCAGCAGTATACAGCATCACGCTAAAAAAACCCAAATATGTACAGATACAGAAGCTGAAAGCAGCAGCCCCGTAACCAGCCAGTCGTGGGTTCCAGTCCCGCTTTATCCAGTTTTTCTCCATTTCCTAATTTTAGACAGAGGGAAGATTCCAAATTGGGTTTCTATGAGAAAGGAATAAACAATAAATTAGAGGGGAACGGGATGCCTTCTGTAGGTGAGTACCCGTGACAAGTTACGACACGTCTCCGATCGCATGGCGCGTAGAGACTCGCACAAGTACAAACGCGCTACCACCTTGCCACTGAAGTCGGATCGAAGTACTCCACACATCGAGGGAGTGCACCAGTTTGTCAACGGCAAAAAATTCTTGCGGAAACAATACCAAAAATGTCTGAAAACCCAAGTTGGCACGGTAAGTATATGCTAATAGTATATAATAGTAAATAATAGTATATATTATAAGTGTAATTATTTTTTTGTAATACATCATATACCGTACTGTAAGTAGACCTACGTCCATACAAAACCCATTGAAATTATATTACCACAAAATACTACACCAAGCTGCTAAGTCCGAGGAAAAACGTACGTCGAGTTTTAAACAAAAGGCAAAAGATCGGCAAAAACACGGGGGGAAATTCCAGTCAAAGCACAACAGATACTGAAATCGAAATGGCAATATCCCTTGCTGGGGGGGGGGAAGGTGAGGAAGAATATTGATGGCTTGTTTCATTCAGTGGAACATAAAGGGCTTAGCAAATGAAGAGGAACTAAAGATCTTACAAGGGCAGTGTAACCTATTATATTAATACATCCAATCGAAACACCAATTGGCTCGGTGGGCGCATGAGCAAGCCCTAGCTTGTAGTCGCCGTTAAAAAACCAATTAAAAAGAACCGGTCCGAGTTTACTCGAACATGCTTTCCAATTTATCAATTAGTAGGGAGAGAAAATGAATAATTTCATGGTAAATAATTTTCCTATGGTTAAATTTCGGATATCTCGGGGGGGGGGGGGGGGGGTGTCCACCTGACGTCATTGGAGGTGAGGTAGCGTCAATATATTTAAAACACATTACAACACAGTAATAATGGCAGGGCAGGCAATGCATTTCAGCGTGAAGTTTCTATCATTTTTTCAAAAAAAAAATTTTTGCGCAAAAGCAAATAGGTTTTTGGGAAAGCAAACTGTCCGGTTTCGTTACTCAACTTAACACCTAAAACATGCCTGAAGGTAGAAATCATCGATAGAAAAGTTTCGCAGAAATATTATTTTTTAATCCTTTTTCATTAAAATTAAGTTATTTTTATTTTTTTACCCCCAGAAGCAAACTATCAAGGGGTAAGCGACCCCCCGCATTTTATCAACATTAAAAACGACTAGAATATATGTGAATTTAAAAGAAATCGTTGCAGCCATTTTTGAGAAATAATTTTTTTAGACGTTTTTTTGGAGTTTTTGAGAATAAAACCCCCCCAAATTGAGTTAGCCCAAAATAAAACAGATGGTTCCGAGGTATGAGTTTTGTGAACCTTCATGCCAAATTTCACTCAAATCCACCGAGTAGTTTGCCCGAAAATTGACGAACAGACAGACCGACAGACCGACAGACCGACAGACCGACAGACGGACATTTCGTAAAAAACACTTTTTTGGGTTCCTGGGACCCCAAAACGTATAAATTCGTTGAAATCTCGGAATCGAGAGTTTCGACCGTCACAAAGCTTTCCTTATACTACGTATAAATTGGAAAGCAAAAAAAAACTACTACAATTTACATATTTTTCTTATTAGCTTACAGTACACAATACACGTATTCATACGATGACAAGGTGGGCTGTGTGCTGTGTACACTTACACTTTGGGCTAAATCATTAAGGTTCACAGAACACATAGCCGAGCTGCAGGGTAGGGCAGCTCCTTTTGCAGCGCACAGCTTAATTTCCTGAATAAATACACGTTTGAGGACAGGGAAAGGCACAAAAACTAGACGGGGATCTGGCTGCATCTAAATTCGGATGAGTATTCAGACTCTGTCTCTCTATGCCTGGGAATTTCCATCCTTGTAATTGTAGTACACGATTGTTAATTTATTCTATTAGTATTTAATATTATATATTAAATTCCTCTTTACCTCTTAATTTAAATATAAAAAAATAAACCTTTTTAATAAGGTGTTTTCAGTAGCAACTGAGAAATGTAGAGTACCTGACCAGAGAAATAGACATAATTTACCTTCAAACGGCCGCCATCTTGATTCCACGTGAAAAGCCTGGTTGGTTAATGAATATTACCATACTTAACCTAGAGTTTTTTGTAGGAGAGATAGTACAATCGTTCCCACCATATTCCCGCCAAAAATATTGCATGAATCTCTGGTGCTACATCATTTTGTCGCAAAAGCCATGGCAGAGGGCACTGAACAGTGACAACGACAGCAGTGGCGGCCCGTGGTGTATCAAAATGGTGGGGCAACGAATTGTAATAAAGTAATAGCATATAACTTACCACTACTTGAATAACAAATAGATTCTTCGGCATTTCGATGTGGCAAACAAGTCTATCACTCGCTGTTTACATTTTTGTAATATTTGTTTACATTACCCTGCCTGGCCGTTGGGCAGAACCTGACTTCCCTAGTCAAAAATTCTTCTTTGAGAAATTTTATAATAATCATCAGTCATGACAAAATAGTGAAACTCTTCTCAAAAATAACTCTTATAATTATGATTTTAAAAAAATACCAATATTCAACGATATTATTAATACGAAACATTTAAAGTCATTTTTGGGGCGCTGCCCCGCTGCCCATGTATAAATGCATATGGCATGAATTGCATTGCAAGGTCCATAAGAGAAAAGTTGTGTACACCTTTTCAATGGTGCGAACGATCTTCTTAACTTTTGCCTGACTCGGTTGCCATGGCGACCCGGGGCTAAATTGAAAATTGCCCCAAGTTGCCCAGAGCACGCACATAGCATAGCCGAATTGTAGCAGTTGCATTTTTCTTCAGAATAGCATATTATTATTTCATTATTATTATTATTATTAAAAGGAAATTGCTTTGTTTGCCTGTAAAATTATGGGAGGGCTGTAGCCCCAGTGCCCTTATGGACGAGCCGCCACTGAACGACAGTGAATGTCCCATCTCTCCAATATAGAGCTCTAGGTGCCAACTGTACGTGCTAAGTTTGGTCAATGTAGCGTATGTAAATCAATACAAAAGTTAAACAGGGTTTCCTGGCATGGGTAAATGCAGGCTACATTGGTATCAAGGGCGGATCCAGCCGAAAATTTAGGGGTGGGGGGTCAGAAGTTTTTGCAAGTTTAAAAGGTAATTTTTTTGTTGAAAAGTTGTATTTTATTCATTTTTTTTTAGTAGGTATCTTATGAATTTACTCATTTAGGGGGGACACGACACCCTGACCCCCCCCCCCCCCACCGCGTGGATCCGCCACTGACTGATATACGATAAGTACACATTCTAGGTATATTTATTCTAAATATTTTCTTCTGGGAGATAATGAAATAAAAAACTGCACGTAATCTTTTTTAAAATTTTAGGTAGTATTAAGGAGCTCGGGACTCTTTCGAGTATAGTATGCGCCGGTCGGTGTATTTATTAAATGTTTTATATGAGACCGGTGTTTTCGATAAAATTTCGGGTAGCAATGACCCTGGCGCATTAAACACATCGAGACATATTATGTCGTTGTATGAGGAAAACGTTGAAATTTGAATGAAAATGTCCACAAGTTGTGCAGCTGGCCTGGGCACCGAAGAGGACTGAATAATATTAATTCTGTACGCCATGTGAATAATTGCAAAACTAATGGACTCAACTTGGCTACACAGCCCCCGGCATTCACTTTTTATGCTTGTTCCCAGCAAGAACTTGGTATAACTCTTCAAACTCAATTGTATTGCTGCATAATAAAGTCAGGGTATATGAACATATGTAGGCATTACTACTGAGTAACTCCAAATGCTTGTTAATTATTATTTATTTCTGTATTTAGCACAACAGCAGAAGACTCACTAGACACTGGGCACAAACTGATCAAGGCCGTCGCCAGGATTTTTTTCGGGGGGGGGGGGGGGGTTAGAAATTTCATTGGGTATTACACAGTGCTTTTTTATTTTTCCTCTCAAAATCCGATTCTATCTAGTATCAAGCCATTTCATTTCGGGGGTGGGGGTGGGGGAGGGTTTGAACCCCCATGAACCTCCCTTGGCTACGGCCTTGAAACTGACTACGAAAAAAGAAAGGGGAAAAATAGGACCCCTGCCCCGTTCTGGAAATGCTGCCAACCAGGGTCTGAGCCCCCTATCGAAGAATTAGAGCGTAGTATTTTCCTCAAGCAAGGGAAGTGGAGTAATAAGGGATACTTGCTCAGGGTTTAAAAATGTCAACAAATGCTTGCCACTCATTGGATAGTTACTTTGATGGAGCTAGCCTGCCGTAGACTAGTACAAAGGTAGTCAGTCATACTTGGTCATGTGACTTAAATCAGGCTTATACGTCAATGACTCAATAATAAGCATTTCTCACCTTTTCCGACTGAGATCGGGCAGACCAAGTTGTCCAACCAAGTAGGCCTACGTCAAAAAAAAACCTTTGTAAGAATAGTGCCTTTCTCTTTTTGCTTAAGTTTCTACATATATAAGCTTGAATGAAATATAAAACCACCTCACAGCTCTTGTACGGGCGTTTCTCATTTAGTGCGGTCACGTCAACAAACAAGAAAATGCCTCGCATCAAATTTGAGAGCGCGGTTCTACCCAAAGCATATTAATTTTATAGAAATCCGACGAACTGTGAACCCCGGAACTTGGTCATAACAGAAACACGCTCAGCGCTTTTACCACTCTGTACTGTCATCCAACCATTTTCGTTTATCACTCCGTATAATCCCACAACAATGAACGGATTAGGACCCCCATAACAATAAATAAAATCCCAATCTGTAAAATGAATTTAGTATTCAAATAGAATTTGCATAAGCAATGGTCTAAAAACAATAGGGATTTAGTTGTAGTGGGGTTTCGCTTGTCATTTTTATATGAAGTCTATTGAGCTGTCAGTCATTGGTGAGTTTCGGACGTACATGCAGATTCCAACCGCGCAAGTAGTTTTACAGCGAATTCCAGCGGATTTTTTTTTTTGCTTGATATTTGATGGCGATGCGTGAAATAGGGACTTACAAACCATAATGTGTTATAACATTGTCATCGGTTGGGTACTGACTCAGCAAGAAATATTAAATTACCGGTATGTTTTAGTGTGAAACACTAGCCTCCATTCAAATATTCCTATTCAGAGGAATGCGTCAGTTTTGGCTGAGTTAACCGAAGAGATTTCTGAGCCCTTCTTAGGCTAGAACTATAAACGCTATAGATATACCATAAACTATAACTGAAAACGTCGCGATTCTAACGTCGCGTCAACGCTCGTTGACCGCGACTATGGAACTTCCATACGGCAGACTATACGAGCGCTGAAAATGTCGCGTAAACTCGATTTTTAACCTTCTGCAACACTACATTTCAAACGCTGCAAGCCTCTTCAGTTCCTTATTATCTGCAATAGTCCAGGTTTCACTCCGTATAATCCACCCTCCATACGCAGGTTTTAAGGAACTGCTTCCTGATGCTCGGTATTTTATTTGTGACTCTATCTGTCATTATAACAGGAGTATGCTTTTTATAAAAGTATATAATAGCATAGGTGCCTTAACATCATTTGGTATGTCTTGTATCAGTTTAGCCATCCATTTACGATTGCACTATCGTGTGTTAATACGGCACATACTGTCTTTTTTTCTTTCAGGTACAGGTTGCAAGGACCATTGTATCGTAACAACCTAACGCGATACGTATACCGTATACTGTACGAGTAAGTGTTGCTGCGAACATGAGACCATTCAGCATAAAAAATGTGTTCCGTATTGAAGCCGGGGGCTGAAGCAGGCCTATGGGAATAAAATTTTCATGGAAATGTCGAGACTGTTAGCAGCAATTCGCTGGTCAATACATCAACGTCATGTTAGTACACTTCATTACCAGCATTCGCCCGATTTATCAACGCGAAAGGATTCCCTATTTCTCCCGCGCTTTCTGCAAATGCCCAAAATTTGGTTCTTTGCCAACTTTATACAAATTTCCCTCCATTTTCAACAGTATTATCTAAATTCCTAGCTCTTAAATACGTAGAAAGCTGACGTAGGGAAAATTAAAATAGTCCTATGGTAAATCTCCTCAATTTCTACTTGTTGTCTTTCCATTCGTTTAATTTAGGGAAATGGTGAAATTAGGGCTCTAAATGTATGCATAACTCGCATGCCGCCTCTTCTGGAACTAGGAATATGCGCTGCAAGGCTAAAGAAGTAAATAAAGTAATATTGTGGTGCTATTGGAGCCAATGACTTAAAGTATAACTAGATTGCTTAAGGTGTGTGATCGGTCGGATTTGGCGTCGGTACCCCTTTCTCGTCTTCATGGAAACTGAGGAGGGACTACAATGGTGGATTCAGAGATTTTTTGGGGAGGGTGGGGGGGGGGCGATGGGGAGTGATATTTCCTACCAAGCCACCCCCCCCCCCCAGCTCCATGCAGCATACTTCCTCTTCTTCAAGTTACAGCCGGCTGGCTGGTTGGTAGCAACACGTGCCATCGATGCCTTCACTCCCCTCGATCCTGACACGCCCTCTTCAGCTCCACGTATGTGTATTGGCCCCTATATCCTCCGTCACATGCTGCAGATACTCTTTCCTGGGGTGCCCAGGTCGGTTGACGCCTTCTATGCAGCATACTGTTGATGGGTATTTCCAACTGAACATACGAAGTTTCATTACTACCCAAGACAAATATTATTATCACCAATTCAGTTTCGGGTATTCGTAATTTAGGAATATCGATTGTTCAATCAATTTGAGGAGGTTTCCCAGTTGATAATGCTACTATTACCACATCAAATTTAATTTCAAATTCCATTCAATTTTCGTGGTAAGTTAGTCAATTTTTTTGACTTTCATCCTCAGACTTCAATGTTTCAATTGCCTTGTGGGCCAATTTATCGGTTAAATTCATTAACAAACTGTTGTGCGCAGACAAAATTAGCCGTGGGTTTTGGTCAAGACTCGTCAAATCGAATCCAATTATAAATTGGTGGACAGTTTTGAAAGTGGAAGGTCTCTCCCGGAGCTAAGTCTTCGTCAGACGTCAATTAGAACAAGTTCCGCGTCCTTATTATTCCGACCCAAGTTAACGAAACAACCCGCAAAATAATTCCCGGCCTGTGGTCATTCTGAACAAATCAAAAGAGGCAAAAGCAGTTCACTAGAAGCCGCGAACACTTCCAATCGGGACAGGGAACGTTCGGCGTCGAGGCTGGGAAAAAGCGTTGAACAAGGACCGAATGAGAAAATTTAATTTTCTGAGCCTTCATCATTCATTTATATTTCCATCAAACTACGCTCCGCTGCTCGAAAAGAGGAGCGTGGTATCTTTAATGGTAATAATTATATAATATATAACTTATTAATATTCTCTCAAACAAAACATGACAATATTTCAAAATTTGATATTACCTAGTCGTATACGGTTCCCTACATAATTTTCTAATGCAAAATGTGATATGGTATATATATTCTTTGCCTTTGAATGCGTTTTCTATCGAGACTCGGCGATCATCATGGCAATTTGTATCTTGGAGAGTTCTTGAGCTCCTGTACAGCATTACAAGTTGGTGCCACTGATTTTGTTTATTTACTTTTTATGTCCTACTTCTATATTCCCTGACTTTTCGGATTTCACCACAGATGGATGAGGACTTTCAAGTTATGGGAGTTGGGCACCCCTACATTTAATATAAAGACAGTTTGATGTGCTTTTTGTGTTTCTTCTAGTATAGTCCACGCAAAATGAGAAAAGTATGGACATGGAATGTTTTGATCCTGTGCAACACAGTAAAAATATTCTTTGCACAATGTTTGTTATGCCTTGCATCCAATGCAACAAGTTAACACAAAATGGTGCAAGAAATATTTTTACAGTGTTGCACAGGATCAAAACATTCCATGTTCATACTTTTCTCATTTTGCGTGGACTATACCATAGTACACTTTTTATGGTGTTTATTCACTGCAGTTTGTGAGTCGTGACTGTTTGTCCTTTTCAATTACCTACCTATTAAGTGTTATTCCTCCACGATGCAAGCAAATGATTATAAACCTTTAATATAGATATTACAACAGACGTGTACCGTACGTACATACACATACATACACAATATACCAGGCGCGGATCTAGAATGAGACCAAGGAGTGGACTAAGGTTAAAAGGTTGAAAGAAAAGGTCTGAAACATTGAAGTTTTACGCATTTTGAGGAACCTAATGGGGGGGGGCTATAGCCCCCATAGCCCCCCCTCGTAGATCCGCGCCTGCAATATACAGTGTATACATGTACAGTATATACAATACAATATATATGTATTGTATTTACATATAAAGAAGGATTAGTCGCTACACCACCACAGAACCCGAAAACATTCAGCTATATAAACAACAGTAGGTAACCGGTGGGTTTAGAATTAAAGTTTTGAATTGTGACAAAGGGTGGGTTCTACCTGGGAGAAGAGGGGCGTGAATGCATGCAAATTACCTAAGCTTTCGTCGAGCAACCTCTCAAACAGACCCGTCCCGCGGGGAAAAACCTAACATATCCCAGCACTTAAAATATAAGAGCAAGTAATAACACCCCATATATCTTTTCCTTAGGACATTAGAGCCACGGAGGAGGGGGCGGGCGAGTATAGGGGAGGGAAGAGGGGGTGGTTTTTCAACGACAAGGAGACAAACTCGCAACCCAACTTGCGCCACATCCGCGTGAGCTAGTCCACCCTGCTTGATAATCCCACATATTTTCCTTTTGCTACAGCACTTTCTCAACTTGTAAATTGCTCGTGTTGAACAACTTTTATAATATGAAATCCCGTTCCGATTGTGTCGCCCTGTTACACTGTATTGGATATTAGACACTTTTAAGAACTGTCTTCAAATTAGCTGAACTTATTAGCTAATAATTTCTTATGAATGTTGCTAGGAGTAGGCTACTAAAGTGCATAATTTGGGTCAGGGACATTTATATCAGCTTTCGCATTCAGGTCTTCAAAGTAGCTGAACTTCTAACACAGTAATGAGGGAAAATAATTAAATTCGTCCAAACGGTTTGGTTGTTTAATGTTAACATTCTCCCTGAAGCGTGTTTTAGGCTTTTTTCTGTGGTGGTATTTCAGTCACTCCTGCAATAGTGTGGGTATGCAATTGTGTCACGAAAACTCAGTGATGGTTTAGACCTGACAACTGACCGAGGATCTTCTCTCACTGCCCTATTTGGGATTACTTACTACTTACAACCTTCCTTACTTCTTTTAAAATCATCTAGCAAATTCAGGTCATCAAACCTCCAGGGGCGCCGAATAGCACCCCCTGAATATTATTTTCTAAGGATTTGTATAGGTCTTTATTGGTCACTGAAAACAAAAAATTACTACAGCTTCTAAAAATTCGGAAATAATGAGGTCGTATATATACGGTAGCGTTCCCGTGAATTTAAGACTGCTGCCATACATTTTCGACCGAACTTTGTAATAATTTCAAAATTACTAGAATTTGAAAGTCGAAGGATTTGGCTTAGTGCTCTTTACTTCAGCATTGTCCACTCTGAAAAAAATATTTCAACCCCTCCCCCCCACTTGATAAAATCATGGATACGTCCTTTATTGAATTTTACTGTAGAAAAATGATTGGAGGCACCACTATGACCTTCAGTAGCAATAAATTTTAAACATAATCAGATATAGGTAAGCCTCCTCACAAACGAAATAAACGAACCACAGTATAAAATGGTTCTACAGTATGTTACATAATGTACCTTACTTTTGAAAATATTTTCCCCCGAGCCTGGGTCAACCCAACCTTAATCGGTACCTACCCATTGCGAAAAAGAACAAGTCCCTCACTTAAGCCTCTTAAGTCTTACCAATGCGTAAAGGTGGACAACATAATTTTGTTTGACGCTTCCTGACATAGTATTGACAGGTATAGGTTCCTGAACCATCTTTCCTACACGGTTGTCGGGCTAGTTGCTGACCACATCATCTCTGAGATCGTAGTGTGCACTCATCAAGTAAATCCACCAGATAGCTTATTGTTGCTTTCCAATTTATACGTAGTATAAGGAAAGCTTTGAGATGGTCGAAATTTTCGATTCCAAGATTTCAATGGATTTACACGTTTTGAGGTACCAGGAACCAAAAAAACGTTTTTTACGAAATGTCTGTCTGTCTGTCGCTCAATCTGTCGCTCTGTCTGTCTGTCGCTCTGTCTGTCTGTGCGTCGATTTCCGGGCAAACTACTCGGTGGAGTTTTAATGAAATTCGGCATGTAGGTTCACAAAAATCATACCTCAAGACAATTTTTTTTTATTTTGGGCTAACGTAATTTGGGGGGGTTTTATTCTCAAAAAACTCCAAAAAAACGTCTATTAAAATTGTTTATCCAAAACGACTCCAACGATTTCTTTCAAATTCACATGTATTGTAGTCGTTATTAATGTTGACAAAATGTGGGGGGTCGCTTACCCTTTGATAGTTTGCTTCTGGGGGTAAAAGTCGGACCGGTTCTTTTAGTTGTTATGGGCTACTTTTAACTTCAAAAAATGTGTATTTTCGTGAATTTTGCTGAAAATGTAACGAATTTTATCTTAACCTTGAGTCTATTTTAATGCAATCTAATGCATAATTTAAAACAGGTTTCTGTGTTGCACTGTTTTGTACGCCAGCTTTACGCGACATCACTAAATACCCCTTGATCCTCCAAGGAATGGGAGTTGGACTAAATCCTCTAATCTGCTACCTTCGGGCTGCTAAGAAGCAAGACACGAAATAATCCTCAACAGTTACTGCAAGCATAATTATCTAAAGCAAAGTAAGATACAACAATGCAATACTTCTCTAACCATTTCCACGAGTATATTGTAACTATCATATACTCGTAATTCATTCCAGTTTTCTCCTCATCACAGCTTCTGTATATATTTTATTACATTTATCTCAAATTTTAGTTTCTCCCGCCTTCTCCCTTTTTCCGCACCTTAGCAGTTAAGCAAAACTTCGAATTCTCCCTCTTCCCTTGACTCATTGCAAACTTTGACGAAAGAAGGACTACAAGGAAAATTTGAAAAGCCTTCCACCTCTTAATCCTTTGTCTGCGTTGTGTTGGTTTGAAATGCTGATCTACAATCGAGGAGTTGGGTAAGTTTATTTCGACAAAGAAAATCGATAAGAAACCCTTCGATCAGGTTGCGGAAACACGTCTCTACTTGAGTCGACACAGAACAAAAGAAAGTTCTTGGATGGAGGGGGAGAAAATACAAGTTGGGCATGGATATCAAAGCAGGGGCTGCTGGGATCACTGAGAGAACAAAGAAAAGGAATGGCTGCACACCAGGAGTACGTGGGTTCCAGAGCGTGCCTCACTTCTTCTAAGAAGAAACGAAAAACTACCCTTCCTGTACACGGGGACAAATTACTCAACTGTGTTCCTGACTCTTTATTTTTCACCCAAAAATTGAGGAAAAAGATCTCTCCCAACTGTTTCTGAAACATTTCTAGAATTATGGCCGCCCCCCAGTCCCTCTTCCCCATTCCCTTCACTTTGCTCGTTGCGAACATTTAGGAAATGGAAAGTGGAGTGTTTTCTGTATGCTTTTATCATTACAGGACTCATTTGTGTAATAAGAATGGCGTGCGTTTGCTCTCGAGGTGACACTTAAAAATGTGAAAACTTTGTAAGTTGCTTTTGGTATTTGTAGAGAAATTGTGAGGAAACGGAAATAATCGTTTGTTACTTTGTCCGTTTCAAATTAGCCTAGGATAGTTCTAGGCCGAAAAAATTATCTCTCTAACAGCAATTGGTGGTGTTTGATTCCCTAACCTGCAGCCTGATCGAGGCGATTATAATACCGGTATTTATATAATCCCCTGGCAATAAAAATGTAAACAAGATAATTTTATAATGGAAAGTGCTATTCAAATTTTGTTTGTTTACAGTTATAATCCTAGGGTATTTATTTAACCTCGGTATTATAATCGCCTCGATCTGGCTGCTGATACAAGATCACGCGGTGCGTTTTACTGACAATTGTCCTCAATTGCGTAATATTGATTCACTCTGGACAGCTAGGTCTAACGGTAATACACTTGTGAATACTAATATACCAGCGTACCTATAGCCTGCTGTCATGAATAGTGCGTCATTATTAGCCAATCTGAGCGATAATTAAATGTCTTTTAAACTACTGATGGGTAGGCTCCCTGAAGTGATAAATGACTTGTAACGGCGCCTTAGAAGGCAATTCTCAGGCGATTCCCAGAAGATACGACTTCAGTATATTGAGTGCCAAGAAAACATAACGGGAAGACAGAAGACAAGCAATGGAAGGACTAATTCGATGGCCAGGTGGTAACGTGCTTGCACTTGTGCGACACACCATGCGATCGGAGACGTGTCGTAACTCAAGAAGGGTACACACCTACAAAGGTGACTGATGAGGTCAATCGGGTGCATTCATTAAATTGTTTGCATGCGATTAACCTTTTTCATTTAAAAAAAAAAATAATAATAATTTCCGGGAAATGAGGGAGCTCTTAGATGCAAACCCCAGATGACAAGAGAAGGTCAAAGCCCATCAAGGGCTGTACCTAAGAGCCCGTAGAACAACAGAAAATGACCCTAATCTCCCGTGTTTTCACGAAGGTATATGTTCCGTACCGTGTACATGCGAGTACATTGATCGACGTCTGATGTACAGTCGTTCATAAAGCGGCTATCCACTTGTCAATATTCCGTCATTTGTGCATCAATAATTGATGAGATTTCTGTTTTAATGAGACTATTTTGTAGATACATAACTTATCTATTATAAATTAAGTTATAATATGGTAGAGACTTATTGTTGATGCATAAATGACGGAATATTGACAAGTGGAATAGCCGCCTTGAGTTGGCCATTCACGAGGGCTCCAAACGGACTCGCGCCAAGCCTAATGGACCGTCTTGTTCCATTTGGCGTTAGCGCCATTTAGAGGGGTCATCACGACTACGCTGAACCAGTCGCTCAAAATCTTTCAAATTGTACAGTGTAAAGGTACCTCTTCTATATCGTCACACTGTACAATTTGAAAGATTTGGAGCGGCTGGTTCAGCGTAGTCGTGATGACCACTCTAAATGGCGCTAACGCCAAATGGAACAGGACGCGCCATTTGGCTTGGCGCGAGTCCGATTGGAGCCCTCGTGAATGGCCAGCTTTAGAAATATCTCTATCACTGCAGTTCATTTCCTATAGGCCTAGCTGGTGGCTACCGACACGAAAGCGAGGGGTTTAGGGATAACACCCCTCGCTGTTGAACTTTACTTTAACTGGCTGGCTATACTGTCCATTAAAAACCTTAGCCACTAAGGAACCACGTCATTCCACCACTCATCTCTCGACACCACAATCAGTTGAGGACGTTAAGTTTCCGGAGGTTTTCCCTAACGTCATCATTCCTTAAAGGGTAGCAACATTTATTAAGCTATGGGTTGTACCGTGTTCGTGATCAGTTAGGAAAAAAATGACATTAAAAATTTTATCATTCTATTAGAAATATACAGGAATACACCCCGCAAAAGTGTTGTC
This sequence comes from Psococerastis gibbosa, assembly GCA_963971405.1. Lineage (NCBI taxonomy): Eukaryota > Metazoa > Arthropoda > Insecta > Psocodea > Psocidae > Psococerastis > Psococerastis gibbosa. Next base: position 22,634,939 of record OZ020485.1, read on the forward strand.
AAACACCTGGTATAACACTAAAAGAAATAAGAATATAAGGAAACCACATCAATCGGGAGAGGAGTGAAATTGAAGAAGGCTTTCTCCAAGGATAGAAAAGTCATAAAATAGGCATTGAGTTAAACAACTTGGCTGCGCTGAATCGCTGCACAAGTGCTTTAATAAAATAGAAGAGAGCATCTTTCCCAAGACCTGTTTTTGAAGAAGCGAATCACGAAGCAAAAAGGAAAGGGGGAGAAAAGGGCAGTATATCTCGCGAGGAGGGGAGTCGTTTAAATTGTTAAATTTCTTATTTCGACTTAGAATCGCGATAGTGCCCGGACTATCCAGCAGCATTATCAGTTTTTACCCAAAGAACTTAATTTCCTCCATTATCGAATTTTCTCCTCCTTTTACTCACCCCCTCGAGAATGAATTAAAGATAAACACGTCCGCAGCGCTTTCTGTTTTTGCTTACAATACTTATGGTACCATGTCAGTAGCACAGACTAGGATGGTGCTCAGATGCTCAAGCACCCCCAATTTTCAAGGGGAATGGGCACCCCCTAATTATTTTACAAAGTAATTTCATTATTATTATTTCATTAAACATTTGATCACACTCCGTCTAGGCTTCGTTCTAGTTTTGTACCTATATATCTGGTATTATTTAACAAAGGATTAGTTGGACTTACATTGCCTGCTGTGTTTATAGTCGTTACAGCCACTAACAAGGTGGGTAGTATAGTCAAAATGAAGTCTCTCAACCAATTAATAACATATTAGCCCCTTAACAGATCGGTAGTAGTGGCACAAGTGGTAAGCAGGCTAAGTTGATTTTATTTTGGAATTCTACACATGACCTGTGTTTGAATAAATTTATTTGAATTATGGGTACTTTTCTACGCTACTCACTCCCGACTCGTCAATGTACCCACTCATAAATCTTAGATACAAGCCAACAAAAAGGTAAAATCAAACAAATTTCCGCCTCTTCTTCCTTTTACATCGTGAATAGGGCTCTTTTTGGAGACATAATACCCCAACACCTTACCAAAGAGATTCTCCCAATACTGTAGATGTGGCGATAATTGATCACCTTGTGATGACAATGCCCCACCTTGCGGTAATCGATAGCCTGCCGAGAGAATTCTTCAAAACCCCTAAGAGAAAGCTATTCCATCAATGGGTGGACACCTTCATAAAGGGATAACAGAAGCTCTCCAGTCTCCAGTGCGTAAAAGAATTCGTTTATATGAGAGGAGCCACGTGAATAGACAGCACTTTTTTCGATTTTCTTGTTGCTGACGTTGTATTTGAAAGTTTTTGTCCAGTTTGTGTTTGGAAAAGCCTCTAAATCTCCCTCAATTGAACGTAGCGACCTTTATTGATAGGGGATGATGGGGATTGTTTTGAAATAATGATGGGTAAGAGAAGATTTGTTTTTGGGAAATAAAAACCTAGGTAAATTACATTTCCTACTATTTCTTTAAAACTTCTAAGGTGTAATCGGCTTGTAATGCTTGCACCTTGTGCGAGTCTCTACACGCTACGGGAGCGGAGACGAGTTGTAACACAACATGGGTCCTAACCAACAGAAGCGACCGATGAAACCAATCGGATGCTTTCATTAAATTATTTGTGACCGATTCACCACTTTTTGATGTTAAGAAGTTTGTGCCGTGGCTTTGCCTATAAATCTTTCAGAATTTTGAGTTACTATGGAGACGAATTGTTTCAATTAAACAGCCATTATCGATTTCTTGAGATGGTGGAAATTTGCAAAATACGGTATTATTTCATACCAATTAAGAAGTCGGGCACAAAGTGAAATTTTTCCAGTCAATTTCATAGTGCATTTCATTCAGAGGATACCGAAACGCAGTAAAAAAGAAAAGAAAAAGAGAATTTCTCAATTACAAAACGAACGTTCCCAGCTTCCAATTTTTACCTATCTGTTATAATAAAATAATAATTGACTAATTTGTAAGCCTATATCTAACACTGGTTTTTGACATAGTTTTCCGAACAATTCTGGTTGGTACTCATAGAACGAAACGAAACCATTTAAAGACAAAAACACTTTCCATATTTCATGTTTAAAAAAAAAAAGTTGTCATTTTGCCGCCTTTAAAAAAAATAATTGGGGGACGGGGTCATGGCCCCGTGACCCCCCCCTCTCTGTCCGCCACTGAATGAAATTGAAAAAATTCAAGTTTGGTACCCATCTTAATGAATTGTGTAAAAAGTTTTAAGCTCTTCTCCCAAATCGTAGTACGGGTTTGAAAAAAAAAAAATCAAATACAGGTATTTCTGAGAGAATTTACTTCCCAATGCTCTCATAATGTGCTAAGGTGTATTTTATTTCAAAATGTGGTTTCTCTCTAACCCACATCACCTTAGCTGCCATTTTGTTAATTAAAAACTTTACTCAGGCTTAGAGAAAGTAATCAGAAGTAAAGTTGGGATAACGTTCTGATGGATGTGAAAACTCCTCCAGGAATACTCTGCAGTTTGTAAATCTCTATCTATTCTTATCTTGTATTGTAAGCATAGCGTGCGTATTACTTTAGCTATACAATATTATTGTTATTGAAATGAAATGAAAACGTCTAGTGCTAATCTACCAGCTAACATATTTATTTTTATTGTCCTGTTGTAATATTTTTTTCCAAATAAATGTGCATTTTAGTTAAAATTTCAGTACAATAAAGTAGGTTGATAATGCACAAGGTTATTTTATTTATATTTATTTTTTGATAACTGCTGCTATAGACTACGCAGTATCTACGCAGTGGGGAACATTGCAGGTTACCTACCTATACAATACACACAATACGCAGTAAAAAATAGAATGGAGCGCGGACAGTACGGTATTTCCATCACGTCTTCGTGCATGTCGGGGTTTCGGGACTTATTATTTTCTCTTTAGAAAAACATGAGATAAATAGACTCGAAGGAGGAAACTCTCCTTTTCCTCGGCATCGAGATTTAATAATAAAAAATACTCCATCAATTTCCGTTAGCGTGGTTGTCCCACTTTTTGCCTATTTTCATCTCTACTTTGTATTTCCCGCTCTTCCTCATCAAGTATGTTTATAAACTTTCATAATTTATGCAACAATTCATTTTAAAATATTCCAGGCCTGACTTAAAATTTATTCCAAGTTTACACTGCTTGCCAATTATTTGATTTAAATATTGGTATACGCTTAGATAAATTTTAATTTCCAAAAGATAATTTGTTGAAAGCAACTTTCAGTGATGGCCCACTTAAATAAATCGATCAACCACCGAATAGTTGGGGATTTCATAATGAGAAGTGGTTTATGTACATGCGGAAAAGTAAATCGTGAAAAATCTGTACAGTGTAGGCCGCGAACCCACGTACCGCGATCTATACCTTTGCAGATGATCGTGTTAATATCTACACTATCTGCCCTTGTCTCTCTAGATGTCTCTTGATCCCGTATTTTCACATTTAACGGCCATAATCATTTCTTAGTAATTTTTCTTGAAAATTGAGTCTTTTTAATTATTTGTCTTCTTGCTTCCTCCTCAAGTGATGAGTGTGATTGATAAATAATTAACGGCACCCCCCCCCCCCCCTCCCAACCACTCCAGTTGTCTCTTAATAACCCATCATTTAATTACTTGACTTGTATTTGGTGGCCAAAATTAAAACAAAAATTAGTTAAGGTTTGGCGCTAAAACGCAAAGTCTATGAAATTTTCCTCTTCTGGGGGAGCATAGTGAATGTGTAGTGGAATTTGATTTAAAGTGGCTACAGTGGGTGAGAAACTCTGGTGACACGTACGCCGGGCGTCGCCAGGCCTACACATTGCGAAACTTAATTAATTACCGCGCCAGTTTCCAACTTTGAGCTCGCACAGCTTACTTTGACATCATACTAACCCCTTGAGGGCAAAAATCTGTCAAAGATTTCCAACATTACTCCCTACGTCACAAGTTAATTGTTATTTGGGTTACCATTATTATTATTATTGGGTCTACGGACAAACTATTTGTAATATTTTTTTATTGTACAGAATTGTTGAATTTGTTAATTTATGCCCCATGTCCAGGGAATGCAGGGCCAGAAAGAGAAAGAATTGTTATATATGTTTTCCTATTTATACGTTATTACTGTAAGGAAAGTTTGGTGAGGTTCCAAAATTTCGGTTTCGAGATTTCTACGGATTTACATGTTTTGAGGTCCTAGGATCCCAAAGAAGTGGATTATACAAAATGTTATGTCTGCCTATTGGTCTATCTGTCTATCAATTTTTGGACATGAGATCGCTGACGTGTCGTAACTCAGCACTGGTACTTACCTACAGAGGCGACTGAAGAGGTCAATCGGATCCATTCATTAAATTGTTTTTATGCCTATAACTTTTAAAAAAATATACACATATATACATACATACTGTATATTTATGTACATAATAACTACATGAAATGACCATGTGAGCACAAAGATGGCAAATCATAAAAGAGGGGTTTTATTCCAGTAAAGCAAAAACAAATCTCCCATTTGGGACATAACGTTACAGTAACGGAATACTTACTTACTTTAACAATAAATTATGCTAGATCTTAGATTGCCAATGCTTTGCAATGTAAACGTGTAATGTTAACCCAATTTTCTTTTGGACATCCAATTTTACAATAAATACATAATATCACCTATGTGTACTTCGGTGTCGAAAAAAAAACACGTAGGGACGTATAATTTTAATTTATAAGCATCGGTACATAAAGCTAGGCCGGGACGCTCGCTCCATCCTCTTATTATCAATTTCGTTTAGTAAAGCCCCTAAATTTTGAAGAAAGTTCCTGGGAAATTTTAAAATCTCCCAATAATAAATTTCAATTTCTTGCTGCGCGCAATGATGTTAATTTTCCGAGGTCAAAAGATTCATTCTTAGAGAGAAAGTAACAAAGAAAGTTTTTCCAATTTATAGTTGCGTCGGTTTTCAATAATGAAATGAGAATTAGGGAATAAAATTCATTGACATTATAAATTCTCTTAGAAGTCTTTTCAGAAAGCTCTGTAGTTTCTTATTGATTATTCTTCTGCACACTAATTTTCTTGCTGTGGTTTCTAATTTCTTAAAATTGATAGCAAATTTATGTGAATCTCCCGATTTATTTTTATTTTGTCAGATATTAAGCCTTGTACGTGGTGTGGCAAAATTGAAGTTGTTAGTCTCTTGAATTGCTGTAGAAAATACGAATAAATAAAATAAAACAATAAATAAATCGTATAAAAAAACTAAAGGCAAAAATTATTCAATATTATTATTTTCAGGTCATATATAGAGTAGTGGTCCAGACTACAACCTTAAGCCGAAAGGTTGTTGGCTCGAGTCTTACTACATTTTCTGGCCATGCTTCGTAGGGCATGTACATCAGGCGGTCCCGAGCTTTTCTAGTTGAGTGTAGGAGAAGGCTTTATAGCCCTAACTCTGCTGGTTGTTTTATTAGTAATAGAACAAAAAGTCACAATATTTATTTATTTTAATTATCACATCAAAGTGAAAACGCTCGGTGGTAGGGGAGTACGTTATGAGCTTATTTAAATGAAAGTGATACCCAATAGTTCAAAGGCTTGCATAAGTTTATGGGTGTACCTTTAGATTGTAATAGAAATTTACTTATTTCTAGGAATAGCCCAATACAGTATTATATAGGCCTATGGCCTATGATAAATGGAAGGGGAGCCCAAACGACATGCCTCATACATACAGTTAGTAGTACTAGATGTATTTGTCTAGGAATGCATACTAAGTTAACATATGACAACTTAAGGAACAAGATGGTGGTCAGTGAGAGAGGAAAAGGAAGGGATGTGTTTGCATTCAGCAATATGTCCCAATTTGTTTGCGAGTTCTAAATGAAAAAAATACCCCCCCCCCCAAATTTTCTTCTTCTTCTTCTTCTTCGGCCGGTACTCCCCTGCACCGAAGGAATATAATTATAAATTAACAATTATACCCTTATAATACAAATAACCTGTGGGCCCCCAAGTTAATCAACTTGTCGGGGGCTCGCACAGTAAACGCTGTAGATAAAAATAAAATAATAGTAATAATGTAAGAGTTTCAGCTAAAACACTAAAATAAGCGTGCGATATATTTGTGCGATAATTACTACGGATGTATAATTTATAAAAAAAAAATTGTTCTTGCCCCCCCCCCCCCCCAATAAAAATCCAGGATACAGGCCTGACCTACAGTATCTCAAAATCAATAAGCAGACTTTTACTTTAGAAATGCTACCACCCCACCACCTGATCGGTTTAACTGAAAGAGACTTTAATTGTTCAAATACTTCCAGTTTTAATACGGAGGTTGGGAGGAAATATCAAAAACACTTCAATGACCAACATCTGGAATGTTTGGAATGAGGTTCCAGTGTATATTATAGCAGACACTGCAAATGAATTAATTATGGAAGCTAGCGTTCCAGAAACCAGAATAATTCATCAAAATTGAAATTGATTCCAGCGCAGCAGTACTTCCAAGTTACCACGTGAAACCTTATAGTAGACGTCATCAATGAGGGGGTTGTTAATCCCTTCTTAGATGAAGACAAGCCAGATCAAATTGATAGAAATGATACGTTCAACTTAGATTGCGATCGTCTGATTTATTTTCGAAGTGTTCTCCATGGACCTCTGCTAGTTTCGATACTGTGCTTGATTTCAATTGATTTCGGGACCAGATTTATGCTTAGGGTTCGTCCCCCTTTGCTTCACTAAGTAGTGTACGGTCATTAAGCTCACCTCAATTGGGGAGGGGGGGGGGGGGTTGTTGAGATGAGTCCAATCACTTGAGCGGAGGGCTGCATTACATTCCATCCCACCCTTATACCCCCGACTTGGTTTTATATTTTAGGCTTTTTCATTTATAAAGCTGCAGGGGGTGCAGCTAGCAAGATATAATGACTACAGAGGGTGCTTTAGTATTGATTTTTACAAAATGTTAAGTTCATTTATTTTTGAGCACCGGTCAACTGAGGAACTTTTGATTCAAGTGTCGTGATTCTCAGAAGAAATAATTTCTTAAAGTAATTTTATTTCATTTGTCTCGGGTATAACTATAGGTTATTGAATGTAACCAAGTTTCTAATTCTAAAACAAATTCACTGCCAGACCAAAATCGACAGTTTTCCAGATAGAATGTCTAGTGAATTCGTTAGACACAAATTATTCTGTGAGTCCGTGTCTATCGAAATCGCTAGACTTGTAAATGTTCGTTCCAGGCCCCGTCTACTGAAATCACTAGACATGGAAATATTTAGCTTATGACAAAAGAGAGGACTCTAACAAACAAAACAGTGTTTTTGGTTTTGTCAGGCAATGAAAAATAACAAAGCTATGGCGACTCAAACTTTAATGTACCGTAATTGATTTAAACAAGGGATGTAAATGGCGATTAGTGCTAAGTTCCTCATTTTACCACCAGGAGTGACATGGAAAACCACTGTCTAATGATATCGCTAGCCATGGCAGTGAATAATATAATATAATGGAAGCTACAAATAATGATGGCAACTAAAGCTACTTATACTGCATGCATGGAAAAACCGAAAGCTGTACTCTTGCGCTGGAAAATGTTGGCAGTATAGCGAGTTCATTATTTTAATGTTGGTTACTGATTGCACTGTCGTAATATATAGCCAACATGTGTAAGCATGTAAATTTTTAAATTCAGGAGTACAATATGTTCAGGTATGTACAGTAGACAGAGCCGTAGCCAGAATTGTTTTTTTTTCGTGGGGGTCCATCTGACGTCACTAGAGGTGAGGTAACTTCAATATACTTAAAACTCCATTTTATATAGTGTACGCTGAATATATTTCGGCGGGGGGGGGGGGGGGAGGGGGAGTCCAGACGTTTATCTCAGCAAACATATCCAGCGATTTGGTGTTGCGTGACACTCTAAATTGAATACAGGCCAATCAATCGTGTTGTTCAGAAGGGAAAAATAAACATGCTGTCAATCTCACTTCTTCAGGCTTTTAGTGATACCATATCGAATTGCCTCATCATTGCAATTGTTCTTACGAGATTTGACGCAGGTTGTGTCATTACAGTACTTTATTAACATTTAAATACTCTAAATACTGAAAACAGAGAAAACTAAATTAATCATATTTGATCAAACATATACGTAAACACATTGTAGCCGACAATAGCAGAATATTCTATAATAATTTGCCACTAAAATTTTACAATACATATACTGATGACGCATTTAGACAGTGACTCCAAAGTCCACGAAAGGGAAAGCAATATAGCACGCGCACTTTGACAGCATTCGAAAAGCAGCTGAAAGCGGTGCTGAATCAGAGAGATCAAAAGCCTTTGTCAATTTTATTGAGTCGAAGGAATTATTGACGTTTTGTTCTGTATAATAATTGAAGGCAGCTTCGAGGGAGGCACAATGTCGGATCTGCCTTTGATATTCATGTTATGCGTCACATCACAGTGAATGGAGCCGAGCAGTGTACGACTATTGTTTGCAGCAATTGACCGTTGCAGCTTTGTTGCTGTCATTCCTTTATTTCGCACGTCACATGCAGTGCAAATGTCTGTCAAGTCCATCCTCTATGGCTCTGCAATAATGTCCATAGCTACATACCAGTATAAGAAAAGTTCATTACCCAGAATAAGGGTCACAAATCACTGCCATCCAGCTGCGCCTCTTTCCCATGTCATCTGTCCCAGCTTGGCGTGCGTGAATCTCCTCTCAAGTATTCCAGACCACATTACTTTTCAGGCATTGAGTGTCCGCACTACAGCCAGGAGCCCTGCTAGAGGAGCAAGGGCACATGCTGCCACTCTCATACCTCGACCTACTGTACTTCAGGATCTGAAAAGGGATGTTCTAACAGCGGTTCCTGTTTATGATTGGCCAAAAGTGGTAGAAAGATAGGTACACACTGTTTTGGATGGTACCGGGGCAACCTTATTTTTCAGCGCACTCCTGTTAGCAATTCCTATATCCCCTATCCCAAAAAGGTTTCAGACTAACGATCACCTACTTCAAGGGCGCGTTCCCCTTTCAATTTGTAACAAAAATAACTCATGCATTGTGGCAAAGAAAGTACATATTTACTTCCGGGGTCATTGTGCAGAGATCCAGAAAACTTCGTCCTGCTAAGGAACTAGATAACCACTTGTACATTTCTTTTTTGTTTAAAAAAAAAACGATTATTTGCATACAAACAATTCAATGAATGTATCCAAATAACCTCTTCAGCCGCCTCTGTAGGTAATACCTGTGTTGAGTTACGACAGGTTTCCGATCGCATGGTGTGTAGAGACTTGCACAGGTATGCGCACAAGCTACAACTATGCCTTCGAAGGCCTAAGCATTGAATGTAAAAAGAAATTAAGTTGTCCATGAGAATATCAGTAAGTTATACAGAAACTTTTGTTTTAATATTTTAAAACGTCCCGACTTTACAATCACTTTATATTATACAATTGCTCCTGTATCGTTTTATAACAAACTCATCACCAGAAGGACAAGTCGATTTTATTCAACATGGCAGGGCGACTCGCTTAGGTGTGAATAACAATCTAAAAATACCCAAGTATCAAACATCCAATTTTCAACATTCTCATGCATATTTATCTATCTTAGCTTACAATAGACTACCAGATGAAATAAAACTACTACAGGTATCAAATATTAAATATTTCCAGACTCAAATTAGCCAATTCCTAAATTCTAACAACTCAGAATATTTATCACAAATAGTTCCTAACTTCAATTAAATATTATGCTCCCTACTAACTTACTTATATTTCCTATTTTATTGTTTGGATTTCCTATTAACTATTATTATAATTAGTATTAACAATAACAGTTGTTCTGGACCCATCACGGGCCACGGACTATCGGGTCCACAGTATTTTTTGTCTCTCAAATGTACATGTAGTATGATTATATTATATTGATTATTGATTGATTGATTGATAATTGTGGTCCTAAAATAAAAATTTGTTAGAAACCCCAGTTACCCCATAAGTTGATTGAAAAATTAACAACAGTATAATATCAGGCCTATGTAGGTATATCCGAATCGGCTGACACCCCTCCTTACTATATTTTTCTATTCTGTATTCTTAAAATTTTCATTACTATCATTATTCATTTCAAAAGGACTTCGTACATATACCATACGGTAACATTTTCCGGGGTCTAGTTTATATGTAAGCTTAGCTGTTATAGCAAAATATTTTTATCTCCACATATTCCGGCCCCGTAAATGAAAACCTTAAAGAAAATGTATTTACGAAGGAAATTCAGGCACTAAAAGAAATTCTCAAAAGACTGAAAGAAGGAAATGTTGTAGGAAAATTTGTGGAGTTGCCCGTCTCTTGAGTGACGACGTCGATTCGGTTGCACACAATTTACCCATGTACGGAAAATGACGCCCCCTCAGCACTATGCTAATTTTAAGAAAGTCTCCTCGATATTCCCCCGATATTTCTTCATAATGATGTTCTTCCCATACCATTATTGAATTTTCTGTTGTCCATAATTTGTAACATTCTCCCTCCAAGTTCTCTGCAAAAACTGCAAAAAAAAGAAAGAAAAAAGAAATATTATGGTGTCTTGGAATACTTGACCAGCAGTGGCGCCTACCTGTTTAGTAATCAGGGGCTCAAGCACCCCCAACTAACCAAAGATCGGCGCTGAGCACCCCAATTAATACTGTACAATTCCTGCAACAATAACAGCTGATACTGTAAGTTTGCCCTTAATAATATCATATACAATATACGAAAAAAATATATAAATTAATAAATGTGTATAATGGACATTTTAACATATTGTTTATATTGTATTTTGTATGTTGGGTACTACCTAACAGATCTAACAGGTACTATCTAATTATCTATCAGGCACAATCAAATAGATATAGGCCTGCTAGACTGTAACTGTGACTGTTGGTATAGAAAATGGTCTTCTTCTTGTGGCTCTACAGCCTTTAATGGGCAAAACTCCTGCAATCAATTCGGTTTTGTATGACGCTCCACCATCTTCGGACTACAGACTCTAGTTTGCCCCAGGGACGGATCCTTGGGGGGGGGGGTCGCCCCCACCGCCCGAGAAAAATAGCTTTATACTAGATAGAATGGACTTTTGAAGGAAATGAAGAGAAATTATTTCTCAAGTAAGGGAAACGCGATATTTTTCAGGCCACCCCCCGAAAACTTTTTCTGAAACCGTCCCTGGTTTGCCCTTCCAAATGGTATGTTTATCAAACCAACCTAGCAGACTCGTCAAAGTGCGGGTAATTGGACAGACTCTTCAGTCTTCAGTCAGTGGTCAATGTCAAATGAGGTTATTGATAAAAAGCATAAGTCACTGTTGTAAATAAATAAATAAATATTGACTTTTTGTTCCATTACTAAGCCAACCTAGCGGAGTTACGGCTATATAGCCTCTCCTACACTCAACTACGAACACCCGTTCTGTTTCTTCCCAAAATATTAACGCTCTATCCTCAGTATATTGTACTTGCTGCATAAGGAATATAATACCGTGCAACTTGTAATAATTCATTGCAAAACCCGTCTTGCAAATAATTCCAGCTATATTTTATGTAGAAAATATAAGTACAGAACAGAAGACTGACTTAAACCCTCTCTTCCTATACATACAAAATCTTAATCCTCTTCAGTATTAACCGTGTTTCCCTTATATTACAGGCTTACTGCATATTATGATGCATTTCTTGAATCTTTGCTCATTAAGCAGCTCAGAATCTAGTCTTAGTATTGTATCAGTCAAATCAGTACAATAATTTTCCATACCAGAATGAATGAATGCATGAATGAAATTATAATTCTCTGTGGAACATTGACAAAATTGAATTACCACGAAATGAAACGGCGAAGCTTACCAAACTAATAACATCATTGCCATGCATATGGAAATGCCACTGGCGTTATCAACACTTTCCCATGGATCCGGGATAAGTACCGTCAACTGATGTGAAATGAATTGAATTGAATTGAAAACGACTTTATTGCAAGAAAACAAAACAAAAGGCGAACAGTAAGACTATAAAGTCTTCTTTTCATGCTAACCTTAAAAAAACAAAAATATTGTATTAATTATTGATAGATGCTTAAATTTAAATAGAGAAGAAACAAGAGAGGAAGAGAGAAAAAAAGGAAGAAAAAAAGAAGGATCGGGGGGGGGGGGGATGAATGAAATGAAAAACGCCTTTATATTAGGCGACTTTTAGCCCCAAAGGTCTACTCTACCAGCTAACCTACTGCTACCAGCTAACTCAACTGAGCTTGCGCGGATCTACGGGGGGGGGGGGGGGGGCATTAGGTTCCTCAAAATGCGAGGCCCCTCTTGTGCTCAGTTATATTAATTACCTATTATATAGAACCCTTATTGCTCTAAAAATTCGTAAAACCCCAATATTTCAGCCCTATTCTTATAAAAGTTTTCCCGGGGGGACCCCCAGGCCCCCTGTCATATCTTAGCCCCCTGTCATATCTTAGCCCCCTCCTTAGTCTCACTCTAGATCCGCGCCTGCAACTGAGGATTCTTTGAACTTTTTCCCGATACCAGGAGATAGATTGATTGCTATGTAACACGAAAGTTTAATTTAAATCAGAGCCTATTGTAGTTGGTAAATAAATAATAAAAATAAATATTGTAGTTGCAAATAACGCCAAAAACGTCCAATCCAGGGGCAGTTTAATTTATAGTGTAGTAGTAGAGTTTTAAATCGTTTTATGTAGCCTATAGATAATAAATAAAGAAATAAGCAATATGTATTCCACTTAAATTATACAATCTAATAATCAACAAGTAATCTAAAAGAAACGTTGAAGACGTAAAATTGTCAGTAGTATATATATTAAATATACTGAAATAAAAATAAATATAAGGGGTTAAGGCTAAATTAGTTGTGTACCTACCTGACGTTTTTATTCGCTGTTACTCCCTCCATCATTAATGTAAACTAATTCGTCAAGTGCATTCAACACAACAGCCCAACAGTTAGGTGCTCCAATGTTTTCCACAATAGCATAAGGTAAGGCGATAGGGTATGCTATAGAGATAGAAATGAAATTATTATGATAAATATTTAAACAGTGATAGACATTTTAACACATCTATAGGCTTTCAATCAAACTTCGTACATTCACACTATCTAACAAATATAGGCTACCTACTATACAGATACAGACTATTTTAGCTTAAAAGCTAAAAAAAAAATTCATATCGAGGCACCCTCAAAATGTGGCGGCACGGACGAGAAATTGTAAATTCTTCGAATGTTCGTGTAAGCCTTCAGATTGGGTTATGACTGAAGAAGACCTGATCGATAATGCAAGAGAGTGATTCAAAAAATTAGGTCAATAACCAAGAATTTTCCAGCAAACTATGAATTTTTTAATGAATGAAATTAATTGACTTATTCTTACAAACTTGTAAATATTTGTGAAGTTTTCCAACAAGAATTTCATAGTACCGTAATTCTGCTGTTAAAGATAGTCAGTTATGATTAAATCTGATTTAAATTATATTATAAAAAACGGCTCTGACGTAGAAGGAGTTTTAAGAAATTTTATTACGACTCACTACCGTACTGTGGATTTTGTGACATGTCCATTTTTTTTAAATGTATTAACGAGTAAATTTCCATTTAAGGGTCGTCTGGCTGTAACTGAAGAAGAAAAAGAAATATCCACTTCACATATTCACCAAAGTCGTGATGAAACTTGTGAAAGCTGGAATAAGCAATAAAGGTATCTTACCAACTGCCGCGATCCACATTATTTATGAATTGATTATAGTCTATCTATAAGAAGTATTATTAGTCTATAGGGAGAAATTGCAAGCATTTTAAATTATGACATTAAAATGGAAACAGTGCCAGGGGAGAGTATTATTATTGTTTGAATATTCTTATTACTAACAAATAAAAATGACTTATTCATGGAATGGGATGGATTTTTTTTATTTGGTTATTTTTTTAAAATAAAAGATTATTTGCATACAAACAATTCAATGAATGTATCCGAATAACCTTTTCAGTCGCCTCTGTAGGTAATACCTGTGTTGAGTTACGACAGGTCACCGATCGCATGATGTGTAGAGACTAGCTAGTGTACGAACAAGCTACCACAATGCCATCGAAGTCCTTCAATCATCAGACACTAGTAGATTTACAAATAAATAAATAAGGACTTATTGTTTTATTACTAAGCCAACCTAGCGGAGTTACGGCTATAAAGCCCTCTCTTACACTCAACTAGGAAGACCCGGGACCGCCTGCTTTACATGCCCTCCGAAGTATGGCCAGAAAATGTAGGAAGTGTAGAACTCAAACCAAAAACGTTTTGGGTGAAAGTCCGTACCACTACTCTACATGTCCTGACAATTTGATGTAGCCTTTTACGCCTTATGACGAAAGTAAACAATGTTGCCTAATCACAAAAATACAGGAAAATAGTCACATAATACAGTATTGTAACAGTAGCAAATGCATTATGCAATATACAATATTATGTGATTAGTCTATTAACGTATTACTTATATATTTCATAATGCTAATAGTTTGTAATATTTTTAAATTATGCAGCCGATTCTCCTCTACAGGAGCGAAAGCTGGACACCTATAACAAGTGACCTGAGTAAAATAAACGCAACTCAGATGAAGTGCCTAAGACGGAATGCTGGTCGGACAAGGTGGGACCGGATCCGAAATGACCACCGCATCAGGCAAGACCTGCAAGTAGATTTCATAGGGAGAAGAATGGAAATCAAACAGTTGCAATGGTTCGACCACGTCCAAATGATGGACGGGAACAGGACCACACGGAGGTTGGGGAAGCAAGACCAACCACAAGGAAGAAGACTCATCGGCAGACCAAGGACTACCCTCTAGGAAAGGATTGAACAACTCGCTGGAGCAAGAGGGATAACAATGGCCGAGCTCAAGGCATTAACGTCCGACCGGCGCGATTTCAGGAAATGGGTTTGAAGTGACCCCCCCCCCCCACGATGCGCACGCGGAACTAAGGTGGAAGAAGAAGAAGAAGAAGAAGAAGAAGAAGAAGAAGAAGAAGAAGAAGAAGAAGAAGAAGAAGAAGAAGAAGAAGAAGAAGAAGAAGAAGAAGAAGAAGAAGAAGAAGAAGAAGAAGAAGAAGAAGAAGAAGAAGAAGAAGAAGAAGAAGAAGAAGAAGAAGAAGAAGAAGAAGAAGAAGAAGAAGAAGAAGAAGAGGAAGAAGAGGAAGAAGAGGAAGAAGAAGAAGAAGAAGAAGAGGAAGAAGAGGAAGAAGAGGAAGAAGAAGAAGAAGAAGAAGAAGAGGAAGAAGAGGAAGAAGAAGAAGAAGAAGAAGAAGAGGAAGAAGAGGAAGAAGAAGAAGCGGAAGAAGAGGAAGAAGAAGAAGAAGAAGAAGAAGAAGAAGAAGAAGAGGAAGAAGAAGAAGAAGAAGAAGAAGAAGAAGAAGAAGAAGCAGCAGCCATACTGATCAAGCGATGTTAATTCTTTTTCTACGGAGGTAAGGCCGAAAGTAGAAAATGAAAGAAGAAAATTAAGAAGCTTTGAATTTGTCCATTTTCACATTTTACCATGTAAAGCAAAATATTAATTATTCAAGTGAGTATCATTAACAATATTTTAATGTTATTTTATTCTTCATTATTGGCCTGATTACACACTTACATTACTTACTTACAGGTACTTCAAAGGCAAAACGATAAAAGATCCGTAATTACTTCCATTTCGGTGAGAAGAGCAAAATGGATGGGTCATCTGATCAGACAAGAAGCACCATAATAGAAGGCACAATCGAAGGCATCAATGCAAGAGGGCGACCAAGGAAGGCGTACGCGGAATACCTCAAGAAAGATATGAGATGCGGAACCTACTTGGGACTAAAGAGAATGACCCAAGAAAGGGAGGAGTGGGGAAGGAGATGAAAAGATTTGCTGCAAACCAATCGTTAGATTGAAACTAAAGAAGAAGTAAACACTCTATAATATTATAATTCGATCCATTATTAGTCGATCGAAGAAATATTAGGAATGTTTAGTGAGCCTATATATATTTAAGTATACTATTTGATTCTGAATTTAGGTAAATAAATTACACATTCCAATTTTTCTTAGACCCATATTTATTGGTTATTAATTATATTGGCTTGTAATCGGGGGATTGTTTCTTTAATATGTTGGTTAAAATGCATTTTAAACATGCGTATCCTTTCACAGCCCCTGTCTCTACTATTAGACGTAGTGAATCTTGTACTGGTATAGCCTACCATCGCCAGGAAAAATTATGAAAAGTAAAAATTTAACCAAAAATCTACAGGAAAACATAATTTTTCTCTCAAGATCGTAGAAATAGTGCTGACGATGGAAACAATGATAGAGGAAATGGACTCTAGGGGAAGCGAGTTGAAGCAGAATGAATTGATGTTGGGGTAGTAGAGAAAGGCTCAATCTGGCGTCAGTATCAATCATCAAATCCGCTGAATTACGGTTACATAGATTTTTCTAAGTTGTTGGAAACGAAACCTACCCACCCCACCCCTTATAATGGTGGGAATTGATGGGTTGGGAAGATCTGGTAAGCAATAACTCAGTTGGAGCTAGTCGTTTGTAACGGGGGGGGGATAATGATTCGGATTTTTCAGTCGTACTCTGTCTGACGCTGACCACTAGTTCACCCTTCCCATCTCACAACTGCCTACCTACTTACATTAAAAACATCTAAGTGATTTATTAAACACTTTGCTGTGTTAGTATAGATCCTAAAACTTTTTCGCTGATTGGCTTTTTATCGTATGCTTTGAAAATGGCATTTTTTGCTCGTAAAGTAGGCTAGATTACATTGAGGAAATTGTTCTTATAATTGTTTCCTTGCATTGCATACCCTACCATTATTGCTGTGTTGCAAGGTATTGGTCTACCCGTTGTAGACTATGCAATCGTCCTATCGATCAATTCAGTCCTTTGGGATTGGATAGGTCGAGCCAACTGAAATGTAATTAAAATAAGATTATTAACTATGGAGTTGCTCATTTAATTTGTCTCTGTACCTATACTTATTGATAAATAGGAAAGCATGTTCGAGTAAACTCGGACCGGTTCTTAAATGCCGCATAAGGAGATTTTGTGAATTTTGTCACAATCTGCCTCCCTGTGATAAGGTTTATATTAAGTAACGTCAAGGGTCGTGAATGCGCGGTTTTGTAGCTAGTATAATTGCGGCTCTTTCTCTAAAACTTAAACAATTTAAAATCGAAGCCCACGCTCTCAAAATTCTTAAAAACTCGCTTGGTGGCATAAGAGTGAAATTTAATCTGTCCAAACACAACTTGAGGCTATGCACCTAAAAAAATCTAATTTTTGCGAATTTATGTTCAAAGTTTTCCTCTTCAAGGCTAGGAGGAGTACTTCTGGGCCTCACTTTCCGTTTTCGCCACACAACATACTGTATTTTTTCATAAATTTTTTAACAATTGCGATAATTATGATGTAAAAAGCCTGTCCAGTGAATCGCTACAAGTAATAATTATTTTGAAAAATGCACTAAGCTCTGAAGTAAGGCATACCCGGGTATTGTCATCCGCCATTTTTTATCCTATATTTGCTATATGGTAAGTATTGTAATTATTTTTAAGAATTGCAAAAGATTGAAAAAAACGAAAACACGTTTTATTATTTTTTTTTATTAATCACTACCCTAATTGGTAGGACGTTTTTTAAATAAAAATAAATAAACAACGATACATTTTTAATAATAAATGGGTAAACTCCCAATGCTTGGCTTATACACCAGGCTTATAATGGATAAAAAATGGCGGATGACAATACCTGTCTAATATAGAGCCCTACTCTGAAGTACATAATAATAATAATCAATATAATATGATCATACAATGTACATTTGAGAGACAAAGTACGTATATACTTTGGTTCACTATCTCTGTCATACATGAGCAACGTTAGAAATAGTAGAATACAATGGCTAGCATTGTGTTTCTCTGTTTCAAAACCCACGCAATGCAAACGCAATCTGAAATTATTATTGTCCAACGGAAGGAATGTAGACAAAATGCAATACAGACATGACTCATGAACAATGAATAATGTTATCAACAATATTACATCGTTACATGTAGCCTACATGCGATTTCGTTTGAACTCACTGATTTTGGTATCATAAATTTCATGGAGAAATAACAAATTTACTAATGCATTGTACAAATAGAATGTAAATTGTAGGTTTTGTCGGCTATAGCCTCTCAATCATTTGCATTTAACAAAAGTTTGCTTTTTCTTCTTCTTCTTCTGTTTCTTCTTCTACTTTTTCTTCTTCTGCTTCTTCTGTTTCTTCTTCAACTTCTTCTTCTTCAACTTCTTCTCTTTTTCATTCCTCTTCTTCTTCTCCCTCTTTAGTGCCACTAGTGCAGCTAGGAGGATTGTTCATATCTTATACTCTACCAAGTCGATTGTCATCGCTCGATTTAATATTCGAGCGTTGTCTTTGGTTTGCCGGTAGGTCTTCTCACCTCGACCAGCCTCCGAGTGATCCTTTCTTCTCCTATTCTTTCGACCAAGGCCATGCCCAGGTTTTGATTTCGGGGGGGGGGGGGGTCCAATTTTTTTTTAAACGTGATTTATTAATGAACTAATGGATGAATTCTTCAAACAATAAAGGTTTACATAAGAAAATTTATTTCCGGGAGGGGGGGGGGGGTCCGAACCCCCTGGACCACCCCCCTGGGCACGGCCATGCTTTCGATGTTGCCGAACCATTTTATGTTATTGGTCTCCAGCCTTTTCTCTATCAGCTCTAAATGTTCTTTTTGCTTGTAGTTCAATTTTGTTTTAAACTTTGACTTCAACGGCAAGGTGATAGGGTGGTTGTTCTTGTGTGAGTCTCTACATGCCATTCAATCGGAGACGTTGCTGAACTCATCACGGGTACTAACCTATAGAGGCGACTGAAGAGGTTAATCGGATACTTTCATTAAATTGTTTGTATGTGATTAACATTTAAAAAAAAAAAAAAAAAAAAAAAAAAAAAAAACTGATCGATATTCAGTCATGGGCCATAGGAGGTATTCTCAACACTTCAAAAAAACTGAGGGCCAATTTCTAAATGTTTAAGACATAAAAAGAAAAAAGAAAAAAAGCACAATTTTAAAAATTACTGATAACTAACTATGTTAGGGCTTTGTGCCTCTGTATCTCTGTATCGTCCCTTGAAAGAAGTTTCCTCAAAATTTTGCACAAAATGTAAATCAGGAACTACCGATAGTTACGGTAGGCAATATTCGATATTGAATTGAAATATCCATTCCAATCATTCATTAGAAAACTGTAATATCGCCTTGAAGTATTCAAACAGGTCACTTGATTGGAGATGACGGCAAAAGGTTTTCAGTAAGGGACGAATGGTTTGAGTAGGTAACGGACCGTTCTCATTTTCACCGTCAAAGGCTCACACCACAAAGTCAATCCGCAAATCTGTCTGAGAACCGGATGGGAGACGTATTAATTATCCGTATTGTCAAAGTCCAAGTTTCAGCTAGGTTTCTCTCCTTTTAAGCTCTGCGATTTCCCTTTAAATACATAAGAACTCTTATTTACAAAGTTGGGTCATTGCTTTGAAGTTCAAAACGGTAAATATGTCAGTGTCTAGTTGAAGTGCGGACGATTGTAAATTAGTAGGCTAACAAGTTAGAATGGCTTTAGAGCGATAAGCAATCCGAAGGAACCCTGACACATAAAAATGCATGTGAAATGCTTTAATTTTATACTCTAATCATAAGTGATACAATTTATCATATTTTTATGTATACTTATATTGTTGAAAAATTGAAAATTGGAATAAACTGGACTATTTTGGATCGGTAGGCACGTTACTCGCAAAAATCTTCCCAAGGGAATTTCCCAGTTCTCTTTGGGGCTGTGGTCTATGGGCACCGTAGTCTATGATACCTTGCGTCTCATGGCATATTGCGAGGCGGTTTCCTCAGTGACAGTGTAGAAAGCTTAACCATATCCGACAGCCGCGTTTTCCCCTTACAGATGAAGGTTAAGGTACCCATTCGGGTTGGGTGGTCCGTAGCCCGGTGGGATGCTGAATACCCAACCCCAGCCTTCCGTTTCATAGGCTAGTTCTCTGCCAATGGGACAATTTTATTCCTCGCCATCGGTACGGCTATAGGACAAAAATTCCGTAGTTTTGGTACCAGCTTCGTGGCACCAAGGTTCGGGAATTTATTTATTAAACCAAAGGTTGGTAGGAAATCGATACTAGTGCTACACTAAATCCTACGGCTATCTCAATTCCAAAAGTACCGAATGTGAAAGCTCAAAGGGTGACGAACGGGAGGGTCGAACAGGCGAGGAGGTAAGGTGCCGGCAGTTGGCAACCTCCTCATAATCAGGCTGTTCGCATTCCGTTCACGCCGAGCGGTCTGTTGATGCGAGTCTTAACCGAACGGCTTCTCTAAGAAGACTTTCAGTTCTAACCATTTTCCCAACGGGAAATGAATCTTTTAAAGCGGGGAGCTCTCCGACGTCTTGTTACAAACTTCTAAGAAGGGGGTGTCATAAATCATAGCTCAATTCGAAGGAGCTGGTTTCAATCTCTTGTCAAACCATTTTCTTCTCTCGGAAAAATTACGGCGGTGTCCTTTCCACAGTCTGACTGATTTGCCTCTCCCCGCAGTTTATCACACTCGGGTCCTGTTTTTTTTTTTTTTTTTTTTTTAAACTCATCCGTTAGTATTGGCCTGGAATAGTCAATTTCGTAATGGACTATGAAACGGAAGATCGAGGCTTGAGATTCGGCGTAAAAGAATTTTTTTCGGATAGTCATTGAACTCCGATGGGTGCCTTACCTTTACTGGTCCTTTTAAAGGACTTTTTATGGACCCAAGCCTACTTATCGTGGCCCATAGGTCCCTTGTCCAATGCCAGCGACCCCATGGATTTGGGTCAATGCTTTCCGTATGAATTTTTGGCCATGGGCTAACTGGTACCCATACGCTCTCAATGTCAACCTACACCGGCTGCAGCGACAATGGACAAGATGAGACAAGCTTACCAATGACGCAATGGAACAGGTGATAGCATGACTTAACCAAGTTCAGATCGAGTCCACTGGTAGACGTTGTGGCAGGGTATGTTTCTGACCACAACATTTCGAATACATTGGTGGTCATGAGTGACGATCCTCCACCAGTCCTCAGGCCCACGCTCATTGGTTGTAGTGGCATACATATATATATATATACAATATGTGTATACTGTGTATATAATACGAGTAAACCTGAATGTATTATGTTATATGCAAAGTAGCAATAACCCAATTTATACCAAACTGCTGTAGGTTAAGTTCAAATACCAGCTCATTTTCACACACCTAATATTGTAATCATTGTTTGTTAACTCACTCCCAACTTACTCAAGTGGAGGCGAAGATTATTCAATAAAAATCATTCTACATTCAAACCGTCTATTCGACTAGCACGACTTGTCTCATTACCCCAAGCTCAAAATGTGGCCAGTCAAAGAATTATTTCCGTCATTAAATCATATTCATCAAAGGCGGGGATTCCACCAACGTCAATAGTGATAGTAAATGTAGTATTGACGTGGTAGCAGACATTAAGGACAGTCTAAACATGTCTGCTACCACGTCAATACTACATTTACTATCACTATTGACGTTGGTGGAATACCTGCCTAATCAATTTCATATCAATATCCGTAGCAGAAAGTTGCGAGAAAGTCCAATTGCAGTTAAAAATCTCTCTAAAACAATTATTGTGTAATCAAATTTTTCCCGTCAAACTGACCCCTATTAAACATTAAAAATTAAATATTTCAGCTCATATTCTTGTGCTACTTTTCAAGTTATTCTGAACTTTTACTAGCTATTGCAAACTGATGGTAGGTATAAACTAAATGTGTATACTATTTTGAAGGCAGTTTCTGACGAAGCAGTAGAATCCGGGATGATAGGCCGTGGTTGTTCTAGAAAGAGTAGTCATAGAACGAGCGCGGCCTATCATCCCGGATTCCTCTGCATCATCACGTAACTCCGGCCGTGAAAACATTTGTAATTATAATAACGTTTTCGACATTTCCCTACCCCGAAATATTTTCGAATCATGAAGTTTGTAGGACTTCCGAACTGGAAAACCTACAAAATACAATACCTATTTAAACGCTTCTACTTGTGCTGAAATTCCTTATCGTTAGTTTCAGAAGCAAGACACAGCAAATGAGAGGGAATGAAATTTACGGCATATGAGCGCTTGTCTTTGTACAAAGACGCTATTCAAAAGCTAATGCATTGATAACATTAATAAGGCGAACAAAAGCGGGGCGGGGCTTCGATGAGCTTACTGCTGATAGCTGACTCGATTGCTTACTCCTGTGTCACTGCATTATTCACAAATATATAGCAACAGCATTTCATTAATTTGCAACGTACTACATACAGTTACAAATTTACAACTTTATGTACAAGGGTGTTACAGCATACCAGGCTAACGGGCGGGGGGCGTTTTTTTTTTTAATAATTGGGGAACGAACGTAAGGGCTTAAGAGTGTACGTCCCGTAGGAAATGAGAAATGTAATACTTCTTATTTTATTTATTTAAATAACTAAGCAAGTTATTAAAATATTGTTTCATTTAAGTTGTAGAAGACAACGTCTTTATGCATCACATAATAGGGTATTATTAATATTTGGTTTTGAAGTTTTTTCATAGTACCATCTATTAGGCCTACACGCGAAATTTCAGCCCTGAATCATTTTTATCGAAAAAACTACGGTACCAAAAATGGAAAATACCCTATTATATGATGCATGAAGTAGTCTTTTACAACTAAAATGAGTCAAATCTTTAAAATCATGCTTTGTTAATTAAATAAACAATATGAAGCCTTTAAAAACAACGGATTTTGGGGTACCTATTTCCTGCGGGACGTGCACTAGTAAGCTTTACAGTCCTATTGTGCCACCTACAGAGTATGGTATTATAGATTATATTATTCCTCAGAGGAGATTTTCTTTAGGTAAGTCGTCCCTTTGCGTCTGTTTGGTTTCTTAGTTCAGGTATGAACCTTGTTATTTTTGCTTCACCATGGTTCGGATACTCCTTTGATAGCGGAAAAACTCAACAACCTCCACACACAATTACCATCTCTCATTAGCAAGTGCAACAAGTATGACAGTTCAATATCAATCAATTACGCGATCGTTGAGATCATCGAGCATAACAGTGCATTGGGTTGCATAAAGTGTTCAAATTGGTCGGACGGCAAGTTGCTGCAAGTGTGGATTGCCAATTACAATAAGCTATGTCCATAATAAATGCTGTATGCCGTGTAAATAGTTATCTTGCTTGCTGAAACGTTTTCACTTGGTTATATCTCCATCATTATTTATTCCTTCAATCCTTCACTAGCTTCTATTACACTAGTATTACCTAAAAAAAATACGTGTCATTCTAGCGGTTTTGCGACCCCAACGAGCATATTCAGCGTTGCCAAGCATTACAACCCCAAAATATTTAAGGAGAATATACTATACTACTGCCGAGTGAAAATGAAATTACAAACGTTTCGTCAACAGCCGCGGTCAACATCTTCAGTGGCGCTGCGTAAACTTCTAAGGTTGTACCTCAGCGACTCCATAGCAACTGTTATTTGGTGATGCACCTCCTACTCGTAGAGGCGAACAATGTAACTGCCAAGTCTTCCACGACCGGAATAAAAAACAGCAGAATCCTGGCTGATGTCCACTTGCTATGGAGGCGCCGAGGTACAACCTTCGTAGTCTACGCAGCACCACTGAAGATGTCGACCGCAGCTGGAAGTTCACTTTTAGATCGACCACGGTCCATCAGCCCGGATTCTACTATTTCTTCATCTGACTCTGAAAACATTTGCAGTTACATTGGGTGTAAGCATTAATAATTTACTTCTGAAAATAAACATAGAATCATATTTTGCGGGAGCAAGAGAGGAAAACGGACAGAAATTGCATGGGATCCAGTGGCCAACAGGATGCCCAAGATGAATGGTTAAATCAAACATTGCGACTCATTCATCACAGGGAACAATAGGAGGGGACCCGCCGCCTTTTATTCTCCCTGTTTTTGTTTCGCCTTCTCCATTACGCATCCCCACACCAGAAAAATAACTCTACAATATGATTTTTAATGCTTGCATATTGTTAACCTTTTTTGAAACGCGGAAACAATAGTGCTTCATTTCCCCCCGCCCCCCTCCCCCATTGTACAATGCTGCTGATTGACACCCCACCTCCCGGGTATATTCTGTATAGGCTACTTCTTTCTTTGATTATGGATTTTTGCCGAACAATTGCCACTTTTGTGACTCATTAGCTCCAGTAGAGTGGTTCGTTTATTTATTTTTGTTGCTGCAAATAAGGGGAAATTTTATTATGTCCGCTATTCGGCGGATTGGAAATTTTTTTCCCTCTTTCCAAAGTAGAACTACAGAATTAGCAACTTCACCACGACAACTCGTCGCACCAGCTAATGGCGAAATTCGGCGTTGCCATATTACCAATTTTCCCCCTACAGCCCAGATCTGACTTCATCTGACTTTTTCATATTTCCACGAGCAAAGACAGTAAAAAGAACAGCGGTTTGACTCCATCGAAATGGTTCAAACCGCGATGACAGTGGCCCTCAACAGTATTCCAGAAACCGACTTCCAGCGGGCTTTTGACAACTGGCAGACTCGCCGAACTAAGTGTATTGAAGCAAGAGGAATGTATTTTGAAGAGCATTAAGTAATTGTCATACCTGGAATAAATTTTGATTGTTCGAACCAGTCCCGATACTTATTGAATGGACTCTGTGTGTCCCAATAACTGAAAATTATGGCAACACTTGGATGTAGTTTCATACAGCTGCAAAATATCAGTATTTAACATTTTCTAATAACAGTTTCTAATTTGCTACTTAATGGATTCACAACTGAAAGCGTAAAAAATTCTCTGGGATAATAATAAATTGATTGTCTTGGCCTGAGAACTGGTATAAAGTCCTCTCTCTTGACCACTGGAGTATAAAATACTGTTGACAGCATAGCCGTGCCCAGGGGGATGGTCCAAGGGGTCCGGACCCCCCCCCCCCCCGAAATAAATTTTATTATGTATACCTGTATTGTTTGAAAAATTCATCCATTAATTCATTAACAAATTACATTTTAAATAATTTTTGGACCCCCCCCCCCGAAATCAAAACCCTGGGCATGGCCTTGGTACACAGCAACGTGTCCGGTGGCCGCATTTTCCCATATCGTTGATAGTCGAGTCGAGGACGAGTAGTTGCCCCTTTGGTTTAAAGGGTCCCTCTTAAACACACACGTACCGAATGTGACTTCTCCTGAACTGGGTTCAAATTTGCTCTTTAAGGACTTCATTTATTACATGAACAAATGCACATATTAATCTCAGAGTTGCACGCTCGATAATAATTCATTACAGATTTCAATATAGAACAAGTTCAATGGAATGTCATTAAAAAATCAAATATAAAAATGGAAACATAAAGATTGCATAATGCAGTTTGAAAAATGGAAAATAATAATTGCAAGCTGAAACGCAAAAAGCTAACATTTCACGATGAAATTTTAATCTTCCTTCCGCAGAACAGACAGTCAGCAATGTTGGAAAACTTACAATATAACAGCAATAGCTTACTGAACGTATTATTTTATATTGTATGGTATTTGATGAAAGCACATTATCAAACTGAATTCGGAAAAGAAAATGTAAGAACAATGGCAGTGCGTGCTGTCGTGGATGATCTGCTTCTGATCTGCAGCCACCGTGTAGGTGCTGAACCATAACCAAACTTTCAAGAAAAAATGGGCTTGGTCACACTAATAATGACTACGCTACATGTGAATAGTAAAAAAATAGTTTGAGCCGTTTCTGGGGAAATTATTTCTTAGCAAATAGAGTTAGCATGAAAACAAGACTTTATAGTCTTATTTTTGATACTTTTGATATGTCAATAAAGTCGTTTTCATTTCATTTAATTTTAAATTGACTTGACACAAAATGGAAATGAAACATTCTGACTTATTTTTTATGAACCTAAAATACATACCGAATTTCATCGAAATCCGTTGAGTAGTTTACCCACAGTTTGCGTCACAAAAAAGGATAACAATTCCATTTTCAAGACCCTCTCAAGATCCCTGAGAAGTTACACTTTGAAAAAATCAAAAAATTAGCATTGAAATGTGTAAGTCTCAAACGGGGGAGTTATATAATAGATCTGTACCAGTACATAAGCCTATTGTAAAAATACTTTTAGTTCTTTAATTTTATGATGTAGGCTGTAATTTATTTTTCTCAATTCAAAACTCTTACTTAGATGTTTAATTCTGGATCTGTTTCCTTTTTCTACGAATTTCGATTCAGGGTTTATAAAGCTAATGGCTGAATGTCTTGCAGATAATACGGTAATTTCCACGCAGGACCGATTTATTCAGGGGGATTCGTGGAATTAAATTCCTCTTGGTAATACCCTATGGTCTCACGCTCCATCAATTATTCCTACTTAGGATAAGGTCGTGCAACGTTTGCTGATCTTATGCTAACGTTTAAGTCAAATATATCATTAACTTGTAGCTAACTAATATGTAATGATGTCGGAGGATGCGAGGGAGGTTTGCGCATTTCTTCTTCTTCTTGAGTGGCAATCTATTGATTGGTTTGCAGTGAATGTTTTTGTCTTCTTCTCCGCTCTTCACTGTCTTGTGCGGTCCTTTTTAGTCCTTTGCAGGTGTCACACCCTAGATCCTTCATGACATCCTCTAGCCACTCCTCCCTCTGTCGTCCTGTTGAGTAGTACACTAGTGTACACTAGATAGAATGGAGTTTTAATTACATAGGTTGCCTCACCTCTGGTGACGCCAGACAGATCCCTCCCGAAAAAATTTCAGGCTACGGTCTTGCCCTCCGCCCTTACTTTTCCTTTTCCCTTCCGTTTCAAAGTCTAGTTCCCTACCAACTGGACTATTCTTAACCCTCTCGCCAGAGGCGTAGCAGATTTTTTTTTTGGGGGGGGGATCCAGTTTTCATGCAACATCAATACATAAAGTTTGCCCACTTACGATAGGTTTCGAAGGGGCATGACCCAGCTGACCCCCCCCCCCCTTGGCTACGCCACTGCCACAGCCTAATCCACGTAAAATGTTGCGAGTGGACGTTCAATCAGTGAATATCTACGTAGGATTATTGTTGTAGGGAAGCAACAGTATATGTACTGCACATGACATGCATGGTCAGCTATCGACTATCTCTCCAATCACTCATTATTAATTATCCGTTCGTTTTTCTCCAATGAGATGGTTTATTGGGGTCTCCCAGGGAGATAGCTTCGGTCCGGTAATATATCATTGGCGAGCGAATCACACTGTGCCCTGCATATTTGATGGCGCTTTATATGGCCATTAATTAATTTGACTGGGCAATTCCGATCGGTTCAAATCACACCATAATAATCATTCTTATTACTTTCATGGGGCCCTATCTTTTGAAATGCTATCAACATCAGCTGTTCTCATTTACCGATTGTCACGTATGGTCCATGTAATTAGATGAC
Organism: Psococerastis gibbosa; assembly: GCA_963971405.1. Taxonomy (NCBI): domain Eukaryota; kingdom Metazoa; phylum Arthropoda; class Insecta; order Psocodea; family Psocidae; genus Psococerastis; species Psococerastis gibbosa. Next base: position 22,662,606 of record OZ020485.1, read on the forward strand.
TGCATTTTGCTTTATTAACAGCAAATGTTATATGCTGTAAATGATTATATTATATAATGTTATTTATTATTTAGTCGGTTTATAGAATCGCAACGCCTAAAATGGCTGGGACACATCGTAAGTGTCAGACGACAGCATGGATGTACAAAGCAAGGATGACTGGAAGACAATTGGCGAGACGTCCTCGAAAACGCTGGAAGGGTGAGATGGATGGAGACTGACCTTCTCGAGTTGGGCGTTCGTAGATGGTGGGGCGTTGTACTACTTCTTCTTCTTGGCTTCTTCTATCGAAGATTATCATTACGGCAAATTATTATCATTATTATGGAAATTTCAGCTATGATGACTATAATAGGGTTTCAATACAGTGGTTTTCCGTCGCTTTCTGCATACTTATGCCGTTGACTCTGACTGGGCAGCAGCAGTTAACGAAACGTTTGAAAGTTTTTGAATGTTGTCGTTTTCAACGCCTGCTTTCAGCATTTCTGCTTTAAGCAACCCTGTCAGTCTGGCGGGGGGAAGTCTGTTTGTTAACTTGAGGCATCCTACAGGGCAGACTCCTTCAACTAGGGCGAAAGGGGAGTTGACTGACAGTTGGATTATAGTGGATTCCGAACCACTTGGGAAACATGGTAAAGTCACACGGTTAAATTAAACGTTTGAAAGTAAACAATACGATCGACGACGTTCCATTAGCCGGGGCTCTCCTGTTTCAAAGTTTCATCACACACCACTGGACATGAAAAGAGGACAGAAAGCGGTGTAAATGTGGCGAGTAATGGCCACACTGACCATTTAAAAAGCCATTAGATGCTTATATTGGGGATCCTAAGGAAAATGCGTAACATATGGTTAACGAGTATGTAAAAGCGCTTGCTGGCGGAGTTAATAAATTTTTATTTCACGTTTATATTTAAAAGTGTTTCATTGACATTTATGTTTCCATTTTTTCACGTAACAATCTCCGTTATGAAAATAGACGACTGTAATGTTTAGAGCAGTGGTTCCCAACCATTGACCGTCTGCGGACCACGCAGGCCGACAATTTGCCGCTGCGGACCACCCCTTACATCTATTATTATTATTTTTTAAAAATTAGAAGGCTTTCAAGAATATCACTATATTTAGCTTACAGTATGATTTTAATGTACCACTAAGTTAGTGTGAAACTTTGGCTATACAAGTTGGTGTATTCTCCGCTTAATATTCTAGTTAACGGCAATAACTTTTAAGTCACTGCAGGCATTCTCACGGACCTTTTGACAGGGTCTCGTGGACCACTGGTGGTCCACGGACCACCGGTTGGGAACCACTGGTTTAGAGGATAAAAAAAAACATGAATTTGCAAATTTCTACATATTGAATGATACATTATTAATAGCTTAAAACGTAAATTAAGAAAAAGGAAGTTAAGCCCGTTCCAGATAGGAAATTTCTGGACTGCATAATACGGTATTCTATTAGAAGAAGTTACGTCTTGGCAATTCACATAAGTCCTCTTGAAATGAATTGTGGGTGTGTTACCCATATTACAAACAATAAATGCCACTGTGAATTTTAGTTCCACCATAACTTATCTTAGCTAGCCCTGATTTTATTGCTTTCCTATTTATAGGTTAGTTTACGGTTACAACAAAAACATTGTTATGCTCGAAATTTTCAATTTCGAGATATCAACGGATTTGCACGTTTTGAGGTACCATGAACCGAAAAAGTGGTTTTTACAAAATGTCTGTCCGTTGATCTGTCGGTCGGTCTGTGGTCAATTTGTGGACAAACTACTCAATGGATTTTGACGAAATTTGGCATGTAGTTAGGCCTATACAAAGATCACATTTCGATTTTGTTTTTTTTTAAATTTGGGCTAATAAAATAACAACTATTTTTTGTCTAAAAACGATTTTTTAAAGTTCATATACTGTGTATATTAATAGAAACAAAACCCACCAGGTTCCCGTTTAATTAACACTCTTTTTTGCATGTAACCTTTCATTTTTTTTTATAAGTTGATGTTTCTAACGCCTGCTTTCAGCATTTCTGCTTTAAGCAACCCTGTCAGCCTGGCGGGTGGAGTGAGTCTGTTTGTTAACTTGAGGCACCCTAAGGGCAGACTCTTTCACCTCGGGGAAAGGGGAGTTGACTAACAGGGTGGACCTCCTGATTATAGTGGATTCCGAACCACTTGGGGAACATGGTAAAGTCACACGATTAAATCGGAGGTGACCAGGACTCGACTTATACTGCCTAAGCGCGTTATCATGTCCCACCAGGTCCCCCTGCCAACGCTGTGCACACTACCAAGTTGCCGCAGTTTGAAACATGCTCTGCTCTAATGGAATCAACATGGTAAGGCCGTTGGCTTTTTTTTGTAAGTGAAACTTTCCACACTTTAAGTACACGTGTAATAAATCAGTACGACGTTATACGATTCAATCTATAAAAGATATATTATATTGTTACATAATCACAATTACAATACATTACAGACAAATAAAAGATAAAAGAAGAAAGATGTTTTACATACCTATAAAAGAATTGAATAACAGCCATTTTCAACATCTCTTTAGGCATAACACCATTTTGTAAATTATAATAACAATAATGGAATAATAGAATAAACCAAGCATAATGAATAATTATAAATAATAATAATAATTATTATTATTATAATAATAATTTATAATTTACACACATTAGGTACGACTGAATAATTTAAGTTTGTAATTGTATATTTTAACTGTATCCCGGCAACACAAATCCTCTTGAGGAACTTTGGGCCGTGATAACTAATAGTGTTTCTTAATTGTAGTTTTTTTCCAAATAAATACTCATTCATTCATTCATTCTTGTTAGTTTGGGTAAGGGCAAAAAATACTGAAAAATGACCAAAACATAATATTATTAATGATGGTTTTTAACGAGGAGTAGCCCTAGTAGGCCTACTATCTCCAGGCATATAAATATGCAAATAATGCAAATTTGCATTTTATTGGACTTGTAGATCTGATAGCAAGTAAAGGGTAATTTATTTATTCATTTATTTCATGATTTGGTTGGTCAAAAGAGTAACAAGGTAGCTTTGTCAACCAGGTTATGGTTGTTAAAATAAATGCATACCTAATAATTGTTGTAGTAAAAAATGCATTCATCCCGTGTCACCATTATAGGTAGCCTACCTATGCAGTTATGCACTAAACAGTATCATATTATTGCATTGTACACATCTGCTATCTAGACTATGCAATTTTTCCATCAATCCAATGCTTTAGGGTAGGAAAGGTCGAAAATTTATTATTCACCATTGATAGTTGGAACCATAAACTGCATACATCATAATTATCTATAATACTAATTGTTAAATAGAATAGCATATTAGGCTTAACATTTTAAAAAAAATGTCATAACGATACAACTGTACCTGTATTGGAGTAAAAGTCAACCCGTATCCTTTCATACGAGGTTTTAATTTGTGAACTTCATGCTTGTGACACGATGTTTCATTGTTCTCGCATAGCTTTCATAAATTTCCCTATACAGCCTATCACAAAAAATCAAAGTATTCAACAACCTCTGTGATGTTTAAAATATTGACACCAGATAGGCGGATCAAAACTGTATAGTCTGTTGTTGCCATCCATCAAAAGGAAACATGCTACACGAACCTTTTCAAGTACATTGCTGCTGTTAAAGAGGCATGAAAAAGCTGGGCAATTGCTACTGCTGCGTCTGTCGTTGGAAAATTGAGTGCTTGTAAAAGCGTTGACAAAGCCCAGGGGTTTCCCTAAAGAACTCCCTGATCAAAGGGCTGTCAGCATTGTGACACGTTCCCGCTGTGATATAAAAACTTTTTGAAAAACAAAATAGCATATTAACTTCTGTGTGTGGCGAACTGTTTCATTTTTTTGAATAACATTTTGCATTTTTAAGCGAAATCGTAACTGGATCAGCCGAGTCTGGTTCTCAAGACTGGATGGTAAAGCGATTATTCAACTTACTGGATACAAGCATGTTATAATAAAACTAGATACGAAACTAAACTTGGTTTTGATGTTCTAAGCTAAGCATTTATGACAGTCGCCGCCATTGCTTGATTTGTTTGGTTTCGGTTGCACCCAGAATTTTATTTGTTTACGAAGTTCAAAAGCAATTTTTTCATTAATCAATTAACAATTAAAGTGATTGCTAACTTGCACAAATTTAACAATAATTTTAATTTTTACCGATTATAAAACTTGTAAATATAATCCATAATATTTCACGTAAACGGACATTCAACGACTACACAGTTAGTACGATCTTTCTACAGAAATTTTGAATTCGAGACCAAAAATGGCCACCCGTTTTCCCGCCAATTCTAATATTGCTCATGATGTTGTCTGACTGTTTATGTGTATAACTCCTGGACTATTTTGTTCTAATTGGCCTATCGGGCCCCCTACAGATTATTTCTATGTCTGTTATGATCTATTTCACCATATAGGAGGCTGTATATAAAATAGAACTTAAATAATTAAGTAATAATAATATATTACACTTACGCATTATTGCAACTACTCTCTCTTACTGGAGTAGTTTCTTCTATCGTCTTTGTCAGCTGCTTGTCTGCGAATTGTCCTCTAAGTCACCGTTACAAGTCTTTTATCACTTCAGGGAGTCTACCCATCAGTAGTCTAAAAGACATGCAACTAGCGCTCTGATTGGCTAGTAAATGACGCACATTGATGACAGTAGGCCATAGGTACACATGGTACACACGTGTATTACCTTTAGACCCAGCTGCCCAGAGTGAATCATTATTATGCCATTTAGGACCATTGTCAGCACAACATGTGTAATTTTGTAGGGGGGGGGGGGCGACGCCCCTCATGCAAGCTGTCTGGCACTTAACTCACCAAAAAGGTTGTTTATTTGTTTTAATTGAAGGTATGAGTGGGAGTCCGGTAGTTTGAAAAATTGCATTACCGGTAATAATTTCATCAAAGCAGCAATTTCTACAATATTTCAAGGCTGAGCGAGGTGGGCCCTGGGCCATTGGCCCGAACGGCCCATATTTTTACGGCTCTGCCAAAGCATAAGATAATTGAATCGTAACAAATAGCTACAATGAGGGGAAATACTATTATACAATTCTACGTTTATTTAGAGCAAGCGGAAATTTAAATTTTGATTTTCCGTATTCTCTTTCTGAATAAAATAGGCCTCTGATATCTTAAAAGATGTATATTTTGAGGGTGAAGAACAATGTATCTTCCATTCTCACCCTCTACGCTTCAAGTAGGGTTTAATGTTTATATTTTACTGAAAGGCAAAAGTAAGTTTTGTGCTTTTAATGGGGAGGCAGGGCTGGCAATAACGCGCCAGTGCGCGCCTCACCTGGCTGCACACTACTTTCTGTTCGTAGCAAACATAAAGTAATTAGGAAACTTGAGGAAGGTAGTTTTATGAGAAAAGGATGATTAAAAGGCAATCGTTTCTCAACTCCATTCCACCATCTTCCATAAAGGCTCTCCATTTGTCCCTGTCGTAGGCTACAACCCTTTGTCCCTATATCTCATCTAATCTACATATGCTGATAAAGATATGAGACATTAAGGTAAGAGTTCTAGTTTGTGATAGTTTGCATTATATTGGCCTATTAAGCACTCATAATAATAACACGGAAAAAACAAAAAAAGGTTGCCGCAACACCAAATTTCGAGAAATCCCATTGAGTATGCAGCACCAATAGAGGTCTATCATTGTAGAGAGTTTATTTTTAGAAAATAGTTTGAGCATTTATGAGAAAATAATTTAAAATGATCATTTTACTAATTAAAATAATCGATAGATAGAAGTGTGAATTAATAAATCCAAATAGTGATGGTGATGAATTGATGATGACAAAAATTCTTTATTATGAGAGTCCTTTTTTTTTTTTTTTTTTTTTTTTTTTTTAATGAAAAGATTAATCGCATACAAACAATTTAATGAATGAATGTATCCGATTAACCTCTTCAGTCGCCTCTGTAGGTTAGTACCCGTGTTGAGTTACGACACGTCTCCGATCGCATTGCGTGTAAAGACTCGCACAAGTGCAAGCACGTTACCACCTGGCCATCGAATTCTCATTGATCTTAATAATAAAACCAGTGAATTTTCTGGTCTTTTTCAGAATCTATACAAATTGAACAATTGCAAACATGGAGGAAGTTTCCCAAATGATTTACCTGGTGATTATTGGCGTTTTCTAATGGATTTTATTTTGGATGAAACCCGTTCTTTTGGCTTCGATGGTCAAGTTTTAGTCAATAAAAAACTTCCAGCACCGACCATGGGATAGTGGTCATATTTTAACTAAGAACTGAAAAATTGTGGAATTTTTAATGTCAGTGAACGTTAAATATAAATAACGGCGTAATTGCTCAACTTTTTAAAATTAATAGGTACCTTCCCTTTTTTAGCTTTCTTATGGGATTGACACTCTTATTATTCCAGATTTCTAGTAGACCTATTCAATACTCAATGACAACACCAGCTCTCAGGGGATAGAGGGTGTCTTAGGCCAGTAGACAATAATAACATAATTTTATTTACACCACTACCTGGTTTTATGGCGCACATCCAAATATTTGTGCATCCAGTATTGTACATCCAATATTTGGACGATATTTGCACCAAAAATTAAATTAAATAAACACCCGTTAAAATGTGAAATCCATTACAATTATTCAAATTGAACCTGCTTTAACATTTAACGGCATGAACTCTCTTTTTTTTGCAATAATACAGTAAATTTATATTTCCATCAAAAGTTAAGTTACAATAATTATAATATGCTGCAGGGCTCAGCCCGTGTGCAGCTTAAAATAAATATGAAAAAAGGCCTAATCTAACATTTCGTAAGTAACTCTGCTGTCTCGAGTCCAATACTTCTCCAATTTTTGCAGCATGTGGAGGAGCCATTTTCTTCTACCACCTACCGGTACCTACCTACCAGGCGCGGATCTAGAATGAGACCAAGGAGGGGGCTAAGATTAATTTTCGCAAATGTTTTGAAAAACAGGGCTGAAATATTGGGGTGTTACCAATTTTCAGGGCAATAACGGTTCAATATTATAGGTAATTAATACAATGGAGCACAAAGGGGGCCCGGGGGTCTCGCCCGGGAGAAAATGTTTGAAAAATAGGACTGAAATAGTGGGGTTTTACGCATTTTGAGGACCCTAATGGGGGGGCTATAGCCCCCATAGCCCCCCCTTCTCGTAGATCCGCGCCTGCTACCTACCTACCTGCTGATACAGATTTCAGAGAAAGACTGCACAGATGGTCAATCTCCATTTTTACACCAATAGTTAAACCATGGTCAGAAATCAGGTGGCTATGCCTGTCTTACCTAGAGACCTGTTTATTATTATTCTCTAATGAGAATTGGTCCATGCTTTTGTTTTGGAGCATATTGTATGCATCATATCTATAGGTTTAGTTCTATTCTATTTTTTATTCTATTTTATTTCACTGAAAGTTAACTATTGTAGCATCATTGCTAAATCATTTCCAGTACTAGTAGTATTCCGTGCATCAGTGTTGATTTCCCAGAGATATTCGACAATGTTGCATGCAATCAGATACTAGTCTGATCACAAAATATATAAGTAGCAACCGGCCCATTCAATTTTTAGTGTCGTTTAAACCGTCACAGAATAAATTAATGGTAAGTTTTCTTCTGCAATAAAAAATAAAAATTCGAATAGGCTATTTTAAAATAGAAATATTCTAGTTGCAAAGTTTAGCCCATAAGTTCTCAATGTAGGGTCCACGAGCTCCTGCCAGGGGGTCCGCGGTTCAGTCCCCGTACCAATTTTAGCACTAGATAGAATTATATTATTTACTCTCGTAATTTTTATATTTTTATACTCCTTGTCAGTAACTTTTCAAAATTAAGAAAACCGACAGTCAATTTTTTATTTCAAAAACTATTGTTGATGTTCCCATCTTTTTTTATTGCGTGGGGGGGGGGGGGGTTGGATAAAAAAAGGTTTTGGGCCTGCCGATTTTTTTGATTTTTTTAGGGGGTCCACTGCAAATGAAAGTTTGAGAACGCCTGGGTTAGCTAGTTGTTTTCCTGTATATAGAGGGAGTTAACTAGCATGGGTTAATTTATATAATTTAACTATGCTAGGCTTTAAAATTATAGCATAACTACGTTTTTAGTAGGTTTATTTATGTTCTCATAGAATAGCAGCAGACTATTACGTTAGAAATTCTATAGAAGTTCTTGACACTATGAGACCATCAACATGGCCGTAGCCAGAGTGGGGTCTGGACCCCCCCCCCCCCCGAAATATTTTCAGCGTACACTAGATAGAATGTAGTGTTAAACATATTAAGGTTACCTCACCTCCGGTGACGTCAGATGGACTCCCCCCCCCCCCGAAAAAATTTCTGGCTGCGGCCTTCAATGCGTTTTCAGTTCTGTCCAGATTTAGTCCGGTTTGGTCTATTTTTCTTCATTTCTCGGTTTGGTCCGACCAAAAATCCGCACTGAACTCGACCGAATCCTCCAGTCGTATTGCGTAACATATATGACAAGAATTCATGTTTCAGCTGAAATTTTGAATGTAGTAGAATGAACTGCATTGCTAAGTTCATATTTCTGCTGTACGCGGCTTCGAATGGGGTTGATGTGGTAACTGGTACGAAAACTTACAGAGCGGAATTAACACGTTTAATCCAAGATGCCAATACTGTAAAGTACGTATCAGAATGCAAAGTCGACATTGATGTTGGTGACAACAGCATTATAACACTAAATGGACATATTAATCTGGCAGTGGATTTGACCGGTGAAACCTTGGTAACTGAGCTTTTTTCTATAACTTGGGCTATTATATGCGGTTTTTTATTGCTTTCCTATTTATAAGGTTTTACTGAAACTTTATAATGTTTGAAATTTTCGACTTCGTGATTTCAACGGATTTACACGTTTTGAGGTCCCAGCAGCCCTATTTTGTCGATTTGGGATTAACATAATACCGGGGTTTATTTTTTAATGCCGCGTTAGTAAGTTGTAACGTAACGTGTATATGCGCGGGAAATTCAACTTAATAATTCAAATTAATAAATTATTGGAATACAAAAGAATGATTGCATTATTTTATAATTGATGGAAATACTAATAGGTAGAATTTTGAAATATAATAAGAATTTTAATTAATGTGTCTATGCATCTAAGGGACAAACAATTGTCGAGGATTAATTTATTAATTGGAATTTCCCGCGCATTTTTCACTCATTTGTTTGAAACAATTTGAATAATTGAATAAACCCCGGTATTAAGGGTGTACAGCCCATAGAAAATGGCAGCCCGAAATTTAATAATTTCTATTTGGCTCACTTAAGTTATTGAAGACTACTTCATGCGTCATATAATAAAGTATTTTTAGTTTTCGAAATTGTATTTTTTTTTTTATAAAATCGATTATACGTGAAAGGTTATTGTTTAGTATAATTATCATGTTTATGAAAAAAATGCTATTTTGAAAATTAAAAATATCTTATTATATGATACATAAAGTAGTCTTCTACAACTTTAATGAGCCAAATCTTTAATAAAATGCTTAGTTAATTAAATAAAAAATAAAAAAAAGTGTTAAATTTCGGGCTGCCAATTTCCTACGGGCTGTACATTCTTAATAGGCCTGATTATGGAGTTTGGGAGGAAATTGAGGAAAATGTTTCACTGTTGGTCTTATTGGCTGTGAGCATGAGCCAGGGAGGCGCAAGGGAGGGGGGGGTGCGCACCCTAAAGATTTGACGAGTTACCGTAACGCTAGATAGATTAATTTGAGGAATTTACACAATACAAAGAAAGTGCGGGGAATTTAAACTCGATAGTTTAAATCAGATTTTAAAATTTACATTAAAAAAAAAATCAAATAAGCCCGCAGAAACCAATCGATTTAATCGCAATTTTGCACCTGTCCTCGCTCTAAATTCATTCCTAGCTACGCCTATTGTTGTACGCAATATAATGTATAACACAATTACATATAATTATCATGCACAGTATAGCAGAATAATATAGTTGATCTTCTGTTTGAATCCAGATAAATGTTACCGGATTCCAAAAAAATTTAGATGGGAAATCGTGGCAAACAATGCCATCATTTACGTATAATAATACAATATATGAAATAGTGATGAACGACAATTACGTTGTACCCGATTTGCTGCGAGGAAGTAACTTAGTCAAGGAAGTCCCCGTGAAGAAGGTAAGTCTGGTTAAAACCCGTTATGCCCTCATTAAACGTTCAAAATGTATATATATACGTGTTCTGCATTTCCAGCTATAAAAATGGAGCATGCCCATGCAGAATAGAGGGGATACAGTTTTCCTATACCTACTTAATGTAAATTATCATAGCTGAGTAATTAAAATATGCTAATGTCAATCACAATAGCCAATGGTGTGGGAGTGTCCAAAAAATCTATCAATTTTTCGCTGCCAATGGCCCTGATTACACACTCTAATACGTGTATTTCTTCGATCCAACTGATCGAATGGAATATTTATGTTGAAGTATACGAATCTGAATTTAGATATGACATTTTCCAATTTTTCTTAGACCCATTTTTATTGGATCGAATATTGGACAATATTCGAGTGTGTAATGGGGGAGGGGATTTTTTATTATGTGAGTCCTTTCACGTGTTACAAATGCTCATTGTCCTTAGTATTTAAATTAGTTAAATTAACTATTTTAATTTCTCTTCGTTTTCAGAAGCTATACAAATTGAAAAATTGCAAAATTGGAGATAATTTACCGAATGATATACCTGGTGATAATTGGAAATTTTTAATAGATTTTATACTAGATGCAAGCCGTTATTTCAGCATGGAAGCTTACGTGTTCATCAATAAGCAACCTCAACCACCTAAATCACCAGCCATGGGATAGTAGAGTGACATACTCAACACTGAATAATTTGTGAAATTAATGTCAGTGAACGTTAAATATAAATTTAAGGTTGATTGCTAAACTATTTAAGGGACAACAATCCAAATTCTTTGCATGCATTATTTTGACGAAATTAATTAATATCTCGGTCCACAGCCACAAACCTGTTAGAATCGTCTTTTGAATGTTTCATAAAAAATACAAGCTTTTGTCGTGAGTTCCCACTTTCTCAACTTAAACATCACTACTCTACAAAAACATGATAAAGCAAATTATACCATTATAATAGAAAACCAGGGGTTTGCATCTGGGGAAACTTTGTATACAAATGAAGTGTTTAAATTACTGTTCTTAGATGATTGTACCCGTGGACCGAGAAGTTAAATATTTTCGCCAATAATATCGACCGCACTTTGTATAAAAAAACGTTTCAATTACCTTCCCTTTGGCTTTCTTTGAGGTTTAGACCATATCCTCCCACACTGCGTGTTTTTTGTAAAATGTCAATTTTCACAAGATACCTATATAGGTTGTAGAGCCGTCAAAAATATCCGTTATAATTAGTAGAAATACTCTTCCAAATTTCGATATACTCCTATGACATGTTGCCATCACAAACACTGACGGGCTACAGTTCTTCAACTCCTTCCTTGGAACCACCACACCAATTATGTTTTGTGCAAATCACACTCAATAACTGTGGCCAATCTGCGTTAGTAAGCGATGTCATAATATATCAAAATGGTCAGAAAACATTTTTCTGTTTGCTCTGATATTTGTTTTGTTTGCCCTACGATTGATATTTGAAGATATATCTGCATATACCTATATATATACGATATATTAGATTTTTACACTACTTTTTACATGAAATAAAAACCATTTCCATTTGTTCCTACGGGCTTACTATTCCGTTTAGTATTAATTTATTCCTGGGTTAAAAATGTATACAAAACAATTTTGAATAGCACTTTCCAGTGTAAAATTATTTTGTTTACATTTTTAATCTCAGGTTATGATTGAAAATAATCACCCAACCACGTTTACGTTCAATCGAAAATTTCGACCAATTGGCGGCAATTCCACCGGCGATTTTACTTAATTTGAGATTTGAGATTTTTTGTTTGTTTTGTTTCAAGGAGACTATTATATACTTACTTAATTTATAATAGATCAGTTAATTATCTACATAATAGTATCCTTAAAACAAAACAAACAAAAAATCTCAAATCACAAATGAAGTGAATTCGCTGGTGGAATTGCCGCCTTTGTACTAACAAATAAATTGTAAAGCAACAAATGCAACGCTTAGGGACTACTGTATGTTCCTATACAGACAATTACAGTTCATCAATGTGCTGTAATGTTTCTGAATATCGTTGTATTTGGATGTTTTAACTCCCTTCTGAATATTTGACGTCGGTATGCGTATTCCCAAGAGCAGAAACCCACAGTTAAATTACACAGTGCTTACACGCTTTTCCAAGCGTACGGCCCCCAAGCTCATACCAATCGAAGAGTATTGACAGCGTTTTACACTCCACCGCATTGAAATATTGAACTCTGCTTGCTGGGTATGTTTCCCATTACAATTATTTTCCTATTTGCCTTTTTCCACATACAAATGGCTATATTGAGGATTCAACTACAGGATGATAATGAGGAGTTGGGTGCGTTTGGTGCAGGGTAGGTGGGAAGTGGGAAGTTGGGTTCGAATCCCAATTGGGCCAAGTTTTCATGTTTTCCTCTCTTGAATTGAGAGAAAAAAAGGAAAGGGGAACTCCATAGGCTTTAATGCTTATGGTTAATTTTTATAAAATTAGTTCTACGTTATTAATATGCTACCCGGTAGGCCAAGGCTCAGACGGATGGACCAAGTATTGGAAGATGTGGCGACACACTGGAAGCTGTCGGCGGAAGATCGTCCGAGATGGCGTGGTGTAGTGGCAGCGGCCGAAATTTCCCCTGGGCTGCATGTGTCTACATAAGTCAGTTATTAATATGATACAAGGAAAATGTCCCTCACTAATAGGCAGACTCCTCAGATTAAATGATTCGAGATAAATCAGAAACAAAGGAAAAAAGTTGCAAGCAAAACTGGAAGACTGGATTTAATGCAATTGGAATAGGTATCGGAACAGGCCTGACTAGTCGAGTTACGTCCTCTGACGAGGCATCGGATTCAGTCCGTAGGAATCTATTCCACATGGAGTTACACTTCACTACCCCAAATGAGGTCTAATATACGAGTAACCGTCATGGCCCACGCTTTTTGCTGATATTCCCCGTACACAGGGAAAATCGCTATGAATTTGAGATACATTTAGAATGAGCCTCCAATCAGCCAATCAGTACATCACATATTCTACAGAATAAACTATGAACTAAGCAACAATAGAAAGTTGAGTATGACTCATTGCCGGATTAGCCAATAGCAAAAAGCAAATACTAGGGCCCCGCGCTCTAACGCCTGTCCATATTTTGCCCATAGTAAAGCCAAAAAAGTTTCTTTGTAACCGATTTGTTTTATTTAATACCCTAAAGTTGAGTGCCTACAGTAAACCAAGATTCCCTTGACGGAATTTTCTACAGACCCCGCGCTGGCTTAATCCGGCACTGGTCTGACTAAAGCAATCACAACCCAAAAGGAAAATACAATAGTTCGCTCACCTCAAAAAGTTACAACTCCTGTGAAAGAAAAAAAAAATAATATTCTTAATAGGTAATATTATAAAGAACACTTCAATCGATTGAGGGCATGATATAAAGTACATATAGCAACATAAACTTATTAAAATAATACACATGGACAATTCAGAATTAATATTTATTTCATCAACATCAATAGTTCCCACAATCAAAATGAATTGTATATCAGTACTAATCGTGGTTATAAGCTGTAAGCCTTACCTAACAGGCAACCTCATATTAAAGGTCAATAACTTTTAAAACTTACCTACCTAATCCATAATTTAATAAGCAAAAGCTACAAAATGAAAGCGAATAACCAGGTACCTAGGGGGTAATTTTCATATGAAAAACAGTTCCCCCACCCTTTCTGTCGTTTGCCTGGGGAGTTAGAGTTTAACATTTTTATTGCGTGTATCAACGGGGAAATTAATTTCCTTTCTTTTTGTACCTTACGTCTACTCAGGTTTGTTATTTAATAACGCTCGCTCCTCCTCGGTTGTCATTCGAGCCTTTTCACAATTTTCTCTCAAAATCTCTTCAAAAAGGGAAACAAAATTTCACTTTGGATGAAGATTTCAGGGGGAATGAATGAAATATGAGGTAAAAGAGCAATAAAGAATGGAGGGCTCAAATCATATTTTTAATACTCTGCGCCAGGCTTGCTGTGCAGTAATTGTGAACTATAACATTGCCATTGGTGACACGTCTAATGGCGGGTCCCATTATGACTTGAAAAATTTCAACATGGAGGAATATATCACATCACTATCATTCCATAGCATTCATTACTGAGACTGCTCAAGCGATGGTACTTACTTACTTTATCCAAAGACGACTCTTGGCGTTTCAGCCGCCTAGTACCGCGTCTGCCATTATGGTGATGTAATGTCATTGTTAGGGCTCTGATTCGATTGAGGCGTTAGAAGGGGAGCAGCATCCATGCGTCCGCTGAGGGAGAGTGGGCATTGGCTTTGAAGCAGCCATGATTAGGTGAAACAGGTGAGCCTGCAGGTGGTCGTGGCTAGTTGTGCAGCGAAAACGGGCGAAAAAAGCAGCTCTTGGTAGGTCATGTGGTAGAGGATTTTGTACCATAGTTTCCCATGGCTGTCCAGCTGCCATGGTGAAACCGCGTTTCAAGTACAGTAGAGCAGCGATTCCCCAACTATGGGTTGCGACCCAAAAGTGGGTTGTGAGAAGAGAAGAGAAACTTGCATGTGACGCTGGTTTCTTTTTCTGCATAATAGACTCCTGGGCGTAGAAGGCACAACATGAACAATCTCTTAATCAACATACCGATGTGACCGCAATGTGATGCGTTACAAACTCACAGCTCACTTAAAATTTATACAAAATATTACCACCTGCCACCTACAGTATTTTCTTAAATATACTGTAACTTTATTTGGTATGTCATATTGACATTCAACTAACTTAGGTCAAAGGGCCAACCTCCTCGTTATGAGGCGGGGATTCCACCGACGTCAATAGTGATAGTAATGGTGATATTGGCGTGGTAGCTGACATTTTTAGACTGTCTTTAATGTCTGCTACCACGTCAATCACATCAATACCACCATTACTATCACTATTGACGTCGGAGAAATCCCCGCCTAACCGAAATTTGAGGATCCAAAAATATCTGGACTTGGCGGGATTGAAACCCACAATCTATGCCTTGCCGAAGCGTCTTCTAATTTTGGTTACAGTAGCTTATATTGAAGTTTTCCCTATAAGTATAGGTTATTAGTTGTCTTTCTAGTGTAAGAGCTGCAAAGTAGGGTTGCACTGTAAAGTTAAAACATATGGTATGCATACTTATACACTCAATATTATTTAAATTTATTATTAATTGATAGACACCGGTTGTATTTGACATAGCTGATACAGTACGGTTCCTTATACACTATCCTTAGTGGTGCCTACAGCACAAAGGCTTGCGGTTTTCAGGTGGAGTATAAGGAGAGGAACCTGTTGAAAGCTCCTTAGCTCTCCGACCGTCTACAGCAGTAAAAGCTTCCGCGTGCACCCCCCCCCCCCCCCGCTCTTCTCCCGCCGCCTCTCCCGCAGTCGCCCCCTCGCAAATTAGGTTATACTGCCTTGTCAGCTATGCGGACTACTAATGCAGCAAACAACATTACCGTCCCCAACCATATGTAAAAGCAAGTTAGAATCGAGCCTCTGCAGTTTCAGTATAATGCATTCCGAGCGTTAAGAATTTTCAAAATGTAAAATAGTGCTTCTTCTACTTTATTCAAATGCGTTTTCACCTACGATGTGGAACGTGTGATTATTTAAGGCGGCTTGCTATGGTAAAGTGGAATCCGCAACGGATACTGCGGAAAAGGATAAACAATAAACATAGGCAAACAAAAGCAAAGAACGGATTTCCACTTATCATTGAAAAAAACTTGGGTGGCGGAAGCCTCCCTAAATAAAGATTTAGGATAAGGGAAAAGGATTTTTGAACCAGCCAATCAGAAAAACGTAAACGAATAGGACTGTCACGCCACCTTGAAATGACTGCAAATACAATACTATAACAGATACATATAATACATTGGATTATAAACAGTAGGCCATTATCCCCGTGAAAGAGGTGCTTGTGTTAATGCGGTTTTCACATAGCAACAGTTAATTGAAAGAGGCAACCTATTGAATGCCTGAGGCCTGAGGACTGTTCAAGGTTCCTCGTCCTTGAACGCTGCCCCATTCGGGATGTTGGGGTCAGCAACATGTTCGGCATCCGCGTTTTTCCGCTACTGGCGAAGGTAAGGTACCTATTACAGCTGGGTGAACCCTGGTCTGGCGGAAATATCCCCTTTTAGTGTAGAGTTTCAAACCTATAGCTAAAGGCAATAATGGTCCTTAGGGCCTTTTTTCCCCTTTTATGTTGAACCTCAAACCTCAAGTAGTCCATTTCAGCATGAGGGGTAGCATATTCTGTTTATTTACCAACTAGTTTCTTCCGCTGCTGCATGCTACATAACATGTCATTTCTGATCATTTTCATTGGGAGCTGGGAGTATAATTGCAAAGGCTGTCACGGCCGGAGATGATAGGCCGTTGTCCTTCTGAAAGCACACTTCCAAACGTTTCATCAACATCTGCGACATCTTCAGTGGAACTTCGTAGAATTCTAATATTGCATCATGGAGGCTCAGAAACTATAAAGTACGCTTTCAGAACGACCACGGTCTATTATCCCGGAATCTACTGCTTCGTCAACTGAGCCTCTTAATTTTAACGAAAATATTTTGATTCGAGTAATCCAGCAGGGGAGACATCGCATATACATACATACAACAAGACATCGAAATAGTTTCTGACAAGTTGAGTTACCTCAGTGAGCTCCCATGGGTGCTGTATACAATTCCGCTGTCTTACAGATTTATCATCGAAGTTTTCACGCAATCGGCCCTACATTTATCTACGTCTTAGATTTTCTGATCTGATTTTATTCATCTGGAACAATGATATACATATCACCAACCTCGCATTATGAAGCCTTTACCATATATATGCCTTTGACTATTAAGGGGGGATCCCACATCGTTGGTAAAGCCACGTAAAGTGAAATACGATTCATATTCACATTGCACATCATAAAAAATTATTGTACAAAATAAATTCGGATCCCACGTTCCACAGCTTTAGCAATGTGATAGGAGCCGTGCAAAATGTCGACAGATTCATAGATTCATAGTGTCATTCTTCTACATTGTTGTATATTAATTGATTTGCTGTTGAACCAGGAAAAAAGCTCAGGAATGCAGGAATGTGCTCAATGCTTGTATTATACCATATTAATTATTAAACACTGTTGTCAGGACATGTAGAGAGTGGTACTGGTATAAATAAATAAGCGGACTTTTTATTCTATTACTAAGCCAACCTAGTGGAGTTAGGGCTATAAGGTCTTCTCTTACGCACAACTAGAAAAGCTTGGGACCACCTGCTTTACATGCCCTCTGAAGCATGGCCGGAAAATTTGTAGGAAGTGTAGGGCTCGAACCAACAACTTTTCGGGTGAAAGTCAGAGTTCGTACCACTACTCTACATGTCTTGACTGGTATGGACTCTGACTTTCACCCGAGAGTGCATTTACTGGCCATGCTTTGGAAGGCATGTAAAACAGGAGGTCCCGGGCCTCCATAGTAAGTTGTGTGTAAGACAGACCCCAACTCCGTTAGATTGACTCTGCAATAGAACAACAAAAAGCCAATTTTTATTTTTTATCTTAGGTATTTATGGAAATGCTTCTGGTCAAACTGAATTGAATGCCCCATTTCAAAACAGATCACTTGTCATGTCAACGATGCTTGTAGGTAACGGGACTTTTACAGTGTGAGCCTACAAACAATATAAAAATGCATTTAAACGTCTACTTAACTTATGGGATCTTGAAAACTAATGAATTTTCCTTGTAGAACAATAAAATATCATTTTAATCAACATAAAGAACACAACTTATTTTTGCTTACATCAACTTTCTTCTAAATTAAACAAATGTACTTGTATACATGTATACGATTATAACTGCTGTACATACGTAACACACACATACACAGCTTCGTAACTAATTAAATAAACACGATACCGGCTTTAGCACGTGGGAACAGGGTTGGGGTGGTTGGCTCCTCTTAATTTTAGAATTTTTTAAATTTATTTTTTAATTTAATTTATTTTAATTTAATGAATTTTGTATTTAGTGATACATTTTATGTAAACCTGTATGGTCTTGAAGAATGGAATGCAATAAATTTATTTGTTTAAACCTTGATTTTCTCAAGTTACTTTGCCTGCTCAATGTCTTTTTCAATGGCAAAGTAAGCAATCTGTTCGGAAATTAATTTACTCCAGGTCTATAACTTTACTTGAATTCCTACGGACATTCAAAATAAACTTTCTAAAACTACTAATAGAGGTCATCATCGTAATGGATTACGCAGTATCTTTTGACTTGAAACAAGAGGGTAGTTTGTTGTAGAACGGGGGTCTTAACTAAGTCAAATGCTCTAAGTTGAAAATGCTGAAAAGCCTTCTCTGCAGGCTTTTCAAAGTGGAAGACTGTGGGTCAACATGGCGCTAATAACTTTAGGCAACAGCAGTGGAACTAATTGCAGAGATGGATATATGAAAGTTCGGGCCAAGTTTCGCTCGGGCGCCATTTTCAAAGTCATTATTGGAGCCGAGTGACCACCAACCCCCCACCCCCTGCCTCCTCCCCATCCCTGACCTCTTCTGCTTCCAGCTCCTTTATTGCAAGTCCGGCATCCTTTGTCGGTGAACATTTGGTCTAATAACTGTAGTTGTATTGTCTATGTTTCTTTAGAAATAGACTAGTCATGTTTTACCAACTATTAACGAAACGTTTTTCATACCTATTGTTCATATTCTTTTTCCTAGAAGTAAGGCAGTTTTTTTTTTTTTTTTTACAATTCGCCTTACTGTAGAACAACTGGTGACGGGAATTTCAGACATCCCCTCCTCAGCTCTCGCCCGGATTGGTGCGCAAGTGGACAATCTGTGCCGATATTGTACGATGAAGGTTGAAAGTGGAGGGCACACTCTCGCTGAGTTGCTCTATGTCTGCCAAGGGCTTTGCCAGAAATTTTTTTCGGGAGGGGTCCATCTGACGTCACTGGAGGTAAGATATCTCTCTATATATTTAAAACTCCATTTACATAATAGTCTCCTTAGTAACTTTGTAAAACTTTCTGTTACTCATTGGGAAAAAATATACTTTGTAAAATATTACGTAAAACTTTACAAAGTATATTTTTTCACAATGAGTAAAACTCCATTCTATAGTATATAGTGAACGCTGCAAATATTTGGGGGGGGGGGGGTGCGGGCCCCCTGGAACCCCCCTCTGGCTACGGCCTTGAATTCTGCAACTATTACATAGATTACATTGTAAAACACAATAAAACAAAAATCTATTAAATATAATAACAATTCCTTAATTAATTTGCTGGTTTCAGTCTTATTTCTACTTGAGTAATGTGCAGAACCAACTTTTTTTCGTTGAATTCAATAACGATAGGAAACAGTATCGCTTGCTTTCTATACTGCATTTGGCCCGGTGCCTACACACGGACGCTTCAAACGCCAGTAATCCACTGAAAAATTGGTCATTGGGTGCAAATAAGGTGGTGCAAAACCCCAGAGTCTACTTCGGCAGATATTTGTCGCTGACTTGTCGCAGGTGCACCGTGTTCCCGTCGTACCATCGATCTAGAAATCTTCTGGCTTTCTACAGATGTATGGGACATTTTTTTTCCAACCAACATTTTCGTGACTTTCATGACCTCATGAAAGGGGGAGGCACTTGTCAGTAGCATAACGATAGGTTTTCGAATGGGGTGGTGTATAATTTGGCGCCCCTCCACCCATTTTCATAAAAGTGTATAAAATGGGGAAAGCCGTTCCCATGGACGTACGCAGCTTAGCGTCCTTTGCGCACGGGCCAGAGGGTTCGGAGGATATGAGGGGGGTCTCCCCCGAGAGAAAATTATTTTAAAAAATAGGGCTGAAATATTGGGGTTTTACTCATTTTCAGAGCAATAAGGTTTCTATATTACAGGGAATTGTGCGAATTGCGCACATAGCAAATTGGGAGAAAGTTTTTGAAAAATAGGGCTAAAATAGTGGGGTTTTGTTTTACGCATTTTGAGTGCAGTTAACACTTAGATTTTAGAGGCAAAGAATATAACTGCCCTCCAAAGGGGGGGGGGGCAATTGCCCGCAGTGCCAGTCGCTGCGTCCGCCTCTGCCTGTCACGCCTCCTTTAACCAGTCATTGAAAGGAGTAAATACTTAGCAAGTGCGTCTCCTCTCCTATGTACTGTAGAACTCAACTTCCGCCCATGATAAATTTCTCACCGGGGTTTAAGAGGTGAAAACGCATCATCTCACACAAGCTTAGTTCCAGAGCAAATAAATTAGGGGATCATTCTGAAACTGTAACGCATAATAAAGGCGCGAAGAATTAAATGAAGAGTAATCTCATAAATAATACCGCATGGAATATGGAACTCGAGACCTCAGAGTCATTTGGAACTGAAAACTTGCACAATGAAACGATTGATTTCGCCCCGCGAGTTCACGTCTTTGATTAAAGACAAAAGCCAACTTCCCATTGAATTCCAACCCAAATAAATTACTTGAAACAGTTTACCGCGCAACTTTTCGGGCAATCTACCAAAAGAAGAGAGAACTGGTTTCATCTATTCGTATAGTGTTGTTGAACGCGCTGCGGTTGCTTAGCTTTTGTTGCCGCTGACAATTCTCGTGGTATTGTGTATAGGGTTAGTTCATGACTGTAACCCCCCTCCCCACTATAGCTGAGGTAATTTAGTTGTCGACTCTCCAAGTTCTTTAATCATTGAGCTCAAGTTTTCTGCATTTGGCATTTTACTTTGGGCTTGATAAAAGGTTGAGCAACAGGGCCTTATCTTCTTATCTTCTAATTTTTGGCTGCCATCTCCATATGTTTTTAGTCGGCATTTGGATTCTCTCGCCTCTTTCACTAGTAATTTTATTTAAAAAAGAATTATTTAGTATATTTTACAGTCATGCCTTGTGAAATCAACAGTAATGTGCAGTGTATTGTATGCTTAATTTATTATTGTGCGCATAGTGCTGTCTGCTTGAAGTTTTAGGCTGAAAATTTATGATTTTCTTAATATTATACGCTAAATTTTAATTGCATTCAAATGACTCGTATCTGTACTTGGCTATGTACTACTTTCACCGGTTTTATTGCGTCAATGGTAAACTTGTCTCAGCTTGTCCATTATCTCTTGTAACCGGTGTAGGTTGACATCGAGAACGTATACCAGTTTGCCAAAGGTTTGCGAAAAACATACGGAAACAATACAAATACTCTCCAAAGTCCATGGGGTCGTTGGCATTGGGCAAGGGACCATAAAACTAAAACATTAATTGCATTCAATAGTCATCACATATAACGAACTAATAATTATTATAATATTAAATAGTATCTTCTTCTTCTGCGGCCGGTATTCCCCTGGGCAGAAGGAATATATTTATAGATATAATAATAGTAATGGCATGATGAACACTCGGAGCACCCCCACACTGTACTTGCTGTACACCACTTTCTCTTAGAAACAGACAAAAAACAAAAGGCTTTAAACGATGTGCTCCTGATAACAGTTTACCACTACAGAAGGCCGTGCCCAGGTTTTGATTGGTGGGGGGGGGGGTCCAAATTTATTTTTAAGGTAATTTATTAATAAATTAATGGATGAATTCTTCTAGCAACACAGGTTTACATTTAAAAAAAAAATATTTCGGGGGGGGGGGGGGTCGGGACCCCTTGGACCACCCCCCTGGGCACGGCCATGCCATTAAACGCTAACTCACACATCTCACATATCATACAAAACACTAAAACATCACAAACTACTCGGCGGATGCATTAGTCCGGTCACTAAGCGTTTCCAACTAGCATTTTTTGATTAAGTAAAATTACTCGGAGGGGTGGGTTGGGCATATTCAGCCTAAGGCGAGTTTTCTGATTTGCACGAGCTGACCTCTTTGGAGTGATATGGCTCCCGGTGTGACAGGCTGTAGTCCTATTGTTTTTTGAGACACAAACTTCTTCAAGGAGAATATCGAAAGAAGCAAAGATTGGGCTATCAATCTAGAAGGCACATCGTTTACCTCAATTACCCGAAGTCCGTGCAACCTTCTGGCGTCCTTTTCCACCTTGTTGAGGAGTTGTGACGTACGGCAGTCTCGGTCTGAACCTTTGGGAAGTCTTCGGCTACAGCGGAAACTTTCTTTCAGTGGTATATTCGTTCAGGATATCATAAATATTGGTACCGTAGGGAAAATATCAATTCAAAGAGGTCGGAAAAATGTCGGAACACCCACCATAAGCTGAAAAACGCACACGACATATTAGAGTGAGAGTCTGTGGGGATTGATAACCCCTATAAACCCTACAAGTGCATTTGTTTAGTCAATGTAAATACAAGCTCGCCAGATATAAACTTTTCGGTTATAGACCGAACTACATGAGGAAGACCAAGCTTGCCAAGCTTGCATTCGCTATTAAATAATAATAAAAAGAAGGTTGCAAGAGCTGCAACGAATTATGGAAATTCTGATAGAGAGCAATTGAAACAATGCTGAAGGACTGGAGGTGTTGAAGTGGAGAAGGGCGTGAGAGAGCGAAGCCCATTACCAATTCATTAACTTATACGAGTTTAACCATAAACCATGTCTCTAAAGACCGATTTAAATTGATCATATTGTAATATGCCTAGCGACTTGTTCAGATTAAGGACGGTTCTCACCATGTCTCACCAGTCAACGTTTCTGCAAATAAATGCAGGGGTGGATCCTGCCATTATTATACTTGGTTGTAATGTAATTGGTCTGCCCATTCTTCAAGACTATGCAATCGTCCAAATCTTTCCCCGACCGACTCAAATCCAGTTCACACAGGTGGTAGATGATCATAACACCATTGGACTGATAGGGTTAGTATAGTCCATCCATATTTGTGTGTGCTTAGCTAGGCACTTCGGTGTCGAGGACTGGTCTGTTCTTAGATGAAAACCGCTGGTGAATAATGATATCCACTGGTATTCTTTGACAGACAGATGGATGGACTTATATAGAGAATAAAGAATAGAGGATGTACCTAGTGAAGAATAGAGACTAGGGACTTTGGTGCCGAGGGCTGGTTTATTCTTAGTTGAATACGACTGCCTGTGAATAAGCGGTATATATAAGCGGTCCAGCGGTATACATTGACTGACAGACAGACGGACGGACTTACATAGAAAATAGAGAATGTAGTTGTTAATAGAGATAATATTTTCCAAGGCTGTGAAATAAGCAGACAGGCTGTCACTGTTGGGGTCGTTGGCTGGGTTAAGTTCAATAAACCACTACAATGGAACTACGTACGTAAAAGAGCCTTCAAATAATTTCTAAGCTAAGCTCAAACCTTCGATCAATTGAGAGCTTTGGGATAGGGAATGTCGAGGAACCTAAATTTAACCCTATAGCGCAAATTCCATTGACCTCGTTTTGCAGAATGCACATGACGTTGACGTAGTAGCAGACATCATTAATAAGTCTTTAATGTCTAGTCTAGTACTAATCTTTGCTATGGACTTAGTCATATTGTCTGCCTCTGTACTGTACTAAATAATAAATAGGAAGGCATGTACGGGTTCACTCGTACCGGTTCTTTTAAAAGTTGTCAGGCCGCAGACAAAATGAACAATGGCCAAGTTCCCCATACATTTAATGAAAGTCACCCCCCAGCGGCTTGGGCAATTCCAGATACATAAATTGCAACCCTCGTAGCCTGTTCAATGAATCTAGATCGTATATTCGCAAGAAAAACTGAGTCTTCAGGTTAGAAAACATTAAACAAACAATTGCAATTTAAAGCGCTTTTTTTTACACTTGGGTAACATCCGGAATAAGCGGAAATTTGCTCTGGGGGTTCCTTTCTGCCCCTCTCTTACACAAATGCATTTCCGGTAACGAAAGAATAATCTCATTATTTACAGCTGCAAACTCAATTTCGACTTAATTTTCTTGAGCA
This sequence comes from Psococerastis gibbosa, assembly GCA_963971405.1. NCBI lineage: Eukaryota > Metazoa > Arthropoda > Insecta > Psocodea > Psocidae > Psococerastis > Psococerastis gibbosa. The sequence goes on from OZ020485.1 coordinate 22,686,830, forward strand.
TGAAAACTTTGCTGAGTAATGAAATTCAGTGGGGGTGCATAACTCCTAATAAACGGCTAAAGCTTTTGCTTCGAAAATATCAATATCCATTATTTCTTTGACAAGTCGAGAGAGGTTTTGCGCGCAAAAGTGTACCCCAGTTCATTGGCTAAATTCTACTTTATCGAACACGCCAATGACACTTATACTTTATCCGTTTTGATGCTTAGTAAAAGTTCTTGCTGAAAATGGGTTACAGGGTAGGTTTAAGCTCTGTTAGGGCAATATAGACTCGTATCTGTGCTTGGTTATGTCATGCTTTCGCCTGTTTCAATGCGTCAATGGTAAGCTTGTCTCAGCTTGTCCATTATCGCTTGTAGCCGGTGTAGATAGACACCGAGAACGTATACCAGTTTGCCAATGGCCCCAAATTCATACGGAAACAATACAAATAATGTCCGAAATCTATGGGGTCGTTGGCATTGGACAAGAGACCTATGATAGATAGTAACAAAGTTAAATTGTCTACCGTTTTTCTGTTATATTTACAGACACAACAAACATAATCACAACAAAATTAGTTATAGATCTTCTTCTTCTGATGTCTTTCTCGAGCACCTACAGCTAACTTTTCTTTTCTTTTCTTAAAAAAAAAAGGTTGATCGCGTACAAACAATTTAATGAATGTATCCGGTTAACCTCCTTAATCGCCTCACTAAGTAATCTAATAGGTACTTGTGTCGAGTTACGACACGTCTCCGATCGCAAGGTGTGTAGAGGCTCGCACAAGCACAAGCACGCTATCACCAGTCGCATGGTGAGATGAGACCTTTTACCAGCAAAACTAGTGAGTTATTTTCTTTGGTATTTTGTTCGTTTCTGAAATAGGTCACATTAATTAAAAATTACAACGGTTATGATTAGTTTTCATAACCGGTAGGCTACCTGGCTAAGATACCCCCAAAGTTCCACGGATTCCCCGAATGAAATCTCTCAGAAGTCCTTGCGTTATTACTGAGCTGGCTTATCATGATTGCTTTGCTCAAATACTGTACCGTAATACTCCCCTTCCACCCTCTATAGCTGCATGTGAGAGGCGCTAGGTTTCCTTCACTCCGTAGGTTCTTTCGGATTATGACGTGATGGCTCCGCAGACTAATATTATGCAAAATACCTGGCTGAGATGAGGCTAAGTGTGAGATATTCGTTTGAGTAGAGCGATTGGTTGGCTTAGAGCTATAATTATTATAGTACCTGCTCTAGGTTTAGTATTTAGTATAGGATTTGGGGATAGTGCAGGATTAATTTTAGGTTAGTTTATAGGATTTGCTGTAGTTGTTATTTTTATAAATCCAAATAGCATATTATGAATATTGACATTATATCCCTTCTACAGCCGAAGACTTCCCGAAGGTTCAAGCAGAGGCGGCCGTATGTCATAACCCTTCAGCAAGGTTGAAAAGGACGCCGGAAGGACGCACGGACGTCGGGTAATTGAGGTAAACGATGTGCCTTCAAGATTGATGGCCTGACCTTTCCTTTTCTATCGATATTCTCCATCAAGAAGTTTTTGTTAAAAAACAATAGGACTACAGCCTGTTACACAGCGAGTATTAACATGCTAGGGCGCCTTCTATGCAATGGAGAATTTCCCTTAGAAAGAATGAAGAGCCGTGGTCGAAATGAAAGTAAACTTCCATACGTTTCGTCGTCCGTTTCCGTTTCAGTGGCGCTGCGTAGACTGCGTAGGTTGTACCTCGGTGGCTCCGTAGCGAGCACGGCCCATCAGCCCGGATTCTACTGGTTGTTCATTCGATTCAGGGCGTGAAAGCATTTCCAGTTACATTCCCATAGAAAATCGTCTGCCTTGCGGTGATTGCTGGCCAGAGGTGCAGTTCAAGTTTTAGTTTTCGCAAGTGGCAACCCTGCTGTAGCAGAACTGTAACTCTTTCCGTAAGATAAGTATGGAGATGCGCCGCACCAATCACAGCAAGGTCCTCCATGTTATATTTTCTATAGGAAAGTATTATATTATCAATTTATTACATTGACTTTGGTTGAAGAGGCAATCCTCGTCGTTAACCGAAATTAGACAATCAAGAAAAATCTGGACTTGGCGGGATGTACCTAAGTGTTGACACGATACGGGCATGGCATTTGCATACTATTGGCAAAACTTTGGCTTATAATTATGTAATATATTTTATTATCTCTGGGTATTATGTACTGAAGAGATTATTTGGATACATTCATTAAATTGCTTGTGTGCGATTATTCTTTTTTCTTTCAAATATAAAGACTCTCTCTTGTGTACCCTGTCTCTAAGCCATCGTGACTTCTCCCTGGGAATTACTCTTAAAATTGCCTTCGAAATTGCTGTCACAAGTCTTTCATCACTGCAGGTACGTCTACAGATCAGTCACCTAAAATACCTATAAAGAGCGCTTAGAATTGTAGTAATGGTGGTGCATCCGTTATGACAGCAGGCCATGGCCGTTATAGAGAGTTAGAGAACATACGTCGAGACCCCGTAAAGCTAACTCGTAACTTTTTAAAGAGATTGGGTATTTTAGACAGGGAATAAGGTGAAAAAGCGGTTGCAAAAGATCTATTAGGTCGACGCAAAAATACTGAAAAAACGGATATGGCCGTGCCCAGGGGGGTGATCCATGGGGTCCGTACCCCCCCCCCCCGATTTTTTTTAAAAATTAAACCTATATGGTTTGAAGAATTTATTCTATAATTCATTAATAAATTACATTTAAAAAAAATTGGACCCCCCCCCCCCGAAATCAAAACAAAGTATAGGTATACGGGTGTTACCTTTAGACCCAGCTGTCAAGAGTAAACCATTATAATTCAATAATTGAGGACAATAAATTGTCCGCACAACAAAGCAATAGAAGTATTTTATTTAATGGTCTGTCCCACTGTCCCAACCACTGAATGATATCCAAAACTTATACTTATTTTTGTGTCCCAGAATTTTTAGATATCGGCTAATAGCGATTAAGAGCTAGACTGTCACCACGAAAAAAAAATAAAATAAAAGTATCATCTTTACTTTTATTCCAATTTCAATATCTCGAAGAACTTCCATGCCATTTTTACGCTCCACAGCACGTTCGAAGGTGACGCGAAAGGCTAAGAACATAAAACTCTTTTTATTGAATTTTCTGAAATAATGGAAAATTATTAAGGGGAGGAAAAGTGTTATAGCGTCAGAGTAGAAACACGAGTTTCCCTGTAAGAAACTAGATAATAATACTTAAGAAACAGCGCAAACTTCTCTTGTTAGAATGTAGGGTTGGTATATCATGCAGGTAAAGATAATGCCTTCTGCTGACCATCTATTACGGACTATCTCCGGTAGATCTCCTTTTTATTGTACGCACTTTCACCCCCTCCCCTTCCCCGAAGTTTCATTTTTTGCTCCTTCCTCACGTCATATTTTGGGTGGAAATCCACTTTTAAATTCTAATCTGATGGTGGGAACGCTGGTTTTTCATTGAAATCCTTTGCCCCCTGAGCAGCTTTACTGTTGGTTTTTGAAGATTTCATTCCGGATGATCTAGGTACCAAATGTTTATACGACATGTTGTCGTAATTTTGAGGATATTTTTTTTTTTTTTTTTGCTTCACCTTTTGAACCTTTTGTGAAATTTTACCCTTTAATTTTGCTTATGTCAGATTTCCGTTTTGTTTTTTGTATACAGATTATTGCTATTTTTGCGCAAATTATTGAAAGGTGTAATGATAGCGGCCTTTTCGTGACGCGGGACAGTCCTTGACTTCATCCCAGCAGGACGCGACAATGTTTTTTTTATTGTGGAAAGGGACATATTATGACGAATTGCGATAAAGAGGAAACGGGGATCATGTTCCCGTCCCTTCTTGCCCCTTCCCTAGCAACCTGAGTACACCACAAAATCGCCAGGACCATTTCAATTCATTTGGGAATAAGTCTTGTGATAAGACTGGCCCGTAATGAGGGGGCTGCACCCCCCCCCCCTCCGAAATATCTTGCCCTTACACCAGATAGAATTGAACTTTACAGACGTGCGACATTTCACTACATATTGTAGGAACACAGAACTAAAATCTTGGTCACGGACCTGTGATAAGATATTATACGCGGAAAATATTACAAGTGTAGGACTCGAGCCACATAGGTGTTAGAAGATCATAACACCACTAGAATAATAGGGTTAAGATAGTCCATCCAAATTTGTGTGTGGGTAGCTAGGGACTAGGGCGTCGAGGACTGGTGTACTCTTAGTTGAATAAGACCGCATGTGAATAAAGATGTATGAAGTGAATATATAGTGAATAATAGAGATAATAACATGATCATATTATGTCCCAAGGCTGTGAAATTAGCAACCAGGTTGTAGCCAATGAGGTCACAGGGTAATGGCCCATTACAATAGAACTACGTCCATAAAAGAGCCTTCAAATGAAAATGTAAAAAAACCGAGCAATAAATGAAGGAGGTATAAAAGAAATTTGAAAACAGAAGAGTTACGTTCATTGCATTGCATTTTTGTATACTTACAGTTACTTACAGTAACATACCAATAATTTAACACTTACAGTATAAGTACAGTACACACAGTACTCAGATTAATTGTTATTTTAAAACAACCAAATAGCTTCAATTTTACAATACGTGGTACATTAGAAGGTAGGAGAGTTATACACAAACCCGCTATCTAGCACTAGTAAAATCATTTAACGAGTATTTATCGTAATTTAAGAATAAAGAATTCATTTGTAATCACCTCAAACCCAAACTGATTTGAACAGCGTGTTAAATTTTTGAAAATAATCCGGAGCAATAAATTCAAAAATTTTATTACACAACCCTTTTTGCCTGCAGCAAGAGGGAAAACAATACAATTTATAATCAAGAGGATTGGGGATTGGGGCAGTGGAATGTATCAAAACCGGAAGCTCAAGCTTACTGTTTGATTAGGGTATCATTTTTATTTAATTGCCTCAGTCGCGTTGGTCCACATGCAAATAAAGTTTATTTCGAATAGCTCTCTTCGTACAATTTCCGCTAATGTCTGATAATGTTTCGATTTATCTTTGAAAGTGAACTTCGACCCCAGTGGACTTCAACCCCCGCGGACTTTGGCTGAATCGTTTGGTGTATCAGGGGTAAAGTTTTAGAATGGTGGCTAGGGCAATACTAAGTAGACCTTATGACGTCATCAGGCATGATAAGGAAAAATTGAAAATATAAGAGCAGCAAAATAGTAGGGTTTTACGCTTTTTAATAGTTTTAAAGTATAGCTGTAGATTTTACAAAGCTAAAAAAAGGAATGCTTCTATTCAAATTGCTGCAAAGGGGCCAATGAAGTATGAACCACGTCTCACAATGCTCGAAGCTGGGCAAAAGGAGTAAGGGGGGTGGGGGCAAGTTGGACCGTGTCAAACAATACAATTTTGTTGGTTGGATATTTCTTCTTCTTCATCGTAAGTGACTGCCGGGTGATGGCTGGGCGGCAGCAATAATATGTCGACATATGCTGCAGCGACGTCTCCAGTCTCAATACGATTCTGACACGCCCTGTTCAATCCAAATACCTATCAGTAACGAGAAGAATTATAAACTAATGCAGTTCAAACAGTTTTATATTGGAATTTACACTACATTTACAAACAACCCCCGGGAGTAAAATTTTGAAAATACTGGTAAAAAATGAGATAGTTCCTTTAGACCAGAGTATTAAGCTAGGCCATTAATCTTCTCTCGCTCATGGTTATTATTAGATAAAGCTTAGAAACAACGATTTATATGGAATATATCGAAGATGAACCCTAAAATGCGTTGAATTGTAATTTTGATGGCTAAATTTGCAATTCTATGGCCAGAAGGCGCAAATTACACCGACCTTGATAGTAAATAGTGATAGTGATATTGACGTGGTAGCAGACATTTTTAGCATTTTTAAACTGTCTTTAATGGCTGCTAAAATATCACTATCACTATCGAGGTCGGTGTAATTTGTGGCATGAAGCAAATGGTTAATATTGCTATAGATGTGATCATTACTGGCATAATGCAGTAATCGCATCAGTGAGTACTATATTCACAGATTGCAACAGTCATGCTTGATAGTGTCTTGTCAGGACATGTAGGTTAGTGGTACGTACTCTGACTTTTACCCGAAAGGTTGTTGGTTCAAGTCCCACACTTGCTACATTTTCAGGCCATGCTTTGGAGGACATACTGTGTGTAAAGTAGGTGGTCCCTAGTTAAGTGTAAGAGAGGGCTTTATATAGCCCTAACTCCGCGAGGTAGGTTTAGTTATACTATAGAACAATAAGTAATTGTTTATTTATTTTATTTATTATATATATTATTTATTATATATTTTTTATTTATATTGAGGTACAATATATAGGTAATTACAAACCATGCCGGATTCTAATGCTTCGTCACTCAAAAGAGCCTTGAATTATGGTTTAAAAACTACTTTAGTCATTAGCACACCATCTTCAAACCATTGACCCCAATCAAAGATTTTTGGTGAAAGTGCGTATTAGTTACGCAGAATCATCTTATACAGAGTCCTGTGCATGAAACCTGTTTTTGGAAAAATATAAGCTTCTTTGTTCCATCCAACCCTTTTCACCATACTGCGGTAGATACTTATCGAGTGGCCTGGTACTTCAAAACTGAAAATTTCCCACAAATTTTACCATGATAAAAGTGTGGCTCTCGAGTAAACAAGGACCATCGCTCGCGTATGAGTCATTAATCACAATTTGTTTGGAAACGATGGTAATTTGGTTTCCACGGCGCATCCTTCACTTTCATAATTTCATCTTCTGACACGCAGCTGACGGTTCCATTTTCACTCTGACTCCTTTGCAAGAAACTGCATTAGGTACGTTTTGTCAGTTTTCAGCTCTTGTACGATGATAATAAATTTGAAAAACAATAAGCCTAGATTGTATTTGGCAATTGGCATACATTTGAATTTAGAAAAAGTCAACGTCGACTGTAATGGTGGGGCCACGTTGAAAGAAGGCAGCCAAATAAATAAATAAAAGGACTTTTTTTTGTTCTATTACTAACCCAACCCAGCGGAGTTAGGGCTATAAAGCCCTCTCTTATACACAACTAGGAAGGCCCGGGACCGCCTGCTTTACATGCCCTCCGAAGCATGACCAGAAAATGTAGGAAGTGTAGGACTCAAACCAACAACCTTCCGGGTGAAAGTCAGAGTCTGTACCACTACTCTACATGTCTTGACAAAATGACCTGATAAAGCGGGTGTCACAATAAATCGTAGCCGATGACAAAAGAAGACGAGGTCGGTCTAGGCTAGCAGTAAAACCAAAAGTCCGCCACAACCTCAGGATTGTAGGAGCAACTGCAGCCGAAGAACAGAATTTATAATATTTTCTACAAGTTATATCAAATTCAGGTCAGAACAAGAGTCTAAACCCAACATCAAAATCTACATGCGTGACAAGTCATTTTTGCACTTAGTGCTGGGGATTTATGCTTCGATTGTTATTAATTGTTCAATTATATATTACTTACTTACTTACTTACTTACAACAAGCATTCGGGTCATAAAGGTGTAATAATTGAAGGGTAGATTCTTGTGACGTGCGTCACGCATATAGAATTATAAAACTACGGCCCATCAGAAAAATTACGGTAAGAAGTAGGACTTTTGTGGTTTGTCTGACAGTCTTCATACAAATGATGTAAACGCATTTTTCGCATACTTTGTAAGAAAACAAAGTTCGCGTAAAGATTCCACAGAATGCCTCAGTCAACTCACCGTGATTTGTCTGCTTTCAGTACAGCACAAATCAGAGTAATTTACGTATAATAAAGTAACCTACCAACTATTTTTCCAATTCTTCTGCGACTTCGGTGAAAAGGTAGCGTGCTTGTACCAGTGCGAGTCTCTACACAACCTGCGTTTGGAGACGTACAGGGCCGGATTTAGGCTTTGGAGGCCCCTAGGCACAGTTCTCTGTGGGGCCCTCCCAAAATAAGCAACTCCATTGGCTTTCCCTCACTGTTGCACTGCAGATGTAGAGTATAGTAGGAAAAGAGGGAATAATAAAAATATGAGCAAAATACTTGTCATTACATTTCAATTTAAATAGACTTGCGTCAGTTGCGTCTTATTTTACGGCCAATAAATGCATCAATTATACTAGTAGATTCAACGTTCAACTCTTTTAAAATATCTCTTTCTAAGCCTTAATATGCAATCTCCCTTGGAGCATCGAAGTTATTAGCCTATTTAGCAATAGCTTCAAGTTTGATAAAGACCTCTCAGCTGAACAATTTGTCACCATTAATGTTAGGTAAATTCTCAGAACAATCTCAGTGTTTTGTTTTTGTGGGGCCCCTTTCGTGTGGGGGCAGCTAACTACTCTGCCTATTCCTAAATCCAGGCCTGGAGACGTGTCGTAACTCAACACAAGTACCTATGAGGTTACTTAGTGAGGCGATTGAAGAGGCTAATTGGATACATTCATTAAATTGTTTGTCCGCGATTTAACCTAAAAAAAAACCGTAATTAAATACACGAGAAAATTAAGTGAAATAATTTTCCAAAATTTATATTCCCATTCTTCTTGTAAATCTATACTAGTTTGTGTAAAATTACAGTTAACTTTACAAGATGATAATCTCATAATGATCCAGTTTGTTTTGTTTTCAAAATTATATCATCTTAACAACTGCTCCTATTGTATAAAAGGATTTTAAACAACATCAACAAGTAAGAAGGAAAACTCCCTTCGTTAGAAACTTGGTCTGAGTGTAATTGAAAAGTTTAAAAACGGAAAATTATTGCCAATAAAAACGGCAAAACTTGTTTTCTTCAACCTTGCTTATCCCTTAAGTCCTTCTTTTGCCACCACTGTTATTGCATCTTTATTCTTCGGGAATTCATTTAAGTCTTTACAAATTAGAATTTAATTCAATACTGTCAAAAGTTAAGGGCTGTAGCCTAGTAATTCTTCCGACGAGTCCCTGCGATCTGTCGCACTCTTATAAAATAATTATTTACTTCAGTAGTTTCATTATCATTTAAAAAACTCGGTAATTTATGGAAATTTTTAGTGATAAATAAGCTTAGTGTTTTCGAAACTCCAAAAATAAACTGAAAATCAGGTAGGTAGGCATTACAAAACTAGGTTACATTAACCAGAGCCAAGACTAAAGAGCCACTTAAAAAGACCAGAAAGTCGGAAAATGCTAAACTTTGTCATTTTTCCGAGACTTTACAGACTGTCTGTTTTTTGAACCCTCATAATTCGCAAATTATGTCGCAAAGCCTGGTAAGTTAAAAATGATAAGAAGCCAGAGCGGCTGGAGCACTTCTCCCTGGAGTTAGCGTGGAAAAGGCAGTTAACTGCGTTATTTATCTGTGTAGTTGTGCGAAACTGACTGCTAGAATCCTCCGTTTATACCGCCATCTGTCACCTACCCGTTTTCGTTTATATCACCGGCATAGCTCCAGAATATCTAGACTTTTTTAGCAGACTTCTTTAGCAGACAGAATATCTAGACTTCTTTATTTGTGTAGTCTTGCGTAACTGGCTACTAGAATCCACCGTTTATTCCGCTATCTGTCTCCCATCTAACCGTTTTCGTTTGATTACCGCTGGAGCTTCACATAACTAGACTTTAACATCTGGCAAGTTAATAATTATGTAAGCAGTCGGGAGATTTATCACGGTAAAAGCAGTTAACTGCATATTTATCTGTGTAGTTGTGCGAAACTGACTGCTAGAATCCTCCGTTTATACCGCCATCTGTCACCTACCCGTTTTCGTTTATATCACCGGCATAGCTCCAGAATATCTAGACTTTTTTAGCAATGTGGCAAAGGTTATAAGAAGCCGGGTGATTTCACCTCAATAAGGCACTAGGTACTTATTTATTTTCTTTATTTGTGTAGTCTTGCGTAACTGGCTACTAGAATCCACCGTTTATTCCGCTATCTGTCTCCCATCTAACCGTTTTCGTTTGATTACCGCTGGAGCTTCACATAACTAGACTTTAACATCTGGCAAGTTAATAATTATGTAAGCAGTCAGGAGATTTATCACGGTAAAAGCAGTTAACTGCATATTTATCTGTGTAGTTGTGCGAAACTGACTGCTAGAATCCTTCGTTTATACCACCATCTGTCACCTACCCGTTTTCGTTCGTAGCCTATCATCGGCATAGCTCCCAAATATCTAGACCTTTAGCACTATGGCTAAGTAGAACTTATAAGAAGCCGGGGGATTAAGCATGGAATAGGCAGTAAACTTCATGATTTACTTGTGTAGTTTTGCGTAACTGCTACTAGAATTCATCGTTTATTCCACCGTTTTTTTCCACTATCTGTCCGTTTTTGTTTGATTACCGGCATAGCTTTACATAACTAAACTTTAGTATATTGCAAATTAAGAATTATAAGAAGCCGGGAGAATTCGCGTGGTTAAGAAAATTAACTGCATATTTAATTGTATAGTTTTGTGAAACTGGCTACTAGAATCAACCGTTTATTCCGCCATCCTGTTATGGTGAGTCAAGGCACGTAGACTATGGGACCTCCTTCCCCAAAATGTTAATAAAAATGTATTACCTACTGCAAATGCCATTGAAAACTATTTGTATATAATAATTTTTTTCAATAGGCTCCCACTATTTACAATCCTTGATATGTTTCTGGTGAGAGCCGTTGGTGTATGTAGACCCTGGAATTTTCGCCTTTGTTGTCCTAAGGAAAGAGAGAGAGAGAGAGAAGAGAGAGGGGGAGAGATAGAGATAAATAAATAAATAAAAATAAATAAACGTTTATTTTTAGAGATAGGGAAATAGAGAGAGAGAGGAGAGAGATAGAGATAGGGAGAAAGAGGGAGATAGAGATAAGGAGATAGAGATAGGGAGATAGAGATAGGAGAGAGAGAGGGAGAAAGACACAGAGACAGGGAGATAGAGAGAGGAGGAGAGAGCAAGAGAGAGAGAGAGAGAGAGACCACAATCACAGCTTCGTGGATTATAGAGCACGTGATCCAGCCAGTCACAGCAGTCTTCAAGGATGTACAGCTTGTCGAGCTTTGGATAAACTATTCAGTTACCCCACTGTCAATATACACCTTTTGTAATAATACCTCCAAAATAACCGGACAGAATGAGAGTTAGTAATGATTTCTAGACGAGCTCACAAGTGAATAGGCTACAGTATGATTGTAAGTAAGTAAGAAAGTAAATAAACGTGTATTGAAACATGGATCAAATACACAATAATGGTAAAGTCGCCCAAGGCAATAAAAATTTTCCCTGCCCTTATATAAAATTTGAAATAAATAAATAATTAAACACTCAACTACAATATTAGAACTAAACTTCCATAATGTAGAACGGATTGCCTGCTAATTACTTGTTACACGAAAAGGGCCCGCCACGGAGGGCTTAGGGGCCAGGACATGTTTCACAGATAGTGAAAGTCTCCGTGCATTACATAAATAAATAAATATATTTCTGTTACATTATACAAATACAAGCATAAAATTAAATCGTCATTATCATAAATAAATCGTCATCGTCATAAAAAAATTGTCATTGTCATAAATAAAATATATAAATAAGTAATCGTTTATTTCTAGAAAGGCCTGAAAGTCCAATAAAATTCAAATCATATACAAAAAATTGAGTTCAGTTAAAATTCCTTCAAGGTATACAATTTTATTTTACTAAGTAATCGTAAAATATATAGTAGACAGTAATTATCATAGCCGGTTTTACCATGTGGCGAGTGTGACAGAAAACACAGGCCCCGCGCATTCAGGGGGCCCCGCGCATTCAGGGGGCCCCGCGCTTGGCACAATTTTTGAGAACCGGTCCGAGTTTACTCGAACATGCTTTCCAATTTATCAAAATTAGTAGATAGAGAAAATGAGTAATTTCATGGTAAATAATTTTCCTATGGTTAAATTTCCGATACCTCGGGGGGGGGGGGGGGGGGGGGTTGACCACCTGACGTCACTGGAGGTGAGGTAAATTCTAGATAGGTCAGACCAACACATTACCACATGCAAATACTGGCAGGGCACGCAATGCATTTGAGCGTGAATTTTCTATCATTGTTTCAAAAACATTTTTTTGTACAAAACCAAATACTTTTTTGGGAAAGCAACCTGTCCGGTTTCGTTACTCAATTTAACACCTAAAACATACCTGAAGGTAGAAATCATCGATAGAAAGGTTTCGCAGAAATATTATTTTTTAGTCATTTTTCATTAAAATTTAGTTACTTTTATTTTTTTACCCCCAGAAGCAACCTATCAAGGGGCAAGCGACCCCCTGCATATCGTTAACATTAATAACGACTACAATATATGTGAATTTAAAAGAAATCGTTGGAGCCGTGTTTTAGAAATAATTTGTTAGACCTTTTTTTGGAGTTTTTTGAAAATAAAACCTCCCCAAATTAAGTTTGCCCCAAATAAAAAAATGGTCCCGAGGTATGATTTTTGTGAACCTACATGCCGAATTTCATCAAAATCGACCAAGTAGTTTGCCCGGAAATCGACGCACAGACAGACAGACAGACAGACAGAACGACAGACAGACAGACAGACATTTCGTAAAAAACACTTTTTAGGGTTCCTGGGACCTCAAAACGTGTAAACGTGAAACCTCGGAATCGAAAATTTCGACCGTCACAAAGCTTTCCTTATAATACGTATAAATTGGAAAGCAATAATAATATATTTTTTTTAAATTACTGAAAATAAGGAATAATTTCGTCCATGAACACGTGGCTACATTGTTGTCAATTTAGTTCCCTATTTTGTAATAAGTACAAAAAACGCAACCCAGTAATGGTTTAGGTCAGTTGCCTGGTAGAGAATAAGTACATAATACGGTCAAAAGGTTTACGTAGTCTGTATTTTTTATTTAAAAGACGCAGTCTAGATATTTACGCGCAATGGAACTCTCAGCTGGCTCGTTTACGTTAGGGTCACAGGGGCGCAGCTTGGGTTACCCATATTTCACACTACAGCGCTAAAGCTGCCTTGTGAGCCCCCTTCCCCCCTTCCCTGCGCCTTCAACGACTCATCACTCTTTCTACATGCCTCCTCCCATTTCCCCCTTCCCTCCTAAACCGGAATCTTGGGAAGATTCTCAGTTTTCCTACATCCGGCACTTAAATCCGGATAAACGTAAGCTACACAAGTTTCTTGTCGGCGGAGGAGTTGGTAAAATCGGAGTTTTTTTTAGTGTAATTATTATTATTTACATTGCCCATCATATTTCTTTCTCCTATGGTAGGTGAGTGGTCCAGTGGGTTGAGAAATAGACCATGAAACGGAACTTGGACTCAACAGATAGAATTTTATGCCTGGCCTGGGTTCACCCAGCCTAGGGCATCGCCTGGGAGGGGCAGGGGGGCACTGCCCCCTCCCAGATCATCCGCTGCTCCCCCCCCCCCTCTAGAGCCACACCTACAGTTTTAGCGTTGGTACGGCAAAACAAGCACAGTGTGATCTGAGAACAAGTTTAATTTATTAATTTTATTTAAAAATTTAATATTAATAATAAATTAATAATTTATTTAAAAATAAAACAAAATGACTTTTTAACAGGGTGGGGATCTACCTCCTCCCCCCCCCCCTCCTAACTGAAGTCGCCCTTGCACCTAACCCTACTTACCAGCCTGCCCATTCTTGACTGTCCAATCGTCCCATCGAGTCCCATTCAGTGCTTTGGGATATGGAAACCAAAATTTAAATTTATCCCTAGGACAATTATTTACCGAGGAACTATTACAATATATGCATAGGAAAACATGTACGGGTTCACTCGTATCGATTCTTCTATCGGTGAGGACATGTAGAGTAACGGTACAGACTCCGACATTTACCCAAAATGTTGTTGGTTCCAGTCCCTCACTTGCTACATTTTCTAGCCATTCTTCGGAGGGCATGTAAAGCAGGCGGTCCCGGGTCTTCGCAGTTAAGTGTAAGAGAGGGCTTTATAGCCCTAACTTCGCTAGGTTGGCTTAGTAATAGAATAAAAAAGTCAATATTTTTTTCTTTTAAGACGGAGTTCCGCCACATTTTATAAACGATGCTTAAATAAGTTTTAACTTGGTGATAATATTTCTCCAAGATTTCACTTTTACAAACTCGATTGGTATTCTTAGCGGTGGCAAAGCAAAGTCGCACGTACGACGCAGCGGGCCACTGCGCTCTCCTTTGAGACCATATCGCAAACGCTCGGATGAATCACTTTGCACCGACCTCAGTGTTCTTTCACCTTTTATTATAAATCTCAAAACTTTTCTAAATTTCCCCAATTCCTAATGAAATATTGCCCAAACTTTTCATGGTTCTTCCAGGTGTGATTTAAAAAAAAAACGTTTTTACCATGATGTTCCTGACATCTGGTTCATATAAATACAGTCTTATTCTTATGATGAGCTGAAGGCGTTGTATTAAGTTATCTTCACTACAGCGTTTCCACTTGCGATATATCACATTTCCCTCAGCGGCAACTCAAAATTTCCCTCTTTTCCCTCACCCGCCCAATTCGCTCTATTTTCTAAATTTCCAAAATTTCTGGGGGGGGGGGGAAGTCTGCCTAGCAAATTATATGACTTTTTTATTATTTAAATTTTATTGTTTTTTTAATGAGTATGAAATACATTAAACTATTCAAGTTCAGTGTAGCAAAACAAAAAATAAAAAGTAAACTTTTGTTTCTGGAACGCCCAGCGACCTAGTCGTCTCATTCTATATATGCATGACGGCCAAATTGCTGAACCTGTTTTGAATGGTACGGTGGTGCCAGGCGCGGTTTTGGTATTTTTCTCGGAAGATGCGGGAGAATTTTGCCTTAAAATTGGAACCTATACAGTCATCTTTCAATTAGGGTATAAGTGACCAATAATACACATGTTATACCCTGGAGGTAGGGGAGAAAAAATTAATAAATGGTCCCGAATCAGTGAGGTTTTTGCGCATGTTATACCCTGGAGAAAGGGGGCCCGGGGGTTTCCCCCGGAGGAAAAAAATTTATAAATAGGCCCAAATTCGTGAGGTTTTAAGCATTTTGCAAGCAGTACAGTTGAGATTTTACCGACAGATAAACCTATCACTGCGGGGGGCCCGGGGAAAAAATGTGAAAAAATAGGTCTGAAGTGTTGGGGTTTTAAGCTTTTTGAGTAATATCTTTTTTTGTGAAAGTACTTGGTCAATTTGTTTATTTTTATTTTTGTTATGTCTTTCAGGTGAAATAAGCACACCAAGAATTAATTTCCCTTTCGTTACTGTGGATACTACGCCTTTAGCCCCCTATTTACGCCAATGATTTTCCCTCGCTCTTTCAACGAGTTTTCCTAAAATTGGTGTCACCTCAATGCAGTAGAATCCGTTTATTAAGACTCCGTCTATATTGACCAACCGCCTATTATGACGAATTACGAAGAAAAGTTGGTTTTCATTATATTATATACCTAGGTATACTGTATACTATTCGCTTTGTATGACATCCATGTTTGTCAATTCCCTTCGATGTCATTATAACCGGATTTTGCTGTATATTTAAAACTCCATTTTATCTAGTGTACGCTGCAAATATTTCGGGGGGAGGGGGGGATCCGGACCCAAAACACGTGCCTGTGCCTCTACCTCGTGCAGTTGTGCTGCTACAACTAGTCAAATCATCATATCATAAGCAAAGCACTGATGTACTCCTATTTTTAAAATTTCCACCAAGCCATCAGTCGTGGCATCAGAATTGAGAATTCATAACTTTCGAGCTAAAATTTGAAACCGTTATTTATTCATATTTATCAAATTTTATGTGTTTTTATTATTTATTGTAACTTTTTCCATTTTCAGCTAGTTTATTTTAATCATTGACTTTTCCACCAGTTTTCCCTCAATATCTCTCTTATTTCTTCAAATTTCCCTCAAAATTCCCTTTTCCCTCCAATTTCCCTTTAGTGCAGTGATTAAACCCGGATTTTCCCTAAAAAGGGAAATTTCCCTCAAAGTGGAAACGCTGCTTCACTATAATGTTTTCAAAATATTACAAAGTTACAAAGGATACGTTTTCATATTGTATGAGCTGAATGTATTAAGTTATCTTCACTATAATGTGTTCAAAATAAATTATAAAGTTACAAAGGAATAAAGGACATGAAAGTATATGCAGGAGGTCGATGTAATTGGAATTGAATAGGCCAATAGGCGGTTGAAATCCGTTGAATGTAGATTGACTGTATTGAAGTAGTTTTGACTTTCGACTCTACTTGGTAAGAGTGACTTAACATTTTTTTTTTTTTTTTTTTTTTTTTTTGTTTCTGCGGAAGTGGAAAACTTGCAAACCAAGCACCTGTGCCTTTACTTGCCTCCTTTCAACACTGCCATGCTCCTGCATGAGTGAATCAGGATGGCATCCAGGTAGTGAGGGGTTAACTTAGCGTTCAACCTCGAGTAGGCCGCCAGCCGACCCTCTAAAAACCACTACCATCTCACGTCAGGTAGGTTCCTGTAGACGCTGAAATAAAACGTTCGTTACTTAAGGGATGGGATGGGTAATTTGGGAGGAACTCGGATAGAGGTGAGAGAGTGGAGAGGATTTTAATTGTAACAGTACGGCAACTGGAAAGGCGCGGTTTGCCGTACTGGGGTTGAGTTCGAGTATGTAGCGTTAGTTAGTTTGTTCGTATGGTAAAGTAGCTGAAAAATAAAATATAAAATTAGTTGGGCCGGGGGGGGCCTAGATTAGCTCGGTTTAAAAATAGAAGGCAAGCCACCAGTAGTCCGTCAAGCTGCAGAGCGGTGATCTGGAGACCGGTGGTCGCGGGTCGAAGGAATTAAGTGTTTTAACAACTGTGAACGAGCAAAGTATTAAAGGGGGGTTACTGAACACTGGGGCATTCTATGGTTCAGACTCTCGTGACCGGATTGCCCACGAGCATGGCGCCAAGGGGGGACTAACGATCCAGGCTGGGTGGCCATATTTCAGGGTCCATCCGGATCTTCTCTGTAATTCCCTAGGCGAACCCGGTGGGCAAGCGGTCCCGGGAGGAACCTATGGAGAGAGAATGGAGATGGGATTAAGACTAGGCTGACCCGTCCGGGGGGACAGGGATTGGGGAGATCTTAAATTGGTTTGGGGGGTGGGGGGCTAAGTAGAGATCGCGTATTATATCGCGAGAGCTCTGGGCTGCCTTGGCATGATGGGAATCAGTCAAGGCTGTGAGAAAATCATGAAGGGGAGGTACGTCAAAGAATTGGAAGATTTGAGAATTTGGGACGCGATAGTGGAAGTTTCCAACGCGGCGAAGCGCCGCGTTGTGGCTCCCATGTAGCGCTTTGCGGGCAGATGGCGAAAGCATGGGGTACCATACTTGGGCTGCATAGATGAGTTGGGCTCGAATGATCGCTGTGAATATAAGGGCTTTCGAGCGGAAGCTGATTAGATCATTTCTAAAGAGTGGGAAAAGTTTGGAGGTTAGCCCGCGAATGCTGGCCATTCGCAGGTTTAGGTGGGCGCGAAAGGAAAGGCGACGATCAAGTGTTACACCAAGGTATTTAACTGATTGACGCCAGGGTAGGTTTGAACTGTTTAGGGTAAGAGCTGATGGCGGGGATTTTGGGGCAGCTTTGCCGAAGGCAATGGCTTCACACTTGGACGCGTTCACCATGACCTTCCAGGTGTTACACCAGTCTGCAAGGGCGTTAAGTTGAGGTTGTAGGAATTTTTTCGCGGCGAGTTTGGGGAAGTGAGTCCCCATGTAGTAGATAGCGTCATCCGCGTATAGGCCGACTGAAAGTCCGTCCAGTACCCGGATGTCATTTATATGGATAAGGTAAAGCAGAGGTCCGAGGACGGATCCCTGTGGGACACCGGCGGCCGCCGGTGTGGGACGGGAGAAAAAGGTACCTGATTTAGTGCGAAGGGTCGCACGGAAGTATCTGTCTGATAGATAGGAATCTATCAGACGTAACACTGGTGGTGGGACCATGTGAGAGAGCTTGTAGAGTAGGCCTAGGTGCCAAACTGTGTCAAACGCGGCGCGAAAGTCAATAAGGGCAGCAATAGTGTGCATGTTTTTGTTCATATTGTCGGTAATATGAGAGCAAAAACGCATTAGTTGAAGGGTGGTAGAAAGGCCTTTCCGGAAACCGAACTGTTCGGGTCTGAGATAGGGTTCTAGCATTGGGCCTAGACGCAAGAGGAATAGGCGCTCGAAAAGTTTGGATAAAATAGGGAGTAGGGAAATGGGGCGGTAACTAGCGGGATCGGTTGGAGGTTTTTGTTGCTTTAGTATGGTGATAATGTTGGAATTTTTCCAAGCCGGGGGGAAATATTGGGTGGCTAAAATGGCGTTAAACACCATTAGTAGGTGGGTTATAAGATTAACTGGGGCGTTTTTTATAGCTTTCCCCGAAATACCATCGGGGCCTGGGGCTTTTCTGACCTTGATTTTGCCTAGTGCTTGTGCCATTTCCAAAAGGGTAAAAGGCTGAATGGGCATGGGAGTTTGGGAGCTGAGGGCTGAGCGGACTGCTGTTGACGCCTCGCCTTCTACAGGAGAGGGCGTCGAGGGAACGGAAAACTGAGATTTAAAGTGATCGGCAAGAACTTGACAGCGAGTTTCTGGATCAAATACAAGGTTGTTATTTTGTTTTAAGGGAGATATTTGGGATTTTGTACGTAATAGGGCTTTAGTGGCGGGCCATGGCTTGGTTCCCTCAGAGGTGGCTTCAGTAATGAAGTCTTGCCACTGAGAGCTCCTGTCCTCATCTAGGAGAAGCTTACAGCGTTCTGCGGCTGCTAGGAACTCGCGTTTGTGAAGGGGGGCTTGTGTATCATGCCAGAGCTTGCGTAGCCGCCTCCGGGAACGGATAGCAGCGGCGATCTCTGGTGGGAGAGAACGAATGGTGCGGGGACGCGACGGGACGGATGCTGCGGAAACAGCGGATTTAATTGAAGAAGAAAGGGTCTCTAGGTGCCGGTCTATGTCGGCCGAGAACATAGGGGCAACGGGAAAAGGGGGCAAGGTGTCGGATAAGATAGAGTGATAGTTACGCCAGTTTGTCCGTAACGGGCCTAAAGGCGTGGGGATGGTGTTTTGACGAGGGAAAGAGAAAAGAATGGGAAGATGATCGGATGTGAGGTCATCAAGTACTGTAATTTCAGGGTGAACGGGTACCTCGATGGATAGGCCAAAGTCGAGGGTTTCAGAGTAAAGAATGTTTCTGCGGGATATAATGAAAGTGGGGGCGGTTGGTATATGCAGATCGATGATACGTTCGGTGGAGTATATGTAACGGAGAAGAGAGGTACCACGACTACTGGTTTTCTGGCTGCCCAGTTCAGGGTGCTTGGAGTTCCAGTCGCCGGCAGCAAAGATCGCGGGGAAGCTCCCAAACAGAAGCTCGAGATCCTGCCTTGGGATCTGCCGGGGGCCAGGGGAGTAAATCGAGAAACAAGCAGTGGGTGTGCCGCATATGTTGGTGATGACACCAACACATTCGATGGACGGAATGTCAGGAAGGCTGATAGGTGCATGCGGTATATCCTTGTGGACAAGAATAGCTACACCGCCGTGGGCGTTAGGCCTATCTTTCCTGTAAACCAGATACGGGGGTAAGGAAAAGGACTTGTTTGGGGACAAACAAGTCTCTTGTAAAAAGCATATGTCCACCTTTTGCTCGGAAAGAAGGTTCCTGAGTTCAGTGGTCCTGGGCTTGAGACTTCGGGTGTTAAACGAGAGAAAGTTTACTGCCATAAGGCAACTAGGGTCGGGATGTGGGCCATTACGGCGGAGATAAGCGAGGGCGTGTCCTTGCATTTACAGAGGGCTGAGAAGAGTTGGCCTATCCAGGCAATAAATTGCGGGGAGGACAAGAGTTTAATGAGAAATGGGACGTCTTGGGTAACGGGAGAGTTTGATAGTAACGGGGGATTGAATGGTCTAGGCTTGAGTGGGGGGGGAGAGGTGTGAGCTTTTGGTAGATCGGGAGGAGAATGTGAATATTGGGGTTTGAGTTTAAAAGATTTGGTTGGGTTTCTTTTGATGGGCTTAGTTGGTTTGACTTTGGGGGAATTAGTCGGTTTTTCCGCGGGCGGGTTAGTCGGTTTTTCCACGAGCGGGTTAGTCGGTTTTTCAACCGCGGGAGTAGGAGTCTCTGGGGAGACCTGAACAGCGGGAGCTGAGCCTAAGGTCTGGGGGGAGGGTGAGATTTTAGGCTGAAAGGAGAGGGGGGGGGGTTGCCAAGGGTTAATTTGCGGGGGAGGGGCAGGGACGTAGTTGGGCTTCGCTGGTTTGGACTGCGGAGGTTTGATAGTGATAGAGGATAGTCGGGCCTTAAGGACGGGACATCCGCTGTGGTTAGCAGCGTGCTTCCCCTGACAGTTGGGACAAAGAAGAAGGTCCTTAGGGATGTGTTTGCCACCCGGGCAGAGGGCGGCGCGGTGGTTCCCGCTGCATTTAATGCAGACGGCGGGTCTGAAACAATTTACGGAGCTATGGCCGAAAAGTTGGCAATTATAGCATTGCTGGATGGTATTTGAAGGTTTAAAGGGGACTATCGTAACGTCCAACATGAGAAGGACGGTGATGTTGTATACGGTTTTAGAGGTCGGAGTATTTTTAATTTTGGCGAGAAATAGGGATTTTTCTTGTTTCCTCTTATCCGTGAGGTTAGTCACGGCGGAGGTCTGAAAACCTAGGGCTGAGAGGGCGGACTTGATGTCGTCTAGTTGGGTGGTGTAATGGAGACCTCTAATGAGGATCTTGATTTCGCGGTCGGAGTCGGGAGTAAAAGTGTGGAAGGGAATGTTGAAGTCTCCGAGAAGAGCGCGAGCTTTCCTGTAGACTTCTGGGTCTTTGGTCTGAATCACGTAGTTATTTGTTCGGAGGCGGATATGGCTGTCAGTCTGCGCGAAGATGGCCTGAATTTTTGGGGCGATGGAGTTCCACTGCTTGGGGACAGGGAAAACCAACGGCGGAAGACGGGAGTTTCTTGGGTTTAAAGGTTTGGCTGTAGCTGGGGAGGACCCCGTTGGCGTTGAGGTAGAGGGCGAAGAAGGTCGAGGTCGCTTCTTGCTGACGGTAGTGAAATCGTCGTCGAGAACAGAGGAAAGAGAGGTTGAGGCGTCGCCAGTAGAGACTGGACGGGTGTCCATAGCCTCCTGGGACGGATCGGGGCTTAGTGGTGAGTCAGGAATCATAGGCATAGCAGGATGCTTACCTACTCTCTGCAAAAAGGGTCCGGAAGTCGACCACCGTCAGCAAGGACAGCGGGGCGGACGGGTTTGGCTTGGAGAAGAACCGGTGGTTGCTCCGCGGCAGCAATACCCCAGCAGCAGCACCTCGGCAGTACGGCAGCAGGAAGGGCAGGTCCGGGAGACTGCAGGCAGGTCACGCAGAGAAGCTTGTAGAGGGGAAAAAGGAGAGGGAAAGGTGAAAGCGTTTAAAAACACTGATTTAAGGGAAAAATATGGGAAAAAACGATTACAAACACGGTGTGGTGTAAAGTAGGAATCTGAGACACGGTGTGGCGTGATTGACACGGTGTGGCGTATTGACGGACCGCTGATTGACTTAACAAACATGATTACAATATCAGGTGTGTGAAAAGAACGATACAAGTTAACAATTAATAATGGATTTAACCCAGCCTGCTTCCATGTAGACAAAACAACTCTGTGTCCACAGCTAAAAGAGCTGATGAGACACAGAGGGTAACTTAAAGATATTATTGAATAAAGGAAGTAAATACGTAAAAAGAAGATTGAGGAAATTGAATTATGGGAATGTGAACACCGCCATCTACCGGGAAAAAGGTGAAGCTGGAAGCAGACTGGTTATTACGCATATGGGACTATGTGGCCCCCACAGATACGTTTTCATATTATATGGGCTGAATGATTAGAAGGCATTGCATTTTATAAGGTAGAATCAGGACTGAGACTGTACTCTGATTGGCTGCAGCTGATCTGTTATAACCTGGGTATACCGCACTAAAAAAAGTTTCATTTTGTCTCGTATTCCAAGAATATTCTGACCGCTGCCGAATTCACATGCGCCTGTGACTCTAGTTTTAAATTCAAGACATTACCGTTAGTGCCGAGACTTAGAGAATGGCTGGCAAGGCTATGTTTGTAACGAAATATATGTTTAAGTTTAAGTTCAGAAATTTAGATAATAAAACTGTCTACTACTGATAATAAATAAATTAATAATGAATTCCGATTAGTTAGCAGTGGCGTAAATAACTTCTGCTTCGCCCCGCCGCAAGACCATTTGTGCGCCCCACCTTCCCTCATTATTTCATATTTTTTATGAGTGATACCCGGTAGTCAATTGTGGAATTGTAGTCTACATGGATAACAAATTGAATCAGCTCAATTCTTTTTCTTCCTTTATATTGTAAACTCAGAAAACACTCTTCGAATGTTTCGGCACCTAAAGCCATTTTATTTTATTATTATTTATTTTATTTTATTTTACAGCCCAGCGCTTAAATAAATAAATAAATATTGACTTTTTTTGTTCTATTACTAAGCCAACCTAGCGGAGTTAGGGCTATAAACCCTCTCTTACACTCAACTAGGAAAGCCCGGGAGCGCCTGCTTTACATTCCCTCCGAAGCATGGCAAGAAAATGTAGCAAGTATGGGACTCGAACCAACAACCATTCGGGTGAAAGTTGGAGTCTTTACCAGTAGCCAACATTTCCTGAGAGCTTAAGCCTGTTAGTATCTACAAATAATCAGTCCTTGGGGTTGAAATCAACGTGCCATTTAACTTTACTGAATAGAGTCTGCATGAATGTTATAAAACCATTGTTTCAGAATATGCTTTTGTTTTCGTGCAATATGTAATAATAAAATCATGAGATCAGATATTGTACTTGAATATCCTGTGAACACAGTTAACAACATGACTCAAAGGCGGGGCTATCACATACGTCATGGTCAATGGTAAATATGGTTTTGACGTGGTAACAGACATTTTTAGTATGTCTTTAATGTCTGCTAAAACGTCAATACCACATTTACCATTGACCATTGACGGATGTGGAAACCCCGCCTTACACATATAATTAGTGTATAGAAATAAATTACAGCTGTTTTTCCTTATTCGAAAGCACTGGATTGATCAATGAGACAATTTTAAAAGTTGGAATGGACTGAAAAATACAATGGCGGATCCTGACATTTCTCGGGGGGGGGGGGAGGGCAAAACTTGCTTTTTGGCTTGCACTAATGCCCGTCCATTAGCGTTGCAAATAGGAATGAGTGCAATTTCTATGTGAATTTTAAGTAAACCCCCGTTTTTTATACATACTTTTTTTAATTATTATTTACTTATATAATTAAATGTATACTATTATTATTATGGTACATAATACATGAGAATCTACCTAAATATCTACCACAACATGACGACCCCCGTACCTCAACCGCACCCCTCGCCCCTCCACCTCTGAATGCGCCCCTGGACAATAATTTATGTAATGCTTTAACGAAACCCTCCCGGCGATGACCTTTACTTTTGTTAGTATTTTTAAGTTTTGACAATCTGAATTCAGCTATATGTTCCGGTATTAAAAGATTATACTGATTGGGCTCATCCGGCTGTGAGTGCATTCCATATGCGTTTGTATGCAGGCTATGTATATAATAGATGCTTTGAAGGTAGTCAACGGCACAAATTTCCTGATTTAACAAAATGAGGTACGTTGCCTTGTACAATAGCTATTTTTCTGAACTAGCAATATATTTTACAGTACCTATTGCAAAGGTACTTTTTCAAACTAGTCTATTCTGCATTGCGAAAGTAAAGAAAGAAAGAAAAGGGAGACCCCAACGGCTCTACCTCGTCCCCAGAAATGGTTGAAGTCAACCAGGCCTTTTTAACCCTTCTTCATCTTTAAATGCCTCTTCTTTCGAATATTGGGTATCATCATGGCAATTTGGACCTGTTCCTCTGAAAATGGCAATCGTGCTCGTGCTTCAGGGTTTTCAAGCAGGATGTTCTTCTCCTGCCGGGCCTGGCTTATGTATATGTATGTTATGTTATGTATAGGATGGGCCATGGTCGAAATGAAAGCGAATTTCCAAACGTTTCGTCAACATCTGCGGTCGACATCTTCAGTGGAACTGCGTAGACTTCTAAGGTTGTAAGGCTCAGCAGCCCGGATTCTACTGGTTCTTCAATCACATCTGATACCACTCACGATTTTCAGGAGGATGCAGCATTCTGTATGTTGTCTATTTTTGATATGTATTGCTATGACGGATGCCAAAGCTGGAAAGATAGAGATTAATAAAATAACGAGGGATGAAAATTTGTACCTGTTTATACCAGAATGGGATTACACACTGCAAATGTTGGAAGATAATGCTGCAATCATAAATGGATGGGCTACTCTAGCACAGGACTTGCTAGATAATGCTAAAGTACAATTTTATACAATATTGGCATAACTTGTGGGGAAAAAGTTAGTGTTTCTTGTTGGCTAGCTTGACTAAGGCGGCCATTCCACCGGCGAATTTACTTGAAAAATTGACTTTGTCATTGACGTTTGTTTTGTTTTAAGGAGACAATTATGTAGATACTTAACTTATCTATTATAAATTAAGTTATGCTATGGTAGCAGACATCATTAATAAGTCTCTACCATATTATAACTTAATTTATAATAGATAAGTTAAGTATCTACATAATAAATAGTCTTCTTAAAACAAAACAAACGCCAATGACAAAGTCAATTTTTCAAGTAAATTCGCCGGTGGAATAGCCGCCTTATACAGTAATGGAATCTGCACAGTGTGCTCCCAATATACTTATTCAGTTCAGATATTGCGAGTAACCAGTCTGACTTGACACACTTGCTGGTACGGTGGTCGGTGGGAGTGGGTAATTGAAGGAGGCGGTTGTTGAGTATCCCGCTAGGCAACCTTCACGGCAAACCTTAAATAATTGCATCATATCCTGCATGGCATACTACCTAGGTATATAATAAGCACTGCTGTAAATCCACTTGGACCAGTGCATACAGTCAGTCTTTTGACTTATATAATATTACAAGCGGGGCTTGGGGCCGCGAAGCCCCCCTAGCGCCTGCGGTGGGCGGCAGCTCGCCCCTTCGGGGCCTTGCAGTGGTCATTACGCAACTCGCCCCTTCGGGGCTCACATGACACAACTTCAATTTCCACAATTTTCTAATTTTATAACTTTCCGCGCAATTTTTTAATTTTTTTTTTCTTTCATAAGAACCTTCCCCTTACAATAACAAACACAACAAAACAAAAAAATTGTGAAATCGGTCCAGCCGTTCACGCGTGGAAATATACTTACTTACTTACTTACTTACTAGCCAACGCCCACCCTTGGCATGTCGGCCATTTGGTGACGCGCTGACCAGTAGCGACGTGCTATCTTTTCGAATTCGTCTTCATTTGTCGGCGTGTGGTCGATCGCCGGGCATGACGCGAGGTGTTCAGCGTCCATCCGGGGGTGTCCACATAGGTCGCATGCGCAGGAATCGCGGACTCCAATGCGGTTGAGGTGAGCAGCGAGGTAGTCATGGCCCGTCGTGGTCCTGAACGCCGCCACACTGATGGCCCTGGGTAGACTGTGTGGGATTGGATTTTTAATTATCTTCGACCAGAGCTTTCCTGCACTGGCTTCAGTGTTTTCCCTCTGGATCCATGCTTTTATATTCTGCCTGATGGTGGATTTAGCAGAGGAGTAGGATTGAGGAAAATATGGAAATATGGGGAAATATGTTAAAAGTACGATAGTTACATTAAACCGGTACAGTAGTATAATGTGCGATAATATTTATTCATAAAAATACATATTATAGAAATCAGAAGCAAAACATCGGCCATTTTTAACGTGAAACTTGAAGATATCTACCCTGTAGCCGAAACGGTAGGCCTAAATTGGACGATTTGTTAATATTTTTTTTACATTAGGAAACACCATGCAAAACTGCAAATTTACGAAACATTGTGGCCCCGAAAAAGTAGGTAGATTTTTCGAAATGATAGAAAACGGGAATATCTAGTTAAATTTCCTGTTTGACCCGATTTTAAAGGGGGAGAGGGAAGGATAGAACCACTTTTTGTATACTCACTTGAAACCCCCAGTCATACAGCCTTCAACAATATATTAACTTATCATGTCGGTTAAAAATTGCAGGCTGTGGAATTTTTTAACTTTATGCATGGACCGCTGAGAGTACCCTTTTCCCGCATGTAAGCGACTTTCACGTCCCCCTTAAGTACCTAGCTGTGGCGAAACCACTAGTTGAGAAGCAAAACCGGTTAAACAGTTGTAAAGAACAGGAATAGTGAAAAGTAGCACAGTAGTTTTAAATTTTTCTAATCCATTTTTTCCCCGCGAAAATTGCCCCCGAAAAACGCGGTTTTTTCGTCCAAAATGGCCATTTTTTTTTCAAGTTGCTGCACTTTTTTAGTTTTTGAGTTATCCAGAAGCAGTCAGGTATGGCATAGATGGGAGACTTGTGGGAAAGTTGGCCAAAGGTTCCCCAAACACCGCTAATAAGCCATTTTGGCCGTAGTGGTTCTGGACGCTTTTATCGGGTTTTCCGCAGTATAGAAAACCAATGTGTAAGGGTCGAAAATGGGAAAATTCGGCTCTGATTTCGGGAAAAAGGTAATTTTTAAATTTTACCTTTCATAAGAACCTTTTCCTGACAATAAAAAACACAACAACAACAAAAAACAGTGAAATCAGTCCAGCCGTTCACGCGTGATGCCGTGACAAAGGCAAATAAGGATTCATTTTTATATATAGAGATAATCAGTCTCGCCAATTTCCAGGATTTTCCCCAAATTCTGGTGTTAATGACTGGCCCGTTTTTTATTTTGGGATTCCGAGTATATCCGGTATTTTTCAAAAGGTTTTCATTAATTAAGAAATGTGTATAAGAAAACTTCAAAGAACTTTTGAAGAATAAGTAGAAACATTTACAGAAAACTATGTTATAAATAAAATTGGAATAAGTTATTAGTCTAATACAACTTACAGATTAATCCAGCATAAAGATGTGTTTTCACATACCACGTCTTTATGACTTGCGAATCTGTTGTAGGTAGATTTCATAAGTAACACTCCATACACATATTTCTAATATACAGGGTGGCCGGAAATTGGTGAATATGCCATTTTTTCACTACTGTACATGCGCTTATAGGTTACGTATCCTATACTGTAGCTAACATGATTAATTCATGTTTTCCCATTATTATTTAATATTTATATACAGGGAAAGCTTACCGGATACATAAGAAATTTAGATGGATCTTGGCAGCCATTTCTATCATTCACATTTGTATCTGGGATGTGTGATTTGATGAAAACGATAAAGCCGGCACGAATCAATCAATTGTAAAACATAGCAACGTACCAAAGGAATGTCCCGTGAAGAAAGCAAGTATACTACTATAGAAGAAATAAATAAATAAGTAAATAAAATTGTCATTACTTACCAAATGGACAACTGTATGTTGAACACAATAAATTGTAATAACATGCCTACTTACTGTAGAAACGGGTAATATACAAAAAACGGGACAATGCTGTCCTCGAACCCCCGATCTATGCTTTTCTCGACATCGTGTAACCATATATCCGCCTTATACAGGTTTGATTTGATTCTTTATAAGATATAACTACAAAGACTTCCTCTGCTGGAGTTACGTGATGAAGCTGTAGAATCATAGAATCAGGGACAATAGATCGTGGTCGATCCACTGCTGAGCCTCCGAGTTATCTTACAAATCTTAGAAGTCTACGCAGTTCCACCGAAGATGTCGACCGCACATGTTGACGAAACGTTCGGAAGTACGATTTAAGGACGACCACGGCTTATTATCCTGGATTATACGGCTTCGTCACTCTCAATAACATGTTCATTGAAGACTCACATTGTCAGTCTAGTATAATCACAACTGAACAGGTCTACGAGCTACCTATCCGTAATTCTATGCTAGATCATGACGTCACACAGTATCTTTAGCTCCACTGTATAGATACAATTCGTGACGTCAGCAATAGTAGTCAGATGCGCATTTGGAATTTTATTAGCATTATCAATTTTATAAGAAATTATTGTACTATATGTCTTTAGAACAAGCCATTCGAAAAAAAGTGTAAAAAAGTAAAATAATTTCCGAATTGAAGTACAATATATAGTGTATTCGTAGTCAATTTTATCAGTACTTAAATGTGGCATCGGATTACATATTAACTTATGGTGCAAACCTATTGTATATTATCCATCTTTTTCTTCTCCTTCTTCTTCTTCTGGCTCTAGAGCCCTTGACGGGCTTCGGCCTGCTCGACAACACTCCTCCAGTCATCTCAGTTTTATACAACGCTCCACCATCTCGCGAAGGTCAGCTTTCAACTCACCCTCAAGCGTTTTCGAGGACTTCCAGCCAGTCGTCTTCCTGTTATGTTTGCTTTTTACATATTTTTTGGCATGCGGTCGTCTGACATTAATTCTTACGGCGTGTCCCAGCCATCTTATGCGTTGTGCTTTTTTGAACCGGACTATTATTAAATAAAACGGATTCTCGAGGATTTAAACATTAATATATTTGACAGATGTCAGGGCAGAGAGCCGACCAGGCGACCACCCCACATTACACACAGTAAACAAAAACATTATGAAAACACTGCTGCCACTACAAATTATGGCGCGTAGTTCAGTTTGGATTAGTTAATTCAATACTTCCCCTTAAGCCAAACTGAATGCTTCCCCTTAAGCTAAACTCATCATATTTAAAAACTTGCACATATCCTTAAATTTTATTTTAGGCAGCGGTTTTGTTAAAATGTCAGCTTTTTGTAAATTGCTCGGAACAAAGTCAATAGAAATGATTCCCTCATCCCTAAGTTGTCTTATTAGATGATAACGCACATCAATATGCTTGGTGCGTCTATGATGAACAGGATTTTGTATAAGACTCACGGCACTTAAATTGTCCACATGTAAAATCACTGTTTGTACTTCTTCCATCAAATCAGTCAGCAATTGTCTCAACCACACAGCTTCTTGGGCTGCACAGGACGCGGCTATATACTCTGCTTCTGTAGTAGAAAGTGCCACAATTTGCTGACGTCTACTTGCCCATGTGATAGCGCCGCCGGCTAAGAAGAACACATATCCAGTTGTAGACCGTCTCGTATTTGTATCAGTGGCGAAGTCCGCATCAGAATATCCTGTAATTGGAGCAGTATCATTACTCTTATAAAGGATGCCTAAGTCCCTAGTCCTATGAAGGTACTTAAGGATCTTCTTTACAGCATTCGAGTGGCTTTCATTGTTTGATTCCAAAAATCGGCTTAAAACGTTGACTGCATATGCTATATCTGGTCGACTTACGATGGCTGCGAACATTAAAGACCCAATAGCTTCTCTGTATGGGAAATTTTCATTCTTCTGTGAGGTTTCTTCCCCTAAAATTTTCCACATGCCTGGTTCCATCGGAATATCTGTACCAGCAATCGGACCATTTCCCAAAAATTTACGAACAATCTTGTCGACGTACTTCGTCTGGTGGATGAATATTGAACCATCATCATGTCTATTTATTTCAAGTCCACAAAAGTTTCTTACCTGTATGATTTTGATATCTAGTTGATTCTTCAGGAAGTTCAGTACTTTTCTGACACATTCACTGCACTGACTCAGCAGAAGTCCATCACCCACATATAAAGCCATCAGGATCAATTCTCCGTCAATTACTCCTGTATAAACACAGTTGTCTGCTTGGCTTCGCTTCAAGTTCATGCTCTTAAGTATAGCATCAATTTTCTCGTTCCAACATCTTCCTGCTTGCTTTAATCCATACAGTGCTTTATTAAGCTTGCACACTTTTCCTTCCGCAATATCTAGCCCTGGCGGGGGCTGAAGATATACTTCTTCTTTTAAGTCACCATTCAAAAATGCAGTTTTTACGTCAAATTGTTGAATATGCATTTTATACTTAGCAGCAAGTACCAGTAGTACTCTAATTGAATCAAACCTTACGGTTGGTGCGTAAGTTTCGTTGTAGTCTTGCTGTGAGTAACCTTTTGCTACAACTCGGGCTTTGAATTTTAATTTCTGTTCATCTTCTTCTTTTATACTAAAAACCCATTTACTTCCAACTACATCACTTTTACCACTTGGTAGTTCACAAATGTTCCATGTCTTATTTTTCTTTAATGAATTCAATTCATCTTCCATTGCATCTAACCATTGTTTAGATTCATTTGATTTCAATGCTTCATCGAACGTTTTTGGTTCACTTACAAAATTCAATTCATATCGTTTAGGTTTCTTAATATTACCTCTTTCTCTTAATGAATAATTCGAGGCTTCTGGTTCACTTTCGTTGTTCTCTTGCCCTGTTATTTCATTATTGCACAACAGCAGTTTTGAAATGTTGCTTCCTTCGAATGATTTTTCTTATAGATTATTAAAAATCACATCACGTGATATTACAACTTTCATAGTTACACCGTTAAACAATCTGTAATTGTTGGTCCTCCCGTCATAACCAACCAATATCATTTTTGTACTTTTTGGATCAAGTTTTGTTCTTTTCTCATTTGGTAAGTGCACATAAGCATTAGTTCCAAATGCTCTGACATGGTCCAGCTTAGGAGTTTGACCAGTCCATTCTTCATATGGAGTAGTTTCAACTTGAGAGTTAGGTGTACGATTTAACACGTACACTGCAAAATTACATGCTTCTGCCCATAAATATTTAGGTAAGTTCTTTGCCAATAGCATGGCACGGGATGACTCCATAATTGTACGAAATTCCCTTTCGCTACGCCCATTCTGTTCAGGGGTGTATGTGGCGGTTAATTCTCTTTCTGCGCCTATTTCATTTAAAAACGTGGTCACTTGCTTTGAGCATATTTCACTTCCATTATCACTATGCAAAAGTTTTATATTAAATCCAAACTTATATCCTTCACTCTTTGATTGTATATTTTCAAGCAATCAATAAAACTTGATTTCGTGTTCACAAAGAATCGTGTTCTAAATGCAGTGGCTCCATCTTTAAATAGTATGGCATACCTTGCGTTGCCCACAGAATTCTCGGACATTGGACCACAAATGTCAGTATATATCAGTTCACCTGGCATCATCTTCTTCCTTTCCGACTTATTAAATTGTCGTCTATGCTGCTTTGCCATCGTACAGGCTTCACAAAAGAAATCATCTACATTAGAAAATGTAATTCCCTCAACAAGCCCATTTTTAACCATTTTCTTCAAAAATTCTTTGTTTATATGGCCAAGACGTTCATACCATATTTGCAGTGGTTTCTTAACCTCTGAATTACACGCTTCAATACTTTTATTCACTGTAAACAGCATCGTGTATAAATTATTATTTCCTTTTATGCCAGTCGCAACAATTCTGTTTCCTTTCTTAATAACAACAGATTCACCGTATTTTATTATTGACATACCTTTGCCAGTAACTTCACCTTCAGAGAACAAATTCCTCCTTATTTTTGGCACATATAGTACATTATTTAATGTGGCTTTTTCCCATTGTCCATTGACCAGCTTTAAAATATTTATCACGCCAATTCCTTCCACTTCTAACTCTTCATTATTGCCAACAGTCACATAGGTTTCACCATCAGTTTTTGTTAACTTGGAAAAATAATCCAGTCTGTAAGTCATGTGCTTTCCCGCACCACTATCCATAATCCATGTGTTTAGTTCATTATCAACTTTCCCAGTTTCAGAAATAAAAGCATCTCCATTATTACTTGACCTTGACTGTTCATTGTTGTTGTCAAAATTATTCTGCCGCCTTCCATGCCCATAATTTCCATTACCTCCACGACCATTATTTCCATTTCCTCCGCGGCTATAATTTCCATTTCCTCCGCGGCCATTATTTCCATTTCCTCCGCTCCGCGGCCATAATTTCCATTTCCTCCGCGACTATAATTTCCATTTCTTCCGCGGCCATAATTTCCGTTGCCTCTGTTATTTTGGCCTTTTTGGTCACAGTATTTAGCGTAATTGCCCTTTTGGGAACATTTGTAGCAAATAGCATTCACAGCTGACATAAAAGCAGCCTGAGGGGCCTCGGTTGTGTTGCCTTCCTTTTGCTTAATAATATTCTCCTCATCTAACAATCTCGAGACCAAATTGTCTATAGTTTGCTTGGTAGTTTCGACTGAAAACCACGCCTGTCGCATGTTAGCGTATTCTGGTGGTAGAGTACCCAATATTTTGGTCATAATTGCGGCATCGCTAAGGTTCTCACCTGCATTTTTTATTTTTCGGGCAATGCCTTGTACCCGAGCAATGTATTCAGCAATTGATTCATTACTGTTCTTTGTGCCGCGATGAAATTCTTCGAAGACTATCATTTTGTTTATCTCACTCTTCTGCCCATATATCGAATCCAGCTTTGATATTATTTCATACGATGTATTGCAACCCTCAATCATAGAAATGACACTTACATCTAGTGTTGCGACTATTAGAAATTTTGCGTAACCGTCGCTGTTTTTTTTTTTTTTTTTCATAAATTGGGGTACAGGTTTTACCTGTGTGCACTTAAGCCTATTGGCCTATTGTGTCCCCTACAACAACATTACACACAGTAAACAAAAACATTATGAAAACACTGCTGTGGCAAATTATGGCGCGTAGTTCAGTTTGGATTAGTTAATTCAATAACTATGCGTAATCAAAAATACTATATTATACATACTATTACTTATTATTTTATTATTATTTATTATAATTGAAAGTGTGACATGATTATTGACTTATTTTCATTGTTTCAGGGACATTACAAGTTGGAAAATTACAAAAGTGGGAAAAACTGGCCAACTAGTGTGGCTGGTGACTGGTGGAAGCTGGAAGGAGAATTTTTTATAAACGGTACAGTCGCAAGAATAACACTAGATATTAATGGAAGCATTATTGCGTCTGGTTCAAAACTCTAAGTACTCACCAAGCATTATGGAGCCCGCTGAAGTTATTTAAAATAAAATAAACGTGAACCGACAAAACGTATTACTTTAATATTTTCCCTTTCCACTTCATATCATGGCATTTAATTTCATTCGCATGTAGGCTACACTCAATAGACTATAGTTTATTTTTCCATCTTTACAAAAAAACAATATATACCTAGGTACAATGAAAAAACAGTGCTAGGCCCGTTTTAGGGGGAATACTTGACCATTTTTGAAACCCTATTTAATGCATTAGTAGATTTATTTTATTCCCCTTAAAACTTTTTATCCTTACGTTATGTAGTAGGGAGAAACATATTGTTCACTTTAAATTAGATGGTCATGTGACGTCACTTGTGATGCCGCTGGGTTAGAAAATGTTATAGTCAGTATTGGTAGTATATGAAATGTGACGTCATTTCAAACAGTCAAGTAGCCAATAACTCATGGCATTCCTAAGAGTTCACCTAGAGTTGGAGTGAAGCCACAGAAGATCCGGAATAGTCCAGTCGCTAGATAGCTGGGCTATGAGCTGAAGATCGAGGCAGGAATCTCGACGTCAAACGGAAATTATCCGCAGGGGCTGGGACCATGGGTCCACACAATCCTATACACGTATATCTTCACAGCACTGGCTAGGAAAAACGCGACGAGCATCTCAAATAGAGTGTTGTGGTTCCATTTATACGTAGTATTAGGAAATTACGTTGTGAGGGTAAAAATGTTCAATTTCGAGGCTTCAGTGAACTGCACCGTTTCAAGGTCTTAGCAACCAAAAAAGTGGTTTTAACCAAATGTCTAATTGTCAGTCAGTCAGTCAGTCAGTCTGTCGGTCAGTCTATCAGTCTATCAGTCGGTAAGTTTGTCTATCACTCGGTAAGTCTGTCTGTCAGTCTGTCTGTCAGTCTGTCTATCAGTATATATGTTTCAGGAGCTAACTTAGTGAAAGAAAACTTAACAGGTTCCCTTTCTAAGCAAGTCTTTCTTTTTTAAAGTAATAGTTATCGGTTCCCCCAAAACATCATGACATTGAAATTAATATTGTATAGTTCTAAATTATATATGCACCTGTTCATTATAGATTTCTTGTGTACAATAGCCCATTCAATCAATCCTGGCTGAATCATTTGGATAGGGAAAATTGAGGCAGCCAAAATTTAACCCTAGGATAATGATTTACCATGGAACTACACACTATAGTAGCATACTCATAGTCATCTGTTACGGTACTTATACTATTCACAATAACGAAAGGGAAATTCTTGGTATGCTTATTTTTCATTGAAGACATCAATGAAAAAAATCAGCAAACGAAGCAAGTACTTTCACAAAAAAATATTACTCAAAATGCATATAATCCTAATACCCTATTTTTTTTTAAACAATCTCCGGGGGGGGGGGACTTCCCGACCCCCCTTAGTGGTAGATAACTTGGTCGGTAAAATTGAAGCTGTTCTGCTTGCACGATGCGTAAAACTTCACAATTTTTTTTCTTTTTTTTTAGTTTAAGAATCGAATTTCTTATATGGTGCCCGGAATGAGAAAAATG
This sequence comes from Psococerastis gibbosa, assembly GCA_963971405.1. Lineage (NCBI taxonomy): Eukaryota > Metazoa > Arthropoda > Insecta > Psocodea > Psocidae > Psococerastis > Psococerastis gibbosa. The sequence continues at coordinate 22,721,403 of OZ020485.1, forward strand.
TGAGGGGGATAAAATCAGTGATCGTATTACTTTTCCTTGTCAAAGACACCTCGGCAAGAGGCCCAACAACATGCTCCGAAATACAATAGTCAGTAGACCACCCCAGGCGTACCTTTTCCACCCTCTTTACCACCCGTAGGGCATGGATAATGCACTTAAATTACCTATATAGGCATGTGTGATTTGTATATAATAGATATTTAATTATTCATGTAGTTTATATAAATATATATTAAATAAATAAAGAAATAATTAAATAAGGACTTTTTATTGTTTCTATTACTAAGCCAACCTAGCGGAGTTAGGGCTATTAACATTATATACAGTAATTATATTAACACATATAATTAGATATTTAATCCAATATGAATTATAAAGCGCATTCCTCGATTTCAACCTAACCAAAAATAATTATTTTTTCGAAATCTATAATATTAATAATATAATAATAATAATATAATAATGGTTATTACAATTATTATTTTTTTTATGAATAATTTTAGAAATATTAATAATTATAATCAACAATTGTATAATATTATCTGATCATTATTTGATCAAAAATATTTTTTCAATATCATAATGTTTTTATAAACGAAATTAAAGGATATGGAAAAAACTGGGCTTGGCGGGATTCGAACCCACGATCTACGCCTAACCATAGGGTGTCATCTTTACCGCTGGACCACAAGCCCTTAAGACGACGCCCCGGTTAGGCGTAGAGTTCCGCCAAGCCCAGTTTTTTTCATATCATCTAATTTCGGTTATAACGAGGAGGTTACCTCTTCAACCAAAGTAAATTTAATGTCAGTGTTATACATACCATATAATACTACAATATATGTTTTTATAAAATTTTCTTTCAAAAAGTAATTATTTTTTTCAGAAATTTTAAATAATTTACATAATAATATGCAGTATATAATTTGCCACTGATGCGATGTTTTCAAGATTGGTGAACCACGTATATACCGACGTTCATGAGAATTATTTTAGTTACCATAAACCACTTCTCGCAGTAATTAATAACGAAGACAATATTGATCCAAGGCGCGGTTTCCACCGACCTGCTAGTGCTGAATACAAATACGGGGACGTGGTAACAGACATTCAAGACTTAGGCGAGGTTTCCACCGACCTCGTATTGCAGAATGTAAATGTCATGGACGGAAATTTGAATTTTTCTTTTTAAAGAAAACTATTAAAATGTTTGTACTTAGCATATCCCACTAAGAAATTTTTTAATTTTAGTTTGTTTGTGATTTTACTCTATGATTATTGATAAATTTTAACTATGGCATAGAGTAAACCAAAAATTTCCGTCAATGTCATTTGCATTCTGCAATGAGAGGTCGGTGGAATTATTATTAATTAATATTCTTCTTATTCTTCTGCCTCCCCTCCCTCTTAATGCCGCGTGCGCAGCGTGCCCCCCCCCCCCCCCGCCACTGTCTATCTGTCAGTCCTGTAATCTATTCAATAGAAATTTATGGGCATTGGTACATACAGTATATTAGCAAAATTATTGGGTATTTTTTTTACATTTCCTTATAACTTCTATTAGTTATAACTTATAACTTCTATAAGTTCTAACCCTTGTACCAAACCTAAGTAAAAATCTGTGGACTGAACCTGTTTGGACCTAATTAAGTAGTGAACATCCATTACTGGCAAATGCGACATACGATGCATGTTACTGATATTGCATATGTTGCATGTGTATTGTTTGTTTCATATCATGCAGCTTTTATTATAGTACTGTATGTATACAATAATATATATTTTACATACCGGTGTCATAGATACATTAAGTCAGATTAAAAAAAAAAACAATGCAGGGTCGGACTTACCTAATAGACTTAATAAGCTCGGACCTATGCGGCCACGCCAATAGCAAAAATCCCTTACGGCTCTGGCCGATCAGTAGTAGGGAGATTTCGTAAAAGCGTGGTTATCATTATTACCCTTATATTTGATAGCATATTGTGCTATTAAAGGACACTAGAACGTATTTCGCCAACCCCTCTTCTGCCAAAATTATATTATGATCTATTCCTAAAAAGATCCTAGTGAATGGGACAAGAGTTAAACGCGCAAACTAAGGGAAATATTATACTCGCTAAATCAGCTCAGACAGAATAAATATAGGCTGATTATGAACACAGAAAAATCAGGTTAATTGCTGTAAAAGACCCTTAAAAGATTATGGCCATACCAGGGACGGTTTGAGAAAAAGTTTTCGGGCAGGAGGGGGGGGGCCTGAAAAATGTCCTTACTTGAGTAATAATTTCTCTTAATATCCTTCAAAAGTCCATTCTATCTGGTATAAAGCTATTTCTCTCGGGGGGCGGCCGCCCCCACCTCCCCCCCCAAGGATCCGTCCCTGGGCGATACAATGAATCCTGGATTTTGTTAGTAAACAACCAATAACTTCTTATGTTTTTCTTTTTATAATTTGATTGTAGTCGTCTATAAATCTAAAGGCTGCAGGATGTTTTGTCTCGATAGCGTGATTATTACTGTCTATTGTATATATTACATAACTTAGCAATACCAAATTTTCATTGGCGTAATGAGGGGGGGGGGGGGTTCTGGGGGGGGGCGTAGTCACCCCCCTGGATTTTTGATAGTAAAACAAATTGATTGAAAAACTGAATAAATGAACGAATAATTAAAAAGTCGACGTTTTTTTTTTCGTGGAGCATAAAAATGTATTTTTTTTAAATCACTCCAGTGCAAATCATGGATATTAATATCTTATGGATGTTAGTATCTTAAAGGGTACTAACCCTCTCCTCCTATCACCCCCCCCCCCGTATTTTGACAAATAGCGCCTGGTACACATGGACATGGAGTCCTAAGACCCCCCCCGCCAGGTATTTTGGCAATTTACGCCAATGCAAATTGTACCATGAATGAATTTAAATTGTACTCAATTTTCCGCATAAGATTTGCATTTTATTGGGCTTGTTTACAAATAAATGGCTAATCATTTATTTATGTTTATTTATTTTTTTAGAATGAATATAAATAATGCATCACTAAAAGTAATTTACAGTAATAGTGATATACAGCTGTTTTACCAACCAAAAAACATTTGTATTGACTGTCTTAACGTAACCAAGCCCTTTCTCGTCACTATTCAGTTGATTTGATGTAATTTGGAACTGTTCTGTTAATACAGGGCAGTTTCTCCTCTAACAGCACTGTGTAGACGACTGAACTTATGTGCACGTTCGATCTCTTTTATGTACAATCCTAATTGTATTTTAATACAATAAGCTCATTTAAAAATATCTAACACTTATATTTTGCATTGTAATATTTCAAAAATGCTTTCCTGGGGGTATACCCCCCGACCCCCCTTGTTCGTTTGCCAGACCAACATCTATAATATATACCACACTTATATATTCAAAAACCTTACCGCCAGACCCCCCTTGATCTGTCCCCAGATCATAATGACGGATAGTATGCAAGAACGAACAATGGTCGGATGGTCAAGTGTTCGAGGGGAATGATGCTCTTATATCTCTCACTGGGTCAATCCGGCCCTGAACATAATTGTACTATAAGCTATTATGCAATTGTATGTGGGCCACACATCAAGTATATAAAAACGATGTGTAGTTTAGAAGGTATTGGTGCCTGTTGGTGCAACAGAAAGAGGTACGTTGCCAAGTATAGGTCTACTTGATCAGTTATACAACAGTTTCTATTTTCTATGGTTACAATGGCTATTTTTCCGAATGTAAAGTTTAGAAAAATGCAAAAAAAGTAAAAAAATCACGCATCTCGTTTTGAAAAACATTTTTGCATTCTACATTAAAGACGTAAAAATTGTCTATAAGTTCGCTGTTTTAATTAAGCATAGATAAATGTTTTTAAATAAGTTGATAGTTTCCAACACTGCGAGAAAACCCTCTTAAAAAACCTTTTTTTCTTCTTCAATATTTTGCTATATTCTGCCCTTAAAATTTTGTGTGAAATGACCGAATTGGATTCAGCACCACAAGAAACATAAGAAACTGGAAAAAAAAAATGGAAGTCATCGCAACTTTCCTGATACAGGCTGTTTGTTTTTCTTGGGAATTTAACGTACAACATAATACAGATAAATAGACAATTTTTTCCGGGTTCACTCCAAACACTCGTTTAAGCGGCCCAATAATGGCGATTTTAATTCAAAACTGAGGAACTGAACTGACGCGACGTTGCCGTAGCAAATATAAATAGAAAAATGTAAACATTTTGCCCTAAAAAACATTAGAATGAAGTTTTAATTTTGAAATACATAACATATAATAATAATAATCCTTTAATTCCCAAAATTACAATACCACATAATATGTTAACCAACGAAGATCTTTGGGATTCCTCACTAGCTGACTAGGTGTGCTTTTTTCAGCACGTGGATAGCGAGGTGCAGCCAATAGTTACAAACGTAAGGTAAGATAAGACAAAATTAAATTAATTTAAATTAAATATAGACTACACGTTAACAATATCTGGGCTTTCAAATAAATAAGATTCGCATTTCTTGCTAAATTCATTCTGGCTTCCTATGTTTATGAGATAAGGAGGTAGTACATTAAATGTTTGACGTCCAATGTATAGGAACGTCTTCTTGAAAAATTGAACGTTTGCCCGGGGGAGGACGCGAGCTACGTTCTGACGGGTTAAAAATATAATACAAGAATTACAAATAATATGTCTAAATCTAAGGCAGAAAAAATTAAGAAATTCACCAAAAATATAGCCGAAGATCATTCAATTGTTTAAATGGACACAATTTGAATTTTCCGCGCTTAGCACTCTTGCGACGATTACCAGTATCAAAAATTAAAAAATATGAATTTATTTTAAACAGTTAAATTAATAGCATCACGTGACATGGTATTATATTACCCCCCGTATTAAAATTACCATGATCGGGCCGCAGTTCCTTCTCTTATGTTGAGCCTTTAACCTCACCTTCTCATTCGTAGCATGGTTCCTTACCGAATGGTCAGCACTGTCCAAACTTGCTTAGAAACTACTAACTATAATTACAAAGACTTTTACGGCCGGAGTTACTTGTTGATGCTGAAGTATATGATAGACTCTGTTTGACCTGTAAACGTTTCATCAACAACTTCGACAACTTCAGTGGCACTGCGTAGACTTCAGACTGGGTTGCCGCTGAGTTTAAATTATCATCCCGGATTCTACAGCTCAGGACCTCTCATTTGAAATGCCTCAGTAATGCCATGAATTTTTATTTGGTAGTACCGTCCAGTATTTGTTACAGATATTTTTCAAGCATTGAAGAAAAAGCTATTTATATGATTGTTTTTCCGGTGGCAGTTTTCAATTACACTATATACTACATAGTATAGTATAACTGTACGTTAATTCGGATTACTACAGAATTTAATAATGGATCTGACCTGAATTACTATTACATATCGTATACATTTCGTACACATATTAAATAGCCTAAAATATTATCTATTCTACAGGCTGATACTGTAGTACTGTATTTAGTTTAGAATGTTCAATTAGACATGAGGTTACTTACATAATTTGTTAACTGATTTCAGGAGAATGAAGTATTCTATAATTTGCCTATTTTTAATAGGCCTATGCATTGCTTTGAAAGATGTCCAAGCAAGAAGCTTAAGATACAAAGCAGAGCTGAAAAAAGTAACAAGGGATAACTGTTCTTATGAATATTTATCAGAATGGGATTACTCAGTGAAAATGAAAGAAGACAACACTGCAATCGTAAATGGATGGGCTAAACTGATAAAGGACATACCAGATTATACTAAGGTACAGACGCTATTGTATACAGGGGCGTAAAGTTTGGGGGGGGGGGCACGGTCCAACTGGCCCCCCAGCCCCTTTTGGGGGGGCTTTACCCCCCCCCCAGCCTCGAGCATTGTAAGACGTGTTTCATACTTCATTCATGGTCCCGCTTGCAGAAATATGAATGTAAGCATTCCTTTTTTAGCTTTGTAAAATCTACAGCTATACTTTACAACTATTAAAATGCGTAAACCCTACCATTTTGCTGTTATATTTCCAATTTTTCCTGAAATCCTGCCTGATGACGTCATAACGCCCCCGCCATCATTCTAAAACTTTACGCCTCTGATTGTATACCTACTTTGATAAGGCGCATATTCCACTGACCTGCTAGTGCTAAATACAAATTCGGTGACGTGGTAGCAGACATTCAAGATTTAGGCGGGGTTTCCACCGACCTCGCATTGCAGAATGCAAATGACATTGACGGAAGTGTTTGTTTTCCTCTATTCCATAGTTATAATTGATCAATGATCATACAGTAAAATCACAAACAAACAAACTAAAATTAAAAAATGGCGTCATGGGATATGTTAAGTACAAACATTTTAATAGATTTCTATAAAAAGAAAAATTCTAATTTCCATCAATGTCATTTGCATTCTGCAATGCGAGGTCGGCGGAAGTCTTGAATGTCTGCTACCACGTCACCGTATTTGTTTTTAGCACTAGCAGGTCAGTGGAATATGCGCCTAAACAGCATACTCCTGCTGTAATAACAGAGAGAGAAAGTAACAAAAAAAAGACAGTGGGCCAATTATGGCGATTGATATTAACTTACTCCTGGGGTTAAAACGGTTAACAATAGCAATCAATCAATCCTATTTCCTGTGCTAAGCTAATCTGTAAACAGTATAGTAGGGCTGCTGCAGGCTTATCATGGCGGTTATAATACCGGTATTTATTTCATCCTCTGGTATTAAAAATGTCAACAAGATAATTTTATAATGGAAAGTGCTATTCAAAATTTGTTTGTTTACAGTTTTAATACCAGGGGATTAAATAAATACCGGTATTATAATCGCCATGATCAGGCTGTTGATGGTGCTATGTGGGACGTGTAGATACCCTATTTGTGTATTTTTGTGGACGCAGGTACAGTACCTACCACCCAATTACCTTAGAGGAATAATGTAGGTGGAATTAGGCCTTAAACAATGCTGAAGAATATAGTTAGTAAAATTATGAAGGAGAATCTGCCCTGACCTCAGAGAGCCCTTTTAAGTTTTTTGAATAAGGAAGCACTTTGAACTTTTTTTTGGATTCTGTTAAGTTCTTGACTGCATTGTGCATTGTGTTAACATTTATTATTTACGCTATTGCATTGAATATCGGTGCAATATAGAATTATCTTATCTTATCTTATCTTATCTAATCCACTGGGAGACTCTCTCAAGTAGTTCATCCAATGTGTATTTTTCCTCACTTCACTGGAAAGTCCACCTGCTGCGTGAACTCAAAGAAACTGAATGTATAGTATATAGTGCCAGAAAGACTTTTATTTAAATAATGCATTACATTACAAATGCCCGATAGGCATTTAGCAAGCAAGGACACATTCGAATTGAAAGCATAATAAAAAAATATTACTTTTAAAGAAAAAAAATACACGTTACAAGCTGTCCTCTCACTACTAGAATGTACATCCAGGTTTTCTCAGTGTCTCGTAGAAGACAGGTACGTGCTGCGGCATTAAGGGGATTTTCATACCATATTTGATTAAGTGTGATAAAAAAAAATCACCTTTATTTTCCATGTGTATGCAGAGTGGGAATTTCCATAACTTAAATTTACCGCAAAACATGTAAATTCACTATATTTTCAATTATGATTTACTGTTTTTTTTAAGGCAAAAGTTACCGGGTACCAAAGAAATTTGGATGGATCTTGGCAAACATTTCCATCCTTTACTTATGAATCTGATGAGATGTGTAAAATGATGGAAAAAGACGAACGCGGCATGTATTCACAAATTCTAAAACACAGCAACTTACCAGAGAAATGTCCTGTGAAGAGTGTAAGTACTGCATACTACTAGGGCTCTATATTAGACAGGTATCGCTATCATCCATTTTAAGTCTGCTCTGTAAACAAAACATTGGGTGTTTACCTATTTATTTTAGGGAGACTCATCTACTGATCTATCTATTGAGATGGCGACCAATGTTCTACTTTCGGAAAATTTCTTCACAACTTTTCATTTTATGACCCCCTGAGCCTAAAATCACCCTCCGTTCAAAATGTTACAAGTATATATTAGTATATGTATGCATATACAGTATATCTATCTATTATATAAAAATGAATCGCAAAATGTTGGTAAGCGCATAACTCAACAACGCCTGGACCAATTTGGACAATTCTTTTTTTTAAATGTTCATTGAAGTTCAACGATGGTTTTTACGGCGAACAAAATTCGAATAATTGCCGGAAGAACCCTAAAAACAGCCTTTTTCGTATGAGTGGTCCTGGGAATAAATTCCAAAGGACCGCAAAGTGCGTTCGAAACCTTATAAACAAAACAAACGTTGCTTGTCCCAGGGGCAATCATTAAGTGTTTGTGGAATTAATCTGGAAAACCCATGTTTCTCACATGGTCAATTGTACGTTGCCTGTTCCCGTGTTGGAAAGCCAGGTAATCAAACAAAAAACATCGTTTATCCCAAAGCACTACTAAAACTGATTTTTTTTAATAATAATGTTTCACATGAATAACAATAAAGCGATTGCTTACTTTTAATGTTACATTTTAAATCTTTTAGACAGGACGAAGTTAGGTAACTGCTTGGTTTGGGCTCAACAACTAAATAGGGCCACTATGACTATTCTCACGTGCCATGCGAGCCCCGAAGGGGCGAGCTGCGTAATGCCCAATGCTTATATGCGAAATTCTCTTCTTTGCCTGTGTCCGGAACTCAAAAAAGTGACATCACAAAATAATGGTGAGCCTTCCATGTCCATAAGCTAAGTGCAGGGGACTGTTCTAGAGGGGTCACGAGTTGTGGAGTGCCGGTACCTGAGTTGCCTCTTATGAATGGGGGTTGTGTGCAACACCAGATTTTCATATTATTTTTCTATGTAGCTGCTTGGCTAAGATAAGTGCAGGGGACCGTTGTGGAGTGCCGCTGTGCCGGTACCTGCTTGGTTTGGAGTCAACAACTAAATAGGGCCACTACGACCATTCTCAGGCGTAATGCCCAATGCGAAGCGGTCCCAAGCCCCGCTTGTATATATAAATATATATATATATATATATATATATGTATCGATTTTAGGAAACACTCTAACTTCCGTAAATATTATCCGATTTTGACGAAACTGAAAACAAAAATTGAACACACAAATGTCTTGAACGAGTTTGTTAACCAGCTAGTTCCACTATTTAGTTACTAGATGGGGGCCGATTGAAACTTTGTATGATTCATATCTCAGTTAATATTGGTCGCAGAGGAACGAATTAAAATCTGACTGAAAGTCCGTATTATTATCTACAATAATGGATATCACCACTTTTTACGACAAATCAACCATTAATTAAAGATGGCATTCATGATGGCATTCAGTCAAAGTGAAAATAATTTGATTAATAAAAGTTTATAGTTGGCATACTTGGTTCGGAATTTGGAACGCAAGAGTTTTTTTGTGTGTTGATGAATGAATGAATGTTATAATGTTAAAAATTGTTGAGACAATTATGCATTCGTCAAGTACAATACAAGATACTTATCATTTTAAAGCACACAGTATACCATCCAAATGTTGTGGTCGGGAAAATAATGAAGTATTTTTTATTTCCTATTATATATATACATAGCGTAGGTAGCGTAGAGGAAAAGCAGGGTCAGCGGAATCTCCCTATTCCAGCAGCCTGATCGAGGTGATTATAATACCGGGGTTAAATAAATACCCTAGGATTATAACTGTAAACAAACAAAGTTTGAATAGCACTTTCCATTACAAAATTATCTTGTTTACCTTTTTACTACCAGGGGATTAAATAAATACCGGTATTATAATCGCCTCGATCAGGCTGCTGATTGGCCAGAGCCGAAAGGGATTTTTAGAAATTTATCGTTATTTATTTATTTATCATCATTTAGAAAACGTTCTACCGATTAGGGAAGTGTTTAATAAAAAAAATACTCAACCGTGTTTTCGTTCTTTTCAATTTTTTACTTTCTTACAATACTTACCATATAGGACACAAAATGTCGGACGACAATACCCGGGTATATAGTGCCTTACATACAACATAATAAATTGCCGTTTGGTTCATTTTTCTTGTTGTTGTAATTTTTGAAGGACTTTATGGACCCATCACCCAGGCCTACTTATGTTGCCCCTCTTCCATTGCCAACATGGTTTTCGGACATTATTAATTGCCTTGTTAACGCATGAACTTGGTCTATACGTTCTCAATGTCAACATACACCGGCCACAGGCGACAGACGTTGATAATATATGCTATAATTAATTTTACTTCATTTCATACAAGTATTAGACTATCGCGGCGTGAACCCCCCTCCCTCCTCCATAGAGATAGAGTTTTGGGTACGCTCTGAGATAAGGCCGCAACGTGTCATAGACCCAGACACGTTAATTAAATAAGTAAGTATTTTTCGTTATTGTTTCAGGGACATTACAAGGTTGAAAATTTCCACGTTGGAGAAAATTGGCCAGAAGATGTGTCTGGTGACTGGTGGAAGTTTAGAACACAACTTACTATTAATGGTACAGCTGCGGTAACCATAGAAACAGAAGTTCTTTTCAATAAAGAAAAAGCTGCACCTGGCACAAAACCAAATGTACTCACTAAGCATTATGGAGCCCGCTGAAATCGTAATTATGACGTCAAATAAAAACGTTGAGAAACCGACATAGCCTAATAATTCAACATAATCCCTTTCCTCTTCTTGGCATTTTATTTCATACGACATTTACATCATAGCAATTTTAGGAAGGAGGGCATTTAGACGAAGTTATAGTATGTCCGGAATAGTGCAGTGCCACCTGCCACCTGCCACGTCTTTTTCGACCAATCAAGGGCTTGACATGTCATCTTTAGACAAATCAGAGCACGCCCTGCTGCCACAATTAGAAAAGCTCACAGTGGTACGAGTTACCAGGGGCGTAAAGTTGGGGGGGGGGGGGCACGGTCCAACTTGCGTCCAGCTCCTTTGAGGGGCAAAGCCCCCCCCCCCCAAGCTTCGAGCATTCGAGCATTGTAAGACGTGGTTCATACGTCATGGTCCCCTTTGCAGCAATATATATTTTTTTCCTTCTTCTTCGGCCGGTACTCCCCTGCGCCGAAGGAATATATTTATAAATTAACAATTATACCCTTATAATACAAATAACCTGTGGGCCCCCAAGTTAATCAACTTGTCGGGGGCTCGCACAGTAAACGCTGTAGATGATGCAACATGTTTTCTATTTCACGTCTGTGTTAGCAAAAAAAAAAAAAATATACTAAATATAATAATAATAATAATCACTTCACTTTTCACTTTTTTTCTTGACCGGTAACCCCGGACAAGGTGCATATATTGAGAACAACAATTTGTTATTAATCAGCATTATCACGCTCAAGCTTCCGCTTATCGAGCGATCATAGTAAAAGCGTATAATAAAAAACATGTTATCAAATAAAATCAACAAGAAATGCAAACAATACGAAGAAAAATTCAAATCATTTATTTTTGTTATTTATTTATAATGTTTATTTTATTTTTATTTTATTTTAACTTGTTATTTTAATGTCAGTTTTTATTATTATTATTATTAATTCCCATTGACCAGCCATCTTTTTATACCCGCTTTTAACTCACCCATCTGTTTACATTTTTTCATTTGTGGAGGAAGTTCATTAAATATCTTTGGTATAAGTACTTTGTTTAATCTCTCTCCGGATTTGTTATATGTTATCTCAAACTTAAGCTTTTTTGGGTTTCTTGCATTGTACTTCCCTTTATCATCTATTTGGTATTCTTTTTTAAAATAGTTATCTCTTATTAAGTTATACTTGAATAGTTTCGTTATTGGCAGAATGCTAGCATGTTTGAATTTTTCTTCGTATTGTTTGTATTTCTTGTTGATTTTATTTGATAACATGTTTTTTATTATACGCTTTTGTGCCATTTCTAGTTTGTAGGTGTATGTGTTTCTATCTTTGAAGTATACTGTTATACCGTAGCTTACTATGGATTCAACCAGGGCGTGGCACGCTAATTTAATTGTTTTAAGAGGTACTCCATATTTTAATCGTGCCAAAGCCGCATAGTCTTTCTATGTGGTTTTCCCACGTCATTCTACTGTCAATTTGCAGACCAAGGTACTTATGCTCTTCTACTACTTCAATTTTGTCTTCGCATTTACAATTTTCTGTTTTTATTCTGTGCAGGCAATCGTAATAATAATAATAATAATAATAATAATTTTTTCACTTCACTTTTTTCCTTGACCGGTAACCCCGGACAAGGTGCATATATTGAGAACAACAATTTGTTATTAATCAGCATTATCACGCTCAAGCTTCCGCTTATCGAGCGATAATAATAATAATAATAATAATAATAATAATAATAATAATAATAATAATAATAATAATAATAATAATAATAATAATAATAATACGAGTATTAAACCAAAAAACATTACACATTTTTATAATAACCGGTGCCACAAAGCCAATAAAGGCGCCTTGGGATCACCGCACAATTCACTTCATTATGTTAGTTTTTAATCTGTACCTGTGAGTTCCTTTTTTAGCTTTGTAAAATCTACAGCTATACTTTACTATTAAAATGCGTAAAACCCTACTATTTTGCTCTTATATTTTCAATTTTTCCATAAATCCTGGCTGATGACGTCATAAGGTCTACTTAGTTTTGCCCCCGCCATCATTCAAAAACTTTACGCATCTGCGAGTTACTGTACTCAGCAAGGACTCACAACGAAGAGGCATGGTCCACAAAGCCTCTGTGGAACAGTTTACTGCCCAACTGTCAGCCATCCTATGCTGACGACAGAGGTGCCGGCGCCGGTAGTGAATTTACCGGATCAACCTTCCGATGACCTTCCCCAGACGTATCCTGTTTTGGCCGATGATGATTTATTAGAAAAGCCAGTGAAGCCCTAAAGTCAATCAGGAAGGATTTGCCTCATCAGGCTCTCTTAGAGGAATTATCCTCCATTAACAACACTGACAGTAATTCAAGAACAGCAGCATACATTCATAAGATTATGGACAAAGAATGAAATTGACAAATTACATTAGCATTTTTCATGATTATTTAGATTTACAGATTTAGAATGTACAATGGTATTATTCATATTTTACATATAGGTCTATATTTTAAAACATGTTTAGGTATAGTCAGTAAAAATGTGTTCGCAGTTGGTAGAATATAATTTTAGTGCTTTTGTAATTATTGAGTGCTGGCATGAAGGGCACTTCAGCTTTTGTAAAAATAATTAAGAAAATTACACGAATTACAGTTTTATTATGGACCTGGATATATCACTCAAAATAGGAGGCCAGGTCTGGTGGGCTCCCTCTCGGGGGACAATTAAGAAAATATAGGTGCAAAATATAGGTATTTATACGCATTTCAACACCTCATAATAAATAATGTATAGTATTTGCCTTCAAAATAATGTATTTTTCATACATTATTATAAGTAATGTATTGTAGATCTGGAATCCGGTTTTTTTACATCGCACGTTCCTCATATTTGCATGGCATAGCAGCTGTGTTGGGGGGGGGGGGGGGTGACACATTCTGCCACAGACTTCCAACGAAGGCGGCGACAAAATTAGTTTTATAACCACGGGTACAAATGGGACAATAAACTGAATTGCCAAGTGCGAAGAGCCCTTTGGGGTTGCGATGTCGCCTTTGCTGTTGCTGCTAATGAACAAATCGTGTTCCTTATCTTACCCGTCTTCTTTCTTGTCACTCTTCCGCAACAACTTTGCCGGCGGCTCCCAAACTTCCAGGAATCTTCCAGACCCTCCGTTTCCTTTCCTACTGTTGTTTGTCTTTATTTTAAGTGTTTGAAAAGGGTTGAGCGCTAATTTATAAAAAAAAAAAACAAGAGTTACCAGTAACCAAATATGGAAAAATTCACTGTCATAGCTTAACTTTCTGAACTTCGAAAGTTAATCTCAAATATATTTAGTGTGCACACCAATAGAAAATTCACTTTATATTCAGATATAAGATAACATTAAATATTAACTCACACATTGATGTAAGTATCTACATTATTTCGATTATGTATAAGAATTATGCATGTTTTCCTAACGTAGGTAGGTACGGTACACAGGGTATACACCATACTTTTGAGAAAAATATCTACTTCCAGATAGCAGCAGCTACATATACCTGTATTAGACGCAATGATGTTCTTAACTTATTACCGACCATCCCATAGTAATTATCCCATAGATAATTAGAGAGGACTAGTTATAAATGAAATAAGTTAGTTACTTAGTGCTGAGATCTATCAATCAAAGAATGGCATTTAAGTCTATGTGATTGAATGAATTACTATTCGTTACTCACTACATTCACCAACTATTTGACCAAGCATTGTTTTTTTTTACTAGTTTCAGTGTCAAAAACATAATTTAAGAAATAACCTAGTAACAGATCCAATTTTATTTACTCTTGCATTGTACGAGTATACCGCTCAAGTTATAAAACCTCCGAAAATAATCAGCATCGGGAGCGTCGTTTGGAAATGGTGGTTCGGCGCCTTAAGCCACCTCATTGACCGACGAGGCCCTAAAATCTGTTCTTCTGCTTAGAAAAATCGTGTCGTTAAAATTTTTGTTCTCTCAATTTCAATTTCAAAAGGATTTTGTTTTCTAAGAGTTGCCTATTTTTACCATGCATTACTTTCAAAGATGCCCAAGGATGGAAAGGAAAGACACAGAGAAGAGCCAAAAAAAAGTAACGAGGCGTGAAAATTTATTCTACTGCGTTTATACCATCAGAATTGAGCCGCCTAGAAGCGAAGGGGTGCGTGGGACATTTTTTGTGATTTGGAGTTAGTGCAACATACTGTTACTCCAACTACTCTGTATCTTAGAAGCCAATGGGAACATCGAGTTCGATCATTTGGACAATGCTAGAATTCATGGAAAAGTGTGTTCCTATACATATTCAATTGAGTTTTCAAACTTAAGCCTCAATTATCTCGAAGGTTTATTTTTGTCATTCGCACCCCTTGGCCTCTAAGCGCTTTAATTGGATAACCCAGTGGAAATTTTCGAAGACGGCCCTGCAATCGTGGGTTGCATGCGGTCTATTGTTTAATTTTGGTTGTATGATACATGAGATCTGATAAAGCAAAACAAGTGCGTATATAGTTAATAAAGCCCTAGTGATAAATAATTCGTTTATACAGTATATAGTTATATGCCCTAGAGAGACAACGTTTGTTTGGTGTATTAGCTATACTGTACTATACTACAGAATCAGGTACGTTACCTATGTGTATAGTTGATTTTCCTGCATTTGAAATTAGGAAAAACTTTTTCCGCCAAAGTTTATTAATTGTTCAGTGCTAAAGCAAATGGCGGCAATAGCTCTCTTAAGTCGAATGTCGATCCTCCGTCCGGTTCATATAGACCTGTTCTCCTACCAAATGATTAGATATCCCATTATAGTTATATAATATTATAATACGATATGAACGTTAAGTTTCCCGATACAATTTTCAATCACTTGTAATTAATTTATCACCTATTTAATTTGTATTACACTGAAAACTCCCGCGGCAGAAGAAGAATATGCCAGTTGATAAACCTGCGACAATGCTGTGCAAGACTTCCTTTTACATAGCAGCACTCTCCCACTTTGTTGATTGCGAAATTGCCGGGATGATCGAAAATCTTCAATAGGAGAGGCACATAAAGAAGAAGACCACTTTACACAGATTAATACCGACAATTTTTCATACCTTAGTTACGAGTAGGCTACTCGCATATACAGAAAATATGCATTAGTACTATAGTACTTGTGTATATCAATAAGATAAGGCAATTTGTTAACGATTTGCAGAAGAATGAAGTATATCGTGAGTTGCCTATTTTTATTATGCCTGACTCTGGAAGAAGCGCAATCTGGCAAGAAAAAAAAATACAAAGTAGAAATAAAGCAAATGAAGACAGATGCAAATTTTGAAGGTCTTATACCAGAATGGGACGCCTCGATTCAAATGATGGAAGACAACACTGCGACTATCAATGGATGGCTTTATCTGGCACAGGACTTACCGGATAATACTAAGGTATTATTCTGTAAAATACTGCTAGAATTTTATATACTACAATACCAGGAGAAAAGCGAGAAGGTTCTCCGAAAATGAGACCAAGAAACAACTGCCCTGGACTTTGAACATAGGGCAGTATTTGAAAGTTTTGACTTTCTCAAGGTCTTGGTTATAGATTTTCGGTTTGAAAAGGAGGCGAACTGCTGATTACAAATTAAAATAAGCCGGCCTCATCATAGAAGAAAAAGTGGTACATTGAGCTAGACTTCAGTTTTCAGGGTTGATTATTAATTAATATTGTTAAATGTTAATTGGTAAATTTTCTCATTATTATTTACACAGGTAAAAGCTGCCGGATACCAAAAAAATATTGATGGATCTTGGCAGACATTCACATCTTTTGTATATGAATCTGGGATGTGTGAATTTATGAAAAACGACAATAATACATATCCTGCTGCTAGAAAATGTGGTAACTTACCTGAGAAATGTCCTGTGAATAGTGTAAGTATCCATAACCCGACTTAGTAATTAATGTGAATTTAAAATATTATCGTAAGGAGCCGCTAAGAGGATATGTCACGTAGAAAATTGGCACCACAAAATTAAATCCTTTTCATTTTTTATTTAATTAACCTAGCAAGTCATTAAAAATTTGACTCATGCAAGTTGTAGAAGACTACTTCGTGCATCATTTAATCGGGTATTTTTACTTTTCGGTTTTGTAGTTCTTCCAAAAATCCCAGAATACACGACATTTTAGTTCTGTCCTGTCTGTTCTGGGATTTATGGAAGAACCAAGATACCAAAAATTTAATATTTCCTATTATATGATGCATGAAGTAGTCTTCTACATCTTCCACGAGCCAAATCTTTAATGTCTTGCTTTGTTAATTAAATAAAAAAATAAAAATTAAATAAAAACAACAAATTTTGGGGTGCGCATTTTCTACGTATATATTTATAGGTATACAGAATTTCATCAAAATTAAGCAATTTTTAGTTTGTCCTCAAATCAACAAACAGAGGTTCATACCGAAAGACACCACTATGTTGGGTCCTGGGACCTCAAAACTAGTAAATCCGTTGACATTTTGAAACCAAAAATTTCGACCATGACAAAGCTTTTCTTATACTTACGTATAAATGGGAAAGAAATTCGAGGGCTATAGCCCACCC